>CM077666.1:11477500-12950000 GCA_039707655.1 Elymus sibiricus | reverse complement strand
ACATGATCTTCGAGGCCAGAGCACAGCATGTGCTTAGACAGTATCTACATTATTTATCCAACATGATGGGGCCTTGGCATTACTACTAGATACTACAGCGGAAGGCTAAGGCGTAGCAGAACATGGTAGGGACTCCAAACACAGGGACACTGCTGAGAACACATCCTAGGCATCGCACACGAACCTTCGATACCTCCTGTCTCAATCTTCTCCTGCAACTGGCATGATACGCCAGGTGAGTACTTTGAATGTACTCGCAAGCACATGACAATCATAAATGCAGCAAACAGTAGCATGGCAATGAGCGTGATCAATATTAAGTGATTTACTTACTGTCGACAACTTACTCATATCCGGGTTATCTCATAACTCTCGGAATACTCGATCACCACGAGTACTTCCGCTCATAAGACAAGTTCTTCCATCATTACTATTGTTATCACGGTTATCATGGTTGATCACCTATTGAGGTCTGGACGGGCTGTCCAATACTATGGACGTGGCTATTCGAATAGATTTGACACTCTGCAGAGGTTGCGCACTTTACCCACACTATGGAGCACTGACCTCATGATCCCATTCGGGTGGACCAGCATTGCTCCAACGAAACCTGCCTGACTCGTGACTCTCCCATCGTACCACCGGCAATCACACTCCCCCTTGGAGTCAAGCCTTGGGTGGCCCCGTGTCCTCTTGACACCTGCCACTGTCGTGGCCAAACTATGTCCCAAACGGGGACGCCGGCAAACTAACTCAACTGGGCTCACAGGGTTATCGCCGTCTACCTGATCAGGGCAGCACGCACGCATATCCCTCCCTCTTTGGGGGTACCGGTGAAAGAGCACGCAGCCAGACCAAGTCAAGGCCGTCCCATACCGGCGAATGTGGCTGCACGGGTAAGCCCGGACAGGTGACTCATGATCAACCAACTAAGTTGAGCTCATTCAGCATGTTGTTTAGTCAAGTTAACTTAGTTGGTCACATAAGTCATATTATTAATTTACTTGGAATTATTCATATTAATTAAATGCAAAGAATGCATACGAATATTGCAATGCTATGATATGCCACAAAACATGAATGTCCTGGCTTTCCTTGGTCCGTTGAATTGTTCAAAAACTCTTGGTCCTCAACTCCAAAGTTTTCACCTTCTGAAAATAATTAAAAACAGCAAAGGAAAATGTCAATAACACTGTTTAATGTACCAGAAATTCTGTGAGTGAAAGAAAAATATGAAACTTGGTGGAAAAATAGAGCATTGAGGTGTGGACCCAATGCAAAAAGAATTATTTGAATTGGACCCTTCTGTTAAAAAATATTAACAGTCAAAGGTCTCTGGTCAAATCAGTTTTATTTAAAAATCATAATTTAAAAACAAAATGGACTGGCTGGGCCGGCCCAAGTCCACAGCGCACCGGCCCAGGCCTCATACCCCTTCGTTCAAAAACAGAAGAGGCAGAGAAGGCCGAGGGGGAGGCGGTGCTCCGGCGGTCCTAGCCGGCGACCTGGACGGCGGGAGGGGCTGGCGATGGGCGGGATGGAGAGGGCTCGGAGAGGCGGTCTGGCACGTACCCGTAGTGTCGCCGGATGTGGACGGACGAGGTCGTCCCCAACGTCTCCGGCGGACAGCACACACGGGCTCCGGCGAACACGACGACTCCGACGCCAATTGAGCAAGGCGAGGGGTCAGGGAGGTTCCTTGGGTGGTACTGAGCTCTATGGTGGTGCTGGTTGAGGCGGAGGAGGGCTAGAGCAAATAGGAGGAAGAGAGGGGCGGGCGGCGGAGCTCGGCCCGAGCTCGAGGCCAGAGGCCTCCGGGCTTCGATTCCTGCTGCTAGTTGGGGCTTGGGTGGAGGAGGAGAGGGGTGAGGTGCTCTGGGAGGGCTGGGGGGTCTTTAAATAGGCGGGGGAGGCCAGGCGGCGAACCCACCCGAACAATGGCGAAGCGGCGAATGGCGACGGCGCAGGTACGCCTCGCTGGCATGGCGCCGAGCGGCGACGAGACGGGAGCGAGCAGGGGAGTTAATGCGCGAGAGGACGGCTCGGGGAGGAAGCGGACGCACCGCACGCACAGTGCGGTCACGGACCGAACAAGCGGCGGTGACGCGGCGGCCGGCGAGGGCACCTTCGGCGCGGGCGAGCACTCCAGAAGGCCTACGCGGCACCACTGAGGCTAGTCGGCATGCCCAGACAGCGCCGCGCTGCACGAGTCGTCGAATCCAACACGACCCGAGCCTGGGCGCGTCACAGAGCGTGGCGACAGTGTGCCAGCCCCGTGCTCACCATGGCACCTCGTGTCCTCGGGCCACGCTGGCCTGGCTAACCTTGTCCGGTGCATCGTCCCTCGAGTCCTCACTTCACCTGTGCAACTGGTTTGGCCAGAAGTGGTCTGAGCTCAGGGGTTTGATCAACAACAGTTTCTGACAGAAACATGGAGGAGCTTTTGGAGCTTGGGTGAGGTGGAGATGAAGCCAAGGGTGGTGTCTGGGGTGATCTTGGTTGAATGAACTACAACCTGGCAAGGTTTTAGGTCATTTGGAGCAGAAATGAGAGAGGTCCATGTTGAATGCTCAAAACTGGCCTGAATCAGCAAATGGAAGTACTGTTCAAATGACAATTCTTGGAGAGCTGAAAATTGGTGAAGAATGCTCATTTGGTGTTGTCTCCATGCTGTAAATTTTTTGCAGCAATTGGACACACCAAAAATGCACTTCCTTCACAATGGTTGCTACTGGACAGAGAAGAAAATGATTTATTATGCAAACTATTTGAACATGACCAAGAAATGTTTTTGAAGACTGGGTCAAGATATGATCCAAGGGATTTTTAGAAATTATTTGAGAATTTTAGGAGCATCTGAACTAGGGGTTGCTTCACAACCTATGCCCATGCCCTATATTCTCAAATAACAAAAAATGACTTCTGAAATCAATTAAAATGAAAATTTGAATACTTAGGGTTCATGGCAGAACATTGGCAAGATGATGAGACTTGGAATCACTTGGCAAAGTTTCAAAAATGTCCAAGTCCCAATGAAAGAGTTTGAAATCCATTCGAATTCAAATAGAACCAAGTCAAATTTTGAAAAGAAAAAGTTGGCAAAAATCAGGGTGTCACAAACCTACCCCCCTTAGGGTGAATCTTGTCCTCGAGATTCGGTTGCTCAGGGAACAAATAAGGATATGCGGATCTTAGGAAATCTTCTCTTTCCCAAGTAGCCTCTTCTTCCGAATGGTGTTCCCACAATACCTTAAAGAACCTTATCACTTTACTTCTCGTGGTCCTTTCCATCTCATCCAAGATCTTAACTGGCTTTTCCTCATAAGTTAAATCCTTTGTCAGTTCTAATTCACTCATATCTGGCTCTTTGGCTGGGGGTGCAATGCATTTTCTTAACTGCGAGATGTGGAACACATCATGCACGTCCGACAGCGCTGGTGGTAATTCCAATTGATATGCCACTCTTCCCTTCCTGGCAATCACTAGAAACGGGCCAATGTACCGTGGAGCTAACTTTCCTCGAGTACCAAATCTCTTTACTCCCTTCATAGGAGTCACTCTCAGGTAGGCATAGTCACCAGGTTCAACGGTTAATTCCCGATGCTTCGGGTCGTAGTAACTCTTTTGTCGTGACTTGGCTGCTCGCAAGCGCTCTTGTATGTCCTTGAATTGTCTTTCAGCTTCGAGCATTAAGTCTGTCCCAAAAATACGACTGTCTCCTGTCTGTGACCAGTTTAACGGTGTACGGCACTTGCGTCCGTACAATGCCTCGAAAGGCGACATCTTGAAACTGGCTTGGTAACTGTTGTTGTAGGAGAACTCTGCATATGGCAGGCTGTCCTCCCACTTGGGTCCATGTGAAAGAGCACATGACAGAAGCATATCTTCCAAGATTTGATTTACTCTCTCGGTCTGTCCATCTGTTTGCGGGTGATATGCGGTGCTGTGCTTCAACATAGTCCCCAAAGCTTGGTGTAACCGATGCCAAAAAGCTGAGGTGAATAGGGAACCTCTATCTGAAGTGATAGTCTTAGGTACCCCATGCAGACTTACGATCCGGGACATGTAGAGCTGCGCCAAATGACTTGCATTGTAAGTGGTTCTCACCGGGATGAAGTGCGCCACTTTTGTGAGGGTGTCTACAATGACCCAGATGGCGTCATTGCCCCTAGTTGACTTGGGCAGTCCAACGAAAAAATCCATGCATATGTCATCCCATTTCCATTGGGGTACTGGCAACGGTTGCAGCAGTCCAGCTGGTTTCTGGTGCTCGGCCTTGACCTTGTTGCAAATATCGCAACAGGCAACATAGTAGGCGATATCATTCTTCATGCCTGGCCACCAAAATGTCTCTTTCAAGTCCTGGTACATCTTCGTACCTCCCGGGTGGATCGAATACGCCGACTCGTGTGCTTCCTTAAGTATCTGCTGCCTTAAGTTGTTCTGGTCTGGCACACAAATCCGATTCTCGAACCACACCGCACCTTGTTCATCCTCCCGGAAAGACTTGGCTTTCCCTTGTTGAATCAACTCCTTGATTTCCCGAATTCCTTCATCTATCTTCTGCGCCTCTTTTATTTCCTCCATCAAGGTTGGCATAATCTCCATCTTGTCCGAGCTCATCGGACCACATAGCACTAAGTTGAGCTTAGCAAATTCTTCTTGCAAGCTCGGGTGCATACCCTAGATTAGTGCATTGACAACGGCTTGCTTTCTGCTTAAGGCGTCTGCAACTACATTTGCCTTTCCTGGATGGTAGTTAATGCCAACATCATAATCCTTGACAAGCTCAAGCCATCTCCTTTGTCTGAGGTTCAAGTCTGGTTGTGTGAAAATATACTTTAGACTCTTGTGGTCTGTGTATATCTCACACCTTTGTCCAATCAAATAGTGCCTCCAAATCTTCAATGCATGAACTACTGCAGCTAGCTCCAAGTCGTGAGTGGGGTAATTTTCTTCATGTGGCCGCAGCTGTCGTGATGCATAAGCCACGACCTTTCCTTCTTGCATCAGTACGCATCCAATCCCACGCCTGGATGAATCACAGTAGATATCAAAACTTTTGTGAATATCCGGGAGAACCAAGACAGGGGCTGATGTCAGCCTTGTCTTCAATTCCTTAAAGCTGTCTTCACATTCATCTGTCCAGACAAACTTCTGATTCTTCTTTAATAGCTCCGTCATGGGCTTAGCTATTATCGAGAAGCCCTCGATGAAATGGCGCTAGTATCCTGCTAATCCCAGGAAACTCCGTACTTCAGTTACCGTGGCTGGTGTTCTCCAGTTCAGAACCGCGGTAACCTTACTGGGATCCACTGCTATTCCTTTCTCAGACAGGATGTGCCCAAGGAATCCTACTTCTTTTAGCCAAAATTCGCACTTGCTGAATTTGGCATACAGTTGGTGGTTTCTCAACCTCTCCAGGACAGCTCTCAGGGGTTGCTTGTGCTCCTCTTCATCCTTGGAGTAGATCAGTATATCATCGATGAACACGACCACGAACTTATCTAGGAAGTCCATGAATACCTTATTCATCATGCTCATGAAGTATGATGGGGCATTTGTCAATCCAAACGCCATGACTGTAAATTCATACAGTCCGTACCGAGTAGTGAATGATGTCTTAGGGATATCTTCTTTGCGGATCTTCAGCTGGTGATATCACGTTCTGAGGTCAATCTTTGAAAATACCCGTGCTCCATTCAATTGATCGAATAGATCATCAATCCGCGGGAGTGGGTACTTGTTTTTAATGGTGACCTCGTTGAGTTGCCGATAGTCTACGCACATCCGTAGACTCCCATCTTTCTTCTTAACAAAGAGCACTGGTGACCCCCATGGCGAAATGCTGGGACGAATGTATCCTTTCTGCAATAACTCGTCCAACTGTTTCTTCAACTCGGCCAGCTCTGGGCCTGGCATACGGTAATACTTCTTATAGATCAGAGCCGTGCCAGGTACTATCTCGATGGCAAACTCCAATTCTCGATCTGGCGGCATTCCGGGTAATTCTTCTGGAAATACGTCTGGGAATTTACAGACCACCGGAATCAAGTTCAAATCCGTAGCGGTGGTGTGATATGCCGAGCCCTTCCTGGTTATCATTCTGCTGGCCAGGAATTGGACTGTTTGTCTGGCTGGGTTTACCAATGTTACTGTCCTTGTGGCGCAATTGATGCTTGCTTGGTGCGGGGTCAACCAATTCATGCCCAGGATTATATCTAATCCTGGGGAATCAATCGCAACAAGAGTGGCTGGGAAGTCGACTCCATGTATCATGATTTCCAGATCCTTATATACTATATTTGTTCTGAGCATGGAGCCAGGAGATTGTACCACCATAATTTTATCCAAAAGCGAGGGGGGAAATTTGTGCATGGTGGCAAAATTTCGTGAAATGAAGGAGTGGGAAGCTCCAGAATCGAATAAAATTACGGCAGGTATGTTATTGACAGAAAACATACCAAGGACGATATCCGGAGCCTCGCAGACGTCCTCGGTAGAGATGTGATGGACGCACCCGTGGTTGAAGTTGTTGGGGCGGCGTCCTAGATGATTGACTTGAGGCTTCTGATCTGCGGATTGCTTCCCAGCATTAGTGGGACACTGTTTAGCATAGTGCCCACTCTGTCCACAGGCAAAACAAGTATTGTTGCGGCGACAGTCTTCAATGACTGGCTGCTTGCCAAAAGTCTTGCCCTGGTTCCTCTGATTGTTTGTCTTGCTGTTACTGCCACTGTTCCATATTGGCTTGCTCTCGGTTGGCACTGGCTGCCAGCTGCGCAGTTTCTGCGCATACGGCTCCTTGTAGTCTTTCTTCGGCTCAAACTTCCTCTTATGCTCATTGCTTCCAGACTTGTGTTCCCGTTCAGCAATAAATGCCTTGTCCACTAGAGTCTGGAAATCTGGGAAGTCCAGCATACACAGTTGGCATCGGAGGGCATGAGTGAGTCCTCCCAGAAACCTGTCAATCTTCCTTTCCTCGGTGGCCACATCGTGTGGGGAGTACCGAGCCAAGTTGTTAAACTTGTTCAAGTATTCTCCTACGGTCATGTTTCCTTGGGTAAGGGCCAAGAATTCTCTCTGCTTGACCTTCAGGATTCCCGTGGGAATGTGATACTTCCGGAACAGTTCCTTGAACTTCTCCCAGGAGATTTCTTCTCCTGCAGGCCAAGTCAGTTTGGTGTTGTCCCACCAAATAGCAGCTGGTCCTTCATGGTAATGGGTGACAAATGGAACTTTGTCAGCTTCATCACAACGTGCAATTTCCAGTTTCTTTTCCATAGTTCTGAGCCAATCATCGGCCTCTATCGGATCCACTGCTTGCCCAAAACTTGGCGGCTTTGTGCGCTGAAAGTCGGACAATTTTGAATGCACACCATTGCCATTATTTTGGCCCACTATGGTCTGCATACTCTTAAGCAACTCCATCAGATCTTGGTTCTTTTTCTCTTCAAACATTCGCATCATTTGTTCTGTTGTGGGTGGTTGAGGTGGTGGAGGAGGTAAGTCTTCAGGTGGTTGCCCTGCCTGTCTGGCCGAGCGACGGACAGGGTTCCCATCACTGCTTTGACTGCTACTTCCTCTCTTCATCTAAAATTTTGTTCCCAAAGCAAATACCGAATCGATGAGCGAAATCCATAGGAAAAAAAATACAGTCATGTGACACCACAAGGGAAATATTATTCAAAAGGCGAATAAAAAGGAAACAACATAATTATACAAGATAACTCAACATTACACATGGCAAGCTAGTAGAGGATATCATGGTAGACTGCTCAAACGGCAGTTGACATATGCAACGAGGCATGCATAACTACTCCAACTCAAGTCTAGTGGCATCGATGGCACGGACTAAACTCCTCTGAAGAGTCATCATCATCAGATCCTGAGTCTGAGTCAGAACTGATGACGTGAATCGCCGGAACAAAGGATACACGACGACGCTGACGAGACGTCTCTCCTTCTATAGGAGAAGGAGCACACCGCTTCAGCATCGGCGGTGCAGGAGTGGCAAGAAGTGAGGCCCACTCAGGTGTGGTCTCACGTCGGCTACCAGACGATAAGCCTGATGGCCCAGAAGTGCTAGGGGTACTGAACATAGGCGGGGGTGGAATTGGGGATGGATACACAGGCGGAGCTGAAGGAGGAGGAGGTGCAGGAGTCACTGCTGCAAGTGCCCCCTGAACACGACACAACTCCTTCCTCAAAGCAATGATCATGCGGTAACTGGCATTCACATACTGAGCTATAACGCCAGCGACACGATCAACCACCGGGTCAATAGGAGCGAAAATGACTCGCCCTGTCATAGGCGATAGGGTGGGGTAATGGAAGAAACCTGGATGAGACTGCATCTGGACCTCGCGATAGCGCAAATCAGTGATAGCCTCCATGGCAGCAAACTGGATCGCCAACTCCGGGGTAGAAGCCACTCCGCCCTTGGAAGAGCGAAAAGAGCTTCCAATGTCCGATGTCGCGGTCAAGTAAGCCACAGCATGGTACTCGTACAATGACTCCGCCAACTGCTCCCGGAACACCTGGTACACCGGGACTTCACCTCCGGGATACAGCCGAAGCCAAATGCAGCGAAGCAGAGCTGGAAATGTGTCGGGAACTGGCTCAAAGGGAAAATGATATGGAACTAGTGCCATCTACACTCACCATGAAAAGAGTTAGTAATATAATGAATCAAAATGCATGCTATGCACAAACATATGCACCAATCAAATGCAACAGGCAAATGCAGCAAGCAATATGCATACTCATGCCTATACTACTCGTCGTCCTAGCGCGGGTTACCTAGGGTGTCCTACAGTCAGCATGGCTCTGATACCAAGCGTTGTGGCACCCCGGCTCAGCGAACCGGAGCGGCCAGTGTTTCCAACCCAGAATCAAGTCTTCTGGAAACACACAACAACTTGGAACAGAACATAGCTGAACTTTTATTGATAGCAGCGGAGTACAAGCTTATCTTACATGATCTTCGAGGCCAGAGCACAGCATGTGCTTAGACAGTATCTACATTATTTATCCAACATGATGGGGCCTCGGCATTACTACTAGATACTACAGCGGAAGGCTAAGGCGTAGCAGAACATGGTAGGGACTCCAAACACAGGGACACTGCTGAGGACACATCCTAGGCATCGCACACGAACCTTCGAGACCTCCTGTCTCAATCTTCTCGTGCAACTGGCATGATACGCCAGGTGAGTACTTTGAATGTACTCGCAAGCACATGACAATCATAAATGCAGCAAATAGTAGCATGGCAACGAGCATGATCAATATTAAGTGATTTACTTACTGTCGACAACTTACTCATATCCGGGTTAACTCATAACTCTCGCAATACTCGATCACCACGAGTACTTCCGCTCATAAGACAAGTTCTTCCATCATTACTATTGTTATCACGGTTATCATGGTTGATCACCTACTGAGGTCTGGACGGGCTGTCCAATACCATGGACGCGGCTATTCGAATAGATTTGACACTCTGCAGAGGTTGCGCACTTTACCCACACTATGGAGAACTGACCTCGTGATCCCATTCGGGTGGACCAGCATTGCTCCAACGAAACCTGCCTGACTCGTGACTCTCCCATCGTACCACCGGCAATCACACTCCCCCTTGGAGTCAAGCCTTGGGTGGCTCCGTGTCCTCTTGACACCTGCCACCGTCGTGGCCAAACTATGTCCCAAACGGGGACGCCGGCAAACTAACTCAACTGGGCTCACAGGGTTATCGCCGTCTACCTGATCAGGGCAGCACGCACGCATAACCCTCCCTCTTTGGGGGTACCGGTGAAAGAGCACGCAGCCAGACCAAGTCAAGGCCGTCCCATACCGGCGAATGTGGCTGCACGGGTAAGCCCGGACAGGTGACTCATGATCAACCAACTAAGTTGAGCTCATTCAGCATGTTGTTTAGTCAAGTTAACTTAGTTGGTCACATAAGTCATATTATTAATTTACTTGGAATTATTCATATTAATTAAATGCAAAGAATGCATATGAATATTGCAATGCTATGATATGCCACAAAACATGAATGTCCTGGCTTGCCTTGGTCTGTTGAACTGTTCAAAAACTCTTGGTCCTCAACTCCAAAGTTTTCACCTTCTGAAAATAATTAAAAACAGCAAAGGAAAATGTGAAATAACACTGTTTAATGTACCAGAAATTCTGTGAGTGAAAGAAAAATATGAAACTTGGTGGAAAATAGAGCATTGAGGTGTGGACCCAATGCAAAAAGAATTATTTGAATTGGACCCTTCTGTTAAAAGATATTAACAGTCAAAGGTCTCTGGTCAAGTCAGTTTTATTTAAAAATCATAATTTAAAAACAAAATGGACTGGCTGGGCCGGCCCAAGTCCACAGCGCACCGGCCCAGGCCTCATACCCCTTCGTTCAAAAACAGAAGAGGCAGAGAAGGCCGAGGGGGAGGCGGTGCTCCGGCGGTCCTAGCCGGCGACCTGGACGGCGGGAGGGGCTGGCGACGGGCGGGATGGACAGGGCTCGGAGAGGCGGTCTGGCACGTACCCGTAGTGTCGCCGGAGGTGGACGGACGAGGTCGTCCCCAACGTCTCCGGCGGACAGCAGACACGGGCTCCGGCGAACACGACGACTCCGGCGCCAATTGAGCAAGGCGAGGGGTCAGGGAGGTTCCTTGGGTGCTACTGAGCTCTATGGTGGTGCTGGTTGAGGCCGAGGAGGGCTAGAGCAAGCAGGAGGAAGAGAGGGGCGGGCGGCGGAGCTCGGCCCGAGCTCGAGGCCAGAGGCCTCCGGGCTTCGATTCCTGCTGCTAGGAGGGGCTTGGGTGGAGGAGGAGAGGGGTGAGGTGCTCTGGGAGGGCTGGGGGGTCTTTAAATAGGCGGGGGAGGCCGGGCGGCGAACCCACCCGAACAATGGTGAAGCGGCGAATGGCAACGGCGCAGGTACGCCTCGCTGGCATGGCAGCGAGCGGCGACGAGACGGGAGCGAGCAGGGGAGTTAATGCGCGAGAGGACGGCTCGGGGAGGAAGCGGACGCGCCGCACGCATAGTGCGGTCACGGACCGAACAAGCGGCGGTGACGCGGCGGCCGGCGAGGGCACCTCCGGCGCGGGCGAGCACTCCAGAAGGCCTACGCGGCACCACTGAGGCTAGTCGGCATGCCCGGACAGCGCCGCGCTGCACGAGTCGTCGAATCCAACACGACCCGAGCCTGGGCGCGTCACAGAGCGTGGCGACAGCGTGCCAGCCCCGTGCTCACCACGGCACCTCGTGTCCTCGGGCCACGCTGGCCTGGCTAACCTTGTCCGGTGCGTCGTCCCTCGAGTCCTCACTTCACCTGTGCAACTGGTTTGGCCAGAAGTGGTCTGAGCTGAGAGGTTTGATCAACAATAGTTTCTGACAGAAACATGGAGGAGCTTCTGGAGCTTGGGTGAGGTGGAGATGAAGCCAAGGGTGGTGTCTGGGGTGATCTTGGTTGAATGAACTACAACCTGGCAAGGTTTGAGGTCATTTGGAGCAGAAATGAGAGAGGTTCATGTTGAATGCTCAAAACTGGCCTGAATCAGCAAATTGAAGTACTGTTCAAATGACAATTCTTGGAGAGCTGAAAATTGGTGAAGAATGCTCATTTGGTGTTGTCTCCATGCTGTAAAAAATTTGTAGCAATTGGACACACCAAAAATGCACTTCCTTCACAATGGTTGCTACTGGACAGAGAAGAAAATGATTTATTATGCAAAATATTTGAACATGACCAAGAAATGTTTTTGAAGAATGGGTCAAGATATGATCCAAGGGATTTTTAGAAATTATTTGAGAATTTTAGGAGCATCTGAACTAGGGGTTGCTTCACAACCTATGCCCATGCCCTATATTCTCAAATAACAGAAAATGACTTTTGAAATCAATTAAAATGAAAATTTGAATACTTGGGGTTCATGGCAGAACATTGGCAAGATGATGAGACTTGGAATCACTTGGCAAAGTTTCAAAAATGTCCAAGTCCTAGTGAAAGAGTTTGAAATCCATTCGAATTCAAATAGAACCAAGTCAAATTTTGAAAAGAAAAAGTTGGCAAAAATCAGGGTGTCACATGACCTTCCAGCCATACTCCATCCAATATCGAATGGAAGTGCTAATGGTTTCATGTGATGCTGACCTCAATGAACCAGACCTCGAGAATTCGTTCATCCCTTCGCTCCGAGGATTGGTCGAGTACTTGGCCACATGCATGAGTAGGCCTATTGCCGGGATGTCCCATTAAAAAGGCAGGTCCCATATTTGAAATACAAAAATAAGATCAGATAGCGCTCAAGAGGTTTTTCTCCATACGAGAAATCCTTCACTCGCAGGGAATTCAAATAGATGTGTTGAAGATCATCAAAGAAAGGAAAAAGACTGAATTCGATCCATCTCCTCCCTTTTATTTAAACCAAGAGCTACTCCTCCCTTTTCTTTTTTATGTAATTTCAATACGATTTTGTTTGTGTTCATACTTTCAATTTAGAACCCCACAGAAGTGAATAGAAAAAGAAAAATACCCCTGTGATACGCCTTCCTTTACCTATTTCTAGATTGATTGATGTTCAATGGAGGCAAACTTGCCATTCCTTCTTTCCTTTGAAATTGTACATTTTTTTGATTCTGAACTAATTGTATCCTTTTTGTTCCCATCGAGCTTTCTTGCCTAGTGACTAAGGATTTTCACACTTGTTGTGTCTATAAAAGATTTTCTCATAAAACACTAACAGAAGTGTTAGAGGGATTCACTTTCGATAAGAATCCAAAAGCAAGTTCCCTATACTACCTTCTTTCCCTCCTTTGTTTCAGTCTTTAAGAGGCAGCGCATCCGGCAGGAATCGAACCTACTTTTTGACCCATTTTGCCTTTCTAGGTTGGTGGGCGCTTTCACCATTCAGCCATGGATGCTTTAGCGAGTGAACTAGGTTTTTATTTGTGAGCGAACTAGGTTTTTATTGGTCTTCCTTCTCGAGCTTCTATTTCTTCCGTTAAGGGAGATTCGGGAAAAGATGGAATAGGAAGACGTGTTTCCAGAATGAACAAGATACGGGTAGAGAAGGGGAAGTTAGCAAAGTTAGACAAGATTGGAATGGGCATATGAACATGTATTGATATGTACCATATCGGCTAATGCTCCTAGGTTGATGCGATGTATTCCACCAGTTGACTGGAGACTTTATTATTGGTATATCGATCGGTCCAGCACGGATTGAAATAGGAGCCGGTTCGACAGGAAGCTTTTGAAAACGCAGTGCACCCAGGTAAATAAGGAACAAGATGAATACAGAAGTTAAACGAGCATCCCACACCCGAAAGGTACCCCACATAGGCCTTCCCCGAAACCCCCAGTCACTAATGTAAACAAAGTAGAAAAAGCACCAATTTCTGTACCGGTTCCGGAAGAGCGAAGAAAAAGGGGATGTTTTGTTAATGGGAACAAGGAACTGTTTATAGTTGTCGCGATATAAATAACTATACTCATCCGAGCCACAAGAACATGTACATACGAAATACGAGAATTTCCACCTTGTTGAAGATCTGGTAGTGCTACCCGAAGACTTTAATGAATAGCCATCGCTGTTAAGAACAACCACTGCCTTATGTGTATTGGATCCGCTCTTCTGTTAGCATGAACACTTGAATGAGATTCTATTCCTCTTCCTTATTGTTCCAAAATAGAACCCCCCAACCTAGGTGCGAAAGTAAAATAAATCCTTGTTTGTACATCGCTGAACTTACATACCCGGGCCTGGCTCAACATTCTTTTAAAACAATCGAATAACGGCTTTTCCATGACTTGGCGATTCAATCTTGTGAACTAATCGAGACCGAAATTGGATAAAGAGATACAAAAGGAGAGCAATACCCAATCGATGAAAGAACATGAAACCCTTCTGTTTCTATAGAGGTACGGGAAACGGTTGGGGGCAATAAAGTAGGTGAAGTGGTTGGATTTTTCGAGCTATTCCAACCACTGCTGGATGTGATTCCAGGAGCCGAACGAGAATGAATACCACACAGAAGAGTCAAGATAGGGCTCCCTAATAGAATTTTTAACCAATCCATTCCGGATCGATCGAATTGGTACGGAAGTTGTAACATGGGAAAAGCACAGAAAACATGACTTATTTGAATAACCCGGTGACCTACCAATTGTAGAAGTAGGAATTTTGGCAAGCAATAAGCACTTAAATAATACAATTCGAGTGTACCAGATTCTTTATCATTTCGAGGAAAAGGTTCAGGAGGAAAGGGAAACAACAGAGGGATCCGAATCAAACCTAAATGGGAATGACATGAAAAATATTTTTCAAAACCTATCGTTATGGCCGTGACGACGATATACGAGAGGAATAAAAAAAACTCGTGATTGGTGTGGAGGGGAAGATCTTCTTATGAAATTGTTCAAGAAAGAGTCGTCTCATTTCCTTACTTCTGCTTTCTTTCGAATTCATTCACTTCGACGGCTGGCGCTACGCTAGCTTTGCATGATTAGCTCCGATAGAACAGGTACTGCATTTCCTTAGTTGGATCCGCTCTTTCTCTCTCGTGCAATTGTTGCTTCCGGCTATTTATTCAGGCGTCAATCAGCATTGATCCGGGTAGTTAGTTAGTCTCTCTCTTTTTGCCCATCCTTCTCTATCTATGAAATTCCTAATTCAGGGAGTTCACTTTCCAATATCTAAATGTTCATGCAAAGCAACAAACGAAATGCAAGAACTGTCACGTAGAAGTCACACAGTATGCTGATCATTCTGAAATGATAAAAAGTATTGGATTTCATAAGAGATTCATACATAGAGATCTAAACTCATGGAAGGGCCCGGCCAGCAAACGAGATCTCTTACATCCAAAGGACCATGCCAATCGAAGATGAAACCATTCACCGAGCCAAGTATGTGCAAGACAAGACACGGCTAGATAAGTCAAATAGAAGATATTGCTTTTACACGAGCAACTCTTTTCTTCATGTGGGTACAACCCACTTTTCCTTTGATGAAATGCGAACACAAACTTCAGGCATCCAAGAAAGAAGTAAAGATGGAAATCGAAGCATTGTCATTGGGTTGAAGATCAATTCATATCGACAAGACTTTCCATTCAACTTTTTGTTGATATTTGGATTCCGTTTTCAAATAAAGTCATCTTGTAGTTAGAAATCACCTTTAGAATCATCAGCCTCTGTCCCTAGACTGACTCGCTTATCCGGGATCGATCCTCACTACGGTCCTTTATTTCAAAACGAGGATAGGTCTCTCGTGGAACGAGTTGTAGATTGAGAAGAAAGACGAGCGTATGGTCCATACTCACTCGGGTTCAAACTTATTTTGCAGGGAGAAATGGGTACATGCCTGTAGATCTTCTTCTCACAATGAGCACTTGATTACGGAGCCTAATTCTATATATTATTTATGGATTATTATAGAATCTATCTTTTTCTTCAAATCATAGTGGGAATCCTATTACCGATACCTAAACGTTTTCTTTGTCGAAACAGAAAGGAGGGAAATTGGATAACCAACGACACGAGTTTCCTGTTCAATGTTCCGCTTCGCTCCACTGTTAGATAGGCAATTCAATAGTTACCGATGAAAGGAGTTCCCCTTCTCTTGGCCAATTGACGTTCTGCTTCAATAAGTCATGACCTTCACTCTCCTCAAGTGAGGAGGGCATATTGTTTGACCAACAAAAGCCTCACTAGTTCCTTCTTCTTGTTCACTATTCCCGTAGCCTGATACGAGTTATTTAGTTCGTGTCTCCTTATTCTTGGGAAGAACCGAAGGTTCATTCGCGGCACTCGTAGACATAGTTGTATTTCAGACCCTCTTCTTTCCCTAAAAAGCTGATAAATCAAAACAAGAGAAAAGAAAAAGCGAAAGCTCGAGTCGAAGAGTGGAGGTCGCTCGGGAACTCGAGTCGATCAGTCCCATTCATTCTTTCCCGAAACAAGTGGGCTATTCATTCTGGTGCCACCTTTGTTCAATCGAGTCCATGTTCTCTATTTCCCAAAACCCATTCATTCACCGACCCGTGGTCCAGAGGTTTAAAGCTTGGAATTGAGCTTTCTAGCTTTCTTTAGTACAATCTTTTTGCGAGAGCAACCGCGGGTTCATTCCTAAGACTACACTCACAGCTTTCTCTGTTCATGTTCCGGCATAGGAGATCTAGTGGTAGGATAGGGCACAGAGCTTTAGGGCTGCAGTAAACCTCATATGCGCGTGGCTCATCATAAGACCTTAGCCTGATGTCCTACCCAAAGACTTCAAAGGTAGTCACAGGACGACCTTTCCGAGTTCTAACTTTAAAGCCTATAACTTGGTTTGCTTGCCTGCTTCCTATCTGACCTATCAATCAAAGAAATGTTCTAGTTCCGCGATACGAGCTTGACTGTCGCTCTGAGACAGTAGATTTCTTGGTTGGGGGTCCCTTTATCAAAGGCTCCCTTCCCTACTGATCATACAACAAATGAAGGTGGTTAGAAAGATGGCACATCGATCTTCTGTACACCCTGTTCGTGCTGCGGAACACAGAAAATCCGCCTTCCTTGGAAAAAAATTCCTGACTCCGAAGTATCAAAGGAGACTTGGGTGGCACCTTCTGAAGAGCCCTTCATTCTGCGACTCAGATAGGCTAGGATTCGTGTCTCAGCCGGAAGGGGTCGTAGGACTGACTCAGACAAAGCGTTAGAAGTATGATCTCCGAATCTATAAGCTTTGGCCTGCCTTCTTCCCTTATCTAATCTCTTAGGTAATAAGAAAGTGGTGTTAATTTTCACGCTAAGGAGCTGACCAGTGACATTTCTATCTCAATTGAAGTCAACCTTACTATACTCGCTTGTAGGAGATCATCGCTCAGAAGGGCGTTCTTTCGCTAGAAAAACAAGAGTTTGAAGATCACCCAACCCACAAAAAGGTCAGAACTCTCATTCTAGCCCCACTTTCTATAGCAATTTATCGACATGTTGTTTCGCATGTCCTTGAAAAGGCCTACACACATACCCTGCCACTCGATGTGTAGTTGGTTTGTTCAGTATAGATGGGTAGAGCGCACAAGTATTGGAAGGAAAGTTTCACCCTTCTTAAAAGAGAAAAAGTCTGTATTGAACTATGATTTGAATTCCTTTCTTATTAGTTTCCAAGTGCAAAATGTTCATTCCCTTGATCAGAGCCTTTAAGCCTTTTAGAAGCGAGCATTTCCACAGCTTCTATTTTTCCTAAACCTAATGAACCGAATGGAAGAGAAAAACTTGGAATATATAATAAAGAAGGAACCAACAAGAAAATAAAGAATTGTTCCAACATCAGCTCGGGGTCTGTCTGGAAATGGAAAATAGTTCTCTCTCTCATATGGTGTCGCCACAGTGACAAGAAAAACAAGTGAATAATTGGAATAGAACGCAATCGTCAACCAAAATCGGGTAGGATGTATTATAAAAGAAAGCCTTGCCTCACTCGCAAGCGAGGACCTCACCCCTCCTTCCTCATTTATTGACAATGGAAAAAGACAATGTTCATTGCTGTGACGCCCCCGATTTGATCGTACACTAATCATACACGCAAATGTGTACGACCCGATCAGGGACTCACGGGAAGATATCACAACACAACTCTAAACACAAATTAACATAAAAACAAGCTTCATATTACAAGCCAGGGGCCTCGAGGGCTTGAATATAAAAGCTCGACAACAAGCGAGTCAGCGGAAGCAACAATATATGAGTACAGACATAAGTTAACAAGTTTGCCTTAAGAAGGCTAGCACAAGCTGGGAGAACAACGATCGAAAAGGCAAGGCCTCCTGCCTGGGTGCCACCTATCTACTCTTGGTCGTCGGTGGTCTTCACGTAGTAGCAGGCTGCGTCAGGGTAGTAGTATCCGTCGGCGGTGGCAGCTGACTCCTGGGATCCGTCATCTGATCGCAGCATTTATATAAGGGGGAAAAGGGGGAGCAAAGCAACCGTGAGTACTCATCCGAAGTACTCGCAAGACTGACATCAAGGAACTATGCTACTTATGCATTGGTATCAAATGAAACGGGGCTAGTATATGTGGACTATACTGCAGAATGCTGGAACAAGGGGGGAGAAGCTAGTCCTATCGAAGACTACGCTTCTGGCTGCCTCCATCTTGAAGCAGGGGAAGAGAAACAGATGGTAAGTTAACCATGTAACCGCTATCGAAGACTACGCTTCTGGCTGCCTCCATCTTGAAGCAGGGGATGAGAAATAGATGGCGATTAGCCAAGTAACTCGTATAGCATAATCCTAACCCGATGATCCTCTCCTCGTCGCCCTGTAGGAAAGCAACCACCGGGCGTATCTGGCACTTGTAAAGATGTATTTTATTCAGTATCCGGTTCTAGTTATCATAAGATAGAGATACAACTCCAAGTCGTCCTTTTACCAAAGGACTCGGCTATTCGAATAGATAAACTTCCCTGCAGGGGTCCACCAACATTTCCTGACACGCTTGACTTCTCGAGCAGCACCAAGCCGTCCTCGAAGATCAACACGAACGTAGCCCTACATATGCCCAACAGAGAGGTCAGTACGCCGGACTAAACCCTATGCGCGCAGGGGTCTTGGGCCCATTGCCCATTGCACTCCTGCACATTGCGTACGCGGCCGGTGAGCAGACTTGGCAACCCAACCCCATCGGGGCGGTTGCATTACGCGGTCCAACCCGGCGCGCGCCGCTCAGTCACTGACGTCACATCAAGCTTCGGCTGACAATACGACGTCGAGCCGCCCATACCTTACTCGCGTAGTCGGTTAGTGCGTAAACGGGCCAGTGGCCCTACTCAGATCAAATACCCAAATCTCATTAAGCGTGTTATTATGAAACAACCGCCGACACGACTAGGGCCAGGCCCACCTCTCTCCTAGGTGAATCTCGAACCTGCCCTATCGTTCCGCCACCAGGACCCACTTAGGAGACCGTCGGGGTTGCAAGTCCCTTCAGCCCCCTTTGTGAATCATCGTGGGTACTCCACGAGCCGACCCGTCTTTAGTATCACAATGTAACATATGTAATAAGTATATATATCCGCGATCGCCGCTCATGGCGATCACAGCCCAATACTAAAGCATAGCAGACGGACAAGGTGAATGGCCACTGATGAATAATCTAGCATCCTATTCTAGGCATGTAGGATTGCAGGTAAATGTATCAACATCAGTTATCAAAAACATGCTATGCATCAGGGTAGGATCTACCGATAACAGTAACAGATATTCTACTCTAATGCAAGCAGTAGATAGAAGTAGGCGATATCTGGATGATCAAAGAGGGGGGAATGCATGCCTGGAAGCTCTGTTGAAAAGATCTGGTCGTCGACGACGTAGCCGTACACAGCAACGTCAGCGGCGGTATTAACGTCTATCGAGAGAGAAGGAGGGGGAAGAAACAGTAAATACGAAGCAAACAATTGTAACACAATACATGACAATACAATAGGCAGTGCCGGGTGTGTTCTAACGCAATGCTACACATTACCGAGAAAGGGGGAACCCTTCCGGGAAAGTATTCCCAGTTCCGGACATGTGACAGACAGGTGACCGGAGGGGGGAAGTTCCATGTTTGCTATGCTAGGGACGCATGGCGGACGAACGGGCTACGAATTCAAATTCGTCTCGTCGTTCTGAGCAACTTTCATGTAGAAAGTTTTTCGATCCGGGTTACGGTTAAATTTCTATTAATTTCTGAAGTTTTAATAATCATTTTGGAATTAATTAATTCAGAAAATCCAATACTGCCTCAGCGGTGATGTCACAGTGACGTCATCAGTCAACCAGTCAAAGTTGACCTAGTCAACAGGGTCAAGGGCCCACATGTCATTGCCTCTAATACTAACTAATCAGTTTAAACCCTAATTAGCAGATTAGGTTAATTAAGTAGGATAATTAACTTAATTAACTAATTAATTAATTAACAAACTATTAATTTAATAATTATTAATATATATTATTATATTTTTATTAACATCTCTTTTTTTATCCTTTTTAACAGTGGGCACTGGACATTGTCTAGGCCATGCCTGGACAGGGCCGGACGTGTCCGGGTGGCCGAAGCAACGGCGCGCGCACGGCCTGGCCAGAGGCCAGCGGCGCTACCGGCGGCCAGAGGAGGGGGGCCGGAGGCCCATGGCGGGGCTGGTGCGGGGCACGGCCCGAGCGGCCGGTGGCCGTGGCGGCCAGGCCAGGCGCGGATCGAGCCGGCCGGCGGCGAGACGACAGAGGCGAGCGGGGCCGTGGGCGGTGGCAGGGGCGGCGGTGACGTGCGAGTGCTGGGGGGGAACGGTGGTGAGCGGGGCGCGGCCGGCGCGTGGCCGTGGGCTCGCAGGGCGCGGCCGGCGCGTGAGCCGCGCGGGGTGACCGCGGAAGGGGAGGACAGAGGGACGTGAGGCGATCTCACATAGGGGCGCGGCGAGGCTAGGGAGGCAGACGAGGCGGCGGGGCGCGGTGGCCGGCGGAGCAGGTCGGGGAGGCGCCGGGCCGGCGGTGGTGGCCGGCCGGTCGGGCGGCGGGGTCGGAGCCGGCCTCCGGGCGGCGGCGGCGGGACGCGGGTCGGGAGTCCTCCTGGCTCCTGATCGGGAATGGGGGGAGTGAGGGAGAGGTGGGCTAGGGTTACGAGGGGGTGTGGGGTTATAGGCCAGGGGTGGGCCGGCCCAGGTGGTGGCCTAGTGGGCCGAGGCCCATGGGGCCAGGGGGGTTTGTTTTAATTTTGTTTTTTTGCTTTTGTTTTATTTCACAGTCTGCTTTGCCAAATACTCCCATTCAAAACAGTTTCAGAAAAATACGAATACCACACCTAAATTACTAATGTAGTATAGCCTACCCAAATAAAATGTTCAAACATTATTTTAACTAGTTTGCAATTATTATTTTGAATAAATGTATTTATTTGTTATTTATTAAATGTTGTTTTAATTATTTTAGTATAACTAAATATTTTATGAGAGTGTAGTTCCTACATGACAAATATCCAGAGGGTATTTGCCAAACGTTGATCATTTTAGTTTGAATGTTGGAAAACCTTTGCCGCTTGACTTGATTTTAAAGTTTGAATTCGAACGGTTTGCACTAACGCGAGATTAATAACAGTGATCTCGGTGACGTGGCATCATTAGCGGGGATTTACTGTAGCTTGATTATCCGGGTGTCACAATTCTCCTCCACTACAAAAAATCTCGTCCCGAGATTTAAGCGGTGGAGTAAGGGGAAAAAGTCCTGGTTGTGAAATTCTAACGGGTCTTCTCGGACTTGGTTTCCCTCATCGAAGAAGTTGGTTCATCACGTTGATGTCTTCATTACTCTGCTTCAGGTCATCATGATGAAGTCGCCATCTTTTCTTCGGGATCTCCATCGTCCTACGAACGACCTCTTCACAAAGTTTGTGCAACTGACGGTGAACTCAAGGGGAAAACACTCGAAGTACCCTACGAGTCATATCCAGTGAAATCATTGAAAGCAGTCTGCGATGGTACAAAAAGTTTCAAACGGGTAGGCAATCATTCGATGCCTAGACAGAAGCTGAAATGGGGGCTTGAACAACGAGAATAACATGGTGTTTGATACCAGGATGAAACATGGCAGAATCTAGCTCGTGAATTACACACGAAGCCAAGTGCAAAGGATACATTAGAATCAGGGTTGAACAGGAGAGTCAGGTTTCGATCCAGTGGACCTGTGGGTTATGGGCCCACCATGTGGGTTGAAAGTAGTAAGGATGGTGACATCTTGCACAGTCGTGAAAGCAAGGCATTCCAGAGGATAGTCTGTCAGCTATGTCGGCAACAATGTCGGTACCAAGGACATGGAACGAAGAGAACCATTTTCCCGCTCGTTGTAACGAGGCGGACCAGTAGGCAAAGTTCTCGTCCACCGGAGGTTACCGATATGTTAACAACAATAGTAACAAGGTCTTACTGACAGAGTAGTACACCGAGGTGTTTTCGTAAGCAGAGAATTATTATTGCTTAGGTCATATTGATCAAGAAGGTTAAATAGAACAATGGAAAGGAAAATGTGATCAACACATTAATCAGAACAATGGAAGGAAAATGTGATTTAACACAAGTAGTAGGAGTAGATCCTTCCCATGGACAAGCAGAACATTACATACAGGGTAGGAGAGCAAGTACCTAGCCATTTAGATAAAGAGGCAAGAGATAATCATGATGTTACCCATACAACGGTGTTTGGATAACTGACCAAGAAACATTTAGCATTGCGCTTCCAATGTTCTTGTTGATGAACGGGGTATCATAGTCATGCTTCGAGGTAGCAATGATATGGTGTTTCAAGCAAGGGCCAGACTTTGGATACACAAATGATCCATCAGGAGCAACTTATAAAATAAGTCTTACAATTTCCTCCTGAAAAAATGGCTAACCTTGCAAAAGGAAGAAACTATAATAATAGGTCCTCCAGCCAAGTGTGCCAGGCATGACATCACCTTACCGGGTCATCAAAGGACCAATATTATAATTCCTGGAATATGGTTCCAACCATCATATCTGACCGAGATTCAGATCTGATTGGTGCCAGGATACCTCAGACTCAGGATGTCCGAGAAGAAAAGGTGCAATCAAATCGACGAGATGACATTGTAAGATTCTCGGGAAATGAACTATAGGAGCGGGTTCCCGAAACAATAGTTCATCATTAAACCAAGGAGAGGACGAGGAGGTGGCTGATGGACTCAACGACAATTCATCCAGAATTCCAAATAGATGGATTTCCACTAATATGTGAACAAGGAGGTGACATTTGTCAATTCAAATGTGATAGTGATGTATGCTCGAGGAAAACATACACCATTAATCATTGGTTGAAAGGCGCGTCCAAAATATAACCTTGGGCAGCAAGATCAATGTTAGAGTGACGATTCAATAATCATCAGTCCAAGAACGAACTGTCGATCGTTAACTTCAAAGCAATTGGGTTGTTAGAAATGCAGAATCCAAGCAGAATCATTTGTAAAATGGTATCCCGGTTAGAATCAACATGGGGACCAAGAAAGAATGGAGGTGGTGAGAAGTATCACTATGCCAAGAATTTCTGAGAGGTGGAACAATCCTCACAACAATACTTGACATAAAAGACAGTGATACTTCAAGGTAGAACATAATTCAAGCTGGATAGCAAGTTGCATCCATAACATGGACAAGTTCGCGATGAAAGGAAGTCAAGGATGTTGCCGATGATAACAAAATCATCGAGGGTAAGGAAGGTATTTCTCATCATGCACACAGTTGACATCTCGGGAGAAGTCAAAGTGTTGAAGGTGATCCGACACATTTGCCGGGAGGTTTCAAGAGGATGCAATCAAACAACAATGGCAACAAGCAAGGGAATGACGAAGTGGCAAGTTATAGGATCAATATACAAGATGCAAGCTAGGAACCAAAGTTGCCTTTCAAGACAAGCAACCTGATGTTGAAAGCTCGACGTAAGTCGTGCCCACACTCTGAAGAATGTGTGCACCGAAGAAGGACGAGGTAGCACAGTCAAAGATAGCAAGATAAGGATGTAGCTAATAGTCTAGGAATGACCAGATTGAGTTCAAAATTTCCCAGTAACATTTACCTGGGTATTGAATTGCAGTGTGAAATAGATTTACTAATCGGTGTTCTCGGTTGACAACAACCCAGAACCCGTAGAGTGATTAAGACAAGGGAAGGTATTACTTCAACAAAGTTAATAAGACATAGTGCAAAGGCATGATATCCTCGAGATACCAGAGGGTAAAACTCGAAGGTAGAACATGATAGAAGTAGAACTGGGTCATTGACCTGTGAAAGCAGACACTTTAACCTTGTCAAAAATGGACGAAGCACTGGAATGAATTTCTTTCAGATATATTGTACAAGGACAGCATGGTCGGAACCATAATGGCAAGGATCAATTTAAGGATACCGAAAGAATTCTATAGATGGATCATTATCTTGCAAGAAGCTTTCGAGACGGTCTACATCGTTTCCATGGGCATGAACACAAAGTTCAAGGTCGACACCCATTTCTTCAATGCATAACATTTCATACACTTCTCTCTTTTGATAAAGTTGTAGTGTTGAAATTTATCTGGCAAAACACCGAAGGGCATGACCCGTGAAATCTTTCGGGTTCACATGGATTAGGGGAAGGCATAGGTTCAACCCATCGGGGTATCTTAGGACCATATACCACAAGCTTCAAGAGTAAATAACACAAGCTCGAAGGTAGAGCATGGTTGGCAAAACAGATGATACAATTTACCAAAGGCATTATGTATCAGTGGAAGATCTCACAAGGTGATTGAATATGATGGACACTGTCGGATAATAATCCAACAATGGATCGGGCGATCCACAACGGAGCTGATGTGAGTATCGGTACTCACTCAGAGGAAGAAAGAATGCAGAGGCATCAGATTCAAGAATCACCTGATTAGTCTGATGCTTAAACACAAAGAAATTATGGTTTCCAAAACGAAGGATCAGAAGCAGACGCTCTGATCAAGGATGGATAAGTTGAAAAGACTTAGTTGGACAATCAATAAAGGTTTGAATTGCCGAGAACCAACTCATGTCCGGAATGACGTCTGAGCCAGAAAGATAATTTAAAAAGAATATCCTGATGATCGCGTGCATAAGCACACATAGAATCATTAGGCTCAAAGTGGCAAAGTCAAGGGGTGCCATCGAAGACTACTAGACATATGGAATTAACCATAATGCAAGCAGGCAAGAATTTCAAGAGCAGTAAGCTGCAGAGGATTTTCGGAGGATCGAAAGTATTTCGAAGAATTTTTGTTAAACACATGAACAATTGGGATGAACGGATCCTCGATAAATGTGAGGATTTAACCGCAAGATCTTTCATGCGGAAAGAACTGCAAGGCAGTAACTCAAAGGATTTTTGGGTCAACGAACAATATTTCGAGGCATCTTGTAACAACAAGAGCGACGAGGAATGATCGTGTGAATGACAAGTGTAAGTAGTCATCCACAGGGATATATCGGTGGTAGGAATTACAAAGGCGATGAGCACAAAGGGCTCGGGATAACATCGATGGGTATCTCCAGAATCTTCTGACGAAGCCGGTGATCTTCTGGTAGCAGGGCTCTCCGGGAGAAGTAGTTACGAGAACCTAGAGTCAGAGTTAGTAAAATCTTTTAACCCGAAAAGAAGAGAGATCAGAGTCCCAGGGTATAGAAGAGGAATAAAAGATCCTAACACCACCCATTGGGGTTGTGGGCCCGTAAGCCACACAAGAAGTTAGTAAAATTGTTTTTCAAAGACTAGACTCAACTTCGGCCAAGGAGTTGGAAAGGGGGCTACCTACAGGCAGTCGGCTCTGATACAAACTTGTGACGCCCCTGATTTGATCGTACACTAATCATACACGCAAATGTGTATGACCCGATCAGGGACTCACGGAAAGATATCACAACACAACTCTAAACACAAATTAACATAAAAACAAGCTTCATATTACAAGCCAGGGGCCTCGAGGGCTCGAATATAAAAGCTCGACAACAAGCGAGTCAGCGGAAGCAACAATATCTGAGTACAGACATATGTTAACAAGTTTTCCTTAAGAAGGCTAGCACAAGCTGGGAGAACAACGATCGAAAAGGCAAGGCCTCCTGCCTGGGTGCCACCTATCTACTCTTGGTCGTCGGTGGTCTTCACGTAGTAGCAGGCTGCGTTGGGGTAGTAGCATCCGTCGGCGGTGGCAGCTGACTCCTGGGATCCGTCATCTGATCGCAGCATTTATATAAGGGGGAAAGGGGGAGCAAACCAACCGTGAGTACTCATCCGAAGTACTCGCAAGACTGACATCAAGGAACTATGCTACTTATGCATTGGTATCAAATGAAACGGGGCTAGTATATGTGGACTATACTGCAGAATGCCGGAACAAGGGGGGGAGAAGCTAGTCCAATTGAAGACTACGCTTCTGGCTGCCTCCATCTTGAAGCAGGGGAAGAGAAACAGATGGTAAGTTAACCATGTAACCGCTATCGAAGACTACGCTTCTGGCTGCCTCCATCTTGAAGCAGGGGATGAGAAATAGATGGCGATTAGCCAAGTAACTCGTATAGCATAATCCTAACCCGATGATCCTCTCCTCGTCGCCCTGTAGGAAAGCAACCACCGGGCGTATCTGGCACTTGTAAAGATGTATTTTATTCAGTATCCGGTTCTAGTTATCATAAGATAGAGATACAACTCCAAGTCGTCCTTTTACCAAAGGACTTCGCTATTCGAATAGATAAACTTTCCTGCAGGGGTGCACCAACATTTCCCGACACGCTTGACTTCTCGAGCAACACCAAGCCGTCCTCGAAGATCAACACGAACGTAGCCCTACCTAGGCCCAACAGAGAGGTCAGTACGCCGGACTAAACCCTATGCGCGCAGGGGTCTTGGGCCCATCGCCCTTTGCACTCCTGCACGTTGCGTACGCGGCCGGTGAGCGGACCTGGCAACCCAACCCCATCCGGGCGGTTGCTTAACGCAGTCCAATCCGGCGTGCGCCGCTCAGTCACTGACGTCACATCAAGCTTTGGCTGACACTACGACGTCGAGCCGCCCATAACTTACTCGCGTAGTCGGTTAGTGCGTAAATGGGCCAGTGGTCGTACTCATATCAAATACCCAAATCTCGTTAAGCGTGTTATTATGAAACAACCGCTGACACGACTAGGGCCAGGCCCACCTCTCTCCTAGGTGAATCTCGAACCTGCCCTATCGTTCCGCCACCAGGACTCACTTAGGAGACCGTCGGGGTTGCAAGTCCCTTCAGCCCCCTTCGTGAATCATCGCGGGTACTCCACGAGCCGACCCGTCTTTAGTATCACAATGTAACATATGTAATAAGTATATATATCCGCGATCGCCGCCCATGGCGATCACAGCCCAATACTAAAGCATAGCAGACGGACAAGGTGAATGGCCACTGATGAATAATCTAGCATCCTGTTCTAGGCATGTAGGATTGCAGGTAAATGTATCAACAACAGTTATCAAAAACAGGCTATGCATCAGGGTAGGATCTACCGATAACAGTAACAGATATTCTACTCTAATGCAAGTAGTAGATAGAAGTAGGCGATATCTGGATGATCAAAGAGGATGGAATGCTTGCCTGGAAGCTCTGTTGAAAAGATCTGGTCGTCGACAACATAGCCGTACACAGCAACGTCGGCGGCGGTATCAACGTCTATCGAGAGAGAATGAGGGGGAAGAAACAGTAAATACGAAGCAAACAATTGTAACACAATACATGACAATACAATAGACAGTGCCGGGTGTGTTCTAACGCAGTGCTACACGTTACCGAGAAAGGGGGAACCCTTCCGGGAAAGTATTCCCGGATCCGGACCTGTGACAGACAGGTGACTGGAGGGGGAAAGTTCCATGTTCGCTATGCTAGGGACGCGTGGCTGACGAACGGGCTGCGTATTCGAATTCGTCTCATCGTTTTGAGCAACTTTCATGTAGAAAGTTTTTCGATCCGGGTTACGGTTAAATTTCTATTAATTTCTGAAGTTTTAATAATCATTTTGGAATTAATTAATTCAGAAAATCCAATACTGCATCAGCGGTGATGTCACAGTGACGTCATCAGTCAACCAGTCAAAGTTGACCTAGTCAACAGGGTCAAGGGCCCACATGTCATTGCCTCTAATACTAACTAATCAGTTTAAACCCTAATTAGCAGATTAGGTTAATTAAGTAGGATAATTAACTTAATTAACTAATTAATTAATTAACAAACTATTAATTTAATAATTATTAATATATATTATTATATTTTTATTAACATCTCTTTTTTTATCCTTTTTAACAGTGGGGAGGCGCCGGGCCGGCGGTGGTGGCCGGCCGGTCGGGCGGCGGGGTCGGAGCCGGCCACCAGGCGGCAGCGGCGGGACGCGGGTCGGGAGCCCTCCTGGCTCCCGATCGGGTGGGGGAGGGATTGAGGGAGAGGTGGGCTAGGGTTACGAGGGGGTGTGGGGTTATAGGCCAGGGGTGGGCCGGCCCAGGTGGTGGCCTAGTGGGCCGAGGCCCATGGGGCCAGGGGGTTTGTTTTATTTTTGTTTTTTTTGCTTTTGTTTTATTTCACAGTCTGCTTTGCCAAATACTCCCATTAAAAACAGTTTCAGAAAAATACGAATACCACACCTAAATTACCAATGTAGTATAGCCTACCCAAATAAACTGTTCAAACATTATTTTAACTAGTTTGCAATTATTATTTTGAATAAAAGTATTTGTTTGTTATTTATTAAATGTTGTTTTAATTATTTTAGTATAACTAAATATTTTATGAGAGTGTAGTTCCTACATGACAAATATCCAGAGGGTATTTGGCAAACGTTGATCATTTTAGTTTTAATGTTGTAAAACCTTTGCCGCTTGACTTGATTTTAAAGTTTGAATTCGAACGGTTTGCACTAACGCGAGATTAACAACAGTGATCTCGGTGACGTGGCAACATTAGCGGGGATTTACTGTAGCTTGATTATCCGGGTGTCACAATTGCTTCCTCAAAACAAGAGTTCCACGGGCGGCTGCTCCTGAATGAGCTGCTCATGCTCAAACTGATCAACATAATGTGGAAAGTGTAGTAGAGATATTAGTCGCAGTATGAGAAGGAAGAGAAGATCTGACCTCTCTACTTGACACCTCTGAACCAACTTCATTCCTAGCTAAAACAAGAAAGCTGAAAGTACTAAAGCTTCAAACTCCTTGCTAACAGCCCTACCGATAAAAGGAATAATGCTTCAAGGACTATATGACTAGCTCTTATACGAGTTCCTGGTAAACCACTACTTGCGTAAAGTAGTCCGCTCGCTCCCCTGCTCGTTCAAAGTATGCCACTCGCTAGGATCTTAGTAAATAAGCTTGCTCCTTAACTTTCCTTCCTAGCTTTGAGAGCAATACTACCTGCAATAACACAATGAACTTATCCTACTTAGGGAACAGGTTGGCATAAAGGGCAAAAGAGAAAGAGTTACACCCGGTCTAAAACCAGGTGGTGTTACTTTCCTGCTTCCACCTGAACCTGCTTGCAGGCCTTATAGAAAAGTCTTGTATAAGATAACTAGCTTGACAACAGGAATTCTCTAACTTACTTGTAGATAATGAACTTGCTGAAGGAGGAGATGATCTTAAGATAGTTTTCCATTAATGAGGAGAGAGAAAAAGAGTCCTCGCTTTCATAATCGGTAATCAGAGTCCAGGCTTCCTACACCCATATTTTACGACAACCTATGAACCGACTAACTCAACAGCTGGACTTAGAGAAACTGTCCTAACTTATCCAATAAGTCCTAATAAATGGACATGATGAAATACTCTTCCTTTCCCTGCGGCACTCGCTTGAAGGAAAGCTAACTTGAAAGCTGACTAATGCTGATAGGAAGAACTTTGAAACTTCTCGTTAGTTCTTTCATTGAAGCTAGTGACATCATCTGACTCTATCAATTCATTTCTATCTTCTTTTTCTTTCATTTATCTCTTTCCTATCTATACAGTGTATTACCCCAAAAGATAGTGAGTTAAGCAAGCATGTGGGAAGTAAGCGAGCAGGGTGAGGTGGCGGCTTGTAGAAAATCCTCAATATCTATATCGGAGTCAGCATCCGTTTTTGTTTGAGTTTCGCTGTTAGCTTACGTCCTTTTAGCTAGTTCGACGTGTTTTCATTAGTCCTTCAAGCAAGTGAGCCAGTCACGGTAGATCTTTTTAGCCTTTAAGTAGTAGTCCTGTTCGAAAGATAGTTATCATAGTGAAGTGAGTTATTACAGTTTTTCTAGTTTCTTGAAGGCCAGGCAGTCAGCCAAGGAAGGAAGTTATGGTGTGGATCTAATCTGTCTTCCCCTTCAAGCTCTCGAGTACACTAGGGGAGATGTATCGAAAGTCAAAGTATAAATCAAAGTGCAAGTAAGAAGTATAAGTAGTGGGCTATCGATTAGGTTTTTCTACTTAATTAAGCTGCTTATGCAAAGTTTTAGAATTTGTTCACATAGGCAGCGTGATTGGGGGCATATTTGTTGCTTCCCAAGGTAGTTAGTTCACCACACAAGCATGTTATTACTAAACTGCAGAAAACTATTAAGTCATCCAATTCATGCCACATTGCAAGATTACTCTACCACTCTATAAATGGTATATAGATAAGTGTCTTCACTTCATCAAATGAAAATCAAAGAAATTGAGTACTAACACGTATTGCTATGGATGCTGCAAACAGGCTTTCGGCAGCAATTCCAGAAAAAATGAATAGGTGTTTTAGCCAGGTCATCAAATCAGGGGGGATATGCCAAGAAGAAATCCATGGAAATCAGCATTCCAAGAACAATAAGTTGGCACTTTCTTTCATATATAAACTATTTATTGAGGGAAAAGATATGAAAAACTAGAGTGGAATCGATTGAATGCACTAGCGTTATGCTTTGGCCAACCCTCTTTTCCAAGTTCCTCTTGTTTATCCAATATGTATTCCAATCAGAAATCCAAGGTAAGATCAAGCCAAAGGGGAATCTAGGTACTGTTGACCCAGGAAATCAAGTATCAAAGGACCCGGGCAATAGGTTTATGACTGAACTGAAACTAGAGCAGGGAATACCAGGATGCCTATGTTTCCAATACAGAAATCCCTAACAGAACAGAGCACAGACAATAGGGCCAACTATTGATCTTACTTTCCCTCAATAAATAGTTTGGATTGGATAAACAATCCTACTTTCATTCCAATCATAAAACAAGGGAAAAGATCAAGGGAGAAAACCCTTCCAAGAAACTAGTAACCAAACCCTGACGAACTTGCATTTGTTGAGCGAAAAGAAGAGTTCAACAGGAAGAACGTATGAAGAGATTGAGATGTTTGGATCTTGGCTAAATTTATAAGCAAAGAATGCACGTGAAGTATTAAAGGTACATTCGACTATATCTCATTCTATAGAAACCATTTCTCAATCTATAGAAACCATTTGCTTTAGGTAGACGTGATGGTACTTCCACTATTTTGGCATCTTATGGAACCCAATTCGAGATATATAAACTAGATCCTTGTTAATAGAATGATGATCTCTTGGCTATGACTGAGTCATATATTAATGGAAATGGTTTTCTCCTCCGAAAGTCCAAGTTGAGTCCAAGTAGTGGCAAACTAGAATCCTTCTTTTCTTTTTCGATCGTGGTTAGTTTCAGTTCAAATGACGAATTGAGGCAGAAACCAATGGATTCCAGTGGCTGGGCGATCCTATGTCTATAGATAGATTCAAATACCATTCTATACCCCTTCCCTAGTGCCCTATAGACCTATTTTGCTAAGTGGGTCCTACTTAGCTGGTCGGCCTAGGGGGGTGCAATTCAAGTGACAAGTTCTACCAGTTCTCATGGACGAGATCCCCCTATTGGCAACGGGGCTGGTGCTAACTCGTTCAGAGAATAGACCCCCGATGTTCTTGGGAACAAAGAGAGAAAGACGGCCCTGTAAGGGAGATCCTGTGTTGGAAGATATTGGTGGGTGTCATCTCGTTCAATTCTGGGTCAAATGACAAGAGGGCCGTTCAAGCAGATTAGAAGTAGATGTTGTTGAGAAAAGGTCAAAGTGCCACTATGGAGGTCGGAACAAGCGTCTACCTACCAAGTGAATTGTGATTGAAATGACGATGGCAACAGGTTGAGCTCTATCCACTGAAATTGAATCCATCGATGCGGTAAAGGACAGAGCAGAAACAAATCCTCCATTTCCCTACCTTGCGACCGAACAAAGAAGAAATGCTAGAGTGAGGAGACATGTTGGTTGACCAACTGAAGGAAACGACGCCTCTCCTGCTTTGCTTACTTTTGACCAGCATTCGTCTTCGGCTTACAGTAGCGTTTGCAGCTCTATTGGAAATCAAATTTCTATGTCCGTCCATAAAAAGCATCAACTTCCAGTGCCGCCATCCACCACAAGAGTAGGTAACCTGCTCGCTCTTTTCTCTATTGGGGGATCTAGGTATATCTTCCAACTCTCCTTACTGCACACTGGCATACAAAGCAGCCTCATAAACTGCATTTTGTAACTGAACCTCCACAGTTTTAAAACCTAAGGGTGGATCAAAAGGCACCGGTATTCTCTAATCTAACTTGAATTTAGATCAATAATCAAGGGGCATAAGAAGAAGGCAAGAGCGCGGTTTTGGCTAAAACCAACTCTGCGAGGAAAGCAGAACTCAGCGGTGACTGATTCGCTCGAACCACACTACTTACTTAGGCTCACTTACCAGAGCTCCCCTGACTCTGATCTCTAATCTAGTAGATGCGAGAAATCAATCCAACTCCATCTGATCTTATGATCTTTGCAGAGGACAAAGGTACTAGGGATATTTCCTCCATTTATATTTGTAAGAAAGAACTCCCACTATTTGTTTGTATCATCCTTTAGCGGGTCTTGGTGAATCAAAAAAAGGCATAGATAATGCGCATTGCTTTTGAGTTCGATTTGAACTAACTAGTTTCCACGGTTCTCCAGGAACCTACCGTTTGTTTGGACTACATCCAAGTGGTAAGGCATTGGTTTTTGGTATCGGCATGCAAAGGTTCGAATCCTTTACTCCAGATTATGAAGACCAGATCGGATTTGTCAAGAACGAGCTAACAACTACAGGGGAAGCGGCTCAGTATCAACATACCACATGCCCGTCTTATCAATGACAATCATCCATTTGGATGAGGCCATTCTAAGGGTTGTTTAGGATTGGTATCTACTCTCTTCCCACGGAGTTCTTGTCCCCATGACCAGTATCAGCAGGCAAGACCTGTAAGCATCAAGCCAGCCATGAAGTAGAAGTTGGTAAAGATGGCACAAACAAAAGAAGAAAGGAACTTGGTTGGTGATCTTACATACGGGAGGCCTTCTATAGAGTGAGGCAAATAGCAATTTTGCTATAGATACTGGGATTAGAAAATGTTAGTGGATGTGGATGCCGAACAGGTGGCACGAAATGCTCGTTCAATGGACGGAGTCATACCACCGCCTCCTCCTGCAAACAAGCAAGTTCTAAGCTTTATCGATCTTCTCTGGCTCACGAAACTCTGGTCTAATGCCCGCCTTTAGAAAGGACATGTTTCTTCCTATTATTCATATCCGCTAGGGGTACGAAGGAGAAGGAGACCGGATGCGTTAAGCTAGTTGGTAAGAGTTCTTGTCATTATTAATAGTGGCCCTAGAGAAAGAGCTTACGCTGATTGTTCTAACTTCATTCATATTTGATTCCACAACTGAGACATTTTCCCACATCTGTGCCAGGAAGGCAAGCGGTCAAAGCAGAAAGGGTTCTTGCTTCTCCGTCTGGAAGGACACCAAATGGACCAAATCCTATCAATCTTTCCTTACGACTCGACTTAAAAAAAGGCCGCAGAGGGCTAAAGGCAGTATCTTTAGTCTACCCAACTCCCTTGCTGCCTATTTCCTTTTATACGGTCATTCCGTGGGGCCACAAGCACCATCAATTGCATTATCCCCGGTACCACACATCACTCCAATCAGAATAAGCGGGAATGCTGGTTGGAAAGACAGAGAAATAGAATAATGAGAATCATATGGTCTGCTTGGGAAGATAAGCGAAGAAAGCTCTAAGGTTTCCCTTCCTGCATTAAGAGCTTATCAATTCATCCCACGCTATATAGTGAAGCAAAGCTATCTCTAAATCGAGCATATCTTTTATCCGGAAGGTAGTTGGCTTTCACCCGTACTCGCCCTTCCACTTCACACTTACTAAATTAGGCTGAGTGTATGCGCAAATGAAAACAAACAGAAAACAAGTGAGCACTTTCTTTCTATAGACAACGGTCAAGTCTGCAATCCAAACAGTGATGAAAAGAATTATCAAATCATTCATGGATGGACGTGAAAGAAGGAAGAACCAAATGGCACTGCTTCCTCAAAGAGAGCTTCGGGTACCCGATCAAGGGACTAATGAAACACCAGTACATGTCATACAGAAGCTCCACTCATCCCTCCGCCAGCCCAACCTAAGTTTCTATCAGACTGAGCTATTCTTCAATCCAGTGCCCTAATCCTTTTGAACTTGGGTCCAGAATATAGTGCTATTGTACAACCTGGGAAGTCAAAGCACATTATAAGTGGGCCGCATGGGTCGGCCCTTTCACCTCATTCTTTTCCGTTTCCACGCTCTGAAACCGGGTTCTTTCACTTCAATCTCTCTCATAATCAAGAGTGGATATGATGCTGTTTCATCCTAGAATTATGAGAAATCCCTTGTTGGCTGGGACGGACCCTTAGTATAAGATAAGTCAACACAACAGGTTGTGTCAGTTTCTCAAAAGACATGAGCTCGCCTTTCGGGGTGACTAGCTGCATTCATTGGTTTGCTTTCTTCCACCAACTTCACAACCATCCTTCATTGATGACAGGCAAGCTCAACCACAGTTTCCATATTTTGGTTCAATTCATTCGGCATTTCCATTTCCAATTGGTAAGTTATATTTTCTCCGACCCAAGGAAGAAGATCACAAGCGGGAGTCCCCTCTAGGAAGAGATGCTTTCCAAAGGTTGTACGCTACTGTTGAATGGCCAAATAGGGATTGAAACAGAGTAAATAACTAGAGTATCCCGTCGTAGTGCTAGCTGCATTTACGCGGCCGGGTCCGAGCCACGGGACAAGACCAAATTGGATTGGATTTGTCACATCCGCGGATGGAAGACCGTAGATTTCTCACTTTCCCTACTCGGAGAGCACGTGTATGTAGTCCGCCTGTATCTACTTATTTATTTGGAGAGCGCCATTAATAGGATTCAGAAGTTATACAAGCTATGGTGGAGCCATTTACCAATGCACCCAGTTCTCCTCATATTTGATTCTTTTTTTGGTATCATTGCTTCCACGTACGTCTTTTGTGCGAGCTTTCTTCACTGTCATCAAAACCAACGCTCAAACCGAAGCTTTCCGAGCAGTTGTTTATTTCTCACTTTAGCTGCTGTCGTTTTCCTCTTCCGAATTAAGCGAGTTAAAAACAAGGGGATCAGAAGAACAAACAATAAGAATAAGGGATTGAAGTCCGTTTCCTTAGTATCATATTTCAACGGATCGGGTAGTTCTAGTCTTTTTTGATTACTCCTTCCTTTTTCCCATCATTTGACATAACATAATTAAGAAACTGTTTGATGGTCAACGGAACCAGTAGAGAAGAAAAATGCCCTTATTCCAAAGGAAGTGAGTGCCAAAGCAAAAATAGAGTAAAGAACAAAAGAACGAAATGCAAGGGTTGCATCCACTGTTTCAAGTCCGGACGGTTCCTCCGCTAGGTTATTGAGTTGGCTCCCCCGTTATTCTTCATCAGACAACGCAAACTTAATGGAAAAACGAGGTATCTTTTTGGAAAACTTCTCTACTTACGACTTTGTTAGCGCTTTGAGGGCTTCACTATGTTCTCTGAAATCTTGTATAAATAAGAAAGAAGTCTTTCTCAGGAGATGACTCTACGGATACCGAGTTTCAATGCAAAATGGCTCCCGCTTCTTCTGAAAGAAAATAGGGGAAAAATCAATATGGAGCCGTCAAAGGCTTATCTGGCTGATATTACTTCCAGAAATTCTTTCCTGATAAAAACCTAAAATGGAGGGGTTGGGGCTTTGGCTCCAGGCTCAAACTCTATCTTGTGGTAGACTGCCCTCCTAGGGAGCGCTTGGGCAACTAACTTGTGGGGCATGACATTCCAAATTCATCATTTACATTAGGAATTTCCTGAAAAAAAGTCTTATGTGTATTGGATCCCCTCTTCTGTTAGCATGAACACATGAATGAGATTCTTCTTATTCTTCCTAAATAGAACCCCCCACCCTCACCTTTCTTAGGACTATCAAGCCTTCTCGAATTAGGTCTATGGTAGAAGCTTTGAACATAGACCCAGATACAAATCTTTCACTCACTGAAAAGTGAAAACCTGTGACTATATTGTCCTGAAGACGGATGCGGCGGGAAGAAGTGGCATTTAGAAGTGTTGCTGACTTTACATTTAGGTTTCGGCATAACAAAGCTTGAACTGTCTTTTCGCACTTAGGCGCACAGCGTGCCGTTGGTAATGATTCTACTATGGTGCTGCAAATTCGCAAGCTGATCCTAAGTAATCGTTGTTGTTCATTGGATTCCTCCGGAATTACTTCGTTAGGATTGATGAATTGCTGCAATTCTTCCAGAATAGACTCGATTCTCCCGTCGAGAGTTTCTTTGAAAGTCTTACCTAAACTCTTCCGACTGAATATGAGAAAGCCTATAAAACAACGAGCTACTATCATTTCTTCATTATAGATTGAGATCTTCTTCGGACTTGATGCACAAATAGATGGAATAGTAGCAAATAGCATATTTCTATCCTTCATATCCGTAGAAATCAATCTCATCTCCAGATAACACCATCTTTTTCAGCTCTGCTCACGAAAAGAGAAAGGAGACTGAGATAGGGGTTGTCCTTGGTTTTTCCAAGGAAAGCCTGATTTAGCATGTAACGTGAACATGAGCGGACACCCACACAATCTCGATTTGAAGAAAAAGTACCATACCATTGTCGTTTTTAGGGCGAAAAAGAATGGGTCATCTTTGTCAATTGATAACTCAGTGAGAGAAGACAATCACGTTCTTAAAGCGGTCGGTTCGCCGGATTCACAACCTTCCCCTATTGGCCGGCTGCCCGTGAAACACATAGGCTCCTATCGCATTTCTCGATCGAGAATGGTCTCATCACAGAAACACTTTCTATATGTTATTTCGAGATTCGAAGAAGCAAGCAAGTTTATAGGGCATATAGTTGTTTTTTTGTAGGGCGAGCCAAGATCTTATCTTATTTGCAGGTCGTATAAATGAAATGATTGGAAAAATCATATTTAATTTGGAGGTGCGTAGTGTCTTATGGGGCTGGCTCACAATACAACAATTATCGCTACTGATTCCAGATAGATAGAATGTTGATACCGGTGGCAAAGCACTTCTTTCTATGTATAGGGCAGTGAACTAAAAAAGTGTCCTTTCTCGATACATAACATTGTATAAGTCAACCCAAGTCGCTTCTTCATCTCCGGGAATCCGGTAAGGTATTTTTGGAACACCAATGGGCATATTAGATTATTATTATTATATTTATGTAAGAAAACTACACTTTAATATATAAACATAAGAATGGAAAAGAAAGAAAGAACCTGAGAAGAGCTTAGTTGGAACTCTTTACCGGGATCATAGGGGCTATGCTCCCCTCTCTCTATCTCAGTCCCAGCCAACGGCATAGCAACACCTACTCTTCCTTCTAATGCAGCCTTCCAGGATCCATAATTTGGCTTCCTCGTTTATTGATTGCTTGCAATCGACACAACACCATTGAGTGAGCGTCATAGAATCCTCAAGGCATGAAGTAGAAGTTCTTCGAACCTTGATTGTGTGTGTTCGTGCCCACTCCAATAGAGCATTTGGCCCTGTGAGCTTTGACTACGAAAGCTACCTATGTCAATCAGTATAGCCACTAGAGGGATTGGAACAGGTATATTCCTTCTCAGACAGTACTTTAAGACAAACACGGTTCACAAGGTGGATTTTCTATCTATTAGTTGACTATGGAGCTTCCTCATCCCGACCTATCTATATGTGAAGAGCTCTTCGCCAGAATCTTCATAGTAGTAAGTCGTGGGTTACAAGTTGTCCCTTCCTCAAACCACCCCGCAATAGATATAGGGTTTACCAACCTCAGGCATGGACATAGACACCAGATCATTTTGATCGAGGACCCATTTTTGGAATAAAAAGGATAGAGACCAGACGTAGTCCAATCGGAAGGTCGTGCTTTAGAGAAAGACTTGTGTTCTATAGGAACAACTGCCTATGTTCACCCGGCTGCCCTGCCTGTCGCAAAACCGCTGTGAAGCATCCATTCTATTCAATTAGAAATAGCATCTATAACTAGTAGTAGACGGTTGCTTCGAGGTCTCACAGGTCCTGCTTAAGCGAAAATGTAGTTGTGGAAGTAGTCTTGCCCACTTTACCTTACGCTCATCGAGATCTATAAGTATCCCTCTTGTCTAAGTAGGTAAGTACGCTCGGCCCAGTACTAAACTTTAGCATGAAAGCTAGAGTCCTTCTTTTCATGAATGTTCAGGAAGAAGAGAATCCCTAAGTTAGAATTGAATGCCATCCCATTTCCTAAAGAAAGAGATTTCCAATATACGTGAATCACGAAAGAACCAATGCTGTAACTTGCTTCATCCGGCATTATAAGTAATCAATCCTTAATTGCCTTTACTGATGATATGAAGTCTATGGCAGGTACTACTAGAGACTATACCCTATAGTAATTTCCTTCTACCTTTTATCTCTATAGTCTTTACGTCGTCTCCTGGGTCGGTTAAGCTATAACCTAGTAGTACCAGGAACAACTTCTATAAGCATTAAGTCAATTAAGGAACCCGATTTGCTGGGTTTTGAACTGTTAAATGGTGACACGCCCGACATACTGCCTGATAGGGTGGCTAACCCGAAAACATTCATTCCTCGAATCGTAAATCATTACTATTTATTGCTTGCTCGAGTAGAGGAAAAGTGGGGAACCTGGATTCCCAGCAGGTGATCTCGATCACCATAATATGATATTTTTCATTCCCTTAATTTCTGAGATGGAACTCTTTTCCAATATAAAATACAAGTCTATCAGTTCAATAAAAGTATGGGTATACCATTCCTCCTCTTAAGTTAGGGGTTTGGGATTAGTAGAGTAGTCTAACTCCAGCTCTAGTAGTTAAAGGCAGGAGGGCTCCGACCTGACTATTGGTTCTTTCCTCTAAAGAAACATAGCTAAAAGGTGTCTGATCTTGTCTATATTGTCCGAAGTAGCCTTTGCTTGTCAAAGTAAGTGAAAAGGGTTTTGGGTTTCAAAAGGCTGTAGCTCAAGTATGCATGGAATAGCACAAATAGCGGATAAAGAATAGTTTAGAGATGGAAAGCTCTATTGAATAAGCCTTGGTTTAAGAGAGGAGGCATCTGGATAGCTAAGGATAGGGGATTCCGGTCACTTGGTAAAGAAGGGTGGATAGCTGACATAGGGATGTAAGGGAGTTGTAGGATGCCAGAGAAAGCATTGAATAAGTGAAGAAGCACGAGGCAGACCTTTCTTCCGAGTTAGCAATGGTAGTTCGGATAGCAAAGCACCAGCAAGCGGATAAGGCTAGGCATGTCAGTTATAGGAAGGAAAATAAAGGAATAACAAGAAAGCCATGATGCACGCGACTTGGTTGAAGAAAGATTTGAAAGATCTTCACTTCAATTCTTTTGTTCTGAATTGGATGAGCTGAGGACAATGAAGCAATGGAAAGAATGATGACCTAGGAGGTAGTAGTAGTACGAAGCCGGAAGGTGGTTTGATTCTGAAGTTGAGTGAGAAGGCGGACCACGTGACAGTAAGCAAAACGTATATTTTGACTGCTCATAAGGCGATGAGACGGGCAGAGGACAAAAGCAGGGTGCCCCGCATTCTCAGCTGCTGATTCTCGGGCTGATTCTACTTGGTTGGTAGAAAATCTACTTATCCAGGAACAGGCGACGGAACATACGAAGGACACACGTGCTACGAAGAAATATGAGATTCTCAAAACAGGGAATGCTACGGATACACATGGGGCTAGGCTAACAAGTATCTTCGTTTGACCCTAGATTCATTGTTTCATGCAGGAGTCAAGCTCTACTGGTCGGCCTGAGACGGAGCATCAGAAGCGAATCGAAGTAATCTGGTTGTGATTGAACACTACGGCTTGGAGTTGGGTTGGGGTTGCTCGAGTCACCTTACTCCAGGTGGGATGCCGCTTTTATCTTAAGGGTAGGAAAGCTTTTCTCTTATGGGAATGAAGGCAAGAGAAATTCAAGTATAAGCAAGGTCGAAGCTCTTGTGAGTGAGAAATAGGTAGCTGGTAGGAAGCCTGGGAGTTTATTTCGTTGCGTATAGTGTGGGTCATGGAAATAGAGAATAATTATCATTCTGATTGAAGACCCTACTTTTCATTTTCTTTGCACGATGTTGTGCCTGTGTACCGGTCTGTCCTCCCTACTATACTTTTTGTTATTTATCTTTATAGAGGTTGGGTCGAAATGCCCTTAGCTCTATGTAAGGAAGGGCTGCAAACAATAGGTTTGGTTTCTGTAGGCAGGGCACTATCTATTTGCTTATTATTGAAGCAGCCAGGCAGCATCTTATGCACGGGCTCTGCTATCCCCTTATAGCCGGGATTGCCATCTCAAAATGGAGACTCAGATCAAGAGAAAGCACCCCACCATATCTAGCTAGCAGGGGGACCCCCCTTTTCAATGTGGAGACGCGGAAAGGGAAGGATTGAGTAGGTCGGAAGCCTATTTGAAAATAGGAAAAAAAGGGTGTTTCGATCGGAAAGCATTGTTGTTTACCTAGGATTCTTTTCTCCTTCCCCTGGGGACCATTTGCCTAAATGCTTCGCTAGGCTGACCAGATAGATTACTTCTTTCTGCTAGCTTGCCCAAAGAAAAACAACAGTTCCATAGATATCTCCAGTGCTTTTCTATTCGAAACACAAGGGCGCTAAGCGAAGAGAATTTCAATTAACGAACAGTAGGTGCTTTTTCTTCCTTGGCCCATCTCAGTGATATGTAGGCTCTCAGCCCTTACTTGAATCATCCATCCTCCCTACAGAAAGAAAGTGATTTTATGCCCTCCCGAAGGAAAATGTTTGGGCCAGCTGGAGCTCGACACAGAGCAAAATGTAGATGATCTCCGCATGGTTGGAAGTTTTTTGACACGAGGCCTTGCGCAAAAGACGAGTACTTCAGATCCCACCAGGAAAAGGATATTGGTTCGCATCTCTATATTGATCCGATGCGCTTCTATGAAGTTTTCCTTGTCTCCGATTTCAAAGCTAAATGGATGACTGAATCTGTCGAAGCATCATTCGATATTTGCAGATTGAGGTAATGCTATGAGGAGTTAGAGTCTTCTGCGAGAAAGACATTTCTTGTAGAGTTTTGTAGATCTTTTTGCTCTACTTTTTATAGTATTCCTTACATAAGATCTCGGAAGAGCCGATGTTTCCTTCCGTTCCCGGTAAATAGGAATTCTATATCCTCTAGCTCTTCGTGACCTATTGTGTCTGCCCTCGACTTAGCCGTCATAGAATAGAAAGGTTTCTAACCGTTGAAAAGGATACTTCTAAACGTTAAGGGGCGCTCAACCTTCCACTCAAATCCTTTTTACCTGAAGGGAGCTCGCCTGCCACGACATATAAGGGAAAAGGCAATGTGTGGAACTAGATCAAGTTTGATCTGCCACTTACACTGGAAGGGCAAGAAATAATGCTTATGCGTATTCTTCCACGGCATATAGAAGGTTAACTACTCCAACTCGATGGCTGAGAGAAAAGTGAAATCCTAGCTTTCCCTAGAATCATCTCTTTACTATCCTGCCCCAGGGGGTTTTTCGAGGACATTGAACCCTAGATTTAGAAGCTTTCCCAAACAAACCTTTTGACCAGGAAAAGGCATACCAAAGATTTTTGGAAAGACACATTGAAATGGAAGCTCTCGAACCTATTCTGAAGTAAGTTTAGGATGAGGTTTTCGATCCGGTTGGTGTTCCGACATCCCGAATCGAGGTGGCTCTAAACTCAGGTTTGCCTACCTCTCTAGTTACAGAGGGAGGAGAGGGGCTTCGTCTTTTTAGGTCTCTGAAAAGCCAGTTGACATGTGCGATCCAATCAAGGAGGCAGTACTTCTGCCTGAGTTCCTCTGGATCCTACTCGTCGGGATTACCGTGCTCCCGCAGGTTGTTCACCATGCGTTCCATAGCACTTTGACTTTATATCTTTTACCATCTTGGAATCATGTAGATGTAGATTGCTTTCATCGCGGGGTCATTCCTGAAGGTGGCTTGTACCAGCTCTTCGTCATCATAAATAGCAAGCCACTCCTTGTTTATTACTCTGCTTTTTCACTCTCTCATTCTTAGTTAACCATTTCATTCTATTGAATTCGTGGTACTTTGAGTTTTGAACAATAGTTAGAATTTATTATTAAGTGATTCCCCGGTTTTTGATCTTATTTTAGCACATACATGCATACAGTAGGCCATGAATTCCTATTTGTGACATCTAACTTAGTACCATCAAACTCAGGGAACTTCGAATTTCCTCTTCTTTCCTTGACTTGCTTGCCAAAGCCAATACTCCTGCATGGAAATGCAATCCCTCACTCTTATGGTTTTCCTTAGCAATATCAACCGCTTGAGTTCTATCAAAACACTGAAGTATAAAGTACCTCTGTCCTTCCTTTCCTTTAGCCGAGGGATTGCTCTGACCCGGGTCAATCAAGTTTTGACTCCACCATTGGAACAAGTTATTTCTATCTTTTGTTCTGAGTTGATTGAGCAGAGTTGGTGAGAGCTTCGGGCAAGCAGCTTAGCCAAAGCAGCAGCGTAGTAGTTCTTCCACGGCAAGCTCTTATAAAGACTTCCTCCGTCTAGCCCGAATCCAAATCAGAGAAAGGGAGAGAAGATAGATGGATCTGAACATGGAACCAAAGGAATCTGCGAAATGGATTTTACCAAGAACTTCCTGCGAAAGGTCGAGTTCGCTTCTCCCTTCCTTTTGGTGTTTAGGATGTGAAGTTTATATAAGAAGAGAGGAAAGGGGAACTGCGCTAAATGGATAATTTCATCCTGGTGATGGGCTATATCAATGGGCATGCATCTGAGATATGGGCTTTGAGCATAGGAACGCCCACCTTTACAAGAGCTCAGTTCTAAGATTATTTGCGCGCAGGCACTACTACTATTCTGTCTTTTCTTGTTATGCATCCGGTCTTATAAATCTTTTTTTTCTGACCGGAGGAAGAGAAATAAAAACGTCACTTCGCTTGCCTTGGGGGACCTAATTAGGAGCTGATTGATTTCTTTAATAGATATGAAGATGCCTTGAATGAACCCAAGCAAGACGAAATAGAATACTATAAGTATGAAGTGGACATCTATGGTTTAATTGGAAACATCTCTTTTCTATTTAGATTTTGCCAGTGCCTCCCTTTGTGGCAAAGCGAGCGCCTTGACTAAGATAGATTGACTCTTTCATTCTTTTTTTTTATTTTATTCTGGTTCCAATCGTTTGAGGAAAACCCCCTTTGGCATCAATGAAACTCTGTTATATAGGAGTTCAAACACCTCATTTCGTTTGAGAGATAGTGGAATTTCTTCTTTCAACACGTACATCGACGAGGGTGTCGATGGCTTGAGTGAGGAATGGTCATGTGCTAGAGGCCATACCTGTGGAGTAAGACCTCAACAAGGGGGTGTGCAGTTTAAATGTAAATGACGAGCATGGAGAGGCCAAGGTCATTTGTAATTAGGTGTGGCTGATGCAAGAAGACTGGCGAGCTGTCCATGGTGAGAAAAGTTGTGATGCTACTACAGGAGGCATCCTGGTGTAGTTGAGGGCGCAGAACTTCTGTGCGGGTACAACTGGCACTTAAAAGACCTTCCATGTAGATGAGTTCTCTTGAGTGAGACTAATCGAGTTATGAAGAAACCATTGCGATGGTGCTGTGCAGTTGGGTTCTCTATGGAGGAACTTCGTTGTGGGGACCAAGGGGTCTTCTTAAGAAGAGTTGCTTTGATGAAAAGAGTGTAGCCATGATGGCAAGTCAAGGTGGGGCCCTGTGAAGGCAAGCCTTGTGTATGTTGGCATGATGACAAGAGAAAGGAAATGACCTTGAACAATAGCTGTCCGTAGCACACCCTGCAATGACTTCGACCAGCGGACTAGCCTATCCAATACCCTACGCCATGACCATAGGTTGGTTTCATCACTAGAGCTTCTGTTCAATTCTTTACATACCTTGATGGGAAGGAAAACTCCACTTCGGATGGGTTAAAGGTTTTCCAATTATGCCTTGCTTACGTTCTCAACTGGATCACTTTAATATCGTTCGACTCATTGTCATCAAAGAAAGATGTGCCGTAAGAGAATTGACTTCAGATCAGAGCAGGAATTGAAACCAAGAAAAAGCTTCATTCCCGTGCGGTTTCATTAGTACTACATCTATAGGCCACTCCTTCACCACTTCACTGGAAAGTGCATTCTCAATTGTAGCAAAGTTTCGTAACCACTAAAGCACATTCTCTCCTTTACTCTTATTCCGGCATGGATCCTGCTAAAGCATCTAGTTTTTGGTCATTTCCAAATCCTGTCTTTCTCACAAGATAGAAAGCTGTTTTAGCTAGGAATGAAGTTAGCTTGACCTTTTTCATTGAGAAATGATACCTTATACCTTAAGTATCAAATAAGTCAGTTGTTTTGTTTTTTCATTGGAAATATGTTTCACCGTGAAAAGAAGAGTGCAAATAATAAGATAAAGAGCACAAGAAAAGGAGAGTTTATGTCATGATACCAAAAAGAAATAGCAAGAATCTGAAAGAAAAGATGATCTCCCAGAAGCGGCCCAATAGACCTGTCAAGTGCAAATGTTCCTTCTCCTCTTCCCACCACCCAAGCTTTATTAGCTTTCAAAATCCCTATTTGAAATAGTGACCTATTATTTATTGAACCCGATAGAAAGAGGTTCTTTCTTACCTTTGACCAGTAAGACACGAATGATCTACTCATCAAGGGATGTGATCTAGAATCTGGATCTTACGACGAGTGGATCATCCCTATACTTAACTCACCCCTGTGCTATAAAAGAGAGTAGGTGGAAACATTAACGTATCTTTTCACTCCCTTCCTTTCATTGACGTATATGAGCATAGCGATAGCGCTATCTTTTCCTCTTTTGATAGAAGCTCACATGCCCACTCTTCTATCCCACCGTACCACATACGGTATCAGTGGCCTCATGATCTCCATGAACAGAGATCACTACACAAAAACAACTATATGAAAAATAAACTTGCTTGCTTCTTCAAATCTCGAAATAACATAACATATAGAAAGTGTTTTTGTGATGAGACCATTCTCTTCGGGGAACCTATAGAAAGATTATCAGACGGCTTTCATTCCCTGAAGGGAGGGGTGTCCCTTCAGAGCAGTCCATATCACCACATGAACTCCCTGATTCATCAGTTGATTCATCATCTGTGTCGAGTGATGATGAATCAGTTGATTCATCACACCAACGCCATCTTCTGCACTAAAAAAAGAAGCATAATGTAATGAACATAGCCAAAATCAAAGATAGCTAACTGCACAAAATCAGATTTTTTGGGAAAAGGTGACGCATGAATTGCATTTATAATTTCTTCCTTTTTAGTCTCATTCGGGGCATGCAGTGCACTCGTCTCCTCTTTCTATTTCTGGTCCTCTTTTGTCTTTGCAAAAATAACAAAAACTGAACCACAAGAAAACAATAGCTGACTGCAGTGCACTTCGAGTCTTTTGACTGTACGCAGGCGACACAGCAAAAAAAAAAAAGGCAAACTAAACAGGGAACTCCAGGGGCTCTGCATCGTTGATGCTTTCTACACCACTTATCTTTTTCTGCAAAAATAAGTAAATTGAACCTCAAGAACAAACCACAGCGCACTTCATTTGCACTTTTAATTTTCTGTTCAGAAAACACACAAATCGGTTGGCTCAGGTGCTCGTTTCTTCAGAAAACACACCCAGCGGACTGTATTTGCACCTGAGCAAAACCTGCAGTTGGCACTCCGGCTGGCCTTGGAGGTGAGGAGCAGTATCCTAGAGGACCACACCAGGGCTTCAGGCGCAGCAGCGAGTCAGCCGAACTGCATGGAGCTGCAACCGTGCTGCACAGGGGGAAAATGTAGTTAACTTTGGCACAAAATTTTGGCTTTTTTCAGTCCCGCTCAAACAAAGTGACTGTAGCAGAATCTGAGTATACAAGACACTTTTGCTATGATTTAACTGTCGTCAAAACGAGAATATGAACTACTTATTACGTTACACAGTCACTTCGACACAATCTAGCACAGACCAGTATGAATCATTAGTTGGGGGTAATTAGTGATAGTAGTTACCAACTCAATCTACAGGAGGAGGAGAGGAGGCCGAGGTGAGAAACAGAGGTGGATCCATGGCAGAGCAAAGGTTGGGAAGGAGCGTTGAGGGAGGAGGTGCGGCACTACATGCCCGCCCCGCTAGCTGCACCTAGCCGGATTTGCGAGCTCGCATGCGGCCGCTGGATCCTGCACGGTTTCAAGGTCTGCGCCCCCACAGACGAGGTGAGGAGCACATGGGCGAGGGCGCGGCCGAGGTTCGTCGTGCAGTCCGGAGGCGCCCGATGTGCAGGCGGCGTGCAGTCCGGAGGATCCAAGAGGCAGTGGCCCACGGAAGGTCGCCCAGGGCGGGATTGCGCGCATCCCGGCGCCGGTGGCCGCTCCCAGGAGGTCGCATGGGGTGGGGATGCACAGATCGAGGCAGCGGACGCCCTCAGAAGGTTGCCGGGGACGAGGCAGCATGGATCTCGTGGCCTGGTGGGGCAGCACGGCGGCGGCCAGGCTGCAGGCCGGATGCAGTGGAAGGCGGCCCAACGCGCCCCTGCCGGGGGGGAGAGGAAGGTGGTGCTTCGGGGTGAGAGAGAAGCGGTGGGTGGGTGGCTTGGCACGGTGGGAGGGAGAAGTGGTGGGCGCGGTGGGGTGTTGGTTCTTTTAGTTTCGTGGGTGCTTCGGTGTTAGTCACCGCCTTAAGGGTGTGTGCAGAATAAGGCGGCGGTGTAGTAGTGTCCGTGTTGGGTGCGGTGTCCTACACCGTGTTGGATTCAGCAGCCGGGTTTAAGTAGACATGTCCGTACCTTGTGTAACTACTACACCGTGAAATAAACAAATCACCTTTTGTCTCAATCGATTCCCAGCTTCCGACGCTAGCTAGCGCATCTCGCCGGCCGGATTCAAGAACGCCTCGGCTGCCCGTGCCGTGCACTAGCTAGGCAGCAATTTGCCAGGGAAAGGAAACTGGAAACCATGGACCTGCTCTCCGACGACGTGCTCGCTTGCATCCTCCGCCGCCTCAACCCGCGCAGCCTGGCGGCGTCCCGCTGCGTCTGCAAGGCGTGGCGCGACGTCGTCGACGCCCGGAGCCTGCTGCGCGCGGACCTCCTCCCGCTCTCGGTCTACGGGATCTTCTTCGTGGAGGAGGTGTTCCTAAGCAGCATGCGATTCTTCGCCCGCCCCCTGATGGAGCACGAAATCGCCGACAGGTTCGACTACCTGGACGAGGACGTCCCCCGCCCAGGCCACCACCATCTGGAAGTAGTGGATCACCGCAACGGTCTGCTCTTGCTCAGGGACTGGGTGGTTAACCCGGCGACCCGGCAGTGCGTGCCCTTGCCCCCGCCCCCGCCTCTACGCGCGGGGATGGAAGCTTTCTGCTTTGACACCAGATACCTTGTGTTTGATCCCACTGTATCGCCGCACTACCATGTGTTTTCGATCCCTAGAGTCTCGCTCAGAACTGGTGAGCTAACCGGCAAATTCACCGACGAGACGGAGTGGCCGCCATCGCCGTACACGCTCACCGTATTCTCCTCGAGAACACGGAGGTGGGAGGAGAGGTCTTTTGTTCGACAAGAAGCAGGAGAAGCGGCTACACGGACTACCATAGCTGACATCAAGTACTCTCGGAAGCACCGCTACGCCGTCTACTGGCGGGATGCGCTTTATGTGCATTCCGAAGACGATTCCATTATACGGTATGGATATATGAGCTCAACCCTACCCCTTTTTACTAGTAGGACATTTTTCTCTACTAGCTAGTTGTACCAAAAACATCTGCTTATATATAGTAAGATCTAAGTAGTATTAATTAACACGTACGCATGGCTCTCCTCCATATCATCTCTGCATGCAGCATAACCTTGTCGACCCATAAGTACCAAGTGATCCCATCTCCAATAGGACGTCAAGTGACTCTTTATTTGGGGAAATCAATGAACGGCGTGTACTGTGCACAAATCTCTAATTGGGAGGAACGGCTACGAATTTGACTACTTGATGATGAGGTATGCGGTCAAACTAAGTGGGTGCTCAAGATTGACGTGAGCATTAAACCACTCGTGGGAATAACACATCAAGACTTTGGCCTTCAAAACTATGGACTTTGGACTTTGCAAAACGCTGAACCGATGGCGGAGCAGAAATTTGAATGGGATCTTGACAGCGGCATTACCCTTGAAGCTGACGCTAAGGCTCAAATAAATCACGCTTATGATAATATTCGTACCCTAGGATTTCATCCTTACAAGGAGATTCTCTTCTTATGGACAAATACCAAAAGAGTAGTAGCTTACCATTTGAATAGTTCCAAGGCTCAATACGTGGGAAAATTACGCGTACCATCGGTAGAAACGTCTTTTGTATACACGCCCTTGTTGGATGGGGAAATATTATTAGGAACAAATTAAACATAGCTGTTGGCATCAAAGTGGTATCAGTCAAATGTAAGATGTCATATTGATCTGTAACATATGTACACCGGAGTATCGCGTTGATTAATTTTTTGTTCCCTACCTTTTCTTGTATTTTTAACTTAATTTATTATGTGTGTTTCCACGATGTTTTGCAAAGTTTGTGCAATGAGGACACCATGCCATTGTCTGACGAGGGAATAATCAGAAAATAGTGTACGTACATAGTAGTCAGCATTGACACTTCGATTTCCCACTTCTTGACACTTTGATTTTCCACTACTAGTGGTATGAGGTATCAAGTGCGAGATGTGAGATGGCATATTGATCCGACTGGATAGGGCTTCAATTTTTAGTATCTTACCTTCTTTTTGTATTTTAATTTATTTATTATGTGTTCCCACGATGTCGATCGAAGTTGTGACCGAATGTTGAGTTTGCCAAGCAATGAGGAAACCATACTATCGGCGCCATGCACCACCTCGTTGGTGCTGCTGGTGTTAGTCTAGGCTTTGTTGTGGCTTGGACGAACGAGTTATGAATCATCTTTGTGGGCACTGTAGTTTAATCAGTAGCTGATCCTACACTAGGGGCGTGTTTGGTTGCTCGATGGTCGTTTCTCGCACCTAGTGGCACGGATTTGGGCCGTTTGGTTTGCTGTCATTCACGGAATCTTTGCATCGCATGAGTTTTAAAGCAGTCCAAAAGTTGGCCTGCTGGGAACTCGTAGGGCCAGGCCCTGGCGTGCCAAAAGTCGGTCCGCGCCGCACGCGCGCGGAAGGGCGGGATACGCCTCGAGTCTACGCGACATAAATCCCCTCACCGCTCCTCTCCCACAGCTCACTCGCCCCTTCCAGAGACGCCATTCCCTCTCTCCTCTCGCCGCCAGCGGTTCCTCCGCCGGCGGTAGATCGGATTACACCATCTTGTACTCCGTTGACTCTCTCCTCTAAACAACGTACGTCAGGCGATTGGCCGTCATCTTCTACGCCGCCATCTCATTCTGCCAGGCTCCCTCAACGGCATCAATGGCGATAAGTGCTCAATCATCCCACAATCTTTGCTGCTATGGTAGATCTGTTTGAATCGGCACATTTCGTGTCTAATTTCTTACATGCACGATACTTTGTTAGTGCTAGGGCGGATTTTAAGCGCTAGGGTTCTTGTTCGTACGGCTAGGGTTTTTGTTCTTCTTGTTGGTCGTTCTCATATGGGGTTCATAGTTAGCAGATCTGGCACTATATTCCTCAGATATCTATTTATATTATAGCGATTAGCTAGATTTGCAAGATTTTCCGATTTTAGTACTGTTTAGGGCCGATTCACACTAGGGATTTAGTAGCAGAACTGTTCGTAGAAGGTCGATGATGAATCGGTATTGTGTTGTATTTCCAAGGTGGGGTTTGTGAACCATGATGTCTGAACACAACTAGTGTTCATTCAACACGGTTCGCTTACACCATCCCTGGAGATCGTGCGTGACTACTGCCACAGGCAGTAAGTTTTCACGCACCATCTGAGGTTGTCTTTCCACATGCAGTAAGTTTTCGAATTTAGGATATGTTTGCAATTTTGCTGATGATTTAAAAGCAGGGTACAGATGAAGGGATGGCACTGTGGAACCTAGGTGCAAGATAAATGATCATTTTATCGTGTCCATTGGTTCCACAATATCAATTGTTCATTTGTTCTGTCCCCATTGTTCTATGAGGCAGCATTTCGTGTTAAATCTCTTGGGTCGATGATTAAATCTAGCCACATGGTTGTTTAAGGGGCTCGGGTTGGTGAACTTAGTGGGTTGCAACAACAAAGATCGTGTGCCTCTAACTTGGTTCAGTAACACTGAGTCCCTTTCAACTACTGCGAACGATGATTCGACAGTACCTTGTGGATTGTGGGATGACATTTATCCTACATTTCCCTTGGTACTGTTGCGTCATCGTCTCGCAATTTGTGGGGTTATAAGGCATGTTTTAATTCTCGCTTACTTGTGTTTGCGCACCCTCTCTTTTAATTACCGCTTACTTGTGTTTACGATGATTCAATTCTTTAGCACCATGTCTTTCGGGGGGACGATCTTGTACTACCTGATGCCATTCAGATTGTTCTGAATTGTTTTGGGTAGTATAGATTCATCTCCCTTATCTGTGTGTGCTTCTCATATGAGGCTTCAAATTTTATTTACCACTTTTTCATAGACCTATGATTTAATTTTGTGCCACCTTGTGATCAAGGGATGGCCTTTAGTACCTAGTGTTGTGCATGATCAGATAATATGCTATGCATGATCCCTGGTACTAAGGGATCATCTCTTGAGTGCTATGCATGATCCCTGGTGTGTTATGAGGCATGTATTAATTCTCTGCTTTCTTTTGCGGGTAAGCTTCTTCCAAGAGGCCGACGGGTAGGCCAATGCAGGTTGGCCACTTCCATGACGACGTTGGCCAACGCATTTCTCCAAGATGATCATGTCTGCTAGCCTGGAGTATCTGCCAATTCCCAACGGCTTCTGTGGCTTCATTTGCACTATCCCGAGGACCATCACGCTGAAGACGAACACCGGATGCAGCTGGAAGGTGAAGCTGAAAGAGATTGATGGAAGGATTTCCATCGACCAAGGATGGGCAGGCTTTGCCATTGCTCACCAGATCAAGATCGGCTACCTCCTCACCTTCAAAGTCCTCAAGGGTGACGTCTACAGGGTGACGATCTTCGAATTCTCCATGGTCGAAATCCTACAGAAGTGCGGCCAACACGATCCAGCCCTTGCGTTGATCGACAAATGAAGGTGATCTGGTCATGTCGTTATGTGGTTGTTATGGTTTCGCTATGAATGTGTTGATGTGAACTTGTTCGTCTGAACTTGTTGGTACTATGTTCTGTGGTGCTGCTATATATTGCAGCCTGGTTATCCCTAATATTGCTGCTTACTACTTTCATATTGCTGCTTAGTACTTTGTTCTTATAGTTCTCATATGAGGGGGTAACCACACCTCTTGAGAAAGTGGTTATCAGGCCACACCATATGCGATCAACCAAACAAGCAGTTTCGCTTCTGCAAGGCATTGTGCAGCCAACCAAACAATGTGCACGAGGTTTAGCCAAAGTGCCAGAAATTAGCATTCAGGCAACCAATCAAAGTGTCTAACCAGGCCCAAACCCAATCTCCACTCAGCCTGCCCCGGGGAGAAAAATCGTGAAAAAGGAAAAAAATAACAACATGAACGTAACACGCTCTAGATGGGGGGAGATCCTATATGGCGACCTACGTGCCAGGAAGCAGTCAGGCGCGTAGGGGGGGCATGTTCGTGCGAACGTAGATGGGCTGGCCCATATCGTTGGCCGGAGCTTGTTTTACTGTTTTCGGTTGTTTCTTTCAATTTGGAACGTTCGGAAAAAGTGGCGTGTAGGTCCTACTTCGAATTTGAACAAGAAGCTTTCTTGATGTCTTCCGCGCAAAAGAAAATTGTTTGTTTTCATTTTTTTCTGTATGTTCCTACTTCGAAAGGAAAAAAATGAATTGAACAAAAAATGTAGAAAAATAAAATCCAAAAAAAAAATGCAGTGACTTTGATGTCGGGGACTCTTTTTGTTACTGAATATTCTAAAATGTCATACAAGGAAATTGACCAGGAAAAAATTCATACAAGGGATCAAATAACGTCTTTATCCATTTTCCTGGACTATCGTAGTTTTTTGTTGAAAATGTCTTCAAGTAGTTGTTGTACCTTGTTTATTAAGCAGAGCAAAACAAAACTGTTTGTCAGTATATTGAAGCATCCACAAAACACATAATAAAAAAAACACTTTTAAATTGCAAAGAATGGAAAAAATGATCTAAATGTGCTAATATTTTTCCTTTACCATAAAGTGCTACTCCCTATAGAATTGAACATTCCGTGTTGATCGTAATTGAAAAATTAAATTTTACCCATTTTAAAAGTAGTTTATTATATAGAAGCATTCCAAAAGAGTTATTGAAGGGAAATGAATATAGAAGGTAGTAAGATGTTTTGATGAAAATAAAGCACAAATGTATGACAGATGTTTAACACAGAGGTAGAGAGCACAAAAATTGCCTAATTTGTAAATTAATGGTAAGCATGAGAAAAAGATTCTATGACTAGTATACCTGCATTATAGATCACTACCTGATGGTAGTTGTCAAACTGTTTCCTTAAGTTGCTCATTTCGATAGTCGGAAGCCCTGTTCTGAAAATATGTGTGAGGAAATTAGAAAAAAAAAGTTTTGGAGCTGAAAATGTTGTGCTTGTATGTCATGTTTCCTTAAGTTGAAACCAACTAACAAACGAGTAGTGAAAAACATTTAAAACAAAATGTGTTGTATTACATGTTTCTTTAGGAATGTTTTCACCACATCGAGTTGAATTTCATTGTGACTGCAAGTAACAAGTTCATAGAAGATTTTCTCTCGTAGTGCTTGTATGTCAGCCTATACAAACCAAAAAAAGTATTCTTGAGAATCCTTGCGAAGCAGTTGCTTGTAGGAAAAGTAGTTAATGCCAAAAAAAGAAAACTCACACTTGAGAATCCTTGCAAACCTATTCTTTTGTACCACTTGATGTATTGCAATATGAAGATCCCAGAGTCGTACCTATTTTGATATGAACAACAAGTAAAAACAAATGAAGTTGCGAGTTGTAGAAATTATAGTAAACAAAAAAGAATGAACTCAGATTTAAGCAAAATCTAAAGGAAGAAACCTAGGGGAGATTAAAAAATACCTGAACGTGTGCTTAGGAACTTTTATGAATCTATAGTCAAACTGCTTAATATTGAATGCTACACATTGAGGATATGATGCAGCAAAAAGTTGTTTGAAATTGTAGGCAACTGTGCTTATTGTGTTTACAAATTTATCAGCCCCAAAATCAGGATTCAGAATGTCGAAGACCTTGTCATTCATGTTTGCAACAATTAGTAGCCACTACTTGTCATTTATGCATGGAAAGTGAACCTGAAAAAACAGTCATGCATAGGAATGAACAAAGTTGTAAGAATGCAAAAATGCAGTCTGAAGATACGGATTGAGCTTACGAAAAATGTATTTCTACAAAAGTAATTACCACGGAAGCACTCTGCAAGTTGAGACCAATTGATTCCTCATCAAACATCTTAATGCACTTGGAATGGTCGAGCATGGGGTCCATTAGCTTTTTCTGTGCAAGTTGAGTTGTACACAAGATTAGGGACGATGAAAGATAAAAAAATATGGAAATAATTTACGATTTTGGGAGTACTATTTCTCACCATATCTTCTCTACTGACAACATGTGTTATAATATCGTGATTTTTTAGTAGTCCCTGTCTTCCTTTGAACATTTGTTCTTTATTCATTTATTTTGAGAAACAGTCCACAGCGTGTGGGCTTATCCAACCTCCAGGCATCAATGATAGGGTTAAAGTTCTTTGCTCAACACAAATGCTTTCACATTCAAATATCCTTGGGCTACAAAAAAAGATTAAAAACAGAAAGATCAATGAACTGAATGCTAATGTCAAAAATACCATGAAGAACAGCCAAAATCATTTATGAACTTGCGGAAAACAATCTTACCCTTGGCTCCAATGATGAGATGGCAGAAGTCATTGTTGTGTAGAAATCATTCTCTATTGCATTTGAAAAAATTAATTGCTGGGTAGCAATAGGCTCCAGATGGTGGGCACTTTGGACTGGAGAAATGTTTTTGTGTACTTGAAATGATGTTTTCACATTTCTAGATTTATTCCTCTTGGCTGCTTTTGCTTCATGTTGGTCTAGCGCTTGAACTAGAAGTGGATCTACCACTTGTGTACCGAATGGTTGTGGTGGAGCTCTGGGAGGTTCAAACTGCAATAAACTCATGGCACTTTTGCCTCCAAATGAATGTGTTGATGAGAAGAGTTTTTGCTCATAATGAACCTTGTTGGTCGACCTGCTATTAAAGGGAAAAGGTAACTAGAATTTGGTTGTTGAACAACTGGAGTTGGAATCACATCTTGCAAACAATCTGTTATATCATCGAAGCTTGGATATTCTGATAACAAATGTTCATTAGAAGAACAGAGTGCGGTTCTTTTTCCTTGCGCCCGTTCATTGACGTATAGACCCCAAGATGGCATTTGTTTTCCTGGTGCTTGCACAACATTGTTCCGCATGGCTTGGGGATCAGAAATGAAATCATCTAGGAACACATTATATTGCTCACTAAGAGGATGGTTGACACAATCTGTTTGACATGCAGAAAAGAAGTGAGCATGCAAGTAAAAAAATTATGGGATAAGTGATTTGAAATTATTTGTGGGTTAACAAATGGAGAGTTAGAAAAGAAAACCTTGTAAATTTTCTCCTGGTTTAAGGAATCTGAAAAGTGGTAGACTGAATTTTATTTCAGGTGATGTCCTTTTTATCTTAATTGTTTGTATCTCTCATAATACCCCTGCACAAAGGAAATTCAGTAAAGTTGCAGCAGAAAACGTAATGTAAGAAAAATTCAAACTAATCTTGAATAATTAGTAAGAAGAAATGAAAACTATCGGACTTGTAATTACCTTGAATGAAATCCATCAGAAAGTTCGTTGGTTGTTGTTCTAGGAGACTTTGTTGTGGACGTAAATCAGCCAATGCTAATTCCTCATAAGATGGGCAATTTGTCGCTGGGAACTCAAATTCCATTTCTGGTTGAGGGAAGTTAGTTATTGTCGAGAAATTTTTGATGATATCTTCGAAAACTTGGTGGGTGTAGCTGTTCTTAGCAAAGGTGTCATCCTTCGGGAAGCTAGGTAACTCTGGAACTGCTAGTACAAAGTTTTCTAGTTGTGCGTGAGCAATTCTTTCACAGTAGGTTGGTGTAGTTGTGCTTGTAGATGACGTAACTGAAACAATGTTGTCGATGTAACTCATCAAGGTAGGGGTGTGGTTGCGAACTAGGCCTTGGAAGAACTTCTGCGTGTTAATTTGAAGGATCAACTTGTCCTGTTTGGTTGTCAGCTGAAGGATTTAATAGATTAATTCAGTAAATAAATGCGAAAGGGCAAAAATGTTTTTTAATGAAAGTAAAAAATAAATCTGAAAATACTGACCTGTGTTTGAGCAATGTGTGGGAATGTCATGTAGAAGCTTGTAAGAGTAGAAGCTTTCTGTATCATTGAATGGAGTGCATGATATGTGCTTCAATTGTTTTTGTGTTAAAACCAATTAGCTTAGAACACATAGGGGAAAATTGGGATTACACATAAAAAGAAACAAAGCCCAAGTGTGAAGGCATTACCGGTAGTCTGCCAAATTCAGTACTTCTTTCGAAATTAGTGTCAAGAGCAATGAATGTTTTTAATAAGTTCGCTGGCCATAAATGAAGTCTTGGTAGACTATTTGGTATCTTGAAATCAGACACTGTAAGGAACTCAAAATATAGAACCTGTGGTAAGGAAAAAAAACATTAGGTTGGCAGTTGAAAAGAATATTGAGAAAATGCATGTTTAAACTTTTATAAAGTGGCAATTTCCACTTGTTGTTTGGAAAAAAGACTTACCACCAAAAGCAGTCTGCACCCTTCAGGTTAACACTCGATTCCTTTTGAAAGATTCACTTTTAATTTTTGGATGGAAGCCAGTAGGTAACTTAGGGCGAACAAACACCAGTCATGCTTGTGCACGGACTTTGTGTCAACAATGCCACTGTAGTATTCTTGACTGGCCAATCCTTGAGAATTTGGGGCAATTACAGTTGACAGTACAATTAGCATAAAAATCCTAGAGAATGCTTCGTTAGGTAGATCATTGATACGTCTCCGTCGTATCTACTTTTCCTAACACTTTTGCTCTTGTTTTGGACTCTAATTTGCATGATTTGAATGAAACTAACCCGGACTGACGCTATTTTCAGCAGAACTACCATGTTGTTGTTTTTGTGCAGAAATAAAAGTTCTCGGAATGGAATGAAACTTTTTGGAGAATTATTTTACAATAAAAGGAAATTACTAGAGCCAAGAACCACCAGAAGGGGGCCCCTGGTTGAGCACAACCCACCAGGGCGCCCCCTCCCCATGTCCTGGCGCGCCCAGGTGGGTTGTGCCCGCCTGGTGGCCCCACAGACCCTAACTCCGATGCTATAAAATCCTATTTTCGGAGAAAAAAATCAAGGAGGAAGAATTATCGCATTTCACGAGATGGAGCCGCCGCCTCCTGTTCTTCATCGGGAGGCCAGATCTGGAGTCCGTTCAGGGCTCCGAAGAGGGGAATCTTCGATCTTCGTCATCACCAACCGTCCTTCATCGCCAATTCCATGATGCTCCCCACCGGGAGTGAGTAATTCCTTCGTAGGCTCGCTGGTCGGTGAGGAGTTGGATGAGATTCATCATGTAATCGAGTTAGTTTTGTTAGGGCTTGATCCCTAGTATCCACTATGTTCTGAGATTGATGTTGCTATGACTTTGCCATGCATAATGCTTGTCACTAGGGCCCGAGTGCCATGATTTCATATCTGAGCTGTTTATGTTTTCACCATTATATCTATGTTCTAGATCCGATCTTGCAAGCTATATGCACCTGTTACGTGTTATGATCCGTAAACCCCGGGGTGACAGTAATCGGGATACTTTCCGGTGATGACCGTAGTTTGAGGAGTTCATGTATTCACTATGTGTTAATGCTTTGTTCCGATTCTCTATTAAAAGGAGGCCTTAATATCCCTTAGTTTCCTTATGGACAGCGCTGCCACGGGAGGGTAGGACAAAAGATGGCATGCAATTTCTTTCCATAAGCACGTATGACTTTTTACGGAATAAATGCCTACATTATATTTATGAACTAGAGCTAGTTTTGTATCGCCCTAGGTTATGACTGTTATATGATGAATATCATCCAACAAATACACCGATCCAATCCCTACGAATTTTCCACATATTGTTTCTGCTAAGTTACTACTGCTGATGTTACTGTTACACTTGCTACAAAATCATTGCTATCATTGTTACCGTTACTATTACTGCTACCACTACTATCAAAACTATCATATTACAGTGCTACTGATTACATTGCTGCAGATAATTAATCTCCAGGTGTGGTTGAATTGACAACTCAGCTTCTAATACCTACAAATATTCTTTGGCTCCCCTTGTGTCGAATCTATAAATTTGGGTTGACTACTCTACCCTCGAAAACTATTGCGATCCCATATACTTGTGGGTTATCAAGACCTTTTTCTGGTGCCGTTGCCGGGGAGCATAGCTATGTTTGTTGAGTCACTTGTTATTATTATCTATTTATCACTATGAAGAATCTGAAGGATACCAAAACCATGATTTTTCCCTCTAAGACGAGGGGAGGTAAGGAACTGCCATCTAGCTCTACACTTGATTCACCTTCTATTTTGAGTAAACTTGCAACACCACAACATGCTATTAATCCTGATATGTCGCACGTTATTGATGATGCTACCTCTATTATGAATGATGCTTATGATGATGCTAGTACTATGCTTGATGATGATGTGCAATTAGGTGAATTTCTTGATGAACAAATTGCTAGAGCTAAAGAAAATGAAATCACTGAAACTGATGAACTACTTGAAACTGAAAACCTTGAAACACCTGTTAGACCTAGCTCTCCAAGATATGAATGGCCAAAGATACCTGAAGGTTATGTTATGGATAAGGAGACAGCTAGAGACTTTCTTGCTTGCAATGATAGAGATGATCTTAAAAAATTATTATGCAAATTGAAAGAAGAATCTTTGAATGCTAGAATGAAATGTGATCCCCAGTTTGCTACTTCACCTATCTTTGTTACTGATAAGGATTATGAATTCTCTGTCGATCCAGAGCTAATTACTCTAGTTGAATCTGATCCTTTCCATGGTTATGAAACTGAAACTGTTGTGGCACGTCTTACTAAATTAAATGATATAGCCACCCTTTTTGCTCATGATGAGAAAATTCGCTACTACTACATAGTTTTTCTCTTCGTTATTTCTTTTCCTTGTTTCTTGAGTCATAGGATCTCCATACTATTAAGAGGGGTTCAAGTTCTCGATGCTTTGGTTAGCTGTGATGCATATCCCAATCCATACAAGTGTCCGAGAGAAATCTCTTTGTGCTTCGAGAAAATACTCGCCAGCAAGAGACTGTGTTCTTCTTCACTGCGAGAGATTTGCCTCGAACCGAGGAGTTAGCATTACCTGCTCCGCACGTAATGTTACCGTTGAGCTCGATTTCCGACCGTTGGAATCGTGGCGTTCTACCATTGGCTTGAACCCATGTCCAATATGGTCATTTCCCTTGTGGGAAGGCTGCGGCTATAAATAGCCACCCCGCTCCAACGTTTTAAGTTGGCTACTCCGCTTGAGATTTCTGAGAAGATTGATTGAGCATCCCCTCTCACTGAGATTTGAGTTTAAGATCCACCGAGAGAGAACCAAGAACCTATACTAGACAGTGGTAGTGCATCACAGCAGATCTAAGTTAGAGTTCTTGTGCTTGTTACTCTTGTGAGCTGCACACTCACTAGACGGATAGGCGTTGGGTTCGAGTGTTGAAGAGTCGTTGTCTTCACCAAACCAAATCTTCAGCCACCAAGAGTCATTGTGGTTGGCGAAGAAGTTTGTCGAAGGTTTTGGAGATCGCTGATAAGCATCTACCCCGAGTGAATATCAACTGGAGTCTGATCAGCTCCTAGTTGAAGGAGAATAGGACGGAGAGAGGTTTGCTCCTGTGTTCAATCACAAGTCCTCCAATCAGACGTGGTCCTTTGGCAGAAGGGCGAACTGGTCTACCAAATCATCTTGTCATCATCGAGCATCTCTGGTTAATCTGTCACACTCTTCATTTCTGCTCGGTTTCGATATTTATCCTAGATTTATCTTCTGCTGCATCGCATAGTACTTTTATCTGTCTGCTGCATATCTTTCGTACTCGTTTAGATTGTGTCTGTTTGCTCCTATGTCTTTTCCCTCGTGCCTGTTGTGTTTGTTTAAGCAATATGTTGTTGTATCTTCTAGGGTATTGCATCACCATTCTTATCGTGAAACCTCTTGTCTATTATGCTCGTACTATCATTGCTTCATTCCACTAAAGTTTTGTTCCCCTCTGATTTACTTTCGTAAGCTTTCCGCTGCTGTGTGTGTGGTAATTTGAAGATTCGAAAGAATTTTTAAATCTCCCATTCACCCCCCCTCTGGTCAGTATACTCGCGGTCCTTACAATTGGTATCAGAGCGGGTACTCCCCGTCTCTGCTTATTAAAGGTCTAACAACCTTGGAGTTTTGAGTATGTCACTTGCAGGTAGTTCTTCGCGTTTCGAAAGGTTTCCTATTCTCGATGGAAATGACTATCCCTATTGGCAACAAAGAATGAAGATCAAGCTGAGATCAATCAGCCATGAGATGTGGGAGATAGTTGAAAATGGATTCACAATCGCTCACTGATAACCCACAAGTATAGGGGATCAATTGTAGCCTTTCTCGATAAGTAAGAGTGTCGAACCCAACGAGGAGCTAAAGGTAGAACACGAAAAACTCGAGACCGCTCTCCGTCCATATTTAGCCCCGCCGGGCTTTTTCCCTTCTCGACTAGACGAAGGAGATATTCATTCCATTCAGGCAGGTGAGGAAGGGCGGCGTCGGCTTGACCCTGTCTTCTCTCTTGGTCGGGTCGGGAGAGGCATGAGCTAACACACTTTCCGTATTTGGATCATATGCACTTATGATTGGAACTCTAGCAAGCATCCGCAACTACTAAAGATCATTAGGGTCGTAAAACCCAACCATAGCATTAAGTATCAAGTCCTCTTTACTCCCATACGTCATACCCCCTTACTCGGGTCTGTGTATTCTGTCACTCACGCCACCCACTATAAGCGGACCATGAACATATTGCAACACCCTACAGCGGGGGCCCCTCACGTTTGCGCGACAACGGAGGGCACCGTAGGACAGCACCATAAATAAAATATACAATCATACCACCAAGATCACGATTAACCCATAGGACAACAAAAATCTACTCAAGCATCATAGGATGGCAACACTTCATTGGATAATAATATGAAGCATAAAGCACCATGTTCAAGTAGAGGGTACAGCGGGTTGCGGGAGAGTGGACCGCTGAATATAGATGGGGGAAGGTGATGGAGGTGTTGGTGAAGATGACGGAGTTGTTGGAGTAGATCGCCGTCACACGATGATTGCCCGGGCGACGTTCCGGCGCCACCGGGAGAGAGGGGGAGAGAGCCCCCCTCCTTCTTCTTCTTCCTTGACCTCCTCCCTAGATGGGAGGAGGGTTTCCCCTCTGGTCCATGGCTCCCATGGCAGCGGAGGGGCAGGTGCCCCTCTGAGATTGGATCTCCCTCTCTGTTCTCTTCTGTTTCGCGTCCCCAGATCTGACCGAAAACTGTTTCTTAAATATCCGGAGATCCGTAACTCCGATTGCGCTCAGATTTTAACATGATTTTTTTCCGGAAATAAGCTTCCTTGCGCCTGAAGTAGACCCCAAACCGACGTACGAGGTGAGCACCACCCACCACCCCGCGCCTGGGCCCTGGGCCGCGCCCTGGTGGGTGTTGGACAACGTGGACCTCCGTTTGCGTTGATTCCAATTCCCAAAAATCACATATATTCCAAAATAATTCTCTGTAAATTTTCATCACGTTTGGACTTCGTTTGATATGTATTTTCTGCGAATCAAAAAACATGCAAAAAACAGGAACTGGCACTGGGCACTGGGTCAGTAAGTTAGTCCCAAAAATAATATAAAATGATGCCAAAAGTATGTGGAAATTGTAGAATATTGGCATGAAACAATCAAAAATTATAGATACGACGGAGACGTATCTGCAACCCAAGCTTAATTCCTGCTCGTCCTTGAGTAGTTAAATGATAAAAAAGATAATTTTTGATGTGGAATGCCACCTAGTATAAACTTGATCATATATCCAATCATGGCATGAATATTAAGACACGAGTGATTCAAAGCAATAGTCTATCATTTGACATTAAGACAATAATACTTCAAGCATACTAATAAAGCAATCATGTATTTCTCAAAATAACATGGCCAAAGAGAGTTATCCCTACAAAATCATATAGTCTGGCTATGCTCCATCTTCATCACACAAAGTATTAAATCATGCACAACCCCGGTTTCAGCCAAGCAATTGTTTCATACTTATAGTATTCTCAAACTTTTTCAACTTTCACGCAATACATGAGCGTGAGCCATGGACATAGCACTATGGGTGGAATAGAATATGGTGGTTGTGGGGAAGACATAAAGAAGGAGATAGTCTCACATCAACTAGGCAAATTAATGGGTTATGGAGATGCCCATCAATCGATATCGATGCAACTGAGTAGGGATTGCCATGCAACGGATGCACTAGAGCTATAAGTGTATGAAAGCTCAAACTGAAAACTAAGTGGGTGTGCATCCAACTCGCTCGCTCATGAAGACCTTGGGCATTTGAGGAAACCCATCATCGGAATATACAAGCCAAGTTCTATAATGAAAATTTCCACTAGTATATGAAAGTGACAATATAGGAGACTCTCTATCATGAAGATCATGGTGCTACTTTGAAGCACAAGTGTGGAAAAAGGATAGTAGCATTGCCCCTTCTCTCTTTTCTCTCATTTTTTTTCTTTTCCCCTTTTTTTTCTTTTTCTCTTTTTGGTGGGCTTCTTTGGCCTCTTTTATTTTTTTTATGGGCTTCTCTGGCCTCTTTTATTTTTCATAAAGTCCGGAGACTCATCCCAACTTGTGAGGGAATCATAGCTTCCATCATCCTTTCCTCACATGGGACAATGCTCTAATAATGATGATCATCACACTTTTATTTACTTACAACTCGATACTGGAACAAAATATGACTCTATATGAATGCCTCCGGCGGTGTACCGGGATGTGCAATGATCTAGCGTAGCAATGACATAAAAAAATGGACAAGCCATGGAAATATCATGCTAGCTATCTTACGATCATGCAAAGCAATATGACAATGAATGCTCAAGTCAAAAATATGATGGTGATGGAAGTTGCATGGCAATATATCTTGGAATGGCTATGGAAATGCCATAATAGGTAGGTATGGTGGCTGTTTTGAGGAAAGGTATAAGGTGGGTTTGATGCACCGGCGAAAATTGCGCGGTACTAGAGAGGCTAGCAAAGGTGGAAGGGTGAGAGTGTGTATAATCCATGGACTCAACATTAGTCATAAAGAACTCACATACTTATTGCAAAAGTCTATTAGTTATTGAAACGAAGTACTACACGCAAGCTCCTAGGGGAAGGGTTGGTAGGAGTTAACCATCGCGTGATCCCGACCTCCACACAAAGGAAGACAATCAATAAATAAATCATGCTCCGACTTCTTTACATAACGGTTCACCATACGTGCATGCTACGGGAATCACAAGCTTTAACACAAGTATTTCTACCAATACACAATTACTCACTAGCATGACTCTAGTATGACCATCTTTATATCGCAAAACTATTGCTAGGAATCAAACATATCATATTCAATGATCTACAAGTTTTATGTAGGATTTTATGACTAACCATGCAAATGACCAATTCCTGTTGACTTTCTAAATAGATATAAGTGAAGAAAGAGAGTTTAATTCTTTCTACAAAAGACCACGCTCTAATAAATATAAGTGAAGCAAAAGAGCATTCTACAAATAACGGTTTTTCCAAGCGAAGAGAAACAGGCAATCCAAACTTCAAATGATATAAGTGAAGCACATGAAGCATTCTATAAAGCCATACTCAAAAGATATAAGTGAAGTGCAATGAGCATTCTATAAATCAACCATGGACTATCTCATACCAGCATGGTGCATAAAAGAAAAATGAAAAAGACGCTCCAAGATTTACACATATCATGTGACGAATAAAAATATAGCTCCGAGTAAGGTTACCGATGGTTGGTAGAAGAAAGAGGGGATGCCTAACGGGGGCATCCCCAAGCTTAGACGCTTGAGTCTTCTTGAATATTATCTTGGGATGCCTCGGGCATCCCCAAGCTTAGGCTTTTGACACTCCTTGTTCCTTCATCCATTGTCATCTCACCCAAAACTTGAAAACTTCAATCACACAAAACTCAACCGAACTTTTAGCGGGGTTAGTGCATATGATAAATGAAATCCCATCATGTACTGCTCTAACATTATTGTATAATTATAATCAAACATTACCCACTGTATGCTATCACAATTCTATGGCCCCAAGTCAAGGAGGCATCAATAAGAATTCAAACATACGCAAATAATGAAACTATAACAGCAATCTGTGAAAACAGGACAGTCTGTAAAGATCTGAACATTTACCATACTTCTGTAACTCTAAAAATTCTGAAAAATTAGGACAAAATCAACAATTTGTATAGTATTACTGTGCAAAACATTTCAGAAGCTTTTGACATTCCAGTAAAAAAAGTAAAATCACGCACTACAGCCAAAGTTTCTGTTTCTGCACTGCACATACCAACAAGCAATCTTATCATCCTAAAGGCAAATCTTGGCACATTATTTTTATAATACAATGGATTTGTACAAGGGGATAATTATTTTTGTGAGAATTTTCATGAAAAATTCTACATTGTTTCCATGAGCATGAACACAAGTGTTCAAGGTCGACCCTCACTTCTCCAATGCATAATTTCCAATCGCTTCTCTTTTTGAAAAAAGTTTTAAGTTCCCCTCTATATTTTTTTGTTTTTAAACTTTTTAAAAGCACTCAACAGAAATAAATGACTCTCTAAAACTTCTAGGTTGTCTCCCTGGCAGCGCTTTCTTTAAAGCCATTAAGCTAGGCATATAGTGCTCATGTCATGGATCCACCCGGATCCCAAGGTATATCAAAGCCAATTTTAATTAGCAATGATTTGGCATTTAGTAGTGAGCACAAAGCAACATATATCATGCAATGACGAAGTCTAACTCTCTTCCTATGCATCGGCATGTCATACAAGAACAATTCATGCACATCAAGTAAAGGCCAATGCATAATATTGCTAGTTACTTGCAATCTCGATGTATTGGAAACATAGAGAGGTGGAGATGTAGTTCCTCTCTCATAATAATTGCAAGTAGGGGCAGCAAGCACATGCATATTATATTCACCAAAATCATCATGTGCAACGGTAAGAGGCAACCCACCAATGTAATCCTTAATATGTGCAAACTTCTTTGATATAGTGTAGTTTGGAGAATTCAAAAAGATAATAGGACTATCATGTGTGGGTGCAATAGCAACAATTTCATTCTTAACATAAGGAACTACAGCAAGTTCATCTCCATAAGCATAATTCATATTGGCATCTTGGCCACAAGCATAACAAGCATCAATTTCATCAAAAAGAGATATTTCAAACGAATCCAAAGGATCGTAGCAATTATCATAGCATTCATCATTCGGTATGCACGAAGAGAAATTAAACAATGTATGAGTTGAAGAGTTACTCTCATTAGAAGGTGGGCACGGGTGATCAATCCGTTCTTCCTCCCTTTGTTCTTCGCTCTCCTCGTCATCTTTTTCATCCAATGAGCTCACAATGTCATCAATTTCTTCTTCCATAGACTCCTGCAAAATATTAGTCTCTTCTTGGACAGAGGAGACTTTCTCAATAAATGCATCAATAAAGGCATTGAATTCATAATTCTCATAGCAATATTTAAGTATAGCAAAATTTTCAGGCCTATAAACATCATCATCAAAAGCTTCATACTTTTCAAACAAAGATTCAATTTCATAGGCACCCTTGAAAGCAACAAATTCTTCTATTTGCTCCACATCATAGTAGTCATATATACCATTAGCATAAGAAGCCAAGGTTCTATGATCATTAAATTTGCATGAAAAGGGAAGGTGTGCAGCATTCATCGTAGAGCAACAAGTAAAATCATATCTTTTGCAAAGATCCCAAGCATACCAATGCAACATATAAATTTGATCCCATAAAAGTTTCCCTTTTTGCGTCAAGCGATAATCCCTAAAGTATTCACGTTGATCCAACGTGTCTCCCATCATCAAGTTGTATGGGGCTTTCTCAGGATTATCAAAGTACTGCATAATATCTTTCACATAACGAGCATCGAGGGTTTTAGGAGGTTCCCCATCTCCATGAGTAGCAAGTACAACTAATTTTTTTGGTATTTCGTGTTCCATTTCCATAACTAAAGATAGAGAACAAATTAGAACAGCAAATAAAATCTACTTAGTGATAAATCAAACAAGCACACACGAGAATATTCACCCCACGCTATTGCTCCCCGGCAACGGCGCCAGAAAAAGGTCTTGATAACCCACAAGTATAGGGGATCAGTTGTAGCCTTTCTCGATAAGTAAGATTGTCGAACCCAACGAGGAGCTAAAGGTAGAACAAATATTCCCTCAAGTTCTATCGACCACCGATACAACTCTACGCACGCTTAATGTTCGCTTTACCTAGAACAAGTATGAAACTAGAAGTACTTTGTAGGTGTAGTTGGATAGGTTTGCAAGAAAATAAAGAACGTGAAAATAAAAGTTAGGTGCTGCTTAAATAAAAGAGCAAGAAATAAATAAAGCGAGTGTGGAAAAGTGGTGGTAGGATTTGCGGAATTGTCCCTAGGTAATCGATAGCAAGTACCGGTAATCATCTTGCAATTCTATATTGAGGGAGAGGCATGAGCTAACACACTTTCCGTACTTGGATCATATGCACTTATGATTGGAACTCTAGCAAGCATCCACAACTACTAAAGATCATTAAGGTCGTAAAACCCAACCATAGCATTAAGTATCAAGTCCTCTTTACTCCCATACGTCATACCCCCCTTACTCGGGTCTGTGTATTCTGTCACTCACGCCACCCACTATAAGCGGACCATGAACATATTGCAACACCCTACAGCGGGGGCCCCTCACATTTGCACGAGAATGGAGGGCACTGTAGGACAGCACCATAAATAAAATATACAATCATACCACCAAGATCACGATTAACCCATAGGACAACAAAAATCTACTCAAGCATCATAGGATGGCAACACATCATTGGATAATAATATGAAGCATAAACCACCATGTTCAAGTAGAGGGTACAGCGGGTTGCGGGAGAGTGGACCTCTGAATATAGATGGGGGAAGGTGATGGAGGTGTTGGTGAAGATGACGGAGTTGTTGGAGTAGATCGCCGTCACACGATGATTTCACCGGCGACGTTCCGGCGCCACCGGGAGAGAGGGGGAGAGAGCCCCCCTCCTTCTTCTTCTTCCTTGACCTCCTGCCTAGATGGGAGGAGGGTTTCCCCTCTGGTCCAAGGCTCCCATGGCGGCGGAGGGGCAGGAGCCCCTCCAAGATTGGATCTCCCTCTCTGTTCTCTTCTGTTTCGCGTCCCCAGATCTGGCCGAAAACCGTTTCTTAAATATCTGGAGATCCGTAACTCCGATTCCGCTCAGATTTTAACACGATTTTTTTTTGGATATAAGCTTCCTTGCGCCCAAAGTAGACCCTGAACCGACGTACAAGGTGAGCACCACCCCCCACCCCGCGCCTGGCCCTCGGCCACGCCCTGGTGGGTGGTGGGCAGCGTGGACCTCCGTTTGCATTGATTCCAATTCCCAAAAATCACATATATTCCAAAATAATTCTCCGTAAATTTTCATCACGTTTGGACTTCGTTTGATATGGATTTTCTGTGAATCAAAAAACATGCAAAAAACAGGAACTGGCACTGGGCACTGGGTCAGTAAGTTAGTCCCAAAAATAATATAAAATGATGCCAAAAGTATGTGGAAATTGTAGAATATTGGCATGAAACAATCAAAAATTATAGATACGATGGAGACGTATCACTCACCCAGAATCTCCTACCCAGCAGGATGAGATCAACATAAGGCTGAATGCTCAAGCTACTAACATCATCTGTGACAACCTATGCTAGAACATTTTTAGTCGTGTGTATGGAATGAGTACTGCTCATGAAATCTGGAATGGACTCAAAAACATACATGATGGAATTGTTCCGAGATCTGACAGCCACATTCAGATGCTCCGTGCCATGTTTGCTCAATTCAGAAGTCTCCGAGGAGAAAGTGCTATGGAACACACAGATCGACTGTCAAGCATTGTCGAACGGCTTTGACAACGAGGATTTGACGAGATTTCAGATCATGACATTGTGGATAAGCTTTTGAACTCTCTTGATGAATCATATGCCACTATCATTTCTGAAATCAAGGAACGACCCGATTTCGAAGAACTTCACTATGCTAAAATCATGACTCTTCTATCCATTCATGAAGAAAAGTTCGGTCTTGGAAATCCGTTGCCAAGGTACTCTTCAGAAGAAGGTGAAATTCTTTCAGATTACGGAAGCAGTCATGAATCCAAAGAACATGAAGAAGAGGACGTCGAAAATCAACATTCCATTCAAAGAGAAATGGAAATTCACACCGAAAGATTGAATCAACTCCAGAGTCGAAATCTGCAACTTACAAATTCGCTCGAAGCAAATTCAGCTTCCTCAAGAAGGCTTCCACCAATGGATACGAAATGCTACAAGTGCAAGCTGTTCGGTCACGTGATAAAAAACTGTCCAGATTGTGACTTGGACTTTGTACCTGGCAGAAGGTGGAAGGAACAACACTGTTCTGGTTTCTTTTGTGTAGATCGTCACACTAAGCTCCCGAGGAAAAATGACTGCGAAGCATCTTCCTCGTCGAGACCAGTCACTGATCTTCTCGCGAAAGCAGCCATAAACTTCAACATGAAGAAAATCTCAGAGATCGCCAGAGCACGAGCCATAATCAATATGAAATCTGATGATGAAGGCAGCGATTCTGATTCTGATGACGAAGAAGATTTCTATCGGAATATGAGAAGAGAGCATTGTTTCATTGCTATGGATTCAACCAATCTACCATGGTCTGAGTCCGAAGAAGAATCAAGTGACGATAAACCACATGCTTTCTATCTCATGGCAAAATCTTCGAAGGATCAGGTTCAATCTAAACATCGTAAAATTTCATCTGATTCCTCTGAAAGCATTGCTTACACCAAGCTGGTCAAAATTGCTAAATCCCAACAAGATGAGTTGGATAGACTTAAACGAACCCTAAGGAAGTCCGAAGGATTACTGGTCGAGGAGATGGAAAAGAATCAGGAGTTGACCGAAGAGCATGAAGCTCTTTCTTCAACCCATGATGAGCTATCAAATCGATATAATTCTCTGGCAGTGGATTCCGAGAGTTTATCAGAAGAACTCAAATCACTGAAAGAGTCTCATATCATTGTGACTGCTGAAAAGAATTCTCTCCTCGCCGAGCAATCCATCGCTCTACCAAAGGACTTCGTTTCGCCTTGCATCAAATGCATCGAGAGGTGCAATGACGACAATAGTGCTGAATGCTCACTTCTAAGTGGAGAAAACTCCACTGATCCCAAAAGTGTCACTAATACCTCTGTCGAGGAAATTGCTGCTCTCTCTGATGAAAACTACAGGCTAAGAAGCTTGGTGGAAGATGGAATGCTAAAGAGTCTCAAAGGACATCAAACCCTTTGTGATTTACTGAAGAAGTCCATTCTGAACAGGAATCCAAGGAAGGAAGGATTGGGTTTCAAAAGAAAACTCAACGTTGATGGAACCTACTGGACGCCGGATCAATACCCTCGTACAAGCTGGATCCACGCACAAAACGAACAAGTTGATCTATCATCTCTCTCTGGATACGATTCACCTACTCCTATCACCTCGGATGAATCCGCGGAGTCAAACTACAAGTTGTTCAAACAACAAAACGGTGAAGTATTTGCTTGTTTTATTGGGACTAACTGCAGGTCAGGCTCACCCAAGAAGCAAATCTGGGTGAACAAGAATCAGATTGAAAATCTGCCTATTACTGCTAACTTATCCCTGCAGGAAAATGCTCGCATATATCCTTCGAATGAAAGCTCATATGATTTGAGCCATGAGATGTACAACTCACAGACGAGCTACATGCGTGTCTCATCTAACCATTATGCTCATGTTTCAGGAAACAACTTCAGTGCATATTCATTTGAGTATGATCGAAGTGGTCATGCCACGACCCAACCACACTTACAGTCAGATGGGTCAAGCAACCGAAGAAAAATGAGAGGTCAAGGAAAAAGTCATCCACCTACCAAAGTGTGGGTGGCAAGGACAAACTAACCTCTTTCTGCAGGATTGTTACTTGGGATCGGATTTATATGATTATCTCTGGTTTTCCCAAGTTACCAGTTTCGTTGGTTTTCTTGCCTGTTTTGTTGATCGCATTCTCTGTTTTGGTGTTTGTGTTTGTCCTCGATTGATTCATTCATAGTTCTGGGTGTTTAAGTGTTTCTGTACTGGATGAATCAGTTCGAACCCTGTTTTCCCTCTTGTCTTGCCCTTCCACTCTATTCACTCTGTCTCAAGCATGCAACTTGAAACGAAGGATAACTCTTTCTGGCATCCTTGGCTACGAAAGTTTTTAACCTTCAACCTTTTTCTAAAATTCTCTCGTTTTCATCTCACTTATTTCCCTCGTCTGTCCGCTCCACTTCCCGTTTTTCCCACAGGAAACGACTGCCACGTGCCCCATGATTTCTCAGGTGGTTATCCATCCGTTGAATCTGGAGCGTCGGGCGAGTCTCCACCGTGGATCTCGGGAAGCAGTTTCCTCTCTCCGCCTATATATATAGACTAAGGCCGCATCTTCTTCTTCCTCCTACCTCACGCGCCTCATTTCCCTCATTGCTCTGCCACCCTGTCCGAGCCCTCGCTCGAAGCACGACCGACGAGTTCCTCCGCCGTGCAACTCCGGTGGGACCTCGTCGTAAGTGTCGCCTTCTCCGCCGGTATCTCTCTCTCACCGCGGCGAAGTAGATGATATATCCTACCATGTTAGGGTTGATAGATCCATACTGCGCTACTCTTGCTCTCTGTTCTTAGGCAGTTCATCCTTGTTTCATTTATTTCTGTTTTTCACTGCCTCGGTAGATCTACCATATCCTCTAGGATGTAACTTGTACGGTTTGTAGATTTACCTCGTCAAGTTCCTTTGATCCACTGTGACGTTTGTGCTTGCTAATACACTGCTCGATCTGTTTACAACATGTTATAATAGATTGGTCAATGCATTTCTGGTACATTCGCTGCACGTTGGTTCTTTTGTTTCTTTATCAGTTTCACCTGATTTCTCTCTGTGCATGCTTGTGACCCTTGTCCCCATTTTCCCTCGTATCTTTTCTTATTCACAGGTCATGTCTTCAAGCTACGACGAAGACACTGAGTCAGATGTGGACCAGCCACAATTTTCTCCCAGGACAGGAAGAGAACTGATGATTAGAGGTGGAAAACCTTCGGGATCTGCATCTGCCTCGAAGCGAAAGAAATCTGCTCAGTCCGAAGAGATACCAACGGCTGACAGTCAACCCAATGATGATTTAGTCACAAATGCCCTCACGATTTTCTCCAAAAGCAAATCCAAAAGGGGAGGTCGAGGTCGAGAGAAAAACACAGCTGCTGAATTATCTGACCCAGCGAACTATCAGACTCCACCTCACGAGACACCAACTGAAAGAGATAACAGGTTGCAGAGAATCAAATGCCGATGGGCTGTAAAATGGTTTCGGTACGAAAACGTCTGAAGGAAATACCAGATTATATTCACATTTCACCCTCCTTGGAACGAGTGCATTGCTGCCGGAGTCTTGGATGCAAATGATCCGAAAGAAAGACCTCCTCCAGGCCCCGATGCTCATCCAGACTCTCTGACTACTATTGCAGACTTCCCAGAGGAAGTTGATAAGAGAGCTAAGGCCAAAGCCAAGAGGGAGGCAAAAGCTGAAAAGATGAAGCAGTTGGAAGCCAAGAATGTGGCTCTCACCATTGAAGATGTCAAGAGGAAGAAGAGTTCTGGATCGAAGCCAAGAAAATCCTCACCACCTTCTTCCCGAAGAAAATCTCTTACCAGGAGAAACAAGAAAGTAGTTTCTGACTCGTCTGATGAGTCCTCCAGCGAAGGAAATGGTGAAGAAATTCCTATGCATAATGTACCTGCTTTGAAAGCAAAGGCATCACCTTCTCCAATTAAGCCTGAGTTACCCTTGAGAAAATCTCCGAGAAATTTGCCTGCCCCGTCTGTGCCTGTCTTACCTGCTGAATCGAAGGATTTACCGAAAGTATCTTCCAAGCGAAGACTTTCCTCTGCTGAATCGGCTGAGGCATCTGCCAAGAAGTCCAAACCTTCTGTTCCTGCTACCACAGAGGAACTCAACTATGACAAAGTCATGATCTTAGATATTCTTGTGTCTGCTGCCATTGACGCAAATATCGATGAACTTTCCTCACTGGGTTTGCCCGATGATGTTCTGAAAATGGCCATCACTCATTTTACGGAACTAAAGAAAATCACTAAGAAGCTCACCAAGCTCACTAGTGAGAAGGCTGCCCTAGAGCAGAAGAAAAATGAGACCCAGTCCGAGCATGTTGCAAGGAGTGTCAGCAACAACATTCTTCACATAACGAAGACTATCAGCACCATGAGAAAGGAGAAGATTGACTGGCATACCAAGATGGTGCTTGATATTTCTCATCTTTGTGATAGGAGAGAAGATGAAATTGCTCGCCAAAAGGATCGGGCTCGTAGGATAGCCCGCGAAGAGAAATGACAGAAGAAGCAGGCCAAAGTGCCTAAACCGAAGAAGAATTCTGACAAACAGTTGGTAGTTGTGAATGAAGAGGCAATGCCAATCATTTCAAGTGCTCCTCTACAACAAGTACCACCCTCACCTCCTGTTGAAGAACCAGCTGTGATGGTCACTCCTCCAGAAGTCATAATTCCTGCGCCACCCACTCAAGAAGCTCAAAAGGATGTAGTTGATATTTTTCTCGAGAAATCTGGCGGGGAAAATGTCTTACCTGACAAGCCAGCATCATCCGAGCAAATTGACAAAGAAATTGTTGTTGATAAGGTGCCCGAAGAGAATGTCCAAGCTGAACCTTCCAGAACTAATCAAGAGGATGCTGACTCTAAGGGGGAGCATAGTGTTGCTCCAATGGAAATTCATCAAGCTAAGGAAGCTCCTACGACCACATCGTCTATAGTCCAATCTCAGATGGATGTGGATCCACCCTCTCGTGCTGCTGCCCCACTTGCAGGCGAGACCGAAGAGAAACTTGAAGAGCCCATGGCTCAATCCAGTGCTCCACCTGCTCCACCTACTGTTCAGGAGGCCTCTATGCCTCAGGTCAAAAAGAAAGCTGCTGAAGCCCCAGTGCCACAAACCGTTGAACAAGTATATGAGAAAGCTGCTGAGGAGGCCCATGTGCCTCAATCTGTTGAGAAAGAAGAAGAGATGGCCCCAGTGCCATCTGCCGATGAAGTTGTGCCGAAAGAAATGCCCCAATCTACTGCTGAAGGAGTTCCAGCGAAAAAGTATCAGATGTCTCTGGTCCCTCTGTTCCATTTGCATCAACCAAGGGCAAAGGCCCTCCGAAGAAATACCCTCACGAGAAAATTGCTACTGAAGAGGCTATGCCCACGGCTGTACAGCTCAATGAAGAATTTGTCATAAATCCATTGGAAACCTTTCCGCTTTTTCCAACTGAAGATGGACCTAGGGGTCCCAAATTCATCAAAGCTATTCACAAGGAAAAGCTGAAATTCTTCAAGGAAAGTCCATACAATGGTGAACGCACCTCTCTTTCGCAGAGGTTTTGGACCAAGGAACAAACAATCTACTATGCAAGAATCTTGTACTGCAAGAACAGAATTTTCTCTCATAAGTATCTGGATTTCGCAAAGATGGAAAGGATTCCATGCTATCACGATGTGATCGACAGAATTGAGAATGGCTTCCTAAAGTCTGTTCTGCGTTTCCGTCATGGCTGGAATCGCGAGGTGATTCTTCAATTCTTTGCAACTCTGTACATATCTGGTGATGAAGGAGGCATGCAAACATGGCTGATGGAATGGATAACCCGGGAAGAGAAAATCACTTGTTCTGCTGAGAAATTTCTTTCATATCTGAATCTTCCTCGGAGTGAGTTCGATGAGATTCATGAACATCATCTGCATCATAGGGAAATCTCTCCAGATCAGCTGCATCTGCTCATGGACCCAACAAAAGTGGGAGATACTTGCATCGAACCAAATCCGAAGAATTTGAGCTATGTCAACAAGGCTTTATTCTATGTACTGTGCAACACTCTCACTCCAACAAATAGGCCGGATCATCTTCAAGGAATCATCGCCATTGCTCTTTATGTGTTATCCCTCGGAATTCGGTTTGATGTGCCAGATCTGTTCATTACGAACTTGGCCTATGTTGCTGACACACCTCAGGCGCTCAAGCCGTATGCTCCTTGGATCATGTATGCAATCGAGCAGATCACCGAGAAGAATTTCTTTTGCCCACATATGCCGAAAGCCTTCATTCCTCCTGTAATAGACACGCTTCAGGCTGTTAAGGATATTGGGAAAGGAAAAACTCATGTTGATCCCTCTGCTACTTCCTCTAGTCCAGCTCCACGAGTCAAGAAGGTCAATGTAGAAGTTCCTCGAAAGGAAAATCCATCTCTTTATGAGATTTGCCTTCGAACTCAACAAGCCCTGGAGAGCCACATCAAACTTGACAGGAAAGAAAAAGTGGAGATGATGGTCGAGATGAACCTGCTGCACAATTACACCCGTCAAGCTCTTCTGCACGTCAAAGAACTTCAAGATCGCTCCTGGATTCTGCTTCGGAAACATTATTCTCGCTCGCAGTTAAAAGCTAAAGGCATCGAAAAGGATCATGCTTACCTGAACATGTTTGAAATTCCTCGGATCCGTCGATAAACACCTATGCTGCCTCAACGCTCAGATTTAATAGATCTGCTGTTTGTGGAACCAGACGATGAAATTGAAGATACTACAGGCAGTCTTATTTACAAGCCCCCAGCTCCAAGATCTCCATCTGATCAAACCGACCATGCGCTGTCTATTCGCTCGGCATCGACTATCCAAGCTTCAGACTCGGCAAACAGCTCCAGTTATGAGGATTCTTCGGGCGAGTAGACTCTCTTTTCCCTCTTCCTTTTTGACACTTGTTGACAAAAAGGGGGAGAGAAACATCGAGAAGATAGATTTGCGGGTCATTTGACAGGGGTTTTATCGTTTGCTTTCTGCATTTCCCTCGAACTTTTGGTTTCGGTTGAACTCCTTGCTTTGGTCAAGAACTTAATGCACCGCCTGTGGTGTTGAACTACGTCGTCATGTACCGTTAATAACCCCTACAATATTATCGGTTACCTATCTTTCTGTGCAGGGTTATAACTCTACGATGGTTTATTCCTGCCATAATTCATCCCTTGCAGGAACTGCAGGAACGCCATCCGAAGGAATTCATGGTTGCAACTTCTCTCAAAGGAAATCCTTCATTCAAGGATTGAAACTATATCATCTTCTTCGAGCGTTTTCTTTCAAACTTGCTGATACAGATCTACTCTCGATGAGTAATTCTGCTCCAATTGCTTATCCTCTGCCCATATACTGTGCTAACTCATCTTGCAGAGATTTCATCCTCGAGAAGCAGCTCATCATCTTCCTGGATAATCCTTACCCTTTTTCATCTCCCTCTTCAATTCATTTCCTAACTTCCCAGATTTATTCATCTAAGTTGAAATGATTGTTGCAGGAGAATCTTATCGGAAACTTTAGCACATTGAAGAATTCTTTGAGTCTCAACACATATCAATGATGCTCACGCAAAGACTATATCCCCGATGAACAACTCACTACGTGCTTTGTCCTCATTCATATCAAGGATGCACACATCTAGGGGAAGCTTCAAAATGTCATTGTGAACATTTCTTGCTCATCATCTTCTTCTCTATCTTTTCATTCATTCTCTACACTATCTTTCAATGTATTCTGTTTTGTCAACAATCCTCCAAAAAGGGGGAGATTGTTGGTGCAATATCTTGCCCCCATATGTTTTGGAGATTGTTGATAGAAATAGTCATGGACTAACAAGTTTGCTAGTGCATACAGAGAACATAGTCCATGCAGATTTCGAAGAGAATGACATTTTCAAGGGAGTGTTCGAAGAACATCTCCAAAAGAGTTGAGCTCAGAAGATTGTGTGTCGTTGTGATACATCGCATATGACTCATGAGTGCAGGGTGACTATCTTAAAATTATTGCTGAAGTGAAGCTATACTTGTTCGAAGTCACCCGAAGGAATTGATAACCTGCGAGAAGAATGAAGCCGAGGAGAAGACGTAGTTTTTCTCTTCGTTATTTCTTTTCCTTGTTTCTTGAGTCATAGGACCTCCGTACTATTAAGAGGGGTTCAAGTTCTCGACGCTTTGGTTAGCTGTGATGCATATCCCAATCCATACAAGTGTCCGAGAGAAATCTCTTTGTGCTTCGAGAAAATACTCGCCAGCAAGAGACTGTTTTCTTCTTCGCTACGAGAGATTTGCCTCGAACCGAGGAGTTAGCATTACCTGCTCCGCACGTAATGTTACCATTGAGCTCGATTTCCGACCGGTGGAATCGTGGCATTATACCATTGGCTTGAACCCATGTCCAATATGGTCATTTCCCTTGTGGGAAGGCTGCGGCTATAAATACCCACCCCGCTCCAACGTTTTCAGTTGGCTACTCCGCTTGAGATTTCTGAGAAGATTGATTGAGCATCCCCTCTCACTGAGATTTGAGTTTAAGATCCACCGAGAGAGAACCAAGAACCTATACTAGACAGTGGTAGTGCATCATAGCAGATCTAAGTTAGAGTTCTTGTGATTGTTACTCTTGTGAGCTGCACACTCATTAGACGGATAGGCGTTGGGTTCGAGTGTTGAAGAGTCGTTGTCTTCACCGAACCAAATCTTCAGCCACCAAGAGTCAATGTGGTCGGCGAAGAAGTTTGTCGAAGGTTTTGGAGATCGCCGATAAGCATCTACCCCGAGTGAAAATCAACTGGAGTCTGATCAGCTCCTAGTTGAAGGAGAATAGGACGGAGAGCAGTTTGCTCCTGTGTTCAATCACAAGTCCCTCCAACCAGACGTAGTCCTTTGGCAGAAGGGCGAACTGGTCTACCAAATCATCTTGTCGTCATCGAGCATGTCTGGTTAATCTGTCACACTCTTCATTTCTGCTCGGTTTCGATATTTATCCTAGATTTATCTTCTGCTGCATCGCATAGTACTTTTATCTGTCTGCTGCATATCTTTCGTACCCGTTTAGATAGTGTCTATTTGTTCCTGTGTCTTTTCCCTCATGCCTGTTGTGTTTGTTTAAGCAATATGTTGTTGTATCTTCTAGGGTATTGCATCACCATTCTTATCGTGAAACCTCTTGTCTATTATGCTCGTACTATCATTGCTTCATTCCACGAAAGTTTTGTTCCCCTCTGATTTACTTTCGTAAGCTTTCCGCTGCTGTGTGTGTGTGGTAATTTGAAGATTCGAAAGAATTTTTAAATCTCCCATTCACCCCCCTCTGGTCGATATACTCTCGATCCTTACAGAATTATTGAACAATATATTAAAAAATTATGATGATTGGACTCTTCCTGAACCACCGCCTAAACCCACTCCGAAGAAGAGGGGTATTTTATATCTCAGTCCTGAAGGTATGCAAGAGGCAAAGAAAAGTATGAAGGAAAAAGGTATTAAAGCAGAGGATGTTAAGAATTTACCACCTATTGAAGAAATACATGGACTTGACACACCACCACCTAAGGTGGTGGAGGTAAACTCTTTAATGAAGTTTGATGAAAGTGACATCCCTTATAACAAACATCCTAGTCAATGCCTTTATGAGTTCGACAATTACATTAGAATACAAGATCACTTCTATGAAAATGGTATGAAACAATTGAAATATAATTCTGATATGATTGCTCGCTTGAGTGACTTGTTATTTAGAATCTCCAATGATGTTAGAGGTGTAGGAAAACATGCCTCTATGGTTCAAATCCAGTTAGAACAAGTTGCTAAATCTCAAAGAGAATTGCTTGATGAAATGAACAACAATATGAGTGATTTTGCTGTTAGAGTAGCAACTAGAGGAGGTAAAATGACTCGGGAACCACTTTATCCTGAGGGACATCCTAAAAGAATTGAACAAGACTCCCAAAGAATTAATACTGGCACACCTAGTCCTTCTAAAAAGAAAAAGAAGAAGAAAGCTGATAGGACTTTGCATATCTCTAGTGAACCTGAAATAGAAAAACCTCCTGAAAATAATAATGATGTCTCTATTTCTGATGCTGAAACTCAATCTGGTAATGAACATCCACTCAGTGATACTGATAATGTTCATGAAGACACTCAACCAAACAATGATAAACAACCAGATAATGATGTTGAGAAAGAACCTGTTGTTGATCTTGATAACCCACAAACTAAAAATAAAAGATATGATAAAAGAGACTTTGTTGCTAGAAAACATGGAAGAGAAAGAGAACCATGAGTTCAAAAACCCATGCCCTTTCCACCTAAATCAACTAAGAAAAAAGATGATGAATAATTTGAACGCTTTGCCGAAGTGCTTAGGCCAGTCTTTTTGCACACTCGCTTGACTGATATTTTTAAATGGCTCCTTATGCAAAATACATGAAAGACATCATCACTAATAAGAGAAAGATAACGAAAGCTGAAATCTCCACCATGCTTGCTAATTATTCTTTTAAGGATGGAGTACCTAAAAAACTTGGAGATCCTGGAATACCAACTATACCTTGCTCCATCAAAAGAAATTATGTTAAAACTGCTTTGTGTGATTTAGGAGCTAGCTGGTGTTAGTGTTATGCCTTTCTCTTTATATAAAAGACTTGATTTGAATAAAGTCACACCTACTAAAATATGTTTGCAAATGGTTGACTAATCAACTGCCATACCTATCGGTATTGGTGAGGATGTGCCCGCTGTTGTTGCAAATGTTACTATCTTAAATAACTTTGTTATACTTGAGATGCCCGAGGACGACAATATGTCGATTATCCTTGGTAGACCCATTTTGAATACTGCAGGGGTTGTTATTGATTGCAATAAAAGCAAGGCCACTTTTCATATCAATGGTAATGAGCATACGGTGCACTTTCTAAAGAAACAATTCCAAGTGAATGGTATTAATGTTATTGAAAAATCTCCGACACTCACTATTTCAAGTTTTCAACTACCTCTACCTACTTCCAAAAAGAAATATGAAATGTTTATTGTTGGGGACATGCATATCCCCGTTGAGGTAACTTAGTGTTTTAGGAAAGTTCTTCGGTTTCATGCCAATCGAAGGTGGTTGTTAATAAGACTTGATCAAACTTATTAATGGATCATTTTTCAGAGGTATGAAGTTGATGAATCTAGTAGGCACAACCTTCTGCTCTGAGTTTTTGTTTTCTGTTTTTCCTAGTTAAATAAAATAAAATACCATGTTTTGTCTGTTTTCTGAATTTCCAGTGCAATAAAAAAATGACCCAAAAATAAAATTTCTCAGAACGCCCTGAAAATTTAATACGATTTTTTCTAAATTTTTCTGAATTTTTGGTGCAAATAACATCAGAGGGGGGTGCACCTGGTGACCACAAGACACCAGGGCACGCCAGCACCACCAGGCGCGCCATGGTGGGTTGTGGTCCCCACGTGGGTCCCCTCAATTATCTCTTCAGCCCATTCCTTCTCCTACCTCCAGAAAAAAATCACCATAGCTCTCTCTCTCTCTCGTGTTCTTGCTCTCAAACCCGCGGATTTCGATCTATTTGCTCGAAGCTCCGTTTCTGGAACTGTTTTGGGGGATTTTACTTGGTATGTGACTCCTCCATTGCTCCAATTTGTTTTTGCTTTAGTGGTTTATATTTGAATAATTAGCTACTCTTGGTGCTGCTGTAGATGAGCTTGCATGTTGAATTCTTAGAGTTCTAAGTAGTTTGAAAGCTTAATATAGCCTCTATGCATCCTTATGAGTAGTTGCTACCAATCTTGTGAAGTTTTGTTGACAAAAATTTTGTGGACTAAAAATTCTCAGAATTTATCTATAGGAATAGGATGAGTTTCTTTAGAAAGTTTGCCTCCAAGAAGAATGCTAAAGGAGTCATTGGGGAATCCTCGAACACTAACCTCAACACTCCAAGAAGAGCAGAGGTGCGGCCGTGTGAGTGGCCGCATATTCCCTTCATGGATGGGGCCAAGATCCGTCAAGAGTTCGCACAATTCGCTGCTAATGCTGGGCTAACCGACTTCATTGCAGCTGAGTGTGATCAATACCACCTCCTTACAAATTCCTTTGTGCAAAATTTCCATTTTCTGAGTAGGAATAATCCTCCTGAGGTGCAGTTTAATTTATATGCTGAAACTCGTCAGATACCACCTACTGATTTTTGTGACATATGCTTGATCCCTACTGATGGGAAAATAAGAGAGCCTAGACCTGCAGAGTTTGAGGGCTTTTATCGTACTCTATCAGTAGGAGATGAGAGAGGTGCGTCGAGTGTCACCGCCACTAGTTTGCAGTTTCCCTCTGTGCATTACTTTGCTCTCTTCATCGCTAAGTGCTTAGTTGCTAGAGAGAAGGTTGGTGCACTCAGTGCTCCTGACTTCGCCATTTTACGCCGTGCACTACACAATGATCGCACTTATAGCCTAGGGGCTATTATTGCACGTCGTCTGCACCTTAACAGAAACAAGGGCAAAATTCATGGTGGTATTTACGTTACTCGCTTAGCGAGTCACTTTAACATTCAGATACGCCAACATGATTATCCTTTGACCCGATTCTATTTAGATCACCAGGCGATGGTGGCTCATCAGTTTACTGATAATGCCGACTCTCTTCATAATATTCGTTATAACCTGGTTTTCAGTGTGGATTCCCGCGATGTTATTCCGTTGCGTGCACCTGCTTTATTTGATTCTATTTCCAGGGGCGAATATAGGATCATGCCTGAGGACATTATTGCTTACGGGAACAACCAGGCAGCGGCTGAGGAGGAACCTCAGGAGTGGAACCCTCAGGTACCCGCACCACATCAGTTCAACGTAGGACCGGAGGGCTACTACGAGTGGTGATTACCAAGCTAGACCAAAAGCCTAAGATTGGGGGAGTACGTACGTATCTCCACCGACATTACATTCATGCTCACATATTTCATTCCAGTTGTCGGTGTTCACACTTTTTCATTGTATTATCCATGCTAGAATTATTTTTCTCGCTTTCTTCTTATGTGTTTGAAAAACTTTGAGAAAACCCAAAAAATGTTTCTTGCTTCTTTGCGGTATTTCTTTCTAGTTTAATTAGTTGTAATATTAAAAGAAAACCCAAAAAGATTTCTCGTTTCTTCTTTTGTTTGTTGGGAGCTTTCTCGTGTAAATAGTTTTCTCGTTTTTGTTTTCTTTTTCCTTAATTTGCTTTCTTCAAGAAAAACTAAAAACTCCAAAAATATTTCATTGTGTTTCTCTGAAAATTTTTTCGTTTTTATTGAGTCGTACCAAGGAGAAGACCACAATGAAAATGTTGAGTGGTCCTCTTATGCATTATCATTGATCTAACAAAGAGCCCAAATTACCTTGTCTTCTCCTTTTGAATGAAATGTTTGCAGATTCCAGCTTAGTCCATGGCACTCTTGCACTATTATTATTTTCATATCATTCAGTCGTGCAAGTGAAAGACAATAATGACGATATTTGATGAAGTGACTGTGGCAGAGAGAAACGGGTATGAACTCAACTTGTTCTGTTTTTGTAAATATGTTTAACCTAGTATCCATGATTCAGCATATTATGATCAAACATGTTTGCAATGACAATTAGAGATTATAGTTTCTCATGCCATGCTTAAGTAGCTAGGAGTGGATAATGATTTATCTTGGATGTCAACATGCATTAAAATGATTGTGATGTAGTATGATGATATGGTATCCTCCTCTGAATGTTTCAAGTGGCTTGACTTGGCACATGTTCATGCATGTAGTTGAATCAAAACCAACATAGCCTCTGCGATATTTATGTTCATGGTGTTCATATCCTACTCATGGTAGTATTCAATGTTTATTATGCATAATGCATGTTCATGACCGTTTTCGCTCTCTAGCTGGCCGCTTCTCAACCTATATGCTAGCCTTCGCCTGTACTAAGCGGAAATACTGCTTGTGCATAAAAATCCTAAAACCCAAAGTTATTCCAGATGAGTCCACCATATCTACCTATACGCGGTATTACCCTGCCGTTCTAAGTAAATTTGCATGTGCCACCTCTAAAATTCAAATGAACATCGGTTTTTGTGTGCCTGAATTGTTCATAGAGTGACAGCGGGTAGTCAGCATCTTCCATGCTAAGCGGGTTATTCTCATGATGAGTGTTTAATCACATGTCCTTGCACGAGAGGGGGGGTAATAGCGATTCCTCGTCCCGAAATCAAAAATTGCAAATAATTAAACAAAACTTCCCCAGGATTGTTGTTGGTATGGACGGTACCCGTGGATTCGGCTAGCGGTGGAGTGTATTTGTTGGTGGAGGGGGAGTAAACCTTTACTTTTATCACTTGGGAACCGCCACTAATGTGTTTAGCATGAAAGATATTGATAACTTTTGGTCGTGACGTAAATAGGATGGGTGCATTTCCCAAAATTTCATTTATCTCTGATTAAGCTTCGAGCTCTGGCACCTCTGCAAATCCCTGCTTCCCTCTGAGAAGGGACTATCTATTTACTTTTATGTTGAGTCATCACCTTCTCAAACAAGCGCCAGATCTGAGAGCACTATTGTCATCCTCATGCATTGTGTATAGTTAATGTTGAATGCATCATGACTAGATCTTTTCTACCATGAATTACAATGTTTAGTCGCTGCATAAACTTTGGAGGTGCTCTGCATTTATGTTTTGCGGTCTCAGAAAGGGCTAGCGAGATACGACTATTTTCATATTATATCATGGTTGTTTTAACAAAGTATTGTCATTTGAGATATCTTATTATTGCTCGCTAGTTTCTTATGCTATTGATATGAGTTAATATAATTTTTAGGAGTTATTGTTGACATGGTTAGTCATGATCTTTGCTAAAAACCTGGGTGCTACTTAAGGTTATTTATGTAAAGAAGAACAAAAAAGTTCGTAAAAGTTTTTCTTTTTCACTTTCAGTTTATCAACTGAATTGCTTGAGGACAAGCAAAGGTTTAAGCTTGGGGGAGTTGATACGTCTCCGTTGTATCTACTTTTCCTAATGCTTTTGCTCTTGGTTTGGACTCTAATTTGCATGATTTGAATGAAACTAACCCGGACTGACGCTATTTTGAGCAGAACTACCATGGTGTTGTTTTTGTGCAGAAATAAAAGTTCTCGGAATGGAACGGAAATTTTTGGAGAATTATTTTACAATAAAAGGAAATTACTGGAGCCAAGAACCACCGAAGGGGGGCCCCTAGTTGAGCACAACCCACTAGGGCGCCCCCTTGGCGCGCCCAGGTGAGTTGTGCCCACCTGGTGGTCCCGCAGACCCTAAGTCCGACGCTATAAAATCCTATTTTCGGCGAAAAAATCATGGAGGAAGAATTATTGCGTTTGACGAGACGGAGCTGCCGCCGCCTCCTATTCTTCATCGGGAGGCCAGATCTGGAGTCCGTTCAGGGCTCCGGAGAGGGGAATCTTCGATCTTCGTCATCACCAACCGTCCTTCATCGCCAATTCATGATGCTCCCCACTGGGAGTGAGTAATTCCTTCGTAGGTTCGCTGGTCGGTGAGGAGTTGGATGAGATTCATCATGTAATCGAGTTAGTTTTGTTAGGGCTTGATCTCTAGTATCCACTATGTTCTGAGATTGATGTTGCTATGACTTTGCCATGCTTAATGCTTGTCACTAGGGCCCGAGTGCCATGATTTCAGATCTGAACCATTTATGTTTTCACCATTATATCTATGTTCTAGATCCGATATTGCAAGTTATATGCACCTGTTACGTGTTATGATCCGTAAACCTCGGGGTGACAGTAATCGGGATACTTTCCGGTGATGACCGTAGTTTGAGGAGTTAATGTATTCACTATGTGTTAATGCTTTGTTCCGGTTCTCTATTAAAAGGAGGCCTTAATATCCCTTAGTTTCCTTATGGACCCCGCTGCCACGGGAGGGTAGGACAAAAGATGTGATGCAAGTTCTTTCCATAAGCACTTATGACTATTTACGGAATACATGCCTACATTACATTTATGAACTGGAGCTAGTTTTGTATCGCCCTAGGTTATGACTGTTATATGATGAATATCATCCAACAAATTCACCGATCCAATGCCTATGAATTTTGCACATATTGGTTCTGCTGAGTTACTACTGCTGCTATTACTGTTACACTTGCTACAAAATCACTGCTATCATTGTTACCGTTAATATTACTGTTACCACTACTATCAAAATTATCATATTACTGTGCTACTGATTACCTTGCTGCAGATAATTAATCTCCAGGTGTGGTTGAATTGACAACTCAGCTGCTAATACCTACAAATACTCTTTGGCTCCCCTTGTGTCATATCTATAAATTTGGGTTGAATATTCTACCCTCGAAAACTGTTGCGATCCCATATACTTGTGGGTTATCAATCATCCCTCACTAGAGATATCAAATACTCTGCAAACGGTGGAACCATGCTGAACATGTCATCTATGATGTTGCATGTGTGAGCGGTTTGTCTAGTATTAACAGGAGAACCGCCTAGTGGAATCCCAAGTATTTTGTGGACAACCAATGGAGTTATTGGGAAATTGAAGCCACTTTCAGGTTCAATTGAAGAATTCAGTGTGTTGAAATGTTTCACTAGCCAAATGAAGATATTGTCAACATTGCAACATGTTGGCATTTTCAGGAAACTCTCAAATCCCATCTTTTCTACACATGTTTTTTCGTTCGGAGGTAGTTTATGAACCATGTACAGGAACATCTCAATGTAGTCCAAATCTTGAGAGTGTGTAACCTAAGATGGAAGCAGTAATAAAAAGTAAGCCAAAGAAAAAATAAGGACTAGAGCAACATCATGGATGTTCTGGAAAAAAAGTTGAACCTTATTTCTTTTGGGAACTTTCCATAGAACATTATTGATGACTGTTTATTTGGTATCAAAATGTTGGCCTTCTCTTTTCTTGGTATTTTCATCTTCCATCTGGAAAAATCTGAAAGAAAAAATTGAGTTGCAATGTTGGTGACACTAGATGGGGAGAGCTTTGAGCTGCAGAAGAATAGTTGAAACTCATAGTATTCTTGATGATTGTGCTGCCTTTTAGAAGTATAGTTGGGAACTCATAGTACTCTTGTTAATAATCAATGAATGGGTTCAGTAAGAAGTAAAAAATGACTGAAAAACTGCATCTAATAAAAACCTCTCAGTAGCAGAAAAACTTGCTGCTACACTGACAGGTTCAGTCAAACTGATCGGGGTACACTGACAGTAAAATGACTACTCTAGCACTTGTTTCTCATGAACGTGCAGTTTACCATTTACTGAATTTCCTCCAACATCAAGTCCGGAAAAAAGAAAAGTGTTGTTCGCTAGACTACACTACACGTTTATTCATAGAAAAAAAGGAAAACATGGTGCTCTCGTTGTTGAACTTCCTAAAAACAAGCAGCATATCGTACCTAAACACATGAATGAACTCTAAAATTCAAACTGAAAAAATTGTGCTCAACAAGATCTCGTGGACTAAAAAGTGGCCAGATCTGACGATTTCCAAAGCAAAAATTTCTGAGACGTGAAGATGAGGATGCTTGAAAAATTGACCTGATCGATCTTAGGATAGCTGTTCTTCAAGATGTTACCGATGGTATGGAGGCGGGCAACGGTGGTTTCCAGAGAAATGGAGGAATTGGGGAAGTGTGAGAGAGGGGAAAGTGTGGCCACTAGTACCAGCATCCGTCTATTGCGGGGTGGACCCCATCTTTCGGTTGGACAAGTGAGCATTTTTGGGACAGCTATAGGAATAGCACGTAACACTAGAAAGAAAAAAGGAAAGAAAAAACGTCATAATCCTCTCTGGGTCTGGGACGGCGCGACAGGCCGTGCTGGGCGACGCGCATAAGGTGGCGCGTGTGGCCGCCGGCTAATATCTAGGCAGGCAGGCGGCGGAGAAGGGGGTTGGTTGGGACGGCCGGCGAGGATCAAGGCGGACGACCGTCAGCAAGGAAGAAGGCAGGTGTCGCGTGTGGCCGCGGTACGAACACCGACTTGGTAAAGAAATCTGAATTGCAGTAGAAATTCTTCAAGATAATAGTCAAAAGAAATCTTCTAGTTTATTTTGTTCATGGTCTCAGAAAATGTGTTCATGTCTGTTTTGTGTAATCTTTGGATGTCCAACAGTTCACAGAAACATGAATCGAAAGGAAGTACTGGCTAGTACAGTGAACAAACAGAGGAAGAGGAGGAAAAAAGATGGTGTAGATTGTCTTGAATCTGAGGTAAGATGGTGAAAAATTGTTGTTAGATTCTTTGTCTTATTGGTAGTACTGTCAGTATCTCAGTGTCCTATTCTGCATGAAAATAATTGACCAAAACTCTTTCTCTGAGACGGGCTAGCGCATAACATGTTTTGCTATGTTCATTCTAAATTTGGAGCGACAGACATTGCTTGTAGCAAAACGACGGACAGTACTAAGGAAAAATTTCAGAATTTGTAGCAAAACGATTTGAAAAAACAGCTTGTCATCTTAATTACTCTTCTTAAAACTGTTTTGCGACACAATGCCTTGTGCTTTCTTGCAACAGAAAAATTTGTTGAGGAAAAGAGCGAGTATACATGACAATTTGCTTATCAGTACAAGTTTGTTGTTCTCAAGCATATGTCAGGAAACAAAAAAATTCATTAAATGATACAATGGTTAGCACCTGAAGTGAGAAAAATGTTTATACTATGATTTGAAATGATGAAGCAAAAATGGTAATTTTATCCTGGCACTTGTAAGAAAAATCAAGTGTGTCTTGCTAGGACAAGTAGTTTGATTGGAACTGCATTTCCAGATTGATGATTGTGTGAATTAAACATAATCATTGGAAGGTTTCAACAAAAACTTCTCTCTTGTTTCAGGTTGATTGTGTCATATCTGGAGCAGCCAAAACTGGGAAACCAGCAAACAGAAGTACTAGGAAGAAAAATGTCATTGTATCCGATACTGTAGTTTCTAAAGTGTCAAAGGTTAAAAAATTCACTGTAGCTATGTGTAGCTTCAGAACCAACTTATTCTGATGGATGAAAAACAAATTTGCAGGAAAAAGATGTTTTCATGGATGAATTTGATCAGTACGTATTGCATCAGTCGATGAGAAAAGAAGCTGAGGTCAGTTTAATAGGTTCTTTCTGATAAGAAAGAAGCATTTTCCATTTCGTATAGGTTTCATTAACCGAACTACCATTGAGCCTTGATTGATAATATGATGGTCTTTTAAAAAACCAGGTTATCATAAGCAGTCAGGAAGCTCTAAGCAAAAGTTGTGCTGGTTCGTATTGTGGCAGCCAAGAAGAAAATACTGATAACCGTGATTTGATTGCAACAGAAGACATGAGTGATAGCATCCCTATAGTTGCGGAAGAACTTGCTATTCATGGTTGTGGGAATGTAAGTTTTCTACTATAGTAGGAACTTGATACTGGATTTTCTGTTATTTGTTTCAAACTAATTAGAAAAAAATCAGATTCATAGTTGTTAATTACAAAAAATTGAATATCGTGGGAAGTTGCTATAGATATTGAACTGACTGGTGTAAATGAAGGACATCAGGCAGAGAGTGCTGAGATGGTAAATCACACCTTTATCATAATTTGAACTATTTGGGGAAAGTTTGTTCTAAATGCACCTTCTATCTGAACGAAAGTCTTTATTTGATGCAGGTTAGTGTTTCTGATAATGGATTTAGTGCAGTTGTTTCTACAGCACATACGTCAGAAGAGTTATGCAAACAGGTATAGCCCACTGTTTGTAGAATTGTAGAATTGTAGAATCGTATAATTTTTTATGCATGACCTGGTAGGTGCAAAAAAAAAGATAGCATGATACAAATCTGACATAGAATTCAATGATTGTGTTGAATTTTTCTCTGCAAGTAGTTGATCTTGTCCAGAATTCAAATGTTGAGCATATTTATGAAATTGAAGATTCCGATGATGACACTGAAGCATGCAAAGGCAAGGAAGAATATGTATTCCCTACGCCAGATGAATTGGAGAAGTCAAGTACACCCGTTGTTGGTATGGTGTTCTCTACGCTAGAGGAGGCAGTCAGATTTGTGAATGTATATGCGCAGATGAATGGGTTTGCAATGAAAAAAGGAAGATCACTATACAGTGCTTCAAGAGTAGGAAGACACATGCAAACAACTCTGGAATAAGGAAAAGGGAGAGGAGTGTAATCAAGAGGACACACTGCCCTATGAATGTGACAGTCAAGCTAAGAGAAGGGAAATGGTTTATTCTGGCTATTTGTCTGGAACATAACCACAGCTTTGTGAGCTCACCTTCACTCACCAGATTCTTCCTTAGCCATAAACACATGAATGAAGCAGAAATACTCCTGTCTAAGTTGTTGCAAGAAAATAGGGTGAAACCACGGAGAATTATGAGCATTTTCAGGAGGCTGCGTGGTGGGGACTTTGGTAATCTGACCTTTGACGTCAAAAATCTTGATAACCTGAAATAGGATGAGCGGATAAAGAAGATGATGAACACATATATTGAATGGACTAGGCAGTATATCGAGAAGCTACAACTTCAGAACCCTGGATTCATCTATAAGATGCAAATAGATGCTGATGACACTGTGCGAAGCATTTTCTGGACGGATGCTCGGTCAAGATTGGACTACAAGTTATATGGAGAGATTATATCCTTCGATACAACCTATAGCACTAACAAGTACAACATGCCCTTTGCACCGATTGTTGGAATCAACGGACATGGGCGAACAATAGTGTTTGGTTGGGCGCTATTGCAAAATGAGAAAGCAGATACTTTCACTTGGTTGTTTGAGACTTTTGTTAAAGTGATGCAAGGGCAGAAACCGGGGATTATCTTGACTGGTCAAGATTCAGCAATGAAAGTTGATGTTCCTCGTGTGTTTGGAGATTCTTTCCACAGATTCTGCATATGGCATGTGCTGAAGAATTTGAAGGATAACATGGGTGCTTACATGGCTTTAAGGGAAGGAATGGAAGAAATGAAAACTGTCTTAATGCAATCTGCCACTATTGATGAGTTTGTTACAAATTGGAATGAGTTTTGTGCGAAGTATGACTGTGCTGAGCAATATCATATTAAAAGAATGTGGGAAAATCATGCCCATTTTGTGCCGGCTTACTTCCGAGGCCTGTTGATACGTCTCCAACGTATCTATAATTTTTGATTGTTCCATGCTGATATATGATCAATCTTGGATGTTTTATAATGATTTCATAGCAACTTTACATCATTTTTTGGGACTAACCTATTGACATAGTGCCAAGTGCCAGTTGTTGTTTTCTGCCCTATTTTGATTTACAGAAAATCCATATCAAACGGAATCCAAACGAAGCAAAACTTGATGTGAACCTTCTACCTCCTTTTGTCTACTACCACCTTCTATTCCACCCATAGTGCTATGTCCATGGCTCACGCTCATATATTGCGTGAAGAGTGAAAAAGTTTGAGAATGTATAAGTATGAATACAATTGCTTGACTAACACCGGGGTGGGCATGATTTATACTTTGTGCTAAGAAGAGGGAGCTTAACAAGCCTATATGATTTTGTAGGGATAAACTTTCTTTTGCCATGTTATTTTTGATGTTTCATGATTTTCTTTCTATGTATGCTTGAAGTATTATTGTTCTTGATGTCAATAAACTTTTGTCTTGAATCATATGGATCTGAACATTCATGTAGAAGAGTTACATTATGTTGGGCAGCATTCCACATCAAAAATTCTGTTTTTATCACTTCCCTACTCGAGGACGAGTAGGAGTTAAGCTTGGGGATGTTGATACGTCTCCAACGTATCTATAATTTTTGTTCCATGCTGATATATGATCAATCTTGGATGTTTTATAATGATGTCCTATCAACTTTATATCATTTTTTGGTACTAACCTATTGACATAGTGCCAAGTGCCAGTTGCTGTTTTCTGCCCTGTTTTTGATTTACAGAAAATCCATATCAAACGGAGTCCAAACGCAGCGAAACTTTTTGTGGAATTTTTCTGGGCCAGAAGACACCCGAAGGACCGAAGAAGTATCGGAGAGGCGGCCCTGGGTGGGCAAAACCCACCAGCTCGCGCCAGGGGGCACTAGAATGCCCTGATGGGTGGTGGCCCACTCGGAGCTCCCCTCCACCGCCTCTTTGCTCTATAAATACTCTAAAATCCTGAAAACCCTCGGCGTACTCCCGAAACACAATTCCAGCCGCCGCAAGTTCCAGAACCACCAGATCCAATCTAGACACCATCTCGGAGGGTTTCACCATGTCCATTGGTGCCTCTCCGATGATGCATGAGTAGTTCATTGTAGACATTCGGGTCCATAGGCAGTAGCTAGATGGCTTTCTCTCTCTCTTTGATCTTCAATACAATGGTCTCTTGGAGATCCATATGATGTAACACCTTTTTGGCGGTGTGTTTGTTGGGATCCGATGAACTTTGAGTTTATGATCAGATCTATCTTTTTATATCCATGAAAGTGATTTGAGTTCTTTGATCTCTTATTTGCATGATTTCTTATAGTCTTGTATTTCTTCTTCGAAACTTTGGTTTAGTTAGGCTAACTAGATTGATTTTTCTTGCCATGGGAAGAGGTGCTCGATAGTGGGTTCGATCTCGCGGTGTTCTTTCCCAGTGACAGAAGGGGCAGCAAGACACGCGTTGATCGTTGCTACTAAGGAGAAAAAGATCGTGTCTATTCCTACATGAATAGATCTGATCTACATCATGTCATTGTTCTTATTGCATTACTCAGTTTTTCCATGAACTTAATACACTAGATGCATGCTGGATAGCGGTCAATGTGTGGAGTAATAGTAGTAGATCCAGGCAGGAGGCGGTCTACTAATCTTGGACGTGATGCCTATATATAGATCATTGCCTGGATATCGTCATGATTATTTGAGGTTCTATCAATTGCCCAACAGTAAAAGTTTTCCACCGTTCGCTATTTTTCTTGAGAGAAGCCACTAGTGAATCCTACGGCCCTCGGGGTCTCTTTTCCATAATATTGCTTTCGATCTTGTTTGCTTTTGCTTTTGATCTGAAGATTTCAGATCTGAACCGTCTTTCACTTTGCAACAATTTCCCATCGCCGTTTCAATCTTTCATCTTACCGTCAAGGGCTAGACAACCCCTTGGTCGCGTTAGGTTTGGAGTTTTGTTTTCTTGTGTGCAAGTGCTGAACACGTGGTGTTGCGAGGACCTCCTTCTGGTTCGATACCTTGGTTCTTAACCGAGGGAAATACTTCAACGCTTGCTACATCATCCTCTCCGCTTTGAGGAACCATCAACGCGAGCATGATTTTTAGGCGCTTTCATCGTGCCATCAAGAAGTATTTCTGGCACCGTTGCCGGGGAGGCTTCTTCAACATCCACCAGGTTCCTAATCACAAATCTCATCTCTCCGCACTTACATTATTCGCCATTTGCCTCCGGTTTTCCTCTCCCCCACTTCACCATTTGCCTCTCATTTTCCTCTCTCCCCCTTCACCAATTTGCCAGTTTTATTCGCCCTCTTTTTCGTTCGCCGTTTTTCTTGCTATATCTGTTTTGCTTGAACTCTTGAATTTTTGCATGGTCGTCATTGCTCAAGAGAACACTAAACTATGTGATTTCTCAAACACCAATAATGATGATTTCATTAGCACACCGATTGCTCCTCCCACCACTAGTGCGGAATCGTGTGAAATAAACGCCGATTTGTTGAATCTTGTGATGAAAGAGCAATTTTCTGACACTCCTAATGAGGATGTCGCGTCCCATCTCAACACCTTTGTTGAATTATGCGATATAAAAAAGAAGAAATATGTGGACAATGATATTGCTAAGTTGAAATTATTCCCTTTTTCTTTGCGTGATCGTGCTAAAATTTGGTTTAACTCTTTGCCTCACAATAGCATTGATTTTTGGGATAAATGCAAAGATGCTTTTATTACAAAATATTTTCCTCCCGCAAAGATCATATCCCTTAGAACGCAAATCATGAACTTTAAGCAACTTGAGCATGAGCATGTTGCACAAGCGTGGGAGAGGATGAAATTGATGCTAAGGAATTGCCCAACTCATGGGTTGAAACTTTGGATGATCATACAAAAAATTTATGCTGGTTTGAATTTTTCCTCTCGAAATCTTTTGGATTCCGCCGCTGGTGGAACGTTCATGGAAATTACTTTGGGTGAGGCCACCAAATTGCTAGACAATATCATGGCTAATTATTCCCAATGGCATACTGAAAGGGCGCCATCTAGTAAAAACGTGAATTCGGTAGAGGAAATTTCCACCTTGAGTGAAAAGCTTGATACTCTTGTGAAGTTGGTTTCTAGCAAAAATTCTTCTCTTGATCTTAATGATATGCCTTTGTCCTCTTTGATTGAACAAAGTGGTGATGCTATTGATGTGAATTTTATCGCGCGCAATAATTTCAACAACAACGCTTATAGGGGAAACTATAGGCCTTTTCCTAATAATTCTTCAAACAATTATGGTGGTTCCTATGGAAATTCTTCTTACAATAATAATAGGAACACCTCTGATCTTGAAAATAGCCTAAAAGAATTCATTAGTACACAAAAAGCTTTCAATACTACGATAGAGGAAAAGTTGCATAAGATAGATGACATGTCTAGGAGCATCGATAGACTTTCGCATGACGTAGAAAATCTTAAGATGAAAGTTTTTGTTCCTAGAATTGAAGAATCTATTAAGGCTTTATATGTTTCCATGGATGAAAGTAAGAAAAGAACCGCTTTGATTAGATCTAAACGTGAGATGTTGGAAAAAGTGTTTTCTTGCGATTTCTTGCCTGAAAAAGATGAAGATCTTAAGATGATTGGTTCTACTCCTCTTGATTCTTTGTTTTCCAAGATTGAAATTGTTGATAAAGGGACTGGACATGATCCAACTTCCATTGGAAGGTGTCTCAAAATTTTTGAGAACAAAAATCTTGTTGAAAAATTTGCAAAAAGTGGGCATGAAGAGATTAAAACTCTTTCTAGTGATGCCCCTACTATTACTTTGGATCCCAAGGATTTTAATTATGACAATTGCTCTTTGATTGAATGTATTTCCTTGCTGCAATCCATGGTTAGTTCATCTCATGCTTATGAACAAAACAAGGCGTTTACTAAACACATCGTAGATGCCTTAATGAAAGCTTATGAGGACAAATTGAATCTAGAGATCTCTATCCCTAGAAAATTGCATGATGAGTGGAACCTACTATTAAACTTAAAATTAAAAATTATGAGTGCTTTGCCTTGTGTGATTTGGGTGCAACTGTTTCCACCATACCGAAATCTTTATGTGATGTTCTTGGTCTTATCGATTTTGAGGAGTGTTCTTTGAATCTTCACTTGGCGGATTCCACCATTAAAAAGCCTATGGGACGAATCAATAATGTTCTTATCCTTGCTAATAGGAATTATGTTCCCATAGATTTGATTGTTCTTGATATTGATTGCAATCCGTCTTGTCCAATTATTCTTGGTAGACCGTTTTTGCGCACTATTGGTGCCGTGATTGACATGAAGGAAGGGAACATAAAATTCCAATTCCCCTTGAGGAAGGGGATGGAACACTTCCCTAGGACCAGAATAAGGCCACCATATGATTCAATCATGAGGGCCTCTTATGGATCCAAAAACAAAGATGACAATTCTTAGATCCATGCGTTTTGCCTAGCTAAGGGCGTAAAACGATAGCGCTTGTTGGGAGGCAACCCAGTGAATAAATTTATTTTTGCTTTTTGCTTTCTGTTCTTGAGTTTTTGCAAAATTATATCTCTGGATATATTGTGTTTTTGGTGTTTTAATTAGTGTTTCTTCCAAGCAATACCTTTGGGATGATCTAGAAGAAAGTATAATTGATGCTGTTTTCAAAACAGAAACTTTTGCGTCCAGTCCAGGAATTAATTTTCTTTACTGGAGCGTGAGAAAATTCTGAAATTTTTACACAGTATTTATATATGAGTTCTCGAAGTTTTCCTAAATTTTCAGAATTTTTTGAGTTTCATAACTATTCGAAACTTCCAGATTACTACAGACTGTTCTGTCTGAAACAGATTCTGTTTTCTTTGCATTGTTTGCTTGTTTTGATGATTCTATGGACTTTTCCGGGGGGTATAAGCCATAGCAAAGTTGGAATACTGTAGATATTATGCAAGATAAAATATGAATGGGTTTGCAACAGTACCTAAAAGTGGTGATTTTCTTTCTTATACTAACGGATCTCACGGGTTTTGTTAAGTTTTGTGTGATTGAAGTTTTCAAGTTTTGGGTGAGATCTTTATGGATGACGGAATACGGAGTGGCAAGAGCCTAAGCTTGGGGATGCCCATGGCACCCCAAGGTAAAATTTTAAGAAGACTCAAGCGTCTAAGCTTGGGGATGCCCCCGAGTGGCATCCCCTCTTTGTTCCAACAACCATCGGTATTTTACTTGAACCTATATTTTTATTCGTCACATGATACGTGTCTTGCTTGGAGCGTCGGTTATGTATTTTTGATTTCCTTGCTGTTTGATCAAAGTCATATATCCTTGCTGTACACACTTGTCTTGAGAGAGACAAGGTGGTTTTAATTTGTTAGAATGGCTCATGTGCTTCGCTTATATCTTTTTGAGCTAGGAATTTGCTCATATGCTTCACTTATATCTTTTTGAGCACGGTGTGCTTGGTTAGTTTTGAAGAAATACTCTCATGCTTCACTTAGATTTATTTGAGAGTTCCTGAAATTTTGAAGAAAATCTCTCTTGCTTCACTTATACTTTTTTGAGAGATAGAAATTTTATGCTCATGATCTTCACTTATATTTGTTGGAGCATACAAAAGCAACACACTTGCACAGTTCCAAAGTGATAGATATTCAAGTTTGGTCTAGATAAAAACCTTCATAAGAGCATTGAATATATGTGAAGTGTGATTCCTCATAATTGTTTTGAGATATTGGGATAGTAATATTAGAGTCATGCTAGTAGGAATTTGTGAGATTGATGAAATACTTGTGTTGAAAGAATTGTGATTCCCGTAGCATGCACATATGGTCTTCTAATTATGTGATGAAGTTGGAGCGCAATTTATTCTTGATTGTCTTCCTTTGTGTGGAGGTCGGGATCGTGCGATGGTTAACTCCTACCAACCCTTCCCCTAGGAGCATGCGTAGTAGTACTTTGCTTCGAAAACTAATAAACTTTTTGCAAGAAGTATGTGAGTTCTTTATGATTAATGTAGAGTCCATGGATTATACGCACTCTCACCCTTCCACCTTTGCTAGCCACTCTAGTACCGCGCAACTTTTGCCGGTGCATTAAACCACTCCTATTCCTTTCATCAAAACAGCCACCATACCTACCTATTATGGCATTTCCATAGCCATTCTAAGATATATTGCCATGTAGCTCCACCATTCCGTTCATTATGACTCACACCATCATTGTCATGCATTCATATAGAGTCATATGTTGATCTTGAGTTGTAAGTAAATAAAAGTGTGATGATCATCATTAGAGCATTGTCCCATGTGAGGAAATAAATAAAAGAGGCCAAAGAAGCCCAAAAAAAGAAAAAGAGAAAAAAGAGAAAAAGAAAAAAAAGGAAAAAGGAAAAAACGAAAAAAAAATGAGAGAAAAAGAGAGAAGGGACAATGTTACTATCCTTTTTCCACACTTGTGCTTCAAAGTAGCACCATGGTCTTCATGATAGAGAGTCTCATATTTTGTCACTTTCATATACTAGTGGGAATTTTTCATTATAAAACTTGGCTTGTATATTCCAATGATAGGCTTCCTCAAATGCCTTAGGTCTTCATGAGCAAGCAAGTTGGATGCACACCCACTTAGTTTCTTTTTGAACTTTCATACACTTATAGCTCTAGTGCATCCGTTACATGGCAATCCCTACTCATTCACATTGATATCAATTGATGGACATCTCCATAGTCCATTAATTTGCCTAGTTGATGTGAACCTTCTCCCTCCTTTTGTCTGCTACCACCTTCTATTCCACCCATAGTGCTATGTCCATGGCTCACGCTCATATATTGCGTGAAGAGTGAAAAAGTTTGAGAATGTATAAGTATGAATACAATTGCTTGACTAACACCGGGGTGGGCATGATTAATACTTTGTGCTAAGAAGAGGGAGCATAACAAGCCTATATGATTTTGTAGGGATAACTTTCTTTTGCCATGTTATTTTTGATGTTTCATGATTTTCTTTCTATGTATGCTTGAAGTATTATTGTTCTTGATGTCAATAAACTTTTGTCTTGAATCATATGGATCTGAACATTCATGCCAAATAGAAGAGTTACATTATGTTGGGCAACATTCCACATCAAAAATTCTGTTTTTATCACTTCCCTACTCAAGGACGAGTAGGAGTTAAGCTTGGGGATGCTGATACGTCTCCAACGTATCTATAATTTTTGATTGTTCCATGCTGATATATGATCAATCTTGGATGTTTTATAATTATTTCCTATCAACTTTATATCATTTTTTGGTACTAACCTATTGACATAGTGCCAAGTGCCAGTTGCTGTTTTCTGCCATGTTTCTGATTTACAGAAAATCCATATCAAACGGAGTCCAAACGCAGCGAAACTTTTTGTGGAATTTTTCTGGGCCAGAAGACACCCGAAGGACCAAAGAAGTATCGGAGAGGCGGCCCTGGGTGGGCACAACCCACCAGGGCGCGCCAGGGGGCCCTGGCGCGCCCTGATGGGTGGTGGCCCACTCGGAGCTCCCCTCCACCGCCTCTTTGCTCTATAAATACTATAAAATCCCGAAAACCCTCGGCGTACTCCCGAAACACAATTCCAGCCGCCGCAAGTTCCAGAACCACCAGATCCAATATAGACACCATCTCGGAGGGTTTCACCATGTCCATTGGTGCCTCTCCGATGATGCGTGAGTAGTTCATTGTAGACCTTCGGGTCCGTAGGCAGTAGCTAGATCGCTTTCTCTCTCTCTCTCTCTTTGATCTTCAATACAATGGTCTCTTGGAGATCCATATGATGTAACACCTTTTTGGAAGTGTGTTTGTTGGGATCCGATGAACTTTGAGTTTATGATCAGATCTATCTTTTTATATCCATGAAAGTGATTTGAGTTCTTTGATCTCTTATTTGCATGATTTCTTATAGTCTTGTATTTCTTCTTCGAAACTTTGGTTTAGTTAGGCCAACTAGATTGATTTTTCTTGCCATGGGAAGAGGTGCTCGATAGTGGGTTCAATCTTGCGGTGTTCTTTCCCAGTGACAGAAGGGGCAGCAAGACACGCGTTGATCGTTGCTACTAAGGAGAAAAAGATCATGTCTATTCCTACATGAATAGATCTGATCTACATCATGTCATTGGTCTTATTGCATTACTCCGTTTTTCCATGAACTTAATACACTAGATGCATGCTGGATAGCGGTTGATGTGTGGAGTAATAGTAGTATATGCAGGCAGGAGTCGGTCTACTAATCTTGGACATGATGCCTATATATAGATCATTGCCTGGATATCGTCAGGATTATTTGAGGTTCTATCAATTGCCCAACAGTAAAAGTTTTCCACCGTTCGCTATTTTTCTTGAGAGAAGCCACTAGTGAATCCTACGGCCCCCGGGGTCTCTTTTCCATCATATTGCTTTCGATCTTGTTTGCTTTTGCTTTTGATCTGAAGATTTCAGATCTGAACCGTCTTTCACTTTGCAACAATTTCCCATCGCAGTTTCAATCTTTCATCTTACCGCCAAGGGCTTGACAACCCCTTGGTCGCGTTGGGTGTGGAGATTTGTTTTCTTGTGTGCAGGTGCTGAACACATGGTGTTGCGAGGACCTCCTTCTGGTTCGATACCTTGGTTCTTAACAGAGGAAATACTTCACCGCTTGCTACATCATCCTCTTCGCTTCGAGGAACCATCAACGCGAGCATGATTTTTAGGCGCTTTCACCGTGCCATCAACGTGGCGGCTGGAGAGGTAGGAAGGCTGCTACTATGCCTTCCTCACCGCCACCCCCAGCTGATTCACCCGACCACAGGACTGCTCTGTCTGAGATGGGGCCGCCTGAGGTGGACCCGTCTCAGACTCCAGTCCACGAGCCTCGGGCCAACGAGCCTTCGCCCCATGAGACTCCGGTCCCAGAGACTCTGTCCCATGAGACTCTGGAGCAGAGCAGGGATCAGGCTACGTCGCAGCCGACCCGATGGGGGGACTGGCCGGAGTCGAGTGGCCATGCTGATGGTAGCGAGGGTGGCTATAGTTCTGATAGCTATAGCGAGAACGAGCTGGTTAAGGGGGGCAACGTCTACCTGTGTGGTGGTACAAAGCTCCCGCCCTTGCCGGCGACCCCCGACCAGAGGTGGTTGATTGCGCCTGATGGGGAGAAGTAAGTGCATTTACTCTTTTTTAACCTTTTGCCTTCACGTTTCTTTGAATATCTAATGCGTTGGCCTTGTCATACTGCAGGTCTTGGAAACACGACCGTGGTGTCCGCACGCCCAATGTAGTCCTTGGTGTGATTTGTCGGCAGAACTTCTCGGGGTGGGTCACATTGCCCGGTGAGGGCCAGTTTCCAGAGCTAGGAATGACCTGGGAGCACTACTTGGCTGCCCCGGCCCCGCCGGGGGAGAGGATCGGCGGTGTCGAGTGCCACACGGTGGCTGACGTTGTGATCCAGACATTTTGGGTAATTTCTCCTTTGTCATCTACGTTGTGTTTTCTTGTTTAATTGGCAACCATAGTGATTGTACTAATCCGTGTTTTCTTGTTTGATTGCAGACCTTCTACAGGTGTGCTGAGGGACAGGAGGAGTCTGTGGCTCGGGTTATCGATGCCGAGTGTAGGCGCCTACTTCAAAACTTTCGGCACGAGGCTCGGACGCAGGCTGTTCGAGACTACTATGCCTCGACTGGTATTAGGAGGTTAAAATCGAAGTGCCGCACAAAGTATCTGAGTAAGGAGAAGTACATGAAGGTAATTACCTATTCTTAAGGCCTTCTACTTAGTTTCCTTGATTTGATTCATAGGCGTAGCGCTCAAATTTCTCTTTCTTAACTTATTTGCCCCCGAGATTGTGTGCGGATAGCCAGGATTGTTGGGAGGCATTGGTGGATGAGTGGTGCTATCCCCAATGGCTATCCACCCACAACAATGCAAAGGATCGGCGTGGCAAAATGAGAGGAGTGCCACACCATCAAGGCAGCGTCAACCTATATCAGTACAGGGAAAACTGGGTATATGGTTTGCTTCATGATTCATGCAATTTCATTCTTCATGCTAGCTTGAGCCCTTAATTAATACTTTGTTCCTCCCTTTTAGGCGCGACACAACAAGACGGATGTGCCAGAGCTGTTCGACCTCTATGCCATGTCCCATAGTTCTCCGTACAAGAAGGCCAAGGCATTCTCTGAGTCTGACCTCGATGATCCAAAGAACTTCACCAACCGCGCCTCCCACAACAAGCATGTGAGGTACAGAGACGAGGGGAAGGCGAGGAAAGGGCCGGACTTTAACCCGAGCCAGCCTATTGATCCAGAGCTGGTGATGATATATGGTGGCGGGAGGCCCCATGGCTCGAAAGCCATTGGGGATGGACTGATACGTTGTCCTAGCACTCTCCCGCAGATCAAGAAGTGCCGGACGGGCTCCGATCCTGAGATAAGGCCTCATCCACGGCCAATGGATCTTGAAATCAAGGTTTGTTATACGGACTCAGATACCTTTCCTCCATTAAATTTTGTGTGTGGCCGTTGATGATTACAATGCTAACGAGGAGTGGTGTTGCAGGCTGCTATTGAGGAAGAGAGAGCGAAGACCTAGGAGCTTCTAGCGGAGGAAAGGAGGCAGGTGGCGGAGAGGGAGAGGGGGATTGAGGAGAGGATGGCTAGTATGTTGGAGGAGGAGAGGAACCGGAACGACACGGCTAACCGGGCCCTATACGAGCTCTTCACGGTAAGTTTTTTCTTCATATTAGCCAAATCATGCACATAATGTTCCTTTCATTAGTAACTAATATGACAGACTCGTCAAAATCAAATGTGCAGTCCCTGTGCGAGAAGAACGGCCAGACCCCTCCGCCGATGCCAGTCGTTGCTCCGGTGGGCACGGTGAGTTTCATTTGAATGGACATTAGTTACTAGTCTTCAAATTTCAGTTGCATCATGATACGTCTCCGTCGTATCTATAATTTTTGATTGTTTCATGCCAATATCCTACAATTTCCACATACTTTTGGCAACATTTTATATTATTTTTGGGACTAACCTATTGATCCAGTGCCCAGTGCCAGTTCCTATTTTTTGCATGTTTTTTGATTCACAGAAAATCCATATCAAACGGAGTCCAAACGCAATAAAAATTTACGGAGAATTATTTTGGAATATATGTCATTTTTGGGACTTGGAATCAACGCAAACGGAGGCCCACGGTGAGCAACTCCCACCAGACCACCAGAGGGGCCCGGCGCGGCGTGGTGGGTGTTACTCACCTCGTACGTCGGTTGAGGCTCTACTTCGGCGTAAGGAAGCTTATATCCAGAAAAAATCGTGTTAAAATCTCTGTGCAATCGGAGTTACGGATCTCCTGATATTTAAGAAATGGTTTTCGGCCAGATCTGGAGTTCGGGAAACAGAAGAGAACAGAGAGGGAGATCCAATCTCGGAGGGGCTCCCGCCCCTCCGCCGCCATGGGAGCCATGGACCAGAGGGGGAACTCTCCTCCCATCTAGGGAGGAGGCCAAGGAAGAAGAAGAAGGAGGGGGGCTCTCTCCCCCTCTCTCCCGGTGGCGCCGGAGTGCCGCCGGGGCAATCATCGTGTGACCGCAATCTACTCCAACAACTCCGTCATCTTCATCAACACCTCCATCACCTTCCCCCATCTATATTCAGCGGTCCACTCTCCCGCAACCCGCTGTACCCTCTACTTGAACATGGTGCTTTATGCTTCATATTATTATCCAATGATGTGTTGCCATCCTATGATGCTTGAGTAGATTTTTGCTGTCCTATGGGTTAATCGTGATCTTGGTTGGTATGATTGTATATTTTATTATGGTGCTGTCCTACGGTGCCCTCCGTTCTCGCACAAACGTGAGGGGCCCCCGCTGTAGGGTGTTGCAATATGTTCATGGTTCGCTTATGGTGGGTTGCTACAGTGACAGAAGCTTAAACCCGAGTAAGGGGGGTATGGCGTTTGGGAATAAAGAGGACTTGATACTTAATGCTATGGTTGGGTTTCATGACCTTAATGATCTTTAGTAGTTGCGGATGCTTGCTAGAGTTCCAATCATAAGTGCATATGATCCAAGTACGGAAAGTGTGTTAGCTCATGCCTCTCCCTCATATAAAATTGCAAGAATGATTACCGGTACTTGTTATCGATTGCCTAGGGACAATTCCGCAAATCCTACCACCACTTTTCCACACTTGTTTTAGTTACCTTTTTGCTCTTTTATTTAAACAGCACCTAACTTTTATTTTCATGTTCTTTATTATCTTACAAACCTTTCCAACAAAACCTACAAAGTACTCTAGTTTTATTCTTGTTCTAGGTAAAGCAAACGATAAGTGTGCGTAGAGTTGTATCGGTGGTCGATAGAACTTGAGGGAATATTTGTTCTACCTTTAGCTCCTCATTGGGTTCGACACTCTTATTTATCGAAGAAGGCTACAAACAATACCCTATACTTGTGGGTTATCAAGACCTTTTTCTGGCGCCGTTGCCGGGGAGCAATAGCGTGGGGTGAATATTCTCGTGTGTGCTTGTTTGCTTTGCCACTAAGTAGTTTTTATTTTCTGTTCTAAGTTGTTCTCTATCTTTAGTTATGGATATGGAACACGAAACACCAAAAAAATTAGTTGTACTTGCTACTAATGGAGATGGGGAACCTCCTAAAACCCTCGATGCTCGTTATGTGGAAAATATTAAACAGTACTTTGATAATCCTGAGAAAACCCCATTCAACTTGATAATGGGAGACACGTTGGATCAACGTGAATACTTTAGGGATTATCGCTTGACACAAAAAGGGAAACTCTTATGGGATCAAATTCATATGTTGCATTGGTATGCTTGGAATTTATGCTGGAGATATGATTTTACTTGTTGCTCTAGGATGAATGCTCCACACCTTCCCTTTTCATGCGAATTTAACGATAATGAAACCTTAGCTTCTTATGCTAAAGGTGTATATGACTACTATGATGTGGAACAAATAGAAGAATTTGTTGCTTTTAAGGGTGCTTATGAAATTGAATCTTTGTTTGAGAAGTATGAAAATTTTGATGATTCAGTTTACAGACCTGAAAATTTTGCTATCCTTAAATATTGCTATGAGAATTATGAATTCAATGCCTTTATTGATGCATTTATTGAGAAAGTCTCCGCTTTCCAAGAAGAGACTAATATTTTGCAGGAGTCTATGGAAGAAGGAATTGATGAAACTGTGAGCTCATTGGATGAAAAAGATGATAAGGAGAGCGAAGAATAAATGGAGGAAGAACGGATTAGCTACCCATGCCCACCTTCTAATGAGAGTAACTCTTCAACTCATACATTGTTTAATTTCTCTTCGTGCATACCGAAGGATGAATGCTATGATAATTGCTATGATCCCGTTGATTCATTTGAAATATCCCTTTTTGATGAGATTGATGCTTGCTATGCTTGTGGCCATGATGCCAATATGAATGATGCTTATGGAGATGAACTTGTTATAGTTCCTTATGTTAAGAATGAAATTGTTGCTATTGCACCCACACATGATAGTCCTATTATCTTTTTGAATTCTCCAAACTACACTATATCGGAGAAGTTTGCACTTATTAAGGATTACATTGATGGGTTTCCTTTTACCATTGCACATGATGATGTTGATGAATATAATATGCATGTGCTTGCTGCTCCTACTTGCAATTATTATGAGAGAGGAACTACATCTCCACCTCTCTATGTTTCCAACACGATAAAATTGCAAGAAACTGCTTATGCTATGCATTGGCCTTTACTTGATGTGCATGAATTGTTCTTGTATGACATGCCGATGCATAGGAAGAGAGTTAGACTTCGTCATTGCTTGATATATGTTGCTTTGTGCTCACTACTAAATGCCAAATCATTATTGATTAAAATTGGCTTTGATATACCTTGGGATCCGGGTGGACCATGACATGAGCACTATATGCCTAGCTTAATGGCTTTAAAGAAAGCGCTGCCAGGGAGACAACCCAGAAGTTTTAGAGAGTCATTTATTTCTGTTGAGTGCTTTTATAAAGTTTAAAAACAAAAAAAATACAGAGGGGAACTTAAAACTTTTTCAAAAAAAGAGAAGCGATTGGAAGTTATGCATTGGAGAAGTGAGGGTCGACCTTGAACACTTGTGTTCATGCTCATGGAAACAATGTAGAAGTTTTCATGAAAGTTCTCACAAAAATAATTATCCCCTTGTACAGATCCATTGTATTATAAAAATAATGTGCCAAGATTTTCCTTTAGGATGATAAGATTGCTTGTTGGTATGTGCAGTGCAGAAACAGAAACTTTGGCTGTAGTGCATGATTTTACATTTTTTACTGGAACGTCAAAAGCTTGAAACATTTTGCACAGTACTACTATACAAATATTTGATTTTTCCCTAATTTTTCAGAATTGTTAGAGTTACAGAAATATGGTAAATGTTCAGATCTTTACAGACTATCCTGTTTTCACAGATTGCTGTTATAACTTCATTATTTGCGTATGTTTGAATTCTTGTTGAAGCCTCCTTAACTTGGGGCCATAGAATTGTGATAGCATATAGTGGGTAATGTTTGATTATAATTATACAATAATGTTAGAGCAGTACATGATGGGATTTCATTTATCATATGCACTAACCCCGCTAAAAGTTCGGTTAATTTTTGTGTGAATGAAGTATTCGAAGATAGTCATAAAATCCTACATAAAACTTATAGATCACAGAATATGATATGTTTGATTCCTTGCAATAGTTTTGTGATATAGAGATGGTAATATGAGGGAGGTACTAGTGGATGATCATGTTTAGTAAGATATTGGTGTTAAGGTTTGTGATTCCCGAAGCATGCACGTATAGTCTCTCATTGTGCTAGGAAGTTGGAGCATGATTTATTATTGATTGTCTTCCTTTGCGTAGAGGTCGGGGGCGCGTGATGGTTAACTCCTACCAACCTCCCCCTAGGGTCATGCGTAGTAGTACTTTGCTTCGAGGGTAATAAACTTCTGCAATAAGTGTATGAGTTCTTTATGACTAATGTGAGTCCATGGATTATACGCACTCTCACATTTTCGCAATTTGCTAGCCTCTCCGGTACCGTGCATTACCCTCTCTCACCTCGAGATGTGGTGCAAACTTCGCAGGTGCATCCAAACCCCGTGATACGATACGCTCTATCACACATAAGTCTCCTTATATCTTCCTCAAAACAGCCACCATACCTACCTATTATGGCATTTCCATAGCCATTCCGAGATATATTTCCATGCAACTTCCATCATCATCATATACATGACTTGAGCATTCATTGTCATATTGCTTTGCATGATCGTAAGATAGCTAGCATGATATTTCCATGGCTAGTCCGTTTTTTGATATCGATGTTACGCTAGATCATTGCACATCCTGGTACACTGCCAGAGGCATTCATATAGAATCATACTTTGTTCTAGGTATTGAGTTGTAATTTTTATTGGTTTTGAGTTATAAGTAAATAGAAGTGTGATGATCATCATTATTCATTATTAGAGCATGTCCCCCTATCAAAAAAAAAAGAGAAAAAGAAAAAAAAGAAAAAAAAATGAAAAATGAAAAAAATGAAAAAAAGAGATAGGAAAGGGGCATTGTTACTATCCTTTAGCACACTTGTGCTTCAAAGTAGCACCATGTTTTTCATATAGAGAGTCTCCTATGTTGTCACTTTCATATACTAGTGGGAATTTTTCATTATAGAACTTGGCTTGTATATTCCGATGATGGGCTTCCTCAAATGCCTGATGTCTTCATGAGCAAGCAAGTTGGATGCACATCCACTTAGTTTTCATATTGAGCTTTCATACACTTATAGCTCTTAGTGCATCCGTTGCATGGCAATCCCTACTCCTCACATTGATATCAATTGATGGGCATCTCCATAGCCCGTTGGTTAGCCGCGTCGATGTGAGACTTTCTTACCTTTTTGTCTTCTCTATATTTATCCCTATAATTATACACTATTCCACCCATAGTGCTATATCCATGGCTCGTGCTCATGTATTGCGTGGGGGTTAAAAATGCTGAAGCGCGTTAAAAGGTACAAACCAATTGCTTGGCTGACACCGGGGTAGTACATGATATATATCTTGTGTTAAGAAGACAGAGCATGACAAGGCTATATCATTTTGTAGGGATAGCTTTCTTTAGCGTTGATATTTTGAAAGACATGATTGTTTGTTGGGATGCCTGAGTATTGATGTCTTTATGTCAAATGATAGACTATTGCTTTGAATCACTCGTGTGTTAATATTCATGCCATAATTTGGATATATGATCAAGTTTATGCTAGATGGCATTCCACATCAATTTTTTTTTATCATTTACCTACTCGAGGACGAGCAGGAATTAAGCTTGGGGATGCTGATACGTCTCCGTCGTATCTATAATTTTTGATTGTTTCATGCCAATATCCTACAATTTCCACATACTTTTGACAACATTTTATATTATTTTTGGGACTAACCTATTGATCCAGTGCCCAGTGCCAGTTCCTGTTTTTTGTATGTTTTTCAATTCGCAGAAAATCCATATCAAACGGAGTCCAAATGCAATAAAAATTTACGGAGAATTATTTTGGAATATATGTGATTTTTGGGACTTGGAATCAACGCAAACGGAGGCCCACGGTGAGCAACACCCACCAGACCACCAGAGGCGGGCCCGGCGTGGTGTGGTGGGTGTTACTCACCTCGTATGTCGGTTGGGGCTCTACTTCGGGCATAAGGAAGCTTATATCCAGAAAAAAAATCATGTTAAAATCTCAGCGCAATCGGAGTTACGGATCTCCGGATATTTAAGAAACGGTTTTCGGCCAGATCTGGAGTTCGGGAAACAGAAGAGAACATAGAGGGAGATTCAATCTCGGAGGGGCTCCCGCCCCTCCGCCGCCATGGGAGCGATGGACTAGAGGGGGAACTCTCCTCCCATCTAGGGAGGAGGCCAAGGAAGAAGAAGAAGGAGGGGGGCTCTCTCCCCCTCTCTCCCGGTGGCGCCAGAGTGCCGCCGGGGCAATCATCGTGTGACGGCGATCTACTCCAACAACTCTGTCATCTTCATCAACACCTCCATCACCTTCCCCCATCTATATTCAGCGGTCCACTCTCCCGCAACCCGCTGTACCCTCTACTTGAACATGGTGCTTTATGCTTCATATTATTATCCAATGATGTGTTGCCATCCTATGATGCTTGAGTAGATTTTTGCTGTCCTATGGGTTAATCGTGATCTTGGTTGGTATGATTGTATATTTTATTTTGGTGCTGACCTACGGTGCCCTCCGTTCTCGCGCAAACATGAGGGGCCCCCACTGTAGGGTGTTGCAATATGTTCATGGTTCACTTATGGTGGGTTGCTAGAGTGACAGAAGCTTAAACCCGAGTAAGGGGGGTATGACGTATGGGAATAAAGAGGACTTGATACTTAATGCTATGGTTGGGTTTCACGACCTTAATGATCTTTAGTAGTTGCGGATGCTTGCTAGAGTTCCAATCATAAGTGCATATGATCCAAGTACGGAAAGTGTGTTAGCTCATGCCTCTCCCTCATATAAAATTGCAAGAATGATTACCGGTACTTGTTATCGATTGCCTAGGGACAATTCCGCAAATCCTACCACCACTTTTCCACACTTGTTTTAGTTACCTTTTTGCTCTTTTATTTAAACAGCAACTAACTTTTATTTTCACGTTCTTTATTATCTTGCAAACCTTTCCAACAAAACCTACAAAGAACTCTAGTTTTATTCTTGTTCTAGGTAAAGCAAACGATAAGTGTGCGTAGAGTTGTATCGGTGGTCGATAGAACTTGAGGGAATATTTGTTCTACCTTTAGCTCCTCGTTGGGTTCGACACTCTTATTTATCGAAGAAGGCTACAAACGATCCCCTATACTTGTGGGTTATCACATCATGCTAACGAAACATTGCAAATGATCTTTGGTGCAGCATAACTCCCGACAAGCATCGACCGATCCTCCTCCGTCTGGTACTGGCGCGAGGAACACCCCCGATCCTTCACCTACGGTTTGACGGTAAGTTTTCCCAAGTGCTATGCTTAACAAATTCATACTTAGCTTATGACCTGTTTAGCTCTAAAATGACCTGTACTTAGCATTATTTCCTCCAAAATGACAAAATAACCTTAATTAGCTCCAAAATCACCTATTTAACCTAGGATAGCTCTAAAATGACCTATACTTAGCATTTTTCCTCCTAAATGACTTAATATGCTTAGCTAGCTCAAAAATGACAAAATAACTTTAATTAGCTCCAAAAGGACCTATTTAACCTAGGATAGCTCTAAAGTGACCTATACTTTGCATTTATTCCTCCAAAATGACTTAATATGCTTAGCTAGCTAAAAATGACATAATAACCTTAATTAGCTCCAAAATGACCTATTTAACCTATGATAGCTCTAAAATGACCTATACTTAGCATTTATTCCTCCAAAATGAATTTATATGCTTAGCTAGCTCAAAAATGACATAATAACCTTAATTAGCTCAAAAATGACCTATTTAACCTAGGATAGCTCTAAAATGACCTATACTAAGCATTTATTCCTCCAAAATGACTTAATATGCTTAGCTAGCTCAAAAAGGACCTATTTAACCTAGGATGGCTCTAAAATGACCTATTTAACCTAGGATAGCTCTAAAATGACATATACTTAGCATTTATTCCTCCAAAATGACTTAATATACTTAGGTAGCTCAAAAATGACATAATATGCGTAAGAAATGACCTATTTAGCTCCAAAATGACTTAATATGCTTAATTAGCTCAAAAATGGCACAATTACCTAGGTTAGCTCTAAAATGACCTATACTTAGCTTATTTAGTTCATTTATGACATACTTAGCATATTTAGGTCAAAAATGACCTATTTAACCTAGGATAGCTCTAAAATGACCTATACTTAGCATTTATTCCTCCAAAATGACTTAATATACTTAGCTAGCTCAAAATGACATAATATGCTTAAGAAATGACCTATTTAGCTCCAAAATGACTTAATATGCTTAATTAGCTAAAAAATGGCATAATTACCTAGGTTAGCTCTAAAATGACATATACTTAGCTTATTTAGTTCATTATGACATACTTAGCATATTTAGGTCAAAAATGGCCTATTTACCTAGCTTAGCTCTAAAATGACCTATACTTAGCATTTTTTCCTCCAAAATGACTTCATATGCTTAGCTAGCTCAAAAATGACATAATATGCTTAATAAATGACCTATTTAGCTCCAAAATGACTTAATATGCTTAATTAGCTCAAAAATGGCATAATTACCTAGGTTAGCTCTAAAATGACCTATACTTAGCTTATCTAGTTCATTTATGACATACTTAGCATATTTATGTCAAAAATGGCCTATTTACCTAGGTTAGCTCTAAAATGACCTATACTTAGCATTTTTTTCATCCAAAATGACTTCATATGCTTAGCTAGCTCAAAAATGACATAATATGCTTAAGAAATGACCTATTTAGCTCCAAAATGACTTAATATGCTTAATTAGCTCAAAAATGGCATAATAACCTAGGTTAGCTCTAAAATGATATATACTTAGCTTATTTAGTTCATTTATGACATACTTAGCATATTTAGGTCAAAAATGGCCTATTTACCTAGGTTAGCTCTAAAATGACACAAGTAAGCAATATGAAGAAGAAAAAGAAGAGGAGAAAAAGAAAGAGAAGAAAATTTCTTCTTCTTCTTCTTCTTGTTCTTTTTCTTCTTCTTTTTCCAGTCTTCTTCTTTTTCTTCTTCTTCTTCTTCTAGTCTTCTTCTTCTTCTTCTTCTAGTCTTCTTCTTCTAACTTTCTTCTTTCCCATTTTGCAGATTTGCTTCAGATCACCCGACCCTTGCGTTGATGGAGTGCTTGTCTTTAGTTTTTGTTTTCACTTTGTGTAACTTGATACCTATGGATGCAACTTTGTAATATTGATGAAGCTATGTATATGTATGGATGAAACTTTGTAATATGTTGAAATTTGGACATATGTGATGATTTGGTATACATTTGTTGGATGATCATATCCATATGGCAGGGATATGCATGCTGGATGAAACTATTCTGAAATATACATATATATCATATATTTTGCTGTGAAATTGCTTGAATTTAAGAAAAAACAAAAAAACAAGGGCAATATAGCCACTTTGCCGTCTGCTAGCAGACAGCAAAGGGGCCACGTGGCCGCAGCCTATGCAACCTGGGAGCACTGGGCTGGCCTATTTGGCCACTTTGCCGTCTGCTGGCAGACGGTAAAGGCATGTATTCTTTGCCGTCTGCCAGCAGACGGCAAAGAGCCTGCGTTGGCCCAGCCGATGCCTGATGTCAGCTGACGTCAGCTGGTGCTCTTTGCCGTCAGCTGGTAGACGGCAAAGAAGCAAAGTTCTTTGCCGTCTGCCAGCAGACGGCAAAGAGCGCCGTTAGCCTCCTAACAGGGCTAGCACCTTTTCTCTGCCGTCCAGAGGCATTGTCGTCTGCCAGCTGACGGCAAAGAACTTTGCTTCTTTGCCACTGTTTATTCAGCCGGACTGCTGGCCGTCTGCTGGCAGACGGCAAAGGCTTTGCCGTCCGCCATACATGCCTTTGCCGTCTGCCATGGCAGACGGCAAAGCAGCTGATTCCTGTAGTGCATGTTATTTTTGATGCTTCATGATTTTCTTTCTAGGTATGCTTGAAGTATTACTGTTTTTATGTCAATAAACTTTTGTTTTGAATCAAATGGATCTGAACATTCATGCCAAACAATATGATAGGTAGCATTCCACATCAAAAATTCTGTTTTTATCACTTACCTACTCGAGGACGAGCAGGAGTTAAGCTTGGGGATGCTGATATGTCTCCAACGTATCTATAATTCTTGATTGTTCCATGCTGATATATGATCAATCTTGGATGTTTTATAATGATTTCATAGCAACTTTACATCATTTTTTGGGACTAACCTATTGACATAGTGCCAAGTGCGAGTTGATGTTTTCTGCCCTGTTTTTGATTTACAGAAAATCCATATCAAACGGAGTCCAAACGAAGCGAAACTTTTTGTGGATTTTTTCTGGGCAAGAAGACCACCAGAGGGCCAGAGAAGTACCGGAGAGGAGGCCCGAGGTGGGCAGCACCCACCAGGGCACGCCAGGAGTACCAGGCGCGCCCTGGTGGGTGGTGCCCTCCTCGGAGCCCCCTGCACTGCCACTTCGCTCTATAAATACTCTAATATTCCAGAAACCCTCACAGAGTCGACGAAAATCAATTCCAGCCACCGCAAGTTCCAGAGCCACCTGATCCAATCTAGACACCATCACGGAGGGGTTCATCATGTCCATTGGTGCCTCTCCGATGATGCGTGAGTAGTTCATTGAAGACCTTCGGGTCCGTAGGCAGTAGCTAGATGGCTTTCTCTCTCTCTTGATCTTCAATACAATGATCTCTCGGAGATCTATTTGATGTAACACTTTTTGGCGGTGTGTTTGTTGGGATCCGATGAACTTTGAGTTTATGATCAGATCTATCTTTTTATATCCATGAAAGTGATTTGAGTTCTTTGATCTCTTATTTGCATGATTTCTTATGGCCTTGTATTTCTTCTTCAAAACTTTGGTTTAGTTAGGCCGACTAGATTGATTTTTCTTGCCATGGCAAGAGGTGATCCGTAGTGGGTTCGATCTCACAGTGTTCTTTCCCAGTGACAGAAAGGGCAGCAAGACACGTGTTGATCGTTGCTACTAAGGATAAAAAGATGGGGTCTATTCCTACATGAATAGATCTGATCTACATAATGTCATCGTTCTTATTGCATTACTCCATTTTTCCATGAACTTAATACACTAGATGCATGTTGGATAGTGGTCGATGTGTGGAGTAATAGTAGTAGATGCAGGCAGCAGTCGGTCTATTAATCTTGGACGTGATGCCTATTTAATGGATCATCGCCTGGATATCGTCATAATTATTTGAGGTTCTATCAATTGCCCAACAGTAAAAGTTTTCCCACCGTTTGCTATTTTCTTGAGAGAAGCCACTAGTGAAACCTACGGCCCCCAGGGTCTCTTTTCCATCATATTGCTTTCGATCTCTTTTGCTTTCAGATCTTCAGATCTACAAAACCACAATCACTTTACTGCAATTTTCCATCGCCGTTTTCTTTTTTCATCTCACCGACAAGGATTTGACAACCCCTTGTTCGCGTTGGGGTGTGGAGATTTGTTTTCTTGTGTGCAGGTGCTGAACACGTGGTGTTGGGTGAATCTCCTTCTGGTTCGATAACCTCAGTTCTTAGCTGAGGGAAATACTTCTCCGCTTGCTACATCATCCCTTCCTCTTCAGGGAAGTCACCAACATGAACACGCACTTTCAGGCGCCATCATCTATTTTGTCCATTCATTCGATCAACAAGCCGTAGCGAAAGTTTCAACTCCAACTTCAAGGACTACATAAGAAGGAAAGACACGATAGAAGCATTCATGAAGCAGTATGAGCTATTTCTAGAAAATGTCATCAATATTGAGAACCAGGACATATTTGTGTCTAATGAGAAAACTCCTATATTATGGAGCCGCTGTCCATTAGAAAGGCATGCTGCAATTTTTTTCACCTGTGGCATATATTTGAAGTTGCTAACAACAGCTTTTGGTGTGATTGAAATAGAGAAAGAGAAGTTGTATGACTTCAAGAGGAATTTCAGTTAAAATCGCCCAGAATTCAGTAGGAAGTTGTTTCGAGTTGCTGTTGATAGGGAGGCAGCAACGTTTGAATGTTTCTGTGTTGTCATATCTTAAGATTGTTCACTCGGTTTGAAATTGTTGAGTTTCCTAAGCGTTACATTGTGAACAGATGGACTATTGCATTTAGAGAGAATGATTTGAAGAAATTTAAGAATGATCTGATTGAAGTGACAGGAACAGACCCTTCTTAGAATGTTGTTCGATATGCTATCGTAATGAGTAAGGTTGTTGATGCATGCTCAGACCTTAGTAAAGATTCTGAGTTCAGTAAGGAATCGCTAGAGGCAGTGGAGAAGGTGCATGCAAAGTACTTGGAACGGAATAAGGCTGTGGAAACACTTGACTCTGGTAGTTCGGGCACTTTGAATGATCCGCCTGTAATACCAACAAAAACTGTGAGCAATGCTGAGATGTTGAAATCATAATCTGAGTGCTCGGGCACTTTGAAAGATCCTTCTGTGATACCTTTGAAATCTATCAACAAAGGTCAGAGGTTGAAATCACAATCTGAAAAGAACTTAGCCAAGAAAATAGCTGCAAAAAAAAGAAGCAACGACAAGGAGAAAATGGTTCAGCATAAAAAATGAATGGTAATGGATGAGTAGCTAAACTGTAGATTCTATAAATACTAACGTTGGCTTTGGAAAATCATGTTCTAATTTGGTTTTTATGTCTGAACATTTGTGACAGTTGAAGGAGTTCTCCAAAAAACTGTTTTTGGTGGTCACTTTCGGTCCTGGAGTGGTACATTAGCGTCAAGGAATTTATGTAGTGCCTCCCATGATTATGTTGCTAGGATTTTTTTTCTTTGTACAAATTGTTGGATATTTCGATGAGGAGTTGTTGCAGAGTCAAATATCTATTTATTGTTTAGACAACTATTGAAAGTTGAAACAAATTATTCGGAGCATGTGTATTGGAGAAAAAATATTGTTACCACATGCTTTCGTTGTACGCATTCAAACCAGTTAAAAAATGAGCTGCATCACATGGAAAAAGTATAGAATGAAAAAAATGTAAAGAATGAACAATATTTTATTCGGAGCATGTGTATTTTATTAAATCCTTTTAAATAATGTTTGACAAGTGGTCAGAATTGAATTGGAACATGCATGAAAATAAAATGTGGTCACACTCATGCTCCTAAAACGTGCACAATTTGTTAAACACAAAGTTTATTAAAAATGTGTTCAGAATGAACTTGTGAACATGCATGAAATTCTCTTTTAAAATCCAAAGTTTCTTGAATTTGGAACATTTTTTTAAATCCAATGTTGCATGAATTTGGAAAACAATTTTCTAACCGCATGGGTACCAAGAATGTTTGTTTCAACGTTTCCTTAGGGATTCAAAAAGTTTGTTCATGAGTCCAAATTAACAAAACATTTTTTAGTACTTTTGGTAATAAAGTACAATAAAAATGTTCGTATAGTTAAATATTTGTTCAATTTTGTAAGAAAAAGTTCATATTTAAAAAAAACGATAATTTGTGAAATAACGTTCATATTGAAAAAAATGTATGGTATTCCTAGAAAATGTTGTTTACAAATTTTGAAAAATATGTTCACAATACAAAATAAAAAACAGGTTTGAAAAAAGTTGTTCTGTGTTTGAGAAGTTGTTCAGGTGTAAGGAAAAGTTGTTAACAAGTTATTCATAAAAAAACTGTTATCGATTTTCAATAAATGTTGACAATTTTAGAAAAGTTGTTCACAAAATCGCTAGAAAGTTGTTCACAAAGTCAAGGAGATTTGCTAACAAAGTTTATTTAAAAAAATTGTCCTCGAGTTTTTAGAAAATGTTGATAAGTTTAGAGAAGTTGTTCACAATTTTTTTTTAAGTTCTTCGTGTGTTTTAAAATTTGTTCATGTGTATAGAAAAGTTTTTAACAAGTTTTTCATAATTGTTGTTGTGCAGGCAATTTTTGAAAAGTTTTGACACAAACAAGTTTAGAAAAGTTGTGAACAAAGTGTGTAGAGACATTTGTTCATAAAGTCTCTAGACATTTGTCCGCGAGTTTAAAAAAATATTGACAAGTTTAGAAAAGTTGTTCACAACTTTTTTAAGATTGTTGTTCACACAAATTAAAACTTGTTCACAAATTTTTGAAAAATGTTGTTCATGTGTACAGAATAGTTATTAACAAGATTTTCATAAAAAATGTTATCGGTTTAAAAAAATGTTGACAAGTTTAGAATAGTTGTTCACAAGTTTAAAGAAAAAATGTTGAAAAGTTTAGGAGAAGTTGTTCACCAAAATCCGTAGAAACGATGTTCACAAGTTCAGAAAATTTGTTCACAAGTTAAAAAAAATGCTAATGTTGTTATTTACGAGTTTAATAAAAGATGTTGACAAGTTTAGGAGAAGTTGTTCACAATTTAAGAAAAAATGTTCACAATTCTTAGAAACAATTTTTTTTGATAAGTTCAGAAAAGTTGTCCTATGAGTTTGAAAAGTTCTTCACAAATTATTAAGAAAAATGTTCACAAGTTTAGAAAAGTTGTGAACAAAGTCTGTCGAGACATCTGTTCACAAAGTCATTTATCCCCGAGTTAAGAAAAATGTTGACAAGTTTAGAGAAGTTGTTCACAGCTTTTTTAAGAAAGTTGTTCACATAAATTAAAAGTTGCTCACAAATTTTTGAAAAATGTTGTTCACAAAATATAGAAAAAATGTTCACGGGTTTTAAAAAAGTTGTTCATGTGTAGAGAAAAGTTGTTAACAAGATTTTCATAAAAATGGTTATCTATTTAAAAAAATGTTGACAAGTTTAGAATAGTTGTTCACAAGTTTAAAGAAAAAATGTTGAAAAGCTTAGGAGAAGTTGTTCACCAAAATCCGTACAAACGTTGTTCACAAGTTCAGAAAATTTGTTCACAAGTTTCAAAAAAATGCTTACATTGGTATTTAAAAGTTTTAACAAAAAATGTTGACAAGTTTAGGAGAAGTTGTTCACAATTTCAGAAAAAATGTTCACAAAGTTTAGAAACAAAAAATGTTGATAAGTTCAGAAAAGTTGTCCTGTGAGTTTGAAAAGTTGTCACATATTATTAAAAAAAATGTTCACAAGTTTAGAAAAGTTCTGAACAACAAAGTCTCTAGACATTTGTCCCCGAGTTTCAAAAAAATGTTGAAACGTTTAGAAATAGATGTTCACAACTTTTTTAAGAAAGTTTCACACAAATTAGAAGTTGTTCACAAATTTTTTGAAAAATGTTGTTCACAAAATATAGAAAAAATGTTCACGGGTTTAAAAAAAGTTGTTCATGTGTACAAAAAAGTTGTTAACAAGATTTTCATAAAAAATGTTATCGATTTAAAAAAATGTTGACAAGTTAAGAGTAGTTGTTCACAAGTTTAAAAGAAAAAATGTTGACAAGTTTAGGAGAAGTTGTTCACCAAAATCCGTACAAACGTTGTTCAAAAATGCAGAAAAATTGTTCACAAGTTTCAAAAAAATGTTAACGCTGGTATTTACGAGTTTTAAATAAAAAATTTGACAAGTTTAGGAGAAGTAGTTCATAATTTTAGAAAAATGTTCACAAAATTTAGAAACAAAAAATGTTGATAAGTTCAGAAAATTTGTCCTGTGAGTTTGAAAATTTGTTCACAAATTATTAAAAAAATGTTCACAAGTTTAGTAAAGTTGTGAACAAAGTCTCTAGAGAGATTTGTTCACAAAGTCTCTAAACATTTGTCCCCCGAGTTTTTCAAAAAGTGTTGACAAATTTAGAAAAGTTGTTCACAGCTTTTTTAAGAAAGTTGTTCACATAATTTAAAATTTATTCACAATTTTTTGAAAAAATGGTGTTCGCAAATTATAGAAAAAATATTCATGAGTTCAAAAAAAGTTGTTCATGTGTACAGAAAAGTTGTCAACAAGATTAATGTTGACAACTTTAGAATAGTTGTTCACAATTTTAGAATAGTTGTTCACACGTTTAAAAAAATGTTGACAAGTTTAGGAGAAGTTGTTCACCAAATCCCTACAAAGTTGTTCACAAGTCCAGAAACAAATGTTCACAATGTTTAGAAACAAAAATTATTGATAAGTTCAGAAAAGTTGTCCTGTGAGTTTGAAAAGTTCTTCATGTGTGTAGAAATAGTTTTTTAGAAAAGATGATTTTAAGAAAAACCATAGAAAGTTGTTCACAAAAATTAGAAAATTTGTTCACAAGTTTATTAAAAAACGATAATGAGTTTTTTTTTAACAGTTGTTTGGAAATTTTGAAGAAAAAGTTGTTCACAAATTTTAAGGAAGTTGTTCACAAAATTTTAAAAGTTGTTCACTATACCTGTGGAAGTTGTTGTATATACAATTTTTTAAAAGTTGTTCACAAGTTTTTCTTAAAAAATATCATGATTTTTAAAAAAGGTTCACAAGTATAGAGAAGTTGTTCACAAAGTATCTAGAAAGTTGTTTGCAAAAAAGATAGAAACAATTGTCCCCAAGTTTTTAAAAAATTCACATTATTTTTTAAGAAAGTTGTTCACACAAATTTAAAGTTATTCCTAGACAAGTTGTTCAATTTTTGAAAAGTTGTTCACAAATTATAAAAAAATGTTGAAAGGTTTAGAATAGTTGTTCACTGATCTTTAAAAAAATCCATGAGGGGACAATCTATCTATATCTATATCTATATCTATACTTATACTAATTATGGACTCCCAAGGAATTACCAGGTTAATCAGAATTTATGAGCCATTTTTTTTGGTGGGACCGAATTATTACGGTGTAGATCAATCCATGTAATCCTATGCAAAAAAACAGATAGACTCCAATCTCTAAAAAAAATATTCTCATCTCTTTCCTCCCGTACAAGAAAACTCCCATCTCTTTCATCCCGTAAAAAAACCCATCTCTTTCCAGTACTATTCCACCGTCCCTTTCAATCTCTCGATTCTCTCTCTCTCCCCCCATGGAAACCCCTCCCTTCGTCTCTCTCCATTCACTCTTTCGTCCTTTCCTCCCTCCATTCTCTCTCTCAACATCAACATCAAAGAGCATCCAGTCGGTTGTCACAATCCTCGCCCCTGGTTCGTGTATCTCCTGCCAATCTGCACTCCAATGTTTGTCCTGATCACATAGATCTCATGGCCTCCATATGAAAAATAATGTCAATTGCCTCAACTGGGATGGAATATGCATATGCCACCTGATAAATAAGTCCAGGTGTAAATCTCACTGACCTCTGCCTAGGTCATACATGTTCAAAGACATTGATATCTACCTGCACCGACCATCACATAAGCTGTAAGTACGATGAACTAGGGTTTTGCTTTTACAGTTCCTACATGTATTTTCTTTTGTTATTGATCTGGCGAGGATGTGCATCACAATGATGGAACATATGTGAGGCTACATATATGCTCAACACAGCTGCACATTAGATTCCATCAATAATGTAATTAGATGACGAGGCCTGGTAATCTTTCTATGTCTTATGTATTGTATTATTTTTTCCGTCAGTTATTCCAATCTTTCTAAAGCTGGCAGGTTTAATTGGTTCCCTGTTTGACCATATATATAGGAATCTTTTGGAATCTCTGCAAACTCAATCTTCTTAATCAAAATGATATTTTGTTGCATATCTATTTTGGATCCATAAGGGCATCAACATCACCTTGCTTTTCCTAAAGAAACCTGCTGGCACAGACTGCATGTCGCATGGCTTCATGCTAGCTAGCCGATCTGCTCTTCGACCATGCACTTGATATCAACCCGAAGGCTCAGCACACGTGTCACATAGGCCTGGGGATTGGATAAAAGCAGTGCTCATCTTTTAGGTTCTCCGAAATGACTGATAAGTTGGATCTGGAGCTGCTGCAATGCTGACCCTGGTCTTTGGTGATTTATTTTCTTTGCCTTAATTGATGATGATAATTATATATGTATCTGACCTGTATTTCTCTTTTTAACAGCCCAGTCTGTCTTGGACATTTTTTCCTGGTGGCTGAATATATCGGGATCAAAGATGGTTCAGTGTCCGGAAGTAATACCAGAAAGTCGACAACGAAAAAACAACTCCAACAGTAAAAAGTAGTTCTTCTAAATAAGTAGTAAAAAGTAGCTCAGCGAGTAAGGATCCTCGCAAATTCTGTACCGTTCCTTTTGTATTATTTATTTTTTCCTTTCATATATACTGTCATGCTGATCTCACACCCACCTTAAAAAAGAGTATCCAAATCGAGGTGAAGGATTGGGTGTGGGTGCTATTGTGATTGCAGCTAACATGGGAGCGTATATATGTGTTCAGTAGACCAAGCAGAAGATCATGTTGTAAAACCAGCACCCTGGCAGCAAGAGGAAAATTGTGAAGACCACAATCAACTAGGCTGATTGGCGAGGCAATATCTAAATGAAAAAGACCTACTAATTGGGATTAAGATTGTATTCAATGGGCAACGGCATGGACCGGCACGATGACGGAGATATCCAGATCCCAAATGAGGTTAAGTTGCTTCTATCACCCTCCTCTATATGGCAGTTCAATCCCTTGCCCCATGCATCTGATCTCAGCTAGCACCTAGGCTGCACTGGAGAGATATCAAATCGAATAGTGAACAGCAGATAGCCGATAATACGATGTTCGCCCATGTATAGGTGTTTGACTGCACACTTTATATGCATGTGTAATTTTTGCTTTTTTGCCGTAAGATGGAATATGAAAGAGATGTAGAATAAGATGGAATATCAATGAGAGGATGCTGTCTGGAAGATGAGCATCAGGTATTTTTGGGTTGGCGGTTGTTGTCTACCGTGACCACTAGGTTTCGCTTTCATATATGTGGGTCGTAATTAAACTCAGTTCCCCATCTAATTTTCTAACTGTGCCATGTAAGTTGTTGTCCATTGAGAATTCCTATTCAATCTTTTTTGTTCACTGATTTTTCTCATCCATCTTACATGAATTTTATACGCGAAAGACCTGAACTCTAGGATATAAAGATTTAGATATTTATGTTTCATCTTCAGATTAGAGAACTGCATGCAGTACATCACTGATATAAAAAAAAGTTCGTTGTGTTAGAATTGCATCATGCCGAGGTATAGTGATGATTAGGAGTGCTACAAATAATAAAATGGTGATGCACGACAACTGGGAATTAACATTCTTTCAAAAGAGGACATGTATCATGTGTAAGTATAACGTGGATGCCATGAAGAACTGTGTTCGATCATATATTGGAAGTTGAATTATGTGATAACAGAACAATACTGTGTTAGGTGGGATACAGATAAAATAACAAAGTTTGTAAGTTATTGTTAAATACATGCAATGAAACTTAAGTTAGTAGTTTAAGTTTAGCAAGAAAACTGATTCGGGAGAATATATGTGTTAGTATCCACTGATATAAGAAGGTAGAAGTTTGCCATTACCAGTGTACAACTGTACATCCTTCCATTTAAGTTTGTTTTTGTTCAGATGATTTATAAACTGATCAGACAGTTCGTATCAAAGAGCCTGGTAGTTGCATAATATAATCTATAATAATCTAGAAAGCTTGATGGTTAGTGCACATTAGATTTATGCTCACCGAATTTTTGTCATGATGCCTATCCACATGGCGAAGTGTTTTGTCAATAAGATTATGATTAGATCATGAAATATACTTTATATGCGGTGACATTACTTAGTAGACTCCCATATTATGAAGATTCTGAAAAAAATGTTGTTTGTTAATTAGTACTGCAACAGTAACTTTCCGAGAGCTAAGGTTTTTAATATCTGATCCAACAACAGAATGAAAATTACTTATATTAGTTGATATCTTCAAATTGTATGTGAAAAGACTAACATTGGGTGCTTTATGTAATGTGGATCATATAGATCATTCTTGGTACTACTTTGGTATTATTTTATGGCATAGCACTATAACATTATCATTTGTTTTGGTGTATATTTTAAACAATATTATTACTATAAACAAGTCAGTTTATATCAAAGATATTATATACTAGCCCGTGCGAATGCACGGGTTGGCGACTAGTTTCTTTAGGCATGAGGAAAAATGGTTTTAAACATTTTTTTACGGGGTCTTAGGTGACCCTCATGGTTTCAAAAAGTAAATTATTTTTCAAAAAATGTTCGGGAGGCACTAACATGTTTTACATAGAAAAAAGACATGTTTCACGGGTTTAAAGATTAAGAATCATGAGTTTAGAAGAAAAGTTGTGAACTAATTTGAAAATATTCAACCTTTTATAAAAAAATTATAAATTAAATGTCTTTCTATTCCTAGAAAAAAGTTTGGTAATTCAAAAAGGAGGATTTCGTTAGAGTCCTAAACCTCTACTTGGGTATATTCGAAAAAGGTAGTTAACAAAAAATGTTGGACATGTGGGATTTTTCCTTTGGAATTTCTAATTTGGCAAAAGTACATCTTGGGTCTGTTTCTAGAAAATGGTATGGGTGATTTCCATAAAACGGTATGGATTAAACAAAATTGCTTAACTATAGCTTACATGGAAAATCATAGATACAGTTTTTTGCCGATGCTAGTTTCACAAATTTCTGCGAGTCAAGACAACTATGTTCATCATTCTATACAGAGTACTGTAACTCATGATAAAAAAGATTCCCCCCCAGAAAAAAAGAACATCAGCTAAAAAGTTAACTTCATACTAGTTCGAACACGAAACCTAACGGCGAGTTCTCCTCTTCTTTGTGACATCATCACTCATCTTCTCAAACTTAAACTTGTTCTGATTGAAGTTTCCTACCTTGTATGCAATGAGTTTACAAAATTGGGGAACGATTTCGTGAAAAACAATTGCATGAGCTTTTAAGTTTGGAAAGCATTATAAAACAGTAACAGAACTGATAAAAGTTGTTCACAAGTATAGAAAAGTTGTTCACAACTTTTTTAACATTGTTGTTCACACAAATTAAAAGTTGTTCACAAATGTTTGAAAAATGTTGTTAACTAAATATAGAAAGAATGTTCACGGGTTTTAAAACAGTTGTTTATGTGTACAGAAAAGTTGTTAACTAGATTTTCATAAAAATTGTTATTTGTTTAAAAAAAATGTTGACAAGTTTAGAATAGTTGTTCACAAGTTTAAAGAAAAAATGTTGAAAAGTTTATGAGAAGTTGTTCACCAAAATCCGTACAAACGTTGTTCACAAATTTCAAAAAAAATGCTAATGTTGGTATTTACGAGTTTTAACAAAAGATGTTGACAAGTTTAGGAGAGGTTGTTCACAATTTCATAGAAATGTTCACAATTTTTAGAAACAAAAATTGTTCATAAGTTCAGAAAAGTTGTCCTGTGAGTTTGAAAAAAAAATCACAAATTATTAAAAAAAATGTTCACAAGTTTAGAAAAGTTGTGAACAAAGTCTGTAGAGACATTTGTTCACAAAGTCATTTATGCCCGAGTTAAAAAAATGTTGACAAGTTTAGAAAAGTTGTTCACAACTTTTTTAAGAAAGTTGTTCACACAAATTAAAAGTTGGTCACAATTTTTTGGAAAATGTTGTTCACAAAATATAGTAAAAATGTTCACGGGTTTGAAAAACGTTGTTCATGTGTACAGAAAAGTTGTTAACAAGATTTTCATAAAAATTGTAATCTATTTAAAAAAAATGTTGATAAGTTTAGAAAAGTTGTTCACAAGTTTAAAGAAAAAATGTTGAAAAGTTTAGGAGAAGTTGTTCACCAAAATCCGTACAAACTTTGTTCACAAGTTCAGAAAATTTGTTAACAAGTTTCAAAAAAATGCTAACGTTGGTATTTACAAGTTTTAACAAAAAATGTTGACAAGTTTAGAAGAAGTTGTTCACAATTTCAGAAAAATCTGTTTACAAAGTTTAGAAACAAAAAATGTTGATTAGTTCAGAAAAGTTGTCCTGTGAGTTTGAAAAGTTGTCACAATTTTAAAAAAATGTTCACAAGTTTAGAAAAGTTGTGAACAAAGTCTCTAGAGACTTTTGTTCACAAAGTCTCTAGAAATTTGTCCCCGAGTTTAAAAAAAAATGTTGACAAGTTTAGAAAAGATGTTCACAACTTTTTTAAGAAAGTTTCACACAAATTAGAAGTTGTCACAAATTTTTTGGAAAATGTTGTTCACAAAATATAGAAAAAATGTTCACGGGTTTGAAAAAAGTTGTTCATGTGTACAGAAAAGTTGTTAACAAGATTTTCATAAAAAATGTTATCGATTTAAAAAAATGTTGACAAGTTAAGTATAGTTGTTCACAAGTTTAAAAGAAAAAATGTTGACAAGTTTAGGAGAAGTTGTTCACCAAAATCCGTACAAACGTTGTTAAAAAATTCAGAAAATTTGTTCACAAGTTTCAAAAAAAATGCTAACGCTGGTATTTACGAGTTGTAACAAAAAATGTTGACAAGTTTAGAAGAAGTTGTTCACAATTTCAGTAAAAATGTTCACAAAGTTTAGAAACAAAAAATGTTGATAAGTTCAGAAAAGTTGTCCTGGGAGTTTGAAAAGTTGTTCACAAATTATTAAAAAAATGTTCACAAGTTTAGAAAAGTTGTGAACAAAGTTTCTAGAGAGATTTGTTCACAAAGTCTCTAAACATTTGTCCCCTGAGTTTTTTAAAAAGTGTTGACAAGTTTAAAAAAGTTGATCACAGCTTTTTTAAGAAAGTTGTTCACATAAATTAAAATTTGTTCACAAATTTTTGAAAAAATGTTGTTCGTTAAGTATAGAAAAAAATGTTCATGAGTTTGAAAAAAGTTGTTCATGTGTACAGAAAAGTTGTCAACAAGATTAATGTTGACAAGTTTAGAATATTTGTTCACAATTTTAGAATAGTTGTTCACAAGTTTAAAAAAATGTTGACAAGTTTAGGAGAACATGTTCGCCAAATCCCTACAAAGTTGTTCACAAGTCCAGAAAAAATGTTCACAAAGTTTAGAAACAAAAATTGTTGATAAGTTCAGAAAAGTTGTCCTGTGAGTTTCAAAAGTTCTTCATGTGTGTAGAAATACTTTTTTAGAAAAGTTGATTTTAAGAAAAATGTTGGCCATTCTAGAAAAGTTGTTCAAAAAACCCTAGAAAGTTGTTCACAAAAATTAAAAAAAATTCACAAGTTTATTAAAAAAAGATAATGAGTTATTTTGAACAGTTGTTTGCAATTTTTTAAGAAAAAGTTGTTCACAAATTTTAAGGAAGCTGTTCACAAAATTTAAAAAGTTGTTCACTATACCTGTGGAAGTTGTTGTATACACAATTTTTTAAAAGTTGTTCACAAGTTTTTCTTAAACAAAATCATGATTTTTAAAAAGGTTGACAAGTTTAGAAAAGTTGTTCACAAAGTATCTAGAAAGTTGTTTGCAAAAACGTATAGAAAAAATTGTCCCCAAGTTTTTAAAAAATTCACATTATTTTTTTAAGAAAGTTGTTCACACAAATTTAAAGTTATTCCTAGACAAGTTGTTCAATTTTCGAAAAGTTGTTCACAAATTATAAAAAAATGTTGAAAGGTTTAGAATAGTTGTTCACTGATCTTTAAAAAAATCCATGAGGTGACAATTTCTTTAATCATGAGGAAAAATGGTTTAAAACATTTTTTACGGGGTCTTAGGTAACCCTCATGGTTTAAAAAACTTCTTTATATTTTTTAAAAATGTTCGGGAGGCACTAACATGTTTTACATAGAAAAAAGACATGTTTCACGGGATTAAAGATTAAGAATCATGAGTTTAGAAGAAAAGTTGTGAACTAATTTGAAAATATTGAACATTCTATAAAACAATTTATAAACTAAATGTCTTTCTATTTCTAGAAAAAAGTTTGGTAATTCAAAAAGGAGGATTTCGTTAGAGTCCTAAACCTCCACTTGGGTAATTCAAAAAAGGTAGTTAACAAAAAATGTTGGACATGTGGGATTTTTCCTTTGGAATTTCTAATTTGGCGAAAGTACATCTTGGGTCTGTTTCTAGAAAACGGCATGGGTGATTTCCAGAAAACGGTATGGATTAAACAAAATTGCTTAACTATAGCTTACATGGAAAACCATAGATACAGTTTTTTGCCGATGCTAGTTTCACAAATTTCTGCGAGTCAAGACAACCATGTTTATCATTCTATACAGAGAACTGTAACTCATGATAAAAAAGATTCCCCCCAAAAAAAGAACATTAGCTAAAAAGTTCACTTCATACTAGTTCGAACACGAAATCTAACGGCGAGTTCTCCTCTTCTTTGTGACATCATCACTCATCTTCTCAAACTTGAACTTGTTCTGATTGAAGTTTCCTATCTTGTATGGAATGAGTTTACGGAATTGGGGAACGATTTCCTGAAAAATAGTTGCATGAGCTTTTAAGTTTGAAAAGCATTATAAAACAGTAACATAACTGAAAAAGGCAATCTATGTGTGCAAAAAGAAGACTTGCAGAAAATTCTAGGTGGAATATAAGACTAAAAAAATAGTACAAAAGCATGATGACATTTGAGACTAAAAAAATTAACAGAACAGGAAAGAAGTATAGCATAAAAAAAACTCTCACTGGAATAGTGTTTGTATTGAACATAATGACTATAGATGATTAAAAAAAATAGGTAGCTTGTACAGAGACAAAAGTGGTAGGTGTAGTCTTTACATTTTCAAACTCCTTCATGTCTTTCTTGTTCCAACAATCCATGTACAATGTGCCATAGGTAGCGCAGTCATGCCTGTCCATGTTTTCACAAAAAAAAACAGATGAAAAACAGAATTGTTAAGTGGAAAATGTAGAAAAAGGTCAAAAAGATAATCTCACAAGTTTGGTTGTTTGGGATAGTTTTCATGAGAAAACTTGACGAATTCTTCTATATTTTTGAAACTGCTGTTGGATGCCTTGAATAGAGTGCTGAGGTTGGTAATCTATAATATAAGACATGAAGATAACTTCGAGTTAGGTAGACCAAAAAAAGTACATTTATACTTATGACAAACAGTGTTACTTCCTGGGGAGTGCATAAAAATACAATTTACTTGAAGAGAAAATGTTTACTTATAGTAAAACTAACCAGGTTTGTTGTGAGGATGTTGAGTTCATCAGCACGGACCCTATTTGCTTAATCAAAAAAGTTGATCGTTTCAAAAAGATTGTTTACGCAAAAGAAAGTCCAATGGAATGTATTTACTCTAGGGAGAAAAAGACGCACAGGAAAAAACTGTGACCATCACAACAGATTAGAAGGAAGGGATTAACTCTAGCAAAAAAATGAAGGTCAATTATTAACCATCATGAACAAATCATATACCAAGTCACATTTGTGCAGGTTGTTTCCTGTGTTGATTCTCTTGAATTCCCGAAGACAGGACCTAGTGCTGAATTTTGCAGGCTCTACAAGCAATTTAGTCTGTATAAAAAAGAAAAAAATTGAATGATCAATGACTAACATCACATATGGAGAGAAAACAATGAAAAAAGTTGAAGAGAATTATTGTAAAGTGCGTTGAGAACGAGAATTTCGAAGGCTTCTTTGATTTTGGATCAGGATTAGCATTCTCATGGTTGAAAACTACAACATAGGCATCCATGACTTCATCATCAACTTTGCCAATTGGTTTTAGAGCGTTGTAGAACTTATCATATGACATCATTTGGTCGTTAAAATCTAGAACAGTGGGACTGCAAGGAACAATTGAAAAAATGGACATAGATAATTTGAATCAGAACCAAAGTGATGAATGCACAAAACAAAGAACTGTTCATTGAATTAAGAATGTATACAACGAACTTACTTATCTTTGAAGAACTTGTAGTTCAGGTACTTTTGGTAGAAGTTGTCAACAGCTGGTTCTAGATTCAGTGTTGATAATGTATACACTTTTGCCTTTCTTTTCTTCCTGTTTCTTTTCTCGATGGTACTACGACCAGATAGAACATTTGGAGGATTTGTCTCATCTACATCAGATGGCATTGAGCCTGCATCTAGAAAAACAAAAAAGGAAACATGGAGAATTCTTATGACTGTTTACCTTAAAACTAAAAACAGGAAACGTAGTTCATGTAGCAAGAAGGAAAAAGTGCTCGAATGGAGCAGATACCTTTTGTTCATAAAGCAGTACCATCAGCATAGGTCATGGCAATGTTGATGCCGTACTGAATATCAGGAACCACTCTCGTAGAAGTACAGCTTTTGATTGGAACACCAAGTTCTGATTGTCCTATTGATTTGCCAACATCACCGTCATCTTCAATAAGAATTGGACTTGCATGGGTAAAAATGTTGTTCTTGTTAACTTATTGATCATGACTAACAGCAGTCGTTGCCTGGTATCGCACAAGAGCACTGTCATTGTTGTTGCTATAACTAGTACGAGTGATAAGAGTTTTTGCTTCATCATTAGAGTGGGAGGGAACATTTTGTGCACTAGTAGTCACACTTCTGCCGATATCTGCCAACACTTTAGATACTTGCTCTTCATGTACTTTCTTAAACAATTCATCTTGTTTGGTAACCATCATTGATAAGATTTCCTAGTTTTTGTGGTAGAAACATAGAAATAATCTCGTTAGTTATATATCAAGGAAAAAATTTAAGGAGAAAAAAAACAGTTAAGCATCAGTGCGACCACCTGACTGGTATTGCCCACTGTTGACTGAGTTCCTGTTGTGCCTTGGTATTGGCTGATAATAACAGGAGAGGCGGGAGTATTTGCCATCATAGGATTGGTGTTTGGAATGATAGAAGACACATTGCTTGCCAACTCTGCACACATTCGAGACATGTGTTCCTCATGAGTTTTTCTCCACAGCTCATCATGTATGTTTGGCGACAACCTTTGATATTACTTGCACTACCTATATTTGTTATTGACCAAAATTCATAAGGTTATGAGCAAAAAATCCCGCAGAAAAGAAAAAAATGAACAAATAAAACAGTTTTAAACATACTTCAGGAGGGTTGGATGAGGTCGACCATTATCTTGCGGTGGTCCTGCGAACAATGTTTCTTGTGGGGCGTTAAAACCTGTATCCTCAGCCAATACTAATGCACGAGCTCCATATGGTGTGGTGGAAATGTCTCGAAGCTATTTAAATGAATTGCATCAAAACTAATTCTTTCTTATAGGAAGCAAACACTATTCGTTGATATATGTAAAACAGCTAAATGAGAAATAAAAATCAAGAGATGTTCATTCTCAGAAAAAGAAAAAAAGAAACCATTTATGAAAACTTGAGCTGAGTTTTGTTCCTATTTAAATTTCATGAGTTGTTGTTGGTCATCAAGTGGTTTGAATAAAGGTTCACATGTTGTATTTTAGAAAATGCTACCAAGCTTCATAGCAGCATTTTCTTTTACGTACATACTGATCTTATTCTTACATACTATAATTGGGATCCTCCTAGTTGTTAACATCACCTTTCTAGTACTAGAAAACTGAAAAAATCATCTACCATCTGCTATTTTGTTTTTTTCCTTTAACCAATTATGATCGCACTTAAAGATCAAATGGTTGCAGAATAACAGGATCTGACACGATCCAAAACATCGACTTTTAGAAATTAAAAAGTATACTTCACCAAATGCAGAACAAAAAAAATATGATTTTGCGTATGCATTTTCCGTGAGAGCTGCTAAATTGAGCATGAAGTGTTACAAGCAAAGTCAAAATGAGTGACCAGAACCACTCCATATAGCAGGCTGAGAATAAGCATATGACTTTTTGGGGCACATGTAAATTGGGGCATTCCTATATGCATAACATGACAGACCACTACTTCAGAAGTAGAAACCCTAGGATAGAAATGTGGCTCACTACATGACAAAGAAGCCTTGACCACAGAAACTGGGCAGTTAACTAATCAAAAATAATATTTTCACAAAAACAGCGCTAAATGGAAGGTTTTATTTTTGTAACATATATATGATGACAATTTGTTCACGGAAAGTTGTTCACAAAATCAGGAAAAAAAACAACAAGTATTCTAACATATATGTGGATGCACACTTACAGGCAGAGCTCCATAGGCTACTGGTTTGTTAGTTGTCCTTTTGAAATCAACATTAGCTGCGTGAACTAAATCAGCATTCTGCACATGAACCATTCTGGGGACATTGTAGTTAGTGCTCCTAAATGGCCTTGCAGAAGTAAGATCCAGAAAATCCATATATATGATCTAGATAACACGAAGACGTGATAAAAAAAGGGATGAAAATACAACAATGGAGAAAAACAAAAAAAATGATACAAAAAGAACAAAACTTTGAAACAATGATACAACAATGGAGAAACACTTGACTCTGATTGTTCGGGCACTTTGAATGATCCTCCTGTAATACCAACAAAAATTGTGAGCAATGCTAAGATGTTGAAATCACAATCTGAGTGCTCGGGCACTTTGAAAGATCCTCCTGTGATACCTTCGAAATCTTTCAACAAAGGTCAGAGGTTGAAATCACAATCTGAAAAGAACTCAGCCAAGAAAATAGCTGCAAAAAAAGAAGCAACGACAAGGAGAAAATGGTTCAGCATAAAAAATGAATGGTAATGGATGAGTAGCTAAACTGTAGATTCTATAAATACTAACGTTGGCTTTGGGAAATCATGTTCTAATTTGGTTTTTATGTCTGAACATTTGTGACAGTTGAAGGAATTTTCCAAAAAACTATTTTTGGTGGTCACTTTTGGTCCTGGAGTGGTACATTGGCGTCAAGAAATTTAAGTAGTGCCTCCCATGATTATGTTGCTAGGATTTTTTTTCTTTGTACAAATTGTTGGATATTTCGATGAAGAGTTGTTGAAGAGTCAAATATATATTTATTGTTTGGACAACTATTGAAAGTTGAAACAATTATTCAGAGCATGTGTATTGGAAAAAAATTTATTGTTACCACATGCTTTCGTTGTTCGCATTCAAACTAGTTAAAAAATGAACTGCATCGCATGGAAAAAAGTATAAAATGAAAAAATGTAAAGAATGAACAATATTTATTCGGAGCATGTGTATTTTATTAAATCCTTTTTAAATAATGTTTGAAAAGTGGTCAGAATTGAATTGTAACGTGCATGAAAATAAAATGTGGTCACACTCATGCTCCTAAAACGTGCACGATTTGTTAAATCTAGAGTTTGTTATAAATGTGTTCTAATGAACTTGTGAACATGCATGAAATTCTTTTTTAAAATCCAAAGTTTCTTGAATTTGGAACATTTTTTTAAATCCAATGTTGCATGAATTTGGAAAACATTTTTCTAAATGCATGGGAACCAAGAATGTTTATTTCAACATTTGTTTATGGCACTGGTACAGCGAGGTGCTATACAAACGGTTTTTAACCCCTTTCCGCGACGGCGTTCTGAACCGTCGCCAAGTGAGTGACTACGATAGGGGGTCCTTCCCACACGACCCAGAAACCGTCGGGGATAGGCCCTCCTGGCACACACGCTCGGCAAAATGAGGTCGTGTGTGACAGGCGAGCGATCAAATATGGATATACGGACAGTTGTGCTAAAAAAATACAATTATACATGCCAAATCATTTCCAGTCATAAGTACATCCCACACAGTCAGTCCCGGCTAAACGTTTCCGTTCGTATGTACATTCCACACAGTCAATCCAAGGAATACATTTCCGTTAGTATGTACATCCCACACAGTTAATCCAAGAAGTACGTTTATGTTCATATATACATCCCACACAGTCACTCCAAGGAAAACATTTCCGTTCGCAGGTACATCACACACAATTTTCCTCATTAAATCGTTTGTGATGGCGTTGCCATTGCAGACGATATTAACAATTTTACCGTTCGCGTTATTGAATGCATCACACACGGTACGTAGAAGAAATTGTGTGGCATAGGCTGTCCATCACACACACTTTTTATGTTGTAAACATTTGCACAAGGTGGCCTAACGCAAACAGTTTTCAAGAGGATGTCATGTGTGATTGTTCATTGATGCAACACGGTTTATTCCTAGAAACTGTGTGCGTTGCCTGAGGTCATCACCCATGGTGTTTTCTCAATAACCGTTTGCAATAGAAAAACCCAATTAGCAGGCTAATTGGCCGTTAGCAGGCTAATTGTCCTATTATTAATAATCCATATATTTATCTAATTGACATTTCATATTAAGCACACAATATATTGTATTTTCATATTAAGGAAGCAGGATTTCATAATTGAAATACATCAGAGTACAACATCATATAGCTTCAGCACTCAGCTACCCCATTACACAACTGCACCAGCACCAAGTTTCACATGCAACATCTATAACCTTTCGAAATTAGCATCATAGATGGTACATAGACAGATGAATCTCATCTGGAAAACTGCTGAAGTGGAAGGCGAATACTAAGCCTTCATTGATGTTGAAGGTCTTTGCAACTTTAGGCCAGTGCCTGTGGATGATTGACCGTCCTCCTTCGTCCTCTTCAGGAACACTTCAATATTGAACCGTGGGTGTTGTATGAATACCTTCCTCGCCTCCTGACCATACAGGTGGTTCGAGAGGTAATCATCAGTGAACTTCTTTGAAAAGGCCTGAAAACAAGGATATGCATAAATATCTTCTCTAGATTTGAAATGGCGCAAAGGAATTACCAATACAAGGTATAACAGTTAGTACCATCCTGTAGTGAACTGATGTCTTCTTCATTGTGCAGACAAAGATCTTGTTGTTTTTTTGTCGCTAATTTCTTTATCCTAACAATCTTTCTGAGTTTCTTGACTTGACTGATATTCATGAACAACTCATTTCCACATATGCAAAAAGGGTCGAACAGTGGGTCAAAACCTCTGACAGCAACACCTACATGTGCAAGACCAAATTGTTAAAAACCTAATATTTAAAAACAAGAAGTGGAAAGGTGTGTTATTAACTGCAACAAGCCTACAAGCAAACATAGTCATTCAAACTTGTATTGTGCAGGTCTAAGTACACTAGTTATTGGCCCTGTTTGGATCCATGGGTTAGAGTTAGTTGAGCTAGTTTGGGCTCAAATAGCCCTAAAGTATCCAAATATGAGGGCTAGTTTGAGCTAGTTGCGTCTAACCCACCCAAAACAACTATCCCACCCAAGAGGTGCTGATTGGGGCTAGTTCTCCTAGTGCATTTATTGTCAATCTAACACTATCATCCAAACACCTCTTTGGCTAGAGTTAGTTCAGGGTTAGTCATTGTTGAGTATCATTGTTATTTAGGAAACGTAGGATTTATTCTACCTTGACTTGTACTCCAAGATGACCATGTACTCCCATATATATGCCCATAAGGCCCAAGCAATACAATCAACTATTCCACCAATCTCTCTCTCTCTCCCTTTTAACTGTCATGAGCTAGCAACTAACTCTAACCTCTAGCTAAGTTGGAGTATCCAAACAGTGCCATTGTTAAATCAAATGGAAAGGCTTGTTAAATACTCCCTCCGGTCCTTTTTATTCTGCATATAAGAATTGTCTGAAGTCAAACTTCATAAAGTTTGACCTTATTTATATGAAAAAATATCAACATATACCATGCTAAAGTTATACAATATGAAAATTTAAGTCATGACACATGTATTGATATTGATTTCATATTGTGAATGTTGGTATTTTTTTCTATAAAGTTGGTCAAACTTTACGAGGCTTGACTTTAGACAAATCTTATACGCGAACTAAAAAGATTCGGAGGGAGTACAACATGCTTAACAACAATCAAATATAGTCATTCATAGAGCCATTGAAAAAATTGGTATTGATGAAATTGAGCTGCACAGTTCATACCAGCACATATAGAACATCACACTGTGAATAGCTGAAAGAAACAAGGCATACTACGAACCACCAAAGATGGCAATTGAAACTAGACATATGCTAACTACAAACAACCCAAAAACCATAAACCGTAGAAATAAACAAGGCGTAATGCAAACAACAAAATATAGAAAGAAATACTAGACATGTTCTCACTACAAAAGGGGTTCGAGAAAACAAATCATGGGTTTCCTCACTTGTCACAGATTGGCTCCTCCTCGTGGTCGCTGTCGATGAGGTCTGACTTGCCAGCTGAGGATCCCAAGCCAGCGATGCAGAACGTGTCCTTCAGAAATGACAAAAGGGGCTCCATGGCAATGAAGGATGGCAAATTGTTCATAACGAGCCGCAGCAGATCAGCGGCAGGGCCATCGATGAGATCGACAGCTGTCGAACCCGAAGGGTTGGGGGTGGGCAACTTAACCTGTGACATAGCCCGTGTCAAGCCGTCGCTGTCGACGACCTCGATGTCGTAGCTGGCGTCCGCGACATGCCAGAATAATCTAGTCCGCTGATTGAAAGGCTCAATCTAGGTCCAGTCATCATCGTCAGCTTCCTCGGCGGCCACCTCGCCGACGTCGGGCGAAGAGGCCGCGGTAAAGCTCTTTTGGGCCATTCGCTCCTCGAGCTCCCCGGGAAGCTTAGCCGGGCTTAGGCTGCGACGCTCTGGAGTGGGGGGGGTGGGGTTGGGGATCTCTGGGAAAGGGGGTGTTTCACAGGCATCATCTAAGAAACTCAGGGCGGCGAGGGTATGTATATCGGTGGGTAAACTGCACGGGCAGACCGGCAGAGGTTGACGATGGAGGCGGCGCGGTGGCGAGCTAGCTAGGTTTGGAGCGAGGGAGGGTGGTGTGTACGTGTGTGAGCGGGGGATTTGGGGCGAGCGAAGGATTTGGGGTGTGTGTGTGGAGCGGGTCCAAGGTGGTGTTTGAGGAAATGCCGCGGGTACTGAAAATTTTACTAGGAGGGAGTAAAATGGCGGGGCTACCGAAAATTTGGAACAAGGGATTGAAACAGAGCGGGGCGGGAGTAACGAACATCATACACGGTTAAAACATAATAATCGTGTGCTATCAAATAGAAAAACACTCCAGCCGAGAAGATATTTTTGAGATTGCGAGGGATGCAGGCGGGAATAAAATGTCGGGGCTATTGAAAATTTGGATCTACTAATTGAAGCAGAGCGGGAGTAACAGACATCGCACACGGTCCGCACATAGTAATCGTGTGCTATCAAACAGAAAAACCATCTAGGCGGGTAGATATTTTTGAGATTGCGAGGGAGTAGATATTTTCGAGAGGGGGAGGGAAGCCTCGTGGAACCCAATCTACTGTGATCATGTGGGTGACAGGGGCAGGGGCGCGGCACACGGGTAGTCGTAGGGAACCGTGTCTGTTTCGTACCTGATCGCAGACGGTTGCTGCGTCCAACTCGTCTGCTGTTTATAAATTTGGCAGAAAAAAGGCGGGAAAGGGTCAGAACACGAACACACTTGCATGTGGACCAAATATATGTATGAAAAGGGTGGTTTGATGTTCAAATACCCAATGCACAACTTTGATGTGGCACCTATCGCACAAAGCGCACGTTATTATTGCTAGCCCCCCCCACCCCAAATACACACACACACACACACACACACACCCACACACACACACACACACACACACACACTTCGTGTTGGCGGTGGGGGAATCCTAGCTATGAACGCATGCCCCCAAATAGGTAGGTCTGACATCTCACCCTACCATAACACAAAACCGAAAGGAGTACATCATGGTCACCCCCCTTTGCTTCCGATCAAATGTGGACCGTGTGCGGGCCCACTGATGTGTTCTTCTGGCGTTAGATGGGTGAGACCACATACGAACCACACGTGCGGGTGGCCCGATATGTGTGTGTGTGTGTGTGTGTGTGAAAACGATGTGGTGTGATATTTAAATAACCAAATCACAAATTTGATGTGGCACATGTGCATCGCAAATTAACCGGACATCCCCGACCCCACGGAGGTTCATCTAGTGCGAAGTAGTACTGTGCCCCCACACCCCACACACACTTTGAGTTGGTGGGAGGGGGCATCTCACCAAGGCGTATTGTAAGACTGACCAAGATGAATCACCACCTTGGTCGTATAACCTCTCTTGTTGTTGGGTTAAAGTCATGCATGGACGTCCACACGTGGCCCCACAAAATAGGCTAGCTTGTCGCCGATAACCTCGCGAGGGAGTGCCTGAAGACAACCACTGCGTGCATGTGGCCCAAACATATGTATGAAGTATCATGTGGTGTTTGAATATACCCAGTGCACAACTTTGATGTGGCAGCGTGCTTTTGGAACCGGAAAGTCCCCACAAGGAGCGAGGGTTCACGACACGTATACTATATATATATATATATATATATATATATATATATATATATATGTGTGTGTGTGTGTGTGTGTGTGTAGGGTAACGCAACAGAAAACAAAAATGTTCCGACCTACGTACCAGCCCAGGATCACTATGGAGACTGCATACAAGGTTTGATCTGTTTCGTTACCGACTCGTAGCGCAGCGGAAGTAGAGTGGATGACGATCGGCGGTGCAGATCCCCGCAGCTAGGATTTTACAACCTCCCAACCGCGAGGATGTACTCCCTCGTCAGCTCATCGGACGGATCTCCGGGCAGCCCTTCGGGAGGCCTCGGGACAGTCTTTCGGATAGTCCCACCGGACGGATCCTCGGGCAGCCCTCCGGGAGGCCTCTGGACAGTCTTTCGGATAGTCCCACCGGACGGATCCTCGGACAGCCCTCCGGGAGGCCTCTGGACAGTCTTTCGGATAGTCCCACCGGACGGATCCTCGGACAGCCCTTCGGGAGGACCCTCAAAACTCGGACGATCACTCGGACAGCCCTTCGGGAGGCACTCTCGAACTAAGACCGAAACTACGATCTCTCTACAGAGTTGCACACATACGGTGTCATCTATCCGGCAGGGCTTCGCCGTCCAGAACTAGTTCCTGCCGGAAACTAGACAGCCTTTCGGCTCTACGAAACTATTTCGCTGGGAGGGAGAGAGAAGCCAGAAATGTCATGGCACTTGTATGTGAGAGCAAGGATGGGGAATATGGCAGCCCTCACCCCCTCTATTTATAGGAAGAGCAAGGGGTAGAGTGGGCATATCCAAAAATCCATGTCATCCCAAAATATCTTGGGAAGATATTTGTGGAAAGCCAACTTCCAACCATATCCATAAATCTGATTTCACTATTCACGACGACATTTTTCAGCGTCCGGTCGAACTGAAAATATTTATGTGGGCTTAGAACAATTCCAGTACCCACTAAAATAAGTTTCAATGCGATCCGGAACAATTCCGGTTTAGTGATTTTCATCTGCGAAAAGCATCTGAAGCGGTTCCGGCAGCTCCGGAACATTTCCGGTTTTCATCCCGGAAAATTCCAGAAAGTTTCCAGAACGATTCTGGCATCCTCCAAGAATTATCAGGCACGTGCCGAAACCAATCTGACTTTATGGTATCCCCTGAAACAACTTTTCAGTTTTACCGGAACTATTCCGATATCCTCTCCGGAACGTTTCCGATTCGTCCGAAACTTTTTCGGTGATTTTCTCTCAGACTCCCCGTCTAGTATTCAGCAGATAGATGACCCTTAAGCGTGTGACCCTATAGGTTCGGTGAAGTATAGACATGACTGGAACATCTTTCCGATCAATGATCAACATCGGAGCCGTGGACACCCATATTGACCCCTATACCCACACGAATGAATATTCGAGTGAACCTCCAGTTGCCGTGTGCTATTCCTGTTGCTTCGCGATATGTTACAAATACCCGAGGTGAGAAACATCGGCATCCTCGTGGATCAACACTTGTCCACAATGCCAGTTACCTCGTTGCCGGTTTTTGTTCTCTTTTCTCGTTTCTGTGTTCCGGCATCCCTGTGATCAAATCACACTTGTGTCTGGCCAGACGATGATGGATACCGTAACACCGAGAGGGCCCAGAGATATCTCTCCATCGTCGGAGGATCAAATCCCAATCTTGAGCTATCAAGTTACTTAACATACTTTTCCATGAACCCGTAAGCCGCCGTAATAGCCACCCATTTACGGATGACGTTTAACAAACCCCAAAGTTCATGAAGCAAGCATGAAGAAACTCGACACTCTCATGGTCTAAGGAATTATGCAAACATTAACTTCTCTGTGTTATTAACCATTAACTTATGACGAATGAATCTCATAGCATAACATCAATCGGGTCGATTCAACACAAGTGTTCTACCAACATTTGTGCCCTCAAAGTTGCTGGCATAGACATGCCCATGATCAGGAAAACGTGATCATCATGCAACACTTGAGCTAGTCTTAGAGGCATGACTAGGAATACATTTTACCGTTTATTATCCCACACGTGCACATGGGTTTTCCTCAGAGCCTTTATGGATATACGGGCTCGGGAACCACAGCAGTTATAGCATGGAACATAAACTTAATTATGAACATGGAGATAAACAATAACATTTATTATTGCCTCTAGGGCATATCTCCTACAGACTCCCACTTGCACTAGAGTCAATTATCTAGTCAATGCTAATGCACTTTACACCTGTGGCACACCGGTGTAAAAAATGCTTCGCATGTGGTATAGCTTGATGTCTAACGGATCTGACAACTTCAGTTCCGTGTGTATCTTTGCATGTCCTCGCGTTTTAACGCTTTCACAAAATTCATATTTTGTGTGGACTTGGCTTTGTATATATGTGAATCACAGGTCGAACCTGGATTCCTCAGACTGAGTTATGGAGCAACTACACGCGGTAGTGTCCCATTGACAAAAGCCATCTTGGAATCATACTAAGTTCATGAATGAACTATATGATTCAACATCTTCTATGTCGCTTCGAAAGCGGCAACATACTTAGCCTTAGTTATAGAATTCGCCACAGTAACCTGTTTGGAAACGATTTCCAAATACCGTGTCACCATATTGTGTATAACACAAAACCCTTAACTTAAATCGAAAATCGCATGGAGAAATGATGAAGACTGTATCGATGTAACCTTTTACAACGAACTCTTCATGATCTCCGCTTGCGAGAAAACATGTCATCAGTGCTACTATAGTACTCAATGACCCTTTTTCACTGTTGTCCCATGATCAGTACTTTTGATCACTTTGGTATCTATACTCGCAACAACTTTGGAGTATTGGACATATCTGGTTGTTTTTACATACCATGGAATACATGATTAATCCAAACACAAGAGTGTGTGGAATTTCCATCATGTATTTTACTCATCAGTGTTTTGGGACACTGAGTCTTGCAAAAACTCTTTCCATGTGACTTCGGCAAGAATCACTCCTTGGCGTTTTTAATGCTAATCTGTTTTAGCATCTTGTCAATATGTATTTTTGCTTAGCCCCATTAGGTAAATCTATCTCCATAGATCATCATGCCTAATATCAAGGCTGTTTAGCCCAAGCACTTCATCGAAAAACTATTTTCAAATGAAGTCCTAATTCGTGTCAAGAAATTTATTTCCATTTAACAATGTGTCAAGCACACAAGGTTTTTAGAAATATTATTATGCTCCCACTTACTTTCTTGAAACCACAAGCATCTTCGTTATCCATTGATGAAATTAAACTATTTCATCAAAAACGAAGATTCCAACTCCATTTTGCTCTCTTCTGTCCATTGCTGGAACTCTGAAGTTTGCATACTTACTAGCATCCTCTGGATCGACAAAATACTTTGGACTGTATCTCATACAAGTCCTAGGTTGCATTTCCATCAGATGGAAATCCTTTTGGCATCCATGTTTCATATCTCATGTTGAAATATGTATCAATTGCTAGTTCAATCCGAACCGACTTTTAGCATCGCTGCGGTGAGATAAACTCATCGTAGTCAACTCCTTGAACTTGTTATTGCAACAAGTCGAGCTTTATGGATAAAACATTTTATCCTCATCAGTTTACAGTTCCATAAATATTCGTTAGACTCTAAGTCTTTCGAAAGGTGTAATAAGATTTTAATCTTGAATCACTTATATGGAAACTATCTCAGATTGTATTGGCATTTAGCCAATTCCGGAGTCAGGGCCCATCAACGCTTCCTTGTGTATCGTAGGTATACTGTTGTCTAACAACAATATCTCGCTTGCGCACCTGAGAGGTTTGCACGAGTTTTGCCTACGTGGTTCAGCTGCAAGTTCGACCGAAGTCCATACATTTTATTGTAGAGACTTCCGTATCAGTCGCAGTAGGAAACTCTGGAATCACTTCCAAGGTTCCTTTCCTTTGATCTGATGATGAAGATACTGCTTATCTCGTCGAGTTGCACTGTTCTCCCACTCACCTTTTTGCAAGAACTATTCTCTTTAAAAGCATACCGTTCTCTGTGGCAAACCTTTTGCCTTGGTATAGTGGTGGAGGAATTCCCAATTACTTGGGATAACCTACAAAGTAGCTCTTGTCTGATTTAGAATAGGTTTGTAACCTTTTACACAAGCCCCATATTCCAAATGTTAAGGAAATACCAAGCATGGTTGGGCGTACCATACCATGGTGTCATTTCAACAGACCTGATGGCGCTCTTTTCAGTGTAAAAGCCGGAGTCTCTAAAGCATTACTTTTAAAAGGGATAATGGCAAATTGATTTATGTCATCTTTGATCTTACCATGTCGAAAATGGTTTGATTACATCTTCACAGACATACCACACACAGTGGTGTTCCGGGAGGTGTAAGTTATGAAACTCCTTTCACAACTCATCAGACATTCGCTAAACTTGTAACTCAGATATTTCTTTCTGCAATCTAGTTTGCAGAAACATAATCTTTCTTGTTACAATAATTTCTACTTCATGTTGAAAACCTTTCGAATGATTTCAAAAGATCCAGACTTACGTCTCATCAAGCAAATATCCATATATCTACTTGAGTCATTTCTGAAGATAGATAAAATCCACTGCTAGCAACAACATTTATCGGACTACATACATCAAAATGTATGATCACCAATAAGTTCGTTGCTCGTTCCTTATGGCCTATGAACGGTATTTCAGTCACTTCACTTTTCAGAGGAAAGTTGCAAGTGTCAGATGATTCAAAATCAAACGACTTCAAAATCCATCATAATGGAATTTTTCATGCGGGTTTCTCCAATGTGACCAAATGCAGTGCCACACTTGTGTGGTATTTTTCTTAGTCTTGCGACATTTAGCGTCAGTGTTATGGATGTATCATATTACCATCAATATTCATAACATACGTTCCATCCACTATGGAAGCATGGCCCTTATGTTATTCATGATTCCGAACAACAATTGTTCTTTCATGAACAACACTCTTGCAACAAACATTATGCAAAATGGGCTAGAGTGTATAAAACTCTAAAATGATTTATGAAAGTAAATACAGAGGTAAAGTATTATTATCAATATTCATAACATACATCTCATTCATAATGAAAGTATGGCCCTTATGTTATTCATAACACCGAACATCAAAAGTTCTCTTATGAACAACCTCCTTGCAAGATACCTTATGCAATGGGCTAGAGTGTGTAAAAACTCTATAATGAATTATGAAAGTAAATACATAGGTAATACACCGATGGAAGGTATAGTAACTTTTACTAAGTTCCCAACATGTATTTAAACCTCATTCCTGCCAGTCTTTTAGGCCGTAGTAGTTCTTGCATCGAATTGCAACAGAATGCAATCGAGCGGGTATCTTTGTGATCAACTCACAATACCCAAGAATCAGTGATTAACATGTTTAATCATAATTCCCAAGAACTATTTCTTTGACCAGCCTTCTATACATCAATAACTTGTATGACTTTCATACATGAGCTGGATATTCCAGTCTTCTCTCTTTTTGCCTTTATACTTCTAACAGTTAACTTTCAGTATTTCTTCTATCTCAGAAGAAGCATCCAACTTAAGAGTGGCGTTAGCCCCGGATTTCCTAGGCGTGAAAGTCTTACTAACACAATTCGGACATTTCCTTTAAGTTGTTGTTTTATTCACCTTCATCATATGACAGGCGTTCTACTGGATCCCTCTGTCATTAGTCAAATGCATAGTAAACACTTTTTACTAATAGTTTGCAAAACAAACATTGCTTTGGATATCCCATATCTTTTAGCCTTTGTTTGTGTCTGAAAAATGATTTTCAGTTCCATGAATATCACATAGCTATCCCAAACTTTTGAAGTCCGGGTCTCATGGAAACAAACATATTGCATTTGACCGTAACGGAATTCTAGCTTTTTGGATCAAAGGACGAGAGTCACATTATCCATAGCATTAGCGGGAGAATACTAAAAGCATGCGATAGGACAAAGTCCTTCTCGGCACTCTTGAGGACAATCCTCACATTACGTTACCAACCGTAAAGTTTTAACCAGATATTTAACAGCTAATTCAATTTTAATAGGGAAGGTGGAAATGCGAGCCATTTATTCTATAACTATTTATGCAAATTTCACTTAGACAAAGTTCATAATTAATTGCACTAAGAATTAAAAGAATTAATTCTAAAGTGCGCTCCCACTCAAATCAATATCTCTCAAAATTGATTATGAGTGATTCAAGATCCACATTTCAATTCGACGCCATTGACGGGTTCATCACTGATGACGCGAATTTCAATCGGTAGGCCAACTTGCCAATCACATCTCTATGTGACTCTTGTTCATCTTTCGATGCGTGTGTTCCGAGCTCATGACTTTCATGCCTGAACGTCAAGACAACCAAGTGATCTCGCTGCGAGGTCTCAACTCACCCGCCTCACACTTCCCTAATCGTTCGTACTCATGTGGACATGACGCACTCCGAAAAGTTAGGTGCCGTGACGGTGCTACACTTGGGAGAACACTAACTACTTGATATTATTGTGAGAGATCACCCTAATAAAAAGCGACTACCGCGCAATCAAAAGGGTGCATCATAAGGGATAAACATCTCAGGCAATTCATAATAGCATGATATGGTATAGCCCTTTCTGACGGAGAAGTCTTGTATTTCTTCGTCTTCGGCATTCGCGTCGGTGTTCACCTTCGCGAAGTTTGCCACCACCTTGTCGATGCACTAGATAATATTGCTATCTCTATAGCTAATAAAAATAAGTGCATTACTTAAGGTTGACACGCAGGTCATTAAAGTGACAATCACATGGCTCCAGCCATCATGCCGAATCATGACACGCAGGTCATGTTAATTAATTTACATCATATAGTCATCTCATACATAATCAAATTAATATGAGCACTGCTATACCACATCATATGCACATGCAAACCATCCTGCAAAACCAAGTTAGACGCCTCTAATTGGTTTATGCAAATTTTTACTTTACGTGGCTTCTAAGGTTTTGAACAAACCGCAGCTACCAACGTATTATCATCAAGTATGATTATTCAAGTCGCTAAATTAACATCTCGGGGTGTATGAAACACGAGATAATTAAATCTCGAGCCCCATACTAAACTTCGTCATACGCATGACCCCCGTGCAGATCATATCTGCATTGCCCTTTCATCTGCGAATTTCATCTTTTTTTGACTATGGCGGAACCCAAAGAACTGAAGCACTTCGTTGATCAATCAGGATCGCGGATTGCCAGAACTTTGTGAAATTCCACCATACTGTCTCGAGATCAGAAATACGCAAATTATAGGGAAGCAACAAGAACATCGGGTAACAGACTTCCTCTGCTACCCGCATAAATAATTTTCAGCAATAGATCTCATCTACTCCAAAATTATATTATGCAATACCCATACATCTCATGTATTCTAGATCGAACCTGCATCTACGCATAGCATGGCTCATGATGCCACTGTAGGGTAACGCAACAGAAAACAAAAATTTTCCGACCTACGTACCAGCCCAGGATCACTATGGAGACTGCATACAAGGTTTGATCTGTTTCGTTACCGACTCGTAGCGCAGCGGAAGTAGAGTCGATGACGATCGGCGGTGCAGATCCCCGCAGCTAGGATTTTACAACCTCCCAACCGCGAGGATGTACTCCCTCGTCAGCTCATCGGACGGATCTCCGGGCAGCCCTTCGGGAGGCCTCGGGACAGTCTTTCGGATAGTCCCACCGGACGGATCCTCGGGCAGCCCTCCGGGAGGCCTCTGGACAGTCTTTCGGATAGTCCAACCGGACGGATCCTCGGACAGCCCTCCGGGAGGCCTCTGGACAGTCTTTCGGATAGTCCCACCGGACGGATCCTCGGACAGCCCTTTGGGAGGACCCTCAAAACTCAGACGATCACTCGGACAGCCCTTCGGGAGGCACTCTCGAACTAAGACCGAAACTACGATCTCTCTACAGAGTTGCACACATACGGTGTCATCTATCCGGCAGGGCTTCGCCGTCCAGAACTAGTTCCTGCCGGAAACTAGACAGCCTTTCGGCTCTACGAAACTATTTCGCTGGGAGGGAGAGAGAAGCCAGAAATGTCATGGCACTTGTATGTGAGAGCAAGGATGAGGAATATGGCAGCCCTCACCCCCTCTATTTATAGGAAGAGCAAGGGGTAGAGTGGGCATATCCAAAAATCCATGTCATCCCAAAATATCTTGGGAAGATATTTGTGGAAAGCCAACTTCCAACCATATCCATAAATCTGATTTCACTATTCACGACGACATTTTTCAGCGTCCGGTCGAACTGAAAATATTTATGTGGGCTTAGAACAATTCCAGTACCCACTAAAATAAGTTTCAATGCGATCCGGAACAATTCCGGTTTAGTGATTTTCATCTGCGAAAAGCATCTGAAGCGGTTCCGGCAGCTCCGGAACATTTCCGGTTTTCATCCCGGAAAATTCCAGAAAGTTTCCAGAACGATTCTGGCATCCTCCAAGAATTATCAGGCACGTGCCGAAACCAATCTGACTTTATGGTATCCCCTGAAACAACTTTTCAGTTTTACCGGAACTATTCCGATATCCTCTCCGGAACGTTTCCGATTCGTCCGAAACTTTTTCGGTGATTTTCTCTCAGACTCCCCGTCTAGTATTCAGCAGATAGATGACCCTTAAGCGTGTGACCCTATAGGTTCGGTGAAGTATAGACATGACTGGAACATCTTTCCGATCAATGATCAACATCGGAGCCGTGGACACCCATATTGACCCCTATACCCACACGAATGAATATTCGAGTGAACCTCCAGTTGCCGTGTGCTATTCCTGTTGCTTCGCGATATGTTACAAATACCCGAGGTGAGAAACATCGGCATCCTCGTGGATCAACACTTGTCCACAATGCCAGTTACCTCGTTGCCGGTTTTTGTTCTCTTTTCTCGTTTCTGTGTTCCGGCATCCCTGTGATCAAATCACACTTGTGTCTGGCCAGACGATGATGGATACCGTAACACCGAGAGGGCCCAGAGATATCTCTCCATCGTCGGAGGATCAAATCCCAATCTTGAGCTATCAAGTTACTTAACATACTTTTCCATGAACCCGTAAGCCGCCGTAATAGCCACCCATTTACGGATGACGTTTAACAAACCCCAAAGTTCATGAAGCAAGCATGAAGAAACTCGACACTCTCATGGTCTAAGGAATTATGCAAACATTAACTTCTCTGTGTTATTAACCATTAACTTATGACGAATGAATCTCATAGCATAACATCAATCGGGTCGATTCAACACAAGTGTTCTACCAACATTTGTGCCCTCAAAGTTGCTGGCATAGACATGCCCATGATCAGGAAAACGTGATCATCATGCAACACTTGAGCTAGTCTTAGAGGCATGACTAGGAATACATTTTACCGTTTATTATCCCACACGTGCACATGGGTTTTCCTCAGAGCCTTTATGGATATACGGGCTCGGGAACCACAGCAGTTATAGCATGGAACATAAACTTAATTATGAACATGGAGATAAACAATAACATTTATTATTGCCTCTAGGGCATATCTCCTACAATATGTATATATATATATATAGAGAGAGAGAGAGAGAAACTCTATTAAGGACCCTGGGTGAAGAATAGCTTATTATTCACCTGGGTCCATCAACCGAGCCAGTCTCTCGCTCCGCCTGATCGCACCCGTACCTCAGGCTGCGCTCGTCGTTTTTCCTATGAGCGAGGTAAATTCTTCTATGTGCCGACGTAATCTTTCTCCCTTTTTTGGGTTGACCAAAAATGCTTAGAAGCTAGCGCACTACCCTGCCTCGCCTTTTCTCGGCGGTTCCGACGACGAGTGGCGGGCGGCATCTGGGCTCCCGGCTTGGGGAACGGCAGTTGTTCACGGTGGCTCGATGACTGGCGAGTTCGCACGATGACGGGGTGGTGGGCGGGTAGGCTGGTCGGCGTTCAATCTCGGCCACCCTGGTACTGCGATCTCGCCCACCCTCCAAATCGACCAAAGAGAGGAAGTGGACACCGAGGAAGAATCTTGATGGCTGCTGCTCCATTACTTTCACTAGGAGTTCAGGGAGATGTGGTCTGTGGCCACTGCGGCGAGAGAGCCCTTGGAGCCAGGCGAGACGGGATTCAGAACAACTTTCAGAGGTGAGATAGTCCTGCCATTGCGTATAAATTAATTTGTTTCCTCCGTAATTATTTGTATCTGTGGCAGACTGTTTTGGTCACAACCTGTTTGCGGGAATGTCTACAAGGAATCATTTTTTCATCTCAAGAACCAGCTGTGGGATTGTTTTCATATGCATGGAAACTAACAATCATGCTAGATAAGTGTACCCTGGACTGTTTTTATCCCTAAAAATAAACACATCTCCTTTACATTTAGATGTGCTATGTGATGAGGATAAGTGTAGAATTGTATTGAATAATAATTGATGCAATATTGTGCTAGTTACAAGAAGTATATATAAGAGCCTAGCCGCACCGGACCTAGCCTTATTACAAACCGTGTAGGACTCTAAATCCTATTACAAGTTGTATTCTAACATCCCCCCGCAGTGTCAACGGTAGGCTCGACGACGTTGAGACTGAAAGGAATGTTTTGAAACGGAGTAGTCGGCAGGCCTTTAGTAAAGATATCAGCGAACTGAGCAGAAGTAGGCACGTGGAGAACGCGAACTTGACCGAGAGCCACCTTCTCTCGAACAAAATGAATGTCGATCTCAATATGCTTGGTGCGACGGTGTTGAACCAGATTCCCTCACATGTAGACAGCTGAAATATTATCACAGTAAACAATGGTAGCTTGCTCAATAGGACGGTGCAGCTTCGACAGCAACTGGCGCAACCAAACCGTATCAGCAACCGCATGAGCCACAGTGCGGTACTCAGCTTCAGCAGACGAGCGGGAGACCGTAACCTGCCTTTTTGAAGACAAAGGAACCAAATTGTTACCAAGAAAAACACAAAATCCGGATGTGGACCTACGAGTATCTGGACAACCAGCCCAGTCTGCATCAGAGTAAGCTGTCAAGGAGGTGGGAGAGGATTTGTTGATATGAAGCCCTAAGTCTAGTGTGCCTTTGAGATACCGAAGAATACATTTGACATGGTTGTAGTGTGGAATACGAGAATCATGCATGTATAAACAAGCTTGTTGGACAGCAAAAGAAATTTCAGGACGAGTGAGAGTGAGATACTGAAGTGCACCGGTGAGACTACGATAAAGAGATGGATCAGAGAAAGGATCTCCGTCGGCAGAGAGTTTGAAACCTGTATTAACAGGGGTACGGGAAGTTTGACAATCAAGCATACCAGCACGAGAAAGAAGATCTAGAGTGTACTGACGTTGAGACAAAAAAAGACCAGAGGAGTCACGGATAACAGCAATACCTAAGAAGTGGTGAAGAAGACCTAAATATGTCATAGAGAATTCGTTGCGAAGAAGAGAGATAATATGATCTAAAAATTGTTGTGTGGAAGTTGTGAGGATAATATCATCAACATATAAAAGAAGGTAAGCAGTGTCGGTGTTGTGATGAAAGGTGAAGAGTGAAGTGTCAGAACGGGAAGGGGTAAAACCGATGTTTTGAGCATAAGTAGAAAAGCGTTGGAACCAGGCACGTGGTGCTTGTTTAAGACCATAAAGATATTTTTGAAGAAGACAAACATGATTAGGATAGGAGGAATGTTCGAAGCCAAGAGGTTGTTGACAACAGACTGTTTCTTGAAGAGAGCCATGAAGAAAAGCATTTTTGACATCTAGTTGATGAATTGGCCAGGAAGAAGAGACGACGATGCTAAGAACAGTGCGAATAGTGCTGGGCTTGACAACTGGAGAGAAAGTCTCATCATAATCGATGCCGTGTTGCTGAGAGTAACCACGACATACCCATCGAGCCTTATAACGTGCGAGACTCCCATCAGAATTAAATTTATGGCGAAAAACCCATTTGCCCGAGACTATATTTGTATTGGAAGGACGAGGAACTAACTGCCACGTGTTATTCTGAAGAAGGTGTGGCACCCCGGCTCAGAGGAAACCGGGACGCCCCGTATTCCAGCCCAGGGACAAGTCCTCTGGAATACGGCACTGTTGGCATAGAACAAATCAGCTCTTTATTGCTATGGATAAGGTTACAACGGTACATGGATTACATCGACACGGCGACACTACGCCTGCTCAAAATAGCTCTATGCTAACAGCGGATCCACCTGAGGAGGCGGAGTATCTCTCGGCAGCGGAACGTCGGCGGTGATGGACTCCACTCCGCAGGGACTCTGGCTAGAACGCGTATCCTAGCTCGCGCACTCAACATCTTCAACAAACAAGCAATCATGGCATGACCTGCAAACTGGCATGACACGCCAGGTGAGTACTTTGAATGTACTCACAAGCTCACAACAAACACAGCATTAAGGCAAGACAACATCATAGCAGTCAAAATTAGATCAAGATTTATTGTTACCGAAGGAATGGTTGAAATGAGCAATAACAGGTTACTCTCCCTGCATTCTGGTGACCAACTCGTGATCACTCCAAGAACACCCAACAATAATCCTCGACATTGTTACCAAGACTTGTCCATGGCATGATGTCCACTGTTATCATACTCAGAACATTCTCAAGATTCGATCTGAATCCGATCCAAGACCAATCCGAATCATGTGGTCATCCGACCACTCATCTCATAGCCATCCCATGGCTAACATGTCATATCCCCGACATCATCCGATGTCTAAGCATTTCCACTGTAAGTCCGATAAACTTACTCTTGTCTGTGTTACCATTATCATTACTATGGTTGACCACCTAGTGAGGTCTGGACGGGCTGTCCAATACCGTGGACGCGGCTATTCGAATAGATTTTACACTCTGCAGAGGTTGCGCACTTTACCCACACCACGGAACTCATGGCCTCGTGCTCCCATTCGGGTGGACCAACGACGTTCCGACAAAACCCAATCTATTGCATGGCACTCTCCCGGCCACTCCGACACACTCCCCTTTGGGATATGTCATGGGTGACCCTGTGTCCTTCCGACACCTGCCATCGTCATGGCCAAACAAAACTGTCCCAAACGGGGACGTGCACACAAAACCAAACCTGGGTTCACAAGGCTTCTGCCGCCTACCTGATCAGGGTAGCGCTGCCGCATAACCTTCCCTGGTTGGAGGCACCGGCGAGAGGCATGACAATAGACCGAATTAGGGCTGCCCCATCCCAGCAAGTGTGGTTGCACGAATAAGCCCGGACAGGTGACTCAAATCAACCTACTAAGTATCTTATCCCGAATAATCTTTCTGTCACAGCTGATACTCCGGTATCATAGTAATCCAATAACCAACATGCTTAAGCTATTGCTATTAGTTCATATCCACAATTGCCGGATGAAGCCAAAAATATCATAAACAGTAATCTCTTAATCCAACCACATCATGGCATCATCAAGAGGGTATCTACTAGTCACTAACAATCCAGTCATTAACATGGTAGTATCTTATTCAAGCATCTACTCATGCATATCATAATCCAATCCATAATCATTCTAACTATTATAATAATTAGTTTAACTATGATATTGCATTGCAATTATGCAGATGAGGGTTGTGGCGTGCCTGGAGATGAAGGAACCATCGAAATGAAGTGCGGAAGGGTCGCGGAGACGATTGCCGGAAATAGTTCTCTCCCGGAGGGGGCTGTTTACGGCAAGGGCAAAAGGGTCATTTTCACAGTGTCAAAACAGTATGAAAGTTACACCAAGATGACGGGCTCGAAGAGACGAAGACGTAGGACTTGGATTCACCTTAATCGGAGTTGCGAGTGAAAAGTTATGATAGATTGACTGCCAGGGACCTTGTTGTAAATATTTTATTTACATAGGGGTCCTCAGCAGTTTTTCTGAAAAAAAAACAAAGGGACAGCGCGCCTGGGCCGGCTCGGGCCGAATCTGGCCGCAGCTGAGGCACCAGTTGGGACACCCCGCCGCGGCCGTTGCTGGGCCGGCCCACCACCACCTCCTCTTTTTTAAAAGGAAGAGGCCCGGCCCCCGTTGACCTGTCTCCTTCCTCCTCGCGCCGAAGAACAGAGGGAGCAGGGCCGTGGCGCTGCCGGCGCCGGCTCCGGTGACTCCGGCCTCCTCCGGCCCGGGCGGGGGCACCGGCGGTCTTGGGGCGAAGTGCCGCATCCACCCAGGGCAGCACGAGCGCCGGGGACGGCCTGAGGTGGCGGTGGCTCCGACGCCCGCGGCGGAGGCCGTCGGCCATGCTCGGGCACGCGGCCACCGGCGTTCCGGCGACAGAATGGGAAGGCGGGGAGGCTTACCGGAGGGAGGGGGATCTGCTGGTGGTGGAGGGGGAGGGAGAAGAGGCACGGCTCGCCGGAATTTAGGCGAGGCCGAGCTGCGGCCATGGCGGCAATAGGAGAAGAGGGGGGGCTCTGGCGATGGCTGAGTGGGTCGGGGAGGACCAGAAGAATGAGGCGAGGAGGCTGACGAGCTCGGGGGGCTCGGGGCAGCCTTTAAATAGGCCGGCGGCGAGGTGGGCCGGCCATTGCCGCGGTGACACGCACCCCGGCTTCCCGGGGCTTCGGGAGCTTGCCCAGGGGAGAGGAGGGGGTTCTAAGGAGTCCGGGGAAGGGCGGAGAAAGCTCGGGCGCGGCCGGAAGGATTCGGGAGAGCTCGGTCGACGAGTCCCGTCGATGGCAGAGGCGGTCAGGGTGCGGCGCGGCCGTTTCCGGGCGATGGAGGGGACGGGAGAGAGGGGTACAGGTCCTGGGAGGAAGAGGACGACGAGATGGTGTTGTTTGACATGATCATACGGGCGGAAACGACGAAGGGAAGAGGGCCCTGAGCAAATGACTTGCGGTTCACGTCTACAGCGTGCCAAAACGGTGGTCACCACGTGCACTAGTGTCCATGGTGCATTCTGGCGCCTAAAATGTTGTCTAGCTAAGAGTCCTTGCTCCCCAAGGCACCGTGGAGGAGATGGATCAAAGAAAGAGGCCAAGGGTTGATGGGAATCCTCACTGAAAGCTTGCTGTATCAAACTGTTTGTTAGCTACTGTGATCAACAGAGAGATGATAAGGATCAAGGGTGATGTCTGGGAGATTTAGGATAGGAAGACATATTATCCTGTGGAATTTTAGAGGATTTGGACCAAGGGTTAACATGGTTGCTTTGCAACTGACCAATCTGGTCCAGATTACAAAGCTTGAAGTGCCACTCACATGGAGTGTCCAATTGGGCTAAAATTTGGCATAGCCCAATTTTTTTGAGGATATGAAGATGCCCAAAAAGTTTCATGCCATTTGGACTTGCCAAAATAGCACTTGCTTCATAAGGCATCTCTCTGGATAGAAACTAGGAAAAATTGCACAGGATAAATGGATTAATGAATTGATCCAAAACTTGGTGGAGGGAGTTGATATGGATATGAGAATGTCCTGGTAAATTTTCAGCTTAAATGAAACAATATAAAATATAGTTGCTTCACGACTGAAAAAAATGACCAGCAGCCAAGATTTGATGTTCTGCTCACATAGATTATTGGGTAGGATTGAAACTTGGTGGAGAGCCATGATTTGAGCATATGAAGGTTATTGCAAAATTTCAACTCATTTGGGTACTCCTAGCTAGTACTTCCTTCATTAAGCCTCCAGTTGACCAGAAACTTAGGAAATTAGCCAAGGGAGATTTACTAGCCAAATGAAGTTGAATTTTGGCATGAGGCAATGATATGGATAGGAAATAATGCCCAAAAATTTTGAGAGCAAGCAAGCCAATATAAATGGTACTTGCTTCACAAACTGACAACTAGGGCAGAATCAGAAAAGGAATTTTGGTGGAATATTTTTGAACATGGCAAGGAATAATTTTGACATATCTGAGGAAGATATGACCCAACCAATTTATGAGAATTAATTGGGAATTTTCAGGGTGATAGAAATATGGGTTGCTTCACAACCCAGGACGGACAGGGTTATTCCTTTAATAGAAAAAGGAATATTCCCAATGAAAAGAATATTGGGTTAGGTCCAAGATGTAAATAACATGGTCTTAGGATGATTTTGAGGTTGGCAAGCCACTTGGGAGAGAAATCAAGGGTGATCTCTCCAGGTTTCAAGACCACTAAGCCACAGAAAAGCAAAACTAGACCAAAAATCAAAAGAAAAAGAACTGGGCAAAATCCAGGGTGTCACAGAAGGGCATCATATTCATCTTTCATAGCTGCGGCCCAATTAGGATCTAGGAGAGCTGATTTGTAAGATTTGGGTAGAGAGGAAGGAGATAGAGATGCATGAAGATTGAGACGATCTTTTGCAGGTAAACGAAACCCAGACTTGGCACGTGTGCGCATGGTATGATCGTTAGTAGGAGCTGGAACGGGAATAGCATTAGCAGGAGGGGTGGGTGACGACGTGGTGGACGCGTCCGGTGCAGCGGAGGAAGCGGACGCGGGAGTTGGCGGAGGCGACGGCGGCGGCGGCGGAGATGGCGGCGGCAGGAGGTCTGCCGCGACAGAGTTTACTGTGTTTTCTGCTGCCGGGACAGAGGTGATGACAGAAGTTGTCGCGGCAGGATCCGCTACCGCGGCACAGAATTCGGCAGGTTTCGCTGCAGGGGTCGGCGGGTGAAAGAAGGGAAGATGATTGCGACGAGAGGTACTAGTGGACGGCGTGGGTGAGTTGGGATCTAATTGTTGACGCTCGGAAAAGGGAAAAATATTTTCAGCGAATGTTACATGACGAGACACATGAACACGACCACTAACAAGATCTAGACAACGATAACCCTTGTGCTCGTCAGAAAAACCTAGATGGACACACGGGGTAGAGCGCGGTGAAAGTTTGTTAGGAGAAGTGGAGTAGGAGTTTGGGAAACAAAGACAACCGAAGACACGAACATCGGAGTAATTTGGATGAGAGAGAAATAAAGAGAAGTAAGGTGTAGTTTGTGGGTTAACTTTAGATGGACGAATATTGAGTAAATATGTGGCCGTGTGGAGGGCCTCAGCCCAGAACTTCGGAGGCATAGAAGATTGAACAAGGAGAGTGCGAATGATGTCATTAAGAGTATGAAGAGAACGGTCGGCTTTCCCGTTTTGAGGGGAGGTATAAGGACAGGAGAAATGCAAGAGAATTCCATATTGTAGAAAGAAATTTCAATTTTTAAAGTTGTCAAATTCACGACCATTATCACATTGTATGAATCTTATAGGGAGGAAAAAGTGGACCGAGACATAGCGCTGAAAGTTAAGGAATATATTGTGAACGTCGGATTTGTTGCGTAAAGGAAAAGTCCAAACATAATGAGTAAAATCATCAAGAATCACGAGATAATACTTAAAATCAGATACACTTTCTATTGGTGATGTCCAGAGATCACAATGAAGTAATTCAAAAGGAAAAGTACTAGAGGATTGAGAGGAACTAAAGGGAAGACGAACATGTTTGCCCAATTGGCATGACTGACACATAGAAGAATTATGAGAGTCTCTATTACAAGGTATTGAAAATTCACTAAGAAGTGTGGATAACACATTTTTATTGGGATGGCCGAGACGTTGGTGCCACAGATCAACAGAGGCCACCATAGATGTTGGAGGAGCAGCGGCCGGAACACCATGGAGAGAATATAAATCACCGGAGCTATTGAATTGAGCGATCTCGGCCTTGGTCCAGTAGTCTTTTACAGACAAACCAAAGGGGTCAAACTCGATAGAAACATGATTATCATTGGTGAATTGGCGAACAGAAATCAAATTTTTAATAAGAGCAGGAGCTACAAGACCATCACGAAGAAGCAAAGGCTTAATTGGGGATTGGATTTGAGCCTGACCGACACAGTAAATAGGAATAGAAGATCCATCACCGAGAGTAATAGAGGGAAAAGACGAAGGTGTGCAAGAAGAAAGCAAATTACTCGATGCAGACATATGACTAGAAGCACCAGAATCGAAAATCCAATCCGTACCTGAGTTCCCTTGTGCAGCAAAGTTGTTCATGGCTTGTAGAAAAGCGGCTTGGTCCTAGCTCGGAGTCGAAGTAGAGGCTGGTGTAGTCATGGGAGCTTGCGGGTGTGGTGGCGTCGGCAGTAGGGCCGGCATCGGCGTAAAGAGAGAGCTACCATCATTGTACTGCTGCATGTAGGGGGGCGATGGAGCGCCATAGGATGCATAAGGACTAGCGTTGTAGATCGGTGGCGCGTAGGAGGGAGCAGCGTGGTACGCGGCCGTCGGCTGTCGGGGCGCGAGGACGGGCGCGCCGGTGTGAGGGCGGGCACTGGGCTGCCAGCCACCGGTATAGGCAGGCGGGGCACCATATGGCGTAGGGGCGGACCAAGGCATAGGCCACGCCTGGAATAGCCCTGTCCACGGATCGGGAGATGGGCGCCATCTGGGCGGTGGTGGTGGTGGTGCAGTTGGTGAAGCCGGGGGCGGAGCAGGAGCGGGCGCCGTGGCAGGCGGGGCACCATATGGCGTAGGGGCGGACCAGGGCATAGGCCACGCCTGGACTAGCCCTGTCCACGGATCAGGAGATGGGCGCCATCTGGGTGGTGGTGGTGGTGCAGTTGGTGAAGCCGGGGGCGGTGGTGGTGGAGCTAGAGTAGAGGTAGAGGCGGATAAGACCGCGGCCGCGGCGACCTTGGCGGCGCGCCGTTCGAAGTAGCCGGGCGGCGGCAGCGGTGACGGGGTCGGCGGGTGAGCCATACCCTAGGATCGTAAGTCTGATACCATGTAGAATTGTATTGAATAATAATTGATGCAATATTGTGCTGGTTACAAGAAGTATATATAAGAGCCAAGCCGCACCGGACCTAGCCTTATTACAAACCGAGTAGGACTCTAAATCCTATTACAAGTTGTATTCTAACAATAAGTAATCTAACGAGTTGAGATGAAAAGTCATCTTTGTAATATTATCGAATCTGCTCCATGCCCGAAGTGTATTTCTGATTGCTTTAATTTTCGAATTTTAGTATCTAGAACTTCAGTAAAACTCATCAGGTACAGATGGAATAGATTATCACTATGCTATTTGAGAGACCAGACGAAAACCTTATGCTTCATGTGTCATGTCAATTGATCAGTTGACAGCAGTATTTATAAAGCCATGTCATCTGATTTGGTGTGGGCGAGTTCCCACTCAAATGACACTGAAGAATATTGGCTGGACTTTCTATTACTAACCCATTGTTGACACACGAACACGTCACCGTGTACCCTCGACGCCGGGGGTGATGCACCGCAACTCACGTCGAAGGAGGTCCGACCGGCAGCGCGATACGCAAGACAGCCGGCAGACGCTTTTGAAGACCCGAAACCCCACACGCCCGGAGGGACCCCGTCAGGGAGTGCGGCGGCAATGGGCTGCCCTAGGTCGATTCACTCGCCCCTAGAGCCTTGGTACTCGCAGCTCTCCAATACGAAGAACGACGAAGAACGAGAGAGAAAAACGATGGAGAGATAAAACGTAGATGAAAAAGTAGTATATTGATTGTTCGATTGTGTGTTGTTCAATCGGCCGTCACCCCCAACATATATAAGAGGCGGCTGGACTTCCCGTACAAGCAAAGGATTCATCTAGGCTTTCCTTACAAGAAAATTACATCAATTCACGTCCTAGAGTCCTAGTACTGGTCCCACTCGGATTCAGCCCGAATCTGGTTCAATCTTCTGTCTTGCTCCTTGCGTGGGCCGTGGAATTTGCATATGACTTCCGATGGAGACGGTTCAAATACCAATTTTGTGAGCTTCGACGAGGCCGACAATCCGTATGTTGATCACTTTTCCAAATAAGGCCATATTGAATACTCCACGGGGTCATCTTTAATTTCGAGTCGGACTCGGTCATGTAGCTGACTGGACCGTCCGACTCTTGTAGCGTCTCTGCAGGTCGTATACTATGTCGGATGATGATGACTCCAAAAGCAAAGTTGACCGTTTCGACGTTACGAACAACTCTCATGTTGAACACTTTTTCATCCGAGGCCATCTAGATAATTATTTGAGCCCATCTTCAGCTTCTGGTCGGATTGGCCTTGACAGTTTCCACCCCGGCAAGCTTTCCACCCCGGCAAGCTCTTTGCCCGGCAAGCTTTCCACCCCGGCAAGCTCTTTGCCCGGCAAGCTTTTCACCCGGCAAGCTTTTCACCCCGGCAAGCTTTGCCCGGCAAGCTTTTCACCCGGCAAGATTTTCACTCGGCAAGCTCTTTGCCCGGCAAACTTTCTCGCTGCACCTTGCGGGTCTTTTTTTTGGCAGTAAATGACCTCGGATGAAAATGTGCCCAAAAGCAAAGTTGACCGTTTCGACGTTACGAACAACTTTGATGGTGTACGTTTTTTGATTCGAGGCCATCTTGAATGGCTAATTGCTCACGCATTGCATCAGACACTCGCCAAGACGTGTCTGGTCTCCCGCGTCTTTATTTCGCCTCTTGACATGGCTGCATTCAGATAGCTCTAACTTTTGCATACAAACTCGGATTGAGACGATTTTTATATGAAAATCAACCGATTCGACGAGACGAAGACAATTCATGTAGAAAGTTTCCTCATATGAGATCATCTTGAGGGCGTAATCAGCTGAATAGTGTTCTGGATACAAAATCTCAGTACTTCAAACACAACTTCGGCCTTAGAGATGAGATCAGATGGCTACGGCCCAAATATCAAAGTTTCTCTTTTTGAAGATACGGAACTTTCTCATTTTGAGCACTTTTCTATTTGAGGCCTTCTTAATTATGTTTTTGACCATGCCAAAATCGGGTGTCAACACATGCCCCCCTGTTTTCTGGCAGACCTTGCGTGCCAGAAAATATTGTGCCTAGGGTAATGCTTAAGCACAATGTCAACACTCCATCGGCTGTGCATACTGAGGACGATAATTGTTATCGGCCATATGCTCAGGTTTGCTGCCATTTGGGATTTCTTCAGATATTTGCCGCTTCAAAGCCCATAACGGGTGTATAAAATGTCTCTGTGTATGCATCCCATGGGAATCTTTGCTTGGTTCGAACAACTTTGCCCAAGCACCTCAACAGAATATTGCCAACCATTCAGCAACACAGATCATCAAATATCAAAGGGTATATTAAGTCATGTGCCGAACAATCTTGCTTCACTCGGATCCTGCAAATGACTGATACTCGGATTTCTCCAGTTAGCTTTTTGGCTCGCACTAGATCCTTCATTACTGGCTGAATCGACTAAGGAGTCGGCCACACTAGACCGATTCAAATATGAGTCAGCCGTACACTCCTCACAAGCCGAGTGAATAAATAAGTCGGCCTTGCTGGTATTGCAAAGACTGAACATCGGCTATAGGAGTACCAGACAAACCATGATGAACACCGCTAGCCAGATGCCCGCTTTGCCAATACAATGAACTCTCAGGGCGATATTAAAATATCGGCCATGCGTTCTTATCTCAAAGGAGCTTGGGAATCCGTCCACCAAAGTATGAATAGCCGAAATATATCAGACATTTCAGCTGGGGATAAATTGTTGGGCACAAACTCTGATGGGAAGGTTGCAGAACATGCATGATGCGCCGTTTGGAGTCTCGTATAGTGACATAAAAATCGTTGTTTTTGCCTACCGGCTTCACGCTTGTCCTCCCTTACTCCTGCCGGCTTCACAACAGGAACTTGCACATCATTCTCGCCTTGACGGTTTCTCTTGGGGACCCATGCCATATTCCTCTCCTCCAACTCTTTGGCCCTGAGCCGTTTCAGCTTTCTTTCTTGCCAATGTGATAAGCCGAGTGAGCATCCCGGCTGTGATTTTGTTTTATGCTCTAACAACTCTTTCCTGGCTTTGGGCACCTCCGGCTTGGCTTGTCCAAACTCGGCGATTGGGTCTTTGAATGTTACTCGCTTCACTTCCTTTCCCTTAGTAGCCAACGTAGACTCGGCTGGCTTTTTGTTGTTCGGAGTCGGATCTAAAATAGCACACTTGCGGCCATCTTCTTTCACTTGGTAAACTTGCTTGACCATGTCAATCTTCTTCGCCAAGCTCCAGACCGATTCTTTTTGGTTGAGTCGGTCTTTAACATGTGGTTGTTGAACAAACGATGATCCTCTCGGAGCTGCATAATTTTGGTGAAGCGGCTTAGAATATGATGTACGGTGTGCCCTCGATTTATACCTGTCCCATGATTGATATGAATAATAGTCAGCATGAGAAGGTACGTATGACATCGGCATTGGTGACCCAAAAGGAGGATACGGAGTCAACTCCTTCCTTCGCCAATCCTAGTGTTCAGATTTATTCCTTGGGGTGACTTCGATGCCTTTGTTTCACTCGGCCGATAAGCACACTTCTCCTCACTTAACTTCGAATATTTTTCCAATAACTGCGCGAAAGTGACTTTCGGCTTTTTACCTTTGTGCTTACCGCGGCCTTTTCTTTCTTTGGTTGTGTGTGCATCGGTCTTTGAATTTTCTTGTTCCCCCCAGTGCTAGATGTGTCAGTTGTAGCTTTGATGGAATTCCCATCTTCAATATTGTTGCTGATGCACTCTTGAATGATTACCTCGCTTGAAGATTTGATCACATCATCATTAGCATATACCAGTCCATCTTTGGATGAGCCGGCTTGAGGTAGCCGAGTCAATGCTTGATCGCCATCGAGACCAATCTGAGTCGACTGCCCATATGCTTGTGCCTCAACGGGCTCCAATCGTCCTGTGTTGGCCGATTGTGTGGCTTGATGAATCACATTATTGTCTTTGACATTCTGTTCAAACGAACATTGCATTTGCTCTTGTCTTGATGGCTCGACATCGTGATCAATTATAATAATAGGATTAGTTGGCGACGCACCGACGATGTGATCACTTATGCCCGGACTGAAAGTACACTGCTCGTCCATTAACCGATATTGTGATACCGGCTCTGGAGCAAACCAACCGAGTGGTGCCAGCTTAGCATCATCCGACTCGACTACGCATCGATTTTCGTCCTCCTTTTCCGATGCTCTGGAATCGGCTATCCCGAAGGACTTTGGACCTGGCTTTATGTTTCTGCATTCAAAGTAATTACAAAATATACGTCTCATTTGATACAAAATGTTAGCCAAGCATGAAACAAGCAAAGCTACCCATATGAACATAATTTTCAGTCGGCATAATGGGAAAAGCTTTGGTTGCGATAATCTATCACTAGCAGCCTCTATGAATGGTACAATATGTTGACTAGCATGATTAGTGACAGGACTATTTCTAACAAACAAGTTACTCATCTCGATTGGTCTTTCCAAGTTAATTACGATCTTGCTAATGGATGCATCAATGATATATTTTTGACCGAATCGGAAAGCGAGTAAATTACCTGCTAGACATACCTTTGCGACAAGGTTGGTGGAATATGATGATCGTATATGTGGAACAATGTCTTGCTCCACCCCAAGATGATCCTCCAACGCCTCATCTTCATCTTCTGGATTTCGTGCCTCGTCACTCGGATTACCCGAATAGATTCCACTCGAACGCTCTTTGTCAGCTGAACTTTGCTTGGCTGCATGTTCTTGTTCTTGATGTTCATCGTTAACCGAACTGTGTTCAGCCATATCACTTTGTTCTTGATGCTCACCAATTTCTTTAGCACGAAACTGATAGGGCAGCATGTAAGCTCCCTCACATCCAGAAAAATCGAGCACGGCCAATTTGCTGCGTTTGTCGTTCCTTTGCTCGGTGAAGCTTGCATCATCTGTGTTGGTATACTCGACAATAACTGGCTCGATGCACTCAACATTAGCCGGTGATTCACTCGGATGACTCAATGCACTCGGCTGACTTGATGCACTCGGCCTTAACTGGCTCGATGCACTCGATATTGACTCTATGCACTCGACCTTGGCCGTCTCGGTGCTCAATCCGGTTTCATCCGAATCCATAATTGTCTTGGCTTTAAAGGAACCGTTTGACTCGGCTGTAGACGACTTAGTCATATTTAACTCGGTTTCAACCGAATCAACCGTATTAACCGAGTGAATCCTTTTTTGTTGTTCAGCTTGCAAAGCTTCTGTTTTATCTTGCCTCAACATCGCAGAGGAACCAACATGGTTGCTGCATAGAGGAAGGGAGTTGACGTATTCTTGCAAATCTTCCTCCTCACGCTTCTTCTTGAGTGCTTCATAAGCGTGTCGATATTCTGTTGGTAACTCCTCAAGAGTCGGTGTGGTAAAATTGTTGACGCAATTCCGTGTGAGCTTTGGCTGGATCTTGTCCACTCGGGCCACATATTTTTCTTTAAATTCGTCCCTGCTTGGATCGGCTTGCCCCCCCCCAATGCTTTTAGGATCTTTCGGCAATGAATTGATGTTGCCGAAATTTTGCAATTGTATAGGGGGTGTATGACATGCTCCAATAATAGGTGAAGACGTATGCACTGTTGTTGAACCATATTTCCTCTCGCCAATTTGGTCAATTGGCAACACATCATCTTCTTGCAAAACCCTAGCTCTTATTGCCTCATAATCAGGAACCATCCCCTTATCATGTTGCTCAAGGCAAAGAGCGCTAATCTTCTTGTTTTGGGCTAAACTTTTTAAAGCAGCCAGAGCCACCTCATCTCCTGCAATATTAGGCACAGATGCTCCTGTATATTCTTCATTCATTCGGCCATAACCATGAAGGTGAGCCGAGTCATGAATATTTTGAGTTGTATTTTCTGCCAAAAAATTAATCTCATGAGGTGTAGTATATGATGACTGAGGATAACCGGCCAAATTGCTAATGGAAGCATGGCCGATTCCCCCATCCATCGGCATGTTTGGGGATGAACCCGCATATTGCGAGCCGGCTGACGATGGGTAAAACTGTAAGACACCCTCCTGTACATGTAGTTTCCTATATTGATCACTCGAACTCATCGTGTTGTTCATCGGCATATTGAAAGGAGTTGCCGATGCACGAAAGTTCGGATCCATAAGTTGCATGTCATGATTATGTAATTTCCAAGCTTCTCCAACAGGATACTTAGTCGGCCTTTTCTCGTTAGAGCTAGCCGACATGGCATGCCCATCTAAGGATCTAGTGACAGCAACATAATGGCTATTTGCATCAACATAAGCAGATTTATGATACATGTTACCGTGTAGATTGCAGCCGCTTGATGACGCTCTCCTCGTAGCAAGAACGGGCTGGAGACCGTTCGAAGCTTCGTCCCCAGCGGAGTCGCCAAAAAGTGTGTTCGCACACGAACACGTCACCGTGTACCCTCGACGCCGGGGGTGATGCACCGCAGCTCACGTCGAAGGAGACCCATCCGGAAGCGCGGTACGCAGGCAGTCCGGCGGGCGCTTTTGTAGACCCGAAACCCCACACGCCCAAGAGGGACCCCGTCAGGGCGCGCGGCGGCTATGGGCTACCCTAGGTCGACCTGATCGCCCCTAGGGCCTCGTGGATCGCTGCCCTCCAAGAAGAAGAACGAACGAAGAACGAGGAAGAAGATACAAGGGAGAGGATAAAGATAGATGAACACGAAAAAATAGTAGATTGATTTGTTCGATTGTGTGTTGTTCAATCGGCCGTCACCCCCAACATATATAAGAGGCGGCTGGACTTCCCGTACAAGCAAAGGATTCATCTAGGCTTTCCTTACAAGAAAATTACATCAATTCACGTCCTAGAGTCCTAGTTCCGGTCCCACTCGGATTCAGCCCGAATCTGGTTCAATCTTCTGTCTTGCTCCTTGCGTGGGCCGTGGAATCTGCATATGACTTCCGATGGAGACGGTTCAAATACCAATTTTGTGCACTTCGACGAGGTCGACAATCCGTATGTTTATCACTTTTCCAAATAAGGCCATCTTGAATACTCCACGGGGTCATCTTGAATTTCGAGTCGGACTCGGTCATGTAGCTGACTGGACCGTCCGACTCTTCTAGCGTCTCTACAGGTCGTATACTATGTCGGATGATGATGACTCCAAAAGCAAAGTTGACCGTTTCGACGTTACGAACAACTCTCATGTTGAACACTTTTTCATCCGAGGCCATCTAGATAATTATTTGAGCCCATCTTCAGCTTCTGGTCGGATTGGCCTTGACAGTTTCCATCCCGGCAAGCTTTTCCTGGCAAGCTTTTCACCCCGGCAAGCTCTTTGACCGGAAAGCTTTCCACCCCGGCAAGCTCTTTGCCCGGCAAGCTTTTCACCCGGCAAGCTTTTCACCCCGGCAAGCTTTTCACCCGGCAAACTTTTCACCCGGCAAGCCCTTTGCCCGGCAAACTTTCTGGCTGCACCTTGCGGGTCTTTTTTGTGGCAGTAAATGGCCTCGGATGAAAATGTGCCCAAAAGCAAAGTTGACCGTTTCGACGTTACGAACAACTTTCATGTTGAACGTTTTTCAATTCGAGGCTATTTTGAATGGCTAATTGCTCACGCATTGCATCAGACACTCGCCAAGACGTGTCTGGTCTCCCGCGTCTTTATTTCGCCTCTTGACAGGGCTGCATTCAGATAGCTCTAACTTTTGCTTATGAACTCGGATTGCGACGATTTTTATATGAAAATCGACGGATTCGACGAGACGAAGACAATTCATGTAGAAAGTTTCCTCATATGAGATCATTTTGAGGGCGTAATCAGCCGAATAGTGTTCTGGATACAAAATCTCAGTACTTCAAACACAACTTCGTCCTTAGAGATGAGATCGGATGGCTACGGCCCAAATATCAAAGTTTCTCTTTTTGACGATACGGAACTTTCTCATTTTGAGCACTTTTCTATTTGAGGCCTTCTTAATTATGTTTTTGACCATGCCAAAATCGGGTGTCAACACCCATGTATCATTTTCATCCAGAGTGCATTATTCTGGATGAGCTCAGTCAAATGCAAGTACTAGTCATGAGCTTGAGTTGAGAAGGGATGTTATGTCTTCCGAAGGTGACCTCATGACGATGAGCAAAAAGGAAAAACTCTGGCCGTTGACTAATCATAAATTTATCATGCCACATGTCTGTCCAGTGACGTATTGAAGAATGACTGCCTACCCTGTTTGTAGCTACTGTCCTACAAAGAGTGAATAATTTTGGTTAATATTTTTTCTGGAATATATTTCTTACTGTTTAGGAATATGATTCTCATTTTAAATGTGCTCACGTATGGGTATGATCATCATTCCTTTTAAATGTCTACAGTATACTTCACATCAACACTTCTAAGCCTATTTATTTTGGATGGTTATAGGATGCAAAGTTAATTAATTATCTGATGCCACTTGAAAAGTACATGTGGCCATAAAACAAAAATACTGTAAAATATCAGTGCATATCTTAGTGGGTCTGTACAAAACCCTTCTAATATATCACTGCAAAGTACAAGGCTACTGATATCATCCTTCTGCTTGCAGGTCATAGCCACACGAAAAGCAGGTACTGCTCATGAACATGAATGAATTAGGAAAACAGATAGAGAAGGTGATTCTTTTTGTTATGATCTCCCTTTGGTATACATATTTTTTTCTTCTAAATTCTTCTCTTTTCGTATATTAATTTTGCTGTATATACATTTGGGATATGGCTTGTAGAATATTTTGTGTCATCGTGGGCACAAAGAGCAAATTACTCGCCATTGAGACAAGGAATGCATAGGTCTGCTTGCTGCTGTGCCTGGCAATTACTGAATTCAGAAGAAACTAGACGTCATTTGCTGTTGTGCATCATGTTCTGGAACGGCGAGAGTGGTTCTAGAAACTGATGCTGAGACACCGAAGCAAGATCCTTTTAGGGAAGTGAAGTACACCCTTATTTATTGACAGGATTGTGTCTTGTAATTATGTTGCAGATTGTTTACCCAAGCATGGGGCCCTCATGACACTGGATGGTGTCGTGCTTTCGCATGGTAATGTGCCTGACATTGTAACAGATATGGTGATCAGAAATATAGCTGTATTAACTAGTTAGCACAACTGATCAGTTCTCTGAAAAAGCTGTGTAAGCCTAGCAATTATGGTAATTGGGAAGAAACAAGCATGTTGTATGCACAACATCTCTCATGAGAAGATACACAAACTAATTCCTTGCTGATTTATTTAAAATTGTACAAAGATTGCCCGAATTTCTATTACATCCTGATAGTATACTTCTCAAAGTTATTGTGAAAGATTGTTGGTTTAATGGACAATGTTCCTGTTTTAAGTTGCTTGTCTCTTACATTGGATCCACATGTTCTTACGTTGGTTTAGCCGGACGGCAGAAAAGCCTCGCGGACGCACCTTACTGTTTTCTCGATTAGCTATTTTTTTTCCAAGAGTATGTCGGCGTAGTATTTTCTTATGTGGTCATTGGTGGAGTCTAGAGGCGGGCCATCCCTTCTCTAGTTTTCTTACGTCACATGCAAATTTACTTACCTTGGGTGGTTTGTAGGCAGCTAAAGTCAAACGAATTCATTCATTAACTCATATTTGATGGATCTACGAGGGCTGAATAAACCAGCAATCAGCAGGGCTCCTGGGGGAGCTCGGGTCCTATGGTGGCATAAGCCCAGCGGTGGCTCCCTCCTATAGGGGACAAAGCAAAGATCAATATCGACGGAGCTGTAGCTCGGCATGGCCATTTTGGAGTGGCAGCAGTATGCAGGGATAGCACCGGGTATTACCTGGGCTCCTCTCTTGTTGTCTATGCAGGTATTACTGACCCGACTCTTCTCGAAGCTTTTGCGTGCAGAGAAGCTCTTGCACTTGCAGAGGACCTGGGAATTCAGATGATGCACGTTGCTTCAGATTGTGAGGAAGTGGTGAAGGACATTAAGCAAGGGTCGGGAGGATATCATGGTGCCATCATCCAAGAAATAATTGCTAGGGAAAACGATATGATTTCATGTACTTTCACTCATGAACGTAGAGTCTATAATTTCGAAGCGCATAATCTTGCCAAGTATGGTTGTAACTTAGGTGTAGGTCGTCACGTTTGGTTGGGGACTCCTCATGACCAAAACATTGTACCTTTGATTATTGTGCAATAAAGAAGGCGGGATTTCTCAAAAAAAAAAAAACTAAACTTAGCGTGATCCTTCAAAATATTTCTTGAGACCACAAATTGATCTGATACTATATGTTGTAGATACAACGTAACGTATAGATACAAGGTCCGCTGAAATGGTGTAGTTTAACTAGCTAATTCTTTTCAGGATATGGCATAACTGATGCACATGGACTAGCCATCTCAAAAAACAAAAAATATATGGGCCACTATATATTGGCATAAATTTATGTCAAAATCCCTTTTACCTTAGGCTGGTCGTAATGGTAGTATCATAGCTAGTATCATGCATGCCAACTAGGCAATTTCGATGATGTGGCATGGAATTAAATGAAGAAAGAGAGAGTTGAGTATCATATCATGATACCGTATCATATTTAATGTTATACTACTATGTGTCATGCATGTCAATAAATAAAGGACTATATGATACTAATATATGATACTATGCATTAGGGAGGTAGTATCATACATTAGTATCATATGCATGATACTAGTATATGATACTCCCCATTACAACCAGCCTTACGGTGGCTTAGGCCAGCGGCATTTGGCTCCTCACCTCCGTAACTGTATCTCTCATGCGGCGTAAAATTACCTCCACCATTATGGTTCTTAACGTGGGTTTGGCGGACGGAACTGATTCCTCCTCCACACCATAATATTACCTTGCTTGTGCACCGTAAATTTACTTCGCATGTGTGTCACGCACGGCTTGGCTAGGGTGAGGAATAAGAATTCCTCACCCAGGGTGACGAATAGCGCGACCCTATATATGCGCTTTGCAGTCCAGCCGCCCCGGACTTGTAGTGCGCCGGCGGACTCCAGTTTGTGTGCGATGCAGTTCGGTTGCTCGGGCGCGGCCACGGTGGTGCACGATGACATGCAGTTCCACAGCGTGGTCGTGTAGTCCGCGGCACGGCGCGTTGCGCTCGCGGGGGTGTGGGCGTGCAGTGCATCTCATGGGTGCGTGCAGGACGCGAAGATGGCCGTGGAACACCAGTGCCTTATTTTTTGTAGGTGTTACTCACGGTCACAGCAGGTTGCTTGTGTCCTGTGCATCGGTCCACTCTGATTTCGGTGTGATGCAAAAAATCTCGTTTGGAAACTCAGAAATCCTATATACTTAAGAAGTTCACCCCCACTACTTGATTTATCTCAACATGCAGCATAGACACCTCAGCATCCAATCACACCAAGCCATGTCACACCTCATGCAGTCCCACATCCTGAGGTCATTTTCCCTGAAAGAAAAAACAAAATCTATCTCAACACAGAAGACCAGAGAACGACCGTCTCTCTCCCTGCGGTTCAAGCCCTTGCAATTCCCAACCCATCAGGCCCTCCTTCAATTTCCCCCCTGTCTACATTAGATCGTGGCGTCTGGGATAAATCTCTGCGTGAGGGAGCTCCTCCGGCGTCGCCACCATATATACTTAAGAAGTTCACCCCCACTACTTGATTTATCTCTACATGCAGCATAGACACCTTAGCATCCAATCACACCAAGCCACGTCACACCTCATGCAGTCCCGCATCGTGAGGTCATTTTCCCTGAAAGAAAAAACAAAATCTATCTCAACACAGAAGACCAGAGAACGACCGTCTCTCTCCCCGCGGTTCAAGCCCTTGCAATTCCCAACCCATCAGGCCCTCCTTCAATTTCCCCCCTGTCTACATTAGATCGTGGCGGCTGGGATAAATCTCTGCGTGAGGGAGCTCCTCCGGCGTCGCCACCAATTCGCCTCGTCTCTGCACCTCATCGGGATTCCCCTATGGTGCATGCGCCGTCCTCCGGCGTGACCGCCGGTCCGCCTCGTCTCTGCGCCTCATCGGGATTCCCCACTGGTGCATGCGCCATCGACACCTGGTCCTCCTCTCCCTTCTATGTCTCTGTTTCGGCCAAGGAGAAGCCGCTGGAGGTCTGTTCCTGGCTTTATTTCCGGCCTGGACCGACGCTCTGGTGGCGATGCTAGGCTCGGCCATGGAGTCGATGCCGCATTGGGCAGGTCCCAATCCATACGACCGGCCTGGTAGTGACGCCGGGCAGGACCTCCGTTCACATGCCCAACTTGGAGTAGCGTTGGATCTACCTCCTCCCATAGCTGCCGCCCCGGCTGATTCGTAGATGAGATTGTTTTGGTGGCGTCCTTTTGAAGCTGACCTGCTGCATCTGGGCAGGAAGTCCTGCTCCTTTGTTTTGGTGATAGATTTGCGGCTAACTTCTTAATACCGCGAGCGACATCTCTGGAGTTCAAGGTTAAGTACTCTGTTTTTCAGTATTTGGCGTTCTATCTTCAGTATTTCTTTCTCATAAAAAAGGTCACACCAACTGTGCACAGACCACTACTTCAGCCCCTCTGCAGATTTCTATGGAGGTTTCAGGGATTGTGCAATTATCCTGGTGACCATATACTGGTATGCCACGCCAGTGAGAGTCTCTCTATTGACTGTTATGAATCTATGATGAGTTGATGACCCGTAACTACTCATCTGATCTAATTTCTTTGCAGGATTAAATAGGCTTTGTAGAGAGAGAGAGAGAGAGAGAGAGAGAGAGAGAGAGGGAGGGAGGGAGGGAGGGAGGGAGGGAGGGAGAGAGAGAGAGAGAGAGAGATTATCTTGAAACAATTCAGAAACTGAAATGCAAAACAAAAAGGTATTCAAGTGTCATCGGTTGTACCCTGATTTCAGGGAGGGAGGGAGGGAGGGAGGGAGGGAGGGAGAGAGAGAGAGAGAGAGATTATCTTGAAACAATTCAGAAACTGAAATGCAAAACAAAAAGGTATTCAAGTGTCATCGGTTGTACCCTGATTTCCCCTCAATATTTATATATTATGTGATTTTCTTGCAAATTTGGTAGTCTGTGCATTATAGCTAATGAATTTTCATCCATCTAGGCCTCCCAAGTCCTTTAGTTATATACTACTCTATTTCTCATCTTGCTCATAGATAATATTGAATTGCTTCCCATGTTATTTACAACTTACGGAGGCGAATCTGTGTTGTGAATTCGAAACAGTACCAACCTATGCAAGAACATCTACAGCCACCTATTGCTTGATACCGTTGACAAACTGGGATTTACTTAGATCAACCTCTTCCTATTCTAACTATCAAGTTCCATGTATATACTGTAGGTGAGATTTAGCATTGATGCTATTGGCGACAGGGACATAGGACATCTTAAGATCTCAGACCCGGGCAGGCTATACAGGTTCAAAATTTAGCATTAGTCTATATTGCAAGGAAACATCTAATTCAACGAATATAAGTAATATTGGTCATAGTTTCACTTTCACCCAACACCATGCAGGTCAAACACAAACGCTTTGTTCAATTTATTTCTTAATCTATCATTTCTATATGCAAAAATAGTATTCTTAATGGTTATATTTTTCTGCCGATGCTTTATGGTCAAAGTTCTTGCTGATACATTATCGATTCTTACCCTGGGCATTAATAGTTGCAACAGGATGAAGTCATGTTGATTTAGAATAAACTTCAGCATATGATCCAGTTCACAATCTGGAATCATTGGCTAAGTGTAACTACAATTCTCTAAAGAATTATTTATGATTGAATTGTATCTTGTATCAATTTTTATATTAATAGTATTGGGAGCAAACTTCCAGTTACAAATTTCTGCAACATGTTGTTTTTATTAGTAGGCGAAGGTGTCTCTTGGCGCTCTTGAGGTGGAGCACCTGGGATTATTTTGTCCGAACTATTGAGTGCTTGGAAAGAACAGTCTCCTGTGTTGTGCTACCAAAATCTTGGTATATGCTTGCTTGCTTCTTCTATAAGATTTCTTTAGATGAGCTGTGGCATCAATGTATTGAAGAAAAAACCCTTTGTTATCAATTATATATCACTCTGTTTCTTGGACTATCTAATAAATTAATAGTTTTCTTACTTACCAGCTTATTCTCCTCATATATAGCACTACAAAATCCCGCAGCAACGCGCGGGGCATCATCCAGTATGCAAAGTGGAGATCCACGGCATGCAGCTCGGCAGCGTGGTCATGCAGTCCGCTACACGGTGCGTCACAGTCCGTGGCGCGTGGGCATGCAGTACGGCGCGTGGGTGCGTGCAGTAAGCAACTTCAACGATGGCCGCAAACAAAGAAAACATATTTGATCATTATTTTGGGTGCAGCCCAGAGGTGTTCCCCTTAAAACATCCAATTCAGTTCATTGTAACAAAAAAAATCGATGGCCCCCTTTGATACAAAAAAATGTTAGACAGGATGCAAATTTCTGCAGGTTATTTGTAGCTCACTAGAGATGTGCATGCAGTTCTGAAGAGATGTATGTTGACGCGTTTGAAAAGTGTATGCTAAACATGAAAAGCAATGCATTGTTAAATATATATGCGGTTCGCCGAGCCGTGGAGTGTAATTCGCCGGCCGGCAGCGTGCAGTTCGATGGACGCTTTTTTATCTGTTTTTGAGTGGGTGATTTGTACCAGAAAAACACATGCAGTACTCTCTGTCTGACATTGCAGTGCACTTTCCAATACGATGCAGTTCACTCTGTTGATTTTGGGTCTGCGAAAAACAGAGTGTCCGCATTTTCGTAAATTCAAAACTGCTCTTAAACCATAAAGAATTAGAGTGTTCTACATGAAAAAGTTGCGCCTCGTCGATATCTTTCCAACGGTGTATCATTTGCATTATTCCAATGATCGATTTGGAAAATTTGCGAAAAAACGGCCGCTGTCACTCGTCGGCCGCTGCATCATTTTTAAAATTAACTTAAAACCATAAGGAATCTGAAAACAAGTTCTACATATGAAAGTTGTGCCTATTCCATAGCTTTCCAACGGCGTATCACACGCCTCGTTTCGAGAAACAGTTAAAAAACTACTGCAAAAACAATAAAAAAACTGTAAAATTTGAAAAAACAGAATTCCGCGATTTCGTAAATTTGAAACTGCCCTTAAACTGCAAGGAATTAGAGAGAGATTTCTATACGTAAAAGTTGCGTATCGACGATATCTTTCCAACGGCGTATCATTTGCTTCATTCCGACCAGCGGTTTGAAAAAATCACTAAAATACTCTCGCTGCCAACCGTCGTGCGCCGCACAATTTTCAAAACTGCTCTTAAACCGTTACAAATCTCGAAAAGTGTTCAACATGGCGAAAGTTGCGGCTAATCCATAGCTTCCAACGGTATATTACACACTTCATTCCAACAAACAGTTAAAAAATTAGAGCGAAAACAGTACAAAATAACGCGTGCAGTTTTTTATCTCGACATTGCAGTGCAGTTTCACTAACAGTGCAGTACTTTTAACCTCCGCAAGAAGTTCGAAAGTGTTAGCAGAATAACTATTCTGCTAATATTAACAGAATAGACCGGCAGTATATATAGGGATTCATGTGTATGCGAGCCCTCGAACTTAGGTCTCGAATCTCACCATGATCGACTATACGGTAACGCGAACCAATAGAAGAAGAATCCACCATCGTACGTAACCTCTCTCGCATTGTTGGTCGAAGTAATGGACGTCCATGCGGGCCCACGAATATATAGGCAGTCGATGATAATAACCAAGCGAGGGAGAGTGTCCAAAGACAACCACTGCATATGTATGTGCCCCAAACATATGTATGGACATGGGTGATGCATGCATATATGTTTGAATACCAAAGCACAACATTTTGATGTGGCGCATGCATGCATCGAAAATCGCACAGTCCACACAGATCTGGTTCTGATGTGTCGCGTGCTCGTCCCCCCCCCCCCCCCCAACCACTTCGACCCGGTGGGAGGGATTCGTGCGTACACATGCGCTCGAAGTATAGTTGCATGTACCATACCGTATAAGACGAACCAAAATTTAATCCCCTCTTAATTATAAGTCAAATTAACCTCTATTGCTGTCGGTCGAAGTGATTGACCAAGCGGGCACAGAGAGATGGACGAAGCATCTCGCCGATAACCCCGTGAGTGAGTGCTAGAGGACAACCGCCATCGCTTGCTTGTGGGCCAAACACATGTATGGAGATGTGTGGTTGTGATGTTTGAATACCTAATATACATGCAGAACTTTGATGTGGCACCTGCCTCTCGGAAACCTTTAATTAAGTCCCGAGATTCATGACACGTAGTATATATATGTTGCCCCCCTCCCCGCTTCGACGCGTAATATATAATATATACTCCTACGTACCGTAACACAACCCGAAAATAATCCTCCTTGTTCGTCAAATTACCTTTATCGTTGTGTCATATATTAGATGGACGATGACCTCGCGGGCCCATATATGGAGGGAAGAGTCGCAGGCGAATGAGTGACAACCATCGTCTGCACGTGGCCCAATGTGTTGGTGATGTTTTTAATACCCAATATGCACAACTTCTTTGTGGCACCTGCCTCGAAAACCGAAAAGTCCCCACACGGAGCGAGATAGACGTGTGTGTAGTATGTACGTGCTGCCCCGGCCCCCTCCTCCCCTCTTCGACGCGTACTATATACTCCTACCGCAACACAACCCAAAAAGAAACCTCCTTGTTAGGTCAAAGTGATGGAGGACAACCTCGCGGGCCCACGGATGGAAGCATCGCACGCGAGTGACTATCCTATATGACGTGTAGTATTGCCCCCAGCCACCCTCTTCAACGCGTACTATATATATACTCCTACCATACGTAACAAAAACCAAAAAATGACCATCCTTGTTGTTCCAATTAACCTCTCTCATCGCATGTCATAGTGCTGGACGGCGACCTCACGGGCCCACGCGAGTGAGTGTCCTAGGACCACCGCGTGCATGTGGCCCAAAGATGCATGTCAAACTTTTTCTGCAGCGAACATGCGACCAAATGAGTTTAGTGTTAAAAAAAATTAAAAAAATAGATAACATTTGTCCATTTTTATACATTGATTTCCCAGGGATTTAATGTGCAAAAATCAAATTTGATCTACATGAGACCCGTGATAGTGCACGAAAATGGATTGCAAAATCATATGTCTACGTGTCCCTAGGTGCATGTTTAGTCCCCATGCAAGAAATTTCTGACATGGAGAATCTTGTTTTTAAAATGCAGTAAATCCAAAACTAAGTTGAAATTCATGAAACCTACCGTGGTGTCATATGGACACCAATAGAGTGTGATATTATTATTATTTTCAAATTTGAGACAAGTTTTGATATAATCTTCTTACATACAGGAAATTATTAATAATTATCAACCAATATAACAAACGGACTCTTTATTCGAACCGTGTGCGTTAGACCAACAATGTACGTGCCGTGCTTCGGTTAAGCAATAAAGCGGCAGAATTAATCATCAAAAAGGAAAAATCAATATAATACGTGCCGCGCATGCGTCCCGTGTGCCGTACGAGCATGCGTGAGTTGACGAGACGCATGCTAGCAGGCAGACCGGGAGGCCGAGGCATCCGCGTGTTCGCTACGCACTCACCGTGGGGCATACTATTAGATCTGTGAAATGACGGTAGGCATGCCAGCAGCCCCAGCAGTCCGCTGCGCAGACTCACCGGGAGGCGAGCCAACCCTTTGACCGCCGCCCACCTCGCTCCCACTGCTCCATATTAATGGCGCGCCCGATCTGCTGGTCATAATAGGCGGCCGCACACCCCTTCCACAGTTGTCACCGCCGCATGGAGTGTATTAGGATTTTGCCAAAGCGCACCATCGGTGGGAGTGGCGACGCCGGGGCTGATAAAGCACCCGCGCAACGCATGAAGCTTGGCGCAGAGGTTGCTGTCGCCGCCGACGAGGTCTCGCGCGGGCAGCAGCGCGACCCTTGACTTCGTCGCCATCGTCGTGCCTCCCCAGCCGGAGCCAGAGGTCCACAGCTACTCCGGCAATGACTCCGACTCCGACGGAAAACCTGTTAGTCCCCCCCCCCCCCCCGCCCCTTTTGTTGTGAACAGAAATCCTTGGTTATGTTCACCCAGTCCATGAAATCAGAGTAAGATTCGTTAGATTCGTGTAGTGTATTGATTGTTTGAATGGTATCTATGGTTAGTGATTAATTGTTTGTTCAGTACAAATGATTTTTTGCTTATAATCCGATTAGGATTAGCGTGCGTGCTAATAATTCGTAGCCAGATCTTGAGAATTGATTTTGAATGTCCTACATATCTGTTCGTGCCTTTCTTTTCTTCCAGATCTTGAGATTGGTTTTGAATGTCCTACATGTGTATTGCTGCCTTTTTTCAGATTGCTATGTACAAAGATGAGGCTTCGGCCAGCGGTGCCGCCGGCTGTAGATCCTGCACCCGGCAGCGCAGGCAGAAGCGGCCACGCCACCTGGATCCGAGGAACCCATAGAATATCGGGCGGACTGCATCAGCGATCTCCCGGACGCCATCCTTGCGGAGATCATCTTCCTTCTCCCCACCAAGGATGGCTGCCGCACACAGGTCCTCGCATCTCGGTGGCGCACTCTGTGGCACGCCTCGCCTCTTAATCTCGACTGTCGCTGGCTATCTGTCGTACATGATTTTGAACTCCACAGAGCCATCATCTCCTCCCACCAGGGCTCCTTTCAACGCCTATGCATCCCGGCATGCTGCCTGCTGCACATACCCTGCACGGTGGACGCCTGGCTGACATCCCGTCAATTCAAAAACTCTAGCATCTTGAGTTCTACCATTACTATGCAAATAGCTGTCCACCAAGCGTTGCAGCTGTGCCCTCACCACCAATGTCCATCTCATGGTTTTCCTCATCTCTCCACACCGCCACCCTGGCCCGGTGTCATCTGCCAGACAATCTGGTACAAATGCTTTGACTCCCACTGCTAAAAAAACTCGCGCTTGTGGTTGTCGATCTGTCGGAGGCCTCACTGCACAGCATCATCCACTCCTGCTACCCTTCCCTGGAGCGCTTGCTGCTTGTTTTTGGAAAAGAAATCCGTATCCGTTGTCTCCAAATAAAGTCGCCTCACCTTGTAAGCATTGGAGTTTGCTTTAAAGGAGAGGAGCTCATCATCAAAGACGGCCCTTCACTCCAAAGGCTGCTTCTTGATTATCGTTATGCACCTTCGAAAATAACTGTGGTTTGTGAGCCTAAACTGGAGACCTTGGGTGTAATTCCTGATCCGTTTGATGGTTACAAGATGGTGGTTGGCTCCACACTTATTCAGGTAGTCTATATTATCATCAACACTTTTGTAATCATAAGCTGCATTTTTCATTTCTGTGCATACGTTTATATCATCAACACTTTTGTAATCATAAGCTACATTTTTCATTTCTGCGCATAAGTTTTATATAATCTTGGAGTACGCTTTTTGTACTAATATTATGTTCTATGCTCAATGAAGAGTTTGTCCATGGGTACCCTATCAATGGTGCTGGATTCTGTCAAGACCTTAGATATCAGTACGTGGTGTTTTGATCTGAACATGATTATCGGCTTGCTGCGATGCTTTCCATGTCTAGAGAATTTGTATATAGAGGTGATGATATCAAGCACATTGATATACTTTACTAGAACTAACCGTTCAGCTGTACTATTTTTTTAGACATTAACTATTTTCAGTCTTCATGTCTATTTAGGCTAAAGGACATGGACAAAAAGGTATAACCAATCGGTGGCATAAGAAGCACCGGGATTTTCTAAGTTCTCATGACATTCGTTTGAGGACAATAATGATGGAAGGATATGCATCCAACCATGCAAACACTAGCTTTGTCACATTCTTCCTGTTGAATGCGAGAGTACTATTGTCCATGAGGATTAAGTTTTTTAACAAAAACTTTCTCACGGATTGACACGTTGAACAGCATAAAAAGAAGCTTCAGGTGGACAAAAGGGCTTCTGAACGTGCTCGGCTTCTATTTACAACAATTTGTCTTCATGTGCCAATTGATTTTCTGGTCCAGGATATTGATTTTATGGATCAGACCGATCCATTTGATTGTGACCGCCGAAAACTTTGGTTGAGTTAGTTGTTATTGTCATGTTCAATCTCGATTTTGTGTAAACCTGATGAACAATTAATCATCATGCTTTTGAACCTTTTGTAAGCTGGGGTTAGATATTGCTGCCCTTTTCAACTCGGCTTTGACCCATATTTTCTTTCATACAAACCGGAGCTTCTATCAAGAAGCCTCATGCACTACAGGAATCAGCTACTTTGCCGTCTGCCATGGCAGACGGCAAAGGCATGGTCGGCGGACGGCAAAGCCTTTGCCGTCTGCCAGCAGACGGCCAGCAGTCCGGCTGAAAAAAGAGTGGCAAAGGCCACTTTGCCGTCTGCTGGCAGACGGCAAAGAAGCAAAGTTCTTTGCCATCTGCTGGCAGACGGCAAAGCCTCTGGACGGCAGAGAAAAGGTACTAGCCCCGTTAGGAGGCTAACGGCGCTCTTTGTCGTCTGCTGGCAGACGACAAAGACCTTTGCTTCTTTGCCGTCTGCCAGCAGACGGCAAAGAGCAGCAGCTGACGTCAGCTGACGTCAGGCGTCGGCTGGGCTAACGCGGGCTCTTTGCCGTCTGCCAGCAGACGGCAAAGTGGCCAAATAGGCCAGCCCAGTGCTCCTAGGTTGCACAGGCTGCTGCCACATGGCCCCTTTGCCGTCTGCTGGCAGACGGCAAAGACCTTTGTCGTCCGCTGGCAGACGGCAAAGTGCCTGCACTGCCACTGTTTTTATTGTTTTCTATTATTTCCCTGCATTTTCAACAAACAAATATGATATATATACATAGCAGTACACCAATGCATAGCAGTACACCAATACACCAATACATAACAGTCCATAATTGCATAGGGTATTAAAACATCCAATACATACATAGTTTCACCATGTTCATCCATATATACATACATAGTTTCACCATATATAGTTGTTCATCAATACAAATCAAAACAAAAAACTAAACAGTAGCATTCTGCCATAGCCAGCTTCCATGAAGTGAATCAAACCTGCAAAAATGGGAGTAAGAAATTAGAAGAAGAAGACTAGAAGAAGAAGAAGAGGAATAAGAAGAAGATGAAGAAGAAGAAGAAGAAGAAGAAGAAGAAGAGGAGCTCTTCTTCTTCTTCTTCCTATTCCTTCTTTTCCTCCTCTTCCTTATTTTTCTTCATCTTATTTATTATTTGTGTCATTTTAGAGTTAACCTATCTAAGTATGCCATTTGTGCTAACCTAGGAATATGTAAGTATAGGTCATTTTTATGCTAACCTTGGTAATTATGCCATTTTTGAGCTAAATTAGGTAAGTATATGTCATTTTAGAGCTAACTTAGGTAATTATGTCATTTTGGAGGATAATAAGCTAAGTATATGACATTTATGAGGTAACCAAGGTTAATATGCCATTTTTGCAACGAATAAGCTAATTATGTCATTTTAGAGCTATCCTAGGTTAAATAGGTCATTTTGGAGCTAATTAAGGTTATTATATCATTTTTGAGCTAGCTAAGCATATTAAGTCATTTTGGAGAAATAAATGCTAAATATAGGTCATTTTAGAGCTATCCTAGGTTAAATAGGTCATTTTTGAGCTAATTAAGGTTATTATGTCATTTTTGAGCTAGCTAAGCATATAAATTCATTTTGGAGGAATAAATGCTAAGTATAGATCATTTTAGAGCTATCCTAGGTTAAATAGGTCATTTTGGAGCTAATTAAGGTTGTTATGTCATTTTTTAGCTAGCTAAGCATATTAAGTCATTTTGGAGGAATAAATGCAAAGTATAGGTCACTTTAAAGCTATCCTAGGTTAAATAGGTCCTTTTGGAGCTAATTAAGGTTATTTTATCATTTTTGACCTAGCGAAGCATATTAAGTCATTTTGGAGGAAAAAATGCTAAGTGTAGGTCATTTTAGAGCTATCCTAGGTTAAATAGGTCATTTTGGAGCTAATTAAGGTTATTATGTCATTTTTTATCTAGCTAAGCATATTAAGTCATTTTGGAGGAATAAATGCTAAGTATAGGTCATTTTAGAGCTATCCTAGGTTAAATAGGTTATTTTTGAGCTAATTAAGGTTATTATGTCATTTTTTAGCTAGCTAAGCATATTAAGTCATTTTGGAGGAATAAATGCTAAGTATAGGTCATTTTAGAGCTACCCTAGGTTAAATAGGTCATTTTTGAGCTAATTAAGGTTATTATGTCATTTTTGAGCTAGCTAAGCATATAAATTCATTTTGGAGGAATAATTGCTAAGTATAGTTCATTTTAGAGCTATCCTAGGTTAAATAGGTCATTTTGGAGCTAATTAAGGTTGTTATGTAATTTTTAGCTAGCTAAGCATATTAAGTCATTTTGAGGAATAAATGCTAAGTATAGGTCACTTTAGAGCAGTCCTAGGTTAAACAGGTCCTTTTGGAGCTAATTAAGGTTATTTTGTCATTTTTGAGCTAGCTAAGCATATTAAGTCATTTTGGAGTAAAAAATGCTAAGTGTAGGTCATTTTAGAGCTATCCTAGGTAAAATAGGTCATTTTGGAGCTAATTAAGGTTATTATGTCATTTTGGAGGAAATATTTCTAAGTATATGGCATTTTAGAGCTAAATAGGTAATTTCTTAAGCTAAGTATGAATTTGTTAAGCATAGCACTTGGGAAACTGTGGCACCCCGGCTCAGAGGAAACCGGAACGCCCCGTATTCCAACCCAGGGACAAGTCCTCTGGAATACGGCACTGTTGACATAGAACAAGTCAGCTCTTTATTACTATGGATAAGGTTACAAGGGTACATGGATTACATCGGCACGGCAAAACTATGCATGTCTAGAGTAGTCCTATGCTAACAGCGGATCGACCTGAGGAAGCGTAACAACGGTGATGGACTCCACTCCGCAGGGACTCTGGCTGGAACGCGTATCCTAGCTCGCAAACGCAGAATCCTCGACAAGCAAACAATCATGGCATGACCTGCAAACTGGCATGACACGCCAGGTGAGTACTTTGAATGTACTCGCAAGCTCACAGCAACCAAAGCAATCAAGACAAGCAACAGTATGGCATTAACATGTTAAACAGGTATAGACATGATGATGCTAGAACAATATAGCATAGCATGGCATATGAGCATGATGTTCCTACATGCAACAGGTTGATTCTTTCATGATGCAACTTACTCTGCTCGAGGGTTACTTCGTAACCACTGTATGTAAGAACTTACCATCGAGTGTGCCACACGATAACCTCGGGACCAACCAAACTTGGTATTTCAATACCGTGGTGATACATGATCACCAGGAGCTTGATCTTTACCCGAGATCACCACATAACGCTATCCATCAAATCTGGTATCCACGATACCACAGTGATCCTCTCATGATCACGATCAACCAACATCGGTATCCTCGATACCGTGGTGATCCTCCCGCGATCACTTAAAGATCAACCAACTTCTTCCTCATCCAACAGGGTTGTCATTAGCCAGATTACTATACTGTTGACCCATAGTGTGTCCTATTACGAACTGTGCCCATATCCGAGGACGCGGCTATCGATAGATTATACACTCTGCAGAGGTTAGTACACCGTACCCACACCACGGAACTCATGGCCTCGTGCTCCCATTCGGGTGGACCAACGACGTTCCGACAAAACCCAGTCTATTGCATGGCACTCTCCCGGCCACTCCGACAAACTCCCCTTTGGGCTATGTCATGGGTGACCCTGTGTCCTTCCGACACCTGCCATCGTCATGGCCAAACTAACTGTCCCAAACGGGGACCTGGTACCATATAACTAACTGGGTTCACAAGGCTTCTGCCGCCTACCGGGCCAGGGTAGCGCTGCCGCATAACCTTCCCTGGTTGGAGGCACCGGCGAGAGGCATGACAATAGGCCAAGTTAGGGCTGCCCCATCCCAGCAAGTGTGGTTGCACTGGTGAGCTCGATTCGGCACCCACTATGACTCAGCCAACAGGTGTTCAAGTTCGATTAACATCCGGTTAAACTTGAATGATGACATGCTGAGTCATGATGAAACCATAATGCACATGAGCAAGATACAACCCTAGCAGGGATGGAAAGCATACTATCTGGGTCATAGCATTAACAGCATGCAAGCATTTATCCAGCTAAATACGGATGATCATGATGAGCATGGATAACCTCAGTATGTCCATAACAATCATTTAATGAACATGAGACATGTTATCACCCTAGCAGGAACTACTGCAAGTATTATCCATAAGCATAATGGTACCAATAAGTACTTGATAACTAGTATGACATATGAGCATATAAGTATTAACAGGCACTCCTTAAATAATTATTCAAGTAGGAAACCATAGCTACTGCAAATCTGTCATGCAAGTGGCTGTCGTGGCTTGCCTGGGGATGAAGAATCCACCGGGGAGAAGTGCGGAAAGTTCGCAGAAGCGATTGCCGGAAACAGTTCTCTTTCGGAGGGGGCTGTTTAGGGCAAGGGCAGAAGGGTCATTTCCACAGTGTCAAAACAGCATGGAAGTGACATCAACAGAACGGGCTCGACGAGATGAAGAAGTGGGCTTTGGTTTCACCGGAATCTGAGTTGTGGGTAAAAAGATATGAGTGTTTGAAGTTGGAGGGGCCTTTCTGTAAATAAAACATTTACTTATGGGTCCCTGGCCGATTTTTCTGAAAAAAAAAACAATTCGCACTGTGCTTGCAGGCCGCTCTGGGCCGAAAGCCACCGGCTGCTGGACGCTGGCTGGGCCGTGCGGGCGTCACTGCTCCACCTGGGCCGGCCCACCCGCACCCACCCCCACTTAAATGACGTGGCGGGGTGGTGGGTCGCTGCCTGGTGGGGTCGAGAGGAGGCGGGGCCCGCCTGGCCTGACCGTCTTCAACCTCCCGCTCGGGAGCGGTCCTGGCCGAGGGAGAGGCGCGCCCCGACGGCGACTGCCGGCGCGTCCGGCCACCATCCGCGGCGTGCGACCTATCCAGACGCTCGGGAGGACGAGGCGCACCCGTTCCCAGCCTTGGAAGTCGCCGGGGAGCTTGGGAACGGCGGCAGTATTGACTGCGGCGGACGGTGACTCGGCCGGAGTTGGGCTCGTGGCCACAGGCCACCGGAGAAGGAGCTGATGACATGGGAGGGTCCGCTGGGCTCCAGGGGATGTTACGGTGGTGGAGGAACGGAGAGGGGCGGCCTGGTTCGCCGGAATCGCAGAGGCCAGGGGCGGCGGCCATGGCGGCGATTGGCGGCGAGGAGAGGCTCCAGAGACGAGAGGAGGGGTCAGGGAGGAGCTAGGAGAGTGGTGAGGAGGATGAGATGCTCGGGAGGGGCTCGGGACGGCTATATATAGGCGGGGGATGGCCGGAGGATGAGACCGTCGTCGTGGCGATCTTAGCCAAACCCTGGAGCATGGAGGGGATGGCTCGGGCTGGCGCACGGCGTCGCGGCGCGGCCGACCTGACCGCCATTGAATGCGAAGGGATGGCTCGAGGGGGAAGGGGCCAAGGGCGGACAGCGACGGCTCGGTCACGGGCCGAGCAGTGGCGGCGATCGCCGTGGCTCAAGGGGGAAGAATCCGGAGGGGAGAAGTGACGGGAGAGGGGGAAGTGGACACCGTGGACACTATGGACATGGCCGGACACGGCAGAGCTGGCCGGAGTTGTCCTGCCGACGGAAACAGTGCGCAGACCACCGTTTTGGCCGGCTCTACACGTGGTCACCAAGGGCACCGCGTGTCCAGGGCATTCTTGAGGTGTCAAAACATGTCTGGAGTCTTCTCCTCCCTGCCTTGAGTTGCCAGAGATAGTTTGGAGGGGAGTAAGGGCAAGAAATGATCGATGATAGCTCACATGTGATCTGACCTGAAGGTGTTTGATAAGATTTTTAAGATATTCAACAGGACGCAGACACTGGTCTTTGGCATGGGGTTATCACACACTAAGATGACTATTGTGGCCAAGTTTCAGCTCAAATGGAGCAGTGTAGATGACAATTGCAGTTCAAATGTCAATACTGACCAGAAGTGTCTACCTTGAAGTAGCACTCACATATAGTATCAAATTGAGCTCAAATTTTGCATGGCCCAATGATCTGGTCCTATGAGGATGCCATATAAATTTTATGCCATTTGGACAAGCCAAAGTGGCACTTCCTTCATAATGGTCCTCTCTGGCCAGAAACTAAGAAAAATTGCTGGGGAAAAATGGATAAACAAAATTAGCCCAAATTTGGTGGAGGGAGTTGATATGTATGTGAGAATGTACTGGTAAATTTTCAGCTGAATTGAAGCAATATAAAATATAGTTGCTTCACAACTGAAAATTATGGCCAGAAGCTAGGATTTGATGTTATGCTCACATGGATGATTGGATAAGAGTGAAACTTGGTGGAGGGTCATGATTTTAGCATATGAAGGTTTTTGCAAAATTTCAACTCATTTGGATACTCCTAGCTAGTACTTCCTTCATTAAGCTTCTAGTTGACCAGAAACTTAGGAAATTAGGCAGGGAATATTTACTAGCCAAATGAAGTTTAATTTTGGTACGAGGCAATGATATGGATAGTAAATCATGCCCAAAAAGTTTGAGAGCAAGCAAGCAATCCTAAAGGGTACTTGCTTCACAACTTGATGGCTAGGGCAGAATCAGAAAAGGAATTTTGGTGGATTATTTTTGAACATGGCATGGAAGGATTTTGACATATCTGAGGAAGATATGTCCCAACCAATTTATGAGAATTAATTGGGAATTTTTAGGATGACAGAAATATGGGTTGCTTCACAACCCAGGACAGACATGGTTATTCCTTTAATAGAAAAAAGGAATATTCCCAAGAAAAAGAATATTGGGTTTGGTCCAAGATGAAAATGACATGGTCTTGGGGAGATTTTGAGGTTGACAAGCTACTTGGGAGAGGAATCAAAGGTGATCTCTCCAGGTTTCAAGAGACCACTAAGCCACTGAAAAGCAAATCCAGACCAAAAATCAAAAGGAAAAAGAAATTGGCAAAATCCAGGGTGTTACAAACCTACCCCCCTTAAAGAAATCTCGTCCTCGAGATTTGGTTGCTCAGGGGTTAAACATAAATATACCCACTTGAGGAAACCGTTTCCAACTTGGGTTTCCTTTTTACCTTTGTATTATGCTCCCGCTGGTTACTCTGACTGATTGCCTGGCTTTAATGTGGTTCGTTTTACTGGATCCTCATTCCAACAGGTCTTTCCTCATATATTATTCTGACTTGAATCCTTTTATGCCTGTTGACCTGCCCAAATGCGATGAATTATCCTGACTACAATACCCGTCCTTCTCGCAAGTTCGAGAGTTGTTCCTTATTGACGGGTTGCGATGCAATCCAATACGGACAATTCGTCCATTGAGTTGTGAACAGATTCTCTCGATGGACACGAAATCTTTTACTCATTGTGCTTGGGTGTCCTCAAAGGGCTGTGTGTCCTCCTGGTTCAAAACAGTACCATGAATCATACCGTTCTCCTGGCAGAGTCTGATTTCTCACCCGGATTGCCGACTCTTCTTGGTTATCTCCACTGTCTTGAGTGTCACCTTTGTACCAAAGATTTAATTGTCACCTGTCGTGGCCAGCATAAAGGTGTACGACCTTATTATCCGTAGACTTGACTGACAGTGGTCCTGGTAGCAGAATCTTGTTTACAACAAGTTATTCTTTAACTGATTCCCATATGTGAGGACATATGCTCCGAGACTGTTGCTCGTCCTTCTGAGTGCTTATTCTGACATACTTGAATATCCCCTTCTGATGATCCTGAGAATGTATAGCTGGCTGTGCAGGTTGACTCAATATGGGGTCCTTGCAAATGGACTAGACCCCTTGGGCGTGTTCCCATGGTGATCGGTATCGAACCAGACTATTCTGGGCATCTGTACCATGTTGATCGTGTAACTATGATCATACCTATATGGCCAATCTTGCTCCTTCATTATGGCTCTCTTTGCTTGGATCCTTAGCTGAAAGAGCTTGGCCTTATGTATTCTTAATTCTTCGGGTGACCATGGGCACTGCCAGATACAATTTTTCGACAGGCATATCACTTTACAAGTTGTGGCTGTAGGGTAATGACCGTCTGAACTCTTGGATGAAACCGGCAAATAAACCAGTAGCCACTAGAACGGTCTTTACAGCTCAGATCTGGGACATTACTGGAGTAACTCAACCCTGACTCAAGACGTCTGAAAAGCAGCTCAGAGCATGGGACGGTGTCGATAAGAAGAAAGTAGCAGCTCCCTAAGACAGCCGGGAAACAGCTCAGAGCATAGGCGTGGTGCCGTTACTAAAGAAAGACAGGCAAGGGTTCAGTAGAGTCCCATACAGCTCGCTACTATCCAGACATGCCTGTTCATTTGAACCGGGCTGGCATCATCTTGGTAGCATGTTCATCATATCTATAGAGACATGTGTAGCTAGCACTTGATTTTTGAGGCAGGCTTGTGTCCTGACTAAGTCTTGAGTTCCGACCAACGGTTGCGGACCTGACTCTTGGGATGCATCGTCATATGCTGCCAACTGTCTGGGGAATATCTACCACAGATATAATACCTTACGGGCGGGTTGCTTACATCTGAAGCTTTCTCTTTGCCATATGCGGACTGAGTGCATATATACATATATCCCTTAATGTTTCTGCTGTCGGTTACTTGTTGTACGCAACATGGTATTCAGCTATCCTTCTTGCTGAACACCGCACTCATAACACATTCTAGCTTGCTTTCGGAATATATCGGGGTTCAACCTGTACTCATAGCAGACTCCAACCGTGTATGGTAACCTTACCTTTGACATGAAATGTACTGTGGATCGGGCACACAATCTGTCGTCTTGTTGATTCCATGATTTCTGCTATGAAGGTTGTACTGATGTGTGCTGGTAATCAATCCAAAATACCATGGGTAGTCAAGCCAGGTATTTTCCGATGTCAGGCAGTCAGCGAAAAATTCCATATTGCTGAGCTGAGCCTCCAAATAACTGTCTCTTCACTGATTTCTTTGAGTCCGGTGTCGGGGAGCAATTTCCATAAGGGGGAATAAGGTAACACCAAGGGCCCAAAGAAAGAAGCCAAAGAAACGACTAAAACACAAAGCACTAAGATCACACACAAACAATATCATATAATACGGCTACCCACAGCAATGATATGCATGCCTACTTAAGCACACAAATCTCGCGGAGACTCCGGTGTTACGGTCTAACATGCTGTGGCGGTGTGCACGAAAGTGAATCGAGGTGTGAAAGGAAGTTGGTGTAGACAAAGCTACACCAAACACGGGCTTAGCACTGGTTGCAGCTGGAAGGATACAAAGGCGAGGATGGTCTTGATGATCGTGGATCGAAACACAAAGGTCACGACCACATCATCATCAAGCGTACGGAAGAGACCGTACTTGTCCATGGAATGGATAGCAGGGTGGGGTAGCAGTGAAAAAAAGGCTTGCGGGCATTGCCCTTTTCTGATGGCAAAGATCAGTAAGGGTTGCCAACGCGGCTATAGGGATGGCATAATCCGGGATAGAAACATGTCTATCACCGAACAATAGGGGTGGCTGAATAGGATAAATTGGTGTGGTACCGGGGCATCAATCCTGTAAGGGATCGATACTACCAGGCACCTTGGCATCACTCCGCTGGGACGAAGATGACACCATACACCAAGGAACAATATGCAACTGGAGGATACAGGTAGTGGATCGAAACCGATGCCACCTACATCCACCAGATCAATCGTTAGTGGTAACTAGTCTATATGCATGCTATGCTTAAACAAATGCAACAAACAAGTGCAGCAAACCGACTAGACTCTACACTACCGCTTACTAACGCTCGCGTCGTCTAGGGCGTCCTACAGCCAGACCTGCTCTGATACCAACGCTTGTGGCACCCCGGCTCAGAGGAAACCGGAACGCCCCGTATTCCAGCCCAGGGACAAGTCCTCTGGAATACGGCACTGTTGGCATAGAACAAATCAGCTCTTTATTACTATGGATAAGGTTACAAGGGTACATGGATTACATCGGCACGGCAAAACTATGCCTGTCTAGAGTAGTCCTATGCTAACAGCGGATCGACCTGAGGAAGCGTAACAACGGTGATGGACTTCACTCCGCAGGGACTCTGGCTGGAACGCGTATCCTAGCTCGCAAACGCAGAATCCTCGACAAGCAAACAATCATGGCATGACCTGCAAACTGGCATGACACGCCAGGTGAGTACTTTGAATGTACTCGCAAGCTCACAGCAACCAAAGCAATCAAGACAAGCAACAGTATGGCATTAACATGTTAAACAGGTATAGACATGATGATGCTAGAACAATATAGCATAGCATGGCATATGAGCATGATGTTCCTACATGCAACAGGTTGATTCTTTCATGATGCAACTTACTCTGCTCGAGGGTTACTTCGTAACCACTGTATGTAAAAACTTACCATCGAGTGTGCCACACGATAACCTCGGGACCAACCAAACTTGGTATTTCAATACCGTGGTGATACATGATCACCAGGAGCTTGATCTTTACCCGAGATCACCACATAACGCTATCCATCAAATCTGGTATCCACGATACCACAGTGATCCTCTCGTGATCACGATCAACCAACATCGGTATCCTCGATACCGTGGTGATCCTCCCGCGATCACTTAAAGATCAACCAACTTCTTCCTCATCCAACGGGGTTGTCATTAGCCAGATTATTATACTGTTGACCCATAGTGTGTCCTATTACGAACTGTGCCCATATCCGAGGACGCGGCTATCGATAGATTATACACTCTGCAGAGGTTAGTACACTGTACCCACACCACGGAACTCATGGCCTCGTGTTCCCATTCGGGTGGACCAACGACGTTCCGACAAAACCAAGTCTATTGCATGGCACTCTCCCGGCCACTCCGACAAACTCCCCTTTGGGCTATGTCATGGGTGACCCTGTGTCCTTCCGACACCTGCCATCATCATGGCCAAACTAACTGTCCCAAACAGGGACCTGGTACCATATAACTAACTGGGTTCACAAGGCTTCTGCCGCCTACCGGGCCAGGGTAGCGCTGCCGCATAACCTTCCCTGGTTGGAGGCACCGGCGAGAGGCATGACTGTTGGGTAACGCAGCAGAAAACAAAAAATTTCCGACCTACGTACCAGCCCAGGATCACTATGGAGACTGCATACAAGGTTTGATCTGTTTCGTTACCGACTCGTAGCGCAGCGGAAGTAGAGTCGATGACGATCGGCGGTGCAGATCCCCGCAGCTAGGATTTTACAACCTCCCAACCGCGAGGATGTACTCCCTCGTCAGCTCACCGGACGGATCTCCGGGCAGCCCTTCGAGAGGCCTCAGGACAGTCCCTCGGATAGTCCCACCGGACGGATCCTCGGACAGCCCTCCGGGAGGCCTCTGGACAGTCTTTCGGATAGTCCCACCGGACGGATCCTCGGACAGACCTCCGGGAGGCCTCTGGACAGTCTTTCGGATAGTCCCACCGGACGGATCCTCGGACAGCCCTCCGGGAGGCCTCACGGACAGCCCTTCGGGAGGACCCCCGAAACTCGGACAGAAACTCGGACAGCCCTTCGGGAGGACCCTCGAACAGCCCCTCGGGCAAAAAGATCGAACCTACGACCTCTCTACGGGGTTGCACACATACGGTGTCATCTATCCGGCAGGGCTTCGCCGTCCAGAACTAGTCCCCACCGGAACCCAGACAGCCTTTCGGCTCTACGAAACTATTTCGCTGGGAGGGAGAGAGAAGCCAGAAATGTCATGGCACTTGTATGTGAGAAGGAGTGAGTGTGGAGGCAGCCCCTCCACCTCTATTTATAGGAAATCCAAGGGGTAGGGTTTCTTGGCCCCCAAGCCTTCTAGAAACCTTTTGGGAAAATATCCCAAAAGGTGACTTTTCCATAAATATCCCAAAAAGCACTTTCACTATTCACGACGACATTTTTCAGCGTCTGATCGAACTGAAAATATTCATGTGGGCTTAGAACATTTCCAGTACCCACCAAAATAATTTTCAACGCGAGCCGGAACAATTCCGGTTTAGTGATTTTCATCTGCGAAAAGCATCTGAAGCGGTTTCGGCAGCTCCGGAACATTTCCGGTTTTCATCCCGGAAAATTCCAGAAAGTTTCCAGAACGATTCTGGCACCCTCCAAGAATTATCAGGCATGTGCCGAAACCATTTTGACTTTATGGTGTACTCCGAAACAACTTTTCGGTTTCACCGGAACTATTCCGATATCCTCTCCGGAACGTTTCCGTTTCGTCCGAAACTTTTTCGGTGATTTTCTCTCAGACTCCCCGTCTAGTATTCAGCAGATAGATGACCCTTAAGCGTGTGACCCTATAGGTTCGGTGAAGTATAGACATGACCCGGAACACTTTCCGATCAATGATCAACATCGGAGCCGTGGACACCCATATTGACCCCTATACCCACACGAATGAATATTCGAGTGAACCTCCAGTTGCCGTGTGCTATTCCTGTTGCTTCGCGATATGTTACAAATACCCGAGGTGAGAAACATCGGCATCCTCGTGGATCAACACTTGTCCACAATGCCAGTTACCTCGTTGCTGGTTTTTGTTCTCTTTTCTCGTTTCTGTGTTCCGGCATCCCTGTGATCAAATCACACTTGTGTCTGGCCAGACGATGATGGATACCGTAACACCGAGAGGGCCCAGAGATATCTCTCCATCGTCGGAGGAGCAAATCCCAATCTTGAGCTATCAAGTTACTTAACATACTTTTCCATGAACCCGTAAGCCGCCGTAATAGCCACCCATTTACAGATGACGTTTAACAAACCCCAAAGTTCATGAAGCAAGCATGAAGAAACTCGACACTCTCATGGTCTAAGGAATTATGCAAACATTAACTTCTCTGTGTTATTAACCATTAACTTATGACGAATGAATCTCATAGCATAACATCAATCGGGTCGATTCAACACAAGTGTTCTACTAACATTGTGCCCTCAAAGTTGCCGGCATAGCCATGCCCATGATCAGGAAAACAGGATCATCATGCAATACTTGAGCCAGTCATAGAGGCTTGACTAGGAATACATTTTACCGTTTATTATCCCACACGTGCACATGAGTTTCCCTCCAAGCCTCGTTTTATTTGCAGACTCGAGAATCATTGCAGTTATAGCATGGAACATAAACGTAATAATGAACAGGGAGATAATCAATATCATTTATTATTGCCTCTAGGGCATATCTCCTACAGACTCCCACTTGCACTAGAGTCAATAATCTAGTCAATGCTAATGCACTTTACACCTATGGCATACTGGTGTAAAATATGCTTCGCATGTGGTATAGCCTGATGTCCAACGGATCTGACGACTTCAGTTCCGTGTGTAACTTTGCATATCCTCGCGTTTTCACGCTTTCACAAAATCCATATTTTGTGTGGACTTGGCTTTGCATATGTGTGAATCATTGGTCGAAACCTGATTCCTCAGACTGAGCTATGAGCAACTATCTGCAATAGTGTCCCATAGACCAAAGCCATCTTGGAACCATACTAAGTTCATGAATGAACTATATGATTCAACAACTTCTTTGTCGCTTCTTAAGCGTCAACATACTTAGCCTTTTTTATAGAATTCGCCACAGTATCTTGTTTGGAACATCTTCCAACTACTGTGCCACCACTTTGTGTATTACACAAAACCCTTAACTTAAATCGAAAATCGCATGGAGCATTGATGAAGACTGTATCGATGTAACCTTTTACAATGAACTCTTCATTATCTCCGCTTGCGAGAAAACATGTCATCAGTGCTACTTTAGTACTCAATGACCCTTTTTCACTGTTGTCCCATGATCAGTACTTTTGATCACTTTGGTATCTATACTCACAACAACTTTGGAGTATTGGACTTATCTGGTTGTTTTACATACCATGGAATACATGATTAATCCAAACACGAAAGTGTGTGGAATCTCCATCATGTATTTCGCTCATCAGTGTTTTGGGACACCGAGTTTTGCAAAAACTCTTTCCATGTGACTTCGGCAAGAATCACTCCTTGACGTTTTAATGCTAAAAGGTTTTAGCATCTTGTCAATATGCATTTTGCTTAGCCCCATTAGGTAAATCTATCTCCATAGATCATCATGCCTAATATCAAGGCTGTTTAGCCCAAGCACTTCATCGAAAAACTATTTTAAATGAAGTCCTAATTCGTGTCAAGAAATTTATTTCCAATTTAACAATGTGTCAGGCACACAAGGTTTTTAGAAATATCATTATGCTCCCACTTACTTTCTTGAAACCACAAGCATCTTCGTTACCCATTTGATGAAGTCAAACTCTTTTGACCATTTCATCAAAAACGAAGATTCCAACTCCACTTTGCTCTCTTCTGTCCATTGCTGGAACTCTGAAGCTTGCATACTTATTAGCATCCTCTGGATCGACAAATTACCTTGGACTGTATCACATACAAGTCCTAGGTTTCATTTCCATCAGATGGAAATCCTTTTGTCATCCATGTTTCATATCTCATGATTGAAATATGTATTAATTGCTAGTTCAACCCGAACCGACTTTAAGCATCGTTACGGTGAGACAATCTCATCGTAGTCAACTCCTTGAACTTGTTATTGCAACAAGTCGAGCTTTATGGATAAAACATTTTATCCGTATCAGTCTTTAGTTCCATAAATATTCGTTAGACTCTAAGTCTTCCGAAAGGTGTATCAAGATTTTAATCTTGAATCACTTATATGGAAACTATCTCGGATTGTATTGGCATTTAGCCAATTCTGGAGTCAGGGCCCATCAACGCTTCCTTGTGTATTGTAGGTATACTGTTGTCTAACAACAATATCTCGTTTGCGCACCTGATAGGTTTGCACGAGCTTTGCCTACGTGGTTCAGCTGCAAGTTCGACCGAAGTCCATACATTTTATTGTAGAGACTTCCGTATCAGTCGCAGTAGGAAACTCCGGAATCACTTCCAAGGTTTCTTTTCTTTGATCTGATGACGAAGATACTGCTTATCTCATCGAGTTGCACTGTTCTCCCACTCACCTTTTTGCAAGAACCATTCTCTTTAAAAAGCATACCGTTTTGCGGCAAAATTCTTTGCCTCGGTATAGTGGTGGGGGAATACCCAATGACTTGGGATAACCTTACAAAGTAGCACTTGTCTGATTTGGAATAGGTTTGTAACCTTTTACACAAGCCCCATATTCCAAATGTTAAGAAAAGATATAACATGGTTGGGCGTACCATACCATGGTGTCATTTCAACAGACCCGATGGAGCTCTTTTCAGTGTAAAAGCCGCAGTCTCTAAAGCATCACCTTTTAAAAGGGATAATGGCAAATCTATTTATGTCTTCTTTGATCTTACCATGTCATAAATGGTTCGATTACATCTTCACGGACTTTCCACTTGCAGTGGTGTTCCAGGAGATGCAAGTTATGAAACCCCTTTCATAACTCATCAGACATTCGCTAAACTTGTAACTCAAATATTCCTTTCTGCAATCGAATTGTAGAAACATAATTTTCTTGTTACAATATTTTCTTCTTCATTTTGAAAACCTTATGAATGAATTCAAAAGATCCAGACTTACGTCTCAACAAGTAAATATCCATATATCTACTTGAGTCATTTCTGAAGATAGATAAATCCACTACTTGCAACAACATTTATTGGACTACACACATCATAATGTATGATCACCAATATGTTCTTTGCTCGTTCCTTATGGCCTGTGAACGGTATTTTAGTCACTTCACCTTTCAGAGGAAAGTTGCAAGTGTCAGATGATTCAAAATCAAACGACTTCAAAATCCATCATAATGGAATTTTCCATGCGGGTTTCTCCAATGTGACCAAATGCAGTGCCACACTTGTGTGGTATTCTTTTAGTCTTGCGACATTTAGCGTCAGTGTTATGGATGTATCATATTACCATCAATATTCATAACATACATCCCATCCTGGATGGAAGCATGGCCCTTCATGTTATTCATAACACCGAACATCAAAAGTTCTCTTATGAATAACCTTCTTGCAAAGTACCTTATGCAGAGGGCTAGAGTGTGTAAAACTCTAAAATGATTTATGAAAGTAAATACAGAGGTAATGTATTATTATCAATATTCATAACATACTTCTCATTCATAATGAAAGTATGGCCCTTTTGTTATTCATAACTCCGAACATTAAAAGTTCTCTTATGAACAACCTTCTTGCAAGATACTTTATGCAATGGGCTAGAGTGTGTAAAACTCTAAAATGATTTATGAAAGTAAATACATCGGGAATACACCTATGGAAGGCATAGTAACATTTACTATGTTCCCTGCGTGTATCTAAACCTCATTCCTGGCTAGTCTTTCAGGCCATAGTAGTTCTTACATCAAGTTGCAACAGAATGCAATCGAGCGGGTATCTTTGTGATTAACTCACAATACCCAAGAATTAGTGATTAACATGTTTAACCATAATTCCCAAGAACTATATCTTTGACCAGCCTTCTATACATCAAAAACCTGTATGACATTCATACATGAGCTGGATATTCCAGTCTCCTTTCCTTTTGCCTTTATACTTCTAATAGTTTTAACTTTCAGTATTTCTTCTACTCTCAGAAGAAGCACCCAACTTAAGAGTGGCGTTAGCCCCGGACTTCCTAGGCGTGAAAGTTTCACTAACACCCTTCGGACACTTCCTTTCTCTTTAAGTTGTCGTTTTATTCACCATCATCATATGACAGGCGTTCTTCTGGATCCCCTCTTATCAGTCAAATGCCTAGTAAACACTTTTACTAATAGTTTGCAAACAAACATGGCTTTAGATATCTCATATCTTTCAGCCTTTGTTTGTATCTGAAAATTAATTTTCAGTTCCATGAATATCACATAACTATCCCACAGCTTTCGAAGTTCGGGTCTCATGGAAGCAAACATATTTCACTTGACCGTAACGGAATTTTAGCTTTTGGATCGAAGGACGAGAGTCATATCATCCATAGCATTAGCGGGAGAATACCGAAAGTATGCGATAGGACAAAGTCCTTCTCGGCACTCTTGAGGACAATCCTCACATTACGTTACCAACCGTAAAGTTTTAACCAGATATTTAACAGCTATTCAATTTTAATAGGGAAGGTGGAAACGCGAGCCATTATTCTACAACTATTATGCAAATCACACTTAGACAGTGTTCAAAATTAATTGCACTGAGAATTAAAAGAATTCAATTCTACAGTGCGCTCCCACTCAAATCAATATCTCTCATAATTGATTGTGAGCGATTCAAGATCCAAATTACAATTCAACGCCAAGGATGTATCCATCTCAAGTGACGAGAATTGCAATCGGTAGGCCAACTTGCCAATCACATCTCTATGTGACTCTTGTTCATCTTTCGATGCGTGTGTTCCGAGCTCATGACTTTCATGCCTGAACGTCAAGACAACCAAGTGATCTCGCTGCGAGGTCTCAACTCACCCGCCTCACACATCCCTAATCGTTCGTACCCTTGTATCCATGTGATACCCCGAAAAGTTAGGTGCCGTGACGGTGCTACACTTGGGAGAACACTAACTACTTGATATTTTTGTGAGAGATCACCCTAATAAAAGCGACTACCGCGCAATCAAAAAGGTGCATCATAAGGGATAAACATCTCAGGCAATTCATAATAGCAAGATATGGTATAGCCCTTTCTGACGGAGAAGTCTTTCATTTCTTCGTCTTCGGCATTCGCGTCGGTGTTCACCTTCGCGAAGATTGCCACCACCTTGTCGATGCACCAGATAATATTGCTATGTCTATAGCTAATAAAATAAGTGCATTACTGAAGGTTGACACGCAGGTCATTAAAGTGACAATCATATGGCTCCAGCCATCATGCCGAATCATGACACGCAGGTCATGTTAATCAATTTACATTATATAGTCATCTCATACATAATCAAATTATAATGAGCACTGCTATACCACATCATATGCACATGGAAACCATCCTGCAAAACCAAGTTAGACGCCTCTAGTTGGTTTATGCAAATTTCATTTTACGTGGCTTCTAAGGTTTCGAACAAACCGAAGCTACCTACGTATTATCATCAAGTATGATAATTCAAGTCGCTAGATTAACATCGCGGGGTGTATGAAACACGAGATAATTAAATCTCGAGCCCCATACTAAACTTCGTCATACGCATGACCCCCGTGCAGATCATATCTGCAATGCCCTTTCATCTGCGAATTTCATCTTTCTTTTGACTATGGCGGAACCCAAAGAACTGAAGCACTTCGTTGATCAATCAGGATCGCGGATTGCCAAAACTTTGTGAAATTCCACCATACTGTCTCGAGATTGAGCAAACGCAAATTCTAGGGAAGCAACAAGAACATCGGGTAACAGACTTCATCTGTCACCCGCACAAATAATTTTCAGCAATAGAACTCATCTACTACCTAATTATATTGTGCAACACCCATACATCTCATGTATTCTAGATCGTAACCTGCATCTTCGCATAGCACGGCTCTTGATGCCACTGTTGGGTAACGCAGCAGAAAACAAAAAATTTCCGACCTACGTACCAGCCCAGGATCACTATGGAGACTGCATACAAGGTTTGATCTGTTTCGTTACCGACTCGTAGCGCAGCGGAAGTAGAGTCGATGACGATCGGCGGTGCAGATCCCCGCAGCTAGGATTTTACAACCTCCCAACCGCGAGGATGTACTCCCTCGTCAGCTCACCGGACGGATCTCCGGGCAGCCCTTCGAGAGGCCTCAGGACAGTCCCTCGGATAGTCCCACCGGACGGATCCTCGGACAGCCCTCCGGGAGGCCTCTGGACAGTCTTTCGGATAGTCCCACCGGACGGATCCTCGGACAGCCCTCCGGGAGGCCTCTGGACAGTCTTTCGGATAGTCCCACCGGACGGATCCTCGGACAGCCCTCCGGGAGGCCTCACGGACAGCCCTTCGGGAGGACCCCCGAAACTCGGACAGAAACTCGGACAGCCCTTCGGGAGGACCCTCGAACAGCCCCTCGGGCAAAAAGATCGAACCTACGACCTCTCTACGGGGTTGCACACATACGGTGTCATCTATCCGGCAGGGCTTCGCCGTCCAGAACTAGTCCCCACCGGAACCCAGACAGCCTTTCGGCTCTATGAAACTATTTCGCTGGGAGGGAGAGAGAAGCCAGAAATGTCATGGCACTTGTATGTGAGAAGGAGTGAGTGTGGAGGCAGCCCCTCCACCTCTATTTATAGGAAATCCAAGGGGTAGGGTTTCTTGGCCCCCAAGCCTTCTAGAAACCTTTTGGGAAAATATCCCAAAAGGTGACTTTTCCATAAATATCCCAAAAAGCACTTTCACTATTCACGACGACATTTTTCAGCGTCTGATCGAACTGAAAATATTCATGTGGGCTTAGAACATTTCCAGTACCCACCAAAATAATTTTCAACGCGAGCCGGAACAATTCCGGTTTAGTGATTTTCATCTGCGAAAAGCATCTGAAGCGGTTTCGGCAGCTCCGGAACATTTCCGGTTTTCATCCCGGAAAATTCCAGAAAGTTTCCAGAACGATTCTGGCACCCTCCAAGAATTATCAGGCATGTGCCGAAACCATTTTGACTTTATGGTGTACTCCGAAACAACTTTTCGGTTTCACCGGAACTATTCCGATATCCTCTCCGGAACGTTTCCGTTTCGTCCGAAACTTTTTCGGTGATTTTCTCTCAGACTCCCCGTCTAGTATTCAGCAGATAGATGACCCTTAAGCGTGTGACCCTATAGGTTCGGTGAAGTATAGACATGACCCGGAACACTTTCCGATCAATGATCAACATCGGAGTCGTGGACACCCATATTGACCCCTATACCCACACGAATGAATATTCGAGTGAACCTCCAGTTGCCGTGTGCTATTCCTGTTGCTTCGCGATATGTTACAAATACCCGAGGTGAGAAACATCGGCATCCTCGTGGATCAACACTTGTCCACAATGCCAGTTACCTCGTTGCTGGTTTTTGTTCTCTTTTCTCGTTTCTGTGTTCCGGCATCCCTGTGATCAAATCACACTTGTGTCTGGCCAGACGATGATGGATACCGTAACACCGAGAGGGCCCAGAGATATCTCTCCATCGTCGGAGGAGCAAATCCCAATCTTGAGCTATCAAGTTACTTAACATACTTTTCCATGAACCCGTAAGCCGCCGTAATAGCCACCCATTTACGGATGACGTTTAACAAACCCCAAAGTTCATGAAGCAAGCATGAAGAAACTCGACACTCTCATGGTCTAAGGAATTATGCAAACATTAACTTCTCTGTGTTATTAACCATTAACTTATGACGAATGAATCTCATAGCATAACATCAATCGGGTCGATTCAACACAAGTGTTCTACTAACATTGTGCCCTCAAAGTTGCCGGCATAGCCATGCCCATGATCAGGAAAACAGGATCATCATGCAATACTTGAGCCAGTCATAGAGGCTTGACTAGGAATACATTTTACCGTTTATTATCCCACACGTGCACATGAGTTTCCCTCCAAGCCTCGTTTTATTTGCAGACTCGAGAATCATTGCAGTTATAGCATGGAACATAAACGTAATAATGAACAGGGAGATAATCAATATCATTTATTATTGCCTCTAGGGCATATCTCCTACAATGACAATAGACCAAGTTAGGGCTGCCCCATCCCAGCAAGTGTGGTTGCACTGGTGAGCTCGATTCGGCACCCACTATGACTCAGCCAACAGGTGTTCAAGTTCGATTAACATCCGGTTAAACTTGAATGATGACATGCTAAGTCATGATGAAACCATAATGCACATGAGCAAGATACAACCCTAGCAGGGATGGAAAGCATACTATCTGGGTCATAGCATTAACAGCATGCAAGCATTTATCCAACTAAATACGGATGATCATGATGAGCATGGATAACCTCAGTATGTCCATAACAATCATTTAATGAACATGAGACATGTTATCACCCTAGCAGGAACTACTGCAAGTATTATCCATAAGCATAATGGTACCAATAAGTACTTGATAACTAGTATGACATATGAGCATATAAGTATTAACAGGCACTCCTTAAATAATTATTCAAGTAGGAAACCATAGCTACTGCAAATCTGTCATGCAAGTGGCTGTCGTGGCTTGCCTGGGGATGAAGAATCCACCGGGGAGAAGTGCGGAAAGTTCGCAGAAGCGATTGCCGGAAACAGTTCTCTTTCGGAGGGGGCTGTTTAGGGCAAGGGCAGAAGGGTCATTTCCACAGTGTCAAAACAGCATGGAAGTGACAGCAACAGAACGAGCTCGACGAGACGAAGAAGTGGGCTTTGGTTTCACCGGAATCTGAGTTGTGGGTAAAAAGATATGAGTGTTTGAAGTTGGAGGGGCCTTTCTGTAAATAAAACATTTACTTACGGGTCCCTGGTCGATTTTTCTGAAAAAAAACAATTCGCACTGTGCTTGCAGGCCGCTCTGGCCGAAAGCCACCGGCTGCTGGACGCTGGCTGGGCCGTGCGGGCGTCACTGCTCCACCTGGGCCGGCCCACCCGCACCCACCCCCACTTAAATGACGTGGCGGGGTGGTGGGTCGCTGCCTGGTGGGGTCGAGAGGAGGCGGGGCCCGCCTGGCCTGACCGTCTTCATCCTCCCGCTCGGGAGCGGTCCTGGCCGAGGGAGAGGCGCGCCCCGACGGCGACTGCCGGCGCGTCCGGCCACTATCCGCGGCGTGCGACCTATCCAGACGCTCGGGAGGACGAGGCGCACCCGTTCCCAGCATTGGAAGTCACCGGGGAGCTTGGGAACGGCGGCAGTATTGACTGCGGTGGACGGTGACTCGGCCGGAGTTGGGCTCGTGGCCACAGGCCACCGGAGAAGGAGCTGATTACATGGGAGGGTCCGCTGGGCTCCAGGGGATGTTACGGTGGTGGAGGAACGGAGAGGGGCGGCCTGGTTCGCCAGAATCGCAGAGGCCAGGGGCGGCGGCCATGGCAGCGATTGGCGGCGAGGAGAGGCTCCAGAGACGAGAGGAGGGGTCAGGGAGGAGCTAGGAGAGTGGTGAGGAGGATGAGATGCTCGGGAGGGGCTCGGGACGGCTATATATAGGCGGGGGATGGCCGGAGGATGAGACCGTCGTCGTGGCGATCTTAGCCAAACCCTGGAGCATGGAGGGGATGGCTCGGGCTGGCGCACGGCGTCGCGGCGCGGCCGACCTGACCGCCATTGAATGCGAAGGGATGGCTCGAGGGGGAAGGGGCCAAGGGCGGACAGCGACGGCTCGGTCACGGGCCGAGCAGTGGCGGCGATCGCCGTGGCTCAAGGGATAAGAATCCGGAGGGGAGAAGTGACGGGAGAGGGGGAAGTGGACACCGCGGACACTATGGACATGGCCGGACACGGCAGAGCTGGCCGGAGTTGTCCTGCCGACGGAAACAGTGCGCAGACCACCGTTTTGGCCGGCTCTACACGTGGTCACCAAGGGCACCGCGTGTCCAGGGCATTCTTGAGGGGTCAAAACATGTCTGGAGTCTTCTCCTCCCTGCCTTGAGTTGACCAGAGATGGTTTGGAGGGGAGTGAGGGCAAGGAATGATCGATGGGAGCTCACATGTGATCTGACCTGAAGGTGTTTGATAAGATTTGTGAGAGATTCAACAGGACGCAGACACTGGTCTTTGGCATGGGGTGATCACACACTAAGATGACTATTGTGGCCAAGTTTCAGCTCAAATGGAGCAGTGTAGATGACACTTGCAGTTCAAATGTCAATACTGACCAGAAGTGTCTACCTTGAAGTAGCACTCACATATAGTATCAACTTGAGCTCAAATTTGGCATGGCCCAATGATCTGGTCCTATGAGGATGCCATATAAATTTTATGCCATTTGGACAAGCCAAAGTGGCACTTCCTTCATAATGGTCCTCTCTGGCCAGAAACTAAGAAAAATTGCTGGGGAAAAATGGCTAAACAAAATTAGCCCAAATTTGGTGGAGGGAGTTGATATGGATGTGAGAATGTCCTGGTAAATTTTCAGCTTAATTGAAGCAATATAAAATATAGTTGCTTCACAACTGAAAATTATGGCCAGAAGCTAGGATTTGATGTTCTGCTCACATGGGTGATTGGATAGGAGTGAAACTTGGTGGAGGGTCATGATTTGAGCATATGAAGGTTCTTGCAAAATTTCAACTCATTTGGATACTCCTAGCTAGTACTTCCTTCATTAAGCTTCTAGTTGACCAGAAACTTAGGAAATTAGGCAGGGAATATTTACTAGCCAAATGAAGTTGAATTTTGGTATGAGACAATGATATGGATATTAAATCATGCCCAAAAAGTTTGAGAGCAAGCAAGCAATCCTAAAGGGTACTTGCTTCACAACTTGATGGCTAGGGCAGAATCAGAAAAGGAATTTTGGTGGATTATTTTTGAACATGGCATGGAAGGATTTTGATATATCTGAGGAAGATATGTCCCAACCAATTTATGAGAATTAATTGGGAATTTTTAGGATGACAGAAATATGGGTTGCTTCACAACCCAGGACAGACATGGTTATTCCTTTAATAGAAAAAAGGAATATTCCCAAGAAAAAGAATATTGGGTTTGGTCCAAGATGAAAATGACATGGTCTTGGGGAGATTTTGAGGTTGACAAGCTACTTGGGAGAGGAATCAAAGGTGATCTCTCCAGGTTTCAAGACCACTAAGCCACTGAAAAGCAAATCCAGACCAAAAATCAAAAGAAAAAAGAAATGGGCAAAATCCAGGGTGTTACAGAAACTTACCGTCAAGCCATAGGTGAAGGATCGGGGGTGTTGTTTCTCGCGCCAGTGCCAGACGGAGGAGGATCGTTCGATGCTTGTCGGGAGTTATGCTGCACGAAAGATCATTTGCAATGTCTCATTAGCATGATGCAACTCAAATTTGAAGACTAGTAACTAATGTCCATTCAAATGAAACTCACCGTGCCCACCGGAGCAACGACTTACATCGGCGGAGGGGTCGTGCCGTTCTTCTCACACAGGGTCTGCACATTTGGTTTTGACGAGTCAGTCATATTAGTTACTAATGAAAGGAACATTACGTGCATGATTTGGCTAATATGCAGAAGAAACTTACAGCGAAGAGCTCGTATAGGACCCGGTTAGCCGTCATGTTCCGGTTCCTCTCCTCCTCCAACATCCTAGCCGTCCTCTCCTCAATCTCCCTCTCCTTCTCCGCCGCCTGCTGGTCCCTCTCCTCTAGAAGCGCCTGGGTCTTCGCTCTCTCTTCCTCAATAGCAGCCTGGGTCTTCGCTCTCTCTGCCTCAAGAGCAGCCTGCAACACCACTCCTCGTTAGCATTGTAATCATCGACGGCCGCACACACAATGTAATGGAGGAAAGGTATCTGAGTCCGTATAACTAACCTTGATTTCGAGATCAATTGGCCGTGGACGAGGCCTTATCTCAGGATCGGAGCTCGTCTGGCGCTTCTTGATCTGCGGGAGAGTGCTAGTACAACGTATCAGCCCATCCCCAATGGCTAACGAGCCATGGGTCCTCCCGCCACCAGATATCATCACCAGCTCTGGATCAATAGGCTGGCTCGGGTTAAAGTCCGGCCCTTTCCTCGCCTTCCCCTCGTCTCTGTACCTCACAAGCTTGTTGTGGGAGGCGCGGTTGGTGAAGTTCTCTGGATCATCAAGGTCAGACTCAGAGAATTCCTTGGCCTTCTTGTATGGGGCACTATTGGCCATGGCATAGAGGTCGAACAGATCTGGCACATCCGTCTTGTTGTGTCGCGCCTAAAAGAGAGGAACAAAGTATTAGTTAAGGGCTCAAGCTAGCATGAAGAATGAATTTGCATGAATCATGAAGCAAACCACTTACCTAGTTTTCCCCGTACTGATATAGGTTGACGCTGCCTTGATGGTGTGGCACACCTCTCATTTTGCCACGCCGATCCTTTGCATTGTTGTGGGTGGATAGCCATTGGGGAGGGCACCACTCATCCACCATCGCCTCCCAACAATCTTGCCTATCCGCACACCATCTCGGGGGCTCCTAAGTTAAGCAAGAGAAATTTGAGCGCTACGCCTACGAATCAAATCAAGGAAACTAAGTACAAGGCCTTAAGAATAGGTAATTACCTTCATGTACTTCTCCTTACTCAGATACGTTGTGTGACACTTTGACTTGGACCTCCTAATACCAGTCGAGACGAAGTAGTCTCGAGCAGCCTGCGTCCGAGCCTCGTGCCGCCAGTTTTGATGTAGGCGCCTGCACTCGGCGTCGATAACCCGAGCCGCGGCCTCCTCCTGTCCCTCAGCACACCTGTAGAAGGTCTGCAAGCAAACAAGAAAACACGGATTAGTACAATCACTAGGGTTGCCAATCAAACAAGAAAACACAACGTAGACGGCAAAGGAGAAATTACCCAAAACGTCTAGATCACAACGTCGGCCACCGTGTGGCACTCGACACCGCCGATCCACTCCCCCGGCGGGGCCGGGGCAGCCAAGTAGTGCTCCCAGGTCATTCCTAGCTCTGGAACCCGGCCCTCACCGGGCAACGTGACCCACCCCGGGAAGCTCTGGCGACAAATCACACCAAGGCCTTGGTTGGGCCTGCGTACACCACAGGCGTGTTTCCAAGACCTGCAGTATGACAAGGCCAACGCATTAGATATTCGAAGAAACGTGAAGGTAAAAAGTTAAAAAGGAGTAAATGCACTTACTTCTCCCATTCAGGTGCAATCAACCACCTCTGTTCGGGGGTCGCCGGGGTGGGCGGTAGCTTTGTACCACCACGCTGGTAGACGTTGTCCCCCTCAACCCGCTCACTCTCGCTATTGCTATCAGAACTATAGCCACCTTCGCCACCATCAGCATGGCCACTCGACTCCGGCCAGTCCCCCCATCGGTTCGGCTACGACTCAGCCTGATCCCTGCTCTGCTCCGGAGTCTCGTGGGATGGAGCCTCTGGGACCGGAGTCTCGTGGGGCGAAGGCTCGGCGGCCTGAGGCTCGTCGGCCCTAGGCGCGTCTGCCATTGGCTCATCGGCCCGAGGCTCATGGACCGGAGTCCGGGACGGGTCCACTTTAGGCGGCTCGATCTCAGACAGAGCAGTCCTGTGGTCGGGTGAATCAGCTGGGGGTGGTGGCGAGGATGGCGTAGTAGCAGCCTTCCTACCTCTCCCACCGCTACGTCCACCTCTACCAGCCTTCTCCTTCTTCTCCCCCCGACCTCTCCCGACCAAAGAAGAAGCGACCGCCGGTGGTGTCTGCATACTGAGATGCAGCGCTCTCCGGAGGGTCTGGGGTGGAATGGAACTACCCCTCCCACCACGCGCCGAGGAAGGAGCCTCGGAGCGCTCTCGACCTGCGCCCACCATCTGTCAACACCTGCAATGACAAAGAGTAAACGAAATTAGTACAACATAAAAAATGAATACCTGACATGAATAATAATATGTATATAATTTAAGTGTATCATCATCATGAACATAATAAAAAATTGAATACCTAACATGAACTAATTAATAATATATTTGTACATAATAATAAATGAATACCTGACATGAACTATAATATTAATCTTCATCGTCATCATCAATAAATGCATCATCATCATCCATATATGCTTCGGGGTCAATAAATGCATCATCATCATCACTATCAGTAATGACGTGCTCATCATCATCATCATCAATAAATGCATCAACATGTGGAAGGCCTCCTTTACGTAATCGGTCAAGCATTGACAGGTCATCCGCAGCAGTAACCTCTTCTTGTTCCGGCTCTTCTTGTTCCGGCTCAGGCTCGGATTCACTACCGCTGTCTACTTCAATGTTCTGGGGTGAAGTAGAGCGGTTCTTGAAACGTTTTTTGGAAAGACATGTTTCTTGGAAGAATTCTCCTTCATATGTGCCTGGGTTAATGTGAGGTTCATAATCCTCTTCATTGGGGGGAGGTGGTCTAACATGTGTCGGCACTTCATAAACGACATCCCAACCATTGAGATTTGGATCATTTTGGTAGGCACACGGTAGATAGAAAACTTGGGTTGCCTGTTGAGCCGTAATATAGACATCGGGAACATCCAAATAGGTGCTTTGTTTGATTTCGACTAGCCCTAGATGTTCATGAGTCCTTCTAGTCTCTTTCGGCTGGAACCAATAACATTTGAAGACTACGACGTTCGGTGGGTTTGCACCATAGAATAGAAGTTCATAAATTGCTTCAACTCTTCCATAATACTCGGTATCTCCTTCGCCGATAGCAGAGACACAACAATTTGTAGACTTTCGGTCAGCCATAGATAGCTCTTTGCCATAGGTACGAAAGCGATACCCGTTGATGTCGTATTTGTCAAATGAACGGACCTTATAGTCAAAACCATTAGCGACTTGTCTCAATTCGGCGTCCATAGACTCTGAACTAGCCTACAAGTTTAATACGAAAGGATTGTTGCATTAGCCGGAAATTAGATGAAGAAATGAAATGGTCTGATGGAAATTACCGTTTGTTTGAACCAAGAGATGAAACCGGGATAGCCACCTCCATGCATTGCCAGAAGCTCATACTCTTCGACGGAATCCTTTTGGATCACCGCTCCATACGAGAATTTGGCGACATATCGACTGTATCAAATATCCGGGAAGAAGAGCAGTTCAAAGGAATTAGAGGTTGCGAAACAATGTACCGAGAACTTACTCGATGTACGGCCGCACTTCTGTTAGATTGTTCAAGATATACAACGTAATGGTCCGCCATTCGTCGACATCCAACGATAAGGAAGTATAAGCACCGGCTGGTGCGAGCTTCCCTTTGAATAGGCTGAGGTTGGATCCACCCTTTTAGGGTCGCCAGCATTGTACCGAGGCTTAGGATTATGCAAATGACAATTTTTGGCTTCGTAGTGTGCTGTCATGAAGTTTGCCGCCTCCTCAGTAATGAATGCCTCGGCCATCGATGCTTCAATTCGACGTTTATTTTTACATTTTGCTCGAAGCGTCTTCTGCATCCTCTCAGTTGCGTAGCACCAACGATTCTGCACGCCCCTCCCCCAATCATGCCTCGGTCGGGAGATGCAAAATCAAATGCTAAATTGGATTAAAGAAGCCCGGTGGAAAGATCTTCTCTAACTTGCAGATCAACTCCGGCGCCAACTCTTCTAGTTCTTCTAGCAAGCCAGGCGATAGTTCTTTCGCACAAAGAACACGGAAGAAATAGCTCAGCTCTGCCAGTACTAGCCATTCATCCTCAGGGATAAAGCCACGTAACATCACCGGCATTATCCGCTCAAGCCATATGTGCCAATCATGACTCTGAGGAACCACTAACCCGTCATTTAGGGTTCCATCGACGCTGAGGAACCACTAACCTAAAATAGCCGTCATTTAGGGTTCCATCGACGCCGAGGAACCCCCTAACCTAAATAGCCTCTATTTAGGGTTCCATCGACGTCGAGGAACCCCTAACCTAAATAGCCGTCATTTAGGGTTCCGTCGACGTCGAGGCACCCCAAACCTATATAGCCGGCCGTGCCGTGAGTTTGGGCTAATATAGCCGGCCAGCGGCCACGCTCGGGATTCCCTCTCCCTATCCGTCCCTCCCTCTCCCTCTCCCTCCCTCTCCCTATCCCTCCCTCTCCCTCTCCCTCCCTCTCGCTCTCCAGACGACCAATGGCCCACCGCCAGACCACACCCCATCTCCCTTGTACATCCATCGAGGCCAACCCTAGTCGTCGCGTTTTTTTTAGTTCCTTTCTATTTTTATGTTTCTTTTTTCTTTTTAGTTCCTTCTACATCCACCGACGGCACCCCTAACCTAAAGTAGCAACTAATAAACTAATTAACATCTACATTTGAAACTAAACTAATTAATATCTACAACAACTAAAAAAGAAAAAACAGAAAAAAGAGAAGAATGGGGGCTCACCGGAGGGGGCGTCGGGGGTGAGAGGGGCGGCGCTCCGGTGGGGCAATGGGGCAGGGGGGCGGCGGGGCGCGGCGGCGGCGGAGCAGCGGGCGGCGGCAGGGGGCGGGACAAGGGGGGGCAGTGGGGCGCGGCGGCGGTGGAGTAGCGGATGGCGGCAGGGGGCGTGGCAGTGGGCGGCGGGGCGCGGCGGCGGAATGGGGCGGCGACGCGGCGGCGGCGGTGGCGAGGTGAGTGAGAGAGAGAGGGACAGAGAGAGGCGTGGGGTGTGTGTGGGTGAGAGAGAGAGAGAGAGGAAGAGAGAGAGGCGCGGGCGCGGGGCCGTTAGTTAAGACACCCTCTTTGTCGTCTGCTGGCAGACGGCAAAGAGGGTGACCGTTAGTCCGCCCCCGCCATGACACTGTGGGCCCCACCCTCACCTCTTTGCCGTCTACTGGCAGACGGCAAAGATTTCTTCGCCATCTGCCAGCAGACGGCAAAGAGGTGGCAGAAGGCAAAGGGCTTGACCTAGGCAATGCCATGCCCCGTGGGGCCCACTGTGGTCTTTGCCGTCTGCCATGTTCCTCTTTGCCGTCTGCTGGCAGACGACAAAGGCCCAGCTGATGGCAAAGACTCTCTTTGCCATCAGCTGGCTCTTTGCCGTCTGCTTTCCAAAAGCAGACGGCAAACAGCCTCTTTGCCATCAGCTGGCAGACGGCAAAGAGCTGGCAGACGGCAAAGAGGGGGATTCGAGTAGTGATGGTTCCGAGAGGGAACTTGGTTACATGATCTGTGTGCGAAACGACATACGCTGTATCTTCCCGCCTTGATTTATTTTACAGAGGCAAAATGCAGCTGTGCTAAACATATGAAATTATTCAGGGTTCGTTTCGCCTTTTTATACATTGATTTTCCTAGGCATTTTTAACAAATAGCCACCACGTTTTTATCGCAAACGGTCGTATTAGTCCAACCGTGGTCGTTCAACTAACCATTTACTACCGCGAACAACTGTTTGATTAGATGGGACGGCTGTGAGCAGTCCGCCGCGCACGCCGCGAGCGCTGCAATTTATTGCTGGTTTTGGACTTTTGTTTCGGCCGCCTTGGGTAGGTACGTAGAATAGTCCTCCGTTCTCATCTACAAGAACCGCCACCGAGGATCTCTGCCTGCTGCGAGATGGAGGACGAGCCGGTCAACAAGCGGGGGCGGGTTGAGCTAGAACCGCAAGAGCCTCCAACGAACGTGGACTTCATCAGCAGCCTCCCCGACGAGATGTTGGTAACCATCATATCCCACCTCCCCATCAAATATGGCGTGCGGACCATTGTCCTCTCGCGGCGGTGGCGCCCCCTCTGGCACTCCACCCCCCTGGACCTCATCGTCGACCATGAGTTCTGCAGCAAGGAGCAGCAACGCCTGGACGCATTGTCCCACGTCCTCGCCACGCACCTGGGCCGGTTAGACGCCTTGCTATCGGCAGGCTCAGTCCCCACAACAAGACCGAACCCAGGTTGCACTACTGGTTCCTATCCCCAGCCCTGGATCGGCTCGAGGAGCTCAGCTTTCATGCTGGGCGTCCTTGCTCGCTGCCGCCGTCCGTGCTCCGCCTCGCGCCCACGCTGTGCCGTGCTACATTCAGGCGTTGCATTTTCCCCCGGATCGATGCCGCGCGCGCTCTTCATCTCCCTAAACTTAAGCACCTCGAGCTCATTGCCGTCCGCATCTCCAAGGAGGATTTGGAGCGCCTGCTCGTCGGCTGTACAGCGCTCGAGTACCTTCATCTTCATGCGGTGGATGGGTTCAGTAGCCTCCACATCACCTCGACGAATGTCCGTGCGATTTATGTGCATTGCTGGCGCCGCCCAAGGCTGTCAGTTGAGGTGTTTCACGATATTGTCATTGAGAATGCGCCTTTCCTCGAGAGATTGTATGTACTTGATAAATTAGGTCCAGCAAGAATCAGGGTCATTCACACACCGAAATTGACAGTATTGGGCTATTCGTGTGCTGAATTCAACGAACTTGTTACTGGATCATTATCTGTTCAGGTACAACAGTCTTCTTCTTCTCCTTCTTATATATTATTGGACATCACATTATAACTCTATAATTATTTTGCCACACTCTTATATTTACTAATTGGAGGCACTTTTAAGGCCTTCTCATTAATCCACATCATCAAAATTAATTACACCGTTGGATTATAGAATTTACGGTCAAGATAAAAAGTAAACTTACGTAACACAGATGGTCCCGTCCAAAATAAAAGCAGACACGTTCAACCTTGGTGAAACGAAACAAACTAAGAATCCATCTCCAAGACAAAAAAAAAGTAATTACAATCAATCGTAACACATATGGTCCCGTCCAAAATACCAAGTGGTCAGCTTGGTAAGCTATCATCAAAAATTTGCAATCACTGGTCCCGTCCAAAATAAAAGGATGCGACACGTTCAAGATTGGTTTAACAAAATAAACAAAGCATCCATCGGTCCCTTCAAAAAAAGATAGCTCCTTAATAAAAAATCCCCCGAGATGAAAAGGAAAAAAAAAAACAGATCTGTTGATGACTCCGGATACTCCACCAATAATATCTTCTGCGGATTCAAAAAGTAAAAAGAATCACGCAAAAACAGAAAGGAAAGATATCTCTCCCTAAAAGAAGGAAAAACATCTCCCTCGACCCCACCTCCTTCAATTCTTCCCACGTCAAAAACGAGTCCAAATCTTAGTCTGGAAACAACACAATCCACGCACGTACATAAAAAGAGACCTCAAGTCAAGCCTCACGTCCAAAAAAAGGAGTAAAAAATAATTTGATTTACATGTAGTGCCCTCTCTCTCTCTCTAACGCTAAATCTCTTGAGTTAGTTGAGGATAGGAGATTCTAGGGGTTAACACCACGTAAATACGGAGTACATGCATAGGATTAAGCCCACACGTACAAAAAAAATCCATAGTGCTCACGTCTAAGTTTGCTGCAAAAAAAAAATATAGCTGCAAAAAAAAAAACCACGTGTATGTTCTGAAAAAACAAAAACACAAAAAAGCATTCTTTCTTTCCTTTAATTTTGATGGTCAATAGATGCTGCCTCATGAACAAAAGTAACCCCACGTACATGAATAGGATTAAGCCCAACGTATCCCTAGGTGGGTTTTCTTTCTTTCCTTTGAGCACGTATTGGTGTTGTACATGTTGGTGTGTGTTCATTATCTTCAGTTAAAGCAATAAAGCACTTTGTTTATCAGCAAAGCATACTAGAGATTTGTATACTTATTTCCTATCTGTTGCATGGCTGCCATATAATAAATCTGACATCTTTTTTCTCTGTTTTGACTTTGTTATATATATATATAGGTTTCAAAATAATAATGGCCCATTGATACGAATCCAAAAATTGTAAGTGCCAATATCAGAGGTGTGTGCATATCTATGGTTTTTTAGGTTAAGGCACTTATGTATGATTACCATTCCTTGGTTTAAAGTTTAGAATGTATAATATAAATTTTATTTTAATTATTCTGTTTTATTTGTTTCATTGATTTTTTTCAATACGCCTCAAGTTGTCTCCTTTTTTGTTTCTTTGTTTCCTTGATTTTTTGTAATTCAATTCCGAGAAACAGTTGGTGATAGACACGTGAATTGTTTTCTTATATGGGTCAAAAAAGTATTAGTAATCAAGTGGTTCTACACATTAGCTACATTTTCATTGTTATATTTTCAGCAAACCAAATAACAGACCAGATGCATTTTCGCTGTGAGATGATTTTTATAGTATGGTATCTACCGCTTATTGGTATGTTTAAATGGTGTTGATACATATTTGAATATGTATTCTGTCAAAAACTATACTTTTCCTCAGAATTTCAACAACATATTTAGGATGTACGGACAGTAATATCGCCAATATATTTGAATTCCTTGAAAGTATGATTTTATTCCTGTTTGAGAAAGAGGCCAGCGCGGCCCTCCTTCTCAAAAATCAATTTCATTTACATACTTAAACCACGGGGATCTAATGTCGAGAGGTTCAAAATTAATTTGAAACAAAGTAGTTCCTAGCCCGTGCAGGCGCACGGGTTGACGACTAGTTTATCTCTAATTATTTTGCTAAATTATTTTGTACTATGAAAAATATCTCTATAACGAAAACATCGTGACTTTGGACCAGCCAGGCAAGCAAACATGCAATTATGCCAAAAAAGGCAAGCAAAAAGACTGAAAGAAGTGAGAAAATACCCTTTCTACACAACGAAAAGACACTTTGTCAAAAAGGTAACAAAAAAGACAAAGATAAGTGAGAAAAAGTCATTTCTATACAACAAAAATGCACTTGTGCCAATGCCATAAGAAACCCGACACATCATATAAGAAAAAAGGCACCTATGCAAAAGGGTGCATAGCTGCCACCATGCGTGCGTAGCTATCACCATGCATAGAAAATTGCCTCTCTTATATCTACTTTTTGTTGATCTATATGTTTGCCTGTCTTCCAGAAAATGATTCTCACAAGCTTGACCCGGCCTCTGCGCACAGTGAAGATCTTGGCACTACAATCTGTCGGCCTCGATCTGGATGAAGTTATTAGATTCCTTAGATGCTTTCCTTGCACGGAGAAGCTATACATCGAGGTGATGCTCCTTTCCTGTTAATTGTTAACCACAATGGAGCTCAATTATTTGTTACTTTTACCCATGATTACAATGAAAAATGTAGAATGATTTCTAAAGGAAATTTGGAGGATTTCAATACATATATGTTTTGAGATGCTAGTGTTGTACGCATTTTATTCCTTCGCCCAACATGCTTTAGTGATAAAAGTTTATCATGAAAGATTGAAGGTGGCATTTCACTCTTTTCGTGTATTTTAGAAATCCTGCAAATCAAAGAGGCCCGAAGTGTTCAAATCTGCAGCTAGGCACTAATATGTTGTCTTCGTTTGCAGATACTAGCAGGTCCGAAAGTAGAAAATGTTGGGGATATAACAATCCCATTGAATGCCTTGATCTTCATCTCACAGAAATTACTTTTAACGAGTACCGAGGCACCACACTAGAAATTAAATTCGCCAGGTTCTTTGTTGAGAAAGCAAGGTTTCTCAAGGTAATGAGGTTTGCCCTATATTTACTGCGCAGAAGTGAATGGATTCCTAAAGAGCACAGACGTCTACAGCTGAATGGAAAAGGCTCTGCACAAGCTAGATTTCAGTTAGTAACTTCATATGACAGATTATTCGGAAATCACTGTATCGAGCCGCTATATGACTTCTCGGTGGCTGATCCTTTCGCAGATATAATGCATAAAAAAGATTCTGAAAAAGATGAATTTTATGTGTCTGAATAGTTTGAACCTTGTAACGTTTGAATTTGGGCCTTGTAATGCTGGAATTTGAACCTTGCAATATTTATGGTATTTGTTATATAACGTAATTGGATGTTTAATTTGGTTTTGCAATCGTGTCATGTTATAAGTATATATATGTTGTTCTTCTGTACACAGAGCATAGATGTTGTGCAGACAGAGCATATCACATCACACACGGACCACCTTAGGTAACCTGTCGGTGATGAATTCATCAATCGCAAACGGTTATATACCAGCAAGCGTTTGCCCACAACACACACGGCTTATTCCATCGTGCTTGATGTCTCCGCCATCGCTCGCACAGTTCGTCTTATTTGCCACGTATCACTGTGCCGGCCTCTGCTCGCGTCCGTCGGCACACTCTGCTCGCGTACCTCCATGCGCTCGGCTTGTGGACAACTTTTCCTTGCGTGTTCAACTGCTATATGCATATATATATGGTTGCTCGCCGTTGAGGCGCCGCGGAGCGCTCTGCTCGCGTCCCTGCGCGTGTGCTCTGCCAGCGGTTGGGGCCTGCACACGATCACGTCGGGGGCCCATATGCATGCGGTTGCGCCACGCGCGTCGCCACAATGCAGTTACGTGCGGCACGATGGAGTTACGCGCTGCAAATTAGAACTGCCATCCGGGCATGCAGATATTCCAGGCCATCCGGCTTCCCCTTTAATTCCCGCGGCCATTATAACCTTAGTCTCTTCAACCTTTCGATCTCGCCCCGCAACACAACAAGCACACCCACGACTACACATACAAAGAGGATATCTAGCGGCTCTCCAATGGAGTTCGGCGAGCATAAAGTGGAGACCCACGCAAGGGAGACGGATCTCTCGGTGGTGTACACCATCGAACCGGCCGTGGTGGAGGACTACATCAACACCGTGGAGCAGTTGCTTGCTCGAGACAAGTAAAAGGTGGTCGGCATCGACCTCCAGTACACCGACGGTCATCCCGGCAAAGATCAGAAGGTTGCCGTCGCCTAGTTGTGCGTGCGCCATCATGTCCTCATCTTCCACTACTGCATGGCCACAGAGCCTTGCGACAGTTTCGCCAGGTTTGTCAACAGCACCGACTACAAGTTCGCTACGGTGGAAACCTGCAACGATGTAAAGGCGCTCAAGGTTACGGGCTTGGCCTGCAAGAACTGTAGGAGATATGCCCTAGAGGCAGTAATATCAGTTACTTTGTATCTCCGAGTTTGTAATGAATGTTTATGATCCATGCTATAACTGCTATGGTTCTCGAGTCTGCAATAAAACGAGGCTCGGAGGAAGACTCATATGCACGTGTGGAATAATAAACAGTAAATTGTATTCCTAGTCTTGCCTCTAAGACTGGCTCAAGTATTGCATGATGATCCTGTTTTCCTGATCATGGGCATGGCTATGCTGGCAATTTTGAGGGCACAATGTTGGTAGAACAATTGTGTTGAATCGACCCGAATTGATGTTATGCTATGAGATACATTCGTCACAAAGTTAATGGTTTATAACACAGAGATAGTTAACGTTTGCATAATTCCTTAGACCATGAGAGTATCGAGTTTCTTCATGCTTGCTCCATGAACTTTGGGGTTTGTTAAATGTCATCCGTAAATGGGTGGCAATTACGGCGGCTTACGGGTTCATGGAAAAGTATGTCAAGTAACGTTGATAGCTCGAGATTGGGATTTGCTCCACCGGTGATGGAGAGATATTCTTGGGCCCTCTCGGTGTTACGGTATCCATCATCGTCTGGCCAGACACAGTGTGATTTGATCACAGGGATGCCGGAACACGGAAACGAGAAAAGAGAACGAAACCGGCAACGAGGTAACTTGCATAGTGGACAAGTTGTTGATCCACGGGGATGCAGAAATTCTCACCTCGGGTTTTGTAACATATCGTGAAGCAACAGGAATAGCACACAGCAACTGAGGTTCACTCGAATATTCATTCGTGTGGGTATAGGGGTCAATATGGGTGTCCACGGCTCCGATGTTGATCATTGATCGGAAGGGAGTTCCGGGTCATGTCTATACTTCACCGAACCTATAGGGTCACACGCTTAAGGGTCATATATCTGCTGAATACTAGACAGGGAGTCTGAGAGAAATTTACCGAAAATGTTTCGGACACCGGAAAAATTCTGGAGAGAGAATATCGGAATAGTTTCGGTAAAACCGAAAAGTTGTTTCGGGATATTCCATTAAGTCAAATTGGTTTCGGAACATGCCTGATAATTCTTGGAGGGTGCCAGAATCATTCTGGAAACTTTCTGGAATTTTCCGGGATGAAAACCGGAAATGTTCCGGAGCTGCCGGAACCGCTATGGCAGCTTTTCGCTGAAGAAAACATTGTTCTGGAATTGTTCCAAAACGCATTGAAAATTATTTTGGTGGTACTGGAATTATTCTAAGCCCACATAAATATTTTCAGTTCATTCGGACGCTGAAAAATGTCGTCGTGAATAGTGAAAGCAGATTTTAATATTTTGGAAAAGCACCTTTTTGGGATTTTCCAAAAAGGGGTTCTAGAAGGGGTTTGGGGGCATGACACCTCATGGGGGGGGACCGCCCCAAGGGTGGCCGGCCAAGCATGTGGAGCTCCATGGAGCTCCACATGGCACTCCCATATGGCATATTCCCTTTTGGAAAGGAATATGCCAAGGGCACTTTGGGGTTTTTGTGTGACATTTCTACCCCTTGGCTAGCCTATATATAGGAGTGCATATGGCAGCCACAAACCCATCCTTGGTTCTCATACACATGCTATGCTTTGCTAGCTCTCTCTCTCCCTCCCACGAAAAGAGTTTTTCGTAGAGCCAGAAGGCTGTCTAGTTTCCGGTAGGAACTAGTTCTGGACGGCGAAGCCCTGCCGGATAGATGACACCGTATGTGTGCAACCCCGTAGAGAGGTCGTAGTTTCGATCTTTTGCCCGAGGGGCTGTTCGAGTGTCCTCCCGAAGGGTTGTCCGAGTTTCCGTTCGAGTTTCGAGGGTCCTCCCGAAGGGCTGTCCGCGAGATCGTCCGAGGGACTGTCCGACCGCCTCCCGAAGGGCTGTCCGACGAGGGAGTACATCCTCGCGGTTGGGAGGTTGTAAAATCCTAGCTGCGGGGATCTGCACCAACGATCTCCTCCGACTCTTCTTCCGCTGCGCATCAAGACGGTACGGAACAGATCAAACCTTGTATGCCATCTCCATAGTGATCCTGGGCGTGCTCGCTGTACCGAAATTTTTTGTTAACTGTCGCGTTCCCCTACAGTGGTATCAGAGCCGTGCTATGCGTAGATGCAGGTTACGATCTAGAATACATTGAGATGTATGGGTATTGCATAATATAATTTTGGAGTAGATGAGATCTATTGCTGAAAATTATTTATGCGGGTGGCAGATGAAGTCTGTTACCCGATGTTCTTGTTGCTTCCCTGGAATTTGCGTATTTCTGATCTCGAGACAGGATGGTGGAATCTGACAAAGTTCTGGCAATCCATGATTCTGGCTGATCATGGAAGTGCTTCCGTTCTTTGGGTTCTGCCGTAGTCAAAAGAAAGATGAAATACACAGATGAAAGGGCAATGCAGATATGATCTGCACGGGGGTCATGCGTATGACGAAGTTTAATATGGGGCTTGAGATTTCATTATCTTTTGTTTCATACACCCTGGAAAGTTAATCTAGCGACTTGAATTAATCATACTTGATGATGAAACGTTGGTAGCTGCGGTTTAAGTCAAAACCATAGAAGCCACGTAAAATAAAATTTTGCATAAACCGATTAGAGGAGTCTAACTTGGTTTTGCAGGATGGCATGTGATGTGGTATAGCAGTGCTCATATTAATTCGATTATGTATGAGATGACTATATAATGTAAATTTGTTAACATGACCTGCGTGTCATGATTCGGCATGATGGCTGGAGCCATATGATTGCACTTTAATGACCTGCGTGTCAACCTTATGTAATGCACTTATTTTTATTAGCTATAGAGATAGCAATATTATTTGGTGCGTCGACAAGGGGGTGGCAATCTTCGCGAAGGTGAACACCGACGCAAATGCCGAAGACGAAGAATACTTGACTTCTCCGTCAGAAAGGGCTATACCATATCATGCTAATTATGAATTGCCTGAGGTGTTTATCCCTTATGATGCACCCTTCTTGATTGCGCGGTAGTCGCTTTTTATTAGGGTGATCTCTCACTTAAAAATATCAAGTAGTTAGTGTTCTCCCAAGTGTAGCACCGTCACAGCATCTATCCTTTCGGGGTGCGCCATGGATGCATGGGTACGAACGATTGGAGAAATGTAAGGCGGGTGAGGTCAGACCTCGCAGCAAGATCACTTGGTTGTCTTGACGTTCATGGCAGGATCGTCCTGAGCTCGGAACACACGCATCGAAAGATGAACAAGAGTCACATAGGGATGTGATCGGCAAGTTGGCCTACCAATTGAAATCCTCGTCATGAGATGATGATTCTATGATGTTGAATTGATATTTGGATCTTGAATCACTCATAATCAATTTTGAGAGATATTGATTTGAGTGGGAGCGCACTTTAGAATAAAAATTTTTATTCACTAGTGCAAAATTCATTATGGACAAAGTCTAAGTGAAACTTGTGTTTACCGTTGTAGATCAAATGGCTCGCAACACCGCGTTCAACTTAGGCCCGATGTTAGAGAAAGAGAAGTTAGCTCCGAATGGAAACAACTATGCGGACTGGGTCCGTAACCTGGGGATTGTCCTCAGGGATGCTAAGAAAGACTATGTGCTTGATCAACTTCTAAGTGATTCCATTACGCCAGAAATGGCTCAGGATATCATCCACGTGTTTGACTCACGAAGGGATGATTTCAGTGTTGTTAAAAGTAAAGAACTTATGTTATCTTACATGGATCCTGTGCTACAGAAACGTTATGAACGACTTAGTGCCTTCGAGATTATCGAGGCACTAAATGTTCTGTATCACAAACAGGATTCAGCTGAAGTTCATGAGATGACTGAAGCCATGGAAGAATGCAATATACATAAGGAATCTCTAGTAAATGAACAAGGTGTCGGACTAGCAAACTATTATGATAGTATGGCTGAAAGGGGAATTAATTTTCCAAAGACACCTGGTAATGATTTGATCCTTACCTCGCTTTGTGAAGCGATGCTCAAATCAAATGAGATAGGACTGCAGAATCAGCAAAAGTTGCTGGTGAACAAAACCGCCAGTTTCAAAAGGAAAGGCAAGCCTAAGGGCGGAGCCAAGGCTGAAACTGTGTGTTTTTACTGCAAAGGCACTGGACACTGGAAGAGGAACTGCAAGATATACATGGCAGATAAGAAGTCCGGGAAAACCGGAAAAGGTATAATTGTTATACAAGTTAATGTCATTGACGTTTTGCTTGCTAGCGAAAATTCTAAGTCTTGGGTATTTGATACCGGATCGGTTGCTCACATTTGCAACTCGATACAGGGACTTCAGAAGGTGCGCAAGCTGGCAAAGAATGAAGTCGTAATGCATGTCGGGAACGGCGCTGCGATCGCCGCTCAATCCATCGGGATTATGCCTCTACGTCTCCCTTCAGGATTTATTTTGGAACTTAGTAACTGTTATTTTGTTTCGGCATTGAGTAGAAACATTATCTCCGGATCTTGTTTAATACGCGATGGGTATTCCTACAAGTCTGAGAACAATGGTTGTTCACTTTATTGTAAGGAAATGTTTTATGGATATGCACCCATTAATGGAGGCCTTTTCATACTAAATCTTGAATGTGGAAATGATGTCTTTAACATAAATGATAAACGCCTTAAGAAGGCTGATACCACCACCACTTTCTTGTGGCACTGTCGGCTTGGCCACATCGGAAAGAAACGCATGCAAAGACTCCAGTCAGATGGAGTTTTACCATCTTTTGATTTTGAATCATTTGACACATGTGAAGCTTGTCTGATGGGAAAAATGACCAAGACGCCGTTCACGGGTCATCCTGAACGGGCGGGTGAATTATTGGAAATAATACATAGTGATGTATGTGGTCCAATGAGCACAGCCGCACGGGGTGGGTATTTCTACTTCGTGACTTTTACCGATGATTTAAGTAGGTATGGATATATCTACTTAATGAAGCATAAGTCGGAAACCTTTGAAAAGTTCAAAGAATTTCATAATGAGGTAGAAAATCATCGTGACAAAAAGATTAAGTTTCTGCGATCTGATCGCGGAGGCGAATACCTTAGTCATGAGTTTGGCCAACATCTGAGTGACCGTGGAATCGTTTCACAGCTTACACCTCCCGGAACTCCACAGCGAAACGGAGTGTCGGAAAGACGTAACCGAACCCTGTTAGACATGGTAAGGTCGATGATGTCTCTTACAGATCTGCCGATATCTTTTTGGGGTCACGCACTAGAAACTGCCGCTCACACACTAAACAGAGCACCGTCTAAGTCTGTTAAGACGACACCACATGAGATGTGGAATGGGAGGAAACCCAGTTTGTCGCATCTTAAAATTTGGGGATGTGAGGCACATGCAAAACGTTTACAACCTACCAAACTCGAACCCAGATCAGACAAATATAACTTTGTAGGTTATCCAAAAGATACGATTGGGTATTCCTTCTACCTACCCTCCGAGCACAAAGTGTTTGTCGCTAAAAGTGGAGTCTTTCTTGAGAAAGAGTTTCTCGCCAAAGAAGTAAGTGGGAGGACAGTACAACTTAATGAGATTAGTGAATCTTCGGCGACAGTTGATATGGCTGAGGAACCGGAAGTAATTCCGCAAATCATCCCTACAACCGAGCCGGAAGTTGTCGCATGTGATGCGGAAACTTCAGACAATGTTGTAACTGAACCGCGCAGGTCAGGTAGGGCTATCCAGCCATCTGAATGGTTTCATAATGAAATCTTCATTCTTGAAGACGATGAACCTGTGCACTACAAGGAAGCGATGGCGGGGCCCAGCTCAAGGGAATGGCACAAGGCCATGAAATCCGAGATGGAATCCATGTACAAAAACCAAGTTTGGAACTTGGAAGAACTTCCAGAGGGCGTAAAACCCATTGGTTGTAAATGGATTTTCAAAAGAAAAACGGACGCGGATGGTAACATTACTATCCACAAAGCTAGACTTGTCGCGAAAGGGTTCACGCAAGTTCCAGGAGTGGACTACGACGAGACTTTCTCGCCCGTAGCTATGCTTAGGTCTGTTCGGATATTACTAGCAATTGCTGCTTATTTCGATTATGAAATATGGCAGATGGATGTCAAAACGGCTTTCCTAAATGGAAACCTCGAAGAGGATGTATACATGATACAGCCAGAAGGTTTTGTCGATCCTAAGAATGCTGGAAAGGTATGCAAGCTTCAGAGAGCCATTTATGGTCTGAAGCAAGCATCAAGGAGCTGGAACATTCGTTTTGATGAAGTGGTCAAAAAGTTTGGCTTCATCAGGAATGGCGAAGAATCTTGTGTTTACAAGAAGTTTAGTGGGAGCGCAAAAGCATTTCTAATCTTGTATGTGGATGACATATTGTTGATTGGGAATGACGTGGATTTTCTTAGCGAAATAAAAGAATCATTGAAGAAGAGTTTTTCAATGAAAGACTTAGGTGAAGCGGCATATGTATTGGGCATCAGAATCTATAGAGATAGATCAAAACGCCTAATAGCGCTTAGCCAGAGCACGTACATTGACAAGGTGTTGAAAAGGTTCAACATGGAGAACTCCAAGAAAGGCCTACTCCCCATGTCACCTGGCACAATACTTTGCAAGAATCAGAGTCCTTGGACCCTCGATGAGCGAGTACAAATGAATGATGTTCCATATGCTTCGGCAGTTGGTTCTATTATGTATGCCATGCTATGTACAAGACCGGACGTTTCCTATGCGCTAAGTGTTAGCAGCCGGTACCAGAGTGATCCAGGATTGGAACACTGGGCAGCAGTCAAGGGTATTCTTAAGTACCTCAGACGGACCAAGGATTTACTCCTTGTGTACGGAGGTGATGAAGAGCTCATTGTAAGTTGTTACACTGATGCAGGCTTCATGACTGACCCAGATGACTTCAAATCTCAATCAGGCTATGTTTTCATATTGAACGGCGGCGCAGTTGATTGGAAAAGTTCCAAACAAAAGACTGTGGCGGATTCTACGACGGAGGCGGAATATGTTGCGGCTTCAGAAGCCTCCAAGCAGGCGGTCTGGATCAAGCAATTTCTTGAAGATCTTGGTGTGGTCCCAAGTGCGCTGGACCCGGTGGAGATCTATTGTGATAATAGTGGCGCCGTGGCTCAGGCAAGGGAACCAAGTTCGCACCATAAGACAATGCATATTCAACGCAAATATAAACTTATTCGACATCATGTCGAAGAAGGTTTAGTGAAAGTACGCAAAGTTCACACGGATCTGAACGTGTCAGACCCGATGACAAAGCCTCTACCACGAGCAAAACATGAGCAACACCGGACAACCATTGGTGTTAGGGAAGCCATGTAACTGGATTATGACTCTAGTGCAAGTGGGAGTCTGTAGGAGATATGCCCTAGAGGCAGTAATATCAGTTACTTTGTATCTCCGAGTTTGTAATGAATGTTTATGATCCATGCTATAACTGCTATGGTTCTCGAGTCTGCAATAAAACGAGGCTCGGAGGAAGACTCATATGCACGTGTGGAATAATAAACAGTAAATTGTATTCCTAGTCTTGCCTCTAAGACTGGCTCAAGTATTGCATGATGATCCTGTTTTCCTGATCATGGGCATGGCTATGCTGGCAATTTTGAGGGCACAATGTTGGTAGAACAATTGTGTTGAATCGACCCGAATTGATGTTATGCTATGAGATACATTCGTCACAAAGTTAATGGTTTATAACACAGAGATAGTTAACGTTTGCATAATTCCTTAGACCATGAGAGTATCGAGTTTCTTCATGCTTGCTCCATGAACTTTGGGGTTTGTTAAACGTCATCCGTAAATGGGTGGCAATTACGGCGGCTTACGGGTTCATGGAAAAGTATGTCAAGTAACGTTGATAGCTCGAGATTGGGATTTGCTCCTCCGGTGATGGAGAGATATTCTTGGACCCTCTCGGTGTTACGGTACCCATCATCGTCTGGCCAGACACAGTGTGATTTGATCACAGGGATGCCGGAACACGGAAACGAGAAAAGAGAACGAAACCGACAACGAGGTAACTTGCATAGTGGACAAGTTGTTGATCCACGGGGATGCAGAAATTCTCACCTCGGGTTTTGTAACATATCGTGAAGCAACAGGAATAGCACACAGCAACTGAGGTTCACTCGAATTCATTCGTGTGGGTATAGGGGTCAATATGGGTGTCCACGGCTCCGATGTTGATCATTGATCGGAAGGGAGTTCCGGGTCATGTCTATACTTCACCGAACCTATAGGGTCACACGCTTAAGGGTCACCTATCTGCTAAATACTAGACAGGGAGTCTGAGAGAAATTTACCGAAAATGTTTCGGACACCGGAAAAGTTCCGGAGAGAGAATATCGGAATAGTTTCGGTAAAACCGAAAAGTTGTTTCGGGATATTCCATTAAGTCAAATTGGTTTCGGAACATGCCTGATAATTCTTGGAGGGTGCCAGAATCATTCTGGAAACTTTCTGGAATTTTCCGGGATGAAAACCGGAAATGTTCCGGAGCTGCCGGAACCGCTATGGTAGCTTTTCGCTGAAGAAAACATTGTTCTGGAATTGTTCCGGAATGCGTTGAAAATTATTTTGGTGGGTACTGGAATTGTTCTAAGCCCACATAAATATTTTCAGTTCATTCGGACGCTGAAAAATGTCGTCGTGAATAGTGAAAGCAGATTTTGATATTTTGAAAAAGCACCTTTTTGGGATTTTCCAAAAAGGGGTTCTAGAAGGGGTTTGGGGGCATGACACCTCATGGGGGGGGGGGACCCCCCCAAGGGTGGCCGGCCAAGCATGTGGAGCTCCATGGAGCTCCACATGGCACTCCCATATGGCATATTCCCTTTTGGAAAGGAATATGCCAAGGGCACTTTGCGGTTTTTGTGTGACATTTCTACCCCCTGGCTAGCCTATATATAGGAGTGCATATGGCAGCCACAAACCCATCCTTGGTTCGCATACACATGCTTGTTGGAAATATGCCCTAGAGGCAATAATAATAAAGTGTTTATTATAATATTTCCCCGTTCATGATAATAGTTTATTGTCCATGCTAGAATTGTATTGACCGGAAACTAAATACATGTGTGGATAATGAACAAATACTAAGTCCCTAGTAAGCCTCTACTTGACTAGCTCGTTGATCAAAAGATGGTCAAGGTTTCCTGACCATGGACAAAGAGTTGTCATTTGATAAACGGGATCACATCATTAGGAGAATGATGTGATGGACATGACCCAACCGTTAGCATAGCATGTGATCGTTCAGTTTAATGCTACTGCTTTCACTATGTCATATACATGTTCCTCAGACCATGAGATCATACAACTCCCGGACACCGTAGGAATACTTTGGGTGTCATCAAACGTCACAACGTAACTGGGTGACTATAAAGGTACACTACAGGTATCTCCAAAAGTGTCTGTTGGGTTGTGATGAATCAAGATTGGGATTTGTCATTCCGTCTATCGGAAAGGTATCTCTGGGCCCTCTCGGTAATATAGCATCACAGAAGCCTTGCAAGCACCGTAGCTAATGAGTTAGCTACATGATGAAGTATTACGGAACGAGTAAAGAGACTTGCCGGTAACGAGATTGAACTAGGTATGGGATACCGACGATCAAGTCTCGGGCAAGTAACATACCGCAGGACAAAGGGAACAACGTATGATGATATAAGAGGTTCAACCGATAAAGATCTTCGTGGAATATGTGGGAGCCAATATGAGTATCCAGATTCCGCTATTGGTTATTGACCGGGGAGTCATCTCGGTCATGTCTACATAGTTCCCGAACCCGTAGGGTCGGCACACTTAAGGTTCGATGACGAAATAGTATTATATGAGTTATGTGATTGGTGAACGAAGTTGTTCGGAGTCCCGGATGAGATCAAGGACATGACGATCAGTCTCGGAATGTCCGAGAGGTAAAGATCGATATATTGGAAGGCTATATTCGGACGTCGGAAGGGTTCCGAGTGACTCGGGTATTTTTCGGAGTACCGGAGAGTTACGGGAATACCGGGTGAAAGTTATGGGCCTTATTGGGCCCTGCGGGAAAGAGAAGGGGGCAGCCATGGGCTGCTGCGCCCCCCTCCCAAGGGAGTCCGAATTGGACTAGGGGAGGGGGGGCGCACCCCCCTTTCCTTCTCCCAATCTCTCCCTCCCTTCCCCCTTGATAGGAGGAGTCCTACTAGGAGTGGGAGTCCTACTCCTAGTAGGACTCCCCCCCCCTCCTTGGTGCGCCTCCTCTAGGGGCCGGCCCCCTCCCTCCTTTATATACGGAGGGGGGGCGCCCCCTCTAGCACACAATTGACTTGATCAATTTAGCCGTGTGCGGCGCCCCCCTCCACCGTTTAGAGCCACCGTCATATTTTCGGAGTGCTTCGGCGAAGCCCTGCCGGAATAACTTCACCGTCACCGTCGCCACGCCGTCGTGCTGACGGAACTCATCTACTACCTCGACTACTAGCTGGATCTAGAAGGCGAGGGACGTCACCGAGCTGAACGTGTGTTAGAACTCGGAGGTGCCGTACGTTCGACACTTGATCGGTGGATCGCGAAGCTGTTCAACTACATCAACCGCGTCACTAGACGCTTCCGCTAACGGTCTACAAGGGTATGTAGACACACTCTCCCTCTCGTAGCGATGCATCTCCATGGTTAGATCTTGCGTGATCGTAGGAAATTTTTTGAAATTGCATGCTACGATTCCCAACAGTGGCATCCGAGCCAGGTCTATGCGTAGATGATCTGCACGAGTAGAACACAAAGGAGTTGTGGGCGTGGGTGTATACATATTGCTTGCCGTTACTAGTTGTTACTTGGTTCACGGCATTGTGAGATGAAGCGGCCCGGACCGACATTACGCGTACGCTTACGCGAGACTGGTTTCACCGTTACGAGCACTCGTTGCTTAAAGGTGACTGGCGGGTGTCTGTCTCTCTCACTTTAGTTGAACCGGTTTCAATGAAGAGGGTTCTTTTAGAAGATCAAAAAGCAATCACTACACCACGTTGTGGTTTTGCGTAAGTTAAGAATCGGTTCTTCAAACCCGTAGCAGCCACGTAAAACTTGCAACAACAAAGTAGAGGACGTCTAACTTGTTTTTGCAGGGTATGCTAAGTGATGTGATATGGTCAAGACATGATGTGAGATACGTTGTTGTATGAGATGATCATGTTTTGTAAAATATCGGCAACCGGCAGGAGCCTTATGGTTGTCTCTTTATTGTATGCAATGCCAACACTATGTAATTGCTTTACTTTACCGCTATGAGTTAGAGGTAGTAGTAGTAGCAATAGTCGGTGAGACGACCACGACGCCATGATGGAGATCCAGGTGGGGCGCCGGTGACGATGGAGATCATGGAGGTGCTTCGATGATGGAGATCAAGAGCACAAGATGATGATGGCCATATCATGTCACATATTGAATTGCATGTGATGTTAATCCTTTTATGCATCTTATTTTGCTTAGGACGGCGGTAGCATTATAAGATGATCTCTCACTTAATTTCAAGATAAAAGTGTTCTCCCCAAAGTATGCACCGTTGCGAAAGTTCGACGCTTCTAAGCACCACGTGATGATCGGGTGTGATGGATTCTTTCGTTCACATACAACGGGTGTAAGCCAGTTTTACACACGCGGATTACTTGGGTTAAACTTGACGAGCCTAGCATATGCAGATATGGCCTCGGAACACGAGAGACCGAAAGGTCGAACATGAGTCATATAGTAGATATGATCAACATGAAAGATGTTCACCATTGATGAACTGATCCACCTCACGTGATGATCGGACGTGGATTAGTTTGATGTGGATCATGTTACACTTAGACAACTTGAGGGATGTTAATCTAAGTGGGAGTTCTTAAGTAATTTGATTAATTGAACTTCAATTATCATGAACATAGTCAATAGTGTCTTAGCAAGTTTATGTTGTAGATCGATAGACCACGCTGTAGTTCCACTGAATTTTAATTGGTTCCTAGAGAAAGCTAAGTTGAAAGTTGATGGAAGCAACTATGCGGACTAGGTCCGTGATTTGAGGATTGTCCTCACTGCTGCACAGAAGGCTTATGTCTTTGATGCACCGCTCGGTGAGCAACCCCGATGACTTTGTCTGAAGACGTTATGAACGTCAGGCAGACAAGAGAAGATGACTACTCGATAGTTCAGTGCACCATGCTTTACGGCTTAGAACCGGGGCTCCAAAAGATGTTTTGAGCACCATGGAGCATATGAGATGTTCCAAGAGCTGAAAGTTTGTTTTTCAAGCTCACACCCGGGTCAAGAGGTATGACACCTTCGACAAGTTCTATAGCTGCAAGATGGAGGAGAACAGCTTCGTTAGTAAGCATGTACTCATAATGTCTAAGTACTTCAATCACTTGAATTAAGTGGGAGTTTGACTTCCGAATTAAGTGGTGATTGATAGAGTTCTCTAGTCACTATCACCAAGCTACTAGATCTTCGTGATGAACTATAAACATGCAAGGGATAGATGATCCTTAAGCTATTCGTGATGCTACAAGCTGCGGATGTAGAAATCAAAGAAGGGAGCATCAAGTGTTGATGGTTAATAAGATCACTAGTTTCACGAAGGGCAAGGGAAAGAAGGGGAACTTCAAGAAGAACGGCAAAACAGTTGCTGCTCCCGCGGAGAAACCCAAAGGATGAACCCAAACCCGAGACTTAGTGCTCCCATTGCAAGGGGTAATGTCACAAGGAGCGGAGCTTCCCCAAAGTAACTGGCAAATAAAGAACTGGTAATGTCAACAAAGATATATTTGATATACATGTTATTGATGTGTACCTTACTAGTACTCGTAGGAGCACCTGAGTATTTGATACTGGTTCAGTTGCTTGCAACTTGAAACATGGAGCTTCGGAATAAACGAGGGCTAGCTAAGAACGAGGTGATGATGTGCATTGGAAGTGTATCCAAGGTTGATGTGATCACCATCGGCATGCTCTCTCTACTTTCGGGATTAGTTGAAACCAAAATAATTGTTATTGGTGCCTGCGTTGAGCATGAGCATTATATCAGATAATGTTTATTGCAAAACGGTTATTCATTTTCGGAGAATAATTGTTATTCTGTTTATTTGGATAATATCATTGATGATCATGCACTTAATGGTTTATTGAATCTCGATAGTAATAATACACATGATTATAACACAGATGCCAAAAGATGCAAAATTGATAATGATAGTACCACATATTTGTGGTACTGGCGCTTAGGTCATATCGGTGATAAACGCATGAAGAAACTCCATGCTGATGGATTTTTGGAATCACTTGATTATGAATCATTTGAGACGTGCGAACCGTGCCTTATGGGCAAGATGACTAAAACTCCGTTCTCCGGAACAATGGAGCGAGCAACAGACTTGTTGGAAATAATACATACCGATGTATGCGGTCCGATGAGTGTTGAGGCGCGCGGTGGATATCGTTATGTTCTCACGTTCACTGATGATTTGAGTAGATATGGTTATGTCTACTTAATGAAGCATAAGTCTGAAACATTTGAAAAGTTCAAAGAATTTCAGAGTGAAGTAGAGAACCATTGTAACAAGAAAAAAAAGTTCTTACGATCTGATCGTGGAGGAGAATATTTGAGTTGCGAGTTTGGCAATCACTTAAGACAATGTGGAATAGTTTCACAGCTCACGCCACCTGGAACACCACAGCATAATGGTGTGTCCGAACGTCGTAATCGTACTCTATTGGATATGGTGCGTTCTATGATGTCTCTTACCGATTTGCCACTATCATTTTGGGGTTATGCATTAGAGACAGCTGCATTCACTTTAAATAGGGCACCGTCTAAATCCGTTGAGACGACACCGTATGAACTGTGGTTTGGTAAGAAACCTAAGCTGTCGTTTCTGAAAGTTTGGGGCTGCGATGCTTATGTCAAAAGGCTTTAGCCAGATAAGCTCGAACCCAAAGCGGATAAGTGCGTCTTCATAGGATACCCAAAAGAGACCGTTGGGTACACCTTCTACCACAGATCCGAAGGCAAAGTATTCGTTGCTAAGAATGGATCCTTTCTAGAGAAGGAGTTTCTCTCGAAAGAAGTGAGTGGGAGGAAAGTAGAACTTGATGAGGTAATTGTACCTCCTCTGGATAGTAGCACGCCACAGAAAGAAATTTCTGCGACACCAGCACAGACCGGAGAAGAAGATAATGATGATGATCATGATGCTTCAGAGCAAGTTACTACTGAGCCTCGAAGGTCAACCAGGACACGTTCCGCACCAGAGTGGTACGGAAATCCAGTCTTGGAGGTTATGTTGTTGGACAACGGTAAACCTTCGAATTATGAAGAAGCTATGGCGAGCCCAGATTCCGAGAAATGGCTCGAGGCCATGAAATCCGAGATTGGATCCATGTATGAGAACAAAGTATGGACTTTGGTAGACTTGCCCGATGAACTGCGAGCTATTGAAAATAAATGGATCTTTAAGAAGAAGACGGACGCTGATGGTAATGTCACCGTCTATAAAGCTCGACTTGTTGCTAAAGATTATCACCAAGTTCAAGGAGTTGACTACGATGAGACTTTCTCACCCGTAGCGATGCTAAAGTCTGTCAGAATTATGTTAGCAATTGCCGCATTTTATGAAATCTGGCAAATGGACGTCAAAACAGCATTCCTTAAGAAAAAATTGTATATGATACAGCCGGAAGGTTTTGTCGATCCTAAAGGTACTAACGAAGTATGCAAGCTCCAGCGATCCATCTATGGACTGGTGCAAGCATCTCGGAGCTGGAATACTCGCTTTGATGAAGTGATCAAAGCGTTTGGGTTTATACAAACTTATGGAGAAGCTTGTATTTGCAACAAAGTGAGTGGGAGCTCTATAGCATTTCTAATAAGTATATGTGAATGACATATTGTTGATTGGAAATGATGTAGAATTTCTGGAAAGCATAAAGAATTAATTGAAAGGAGTTTTTCAATAAAAACCTGTTTTAAGTTATCCACGGATTGGGCATAGAGATCTATAGAGATAGATCAAGACGCCTGATAAAAGTTCACACATCTTGATGAGATTTTGAAGAAGTTCAAAATGGATCAAGTCAAAGAAATAAGTTCTTTCCTGGTGTGAAGTGGAGTAAGACTTGAAGATCTAGATAAAGGTTGTTTACATGTTAGGCATCAAAATCTATAGAGATAGATTGAGACGCCTCACAGGACTTTCACAAAGCACATACCTTGACAAGATTTTGAAGGAGTTCAAAATGGATCAGTCAAAGAAGGAGTTCTTGACTGTGGTGCAAAGGTGTGAAGTTGAGTAAGACTCAAATCTTGACCACGGCAGAAGAAATAGAAAGGATGAAAGGTCATCCCCTATGCCACGGCCATAGGTTCTATAAAGTATGCCATGCTGTGTGCCTTGCCATGTGTATGGCAAAAAGGTACCAAAGTGATCTAGGAGTAGATCACTGGACAGCGGTCAAATTATCCTTAAGATGACTAAGGAAGAATTTCTCGGGAATAAAAGTAATAAAGAGTTTGTCGTAAGGGGTTACGTCGATGCAAGCTTTAAACACCGATCCGGAAGACTATGAGTCTAAGACCGGATAAGAATAGTGGGGCGGTCTTTTTGGAGTAGCTCCAAACAGAGTGTGGTAGCAACATCTACATAAGACATAGAGATTTGCAAAGAACACACGGATCTGAATATGGCAGACCCGTTGACTAGAACCTCTCTCACAAGCAAAACATGATCAGCTTTAGAACTGATTAAGTGTTAATTACATGGAGATGTAATCTAGATTATTGACTCTAGTGCAAGTGGGAGACTGTTGGAAATATGCCCTAGAGGCAATAATAATAAAGTGTTTATTATAATATTTCCCCGTTCATGATAATAGTTTATTGTCCATGCTAGAATTGTATTGACCGGAAACTAAATACATGTGTGGATAATGAACAAATACTAAGTCCCTAGTAAGCCTCTACTTGACTAGCTCGTTGATCAAAAGATGGTCAAGGTTTCCTGACCATGGACAAAGAGTTGTCATTTGATAAATGGGATCACATCATTAGGAGAATGATGTGATGGACATGACCCAACCGTTAGCATAGCATGTGATCGTTCAGTTTAATGCTACTGCTTTCACTATGTCATATACATGTTCCTCAGACCATGAGATCATACAACTCCCGGACACCGTAGGAATACTTTGGGTGTCATCAAACGTCACAACGTAACTGGGTGACTATAAAGGTACACTACAGGTATCTCCAAAAGTGTCTGTTGGGTTGTGATGAATCAAGATTGGGATTTGTCATTCCGTCTATCGGAAAGGTATCTCTGGGCCCTCTCGGTAATACAGCATCACAGAAGCCTTGCAAGCACCGTAGCTAATGAGTTAGCTACATAATGAAGTATTACGGAACGAGTAAAGAGACTTGCCGGTAACGAGATTGAACTAGGTATGGGATACCGACGATCAAGTCTCGGGCAAGTAACATACCGCAGGACAAAGGGAACAACGTATGATGATATAAGAGGTTCAACCGATAAAGATCTTCGTGGAATATGTGGGAGCCAATATGAGTATCCAGATTCCGCTATTGGTTATTGACCAGGGAGTCATCTCGGTCATGTCTACATAGTTCCCGAACCCGTAGGGTCGGCACACTTAAGGTTCGATGACGAAATAGTATTATATGAGTTATGTGATTGGTGACCGAAGTTGTTCGGAGTCCCGGATGAGATCAAGGACATGACGATCAGTCTCGGAATGTCCGAGAGGTAAAGATCGATATATTGGAAGGCTATATTCGGACGTCGGAAGGGTTCCGAGTGACTCGGGTATTTTTCGGAGTACCGGAGAGTTACGCGAATACCGGGAGAAAGTTATGGGCCTTATTGGGCCCTGCGGGAAAGAGAAGGGGGCAGTCATGGGCTGCTGCGCCCCCCTCCCAAGGGAGTCCGAATTGGACTAGGGGAGGGGGGGCGCACCCCCCTTTCCTTCTCCCAATCTCTCCCTCCCTTCCGCCTTGATAGGAGGAGTCCTACTAGGAGTGGGAGTCCTACTCCTAGTAGGACTCCCCCCCTCCTTGGTGCGCCTCCTCTAGGGGCCGGCCCCCTCCCTCCTTTATATACGGAGGGGGGGCGCCCCCTCTAGCACACAATTGACTTGATCAATTTAGCCGTGTGCGGCGCCCCCCCTCCACCGTTTAGTTACACCGTCATATTTTCGGAGTGCTTCGGCGAAGCCCTGCCGGAATAACTTCACCGTCACCGTCGCCACGCCGTCGTGCTGACGGAACTCATCTACTACCTCGACTACTAGCTGGATCTAGAAGGCGAGGGATGTCACCGAGCTGAACGTGTGTTAGAACTCGGAGGTGCCGTACGTTCGACACTTGATCGGTGGATCGCGAAGCTGTTCGACTACATCAACCGCGTCACTAGACGCTTCCGCTAACGGTCTACAAGGGTATGTAGACACACTCTCCCTCTCGTAGCGATGCATCTCCATGGTTAGATCTTGCGTGATCGTAGGAAAATTTTTGAAATTGCATGCTACGATTCCCAACAATGCTATGCTTTGCTAGCTCTCTCTCTCCCTCCCACGAAAAGAGTTTTTCGTAGAGCCGGAAGGCTGTCTAGTTTCCGGTAGGAACTAGTTCTGGACGGCGAAGCCCTGCCGGATAGATGACACCGTATGTGTGCAACCCCGTAGAGAGGTCGTAGTTTCGATCTTTTGCCCGAGGGGCTGTTCGAGTGTCCTCCCGAAGGGCTGTCCGCGAGATCGTCCGAGGGACTGTCCGGCCGCCTCCCGAAGGGCTGTCCGACGAGGGAGTACATCCTCGCGGTTGGGAGGTTGTAAAATCCTAGCTGCGGGGATCTGCACCAACGATCTCCTCCGACTCTTCTTCCGCTGCGCATCGAGTCGGTACGGAACAGATCAAACCTTGTATGCCATCTCCATAGTGATCCTGGGCGTGCTCGCTGTACCGAAATTTTTTGTTTTCTGTCGCGTTCCCCTACAAGAACCTTGTCGAAATCCGTGACCACTACAGGGTCTGAGGCAGCACCAAGAAGGAGTCCCTGGTTGAACTCGCCTCGGCCATCATCGACCCCTACTACGAAAAGATGAAGCAGGATGCCAACAGAACACATCCCGTATCCTGGCACGGGGCCTGGAGGCGGCAACTGGACGAACCTCACCTCAGGTTCGCGGCCAAGAGCGTGTACACATGCTACGAGATGCACAGGAGGATCGTTGACATGAGGAAGTGCCTCATTACCGAAATCGATGAGGCCGGATCGAGCCACAAGAAGAGCAGTAGCGGCAAGCGTCACAAGAAGTAGATGATGATCAGATGATCGTTTATCCTAGGTAATTATGCATGTAATATATAGTTTACTTTGCTGTGTGGAAATGTCATGTGTGTAGTAGCCACCTATGTAATTATGCATGTAATAGTTTACTTTGGTGTGTGCAAATGTCATGTGTGTAGTAGCCACCTATGCAATCCCAACGCACAACACACACGTCTTATTAGCAGCAATCGTCTGTGTTATTATCGGTCTTCGCACACATGATTGATTACAGACCTGTTTGCCGCGTATCACACACATCTTGTTAAATTGAACTGTTTCTGTTCTCTTGTCTCAACGCAAACAGTTCATCCGAGTGAACCGTTTGCCCTATATCGCACACACTTTGATCTGGCTAACCGTTTCTTTTGTTCCGCCTAATCACAAACAGTTCATCCGACTGAACTGTATGCCATATATTGCACACACCTTCATCTGGCTGCCCGTTTCTGTTGTTCCGCCTCATCACAAACAGTTTATCAGAGTGAACTGTATGCCGTATATCGCACACGCGTTCATCTGGCTGCCCATTTCTGTTGTTCTGCCTCATCACAAACAGTTCATTGAACTGAACCGTATGCCCCGCATCGCACACGTAACTAAAATCTGAACCGTGTTTGATGTCTCCGCCATCGCAAATGTTTTACATCTTTTTTGACGGTTTTTTACATCCCCGTTTGCGATTGATGCATCGCACACAGTTTCGTCAAAGGGTCTCCGATCCTGCAGTAGTGTGGATTCAAAAAGTTTGTTCATGAGTCCAAATTAACAAAACATTTTTTTAGTACTTTTGGGAAAAAAGTACAAAAGAATGTTTGTATAGTTAAATATTTGTTCAATTTTGTAAGAAAAAGTTCATATTTATAAAAAAATGTGTTTGAAAATTTGTGAAACAACGTTCATATTGACAAAAAGTATGGTATTCCTAGAAAATGTTGTGTACAAATTATGAAAAATATGTTCACAATAAAAAAATAAAAAACAGGTTTGAAAAAAGTTGTTCTGTGTTTGAGAAGTTGTTCACGTGTAAGGAAAAGTTGTTAACAAGTTATTCATTAAAAATGTTATCGATTTTCAAAAAATGTTGACAATTTTAGAAAAGTTGTTCACAAAATCGCTAGAAAGTTGTTCATAAATTCAAGGAGATTTGTTATAAAAGTTTATTTAAAAAAATTGTCCTCGAGTTTTTAGAAAATGTTGACAAGTTTAGAGAAGTTGTTCACAATTTTTTTAAGTTGTTCGTGTGTTTTAAAATTTGTTCATGTGTATAGAAAAGTTGTTAACAAGTTTTTCATAATTGTTGTTGTGCAGGCAATTTTTGAAAAGTTTTCACACAAACAAGTTTAGAAAAGTTGTGAACAAAGTCTGTAGAGACATTTGTTCACAAAGTCTCTAGACATTTGTCCCCGAGTTTAAAAAAATGTTGACAAGTTTAGAAAAGTTGTTCACAACTTTTTTAAGATTGTTGTTCACACAAATTAAAAGTTGTTCAAATTTTTTTGAAAAATATTGTTCACAAAATATAGAAAAAATGTTCACGTGTTTGAAAAAAGTAGTTCATGTGTATAGAAAAGTTGTTATCAAAATTTTCATAAAAAATGATATCGGTTTAAAAAAATGTTGACAAGTTTAGAATAGTTGTTCACAAGTTTAAAGAAAAAATGTTGAAAAGTTTAGGAGAAGTTGTTCACCAAAATTCGTACAAACGTTGTTCACAAGTTCAGAAAACTTGTTCAAAAGTTTCAAAAAAAATGCTAATGTTGGTATTTACGATTTTTAATAAAAGATGTTGACAAGTTTAGGAGAAGTTGTTCACAATTTCAGAAAAAATGTTCACAATTTTTAGAAAAAAAATGTTGATAAGTTCAGAAAACTTGTCCTGTGAGTTTGAAAAGTTTTTCACAAATTATTAAAAAAAATGTTCACAAGTTTAGAAAAGTTGTGAACAAAGTCTGTAGAGACATTTATTCACAAAGTCATTTATCCCCGAGTTAAAAAAATGTTGACAAGTTTAGAAAAGTTGTTCACAGCTTTTTTAAGAAAGTTGTTCACACAAATTAAAAGTTGCTGACAAATTTTTGAAAAATGTTGTTCACAAAATATAGAAAAAATGTTCACGGGTTTGAAAAAAGTTGATCATGTGTACAGAAAAGTTGTTAAAGAGATTTTCATAAAAATTGTTATCTATTTTAAAAAATGTTGACAAGTTTAGAATAGTTGTTCACAAGTTTAAAGAAAAAATGTTGAAAAATTTAGGAGAAGTAGTTCACCAAAATCCGTACAAACGTTGTTCACAAGTTTCAAAAAAATGCTAACGTTGTTATTTACAGGTTTTAAAAAAAATGTTGACAAGTTTAGGAGAAGTTGTTCACAATTTCAGAAAAAAAATTCACAAAGTTTAGAAACAAAAAATGTTGATAAGTTCAGAAAAGTTATCCTGTGAGTTTGAATAGATGTCACAAATTATTAAAAAAATGTTCACAAGTTTAGAAAAGTTGTGAACAAAGTCTCTAGAGACATTTGATCACAAATTCTCTAGACATTTGTCCCCGAGTTTAAAAAAAATGTTGACAAGTTTAGAAATAGATGTTCACAACTTTTTTAAGAAAGTTTCACACAAATTAGAAGTTGTTCACAAAAGTTTTGAAAAATGTTGTTCACAAAATATAGAAAAAATGTTCACGGGTTTGAAAAAACTTGTTCATGTGTACAGAAAAGTTTTTAACAAGATTTTCATACAAAATGTTATCGATTTAAAAAAATGTTAACAAGTTAAGAATAGTTGTTCACAAGTTTGAAAGAAAAAATGTTGACAAGTTTAGAAGAAGTTGTTCACCAAAATCCATACAAACGTTGTTCAAAAATTGAGAAAATTTGTTCACAAGTTTCAAAAACAAATGCTAACGCTGGTATTTACGAGTTTTAACAAAAAATGTTGACAAATTTAGGAGAAGTTGTTCACAATTTATAAAAAAATGTTCACGAAGTTTAGAAACAAAAAATGTTGATAAGTTCAGAAAATTTGTCATGTGAGTTTGAATATTTGTTCACAAATTATTAAAAAAATGTTCACAAGTTTAGAAAAGTTGTGAACAATGTGTCTAGAGAGATTTGTTCACAAAGTCTCTAAACATTTGTCCCCCGAGTTTTTAAAAAAGTGTTGACAAATTTAGAAAAGTTGTTCACAGCTTTTTAAGAAAGTTGTTCACATAAATTAAAATTTGTTCACAAATTTTTGAAAAAATGTTGTTCGCAAATTATAGAAAAAATGTTCATGAGTTTGAAAAAAGTTGTTCATGTGTACAGAAAAGTTGTCAACAAGATTAATGTTGACAAGTTTAGAATAGTTGTTCACAATTTTAGAATAGTTGTCAAAAAGTTTAAAAAAATGATGACAAGTTTAGGAGAAGTTGTTCACCAAATCCCTACAAAGTTGTTCACAAGTCCAGAAAAATGGTCACAAAGTTTAGAAACAAAAATTGTTGATAAGTTCAGAAAAGTTGTCCTGTGAGTTTGAAAAGTTCTTCACGTGTGTAGAAATAGTTTTTTAGAAAAATGTTGGCAAGTCTAGAAAAGTTGTTCAAAAAACCCTAGAAAGTTGTTCACAAAAATTAGGAAATTTGTTCACAAGTTTATTAAAAAAATGATAATGAGTTTTTTGAACAGTTGTTTGGAAATTTTTAAGAAAAAGTTGTTCACAAATTTTAAGGAAGCTGTTCAGAAAATTTCAAAAGTTGTTCACTATACCTGTGGAAGTTGTTGTATATACAATTTTTTTAAAGTTGTTCACAAGTTTTTCTTAAAAAAAATCATGATTTTTAAAAAAGGTTGACAAGTTTAGAAAATTGTTCACAAAGTATCTAGAAAGCTGTTTGCAAAAAAGTATAGAAACAATTTTCCCAAGTTTTTAAAAAAATCACATTATTTTTTTAAGAAAGTTGTTCACACAAATTTAAAGTTATTCCTAGACAAGTTGTTCAATTTTTGAAAAGTTGTTCACAAATTATAAAAAAATGTTGAAAGGTTTAGAATAGTTGTTTACTGATCTTTCAAAAAATCCATGAGGGGACAACTTCTTTATGTAGGAGATATGCCCTAGAGGCAATAATAAATGTTATTGATTATCTCCTTGTTCATAATTAGGTTTATGTTCCATGCTATAACTGCTATGGTTCTCGAGTCTGCAATAACCACGAGGCTCGGAGGAAGACTCATATGCACGTGTGGGATAATAAACGGTAAAATGTATTCCTAGTCAAGCCTCTATGACTGGCTCAAGTATTGCATGATGATCCTGTTTTCCTGATCATGGGCATGGCTATGCCGGCAATTTTGAGGGCACAATTGTTGGTAGAACACTTGTGTTGAATCGACCCGATTGATGTTATGCTATGAGATACATTCGTCATAAGTTTATGGTTAATAACACAGAGAAGTTAATGTTTGCATAATTCCTTAGACCATGAGAGTGTCGAGTTTCTTCATGCTTGCTTCATGAACTTTGGGGTTTGTTAAACGTCATCCGTAAATGGGTGGCTATTACGGCGGCTTACGGGTTCATGGAAAAGTATGTCAAGGGACTTGATAGCTCAAGATTGGGATTTGCTCCTCCGACGATGGAGAGATATCTCTGGGCCCTCTCGGTGTTACGGTATCCATCATCGTCTGGCCAGACACTTTGTGATTTGATCACGGGGATGCCGGAACACGGGAACGAGAAAAGAGAACAATACCGGTAACGAGGTAACTGGCATAGTGGACAAGTTGTTGATCCACGGGGATGCCTACATGTCTCACCTCGGGTATTTGTAACATATCGCGAAGCAACAGGAATAGCACACGGCAACTGGAGGTTCACTCGAATATTCATTCGTGTGGGTATAGGGGTCAATATGGGTGTCCACGGCTCCGATGTTGATCATTGATCGGAAAGTGTTCCGGGTCATGTCTATACTTCACCGAACCTATAGGGTCACACGCTTAAGGGTCATCTATCTGCTGAATACTAGACGGGGAGTCTGAGAGAAATTCACCGAAAAAGTTTCGGATGAAACGGAAACGTTCCGGAGAGGATATCGGAATAGTTCCGGTGAAACTGAAAAGTTGTTTCAGGGTATTCCATAAAGTCAAATTGGTTTCGGCACATGCCTGGAAATTATTGGAAGGTACCAGAATTGTTCCGGTAACTTCTGAGATTTTTCAGAGACGAAAACCGGAAATGTTTCGGACTGCCGGAACCGCTTTAGTTGCTTTTCACAGATGAAAATCACTAAACCGAAAAGTTGTTTCGGAGTACACCATAAAGTCAAATTGGTTTCGGCACATGCCTGATAATTCTTGGAGGGTGCCAGAATCATTCTGGAAACTTTCTGGAATTTTCCGGAATGAAAACCGGAAATGTTCCGGAGCTGCCGAAACCGCTTCAGATGCTTTTCGCAGATGAAAATCACTAAACCGGAATTGTTCCGGCTCGCGTTGAAAATTATTTTGGTGGGTACTGGAAATGTTCTAAGCCCACATGACTATTTTCAGTTCGATCAGACGCTGAAAAATGTCGTCATGAATAGTGAAATCAGATTTATGGATATGGTTGGAAGTTGGCTTTCCACAAATATCTTCCCAAGATATTTTGGGATGACATGGCATTTTGGATATGCCCATCCTACCCCTTGTTTTTCCTATAAATAGAGGGGAGGAGGCAGCCCCATATGCAACATCCTTGCTCTCACATACACATGCCATGAAATTTCTGGCTTCTCTCTCCCTCCCAGCGAAATAGTTTCGTAGAGCCGAAAGGCTGTCTGGGTTCCGGTGGGAACTAGTTCTGGACGGCGAAGCCCTGCCAGATAGATGACACCGTATGTGTGCAACTCTGTAGAGAGATCGTAGTTTCGGTCTTAGTTCGAGAGTGCCTCCCGAAGGGCTGTCCGAGTTACAGTTTGTGTTTCGGGTGTCCTCCCGAAGGGCTGTCCGAGTGACCCGCCCGAAGGGCTGTCCGTGAGGCCTCCCGGAGGGCTGTCCGAGGATCCGTCCGGTGGGACTATCCGAGGGACTGTCCAGAGGCCTCCCGGAGGGATGTCCGAGGATCCGTCCGGTGGGACTATCCGAGGGACTGTCCAGGGGCCTCCCGAAGGGCTGTCCGAGGATCCGTCCGGTGGGACTATCCGAGGGACTGTCCCGATGCCTCCCGAAGGGCTGCCCGGAGATCCGTCCGGTGAGCTGACGTGGGAGTACATCCTCGCGGTTGGAAGGTTGTAAATCCTAGCTGCGGGGATCTGCACCGCCGATCGTCATCGACTCTACTTCCGCTGCGCTACGAGTCGGTAACGAAACAGATCAAACCTTGTATGCAGTCTCCATAGTGATCCTGGGCTGGTACGTAGGTCGGAAAATTTTTGTTTTCTGCTGCGTTACCCAACACTTTAATCATGAGGAAAAATAGTTTTAAACATTTTTTACGGGGTCTTAGGTGACCCTCATGGTTTAAAAAAGTTCATTATTTAAAAAAATGTTCGGGAGGCACTAACATGTTTTACATAGAAAAAAGACATGTTTCACGGGTTTAAAAATTAAGAATCATGAGTTTAGAAGAAAAGTTGTGAACTAATTTGAAAATATTCAACCTTTTATAAAAAAATTAAATCAAATGTCTTTCTATTTCTAGAAAAAAGTTTGGTAATTCAAAAAGGAGGATTTCGTTAGAGTCCTAAACCTCCACTTGAGTAATTCAAAAAAGGTAGTTAACAAAAAATGTTGGACATGTGGGATTTTTCCTTTGGAATTTCTAATTTGGCGAAAGTACATCTTGGGTCTGTTTCTAGAAAACGGTATTGGTGATTTCCAGAAAACGGTATGGATTAAACAAAATTGCTTAACTATAGCTTACATGGAAAACCATAGATATAGTTTTTGGCCGAGGCTAGTTTCACAAATTTCTGCGAGTCAAGACAACCATGTTTATCATTCTATACAGAGTACTGTAACTCATGATAAAAAAGATTCCCCCCAAAAAAAGGACATCAGCTAAAAAGTTCACTTCATACTAGTTCGAACACGAAACCTAACGATGAGTTCTCCTCTTCTTTGTGACATCATCACTCATCTTCTCAAACTTGAACTTGTTCTGATTGAAGTTTCCTATCTTGTATGCAATGAGTTTACGGAATTGGGGAATGATTTCCTGAAAAACAATTGCATGAGCTTTTAAGTTTGAAAAGCATTATAAAACAGTAACAGAACTGAAAAAAGGCAGTCTATGTGTGCAAAAAAAAGACTTGCAGAAAATTGTACGTGGAATATCAGACTACAAAAACAGTACAAAAGCATGATGACATTTGAGACTAACAAAAATTAACAGAACAGGAAAGAAGTATAGCATAAAAAAAATCTCTGGAATAGTGCTTGTATTGAACATAATGACTATAGATGATAGAAAAAATTAGGTAGCTTGTACAGAGAGAAAAGTAGTAGGTGTAGTCTTTTCATTTTCAAACTCCTTCATGTCTTTCCCGTTCCAACAATCCATGTACAACGTGCCATAAATAGCGCAGTCATGCCTATCCATGTTTGCACAAAAAAAACAGATGAAAAATAGAATTATTAAGTGGAAAATGTAGAAAAAGGTCAAAAAGATAATATCACAAGTTTGGTTGTTTGGGATAGTTTTCACGGGAAAAGTTGACGAATTCTTCTATATTTTTGAAACTGCAGTTGGATGCCTTGAATAGAGTGCTGAGGTTGGTAATCTATAATATAAGACATGAAGATAACTTCGAGTTAGGTAGACCAAGAAAAGTACATTTATACTTATTACAAATAGTGTTACTTCCTGGGGAGTGCATAAAAAATACAATTTACTTGAAGAGAAAATGTTTACTTATAGTAAACTAACCAGGTTTGTTGTGGGGATGTCGAGTTCATTGGCACGGACGCTATTTTCTGAATCAAAAAAGTTGATCGTTTCAAAAAGATTGTTTACGCAAAAGAAAGTCCAATGGAATGAATTTACTCTAGGGAGAAAAAGATGCATAGGAAAAAAAGTCACTAGTAGAAAAGAGGGCTTTGGTTCAGGCCTGGTAAGCCCATTAATCCCGGTTCACTCACGAACTGGGACCAAAGGGCGCAACCGTCCCGGTTCGTGAGGCCAGGGGACCGGCCGGGCCACGTGGGCCATTGGTCCCGGTTCGTCTGGGCCTTTTGGTCCCGGTTCCAGGCATGAACTGGGACCAATGTTCAACGCTCCTGGCCCACAACCATTGGTCCCGGTTCGTGGCTGGAACCGGGACCAAAGGGCGACCTATTGTCCCGGTTCCACCCACGAACCGGGACCAATGAGCGGCCTATATAAACCCTTGCCCGCGGCGAGCAGAACCAGTGGAGTGCTCTGTTTTTCTGGACGGCTGTGTTAGAGCTTTGTGGTGCTCTAGCTCACCTCCTATGCACATGAGGTGTTCGATGAAATGCCCGAGCCACACTTAAGCTTTCTCCTCTCGAAGCTCCTTGTCCAAACTCCATTTTCGTCAAGATTTTTTTAGGTTTGGCGGTCCGTCCTGTCCTGTCCCCGTCCTGAAACCGCCGTCGATCGCCCGCGCCGATCTCATCGCCGGCACCACCGCGCGTGGTGAGCCTCTTGATCTTATCTTCTTTCAAAAAGAAAATATACTTACTCGTATGATTTTCTTACTTTTATTATTGTTTGTTATTATATAGTGCCATGGTTATGGTATCCGCCCACGTCGTCCCTCGTGTAGTCTATGATTCAGATGTGGTATATTATCTTTTATAACTATTTCACACATCTAATGTCTATGACAATTAATTATGCCACCAACTTGACGTAGATGTTTTTATCTATAGGAAGTAGTTGAACCAGAAATGGATACCGACTATGCAATTCTGCTCGACAAGTTAACTAAAGCTGAAAAAGAAATCGATCATTTGAAAGAAAAATTGAAAAGAACTGAAGATGAGAAGATGGGATTGGAGTTGCATGTTGCCGATATCGTCGATGATCACAGGACCAAGATGGCTGCAATGCGCTTGAAGCTTAGAAAGATTAGAAAATATGCCATTGATAAAGAGGCTTGGTATCATTATGCCGTTGGATCAATTGTTACCTTAGTTGCGATTATGATCACATTTGTTGTTGCATTGAAATATTTTAGATAGTTTCAATGTATGGTTTAATTAGATGCTCTGGAGAGCTATATGTTGTTCAACGAGAACTATGTATCTACTTTGGTTTTAATGTGATGATGATCTTCTATTAATTTGGTCACTTCTGTATTCCTGATGTTCTGTAATGGTTTTTGACACACTTAATTATATATAATGCACGCAGATGAACCGGCAATGGATGTACGGTAACAGACGCACCGACGAGTACATTAAGGGCGTGCATCATTTTCTCGAAGTGGCTGAGGCAAACAAGCAGAATGGTTTTATGTGTTGTCCATGCCCTAGATGTGGGAATATGAAGTCTTACTCTGACGGGAAAATCCTTCACAGCCACCTGCTTTGTAAGGGTTTCATGCCACACTATAATGTTTGGACCAAGCACGGAGAAATACGGGTTATGATGGAAGACAACGAAGAAGAAGAGGATGATGACAACTATGTGCCCCCTGAATACAGTGATGCTGCAACTAGGGAAGCTGAAGATCAAGAGGAACCAGACGATGTGCCCGATGATGATCTTCGTCGGGTCATTGTTGATGCAAAGAGACAGTGCGAAAGTGAAAAGGAGAAGCTGAAGTTCGATCGCATGTTAGAGGATCACAAAAAAGGGTTGTACCCCAATTGCGAAGATGGCAACACAAAGCTCGGTACCACACTGGAATTGCTGCAGTGGAAGGCAGAGAATGGTGTACCTGACAAAGGATTTGAGAAGCTACTGAAAATATTGAAGAAGAAGCTTCCAAAGGATAACGAATTGCCCGACAGTATGTACGCAACAAAGAAGGTTGTATGCCCTCTAGATTGGAGGTGCAAAAGATACATGCATGCCCTAATGACTGCATCCTCTACCGTGGTGAGTACGAGGAACGGAATGCATGCCCGATATGCAGTGCATTGCGCTATAAGATCAGACGCGATGACCCTGGTGATGTTGAGGGCGAGCGCCCCAGGAAGAGGGTTCCTGCCAAGGTGATGTGGTATGCTCCTATAATACCACGGTTGAAATGTCTGTTCAGAAACAAAGAGCATGCCAAGTTGATGCGATGGCACAGAGAGGACCATAAGAAAGACGGGAAGTTGAGAGCACCCGCTGATGGGTCGCAGTGGAGAAAAATCGAGAGAAAGTACTGGAAGGACTTTGCAGGTGACGCAAGGAACGTATGGTTTGGTTTAAGTGCGGATGGCATTAATCCTTTTGGGGAGCAAAGCAGCAATCACAACACCTGGCCCGTGACTCTATGTATCTATAACCTTCCTCCTTGGCTGTGCATGAAGCGGAAGTTCATTATGATGCCAGTTCTCATCCAAGGCCCTAAGCAACCCGGCAACGACATTGATGTGTACCTAAGGCCATTAGTTGAAGAACTTTTACAGCTGTGGAATGGAAACGGTGTATGCGTGTGGGATGAGCACAAACAGGAGGATTTTGACCTGCATGCGTTGCTGTTTGTAACCATCAATGATTGGCCTGCTCTCAGTAACCTTTCAGGACAGACAAACATGGGATACCACGCATGCACGCACTGTTTAGATGACACCGAAAGTATATACCTGGACCATTGCAGGAAGAATGTGTACCTGGGGCATCGTCGATTTCTTCCGACCAACCATCAATGTCGAAAGAAAGGCAAGCATTTCAAAGGCGAGGCAGATAATCGGAAGAAGCCCGCCATCCGTACCGGTGATCACATACTTGCTATGGTCAATGATTTACAAGTAATCTTTGGAAAGGGTCCCGGCGGACTATCTGTTCCGAATGACGCTGAGGGACGCGCACCCATGTGGAAGAAGAAATCTATATTTTGGGACCTACCCTACTGGAAAGACCTAGAGGTCCGCTCTGCAATCGACGTGATGCACATGACGAAGAATCTTTGCGTGAACCTGCTAGGCTTCTTGTGCGTGTATGGGAAGACAAAAGATACACCGGAGGCACGGGAGGACCAGCAACGTGTTCACGAAAAAGACGGCATGCCTCCAAAGCAGTATGAAGGTCCTGCCAGCTACGCTCTTACCAAAGAAGAGAAGGAAATCTTCTTTGAATGCCTGCTCAGTATGAAGGTCTTGTCTGGCTTCTCGTCGAATATAAAGGGAATAATAAATATGGCAGAGAAAAAGTTCCAGAACCTAAAGTCTCATGACTGCCACGTGATTATGACGCAACTGCTTTCGGTTGCATTGAGGGGTCTTCTACCGGAAAACGTTCGATTAGCCATTGTGAAGCTATGTGCATTCCTCAATGCAATCTCTCAGAAGGTGATCGATCCAGAAACCCTAACAAGGTTAAGGAGTGATGTGGCACAATGTCTTGTTAGTTTCGAGCTGGTGTTCCCACCATCCTTCTTCAATATCATGACGCACGTCCTAGTTCATCTAGTCGACGAGATTGCCGTTCTGGGCCCTGTATTTCTACACAATATGTTCCCCTTTGAGAGGTTCATGGGAGTCCTAAAGAAATATGTCCGTAACCGCGCTAGGCCAGAAGGAAGCATCTCCATGGGCCATCAAATAGAGGATGTCATTGGGTTTTGTGTTGACTTTATTCCTGACCTTAAGAAGATTGGTCTCCCTCAATCACGGTATGAGGGGAGACTGACTGGAAAAGGCACGCTAGGAGCAAAGTCAATAATATGTGGGGACGGGCATTCTTGGTCTCAAGCACACTACACAGTTCTACAGAATTCTACCTTGGTGACCCCGTATGTCGATGAACACAAGAACATTCTGCGCTCCAAACACCCGGAGCAGTGTGACGACTGGATTACATGTGAACACATCAAGACTTTCGGCAGTTGGTTGCAAACACGTCTCAGGTGTGACAACACTGTTTCTGACGAGCTGTACTCGTTGGCCAAGAGACCATCTTTGACTGTATTGACTTACAAAGGGTACGAGATAAATGGGAATACATTTTACACGATCGCCCAAGATCAAAAGAGCACCAACCAAAACAGCGTTGTCCGCTTTGATGCAGCAAAGACCAATGGGAAGGACACATATTATGGTTACATAGAGGAGATATGAGAACTTGACTATGGACATGATTTGAAGGTCCCTTTGTTTCGATGCAAATGGGTCAATCTTACAAGAGGTGGGGTACAGGTAGACCCGCATTACGGAATGATAACAGTGGATCTCAACAATGTTGGGTACGCATACGAACCATTCGTCCTAGCCAATGATGTGGCGCAGGTTTTCTATGTTAAGGACATGTCTACCAAACCGAGAAAAAGAAAAGATAAGGAAGCGAATACATCATACGATGAGCCAAAGCGTCACATAGTTCTTTCAGGCAAAAGAGACATCGTGGGATTGGAGGGCAAGACAGACATGTCTGAAGATTATGAAAAATTTCATGAAATTCCTCCCTTCAAAGTCAAGGCTGACCCAAGCACCCTGTTAAACAATGAAGATTATCCATGGTTACGGCGCAATAAGCAAAGGACAGAAGTGAAGAAAAAGTGAAGACTTTCTCACCACAACTATTATGATGATGCCTTTGATCTAGAATATCACTGCAGTTACATGTGAAGAAATGAAATGCCTTTTGTAACAGATGAGTTTCCGTCCGAAACCCTGATACTTCGAAATAGATTGTCTGTTTTGTTCACGAAGTGCATCCAGCTTTTGTCGTAACCCTCTCAACTTTTAAGCACATGCTATGTGGGTGAAATGATGATACCATGCCAACTTTCAACCTTTTCAGAGTTCATTTGTAGTGCTTTTCAATTTCAGGGTCATTTAGCTCAAAAAACTCAGTAAATGCATGAAAAATACCAAATGAAGTCAGAAAGGGTTGAAAATTTATGATGTGGCTTTGAATGGTGCATTTTGAACACACAAAAAGTCTGGAGTTCAAATAAGTTCAAGAAAATGAAATCCCTTTGTAACAGATGAGTTTCCGTCCGAAACCCTGATACTTCGAAAGAGATTGTTCGTTTTGTACACGAAGTGCATCCAGTTTTTGCCGTAACCCTCTCAACTTTTTAGCACATGCTATGTGGGTGAAATGATGATACCATGCCAACTTTCAACCTTTTCAGAGTTCATTTGTAGTGCTTTTCATTTTCAGGGTCATTTAGCTCAAAAAAATCAGTAAATGCATGAAAAATACCAAATGAAGTCAGAAAGGGTTGAAAATTTATGATGTGGCTTTGAATGGTGCATTTTGAACACACAAAAAGTCTGGAGTTCAAATAAGTTCAAGAAAATGAAATCCCTTTGTAACAGATGAGTTTCCGTCCGAAACCCTGATACTTCAAAAGAGATTGTCCGTTTTGTACACGAAGTGCATCCAGTTTTTGCCGTAACCCTCTCAACTTTTTAGCACATGCTATGTGGGTGAAATGATGATACCATGCCAACTTTCAACCTTTTCAGAGTTCATTTGTAGTGCTTTTCAATTTCAGGGTCATTTAGCTCAAGAAATCAGTAAATGCATGAAAAATACCAAATGAAGTCAGAAAGGGTTGAAAATTTATGATGTGGCTTTGAATGGTGCATTTTGAACACACAAAAAGTCTGGAGTTCAAATAAGTTCAAGAAAATGAAATCCCTTTGTAACAGATGAGTTTCCGTCCGAAAACCCTGATACTTCGAAAGAGATTGTCCGTTTTGTACACGAAGTGCATCCAGTTTTTGCCGTAACCCTCTCAACTTTTTAGCACATGCTATGTGGGTGAAATGATGATACCATTCCAACGTTCAACCTTTTCAGACATCATTTGTAGTGCTTTTCAATTTCAGGGTCATTTAGCTCAAAGAATGAACTAATAGCAAAAAGAATGAACTAGAAAACTTTTATGAAACTCTAATAGCAAAAAGAATGAACTAAAACAAAACTATAATATTCTTTAATAGCAAAAAGAATCAACTAAAAAGCTTTTATAAAACTCTAATAGCAAAAGGAATCAACTAAAAAGAATTTATAAATCTCTAGTATTTTTGAAACTAAAATTATATAAAATTTATGCAAATAAAATTATCAAAGTATTTTTTGTTCAAAATATTAATAGCAAAAAGAATTTTCATAAAGAATTTTTTTGTTAGAAACTTTAATAGCAAACTAAAATAACAAAATCTGTTTTTGATTAAAACAAACATTTAAACTATTCAAATTTGAGAACTAATGGCACTAACAGAAACTTTATAATTTTTATGACCTAAAAGCAAAAAGAATCACTGAAAAACTGTAAGTAGAAACAAAAAAAATAAATAGAGCAAAAAAGAAAACAAAAAACAGAAAAAAAAAATGCCGCCTACTGAGCCACCATGGCGTGAATACGACTAGAAACCCAGCTAGTTGGGCCAGGATTCAGGCCCACAGCAGGCCCAGTAGGCCCACATGCATTGCACTGTCAGGTTAGGCCCATAAGCCTGCATTTGAGAGGAGCTCGAAGGCTCTGGCGCACCGCAGCTTATAAACAGGTGCGCCTCTCTCTCAACTAGCGAGGTGGGACTAAACTCCCACCACACCAGGCGCAGAGCATTGGTCCCGGTTGGTGCCACCAACCGGTACCAATGCTGTGGGTATATAAGCCTACACTTAGCAGTTTTCGTGCCTATTCTCTCCCCGAAGGCCAGATCCAGCACCGACGCCGTCAGGCTGCCGGATTCCGCCGTCGTCGTCGTCGCCCGTGCCCCAGCCCCGCCCCCGAGCCCACGCCGTCGCCGTCCGCCGCCCTTGAGCGCGCACGGCCGCGCCCCTGCGCCCCGGCCCGCCCCCACCGTCACCGTCGTCGCCCGCCCCCACCGTCGCCGTCGTCGCCCGCCGCCGCCGCCGCCCCGCGCCCCCGACCTGCCTCGACGCCGCCCCGCGCCCCTACCCTGCCCCGACGACGCCGCCCCTCCTCCCCGTTCGGTTCGGCCGCCGGCCCCCTTTTTCCCTCTCTGTCTCCTCCCTCTTATATATTTTTGTTCATATAATGTTAATTAGATGATGATGTTAGATGATGCTGTTGATGATAGATGATGATGTTGATGATAGATCCAGCAATGTTTTTTTTTGTTCATATAAAAAAATTTGTTCATATGATGATTTTTTTGTTCATAGCATTTTTTGGTCCATGTATATATGTATGTGTATGTATGTATGTATGGATGGATGGATGTATATATATAGAAAATGATCATATGATGTTTTTTCTGTTCATAAAATATTTTTTTGTTCATAGAAATTAGTTAATAAGTTAAAATGTTCATATATTCGACATGAGGGGGGACGTCAGACATGCATGAGAGAGAGGCGCGGGGCGTCGTTGTCGATCTACCCCCTCCCCGATAACTTCGACCTGAGGGGGACATCGGACATGAGGAGGGGGGGAGGGGGGTCGATATACCCCCTCCCCGATAACATTTTTTTCTAAGTTAACTAAGGTAAAATGTTCAGCCCCCTCTCGATATACCGGGCAACCAACTCTCGAGGCCACCCAAACCCTAGAAAAAAGCGTTGTCGATCTCCTACCCCCTCTCGGCCCTACCCCGAGAAAACCCCGACCAAACTCTCGAGTCCACCCAAACCGGGACTGAGATGTGATAGGTAGTATTATTTTTTTGTTCATAGAAAACTCCGGTAACTCTTCAACATGAGGGGGGACGTCGATCAACCCCCTCTCGCCCGACCAACTCTCGAGTACACCTAAACCGGGACTGAAAAAGTGTTGTCGATCTCCTACCCCCTCTCGCCCCTACCCGACAAACTCTCGAGGCCACCCAAATCACTAGAAGAAAACTACGGTAATTTTGACATGAGGGGGGACGTCGATCAACCCCCTCTCGCCCGACCAAACCCTAGAAGCGTCGAGGCCACCCAAATTTACCAAGTTAAAAGAGCGTTGTCGAGGCCACCGCAAACCCTAGAAGCGTTGTCGAGGTCACCCCAAACCGTAGAAGCGTCGAGGCCACTAATTATGATCCCTTGTCTATGTTTGCCACTAATTAATATATCCATCTCTCATGTTTGTATATTAATTGCCATGTTGTAATATTTACAGAAACCATGGATCCAACCATGGACAGAGACTATGAAAAAGAAGAGTTGTTGGGGGACATAATCCACGGCGGCAAGGATATCTTGTCGTATCTTACTTTTGAAGGAGAAGAGCTAGGACATGATGATGACGGCTCCGGTCACCGAATGCCGGAGGAAGAAGGAGACCATGGTGACCGCTCCGGTGACCGAGTGCCGGAGGAAGAAGGAGACATGCATGATGACCGCTCCGGTGACCGAACGGAGGGAGCTGTTGCAAAGTCGTCCGGCGAGGTATATATATTAATTAAGCCTGTGCTGACTAATTGACGCATTAATTGTTTTGGTATGTACATATATTAACTCTTGTTTCTTCTTTTATAGCCCTCTAGATCGAGCGCAACTTCGGTAACGAGACGAGGCCCGAAGAAAAGGTTGCGCCAGGATGAAAAGTTCACGATCACCTTAATCGCGGACGATGGCCAACCGATTGAACCCAAGAAGACCAAGGATGCATTTTCCGCTCAGTGCGGAGCTATTGTTAGGGACAGCATCCCGATCAGCATCCAGCAATGGAATCAGCCAAAGAAAGAAGACCCTCAAGTTTCCTATGTCACCGCTAGACATAAAGAAGATCTTTGGAAGGCCCTGAAGGCAAATTTCACCCTACCGCCAGAGGATAATCCGAGTAATCCAGTTATAGAGCCACTGGTCAGGTCGTGTGCTCTTAAGAAGATGGCAGATCTTTTCAGGAGATGGAAGAATGAGTTGAAAGCTAAGTTTGTCGACGAAAACAAGACTCCAGAATTCATCGGCCGATATGAGGGGATAAGAGATCAATGGAACAAGTTCGTGGCCTACAAGACATCTGACAAGAGTAAGAAAATGTCAGCGATAAACAAGAAAAATGCTGCAAAGAAGCTGTATCACCATCGCACAGGGTCAGGTGGCTACATCAGAGCACGGCCGTTGTGGGCCAAATGGGAGAATGACCTGGTTGCTAAAGGGGTCGAACCAGAGACAGCGAACTGGCCAGACCGTTCAAGGACTTGGTTCTTCGGGGTTGGGGGAACTTTGGACCCTGAAACAGGGAAGTGCGTTTGGACGGACGAGCAACTTGCAATACCCATCAGCAAGCTTAAGAAGTATATCAAGGAAGCGCTGGAAGGGACGTTCATTCCTGATAGAGAGAAGGACGAGCTGACTGCGGCCCTCGGGAATCCTGAGCACCCTGGACGAACACGAGGCACGCCAGGCTCCGTTCTGTGGAAGGTTGGGTTTCCCGGCACAGGCGGTTACAAAAGCTGGGAGAGGAAGAGGAAACAGGAGCTGAGCATTGTGCAGGAGCTCAATGAAAGAGTACAAAGGCTAGAGGAACAAGTTCTGAGCCAGCGAGCTCCCGACCAGCAGCTTGTTCAGGGGAACGAAGCTACCCCAGAAGCTACCCCGCCATCTCAGCGGAGAAGCAGCATGGCTTCCACGGAGCTCGTTCAACAGCCTGACTTCACGGCTCCTAGCTACCCCGTGGATGCTATCACGGAGTCTCAACCTTGCCAGCTTGTGACGAAATGCCATAACCTCACCTTTACGGCGGCTGTCGGCTCTGTTGCACCTCCTCGACCCGACGGAACTTTTCACTGCCGTCCGATTCCACATGGCTATGCTTCTGTTCAGGTGGATGAAGTAACGGAGGGATTTGAGGAGCTCGAGCTTGACCACCCTACAGGTGAAGGGGAGACTCAGCTGAGATGTGCTCTGAGGAGTACATGTCTATGGCGGAAGGAGCACATGAAGCTTCCGAACTGGACGCCTCCGCCTCCTCCTCCTCCTCCGGCGAGTGATGAAGGCACTCCTCCTGCTCCTCCTCCTCCTCCAGCGAGGGATCAAGGCACTCCGCCTCCTCCTTCGCCTCGTCCGGCGCATGACGATCAAGACACTCTGCCTCCTCCTCCATTTTGCAAAGAAAGCTCCACCTCCGAAGGAGACGGTAGATCCGGTGGTATCGAAGCGCACTGTCAAGGCCCTGAAGCGACCACCACCGCCTCCACTGGATACCAACTATGTCCACGCTACTAAAAAGGCACATCAAAATGCGGTGCGGACGAGAACTACTTCCAGTGATGAGAGGTTAGCAAAACGAAGAAGTGGGAAAACAATTCCCCAGCTCGGCGAACAGGCGAACCAATCGTGCCCCCCGCTCAAGGTGTCTACCGATATCGTGCCTAATCTGCCGGGGGTGGTGGTGGAGGGGATGGCGCCCGGTACCAATATTGGCGATTACCTCAATGTAGAATTCGAAGCAGCGGAGGTGGTGGAGGCATACAAATACCAGTACGGGAAGCCTCTCGTCAAAGATGGAAGTCCTCCTCTAGGAACGATGATGCGACAACTCCATGATTGGTACATGAAAACCTGCAGCGAGTCTGGGACGGATTGTTTGATGATGATTATTAAAGAGGAGCATGACTTCGTTGGCCAGGAGCTGATTAATGTTGAATTAGATGAGCTTTTCCCGCTATACAATCTACAGGCCATCGACAAATCAATCGTGACTTGCTACTGTCTGTAAGTACTTCTGTAATTAAGTCTCTATATATAGCTCACCTCTTTCATTGCATGTATATATATATAATTATCCTCATCACTATATTATGCAGATTGAAGATCGTCGAATGCAGAAGAGCAGAAATGTATGACATTGGGTTCATTAACCCAAATATCATACATGAAGTGACGGTTAAAGATTTTGCCAAAGAAACCGAGAAGAATTTGCTACAATCGTTGCTTAAAAATCAAAACAAAGACAAAATACTCTTTCCTTACAACTTCAAGTGAGTGTTACTGTCTTGTGCATATTCGGTTTCTCCCTTATTACTCGAGGTTATAGTAATGTAATTGATGAGCTATGCATGTGTGCGCAGTCAGCACTTTATTCTACTAGAGATTAAGCTTGAGCGGGGAGTAGTAACCGTCTTAGACTTGAGACGAAATAAACCCGAGTTGTATGCGAACATGACTCAAATGCTCCAGAAGTAAATTCAATCGATCATTATCGCACCATATCGGCAACTTTGTTCATTTCCTGATATATATCAAGTAATTATTTTCTTTGTCTGGCAGGGTTTGGAAAAAGTTCACCGCAATTGCTCTGGGACTGCCTACCGAGCTACGATTTACACACCCAAATGTAAGAAATATATACTACCTAGTTCCGCGCATCTCCCATTGATTCTAGCTAGTTTCATCAATATATACCATTTAGCATGCTTGCTTATCAGTTTGATTGACCTCTATTTCTCGTATAGTGCTTGTGGCAGGAACCAGGGACGTCTTTATGTGGATTCTACGTTTGCGAGTTCATCTACAACGCGACGAAGCCTAATAAGCGGGGCTACACTTCAAAAGAATATGAAGTGCGTAAGCAAAAATATTCACAATTTTATTTTATTACCATCATTTGTGTTGAGTTTCATTCATATACATGTATTGACCCTCTTCTTCAATTTAGATGTGGGAGATGCAGAATGAACTCCTACCACAAGATCGCGTACGAGCAATTCAAGAGGAATTGGCGGGATTCTTTCTTGACCACGTCATCAATAAAGCCGGAGAATACCATGTGGAAGTTGATATTATATGTTAGGGATTGTAACATAGGATAGATATACGAAAACTTGTTGTTTGACTAATCTCTCGGAGAAGGAGGAGGTCGATCCCTTCTCTCTGTATATGTTCATGACGATCTTGTGTACTTAATGGTTTCCTTCATTTGCTTACTACCTAGCGTGTCGCGAGTTCTCTCTATACGTATAGTACGTAGCGTCGACCAAGCACGGAGATAAGAGAGGTCACTTCTCTCTATTAGCTAGCTAACACAATATATGAAACCCCTAAATTAACCCTCCAAAACCCCCAAACCCCCCCCCCTTTAAAAAAAACAAAAACCCCAGCTCCTGAGCTGCTGACGCGTGGACGCTTTTTTGTCCGGGTTGGTGTTACCAACCGGGACCAAAGGCCCTCCTGCCTGGGCTCGGCGGAGAGGCCACGTGGAGGCCCATCTATCCCGGTTCATAAGCGAACCGGGACTAAAGGTCATGGGCTTTAGTCCCAACCCTTTAGTCCCGGGTCCAGAACCGGGACAGAAGGGCCTCTGGAACCGGGACAAATGGGCCTTTTCCTACTAGTGAGTGTGACCATCACAACAGATTAGAAGGAAGGGATTAACTCTAGCGAAAAAAATGAAGGTCAATTATTAACCATCATGAACAAATCATATACCCAGTCACATTTGTGCAGGTTGTTTCCTGTGTTGATTCTCTTGAATTCTCGAAGACAAGACCAAGTGCTTAATTTTGCAGGCTCTACAAGCAATTTAGCCTATATAAAAAAAGAAAAAAACTGAATGATCAATGACTAACATCACATATGGGGAGAAAAATTTGAAAAAAAGTTGAAGAGAATTTCTGTAAAGTGCGCTGAGAACGAGAATTTCGAAGGCTTCTTTGATTTTTGATCAGGATTAGCATTCTCATGGTTGAAAACTACAACATAGGCATCCATGACATCATCATCAACTTTGCCAATTGGTTTTAGAGCGTTGTAGAACTTATCATATGACACCATTTGGTCGTTAAAATCTAGAATAGTGGGACTGCAAGGAGCAAATGAAAAAGTGGACATAGCTAATTTGAATCAGAACCAAAGTGATGAATGCACAAAACAAAGAACTGTTCATTGAATTAAGAATGTATACACCGAACTTACTTATCTTTGAAGAACTTGTAGTTCAGGTACTTTTGGTAGAAGTTGTCAACAACTGGTTCTAGATTCAGTGTTTATAATGGAGATGCAGGGGACAACACTTTTGCCTTTCTTTTCTTCCTATTTCTTTTCTCGATGGTACTACGACTAGATAGAACATTTGGAGGATTTGTCTCATTTACATCAGATGGCATTGAGCCTGCATCTAGAAAAACAAAAAAGGAAACATGGAGAATTCGTATGACTGTTTGCCTTAAAATTAAAAATAGGAAACGTAGTTCGTGTAGCAAGAAGGAAAAAGTGCTGGAATGGAGCAGATACCTTTTGTTCCCAAAGCAGTGCCATCAGCATAGCTCATGGCAATGTTGATGTTGTACTGAATATCAGGAACCACTCTCGTAGAAGAACAACTTTTGTTTGGAACAACAAGTTCTGATTGTCCTATTGATTTGCCAACATCACCGTTATCTTCAATAAGAATTGGACTTGCATGGGTAAAAATGTTGTTCTTGTTAACTTGTTGATCATGACTAACAGCAGTCGTTGCCTGGTATCGCACAAGTGCACTGTCATTGTTTTGGCTGTAACTAGTACGAGTGATAGGAGTTTTTGCTTCATCATTAGAGTGGGAGGGAACATTTTGTGCACTAGGAGTCGCACTTCTGCCGATATCTGCCAACACTTTAGATACTTGCTCTTCATGTACTTTCTTCAACAATTCATCGTGTTTGGTAACCATCATTGATAAGATTTCCTAGTTTTTGTGGTAGAAAAATAGAAATAATCTTGTTAGGTATATATCAAGGAAAAAAAATAAGGAGACAAAAAAACAGTTAAGCATCAGTGCGACCACCTGACTGGTATTGCTCAATGTTGACTGAGTTCCTGCTGTGCATTGGTATTGGTTGATAATAAAAGGAGAGGCGGGATTATTTGCCATCATAGGATTGGTGTTTGGAATGATAGAAGACACATTGCTTGCCAACTCAGCACACATTCGAGGCATGTGTTCCTCATGAGTTTTTCTCCACAGCTCATCATGTTTGGCGACCACCTTTGATATTACTTGCACTACCTATATTTGTTATTGACCAAAATTCATAAGGTTATGAGCAAAAAATCTTGCAGAAAAGAAAAAAGTGAACAAATAAAACAGTTTTAAACATACTTCAGGAGGGTTGGATGAGGTCGACCCATTATCTTGCGGTGGTCCTGCGAACAATGTTTCTTGTGGGGCGTTGAAACCTGTATCCTCAACCAATACTAAGGCACGAGCTCCATATGGTGTGGTGGAATTGTCCCGAAGCTATTTAAATGAATTGCATCAAAACTAATTCTTTCTTATAGGATGCAAACACTATTTGTTGATATATGTAAAACATCTAAATGAGAAATAAAAATCAAGAGATGTCCATTCTCAGAAAATGAAAAAAAGAAACCATTTTATGAAAACTTGAGCTGAGTTTTGTTCCTATTTAAATTTCATGAGTTGTTGTTGGTCATCAAGTGGTTTGAATAAAGGTTCAGATGATGTATTTTAAAAATGCTACCAAGCTTCATAGCAGCATTTTCTTTTACATACATACTGATCTTATTCTTACATACTGTAATTGGGATCCTCCTAGTTGTTAACATCACCTTTCTAGTACTAGAAAACTGAAAAAAAATCATCTACCATCTGCTATTTTGTTTTTTTCTTCCTTTAACCAATTATGATCGCACTTAAAGATCAAATGGTTGCTAAATAACAGGGTCTGACACGATCCAAAACATCAACTTTTAGAAATTAAAAAGTATACTTCACCAAATGCAGAACAAAAAAATGATTTCCGTATGTTTTTTCTGTGAGAGCTGATAAATTGAGCATGAAGTGTTACAAGTAAAGTCAAAATGAGTGCCCAAAACCACTCCATATAGCAGGCTGAGAATAAACATATGACCTTTTGGGGCACATGAAAATTGGGGCATTCCCATATGCATAACATGACAGACCACTACTTCAGAAGTAGAAACCCTAGCATAGAAACGTGGCTCACTACTTGACGAAGAAGCCTTGACCATAGAAACTGGGCAGTTAACTAATCAAAAATAATATTTTCACAACAACAGGGATAACTGGAAGGTTTTATTTTTGTAACATATATATGATGACAATTTCTTCATGGAAAGTTGTTCACAAAATCAGGAAAAAAAACCAACAAGTACTCTAACATATATGTGGATGCACACTTACAGGCAGAGCTCCATAGGCTACTGCTTTGTTAGTTGTCCTTTTGAAATCAACATTAGCTGTGTGAGCTAAATCAGCATTATGCACATGAACCATTCTCGGGACATTGTAGTTAGTGCTCCTAAATGGCCTTGCAGAAGTAAGATCCAGAAAATCCATATATATGTGACAGTTGAAGGAGTTCTCCAAAAAACTGTTTTTGGTGGTCACTTTCGGTCATGGAGTGGTACATTGGCGTCAAGGAATTTATGTAGTGCCTCCCATGATTATGTTGCTAGGATTTTTTCTTTGTACAAATTGTTGGATATTTCGATGAGGAGTTGTTGCATAGTCAAATATCTATTTATTGTTTGGACAACTATTGAAAGTTGAAACAAATTATTCGGAGCATGTGTATTGGAAAAAAATATTGTTACCACATGCTTTCGTTGTTCGCATTCAAACCAGTTAAAAAATGAACTGCATCGCATGGAAAAAAGAATAGAATGTAAAAATGTAAAGAATGAACAATATTTTATTCGGAGCATGTGTATTTTATTAAATCCTTTTTAAATAATGTTTGACAAGTGGTCAGAATTGAATTGGAACATGCATGAAAATAAAATGTGGTCACACTCATGCTCCTAAAACGTGCACGATTTGTTAAATCCAAAGTTTGTTAAAAATGTGTTTAGAATGAACTTGTGAACATGCATGAAATTCTTTTTTAAAATCCAAAGTTTCTTGAATTTGGAATATTTTTTTAAATCCAATGTTCCATGAATTTTAAAAACATTTTTCTAAACGCATGGGAACCAAGAATGTTTGTCTCAACATTTATTTACGGATTCAAAAAGTTTGTTCATGAGTCCAAATTAACAAAACATTTTTTAGTACTTTTGGGAAAAAAGTACAAAAGAATGTTCGTATAGTTAAATATTTGTTCAATTTTGTAAGAAAAGTTCATATTTATAAAAAATGTGTTTGAAAATTTGTGAAACAACGTTCATATTGCAAAAATGTATGGTATTCCAAGAAAATGTTGTTTAGAAATTTTGAAAAATATGTTCACAATAAAAAATAAAAAAAAGGTTTGAAGAAAGTTGTTCTGTGTTTGAGAAGTTGTTCACGTGTAAGGAAAAGTTGTTACCAAGTTATTCATAAAAAATGTTGTCGATTTTAAAAAAATGTTGGCAATTTTAGAAAAGTTGTTCACAAAATCGCTAGAAAGTTATTCACAAAGTCAAGGAGATTTGTTAACAAAGTTTATTTAAAAAAAATTGTCCCCGAGGTTTTTCAAAATGTTGACAAGTTTAGAGAAGTTGTTCACAATTTTTTTTAAGATGTTCGTGTGTTTTAAAATTTGTTCATGTGTATAGAAAAGTTGTTAACAGGTTTTTCATAATTGTTGTTGTGCAGGCAATTTTTGAAAAGTTTTCACACAAACAAGTTTAGAAAAGTTGTGAACAAAGTCTATAGAGACATTTGTTCACAAAGTCTCTAGATATTTGTCCTCGAGTTTAAAAAAATGTTGACAAGTTTAGAAAAGTTGCTCACAACTTTTTTAAGATTGTTGTTCACACAAATTAAAAGTTGTTCACAAATTTTTGCAAAATGTTGTTCACAAAATATAAAATAAATGTTCACGGGTTTGAAAAAGTTGTTCATGTGTACAGAAAAGTTGTCAACAAGATTTTCATAAAAAATGTTATCAGTTTTAAAAAAATATTGACAAGTTTAGAATAGTTGTTCACAAGTTTAAAGAAAAAATGTTGAAAAGTTTAGGAGAAGTTGTCCACCAAAATCCGTACAAACGTTGTTCACAAGTTCAAAAAATTTATTCACAAGTTAAAAAAATGCTAATGTTGGTATTTACAAGTTTTAACAAAAGATGTTGACAATTTTAGGTGAAGTTGTTCACAATTTCAGAAAAAATGTTCACAATTTTTTGAATCAAAAAATGTTGATAAGTTCAAAAAAGTTGTCCTGTGAGTTTGAAAAGTTTTCACAAATCATTCAAAAAATGTTCACAAGTTTAGAAAAGTTGTGAACTAAGTCTGTAGAGACATTTGTTCACAAAGTCATTTATCCCCGAGTTAAAACAAATGTTGACAAGTTTAGAAAAGTTGTGCACAGCTTTTTTAAGAAAGTTGTTCACACAAATTAAAAGTTGCTCACAAATTTTTGAAAAATGTAGTTCACAATATATAGAAAAAATGTTCACGGGTTTGAAAAAAGTTGTTCATGTGTACAGAAAAGTTGTTAATAAGATTTTCATAAAAATTGTTGATAAGTTCAGAAAAGTAGTCCTGTGAGTTTGAAAAGTTCTTCATGTGTGTAGAAATAGTTTTTTAGAAAAATTGATTTAAGAAAAATGTTGGCAAGTCTAGAAAAGTTGTTCAAAAAACCCTAGAAAGTTGTTCACAAAAATTAGGAAATTTGTTCACAAGTTTATTAGAAAAATGATAATGAGCTTTTTTGAACAGTTGTTTGGAAATTTTTAAGAAAAAGTTGTTCACAAATTTTAAGGAAGCTGTTCACAAAATTTAAAAAGTTGTTCACTATACCTGTGGAAGTTGTTGTATATACAATTTTTTAAAAGTTGTTCACAAGGTTTTCTTAAAAAAATCATGATTTTTAAAAAAGGTTGACAAGTTTAGAAAAGTTGTTCACAAAGTATCTAGAAAGTTGTTTGGAAAAAAGTATAGAAACAATTTTCCCAAGTTTTTAAAAAATTCACATTATTTTTTAAGAAAGTTGTTCACACAAATTTAAAGTTATTCCTAGACAAGTTGTTCAATTTTTGAAAAGTTGTTCACAAATTATAAAAAAATGTTGAAAGGTTTAGAATAGTTGTTCACTGATCTTTCAAAAAATCCATGAGGGGACAACTTCTTTAATCATGAGGAAAAATCGTTTTAAACATTTTTTACGGGGTCTTAGGTGACCCTCATGGTTTAAAAAAGTTCATTATTTTTAAAAAAATGTTTAGAAAAATCTTTAGAAAAAGTTCATTATTTTTAAAAAAATGGTTTAAAAAAATCGTTTTAAACATTTTTTACGGGGTCTTAGGTGACCCTCATGGTTTTACATAGAAAAAAGACATGTTTCACAGGTTTAAAGATTAAGAATCATGAGTTTAGAAGAAAAGTTGTAAACTAATTTGAAAATATTCAACCTTTTATAAAAAATTTAAATCAAATGTCTTTCTATTTCTAGAAAAAAGTTTGGTAATTCAAAAAGGAGGATTTCGTTAGAGTCCTAAACCTCCACTTGAGTAATTCAAAAAAGGTAGTTAACAAAAAATGTTGGACATGTGGGATTTTTCCTTTGGAATTTCTAATTTGGCGAAAGTACACCTTGGGTCTGTTTCTAGAAAACGGTATTGGTGATTTCCAGAAAACGGTATGGATTAAACAAAATTGCTTAACTATAGCTTACATGGAAAACCATAGATACAGTTTTTGGCTGAGGCTAGTTTCACAAATTTTTGCAAGTCAAGACAACCATGTTTATCATTCTATACAGAGTACTGTAACTCATGATAAAAAAGATTCCCCCCAAAAAAAGAACATCAGCTAAAAAGTTCACTTCATACTAGTTCGAACACGAAACCTAACGACGAGTTCTCCTCTTCTTTGTGACATCATCACTCATCTTCTCAAACTTGAACTTGTTCTGATTGAAGTTTCCTATCTTGTATGCAATGAGTTTACAGAATTGGGGAATGATTTCCTGAAAAACAATTGCATTAGCTTTTAAGTTTGAAAAGCATTATAAAACAGTAACAGAACTGAAAAAAGGCAGTCTATGTGTGCAAAAAGAAGACTTGCAGAAAATTGTACGTGGAATATCAGACTAAAAAAACAGTACAAAAGCATGATGACATTTGAGACTAACAAAAATTAACAGAACAGGAAAGAAGTATAGCATAAAAAACTCTCTGGAATAGTGCTTGTATTGAACATAATGACTATAGATGATAAAAAAAATTAGGTAGCTTGTACAGAGAGAAAAGTAGTAGGTGTAGTCTTTATATTTTCAAACTCCTTCATGTCTTTCCCGTTCCAACAATCCATGTACAACGTGCCATAAATAGCGTAGTCATGCCTGTCCATGTTTGCACATAAAACCAGATGAAAAATAGAATTATTAAGTGGAAAATGTAGAAAAAGGTCAAAAAGATAATATAATTTACTTGAAGAGAAAATGTTTACTTATAGTAAACTAACCAGGTTTGTTGTGGGGATGTCGAGTTCATCAGCACGGACGCTATTTTCCGAATCAAAAAAGTTGATCGTTTCAAAAAGATTGTTTACGCAAAAGAAAGTCCAATGGAATGAATTTACTCTAGGGAGAAAAAGATGCATAGGAAAAAAAATGTGACCATCACAATAGATTAGAAGGAAGGGATTAACTCTAGCAAAAAAATGAAGTTCAATTATTAACCATCATGAACAAATCATATACCCAGTCACATTTGTGCAGGTTGTATCCTGTGTTAATTCTCTTGAATTCTCGAAGACAAGACCTAGTGCTGAATTTTGCAGGCTCTACAAGCAATTTAGCCTGTATAAAAAAGAAAAAAAATTGAATGATCAATGACTAACATCACATATGGGGAGAAAAAATGAAAAAAAGTTGAAGAGAATTTCTGTAAAGTGCGCTGAGAACGAGAATTTCGAAGGCTTTTTTGATTTTGGATCAGGATTAGCATTCTCATGGTTGAAAACTACAACATAGGCATCCATGACTTCATCATCAACTTTGCCAATTGGTTTTAGAGCGTTGTAGAACTTATCATATGACACCATTTGGTCATTAAAATCTAGAACAGTGGGACTGCAAGGAACAAATGAAAAAGTGGACATAGATAATTAGAATCAGAACCAAAGTGATGAATGCACAAAATGAAGAACTGTTCATTGAATTAAGAATGTATACAACGAACTTACTTATCTTTGAAGAACTTGTAGTTCAGGTACTTTTGGTAGAAGTTGTCAACAGCTGGTTCTAGATTCAGTGTTTATAATGGAGATGCAGGGGATGACACTTTTGCCTTTCTTTTCTTCCTGTTTCTTTTCTCAATGGAACTATGACTAGATAGAACATTTGGAGGATTTGTCTCATTTACATCAGATGGCATTGAGCCCGCATCTAGAAAAACAAAAAAGGAAACATGGAGAATTCGTATGACTGTTTGCCTTAAAACTAAAAATAGGAAACGTAGTTCGTGTAGCAAGAAGGAAAAAGTGCTGGAATGGAGCAGATACCTTTTGTTCCCAAAGTAGTACCATCAGCATAGGTCATGGCAATGTTGATGTTGTACTGAATATCAAGAACCACTCTCGTAGAAGAACAACTTTTGTTTGGAACAGCAAGTTCTGATTGTCCTATTGATTTGCCAACATCGCCGTTATCTTCAATAAGAATTGGACTTGCATGGGTAAAAATGTTGTTCATGTTAACTTGTTGATAATGACTAACAGCAGTCGTTGCCTGGTATCGCACAAGAGCACTGTCATTGTTGTGGCTGTAACTAGTATGAGTGATAGGAGTTTTTGCTTCATCATTAGAGTGGGAGGGAACATTTTATGCACTAGGAGTCGCACTTCTGCCGATATCTGCCAACACTTTAGATACTTGTTCTTCATGTACTTTCTTCAACAATTCATCGTGTTTGGTAACCATCATTGATAAGATTTCCTAGTTTTTGTGGTAGAAAAATAGAAATAATCTTGTTAGGTATATATCAAGGGAAAAATTTATGGAGGAAAAAAACAGTTAAGCATCAGTGCGACCACCTGACTGGTATTGCCCACTGTTGACTGAGTTCCTGATGTGCCTTGGTATCCAGAAAGATGCACCGTGGGAGAACCTGAGGCTTCTCAGAGCTCAGGCATTCTCGGCCGTCGGATCTTTCTTCGGATGCGTTCTCGGCCGTCTGATCAAGCCCCTGGAGGATCCTGTCCGTTGGATCGAAGCGTGCTACTGTAGATCGAAACAGTGTCAAAACTGTGAATACTTTTCGTACCGCGGGGTATTAGGGGTGGCTCGCTGACCCGTGGGGGCCCTTGCTGGTGGGCCGCGCCTGTCGGCGGGTGTGGCTGGGAGGTCATCCGGTGCTGGCCTTCTGCGGTAGAAAAATCGTGCCACCGCCAGTAATTTTGACCGCCCGCAGAGGGCACTGATGGAATTTCGCGTGCTGGCCCTGGCGTGGCTCGGTTGGGCGTAAAGGCGAGGAGAGCGCGTGATTGGGGAGGAAGTGAGAACCCTAGCCGCCCCATCTATCCTGCGCGCACGCGTGATGCGTCTCACCGCCGCCGCCATCTTCAGTCCCGTCCGAAGCTCCGCCTCCTTTGCCACGCCCCCCACCACGAGCTCCGCGTCCTCCGCTGCGAGATCCGTCTCCTCAATCCCTCTTTGTTATGTGCGGCGGCAGGCCGGGCTCAGCTCCGTCCACCATCTTCGTCGCGCACGGCGCCGTCAGCCGACCAGGTCGCCGCCGCGTTGTTTGCTCTTCCGGCGACCTCACGCCGCCGGTTCCTTCCCCCGTCCCTGTCGCCCCTTCTCTCTTGCTGCCGGCTGGCGCTCTCTGTTCCTCGGGGTCATCCACTGCGCGCCGTCAGTTTGACCCAGGAGCGGCGGGGTAGAGGCGCTGGGCAAGGAGCGCCCGCTGGAGGTGCTCGTTGCGGCTCCTCCGCCTATGTCCACTGCAGGTGCTCCCCCGTCGCTGCTCCTTCTCCATCGCAAGGAGGGGCTCGGTTGCATTTCTACTCCAGGTTCTCTCTCTCTCTCTCCCTCCCTCCCTCCCTCCCTCTCTCTCTCTCTCTAACCGCTGCTCCATCCATCATCTTGGAACTGTAGGAGAAGAAGGTGTCGTGTTGGGCTCGGACGTTGCTGACCGCCATCTTGGCCTGCAAGAGGATGCTCCCCTGCTCCGACTTGCTCACCACATGTTTAGAAACATAGTCTCCCGTGTCATTCTGCTTGGGCTGAGTTAATCCATCTCTCTAGGTTCGATGTTTCTCCTTCAATCTGTAATTCTTATGGTTTCCTGCAAATTCTGGTTTCAGGTTACTGCCATCCTTCCATTGCAGGGAGGATTACGCGTGGTACTCTGTGAGGCTGGTTCATGTGGTCACAGCAGGTTCATGCGGCCAGTGCTAACTATTCATAGCAGGTTCTGGTGTACAAAATATTCACAGCAGGTTCGACTGGGGTCACTGCTAACTATCAGGTGGTCTGAGGCTGGTTCATGTGGTACTTTGTGACATATACTTGCTTTTTTCCTTTTGTATGCACAAATTATTTATTTGCTTGAGCTACACTTTTTTGGGATGATCTGGGATTAATCAATGTTGAACTAAGAAAATACGTCATGTATCTCTCTATATGATTATTCCATATCAAGAAAATTAAGAGTACATCAGATGTACTTAATGGTTATAAATATGACTTTTACCAATATCTGAATTAACCGATGGAATTTATATTGCGCTGGAGCGAGATATCTGAATACCATCAACAATTTTTAGTGTTTCTTACACAATTAAGAAGAAAGCTTAACATTTATCTATGATGGAATATAGAATCAAGAGCTAGAAAGTAAACAATTGAAAATCATAAATCATTGGTAGATAGAATCACAAGTAATTAAAGTAACCAGGTGTTATTTCTTTTCTTATAGTATTGGAAGTTTTGTTAGTGCCGTGCATCTTCATACACAGATGTGATGTTTTCCAATTGAAAGGTAGCAATGTCTAAAGTTAAATGGTTTCCATACAATTAACTTCAGTGTTTGGCTAATGATTATTCTAACTTAAATGTCCTGGTAATTGATGCACATCTGTTTTCATCCTTTATCCTAAAAAAATGTTGCATGCTCGTGTTGTGTGCATACATGTAAGGTTCATGTACCTGGTGTTCTTTCAGGTTATTGTCAATAGAAGCAGCTCATAGATAGGGATTAGAGGAGGCAGCTTATAAATGGGGACAATGTTGTTACTGTTTCTTTTCCTTATATTTGCATGGATGCCAGGGCTGACTGCCTTGTGCGTACCATGGCGAGGAGTAGCAATTGTACGTCGGCTCAGTCCCAATGGCAATGTTCTTTGTTGTTTTGTATTATTCAACCACATATGTTTGTCTCTTTCAAATGGCCATGGTAACTTGAATATTTGCAGTGCCATATTTGCTCCCTCTGCCGAGCACCGCGAAGGAGGTGAGGGGCTGTTAGGTAGTAAATAAATCATTTGATGAATGACACATGCCCACACGCGATGTTGGAGAGGTCTAATCACTGCAGTTTTATGGTGCCACAAAAATCGTTTTATTTTCCTTAACTGCAACTCTAGATCTTCTGATTACACAGATGAAGTTCACTTTCACAGATATATTAGGAGGAAAAACTTATCTCAAAATGATATAAGAGGCAGGTTATTATTTAAGGGTGTTTTCCACTCTGTTGCACCAATTGTAGGGTGTTTATTACCAAGGGTGTTTAGGAGAACCTATGTTTATTCTATTTCAGAAATAACTAGAGATTAAGTACGGATCAACGGAGTTGATTTTGATCCCTATAGCCCTAATATGTGTTTTACAAAACAAAGAGTTGAATCGTACTATATATTCTCTGATCCGTTGGGCCCAAAAATGAACAAGTGGATCTGATTGTTAGATTTTAATTTTATTTTGGACATTGTCGTACCTAGCTATATATAGTACAGTTTAGTTTCTTTGTTCTCCTATTGCCACTAACTAAATCTTTGTGTTTCTTTTTTCCTTTTACTCAGGGCCCTATGCTACTATTGCTTGAGTGAGAGTAGTGCCAGTGTTTCACAGGGTAATGTCAGCTCCTCTAAAATTAGGTGTCTACTATTGGTGTCAAGATCTTGCTCCAAATTCCCATGATCTAATTGGTGTTCTATGCAGAACAACACTTTTGGGTTTTGGGTAATCTCTCAATGGTTTCTAAATGGTAATCTTGCCTGACCACTGACTTATTGAGTTCTGCCTTAAAGAGCATCTCCATGCAAATATATAACTTGACGATTTGGATTTCTTATGGGTACTATAATTTAGTTTTCTTACATGAGCATATGAGGTCGTGTGTATTTATTCGAGCAAGTATGGCATATATCTGTTTCTTTGGAGAATTAAATAGGAGAATAACTTGAACTCAAGCAGCTTTGTGGCATTTGCCTATGTTTAAATTGTTTACATTCAGATTGGTTTCCTAATTTCTATTACACGATTGATCTTTGCATTCCGGTTGGCTTTGTCAGTTGTATATAACTGTGAGCTTTGTTTACATTTACTTATTAGGTTTCTTGGGGTCATCGTCCATTACTGCTGCCACTGCTCCTTTGGTTCTTGGTCATTGCTCTGACAAACGTCTCCTTCCCAGGTAATTTTCTTCTGCCTTTTGTTATTATTATGTGAGCTGTCATTGTTTTTACATTGTATATGCTATATTTCCTGTTCCTTTGGCTTGGATAATCTGACTTTGATTCATCGTCCATTATTGCTCCCGCTGCTCCTTTGGTTCTTGGTCACATTTATGCTGTCATTGTTTTTACATAATAGTGAGGGCCTTTGGATAATCTGTCTTTGATTCATTTTTCCTATCAGAGCTCAGTTATTAATATTTCAAGCCAAGTTTTTTTCACTATTATGATAAATTGAGGAGTGTTGAGAAGAATCTATTTGGGTTGTTGTCGCTGAGTTTCTCATTAGGGCATACTCTCGGTTCTGTTATCAACAAGTTATGTATAATATGTATATGCTGATATGCGTGGCATCACTCAAATGTGTGTATTCCTGCTGCTGAATTTTAGAATCAGCACTCTGTTTTCTTTTCAAGCCTCTCTCGAAATTATCTTTGAGAAAAACACTTTACTAAGTAATGATTTCTTCTTTTCTGTAGTATTCCTAAAGTTTATAACTGAACTGATAGATTTTGTCTACTACCTACTCCCTCCGATCCTAAATATTTGTCTTTTTAGACATTTCAAATGGACTACAGCATACGGATGTATGTAGACATATTTTAGAGTGTAGATTCACTCATTTTACTCCGTATGTAGTCACTTGTTGGAATGTCTAAAAAGACAAATATTTAGGAACGGAGGGAGTATTAGGTATGCTATGCAAAATAAGTTTTCAAGTAGCTGCACCCATGCATCAGTGATGAAGCTGATAATTTTCATTTTATCTCAGGGTTCCTCCGTCCACATTTATCTCCTTTTATGGTCAGTGGTGAAGAGGGTTATATTCCTAACTATGCAGAGATCATTAAGGGAGTCAAGCTGCTTCCCATAAGTGTTGGGACTATGAGATGATTAAGGGGCATTGAGCTGCTACCCAAAGATATTCTCTCTTTTATTGTTTATATATTTCAACCACTTATTTATGTTGTTTCTAAACCATTTCCGACGACTCAGGTTGACCATATTATTGTTAGAATCTCATTCTTTATATCATGTTGGATCATCTTGGAATTTGTAGAGCCATTTACCGTCGAAGGATGTACCATAGAACACAATCAGTGTAATTGTGCTTTTCTACACTTGTCCAGAGCAATGGGATATGTATTCTGTATTGTACGGCTACCCTCCAATGTACTACTCAGCCTCCAGTCTCTTAATGCACAAATGACTTGATCTAATTATTATGAAAGACCTGTGGAGTGTGTTGCTTTATATATAATTAACTTGCTATAATTCTGATTTATCATAGTGCGTAGGTTTTGATCTATTCCTTTTTGCCAAACTTGATGCGTTGAGCTTTCAGGTACTACACTGTTTTGGATCTTGCGGTTGGGCCGGGCAACGCGCGCCAGGGCGCGCTTCCTATCTAGTTAGCTGATAATAACAGGAGAGGCGGGAGTATTTGCCATCATAGGATTGGTGTTTGGAATGATAGAAGACACATTGCTTGCCAACTCTGCACACATTCGAGGCATGTGTTCCTCATGAGTTTTTCTCCACAGCTTATCACGTTTGGCGACCACCTTTGATATTACTTGCACTACCTATATTTGTTATTGACCAAAATTCATAAGGTTATGAGAAAAAAATCTTGCAGAAAAGAAAAAAGTGAACAAATAAAACAGTTTTAAACATACTTCAGGAGGGTTGGATGAGGTCGACCCATTATCTTGTGGTGGTCCTGCGAACAATGTTTCTTGTGGGGCGTTGAAACCTGTATCCTCAACCAATACTAAGGCACGAGCTCCATATGGTGTGGTGGAAATGTCCCAAGCTATTTAAATGAATCGCATCAAAACTAATTCTTTCTTATAGGATGCAAACACTATTCGTTGATATATGTAAAACATCTAAATGAGAAATAAAAATCAAGAGATGTTCATTCTCAGAAAAAGAAAAAAAGAAACCATTTATGAAAACTTGAGCTGAGTTTTGTTCCTATTTAAATTTCATGAGTTGTTGTTGGTCATCAAGTGGTTTGAATAAAGTGTTGGGGAACGCAACAGAAAACAAAAAAAATCGGTATAGCGAGCACGCCCAGGACCACTATGGAGACTGCATACAAGGTTTGATCTGATCCGTACTGACTCGTAGCGCAGCGGAAGAAGAGTCGGTGGAGATCGTCAGTGCAGATCCCCGCAGCTAGGATTTTACAACCGCCCAACCGCGAGGATGTACTCCCTCGCCGGACAGCCCTTCGGGAGGCGGTCGGACAGTCCCTCGGATGATGTCGCGGACAGCCCTTCGGGAGGACCCTCGAAACTGAAACTGTAACTCAGACAGCCCTTCGGGAGGACACTCGAACAGCCCCTCGGGTAAAAGATCGAAACTACGACCTCTCTACGGGGTTGCACACATACGGTGTCATCTATCCGGCAGGGCTTCGCCGTCCAGAACTAGTTCCTGCCGGAACCCAGACAGCCTTTCGGCTCTACGAAAAACTCTTTTCGTGGGAGGGAGAGAGAGAGCCAGACAAAGCTTGGCATGTGTATGTGAGCAAGGGATGATGTTTGTGGGCAGCCCACTCACCTCTATTTATAGGAAAGCCAATGGGTAAAGTTGGCATTCACAAATAACAAAAGTACCCCCACTTTATGTCATTTACATAAAGAATAAAGCAAAAAAGGGTGCCATGTGGAGCTGCAAGGAGCTCCACCTTGCTTGGCCGGCCACCCATTGGGGGCCCCCCATGAGGGGTTTGCTTAGCCCCCAAGCTCTTCTAGAAGCCTTTTTGGAAATATCCAAAAAGGTGCTTTCCATAAAATATCCAAAAAGCACTTTCACTATTCACGACGACATTTTTCAACGTCCGTTCGAACTAAAAATATTTATGTGGGATTAGAACTTTTCTAGTACCCACTAAAATAATTTTCAACGCGTTCCAGAACAATTCCAGATTAGTGATTTTCATCTGCGAAACGCATCTGCAGCGGTTCCGGCAGCTCCGGAACATTTCCGGTTTTCATCCCGGAAAATTCCAGAAAGTTTCCAGAATAATTCTGGCACCCTCCAAGAATTATCAGGCGTGTTCCGAAACCAATTTGACTTAATGGTATATCCCGAAACAACTTTTCGGTTTTACCGAAACTATTCCGGTGTTCTCTCTCCGAAACTTTTCCGGTGTGTCCGAAACTTTTTCGGTGAATTTCTCTCAGACTCCCTGTCTAGTATTCAGCAGATAGATGACCCTTAAGCGTGTGACCCTATAGGTTCGGTGAAGTATAGACATGACCCGGAACCCTTTCCGATCAATGATCAACATCGGAGCCGTGGACACCCATATTGACCCCTATACCCACACGAATGAATATTCGAGTGAACCTTCAGTTGTCGTGCGCTATTCCTGTTGCTTAACGATATGTTGCAAAAACCCGAGGTGAGATTTTCTGCATCCCCGTGGATCAACAACTTGTCCACTATGCAAGTTACCTCGTTACCGGTTTTGTTCTCTTTTCTCGTTTCCGTGTTCCGGCATCCCCGTGATCAAATCACACTGTGTCTGGCCAGACGATGATGGATACCGTAACATCGAGAGGGGCCGAGAATATCTCTCCATCGTCGGAGGAGCAAATCCCAATCTTGAGCTATCTCGTTACTTGCCATACTTTTCCGTGAACTCGTAAGCCGCCGTAATAGCCACCCAGTAACGGATGACGTTTAACAAACCCCAAAGTTCACGAAGCAAGCACGAAGGAACTCGATACTCTCATGGTCTAAGGAATTATGCAAACATTAACTATCTCTGTGTTATTAACCATTAACTTGTGACGAATGTATCTCATAGCATAACATCAATTCGGGTCGATTCAACACAAGTGTTCTACCAACATTGTGCCCTCAAAATTGCCGGCATAGCCATGCCCATGATCAGGAAAACAGGATCATCATGCAATACTTGAGCCAGTCTTAGAGGCAAGACTAGGAATACATTTTTCCGTTTATTATACCACACGTGCATATGAGTTTCCCTCTGAGCCTCGTGGATATTGCAGACTCGAGAATCATTGCAGTTATAGCATGGATCATAAACATTCATTACAAACTCGGAGTTACAAAATAGCTGTTATTACTGCCTCTAGGGCATATCTCCTACAGACTCCCACTTGCACTAGAGTCATAATCCAGTTACATGGCTTCCCTAACACCAATGGCTATCCGGTGTTGCTCATGCTTTGCTCGTGGTAGAGGCTTTGTCATCGGGTCTGATACGTTTAGATCCATGTGAACTTTGCGTACTTTCACTAAACCTATGATGTCGAATGAGTTTGTATTTGCGTTGAATATGCATTGTCTTATGGTGCGAACTTGGCTCCCTTGTCTGAGCCACGGCACCACTATTATCACAATAGATCTCCACCGGGTCCAGCGCACTTGGGACCACACCAAGGTCTTCAAGAAACTGCTTGATCCAGACCGCCTGCTTGGAGACTTCTGAAGCCACAACATATTCCTCCTCCGTCGTAGAATCCGCCACAGTCTTTTGTTTGGAACTTTTCCAATCAACTGCGCCGCCGTTCAATATGAAAACATAGCCTGATTGAGATTTGTAGTCATCTGGTCAGTCATGAAGCCTGCATCAGTGTAACAACTTACAATGAGCTCTTCATCACCTCCGTACACAAGGAGTAAATCCTTGGTCCTTCTGAGGTACTTAAGAATACCCTTGACTGCGGCCCAGTGTTTCAATCCTGGATCACTTTGGTACCGGCTGCTAACACTTAGCGCATAGGAAACGTCCGGTCTTGTACATAGCATGGCATACATAATAGAACCAACTGCCGAAGCATATTGAACATCGTTCATTTGTACTCGCTCATCGAGGGTCCAAGGACTCTGATTCTTGCAAAGCACTGTGCCAGGTGACATGGGGAGTAAGCCTTTCTTGGAGTTCTCCATGTTGAACCTTTTCAATACCTTGTCAATGTACGTGCTTTGGCTAAGCGCTATCAGGCATCTTGATCTATATCTATAGATTCTGATGCCCCATACATATGCTGCTTCGCCTAAGTCTTTCATTGAAAAACTCTTCTTCAATGAGTCTTTTATTTCGCTAAGAAAATTCACGTCATTTCCAATCAACAATATGTCATCCACATACAAGATTAGAAATGCTTTTGCGCTCCCACTAAACTTCTTGTAAACACAAGATTCTTCGTCATTCCTGATGAAGCCAAACTATTTGACCACTTCATCAAAACGAATGTTCCAGCTCCTTGATGCTTGCTTCAGACCATAAATGGCTTTCTGAAGTTAGCATACCTTTCCAGCATTCTTAGGATCGACAAAACCTTCTGGCTGTATCATGTATACATCCTCTTTGAGGTTTCCATTTAGGAAAGCCGTTTTGACATCCATCTGCCATATTTCATAATCGAAATAAGCAGCAATTGCTAGTAATATCCGGACAGACCTAAGCATAGCTACGGGTGAGAAAGTCTCGTCGTAGTCCACCCCTGGAACTTGCATGAACCCTTTCGCGACAAGTCTAGCTTTGTGGATAGTAATGTTACCATCCGCTTCCATCTTTCTTTTGAAAATCCATTTACAACCAATGGGTTTTACGCCATCTAGAAGTTCTTCCAAGTTCCAAACCTGGTTTTTGTACATGGATTCCATTTCGGATTTCATGGCCTTGTGCCATTCCCTTGAGCTAGGCCCCGCCATCGCTTCCTTGTAGTGCGCAGGTTCATCGTCTTCAAGAATGAAGATTTCGTTATGAAACCACTCAGGTGGCTGGATAGCCCTACCTGATCTGCGCGGTTTAGTTACAACATTGTCTGAAGTTTCCGCATCACATGCGACAACTTCCGGCTTGGTTGTAGGGATAATTTGCAGAATTACTTCCGGTTCCTTAGCCATATCAACGGTTGCCGAAGATTCACTAATCTCATCAAGTTGTATTGTCCTCCCACTCAATTCTTTAGCGAGAAACTCTTTCTCAAGAAAGACTCCGCTTTTAGCGACAAAGACTTTGTGCTAGGAGGGTAGGTAGAAGGAATACCCAATTGTTTCTTTTGGATAACCTACAAAGTTACATTTGTCTGATATGGGATCGAGTTTGGTTGGTTGTAAACGTTTTACATGTACCTCACATCCCCAAATTTTAAGATGCGACAAACTGGGTTTCCTTCCATTCCACATCTCATGTGGTGTCGTCTTAACAGACTTAGATGGTGCTCTGTTTAGTGTGTGAGCGGCAGTTTCTAGTGCGTGACCCCAAAAAGATATCGACAGATCTGTAAGAGACATCATCGACCTTACCATGTCTAACATGGTTCGGTTACGTCTTTCCGACACTCCGTTTCGCTGTGGAGTTCCAGGAGGCGTAAGCAGTGAAACGATTCCACGGTCACTCAGATGTTGGCCAAACTCATGACTAAGATATTCGCCTCCGTGATCAGACCGCAGAAATTTAATCCTTTTGTTACGATGATTTTCTACCTCATTCTGAAATTCTTTGAACTTTTCAAAGGTTTCCGACTTATGCTTCATCAAGTAGATATATCCATACCTACTTAAATCATAGGTAAAAGTCACGAAGTAGAAATACCCACCCCGTGCGGCTGTGCTCATTGGACCACATACATCACTATGTATTATTTTCAATAATTCACCCGCCCGTTAAGGATGACCCGTGAACGGCGTCTTGGTCATGTTTCCCATCAGACAAGCTTCACATGTGTCAAATGATTCAAAATCAAAAGACGGTAAAACTCCATCCGACTGGAGTCTTTGCATGTGTTTCCTTCCGATATGGCCAAGCCGACAGTGCCACAAGAAAGTGGTGGTGGTATCAGCCTTCATAAGGCGTTTAGCATTCACGTTAAAGACATCATTTCCACATTCAAGATTTAGTATGAAAAGGCCCCCAACAATGGGTGCATATCAATAAAACATATCCTTACAATAAAGTGAACAACCATTGTTCTCAGACTTGTACGAATACCCATCGTGTACTAAACATGATCCGGAGATAATGTTTCTACACAACAGTGGAACAAAATAATAGTTACTTAGTTCTAAGATAAATCCTGAAGGGAGACGTAGAGGCATAATGCCGACGGCTTGAGCGGCAATCCCAGCGCCGTTCCCGACACGCATCACGACTTCATTCTTTGCTAGCTTGCGCACCTTCTGCAGGCCCTGTATCGAGTTGCAAATGTGAGCAACCTATCCGGTATCAAATACCCAAGAATTAGAATTTCGCTAGCAAGCAAAACGTCAATGACATTAACTTGTATAACAGTTATACCTTTTCCGGTTTTCCCGGACTTCTTATCTTCCAGATACTTCTTGCAGTTTCTCTTCCAGTGTCCTGTGCCCTTGCAGTAGAAGCACTCAGTTTCATTCTTGGCTCCACCCTTAGAGTTGCTTTGGGAGCCGGTCTTACCGGCACCCTTGCCCTTCTTTGGCTTGCCTTTCTTTTTGAAACTGGCGGTTTTATTCACAAGCAACACTTGCTTGCGATTTTTCCACAGTCCTCCTTCCGCAGTTTTCAGCATGGCGAGCACCTCTTTCGGTGTTTTCTCCATCCCACTCATGTTGTAGTTCATGACAAAACCGTCGTAAGATGAGGGGAGTGAAGAAAGCATCATGTCCATCATATGGCCTGTCGGAATTGGAAATTCCAGGGTTTTAAGCCTTTCAGAATAGCCAATCATTTTGACTGTGTGTTCGCCAACTGAACTACCCTCAGCCATCTTACAATCCATCAAGGCCTTCATTATATCAAATCATTCAGACCTTGCGGTTTCCTTGTACAGAGCATCCAATTCCCGGATCATATCAGGGGGTTTATGAAATTCAAAACGTTTTTGAAGCCCTGAACTCATGCAAGCTAGCATGAGGCACTGCACTAAGTTGTGATCATCATCCTTAGTGGCCCAGACATTTTGTTCATCTTCCGGGGCATCTGCTGCCGGTTTAGCTGGAAGAGCATTTTCAATCGCATAGATTCTCTTAGAGCTCCTGAGGACAATCCTCAGGTTACAGACCCAGTCCGCATAGTTGTTTCCATACGCAGCTAACTTCACTTTCTCTAACATCGGGCCTAAGATGAACGCGGTGTTGCGAGCAATTTGATCTACAACGGTAAACACAAGTTTCACTTAGACTTTGTTCATAATGAATTTGCACTAGTGAATAAATAGTTTTATTCTAAAGTGCGCTCCCACTCAAAATCAATATCTCTCAAAATTGAATATGAGTGATTCAAGATCCAAATATCAATTCAACGTCATAGAATCATCATCTCATGACGAGGATTTCAATTGGTAGGCTAACTAGTCGATCACATCTCTATGTGACTCTTGTTCATCTTTCGATGCGTGTGTTCCGAGCTCAGGACGATCCTGCCATGAACGTCAAGACAACCAAGCGATCTTGCTGCAAGGTCTGACCTCACCCGCCTTACATTTCTCCAATCGTTCGTACCCATGCATCCATGGCGCACCCTGAAAGGATAGATGCTGTGACGGTGCTACACTTGGGAGAAACTAACTACTTGATATTTTTAAGTGAGAGATCACCCTAATAAAAAGCGACTACCATGCAATTAAGAAGGGTGCATCATAAGGGATAAACATCTCAGGCAACTCATAAAAGCATGATATGGTATAGCCCTTTCTGACGGAGAAGTCTTTAATTTCTTCGTCTTCGGCATTTGTGTCGGTGTTCACCTTCGTGAAGATTGCCACCACCTTGTCGATGCACCAAATAATATTGCTATCTCCATAGCGGATAAAATAAATGCACTAATTAAGGTTGACACGCAGGTCATTAAAGTGACAATCATATGGCTCCAGCCATCATGCCGAATTATGACACGCAGGTCATGTTAATTTACATCATATAGTCACCTCATACATAATCAAATTAATATGAGCATTGCTATACCACATCACATGCTCTTCCTGCAAAACCAAGTTAGACGCCTCTAATCGGTTTATGCAAAATTTTATTTTACGTGGCTTCTAAGGTTTTGACTTAAACCGCAACTACCAGCGTTTTATCATCAAGTATGATTAATTCAAGTTGCTAGTTTGACTTTCCAGGGTGTATGAAACAAGAGATAATAAAATCTCGAGCCCCATACTAAACTTTGTCATACGCATAACCCCCGTGCAGATCATATCTGCATTGCCCTTTCATCTGTGAATTTCATCTTTCTTTTGACTATGGCAGAACCCAAAGAACTGAAGCACTTCCATGATCAATCAGGATCATGGATTGCCAGAACTTTGTCAAATTCCACCATCCTGTCTCGAGATCAGAAATACGGAAATTCTAGGGAAGCAACAAGAACATCGGGTAACAGATTTTATCTGCCACCCGCATAAATAATTTTCAGCAATAGATCTCATCTACTCCAAAATTATATTATGCAATACCCATACATCTTTATGTATTCTAGATCGTAACCTGCATCTATGTATAGCACGGCTCATGATGCCACTGTTGGGGAACGCGACAGAAAACACAAATTTTCCGTATAGCGAGCACGCCCAGGACCACTATGGAGACTGCATACAAGGTTTGATCTGATCCGTACCGACTCGTAGCGCAGCGGAAGAAGAGTCGGTGGAGATCGACAGTGCAGATCCCCACAGCTAGGATTTTACAACCTCCCAACCGCGAGGATGTACTCCCTCGCCGGACAGCCCTTCGGGAGGCAATCGGACAGTCCCTCGGACGATGTCGCGGACAGCCCTTCGGGAGGACCCTCGAAACTCGAATTGTAACTCGGACAGCCCTTCGGGAGGACACTCGAACAGCCCCTCGGGCAAAAGATCGAAACTACGACCTCTCTATGGGGTTGCACACATACAGTGTCATCTATCCGACAGGGCTTCGCCGTCCAGAACTAGTTCCTGCCGGAACCCAGACAGCCTTTCGGCTCTACGAAAAACTCTTTTCGTGGGAGGGAGAGAGAGAGCCAGACAAAGCTTGGCATGTGTATGAGAGCAAGGGATGATGTTTGTGGGCAGCCCACTCACCTCTATTTATAGGAAAGCCAAGGGGTAAAGTTGGCATTCACAAATACCAAAAGTACCTCCACTTTATGTCATTTACATAAAGAATACAGCAAAAATGGGTGCCATGTGGAGCTCCAAGGAGCTCCACCTTGCTTGGCCGTCCACCCATTAGGGGCCCGCCATGAAGGGTTTGCTTAGCCCCCAAGCTCTTCTAGAAGCCTTTTTGGAAATATCCAAAAAGGTGCTTTCCATAAAATATCCAAAAAGCACTTTCATTATTCACGACGACATTTTTCATCGTCCGTTCGAACTAAAAATATTTATGTGGGCTTAGAACATTTCCAGTACCCACTAAAATAATTGTCAACGCGTTCCGGAACAATTCCGGATTAGTGATTTTCATCTGCGAACCGCATCTGCAGCGGTTCCGGCAGCTCCGGAACATTTCCGGTTTTCATCCCGGAAAATTCCAGAAAGTTTCCAGAATAATTCTGGCACCCTCCAATAATTATCAGGCGTGTTCCGAAACCAATTTGACTTAATGGTATATCCCGAAACAACTTTTCGGTTTTACCGAAACTATTCCGATGTTCTCTCTCCGAAACTTTTCCGGTGTGTCCGAAACTTTTTCGGTGAATTTCTCTCAGACTCCCTGTCTAGTATTCAGCAGATAGATGACCCTTAAGCGTGTGACCCTATAGGTTCGGTGAATTATAGACATGACCCGGAACCCCTTCCGATCAATGATCAACATCGGAGCCGTGGACACCCATATTGACCCCTATACCCACACGAATGAATATTCGAGTGAACCTTCAGTTGCCGTTTGCTATTCCTGTTGTTTAACGATATGTTACAAAAACCTGAGGTGAGAGTTTCTGCATCCCCGTGGATCAACAACTTGTCCACTATGTAAGTTACCTCGTTACCGGTTTTGTTCTCTTTTCTCGTTTCCATGTTCCGGCATCCTCGTGATCAAATCACACTGTGTCTGGCCCGATGATGGATACCATAACATCGAGAGGGCTCGAGAATATCTCTCCATCGTCGGAGGAGCAAATTCCAATCTTGAGGTATCACGTTACTTGCCATACTTTTCAGTGAACCCGTAAGCCGCCGTAATAGCCACCTAGTAACGGATGACATTTAACAAACCCCAAAGTTGACGAAACAAGCACGAAGGAACTCGATACTCTCATGGTCCAAGGAATTATGCAAACATTAACTATCTCTGTGTTATTAACCATTAACTTGTGACGAATGTATCTCATAGCATAACATCAATTCAGGTTGATTCAACACAAGTGTTCTACCAACATTGTGCCCTCAAAATTGCCGGCATAGTCATGCCCATGATCAGGAAAATAGGATCATCACGTAATACTTGAGCCAGTCTTAGAGGCAAGACTAGGAATACATTTTTTCGTTTATTATACCACACGTGCATATGAGTTTCCCTCCGGGCCTCATGGATATTGCAGACTCGAGAATCATTGCAGTTATAGCATGAATCATAAACATTCATTACAAACTCGGAGATACAAAATAATTGTTATTACTGCCTCTAGGGCATATCTCCTACATAAAGGTTCACATGATGTATTTTAAAAATGCTACCAAGCTTCATAGCAGCATTTTCTTTTACATACATACTGATCTTATTCTTACATACTGTAATTGGGATCCTCCTAGTTGTTAACATCACCTTTCTAGTACTAGAAAACTGAAAAAAATCATCTACCATCTGCTATTTTGTTTTTTCTTCCTTTAACCAATTATGATCGCACTTAAAGATCAAATGGTTGCTAAATAACAGGGTCTGACACGATCCAAAACATCGACTTTTAGAAATTAAAAAGTATACTTCACCAAATGCAGAACAAAAAAAATGATTTTCGTATGCATTTTCTGAGAGAGCTGATAAATTGAGCATGAAGTGTTACAAGCAAAGTCAAAATGAGTGACCAGAACCACTCCATATAGCAGGCTGAGAATAAGCATATGACCTTTTGGGGCACATGAAAATTGGGGCATTCCCATATGCATAACATGACAGACCACTACTTCAGAAGTAGAAACCCTAGCATAGAAATGTGGCTCACTACTTGACGAAGAAGCCTTGACCATAGAAACTGGGCAGTTAACTAATCAAAAATAATATTTTCACAAAAACAGCGCTAACTGGAAGGTTTTATTTTTGTAACATATATATGATGACAATTTGTTCACGGAAAGTTGTTCACAAAATCAGGAAAAAAACCAACAAGTATTCTAAAATATATGTGGATGCACACTTACAGGCAGAGCTCCATAGGCTACTGGTTTGTTAGTTGTCCTTTTGAAATCAACATTAGCTGCGTGAGCTAAATCAGCATTATGCACATGAACCATTCTCGGGACATTGTAGTTAGTGCACCTAAATGGCCTTGCAGAAGTAAGATCCAGAAAATCCATATATATGATCTGGATAACACGAAGATGTGATAAAAAACGGGATGAAAATACAACAATGAAGAAAAACAGAAAAATGATACGAAAAGAACAAAAACTTTGAAACAATGATACAACAATGGAGAAACACTTGACTCTGATAGTTCGGGCACTTTGAATGATCCTCCTGTAATACCAACAAAAACTGTGAGCAATGCTGAGGTGTTGAAATCACAATCTGAGTGCTCGGGCACTTTGAAAGAACCTCCTGTGATACCTTCGAAATCTGTCAACAAAGGTCAGAGGTTGAAATCACAATCTGAAAAGAACTCAGCCAAGAAAATAGCTACAAAAAAAAGAAGCAACGACAAGGAGAAAATGGTTCAACATAAAAAATGAATGGTAATGGATGAGTAGCTAAACTGTAGATTCTATAAATACTAACGTTGGCTTTGGGAAATCATGTTCTAATTTGGTTTTTATGTCTGAACATTTGTGACAGTTGAAGGAGTTCTCCAAAAAACTGTTTTTGGTGGTCACTTTCGGTCATGGAGTGGTACATTGGCGTCAAGGAATTTATGTAGTGCCTCCCATGATTATGTTGCTAGGATTTTTTCTTTGTACAAATTGTTGGATATTTCGATGAGGAGTTGTTGCATAGTCAAATATCTATTTATTGTTTGGACAACTATTGAAAGTTGAAACAAATTATTCGGAGCATGTGTATTGGAAAAAAATATTGTTACCACATGCTTTCGTTGTTCGCATTCAAACCAGTTAAAAAATGAACTGCATCGCATGGAAAAAAGTATAAAATGAAAAAATGTAAAGAATGAACAATATTTTATTCGGAGCATGTGTATTTTATTAAATCCTTTTTAAATAATGTTTGCCAAGTGGTCAGAATTGAATTGGAACATGCATGAAAATAAAATGTGGTCACACTCATGCTCCTAAAACGTGCATGATTTGTTAAATCCAAAGTTTGTTAAAAATGTGTTCAGAATGAACTTGTGAACATGCATGAAATTCTTTTTTAAATTCCAAAGTTTCTTGAATTTGGAACATTTTTTTAAATCCAATGTTCCAAGAATTTGGAAAACATTTTTCTAAACGCATGGGAACCAAGAATGTTTGTTTCAACATTTATTTACGGATTCAAAAAGTTTGTTCATGAGTCCAAATTAACAAAACATTTTTTAGTACTTTTGGGAAAAAAATTACAATAGAATGTTCGTATAGTTAAATATTTGTTCAATTTTGTAAGAAAAAGTTCATATTTAAAAAAAATGTGTTTGAAAATTTGTGAAACAACGTTCATATTGCAAAAATGTATGGTATTCCCAGAAAATGTTGTTTAGAAATTTTGAAAAATATATTCACAATAAAAAATAAAAAAAAAGGTTTGAAGAAAGTTGTTCTGTGTTTGAGAATTTGTTCACGTGTAAGGAAAAGTTGTTTACAAGTTATTCATAAAAAATGTTATCAATTTTAAAAAAATGTTGGCAATTTTAGAAAAGTTGTTCACAAAATCGCTAGAAAGTTGTTTACAAAGTCAAGGAGATTTGTTAACAAAGTTTATTTTTAAAAAAATTGTCCCCGAGTTTTTTGAAAATGTTGACAAGTTTAGAGAAGTTATTCACAATTTTTTTTAAGATGTTCGTGTGTTTTAATTTTTTTTCATGTGTATAGAAATGTTGTTAACAGGTTTTTCATAATTGTTGTTGTGCAGGCAATTTTTGAAAAGTTTTCACACAAGCAAGTTTAGAAAAGTTGTGAACAAAGTCTATAGAGACATTTGTTCACAAAGTCTCTAGACATTTGTCCCCGAGTTTAAAAAAATGTTGACAAGTTTAGAAAAGTTGCTCACAACTTTTTTAAGATTGTTGTTCACACAAATTAAAAGTTGTTCACAATTTTTTGCAAAATGTTGTTCACAAAATATAGAAAAAATGTTCACGGGTTTGAACAAGTTGTTCATGTGTACAGAAAAGTTGTCAACAAGATTTTCATAAAAAAAATGTTATCGGTTTTAAAAAAATATTGACAAGTTTAGAATAATTGTTCACAAGTTTAAAGAAAAAATGTTGAAAAGTTTAGGAGAAGTTGTCCACCAAAATCCGTACAAACGTTGTTCACAAGTTCAAAAAATTTATTCACAAGTTTAAAAAAATGCTAATGTTGGTATTTACGAGTTTTAACAAAAGATGTTGACAAGTTTAGGTGAAGTTGTTCACAATTTCAGAAAAAATGTTCACAATTTTTTGAAACCAAAAATGTTGATAAGTTCAAAAAAGTTGTCCTGTGAGTTTGAAAAGTTTTTCACAAATTATTAAAAAAATGTTCACAAGTTTAGAAAAGTTGTGAACAAAGTCTGTAGAGACATTTGTTCACAAAGTCATTTATCCCCGAGGTAAAACAAATGTTGACAAGTTTAGAAAAGTTATTCATAGCTTTTTTAAGAAAGTTGTTCACACAAATTAAAAGTTGCTCACAAATTTTTGAAAAATGTTGTTCACAAAATATAGAAAAAATGTTCATGAGTTTGAAAAAAGTTGTTCATGTGTACAGAAAAGTTGTTAATAAGATTTTCATAAAAATAGTTATACATTTAAAAAAAATGTTGAATAGTTTAGAATAGTTGTTCACAAGTTTAAAGAAAAAATGTTGAAAAGTTTAGGAGAAGTTGTTCACCAAAATCCGTACAAACGTTCTTCACAAGTTCAGAAAATTTGTTCACAAGTTTCAAAAAAATGCTAAAGTTGGTATTTACAAGTTTAAAAAAAATGTTGACAAGTTTAGGAGAAGTTGTTCACAATTTCAAAAAAAATGTTAACAAAGTTTAGAAACAAAAAATATTGATAAGTTCAGAAAAGTTGTCCTGTGAGTTTGAAAAGTTGTCACAAATTATTTAAAAAAATGTTCACAAGTTTAGAAAAGTTGTGAACAAAGTCTCTAGAGACATTTGTTCCCAAAGCCTCTAGACATTTGTCCCCGAGTTTAAAAACAATATTGACAAGCTTAGAAAAGATGTTCACAACTTTTTTAACAAAGTTTCACACAAATTTAAAGTCGTTCACAAAATGTTTGAAAAATGTTGTTCACAAAATATAGAAAAAAATGTTCACGGGTTTGTAAAATGTTGTTCATGTGTACAGAAAAGTTGTTAACAAGATTTTCATAAAAAATGTTATCAATTTTAAAAAATGTTGACAAGTTAAGAATAGTTGTTCACAAGTTTAAAAGAAAAAATGTTGAGAAGTTTAGGAGAAGTTGTTCACCAAAATCAGTACAAACGTTGTTCAAAAATTCAGAAAATTTGTTCACAAGTTAAAAAAAATGCTAACGCTGGTATTTACGAGTTTTAACAAATTTTTTTGACAAGTTTAGGAGAAGTTGTTCACAATTTCAGAAAAAATGTTCACAAAGTTTAGAAACAAAAAATGTTGATAAGTTCAGAAAATTTGTCCTGTGAGTTTGAAAATTTGTTCACAAATTATTAAAAAAATGTTCACAAGTTTAGAAAAGTTGTGAACAAAGTCTCTAGAGAGATTTGTTCGCAAAGTCTCTAAACATTTGTCCCCCGAGTTTTAAAAAAAGTGTTGATAAATGTAGAAAAGTTGTTCACAGCTTTTTTAAGAAAGGTGTTCACATAAATTAAATTTTGTTCACAAATTTTTGAAAAAATGTTGTTCGCAAAGTATAGAAAAATTGTTCATGAGTTTGAAAAAAGTTGTTCATGTGTACAGCAAAGTTGTCAACAAGATTAATGTTGACAAGTTTCGAATAGTTGTTCACAATTTTAGAATAGTTGTTCACAAGTTTAAAAAAATATTGGCAAGTTTAGGAGAAGTTGTTCACCAAATCCCTACAAAGTTGTTCACAAGTCCAGAAAAAAATGTTCACAAAGTTTAGAAACAAAAATTGTTGATAAGTTCAGAAAAGTTGTCCTGTGAGTTTGAAAAGTTCTTCATTTGTGTAGAAATAGTTTTTTAGAAAAGTTGATTTAAGAAAAATGTTGGCAAGTCTAGAAAAGTTGTTCAAAAAACCCTAGAAAGTTGTTCACAAAAATTAGAAAATTTGTTCACAAGTTTATAAAAAAAAGAGATAATGAGTTTTTTTGAACAGTTGTTTGCAAATTGTTAAGAAAAAGTTGTTCACAAATTTTAAGGAAGCTATTCACAAAATTTAAGGAATCTGTTCACAAAATTTAAAAAGTTGTTCACTATACCTGTGGAAGTTGTTGTGTATACAATTTTTTTAAAAGTTGTTCACAAGTTTTTCTAAAAAAAATCATGATTTTTAAAAAAGGTTGACAAGTTTAGAAAAGTTGTTCACAAAGTATCTAGAAAGTTGGTTGCAAAAAAGTATAGAAAAAATTGTCCCCAAGTTTTTAAAAAATTCACATTATTTTTTTAAGAAAGTTGTTCACACAAATTTAAAGTTATTCCTAGACAAGTTGTTCAATTTTTGAAAAGTTCATCACAAATTATAAAAAAAATGTTGAAAGGTTTAGAATAGTTGTTCACTGATCTTTCAAAATATCCATGAGGGGACAATTTCTTTAATCATGAGGAAAAATGGTTTTAAACATATTTTACGGGGTCTTAGGTGACCCTCATGGTTTAAAGAAGTTCATTATTTTTAAAAAAATGTTCGGAAGGCACTAACATGTTTTACATAGAAAAAAGACATGTTTCACGGGTTTAAAGATTAAGAATCGTGAGTTTAGAAGAAAAGTTGTGAACTAATTTGAAAATATTCAACCTTTTATAAAAAAAATTATAAATTAAATGTCTTTCTATTTCTAGAAAAAAGTTTGGTAATTCAAAAAGGAGGATTTCATTAGAGTCCTAAACCTCCACTTGGGTAATTCGAAAAATGTAGTTAACAAAAAATGTTGAACATGTGAGATTTTTCCCTTGGAATTTCTAATTTGGCAAAAGTACATCTTGGGTCTGTTTCTAGAAAACGGTATGGGTGATTTCCAGAAAAAGGTATGGATTAAACAAAATTGCTTAACTATAGCTTACATGGAAAACCATAGATACAGTTTTTTGCCGATGCTAGTTGCACAAATTTCTGCGAGTCAAGACAACCATGTTCATCATTCTATACAGAGTATTGTAACTCATGATAAAAAAGACCCCCCCCCCCCCCCCCCAAAAAAAAGAACATCAGCTAAAAAGTTCACTTCATACTAGTTCGAACACGAAACATAATGGCGAGTTCTCCTCTTCTTTGTGACATCATCACTCATCTTCTCAAACTTGAACTTGTTCTGATTGAAGTTTCCTATCTTGTATGCAATAAGTTTACGGAATTGGGGAACGATTTCCTGAAAAACAATTGCATGAACTTTTAAGTTTGAAAAGCATTAGAAAACAGTAACATAACTGAAAAAAGGCAGTCTATGTGTGCAAAAAGAAGACTTGCAGAAAATTGTAGGTGGAATATGAGACTAAAAAACAGTACAAAAGCATGATGACATTTGAGACTAAAAAAAATTAACAGAACAGGACAGAAGTATAGCATAAAAAAACTCTCTCTGGAATAGTGTTTGTATTGAACATAATGACTATAGATGATTAAAAAAAAATAGGTAGCTTGTACAGAGAGAAAAGTAGTAGGTGTAGTCTTTACATTTTCAAACTCCTTCATGTCTTTCCCTTTCCAACAATCCATGTACAACGTGCCATAGATAGCGCAGTCATGCCTGTCCATGTTGCACAAAAAAACAGATGAAAAACAGAATTGTTAAGTGGAAAATGTAGAAAAAGGTCAAAAAGATAATCTCACAAGTTTGGTTGTTTGGGATAGTTTTCACGGGAAAACTTGATGAATTCTTCTATATTTTGAAACTGCAGTTGGATGCCTTGAATAGAGTGCCGAGGTTGGTAATCTATAATATAAGACATGAAGATAACTTCGAGTTTGGTAGACCAAAAAAAGTACATTTATACTTATTACAAACAGTGTTACTTCCTGGGGAGTGCATAAAAAATACAATTTACTTGAAGAGAAAATGTTTACTTATAGTAAAACTAACCAGGTTTGTTGTGAGGATGTCGAGTTCATCAGCACGGATGCTATTTGCTGAATCAAAAAAGTTGATCGTTTCAAAAAGATTGTTGACGCAAAAGAAAGTCCAATGGAATGTATTTACTCTAGCGAGAAAAAGATGCACAGGAAAAAAAGTGTGACCATCACAACAGATTAGAAGGAAGGGATTAACTCTAGCGAAAAAAATGAAGGTCAATTATTAACCATCATGAACACATCATATACCAAGTCACATTTGTGCATGTTGTTTCCTGTGTTGATTCTCTTGAATTCTCGAAGACAAGACCTAGTGCTGAATTTTCCAGGCTCTACAAGCAATTTAGTCTGTATAAAAAAGAAAAAATTGAATGATCAATGACTAACATCACATATGGGGAGAAAAAATGAAAAAAAGTTAAAGATAATCTATTATATATAAAAAGTGCTTGACGGGTTAATCGGAAAAAAGATAAATAAGCTAGAAATTACTAGAATAATTAGAAACATCTGGTCGTTGATTTGGTGGACCCATAACTTAAAAACGCAATTAATGGATTAGATATAAGACCGCTCCAACTCAAAAAGAAAAAAAAACTGCAGCTTTCCTTGGTATGTACGTTCGCTCAATCGTTCCTACTTTTTGGAATAAAAGTTACGTACACAGCCATCCTTAGCATGTCCATTAAGAAATAGAGCGAGATCCTAAAAAAAGAGAAATAGAATGTGGAAAAAAAGTAAACTACATCTAAAAAACAAACTACATAAAGTTCTCTTCGGAGCAAAAGTAAAATATGTTCACGTATACACAAGCTGAGTTCAATTTGGACACATCATATCTATTTATATACTAAAACTAATTTACGGGCTATCAGAAGAAAGAAAATATGCTATAAAATCAGACAACCTTTAGAATTATTTTAAAGTTGAAGAAATTACCCACCATTGCCATTACGTAAAAATATGTCCTTTTAGATTTACTATAAACTTGAGAAATTACCCATCATTGCCATTACGTCGTTCAAAAGTTTCACGATTGTGGTCCTGCCGGATCCATGAGCCCCAGTCGCTAAAAAAACCTAGATCGATCAGCACCCACGCCCGTCCAGAAGAATAATTGATCAGCCCCAAGACTTCACGTACACATGTAATACTGCTAGATAGATCAGCACCTACACCCGTCCAGAAGAATAATTGATCAGCCCCAAGACTTCACGTACACATGTAATACTGCTAGATAGATGAGCCCCAAACCCCTCAAAAAAAAAAAAAAAACGATCAGCCTCACGCGTCCCCCAAACAAAGTTCAATCGGCCTCATCCAAAGAATAAAATCGAACTGCCCCAAGTCCGGTCAAGCTAGCTTCACCTACATATAAAAAAACCAGCCTCACACGTATTTGCATCTGGCACAATTCATCGAAGAACTTTTCTTTGTCTTTTCTTTGTATGTGTATTTTCAGTTTATCCATTTAGGAGAGCTAGCTTCACATACCCGAAACAAAAGAGCATGGCCTCCCATGTTTGCATCTGGCTAAATTTATCTTACAGCTTGCTTTGCCTAGCTTCATACATACCCATTTAGAAGCTTCCTCTGGCTAGCTTCATGTGTACATCCTCAACGTGCCGCATGCTGCAGTTGTCGTCAGCGGACTGCATAGCGGAGGGATATCTCCAATTTGGCGCAAGTAGCAGAACATCAGGACAACGCGGCTACCAGGTCATGTACATCATGTTCCTAAACAACATGACAAAAATCAATAACATCCGGCCCTTAATTTTTTACATGAGGAAAACACAACCTTTAGATTTACTTTCAAGTTAAAGAAATTACCCATCATTGTCATTACATAAAAATATGTCCTTTTAGATTTACCGTAAACTTTAGAAATTACCCGTCGTTGCCATTATGTATAAATACGCCCTTCAAAAGTTTCACGTTTGTGGTCCTGCTAGATCCATGAGCCCGAGTCGCTAAAAAAAATCGATCAGCACCCACACCCGTCAAGAAGAATAATTGATCAGAACGATAAAAAGGCTAAAATAATGTACAAATATAAATTGCACAATAGGAATTATTATGAAAAGTTAGTATAATATGGATAAAAAACAGATACATGATTACTTCATAACATATATAATTATATATCAATTAGAAAGCCGAACATACCTAAGACAAAACTATATTTGCAACATACTCATATTATTGAATGTGGTCACATTTGGTTTGAAAAATTCTAGCCCGCACATCGGGCGGGCCACTTTGCTATTACTGTAAAGTGCGTTGAGAACGAGAATTTCGAAGGCTTCTTTGATTTTGGATCAGGATTAGCATTCTCATGGTTAAAAACTACAACATAGGCATCCATGACTTCATCATCAACTTTGCCAATTGGTTTTAGAGCATTGTAGAACTTATCATATGACACCATTTGGTCGTTAAAATCTTGAACAGTGGGACTGCAAGGAACAAATGAAAAAATGGACATAGATAATTTGAATCAGAACCAAAGTGATGAATGCACAAAAGAAAGAACTGTTCATTGAATTAAGAATGTATACAACGAACTTACTTATCTTTGAAGAACTTGTAGTTCAGGTACTTTTGGTAGAAGTTGTCAACAACTGGTTCTAGATTCAGTGTTGATAATGGAGATGCAGGGGACAACACTTTTGCCTTTCTTTTCTTCCTGTTTCTTTTTCTCGATGGTACTACGACCAGATAGAACATTTGGAGGATTTGTCTCATTTACATCAGATGGCATTGAGCCTGCATCTAGAAAACAAAAAAGGAAACATGGAGAATTCGTATGACTGTTTGCCTTAGAACTACAAACAGGAAACGTAGTTTATGTAGCAAGAAGGAAAAAGTGCTGGAATGGAGCAGATACCTTTTGTTCCCAAAGCAGTACCATTAGCATAGGTCATGGCAATGTTGATGCCGTACTGAATATCTGGAACCACTCTCGTAGAAGAACAACTTTTGTTTGGAACACCAAGTTCTAATTGTCCTATTGATTTGCCAACATCACCGTCATCTTCAATAAGAATTGGACTTGCATGGGTAAAAATGTTGTTCTTGTTAACTTGTTGATCATGACTAACAGCAGTCATTGCCTAGTATCACACAAGAACACTGTCATTGTTGTGGCTGTAACTAGTACGAGTGATAGGAGTTTTTGCTTCATCATTAGAGTGGGAGGGAACATTTTGTGCACTAGGAGTCGCACTTCTGCCGATATATGCCAACACTTTAGATACTTGCTCTTCAACAATTCATCGTGTTTGGTAACCATCATTGATAAGATTTCCTAGTTTTTGTGGTAGAAAAATAGAAATAATCTTGTTAGGTATATATCAAGGAAAAAAAATAAGGAGACAAAAAAACAGTTAAGCATCAGTGCGACCACCTGACTGGTATTGCTCAATGTTGACTGAGTTCCTGCTGTGCATTGGTATTGGTTGATAATAAAAGGAGAGGCGGGATTATTTGCCATCATAGGATTGGTGTTTGGAATGATAGAAGACACATTGCTTGCCAACTCTGCACACATTCGAGACATTTGTTCCTCATGAGTTTTTCTCCACAGCTCATCATGTTTGGCGACCACCTTTGATATTACTTGCACTACCTATATTTGTTATTGACCAAAATTCATAAGGTTGTGAGCAAAAAATCTTGCAGAAAAGAAAAAATGAACAAATAAAACAATTTTAAACATACTTCAGGAGGGTTGGATGAGGTCGACCCATTATCTTGCGGTGGTCCTGCGAACAATGTTTCTTGTGGGGCGTTGAAACCTGTATCCTCAGCCAATACTAAGGCACGAGCTCCATATGGTGTGGTGGAAATGTCCCGAAGCTATTTAAATGAATTGCATCAAAACTAATTCTTTCTTATAGGAAGCAAACACTATTCGTTGATATATGTAAAACAGCTAAATGAGAAATAAAAATCAAGAGATGTTCATTCTCAGAAAAAGAAAAAAAGAAACCATTTATGAAAACTTGAGCTGAGTTTTGTTCCTATTTAAATTTCATGAGTTGTTGTTGCTATTTTGTTTTTTTCTTCCTTTAACCAATTATGATCGCACTTAAAGATCAAATGGTTGCAGAATAACAAGGTCTGACACGATCCAAAACATCGACTTTTAGAAATTAAAAAGTATACTTCACCAAATGCAGAACAAAAAAATATATGATTTGCGTATGCATTTTCTGTGAGAGCTGATAAATTGAGCATGAAGTGTTACAAGCAAAGTCAAAATGAGTGACCAGAACCACTCCATATAGCAGGCTGAGAATAAGCATATGACTTTTTGGGGCACATGAAAATTGGGGCATTCCCATAAGCATAAGATGACAGACCACTACTTCAGAAGTAGAAACCCTACCATAGAAATGTGGCTCACTACTTGACGAAGAAGCCTTGACCACAGAAACTGGGCAGTTAACTAATCAAAAATAATATTTTCACAAAAACAGCGCTAAATGGAAGGTTTTTTTGTAACATATATATGATGACAATTTGTTCACGGAAAGTTGTTCACAAAATCAGGAAAAAAACCAACAAGTATTCTAACATATATGTGGATGCACACTTACAGGCAGAGCTCCATAGGCTACTGGTTTGTTAGTTGTCCTTTTGAAATCAACAGTAGCTACGTGAACTAAATCAGCAATCTGCACATGAACCATTCTGGGGACATTGTAGTTAGTGCTCTTAAATGGCCTTGCAGAAGTAAGATCCAGAAAATCCATATATATGATCTGGATAACACGAAGACGTGATAAAAAAAGGGATGAAAATACAACAATGGAGAAAACAGAAAAAATGATACAAAAAGAACAAAAGAAAAATAACTTACAACAAGCATGGGCAGGCAGCCGCCAACCCAGATAGGATCGTTCAAATCACCCGAGACTCTGTTAAAAAAATCGTGGAAGCTTTCGATCTCTTCACTCAGGTGATTGATGCAATATGTTGCCAAATCATACTTATGCAACTGCGAAATGTCATGCAGACCGTACAGAAGCTTCCAGTTTGCGTAGTTGCCAGTGATTGGACAGAGAATTGTTGAGAAGAACAGAAACAGGAAACTGCAAATAAAACCTTCCTCACTTTCATCATTCTTCATCATGGTGACAATGTTTCTATTGGAATGTTCCTACTTCCAGATTTATATTTATCGCTGAGTTCCTTAACTTTTGCTACTACAGCAGGATCATTGCTCTCGGTAGGAAAGGTTTCAGAACCAGATTGAATTCCAAAAACCTGAATGACCATTTCCCTTCGGATATGAATAACTTTATTCTTGTGCTTGAAGACAACATTTGAGCGAGTGTGGTCGGCAAGCCATTGCATGAATCCAATGGGGACAATGAGATGCCAATTGATGTGCAACTGATTATCCAGATAATGTTTGGAAACATATCCTTTTTGCTTATCAGTTAAATTTGTAACGGCTTTGTTCCATCTGAGGGTCGAGAACCTATGCTTTATAGTCCCACGGTGTTTCAGAGTTTCAGACATGGTTACTAGACAAGGAGCTCTGTGGAACAAACCAAAAAAAGGATAAGATTAAAATGAAGAACCGAAAAACTAACTGAGATAAAAAATTACTGAGGTTGTTCCATTATGAGGGATGTTGATCATAGCATTATTTTCATGTAAAAAGCATATCATTTTAAATCATGAAAAAAAACTGCTATTTGCGTGGGAGGACAACATGGATATAAAAAGCATTAACACGGGATGTTGCTCATAGCATTATTTTGATAACAAAAAAATGATAACACAGCAACCGAATGTACGTAAAAAATACTGACGTTGATTCAGACTGTAAAATGTTCAGTGCTTTCATACCTAGAATGTACTACAAATAAATAACATAGCAACTTAAGAATAGGTTTAACACAAAATGAGATTCCACACTAACAACCAAAAAGGACCAGCATGTGCTATAAATGATTATCAGGGGGAACCCTATCTAAAAAAATCTATGCCGAAACCCTAGTTAATTCGATGCAAACCACATCAGGACGCTATGAAATTGGGCAACCCTAATGAAAATCTATGGCGAAACCCTAGCTAAATTCGGAGCAAACAACATCAGCACTCCATGAAAAAATTGGAAGACCCTAGCGAAAATCCATGGCGGAACCCTGGCGAAATCGAAGCAAACCACATCAGAACGCCATGAATTAGAAACCCTAGCACAAAACTATGGTGAAACCCTAGCGAAAAACTATGGCGGAACCCTAACTAAACGAAGCAAACGACATCAGCACGCCATGATTTAGTAAAAATCCTAGCAGAAGACTAGGGCGAAACCCTAGAAATCCTATGACGTCTCAAACCTTGGTGAACAACGCACATCCGAGAAGAAAAAAAAGAGAGACAAAGACGGGGATGGCGGTCAAGGTTGATTCTCAAACCTTGGTGAAGAGCGCCCGGCGGAGGGACGACCTCCATCCGCTGTCGATCTAGAAAACAGCCGCGCGGAAGGAGAAGGAGAAAGGAGATGGAAAAGAAGAAAAGAAGACGGGAGGAAGAAAACAGAGTACGAAACGAAGGAAGAAAACAGAGGATGGGAACCGAGCTGGGCCGGCCCGATAAGAGAATGAAAGACGCATGGGGGGTACGCGCCACGGCGCTATGCGGTGACCTACGCGGCGAAACCTATGTTCCGCTCATTGCGGACAGTATTCGGTTCCGCTCACGCGGTGCCGGCCCATTAGCGCGGTTTTCCTTTTTTTTCTGTGCGTTTTCTGTTTGTTTTTTTGGTTTTTCTGTTTCTTTTTATTTTTCTGTTTTCTTTTTTTAAATTAGAATATTTTATAAAATCTAAACAGTTTTTAAATTTGAACAATTTTTTATTTTGAACAATTTTCGATTTAGAACAAATTTTGGTTTTGAACATTTTTCGGTTTTGAACATTTTTTTAATTTGAACAATTTTTGAGTTTGAACAAATTTTGAATTTGAACAGAAATGTTGAACTCGAAAATTGTTCAAATACAAAATCTGTCCAAATACGAATTCTGTTCCAAATTTGGTTTGTTCAATCCTAGAGGAACCTTAACACAATCCAATCTGAATGTGGTTTCAAATTTGGATGTGGCAATCCAGTTTCATTTTCATACTCCAGTGTAGTGTATCAGTTTTCGCGTTCGAGTCCCTCGTCCGCACATTTGCTGCTCGCGGCTCCCTCTATAAGAATATGGCCTGGATGCTAGTGCGCAGGGGTCTCATTTTTTTTTTAGTGTATCAGTATCAGTTTCAGTTAGTGTCTATCAAAATCAAGGAGTGCTTCAGGTATCAGTTTCAGTTAGTGTCTATCAAAATCAGTTAGTTTCAGTTTCAATATGAGCTGTAATAGCAGTTCAATTTCAGTACACATACTCTTCTTATCTGTTGCTAATATACGTACAGAGACATTACATACATACTCTAAATTCCAAGGATATTAATTACCCCAAAACATTCTAAGGAGGAGAGTAGTACAAGGAGCACTTGACATACTAGATGATACCCTGCGCGTTGCTGCAGGAACTAATTGCAATATATTTTGATGGAATTTGGTTGTTTGAAAAATGAATATTTGAATTAGTAATATGAGGACTGGGCTAAGAAATATATATATGATTTATTGTATATAATTACTTAGGTGGATCTTTCTTCCATGCATGGTGAGGTGGGCATTTTCCAAGGCATGGGCACTCACCAACACACTAAGAAAATAGAAGATACCCCATGCATTGCGGTAGGAACCCTCGATAACTTTTATACATATTCTGAGTTGAGAAACACACGAAAGTTTGCCGCTACAGCAAAACGAAGGAAAGTTTAGCATACATAGTTTAAAAGTTGCAACATGATATACATTTCGTTTTAGTTAATTCTCAATATATTAATGGCAAGGAATAAATCATCGGGAGTCAAAAGGGGTACTAATCTGCACACACAACTTTTTAATCATGGGAAAATATCTAATTATCTATGCCGTTTAAATTGATTAAACAAATTAATATAATATGCCAAAGGATTGATAAATTATCTAATTATCTATGAAGGGTACAAATGGAGATAGTTGATCGAGAGGTAAGAACAAATGAAAAAAATGAACTACAGTATATAATTCCAAGTGAAATGAACACACGCTGGGCACATAAGTAAAAAAAACGAACACTGTCTAGGGAAACCAGAATTAGCAGATATCGGCATACACATGGCATTAACGTTAGATCATATCAGAGGTAACAGGATGATCTATAAATTTTACCTGTCAATAAGCCTGCTGTAAGGTAGCAGGCATGACCTGATCACTGGGATCAATATGAAAGTCTGTGGGAAACTACAGAATATCATGGTTTGCGAAGAAAACGGTCTATACCATCAGACAAAATATATGTGTGCTAATAATAGTGCAGACTTAATATTTGGGATGAAACCGTGAAAGATTAAAGTAGTAATAGATAAGGAGCATTAGTTATTAAACAACATTCTTTTGTTGCTAGCTTTTCTTGTGGGAAGCAAGAGAGATTGCTTTGGATTACTGTATATGACATGTAATAGCTGATAGAAACAGTAGTTGTTGTCTGCCTTGTGGACGCACCTGCAGCAAGCATATGGGACAACGAAAATAAACTAAGACAGGGATCAGATAAACAATAATCACTGGATGTACAGCTCAAGACTTCCGAAGAGAGGTTTCAGGGTACAGATCCAAACTGGGAAAAGTGCTATGTGGAAAAGGTCTCATCCTACCAAAAAGATGAAAAAATTAAGGCAAGCAAATAAAATATTCACAAAATCGGGGGAAGAGAGACGCATGGGCTGGAAAAGTTTACTGCTCCTCCCATGACCACCAAGTAGAGCAGTATGGCAATAGTCCAGCCAAGAATTTGGAACCACCCAAATATAGGACTAATCAGCGGCACACTCTGTTGACACAAATCTATTATGTGAGATTTAAGAGTGAGTGGGGAGGAAGTAAAGATTACCTGAGGAGATTAAGGTGGGGAAGATGGAGAGTTGACAGGAAGCCGGTATTACATTGGCGATGTTATCGGGAGTCAGGGCATAGCCTGCCTGCGGCGCCTTGCATGGAGAATACGTTTGTCGTGTCTATCCGTGTAATAGTAGACGCTGTCGTTACCGGTGAAGCTCATCTTATGGCCGCCGCCGAGGCCACTATTCGTCGAATTGGTAACCTGTAGATGAGTCATGAACATAAATCTATGCAGGATACTATGGTTGTGGCTGGCAATCTGCGTTCTGGAGGTGGAAGGTGAGCGGAAAAAATAATGTGTGTCAAATTGACGTTGGTGGAGAGAGAATTGAGGAGGAGAGGAAGCGTCGTGAAGGGGCCGGGAAGCGTGTTTGTGTTGGTTGGAAGAAAAATAAGCTTAATCTTATACTACAAAAAATCTGCCAGATTATTCTGGCTATTCGGTTGGAAAAAGAATGTGTAATTATAACTGAACAGCTGAGGTGGCACTATGATGACGTGGATAGCTTGCATGCTTAGATAAATATAAGGTAGTGGGGGTGAACTTCTTAAGTATATAGGATGAGTGTGTTGTGTTATGTTCAGTACAAACAGAACTCAAGAGCAAACGAGGTAATCACTACTTATTCTTGATCATGGAAAGAGTCTCGATCTCCAGCAAATTCGCTAGTTGGTACTACTTGTTGATCATGCCAAGAACTCCATTATTTTTCTGCTCACCAAATCTGTCAACAGTCGACAGCGCGGCGCTATAAAACTCCATGAGGAACATATGTTAGAAGTTTGAAAGCTATACGCCATGCATGTAATCTCTCTCAACTATCTATCCCGTATCCTTTTCTATCTCTTTCTCTTAATTGTTCTCCACGACAGATGGATGTAACGGGATGAATCCTAGCGATCGATCGTCCTGCCTTGTAGTCCACGACAGGCTTTCTGTCCACATCAATATATATATATATAGCAACGCGGCTCTCCCCCTGGAGAGTAGGAACCAGCTTCCATCGATCGATCCATCTAACACCATAATGGCAGCGAAAATCCGTCATTCGACTTGTAGCTTTGTTCTTCTACTTGTAGCTTCCTTCCTACCCCTGGTCTATTCAACCGAGTTCATAAGCCTATACTTCAATTACACCATCGACCCCCACACCAAGAACTACGCAGACTTGAAGCGCATACTGGTGAGGAACCAGCCTGAGCTGCGAGTGCTGACACGCAGGGCGTTGGCGGTTCGACGCCTCAACTTCTATGACCTACCAGCTCGAGTGATTTTATGCCACCTTAACGGTAAATGAATCCAGCTTTCAGATTCGCTTTTCGGCTTTTCAGTTCAGTTGTAATTCGATCATCCTCTCTGACTTGCTTTTCTCTCTCTCCTTTTTTTTTTATTTACGGATGGGGATCTTCCCCAGGACAATTGCGTCGTCGCCTTCGCAGACGACGATATCTACGGCATGGGCTTCAGGAACTCCAGCGGGCACTGGCACTGCATAGGTGGTTTCAGGTTCTTGGGCTGTACAGTTCTCCCCTTCGATGAGAATTACGCGCAGATTCTAGGACCGGGTGGCCACCTAAACCTCCCGTTTGTACCGCTCGGGAGGGAGGCGGCGAAAGAGGGAGTGCAACTTCTGGCAAGCTACTCATACTCCCCCGGTGGGGACCTTGAACCGGCTAAGCGAGGTATGGCCAGGTTCATCGTCATGATAGCCGAAGCAGCCCGTTTCCTGCCCATCAGCAAGAGGTTGGCCGATCACTGGGAGGAAGAGACTTACATGCTCGAGGATGAGGCAAAATTCTGTGTAAACTGGGGGAAAATGTCGTTTTTACTTATTGACTGGGATAAAACAACCGGGCGTACAAGCTGGGGAAGGGGGCATTACACAGCGGCTCAGGAGCTGCAGCAGGAAACAGGAATTAAGAGCCCAGGAGATGTTTTACGCGTGCTAGACCTGCTGGAGAGGCCAAGAGGTTACATTGCCCCCAACTAACTAGAAGACGTACGATCCAAGACAACAAATAAAGTGCATGTTTTAGGGTTTAGGGTTAGGGTTTAGGGTACGTGTGAGGCAACAAGGAGTAGTACAATATAATGTTCAAGGTCTGTAATGCTGTAATGAAGAATCAAAGAAATAAGACTCTACTACTAGCTAGTACAATAATGTGTTGTTTCTTCTGAGCATTATAGTGTTAGGCATCTGTTAGTCGCCGCGCGCCGCTCCCCGTCCCCTTGTCCTCCTCCTCCTCCGTCCCTAGCCTGTTTCATATTTGAATTTGTGCTACTCTTGCAATCACATGTGCTAAAGTCTACGATATCCGTTCTACAGCAGTCTGTTTTGGTTTGATTCAAAGCACACACTCTTAAAGTTTCTTCAAGTTTATATCATAAGTATTAAAGTTTGGATCAGCAAAGTTCTCAACTTCCAATAGAAACTTATCAATTGATTTAATTCAGCTGTACATGTCTTCACGTGCATCAGCAGAATTATGCGGCGTTTTCTATATATCATCCATTCATTTATTCAGGACAAGAAATCTTCAATTATAACTGTACGTAGCTGTATTTGATCAAGCTACTGTATTTTTTTCCAGGCATGAGCAGCAGGCTTCATGTAATTGTTTACAAATGCCTAATAACTTGATAGAAAGTATCTATTTCTTAGGCTTGGTACTAACTACTAGTTTCCTTACTCCTTTCGTTGACTAATCGCTCCCAAAGGTGGAGCACATGAGCATCTGCCATTGCTGCAATTTGTAGTGGGAGAATATTTTCTGCAATTCCAGGTTCTAAATGCAAGATAATCGGATGGTGTTGTAGTTCTACTCCCTGAACAGTTCAGATTCTATTACTGTTCACTTGTTGATTTGAGTTGCTCTAAACGCAGCATTTGCCATAATTCAGCTGTCAAGGTAAATCCTTCAGCTTGTTATATATGCACTTTTTTTTTATATTTACGTTCATGTTTTCTAATGCAATTTTTCGAATCTCTACTGACTACTCTCTGATGGAGCTTCCAGATTTAACAACAATTTGGCGTTTTTTCTTGCAACAAACCTGGAACAAGAAAGGCCATGATGGTAATGAGGCATTCAAGTTCAAAACTGATGAGAAGCAAGTGATTGAAAAACTTGACATTAGTGTGCCAGCTTCAACAAGGTGCTAATGAGGTGGCCTTCAGCACCGTTCTGCCATTACATGTAGGATGGAAATGAACCATTACATGCATGTTGGGAGACTAATTCCTATGTTTTTAATAGGCATTTTAATTAGACCATGCTGATATGTATACTATAGGGGCATCAGCACATGAGGCTATGCCGACATGTATATGTTTTACATACCCTTGATTCAATGGCATAAGAGTTTTTTTTTTTGCGGGTGAAAAACTTGTATTACTCAAACCATATCAGTGTTACAATCAGCAGAAGCTAGTTCCAGTGCACACGCAGGGCCAGTACCTATCCAAGTCATTGTTCTACCCTCTACGCGAGCGAAATTCGCTAAGCTATCGCTAACCCTATTTCGAGAACGGCTTATATGAGTAATACAATTTTCACGAAGAGATAAGAGATATATAATCTCTTTAACTAAAGAAGCATAGATAGACCTGTCTTGATCACGCCCCTGGACCATCTTGACCTTAACTAATGAGTCCATCTCAATGGCAATCGGGAGCTCGCTTCTCTGGATCGCAATCGATAAACCCTCCATGCACGCACACAACTCTGCCTCTAAAGCTTCCCGTCAAGAGTAAAGCGTCCTGCAAGCGGAGAATATTATACCTCCCTGAGCATCTCGAAGCACCATACCTGCACCAGCCCCTCCTGCTGAATGAGACCCATCTGAGTTGAGTTTGACCCACCCATCTGGTGGAGAAGACCATGGGGCGGCCATAGGTGTTACTTGAGCTGGTTCCCTATACCTGATGCGATCATATGATATCACTGTTTTACCCTTCTCAGGATCCATATGTGAGTTTAACTTTGTAGCAACTAGAGACTCCAAATAGCTGAGAAGAAATCTCTTGGATACTTCAAGAGGGGGCGGCTTCTTATGGTGGACAATTTCATTTCGAATGAACCAACAACGCCACAACGTCAACAGAACCATGCATCTTTGAAACTCATATGCAAGGGCTCCAGCACATGGAATAACCACATCCGACATATAACACCATAGTTCCCGAGCTCTAGGGCATCGTGTTGGGGAACGTAGTAATAATTCAAAATAATTCCTACGTGTCACCAAGATCAATCTAGGAGATGTTAGAAACGAGATAGAGAGGGAGTGCATCTTCATACCCTTGAAGATCGCTAAGCGGAAGCGTTACTAAGAACGCGGTTGATGGAGTCGTACTCGCGGCGATTCAAATCGCGGAAGATCCGATCCAAGTGCCGAACGGACGGCACCTTCACGTTCAACACACGTACAGCCCGGGGACGTCTCCTCCTTCTTGATCCAGCAAGGGGGAAGGAGAAGTAGAGGGAGAGCTCCGGCAGCACGACGGCGTGGTGGCGGTGGAGCTCGTGGTTCTCCGGCAGAGCTTCGCTAAGCACTACGTAGGAGGAGGAGGAGGTGTAGGAGGGGGGAGGGCTGCGCCAGGGGCAAGGGTGTGGCCACCCTCCCACCCCCCCTCTATTTATAGGCTGGGGGGGAGAGGGGGCCGGCCCACCTAGATCCATCTAGAGGGGGGGCGGCGGCCAAGGGGGGAGACTTGCCCCCCAAGTTGGGGGGGCGCCCCCACCCCCTAGGGTTTGCCAACCCTAGGCGCCATGGGCCCTTGGGGGGGAGGGGGGGGGGGGGGCGCACCAGCCCACTAGGGGGCTGGTTGTAATGACCCGTAGTTATATGAGAGCGGGGGAATTTTTTTCGCTTGTGCATTGCATTCATGCATATGAGTGTAGGGTTCAAACAAACTTGCATTCAAATTTCTAAGTTAAAACTCATGTCAAATAAAATTTGACATGACCTTTGCTCTTAATTTGAGTTTTGGATCAAATTTGGAAATTCAAACTTAATTGTTTGATTTGAAATTTTGAAATAGAATTCAAATTAATTGAAAGGGAATTATATTAATAGCAAACAATAAAGTAAATTAAGAACTTTATTAAAAATCAATATAAATAATACAAGGTATATTACAATAAATCAGAAATGATTAAAATACATTTCTGAAATTACAAAGTGGAAATAGGAAAAACCTATAAACTAAATCCCTATTTTCTAAAACTATCCTATCTTCTAAATCTTCTCTTCTATCTTCTTTTCTTCTTCTTCTTCAAACCTGCATTTCAAAGCACTAGAGGAGGAAGATGATTAGGATTAGTAATGTAGCATTCCACTTAGTGAAATGCATTGCTGTAGGAGCTGCCACTTGAGATCAGGACCATTTTAGTCAAGATCTTGATTTCAAAGTAATCTTAATAGAAAGCCAAATGGAGAGAGAGCCAAACCAGAAAGTCCATAACAATTAGTAGCAAACCAAATGCCAAAGACCACTATTAGTAACAGCTCCAGGAGTAAGCCAACCAAAATCAGTGTATAAGAGCCAATTATCAGACTTCCACACTGTAGCATATCTTGTCCAGTGACAATATGCCACTGTTCAAGCTCCAAAACAAAGCCAGGAGGAGATATACATCACACCCAGCCGGCTAGGCACAAGTTTCCAGCCAAAGAGACACCCAGCAGCTTATAAGATAACTCTCAAGGAGAGCTTGACACAGCAAGCAGCTGCTGTCAACACCACATGCATCAAGAGCTCCTGTGAGGACAACACAAACACACACAGAGCTTAGTCATGCACCAAACAGCTATATATAGACCAGCCAACCGTAGAGGAGAGCTTGATAGCCACTTGGTGTCACTACACCAAACAGGAACTGGACCAAATCACAACCAGTGAGCTAGAGTGTGAAGCAGCTAGGAGGAGCAGGCTGTCCACAAGAAGCAGGTTTATCAGAATCCACAAGACCAAGCTACCCAAGACCTCAAGGTATACTTGAGATTATGTGCTCAGCTAGCCTGGAAGTGCCAGGGCTAGTTCATCATAGCACAGGAAAGCCACATCTAAATTAAGCCTATGTGAGGAAGGGGGCTCAGACCAGCATCATAGCCCAAAATCAAGAGTAGTATCTGACTTATCAGTACAAATAGGAAAACATTAGCCAAAACCAAATATAGCATCTGTTCTTATGCTGTAACCAGAGAGATGACAAATAGAAGAGACCAAGACCAAGTAGTATCTGTCCAAATTAGTAATAATATTAAGTAAGCTAAGATCAAGTGAGCATTTGTTCATAAGATCACTAGAAATAGCATAGAAGAAATAGCAGGGTAGCACCCTAAATGATATCTGCTTCTGCAGAACACAGCACAACACATGCACATGGTATTTTTCTGCAAGTAGGGCACTGCACCCACAAGCACAGGGGGCTAGTAGTATGTCAACTACTACTGCAAGTAACAGCAGCAGCAGTTTAATTAACAAGCCTATGAACTATGTTCAGAGGTTAAAAAGAACAATGGAAAGTAACATAACACAGTAAAGCACTGCATAGCTGACAGAAACAGCAAGCAGCAGAGAGAGGCCACAGCACACAAGTGCAAGGCTATGCCAGCACAGGGCAACACTGCCAATTAGTAAATCCAGGGGCTAACTAAATTAGTCAAAGCTACCACATATGCACAGGAGTACACCTACACACATGAGCAACTGCTAACCCACTTAGCCAATCAGAGAGGATTGCATATGCACTAGAACAGTACAGGAGCATGTATACATCACAAATACACAGAGCTAAGCCACTGACCAATACCTGCAATAGCAAGAGGCCAATCCAGAGAGCTCCAACTGGATTTGATGCTCATCTGGAGCATCTAGCAGTAGCCAATAGGGCATCACATCATCAACTAGAGCAAGAACTAGGACTAGAATGCAGAGAGAGCAGAGGGAGGAGAAGAGATGAGCTCACCCAGAGAGTTGTAGCCGTAGCAGAGGCACAGCCACACCATAGCCATGGTGTGACTACCAGCAGCAGCAGACCACCACACCACGACAGGAGATCGCCGGAGCACCACCCCGGCGGCGCCAGCAAGAGCAAGGGCATGGAGGCGATCGCCAAGGGGCACCGCAGCATGGAGGCGCCACCCAAGGGGCACCCCGCGCCACAGCACGCCCAGCACCACCGGAGCACCTCCCCATCACCGGAGCACCACCGGAGATCGAGAACCACCACCACACCGAAACCCTAGAGAGAGGAAATCGAAGGGGGCAACCACAGGAAGGGGGGAAGTGCAAAATGGTGCGGAAGGATCGATAGAGCTCCTCGAGGGGAAGCTCTAGGTACCCAGAACACCACCGGAGACCGCCGGAGTAGGCCTGAATCGGCCGGAGTAGGTAGCGGCGACAAAGGGGATCGGGGGAGCCAGAGGAGAGAAAGAGATAAGGGAGGAGAGAAGTGAGCGAGAGAGGACTGGCTGGGTCTGGTTGACCCAGGCCAGTCAGCCCAATAGAGTGAGGGAGAGAGAGTTGGGCCAGGCCCAAGCCCAAGTTGGAATGGGCTAGGCCCAGTACCAACAGGCCAGCCCAACTGGGAATTAAAACAAATAGACAAAATAAATTAAATAATATAAAAATAATTATAAATAACAAAAATAAATCATAAAATATTAAGAAAATTATAAAATACAAATAATATTTTTTAGGAAAATTATAATACTCTAGTAATTAAAGAGTATATTAATAATATTAATAATTGAGCTCAGTAAATACTTCAAAGATAAGTATTAATTATAACCAAATAATATTAAGTTAGAAAACACTAAACCCTAATTGTGGAAACAAGAGTTGACAACAATCTGTAGTTTAATAAACTAGCTAGGCATCACCAACACCGGGAAATTAGGAGGGGAGGAAGCCATGTCATACTATGCATTAGCATGCTGCAGATTTCTTGAACATTAGTCCTTATCGGACTATATGACGATTTCAGAACCCGAGGCAACCGCGAATCCCGAAGCCTCGAGTTACACTTCCTTTCAGTCATCAGGCAAGTTCATACCTTGCATGCCTATACGTTATGCTTTCTGCAAAGCACTTTTACAAAATTCTCTACTTTCGATATCTATTCATTGCATTGAATAAAGTTGCATTAAAATCATTGGTGGGCGGTGGAACTCAGGTTGTTACTCAGTGGTAGAGTTCCATTGCACCGGGCTTAATAACCAAAGTCAGCAGATATTCCAACGCCGTAGCGACCGCGTTGACCACGGAACCTGGAATGGGACAGGCGAGTAATTAGCTCCTTCTTAATGTCGATGTACTCTCGCACAGGTTCGCCGCGGGGCGTAAATCCGCATCATCGGTCCAGGGAGTCGAAATATCCTATCGACTATGGGTGCCGTAAATACCCTATCGGCAGAGGGCCGTCAATCCTTTATCGCCAGGGCGGCGTAAATGCTCATCGGTCACGGGGCCGTATAAACCCTACCTGTAGCAGATTTTGGGCAACAGAGGGAATACCTCTCGAGCCAGGGGCAGAGACATTGACAGACACGAAAGAGTGAAAAGCTCAGATCTTAGACCTGGCCACGCATCATGGATGTGCAAGGTTACGGACCAGGCAAAAGGGCTAAGTTAATCAATCGTGGGTAAAGTAGCGCACCTCTGCAGAGTGTAATGAATTGTGGCTTGTCACTCCCTGATCTGGGAAAGATCTGCGAATGCGGCGGGAAAGGTGTCTATTGGAGATTCTAACAACCCGTGAAGTCTGATGACTAAAATGTTTCAATAAAACTTGTTGCTCCAGATGTTTTCCAAAACCAATGCTGAGACCCCTTGGGAATTAGTAGTAGTGATAGTGCATCTCCACCCACATATTATGAACTTGTTGAGTACCTCCTGTACTCATCCCTTGGCTTCCACCCGTTCAGACTCTGAAGACCTGGAGGAGATGCCGGTAGATCCCAATGCTACCGGAGAATACTTCTACGAGGAGCCAGACCTATCCGGAGGAGTCGAAGGAGTCGACTACATCATCGCCTATGGTGCCGACAATGAAGAAGAAGGATCAGGACCACAGTAGCAACAAGAGTAGTAGTAGTAGTGGTAGCCAGCTTGATCATGTGTAACATGGTCTTGACCAATACGTGATCATAGGATCAATAGTGGTACTCTGCATTTCAGTACCAGTAGTTTGAACCGTTTCAACGTTGAATCTTTGTTTGAATAAGTTGTAATATAATAATGGTTTGGACCCGCTATGTTTCTGTTGTACACTCTGAGGGATATAAGGTTCATGAGACGGTGTCTTATGGGCGTTATATCAACGACAGACATACTACACCATGCAGTGGTATGCTGGGTCACCGCAGGTGGTATCAGAGCAATGGATTAACCTTAGGATAAAACCTAATAGGAGACCTATGGCCATTATACAATTATTTTCACAAGAAGAAAACCATGCACGCACATCCGTATAACATGATTGCATATCATCACTGAGTGCATAATCATTATACTCTTCTCATCTACATATTATTTCTCACTGCCTTTTTCCTGATTCAGGATGGCTTTTTATATCCCACCTCGTGTCATGGAGTCACGGGAGATATCTTTCGATGCACTGGGAGGACCATTGCACGATCAGTTAAGGGACATGATGAGGATATTAGGAGTAAGAGAGGAGCCCAGGATGAGAGTAACCAGTCATTATGATGGGAACATTCAGGCTAAGGATGTAGTAGATCTTATTATGCCCAAAAACTTAGGATTAAGAGTTTCTCGCTTTACAAGTGAGGCTCGTCATACCCATGTAGCCGGGAGAATAGTCATGATGGACGCAATTCTTGCAATCCGTCAGGAGAGAGCCCGAGACTTAGAAGGTACATCATTCATGGCACTGCCGCTGACTGATTACGGGGAACATAGTGAGGTAGATCACCTTTACCTTATAGAGTCCAGACCAAAGAAAGCTTTAGAATATATGCTAAGGAGTGATAGTCTGATTCATGCTTTCCAAGGGTTATTCAGGAGCCTGGAAGGAGAAATTGGTAACTTAGTAGCTTGGTGCACAGATCCTGCCGCTTTGAAGCATCTGCATGAGATGAAACAATCTCAAGCACCTGCACCACAGCCAGCAACACCCACTACACATGTCTACCCATATGTAGCAGAGACACCACAGCCAGCAACCCCATGACACCTGTCTACCCGTATGTAGGCGAAACACCACCCCAACCGTATTATGCTACACCTGTTGGCTCACCCATACCAAGTGAGCACTACCCCAGAGGAGTTTTACTATTATGGAGTTGGTAGCTAAAACTACCCTATACACTTTGAGGAAGGTGACTGTTCTAGAGGATGGGCTTAAGCAAGATAATAATATTTTTTGTGTATTATAAGTGTTTATGTCCAGTACATGAGATGTCGTACTCCTCAGTACTATTTTGGGCAAATAAACACTACAATATCCCATGATATGTGACATGGGTATTTGTTTGAATTTGGATTTCTTGGTTTTATTGTGTGACTAGATCTGTACATAGAAGTTTGAACTTGATGTACAAATGCATGTTGTACCATTGAGTTCTTTATTTATGTCACGGGTCTAGGGGGTAAGGAAACGTAGTAAGGAAGAGGCGTGTGCCAGACAATAGGAAGATGTAGATAAAACCAATGGAGGTGGTGGTGAGTGCCACAGGCTGCTACCAGAAGGAGGGTATCTACCACCAAGACTCGTGTCTGAGGAAGGATTTCTACGTTACATCAACATGGTAGAAGAGAGAAATCGTGCACAGACGGAGCTCCAGAATAAATTCTTCCAAGATATATGCTTGGTAGAAATCAGGATAGAGGTCGAGAAGGGCCCATGCAGGGTGTAAGTTTGTCAAATTTCCAACAAACTTGGCCCTTAACCTTCTCCACTGCAGTAGAACCAATGGAAGCCGAAGATTGGTTACTGGACACGGAGAGGAAGCTAAACACTGTGGGATGCAGTGAGGATGAGAAACTCCGGTACGCAACACATCTGCTGACCAGACTAGCAACAGCATGGTCGGAGAATGTCCAACTGGTTCAACCCACTGAAAGAATAATTCAATGGAATGAGTTAAGCAGAAGTTCGTGAAGCACATGTCCCAACTAGTGTCATCGAGATGAAAAAGTAAGAATTTGAGACTCTGACCCAAAGCAACTATTCCATCCTGAAGTATGTCGGAGAGTTTAACCGGTTGGCAAGGTATGCACCAGATGAAGTGAACACCGAGGAGAAGCGATGCAAGAGATTCTTGCGTGGATTACAACCAACCCTGAAGATCCAGTTGAGTTTCCTGAACATCACAGAATTCTAGGATCTCGTGAACCGAGCCATTACCCTAGAAGTACTCAGGGGAGAACTTGTCGAGGACAAGAGGAAGAGGGAGAGACTTGACCCTCGCAAATTTGCAATTCAACATCCACCCCAGAATTTGGGTTTCAAACCAAAATTCAGGCCAGCTCCAGGACCACCACAGTACCGAGCCCCAGGACCCAATTACTACAAGAATAAGTGTACCAATTGTGGTATGTTCAATCATGCTACAAAGGATTGTACCAAGCCAAAAATCATATGTTTTGGTTGTGGACAAGCACGACATACCAGACTTATGTGTCCTAATGCAAATCGAGGGACAACGGGAGGAGGTAGGCCACCAATGCCAAATCCACCCCGGACAAGGAGTCATGGACCAAGTAGTTACTGAGGCAAGACTCAAGAGAAGCCTTTTGGACAACTTAACTGCACCAACCTTGAGCAAGCCGGCACTGCCAGCAATGTCGTATTGGGAATGGATTGGTTAACAAACCATGGAGCCGTGATCAATTGTGAAGAGAAGAGTGTTTCCATTTGAGATCCTTATGGAGGACGTATTAAGTATTTTGGAGATCAATATTCAAAAATTGGAAAGGGTTATCAGTCCAATGCACTGAAGGAGGTGAAACTAGAAGATATACCGGTAGTAAGGGAATTTCCGGATGTTTTTCCCGAGGATTTACCAGGTATGCCACCAGACAGAGAAGTAGAGTTTACCATTGACCTACAACCTGGAATAACTCCAATAGCCCAAAGACCTTACAAGATAGGACCACAAGAGATGGCAAAGTTAAAGGAACAGTTGGGTGACTTGTTTGCCAAGGGATTTATAAGAGAGAGTGTATCACCATGGGGAGCACCCATTATATTAGTGGACAAGAGGGAAGGAGGAAAAAGGATGTGTGTAGATTTCAGAAATCTCAACAATGGGACAATGAAGAACAAGTATCCGATACCCAGGATTCAAGATTTATTTGATCAGGTAAAAGGAGGCGGGGTATTCTCTAAATTGGATTTGAGATCAGGATATCATCAGATCAAAATGAAGCCGGAGGATATACCCGAGACTGGATTTGTTTCTCAATACGGACATCACGAATACTTTGTGGTCCGTTCAGATTAATAAATGCACCAGCTATCTTCATGACTTTGTGAACAAGATCTTTATGCCGTATCTGGACAAGTTTGTGATAGTATTCATTGATGACATTCTGATATATTCTCGAAATAAGGAAGAACATGCAGAGCATTTGAGGATTGTTTTGCAGACTTTAAGGGAAGTATCACAGTAAACTGTACAAAATAGCATGAAGTTCCAAGCAAGGACTTGGATGTGTGTTGATGTAGGAAGGAAAAGTTATTGCATACGGATCAAGACAGTTGAAAACCTCATGAGATTAATTATCCAATACATGATTTAGAGCTGGCAGCAGTTGTTTTTGCACTCAAATCATGGAGGCATTATCTTTATGGAGCAAGGTGTATGCTATACACGGATCATAAGAGTCTGAAATATTTCTTCACCCAGAAGGAACTCAACATGAGACAATGGAGATGGGTAGAATGGATTAAGGATTATGACTTAACTATCGAGCATACTCCAGGGAAGGCTAATGTAGTAGCAGATGCATTGAGTCGGAAATCAGTAGACCAACATAATAGTACTTTGATGTTGGCCACGAAGTTGCCAAAGGTGTTGGAACAACTTGGTTTTGAATTCATCACTTCGGAAGGAAAAGAAAATTTGTTAGCTATGGAGATTCAACCAGAACTCCCAGACACTATCAAAACCAAACAAAAAGAGGATCAGTTCATTATGGAGGAAATCCAGAGGATTAAGGAAGGGAAACCATCAGTTTTCACAGTCAAAGAGGATGGATCATTATGGTTTCAAGGAAGAATTTGTGTGCCTAACATTCCCGAGATTAAGAATGTGATACTAAAGGAAGCTCATCAAACACCTTATTATATACATCCAGGGAGTACTAAGATGTATATGGATTTAAAGAGTACATTTTGGTGGAACGATATGAAGAGGGAAATAGCAAAGTATGTGGCTGAATGTCATACTTGTCAACAAGTCAAGGCTGAGCATCAGAACCCAGCAGGACTGTTGCAACCATTACCAATACCGGAATGGAAGTGGGATGAGATAGGAATGGACTTTGTTACTAGTCTACCTATGACCAAGAAACACAAGGATGCAATTTGGGTTATCGTGGACCGATTAACCAAAAGTGCACACTTTCTAGCCATCAAACAGACGGATACTGCAGAGAAGTTGATTCAACGGTATGTTGATGAAGTAGTCAGCAAGCATGGAGTTCCAGAGAAGATATGGTCGGATCGAGGATCAATCTTTACCTCAACTTTTTGGAAGAAGTTGCAAACAGCTTTAGGATCAGAATTATAATATAGTACTGCTTATCATCCACAGACTGGAGGGCAAACGAAAAGAACTAACCAAATTCTCGAAGATATGCTAAGAGCTTGTGCTCTAGACTTCGGAGGATCATGGGATGAACACTTGCCATTGGCCGAGTTTTCATACAACAACAGTTATCAAAGCAGCATCAAGATGGCACCATTTGAAGCATTGTACGGAAGGAAATGCAGATCACCGATATGTTGGTTTGAAGTTGGGGAAAACAAAGAGTTTGAACCACATTATATCCGAGAAAGGCAAGACATAATCAGTACCATTCGGGAACGAATAAAAGTAGCTCAGAGTCGACAAAAGAGTTATGCTGATTTGACCCGAAGGAAATGGGAACCCAATATGGAAGACCTAGTCTATCTACGGGTTAGTCCAATGAAAGGAGTGAAAAGGTTCGGGATTAAAGGAAAATTAAGTCCCCGATATATTGGACCATTCCGTATCTTGAGTCGGAAAGGATCAGTAGCATATGAATTGGAGTTACCAAAAGAGCTGTCACAAGTACACAATGTGTTCCATGTCTCATAGCTCAGGAAGTGTTTAAGACCACCGGAAGAACCACTACCCCATCAGGAGATTGAACTGCAACAAGACTTAACCTATGTAGAACAACCATCAAAGATCCTTGCAGAGAACTAGAAAGGTTGAGAAATAGAGCCATTAAGTATTGCAAGGTGCAATGGAAGAATCACCCAGCTCGAGAAGCAACATGGGAAATGGAAAGTGATCTTCGGAGAGACTACCCCTATCTTTTCAGGTATGCCTTATCAATTCCGAGGACGGAATTACTTCAAGGAGGGGAGCCTGTAATGACCCGTAGTTATATGAGAGCGGGGGAATTTTTTTCGCTAGTGCATTGCATTCATGCATATGAGTGTAGGGTTCAAACAATTTCAAATTTCTAAGTAAAAACACATGTCAAATAAAATTTGACATGACCTTTGCTCTTAATTTGAGTTTTGGATCAAATTTGGAAATTCAAACTTAATTGTTTGATTTGAAAAATTTGAAATAGAATTCAAATTAATTGAAAGGGAATTATATTAATAGCAAACAATAAAGTAAATTAAGAACTTTATTAAAAATCAATATAAATAATACAAGGTGTATTACAATAAATCAGAAATGATTAAAATACATTTCTGAAATTACAAAGTGGAAATAGGAAAAACCTATAAACTAAATCCCTATTTTCTAAAACTATCGTATCTTCTAAATCTTCTCTTCTATCTTCTTTTCTTCTTCTTCTTCAAACCTGCATTTCAAAGAACTAGAGGAGGAAGATGATTAGGATTAGTAATGTAGCATTCCACTTAGTGAAATGCATTGCTGTAGGAGCTGCCACTTGAGATCAGGACCATTTTAGTCAAGATCTTGATTTCAAAGTAATCTTAATAGAAAGCCAAATGGAGAGAGAGCCAAACCAGAAAGTCCATAACAATGAGTAGCAAACCAAATGCCAAAGACCACTATTAGTAACAGCTCCAGGAGTAAGCCAACCAAAATCAGTGTATAAGAGCCAATTATCAGACTTCCACACTGTAGCATATCTTGTCCAGTGACAATATGCCACTGTTCAAGCTCCAAAACAAAGCCAGGAGGCGATATACATCACACCCAGTCGGCTAGGCACAAGTTTCCAGCCAAAGAGACACCCAGCAGCTTATAAGATAACTATCAAGGAGAGCTTGACACAGCAAGCAGCTGCTGTCAACACCACATGCATCAAGAGCTCCTGTGAGGACCACACAAACACACACAGAGCTTAGTCATGCACCAAACAGCTATATATAGACCAGTCAACCGTAGAGGAGAGCTTGATAGCCACTTCGTGTCACTACACCAAACAGAAACTGGACCAAATCACAACCAGTGAGCTAGAGTGTGAAGCAGCTAGGAGGAGCAGGCTGTCCACAAGAAGCAGGTTTATCAGAATCCACAAGACCAAGCTACCCAAGACCTCAAGGTATACTTGAGATTATGGGCTCAGCTAGCCTGGAAGTGCCAGGGCTAGTTCATCATAGCACAGGAAAGCCACATCTAAATTAAGCCTATGTGAGGAAGGGGGCTCAGACCAGCATCATAGCCCAAAATCAAGAGTCGTATTTGACTTATCAGTACAAATAGGAAAACATTAGCCAAAACCAAATATAGCATCTGTTCTTATGCTGTAACCAGAGAGATGACAAATAGAAGAGACCAAGACCAAGTAGTATCTGTCCAAATCAGTAATAATATTAAGTAAGCTAAGATCAAGTGAGCATCTGTTCATAAGATCACTAGAAATAGCATAGAAGAAATAGCAGGGTAGCACCCCAAATGATATCTGCTTCTGCAGAACACAGCAAAACACATGCACATGGTATTTTTCTGCAAGTAGGGCACTGCACCCACAAGCACAGGGGGCTAGTAGTATGTCAACTACTACTGCAAGTAACAGCAGCAGCAGTTTAATTAACAAGCCTATGAACTAAGTTCAGAGGTTAAACAGAACAATGGAAAGTAACATAACACAGTAAAGCACTGCATAGCTGACAGAAATAGCAAGCAGCAGAGAGAGGCCACAGCACACAAGTGCAAGGCTATGCCAGCACAGGGCAACACTGCCAATTAGTAAATCCAGGGGCTAACTAAATTAGCCAAAGCTACCACATATGCACAGGAGTACACCTACACACATGAGCAACTGCTAACCCACTTAGCCAATCAGAGAGGATTGCATATGCACTAGAACAGTACAGGAGCATGTATACATCACAAATACACAGAGCTAAGCCACTGACCAATCCCTGCAATAGCAAGAGGCCAATCCAGAGAGCTCCAACTGGAGTTGATGCTCATCTGGAGCATCTAGCAGTAGCCAATAGGGCATCACATCATCAACTAGAGCAAGAACTAGGACTAGAATGCAGAGAGAGCAGAGGGAGGAGAAGAGATGAGCTCACACAGAGAGTTGTAGCCATAGCAGAGGCACAGCCACACCATAGCCATGGTGTGACTACCAGCAGCAGCAGACCACCACACCACGACAGGAGATCGCCGGAGCACGACCCCGGCGGCGCCAGCAAGAGCACGGGCACGGAGGCGATCGCCAAGGGGCACTGCAGCATGGAGGCGCCACCCAAGGGGCACCCCGCGCCACAGCACGCCCAGCACCACCGGAGCACCTCCCCATCACCGGAGCACCACCGGAGATCGAGAACCACCACCACACCGAAACCCTAGAGAGAGGAAATCGAAGGGGGCAACCACAGGAAGGGGGGAAGAGCAGAACGGTGCGGATGGATTGATAGAGCTCCTCGAGAGGAAGCTCTAGGTACCCAGAACACCACCGGAGACCGCCGGAGTAGGCCGGAATCGGCCGGAGTAGGTGGCGGCGACAAAGGGGATCGGGGGAGCAAGAGGAGAGAAAGAGATAAGGGAGGAGAGAAGTGAGCGAGAGAGGACTGGCTGGGTCTGGTTGACCCAGGCCAGTCAGCCCAATAGAGTGAGGGAGAGAGAGAGTTGGGCCAGGCCCAAGCCCAAGTTTGAATGGGCTAGGCCCAGTACCAACAGGCCAGCCCAACTGGGAATTAAAACAAATAGATAAAATAAATTAAATAATATAAAAATAATAATAAATAACAAAAATAAATCATAAAATATTAAGAAAATTATAAAATACAAATAATAATTTTTAGGAAAATTATAATACTCTAGTAATTAAAGTGTATATTAATAATATTAATAATTGAGCTCAATAAATACTTCAAAGATAAATATTAATTATAACCAAATAATATTAAGTTAGAAAACACTAAACCCTAATTGTGGAAACAAGAGTTGACAACAATCTGTAGTTTAATAAACTAGCTAGGCATCACCAACACCGGGAAATTAGGAGGGGAGGAAGCCATGTCATACTATGCATTAGCATGCTGTAGATTTCTTGAACATTAGTCCTTATCGGACTATATGGCGATTTCAGAACCCGAGGCAACTGCGAATCCCGAAGCCTCGAGTTACACTTCCTTTCAGTCATCAGTAAAGTTCATACCTTGCATGCCTATACGTTATGCTTTCTGCAAAGCACTTTTACAAAATTCTCTACTTTCGGTATCTATTCATTGCATTGAATAAAGTTGCATTCAAATCATTGGTGGGCGGTGGAACTCAGGTTGTTACACGGTGGTAGAGTTCCATTGCACCAGGCTTAATAACCAAAGTCAGCAGACATTCCAGCGCCGTAGCGACCGCGTTGACCACGGAACCTGGAATGGGACAGGCGAGTAATTAGCTCCTTCTTAATGTCGATGTGCTCTCGCACAGGTTCACCACGGGGCGTAAATCCGCATCATCGGCCCAGGGAGTCGAAATATCCTATCGGCTATGGGTGCCGTAAATACCCTATCGGCAGAGCGCCGTCAATCCTTTATCGCCAGGGCGGCGTAAATGCTCATCGGTCACGGGGCCGTATAAACCCTACCTGTAGCAGATTTTGGGCAACAAAGGGAATACCTTTCGAGCCAGGGGTAGAGACATTGACAGACACGAAAGAGTGAAAAGCTCGGATCTTAGACCCGGCCACGCATCATGGATGTGCAAGGTTACGGACCAGGCAAAAGGGCTAAGTTAATCAATCGTGGGTAAAGTAGCGCACCTCTGCAGAGTGTAATGAATTGTGGCTTGTCACTCCCTGATCTGGGAAAGATCTGCGAACGCGGCGGGAAAGGAGTCTATTGGAGATTCTAACAACCCGTGAAGTCTGATGACTAAAATGTTTCAATAAAACTTGTTGCTCCAGATGTTTTCCAAAACCAATGCTGAGACCCCTTGGGAATCAGTAGTAGTGATAGTGCATTTCCACCCACATATTATGAACTTGTTGAGTACCTCCTGTACTCATCCCTTGGCTTCCACGCGTTCAGACTCCGAAGACCTGGAGGAGATGCCGGAAGATCCCAATGCTACCGGAGAATACTTCTACATGGAGCCAGACCTATCCGGAGGAGTCGAAGGAGTCGACTACATCATCGCCTATGGTGCCGACAATGAAGAAGAAGGATCAGGACCACAGTAGCAACAAGAGTAGTAGTAGTGGTAGCCAGCTTGATCATGTGTAACATGGTCTTGATGTGATCATAGGATCAATAGTGGTACTCTGCATTTCAGTACCAGTAGTTTGAACCGTTTCAACGTTGAATCTTTGTTTGAATAAGTTGTAATATAATAATGGTTTGGACCCGCTATGTTTCTGTTGTACACTCTGAGGGATATAAGGTTCATGAGACGGTGTCTTATGGGCGTTATATCAACGACAGGCATACTACACCATGCAGTGGTATGCTAGGTCACCGCACTGGTTCCCACCCATCTTCAGCCCACGTGGTCCTCCGGGGCAGGTGGCCCCTCCCGGTGGACCTCCGGAACCCTTTCGGTGGTCCCGATACAATACCGATAACCCCCGAAACCTTTCCGGTGACTGAAACTGGACTTCCCATATATAAATCTTCACCTCCGGACCATTTCGGAACTCCTCGTGACATCTGAGATCTCATCCGTTACTCCGAACAACTTTTGGTAACCACATACAATTCCCATTACTACTCTAACGTCACCGAACCTTAAGTGTGTAGACCCTACGGGTTCGGGAACTATGCAGACATGACAGAGACACCTCTCCGGCCAATAACCAATAGCGGGATCTGGATACCCATATTGGCTCCCACATATTCCATGATGATCTCATCGGATGAACCACGATGTCGGGGATTCAATCAATCCCGTATGCAATTCCCTTTGTCCATCGGTATGTTACTTGCCCGAGATTCAAACGTCGGTATCCCTATACCTTGTTCAATCTCGTTACCGGCAAGTCTCTTTACTCGTTCCGTAACACATGATCCCGTGACTAACCCCTTAGTCACATTGAGCTCATTATGATGATGTATTACCGAGTGGGCCTAGAGATACCTCTCCATCATACGGAGTGACAAATCCCAGTCTCGATTCATGCCAACCCAACAGACACTTTCGGAGATACCTGTAGTGCACCTTTATAGTCACCCTGTTACGTTGTGATGTTTAATACACCCAAAGCATTCTTAAGGTATCCGGGAGTTGCACAATCTCATGGTCTAAGGAAATGATACTTGACATTAGAAAAGCCGTAGCAGACGAACTAAACGATCTTGTGCTATGCTTAGGATTGGGTCTTGTCCATCACATCATTCTCCTAATGATGTGATCCCGTTATCAACGACATCCAATGTCCATGGTCAGGAAACCATAACCATCTATTGATCAACGAGCTAGTCAACTAGAGGCTGACTAGGGACATTGTGTGGTCTATGTATTCACACATGTATTATGGTTTCCGGTTAATACAATTATAGCATGAACAATAGACAATTATCATGAACAAAGGAAATATAATAATAACCATTTTATTATTGCCTCTAGGGCATATTTCCAACAGTCTCCCACTTGCACTAGAGTCAATAATCTAGTTACATTGTGATGAATCGAACACCCATAGAGTTCTGGTGCTGATCATGTTTTGCTCGTGGAAGAGGTTTAGTCAATGGGTCTGCAACATTCAGATCTGTATGTACTTTACAAATATCTATGTCTCCATCCTGAACATAACCACGAATGGAGTTGGAGCGGCACTTGATGTGCTTGGTCTTCTTGTGAAACCTGGGCTCCTTGGCAATGGCAATCGCTACAGTGTTGTCACAGAAGAGAGTCATCGGGCCTGACGCATTGGGAATCACTCCTAGGTCGGTGATGAACTCCTTCATCCAGACTCCTTCTTGCGCTGCTTCCGAAGCAGCTATGTACTCCACTTCACATGTAGATGCCGCCACGACGCTTTGCTTGCAACTGCACCAGCTGACTGCCCCTCCATTCAAAATATACACGTATCCGGTTTGCGACTTGGAGTCATCCGGATCTGTGTCGAAGCTAGCATCGACGTAACCCTTTATGACGAGCTCATCGGCACCTCCATAAACGAGAAACATATCCTTAGTCCTTTTCAGGTACTTCAGGATATTCTTGACCGCTGTCCAGTGTTCCATTCCGGGATCACTTTGGTACCTCCCTACCAAACTTATGGCAAGGTTCACATCAGGTCTGGCACACAGCATGGCATACATTATAGAGCCTATGACTGAGGCATAGGGGATGACACTCATCGTTTCTCTATCTTCTGCCGAGGTCGGGCATTGAGCTGCGCTCAATCTCACACCTTGCAATACAGGCAAGAACCCCTTCTTGGACTGATCCATTTTGAAATTTTTCAAAATCTTGTCAAGGTATGTGCTTTGTGAAAGACCGATGAGGCGTCTCGATCTATCTTTATAGATCTTGATGCCTAATATGTAAGCAGCTTCTCCAAGGTCCTTCATGGAAAAACACTTATTCAAGTAGGCCTTTATGCTTTCCAAAAGTTCTATACCATTTCCCATCAACAATATGTCATCCACATATAATATGAGAAATGCTACAGAGCTCCCACTCACTTTCTTGTAAATACAGGAATCTCCATAAATCTGTATAAACCCAAACGCTTTGATCACCTCATCAAAGCGAATGTTCCAACTCCGAGATGCTTGCACCAGCCCATAGATGGAGCGCTGGAGCTTGCATACCTTGTCAGCATCCTTAGGATCGACAAAACCTTCCGGCTGCATCATATACAATTCTTCCTCAAGGAAATCGTTGAGGAATGCCATTTTGACGTCCATTTGCCAGATCTCATAATCATAAAATGCGGCAATTGCTAACATGATTCGGACGGACTTCAGCATCGCTACGGGTGAGAAAGTCTCATCGTAGTCAACCCCTTGAACTTGTCGATAACCCTTAGTGACAAGTCGAGCCTTATAGACGGTCACATTACCATCCGTGTCTGTCTTCTTCTTAAAGATCCATTTATTCTCAATGGCTCGCCGATCATCGGGCAAGTCCACCAAAGTCCATACTTTGTTCTCATACATGGATCCTATCTTGGATTTCATGGTTTCAAGCCATTTGTTGGAATCCGGGCCCGCCATCGCTTCTTCATAGTTCGAAGGTTCACCGTTGTCTAACAACATGATTTCCAGGACAGGGTTGCCGTACCACTCTGGTGCGGAACGTGTCCTCATGGACCTACGAAGTTCAGTAGTAACTTGATCCGAAGTTTCATGATCATCATCATTAACTTCCTCTCTAGTCGGTGCAGGCACCACAGAAACATCTTCCTGCGCTGCGCTACTCTCCGGTTCGAGAGGGGGTACTATTACCTCATCAAGTTCTACTTTCCTCCCACTTACTTCTTTCGAGAGAAACTCTTTCTCTAGAAAGGATCCATTCTTGGCAACAAAGATCTTGCCTTCGGATCTGAGGTAGAAGGTATACCCAATAGTTTCCTTAGGGTATCCTATGAAGACGCACTTTTCCGATTTGGGTTCGAGCTTTTCAGGCTGAAGCTTTTTGACATAAGCATCGCATCCCCAAACTTTCAGAAACGACAGCTTAGGTTTCTTCCCAAACCATAATTCATACGGTGTCGTCTCAACGGATTTAGACGGTGCCCTATTTAAAGTGAATGTTGCGGTCTCTAATGCATATCCCCAAAATGATAGCGGTAAATCAGTAAGAGACATCATAGATCGCACCATATCTAATAGGGTGCGATTACGACATTCGGACACACCATTACGCTGAGGTGTTCCAGGCGGCGTGAGTTGTGAAACAATTCCATATTTTCTTAAGTGCGTACCAAACTCGTGACTCAAATATTCTCCTTCACGATAAGTTCGTAAGAACTTTATTTTCTTGTCACGTTGATTCTCTACCTCACTCTGAAATTCCTTGAACTTTTCAAAAGTTTCAGACTTGTGTTTCATTAAGTAGACATACCCATATCTACTTAAGTCATCAGTGAGGGTGAGAACATAATGATAACCACCGCGCGCCTCAACGCTCAATGGACCGCATACATCGGTATGTATTATTTCCAATAAGTTGGTTGCTCGCTCCATTGTTCCGGAGAACGGATTCTTAGTCATCTTGCCCAAGAGGCATGGTTCGCACGTGTCAAATGATTCATAATCAAGAGACTCCAAAAGTCCATCTGCATGGAGTTTCTTCATGCGTTTGACACCAATATGACCAAGGCGGCAGTGCCACAAGTACGTGGGACTATCATTATCAACCTTACATCTTTTGGTATTCACACTATGAATATGTGTAACATCATGTTCGAGATTCAATAAAAATAAACCATTGACCAGCGGGGCATGACCATAAAACATATCTCTCATATAAATAGAACAACCATTATTCTCGGATTTAAATGAGTAGCCATCTCGCATCAAACGAGATCCAGTTACAATGTTCATGCTCAAAGCTGGTACTAAATATCAATTATTGAGGTTTAAAACTAATCCCGATGGTAGATGTAGAGTTAGAGTGCCGACGGCAATCACATCGACCTTGGAACCATTCCCGATGCGCATCGTCACCTCGTCCTTCGCCAGTCTCCGCTTATTCCACAGCTCCTGTTTTGAGTTACTAATATGAGCAACCGCACCAGTATCAAATACCCAGGAGCTACTACGAGCGCTGGTAAGGTACACATCAATAACATGTATATCATATATACCTTTAACGTTGCCGGCCTTCTTATCCGCTAAGTACTTGGGGCAGTTCCGCTTCCAGTGACCAGTTTCCTTGCAATAAAAGCACTCAGTCTCAGGCTTGGGTCCATTCTTTGGCTTCTTCCCGGCAACTTACTTACCGGGCGCGGCAACTCCCTTGCCGTCCTTCTTGAAGTTTCCCTTCTTACCCTTGCCTTTCTTGAAACTAGTGGTCTTATTGACCATCAACACTTGATGCTCCTTTTTGATCTCCACCTCAGCTGATTTCAGCATAGAGTATAGCTCGGGAATAGACTTCTCCATCCCTCGCATATTGTAGTTCATCACAAAGCTCTTGTAGCTAGGGGGAAGTGACTACAGGATTCTGTCAATAACCGAGTCATCCGGAAGATTAACTCCCAGCTGAGTCAAGCGGTTATGCAACTGATACGTCTCCAACGTATTTATAATTTTTGATTGTTCCATGCTGATATATGATCAATTTTGGATGTTTTAGAATGATTTCCTATCAAGTTTATATCAATTTTTGGAACTAACCTATTGACATAGTGCCAAGTGTCAGTTGCTGTTTTCTGCCCTATTTTTGATTTACAGAAAATCCATATCAAACGGAGTCTAAACGCAGCGAAACTTTTTGTGGAATTTTTCTGGGCCAGAAGACCGAAGATGGAACGAAGAAGTACCGGAGAGGCGGCCCAGGGTGGGCACAACCCACCAGGGCGCACCAGGAGGCCCTGGCACGCCCCTGTGGGTTGTGGCCCACTCGGAGACCTCCTCCACCGCCTCTTCGCCCTATAAATCCCCTAAAATCCAGAAACCCTCCGGGGAGTCGACGAAAATCAATTCCAGCCGCCGCAAGTTCCAGAACCACCAGATCCAATCTACACACCATCTCGGGGGGGGGGGGGGGGGGGTTCACCATGTCCATTGGTGCCTCTCCGATGATGCGTCAGTAGTTCATTGTAGACCTTCGGGTCCGTAGGCAGTAGCTAGATGGCTCTCTCTCTCTTTGATCCACAATACAATGGTCTCTTGGAGATCCATATGATGTAACACCTTTGGCGGTGTGTTTATTGGGATCCGATGAACTTTGAGTTTATGATCAGATTTGCCTTTTTATATCCATGAATGTGATTTGAGTTCTTTGATCTCTTATTTGCATGATTTCTTATAGTCTTGTATTTCTTCTTCGAAACTTTGGTTTAGTTAGGCCAACTAGATTGATTTTTCTTGCCATGGGAAGAGGTGCTCGATAGTGGGTTCAATCTCGCGGTGTTCTTTCCCAGTGACAGAAGGGGCAGCAAGACACGCGTAGATCGTTGCTACTAAGGAGAAAAAGATTGTGTCTATTCCTACATGAATAGATCTGATCTACATCATGTCATCATTCTTATTGCATTACTCCGTTTTTCCATGAACTTAATACACTAGATGCATGCTGGATAGCGGTCGATGTGTGGAGTAATAGTAGTAGATGCAGGCAGGAGTCGATCTACTATTCTTGGACGTGATGCCTATATATAGATCATTGCCTGGATATCGTCATGATTATTCGAAGTTCTATCAATTGCCCAACAGTAAAAGTTTTCCACCGTTGCTATTTTTATTTGAGAGAAGCCACTAGTGAATCCTACGGCCCCCGGGGTCTTGTTTCCATCATATTGCTTTCAATCTTGCTATCTTTCGCTTTTGATCTAAACCTTTCAGATCTGAACCGTCTTTCACTTTGCATCAATTTCCCATCCACGTTTCATCCTTCACCTTACCGGCAAGGGCTTGACAACCCCTTGATCGCGTTGGGTGCGGAGATTTGTTTTCTTGTGTGTAGGGGCTGAATACGTGGTGGTACAAGGACCTCCTTCTGGTTCGATACCTTGGTTCATAACTGAGGGAAATACTTCGCCACTTGGTGCATCATCCTCTCCGCTTCGAGGAACCACAACGCAAGAAGATCCACGAGACATCAAGAAGTATTTCTGGCACCGTTGCCGGGGAGGCTTCTTCATCATCCACCAGGTTCCAATTCACAAATCTCATCTCTTCGCACTTACATTATTTGCCATTTGCCTCCGGTTCTCCTCTCCCCCACTTCACCATTTGCCTCTCGTTTTCATCTCCCCCACTTCACCAATTTTCCGGTTTTATTCGCCTCTCTTTTCGTTTGCCGTTTTTCTCGCAAGATCTGTTTTGCGTGTACTCTTGTTTGCTTGTTTGCCTTCATGTCTTGGATATGGATCCTCATCCACTCGCTGGTCTCTTCAAGAAACCCACTTATGAAGATCCAATTCCTAGTGAATTGAGTGCACTAGATTGCACTTATGAAGTTTTGCTTGAAAATTTTGGATCTGAAATTTTTGCCACACTCAAATATTGCTTTGAAAACTATGCTCCTAATGCCTATGTTAGTGAGTACATCAAGAGTGTGTTTGCTACTTTGGAAGAAAAATATGATATGGATGAATCTATGGATAATGATTCCATTGATTTGATTGAAATGTCCCCTCTTGATGAACGTGATGCTTGCCATTCTTATGGCCACGATGCCAATATTTATGATGCTTATGGAGAAGAACTTGCTATAGTTCCCTATGTTGAAAATAATTTTTTTGCTATTGCTTCTACACTTGATAGCTCCTTGAATGAAAAGCACGATTGCAATGCTGTTATTATAAATTCTATTATTGCCAGTTGTGCTAATGATATGCAAACCCACAAGCTTGGGGATGCTATGTTTGATGATTTTGCCATGGCCACTACTTATTGCAATGATCATGATTGGGGTGATAATGTTTCCTATGATCTTGAAAATTTATTTATGCCTCATGATGATTATGATTATGAAAGTGGGTTTGGAAGAGTGTCAACTCTAGATCCCACTAATTTGGAGAGTTTTCAATCTCATGATTTTTTTTTATGAAAGTGGGTTTGGAGAGGTCATGACTTTAGTTAATGACAATCCCACTATTTTGGACGAGTGTCAACTTTGCATGCATGTGGTTCGTGTGGAAAATATGTTATGTGATACCTATATTGTTGAATTTGAATATGATCCTTTATGCAATTATTATGAGAGAGGAAAGTATGGTTGTAGAAATTTCCATGTTACAAATTCACTTCTCGTCATGTTGAGATTGCTATTTTTTCTTTCTTCTTCCTTGCTTATGTTAGGTTTTGCTTCCCTTGATAATTTGTTCACTTATAAAATGCCTATGCATAGGAAGTATGTTATACTTAAATGAGTTTGCTGCATGTTTGATGATGCTCTCTTTGTGTTAATTCCCATCTTTCGCGTGAGCATCATTAAAATTTTGAGCCTATCTTAATGGCTATAAAGAAAGAGCTTGTTGGGAGGCAACCCAACGAATAAATTTATTTTTGTCTTTTGCTTTCTGTTCTTGAGTGGTTGCACAAATATCTCTCTGGATATATTGTGTTTTTGGTGTTTTATCTAGTTTTTGTGCCAAGCAATACCTTTGGGGTGATCTAGAAGAAAGTATAATTGATGCTGTTTTCAAAACAGAAACTTTTGCATCCAGTCCAGGAATTATTTTTATTTACTGGAACGTAAGAAAATTCTGAAATTTTTACACAGTATTTCTATATGAGTTTTCGAAATTATCCTAATTTTTCAGAATTTTTTGAGTTACAGAAGTATCTGAAACATCCAGATTACTACAGACTGTTCTGTCTGAAACAGATTCTGTTTTCTTTGCATTGTTTGCTTGTTTTGATGATTCTATGGACTTTTCCGGGGGGTATGAGCCATAGCAAAGTTGGAATACAGTAGATATTATGCAAGATAAAATATGAATGGGTTTGCAACAGTACCTAAAAGTAGTGATTTGCTTTCTTATACTAACGGATCTCACGGGTTTGGTTAAGTTTTGTGTGATTGAAGTTTTCAAGTTTTGGGTGAAATTTTTATGGATGACGGAATACGGAGTGGCAAAAGCCTAAGCTTGGGGATGCCCATGGCATCCCAAGGTAAATTTTAAGAAGACTCAAGAATCTAAGCTTGGGGATGCCCCCGAGTGGCATCCCCTCTTTATTCCAACAACCATCGGTATGTTACTTGAAACTATATTTTTATTCGTCACATGATATGTGTCTTGCTTGGAGCGTCTTGTTTGCTTCGAATTTTTGCTTTCCTTGCTGTTAGATCAAAGTCATCAATCCTTGATGTACACACTTGTCTTGAGAGAGCCAAAGTGGTTTTAGTTTATTAGAATGGCTCATGTGCTTCGCTTAAATCTTTTTGAGCTAGGAATTTGCTCTAGTGCTTCACTTATATCTTTTTGAGCACGGTGTGCTTTGTTATTTTTGAAGAAAAGCTCTCATGCTTCACTTAGATTTATTTGAGAGTCTCTGAAATTTTGTAGAAAATCTCTCTTGCTTCACTTATACTTTTTTGAGAGATAGAAATTTTGTGCTCATGTTCTTCACTTAGATTTGTTGGAGCTTATAAAAGCAACATGTTCAATAGACCAAAAGTGATAGATATCCAAGAAGGATATAGATAAAAACTTTCATGAAGACCATTGGACAAAATAAAATTGGTTCTTAATAATGGTTTTGAGATATGGGAACGATAATATATGATGCCATGTGGTAATTATGCTTTAGTAAGAATTTTCGTGTTAAGGTTTGTGATTCCCTATGCAAGCACATTAAAGTCAAGAGTTATGCTATGAAATTACATCCTCCTTGTATGCACATTAAAGTCAAGAGTTATGCTTATATCTTTTTGAGCTAGGAATTTGCTCATATGCTTCACTTATATCTTTTTGAGCACGGCGTGCTTAGTTATTTTTGAAGAAAAGCTCTCATGCTTCACTTATATTTATTTGAGAGTTGCTGGACATTTTGTAGAAAATCTCTCTTGCTTCACTTGTACCTTTTTGAGAGATAGAAATTTATGCTCATGATCTTCACTTGTACTTGTTGGAGCATACAATGGCAAACACTTGCATAGTTCCAAAGTGATAGATATTCAAGTTTGGTCTGCATGAAAACCTTCATGAAAGCATTGAATATATGTGAAGTGTGATTCCTCATAATTGTTTTGAGATATTGGGATAGTAATATTAGAGTCATGCTAGTAGGAATTTGTGATATTGATGAAATACTTGTGTTGAAAGAATTGTGATTCCCGTAGCATGCACGTATGGTCTTCTAGTTATGTGATGAAGTTGGAGCGGAATTTATTCTTGATTGCTTTCCTTTGTGTGGAGGTCGGGATCGCGCGATGGTTAACTCCTACCAACCCTTCCCCTAGGAGCATGCGTAGTAGTACATTGCTTTGAAAACTAATAAACTTTTTGCAACAAGTATGTGAGTTCTTTATGACTAATGTTGAGTCCATGGATTATACACACTCTCACCCTTCCACCTTGCTAGCCACTCTAGTACCATGCAACTCTCGCCGGTGCATTAAACCACTCCTATTCCTTTCCTCAAAACAGTCACCATACCTACATATTATGGCATTCCCATAGCCATTCCGAGATATATTTCCATGTAGCTCCACCGTTCCATTCACCATGACTCACACCATCATTGTCATGCATTCATATAGAGTCATGTCCTTTGTTGTAATCATGAGTTATGAGTAAATAAAAGTGTGATGATCATCATTATTAGAGCATTGTCCCAAGTGAGAAATAAATAAAAGAGGCCAAATAAGCCCATATCAAATAAAAGAGGCCAAAGAAGCCCACCAAAATAAAAAAAAGGAAAAAAAGGAAAAAAAGAAAAGAGAAAAGAAAAAAAAGAAAAAATGAGAGAAAAGAGAGAAGGGACAATGTTACTATCCTTTTCCACACTTGTGCTTCAAAGTAGCACCATGATCTTCATGATAGAGAGTCTCATATTTTGTCACTTTCATATACTAGTGGGAATTTTTCATTATAAAACTTGGCTTGTATATTCCAATGATAGGCTTCCCCAAATGCCTTAGGTCTTCATGAGCAAGCAAGTAGGATGCACGCCCACTTAGTTTCTTTTTGAGCTTTCATACACTTATAGCTCTAGTGCATCCGGTACATGGCAATCCCTACTCATTCACATTGATATCAATTGATGGACATCTCCATAGTCCATTAATTTGCCTAGTTGATGTGAACCTTCTCCCTCCTTTTTGTCCACTACCACCTTCTATTCCACCCATAGTGCTATGTCCATGGCTCACGCTCATATATTGTGTGAAGAGTGAAAAAGTTTGAGAATGCATAAGTATGAATACAATTGCTTGATTAACACCGGGGTGGGCATGATTTATACTTTGTGCTAAGAAGAGGGAGCATAACAAGACTATATGATTTTGTAGGGATAACTTTCTTTAGCCATGTTATTTTTGATGTTTCATGATTTTCTTTCTATGTATGCTTGAAGTATTATTGTTCTTGATGTCAATGAACTTTTGTCTTGAATCATATGGATCTGAACATTCATGCCAAATAGAAGAGTTACATCATGTTGGACAACATTCCACATCAAAAATTCTGTCTTTATCACTTCCCTACTCGAGGACGAGTAGGAGTTAAGCTTGGGGATGCTGATACGTCTCCAACGTATCTATAATTTTTGATTGTTCCATGCTAATATATGATCAATTTTGGATGTATTAGAATGATTTCCTATCAAGTTTATATCAATTTTTGTAACTAACCTATTGACATAGTGCCAAGTGCCAGTTGCTGTTTTCTGCCCTGTTTTTGATTTACAGAAAATCCATATCAAACGGAGTCCAAACGCAGCGAAACTTTTTGTGGAATTTTTCTGGGCCAGAATACCAAAGATGGAACGAAGAAGTACCGGAGAGGCGGCCCAGGGTGGGCACAACCCACCAGGGCACGCCAGGAGGCCCTGGCGCGCCCCTGTGGGTTGTGGCCCACTCGGAGACCTCCTCCACCGCCTCTTCGCCCTATAAATCCCCTAAAATCCAGAAACACTCGGGGGAGTCGACAAAAATCAATTCCAGCCGCCGCAAGTTCCAGAACCACCAGATCCAATCTAGACACCATCTCGGGGGGTTTCACCATGTCCATTGGTGCCTCTCCGATGATGCGTGAGTAGTTCATTGTAGACCTTCGGGTCCGTAGGCAGTAGCTAGCTGGCTCTCTCTCTCTCTCTTTGATCCTCAATACAATGGTCTCTTGGAGATCCACATGATGTAACACCTTTGGCGGTGTGTTTGTTGGGATCCGATGAACTTTGAGTTTATGATCAGATTTGCCTTTTTATATCCATGAAAGTGATTTGAGTTCTTTGATCTCTTATTTGCATGATTTCTTATAGTCTTGTATTTCTTCTTCCAAACTTTGGTTTAGTTAGGCCAACTAGATTGATTTTTCTTGCCATGGGAAGAGGTGCTCGATAGTGGGTTCAATCTCGCGGTGTTCTTTCCCAGTGACAGAAGGGGCAGCAAGACACGTGTAGATCATTGCTACTAAGGAGAAAAAGATCGTGTCTATTCCTACATGAATAGATCTGATTTACATCATGTCATCGTTCTTATTGCATTACTCCGTTTTCCATGAACTTAATACACTAGATGCATGCTGGATAGCGGTCGATGTGTGGAGTAATAGTAGTAGATGCAGGCAGGAGTCGGTCTACTAATCTTGGACGTGATGCCTATATATAGATCATTGCCTGGATATCGTCATGAGTATTCGAAGTTCTATCAATTGCCCAACAGTAAAAGTTTTCCACCGTTGCTATTTTTATTTGAGAGAAGCCACTAGTGAATCCTACGGCCCCCGGTGTCTTGTTTCCATCATATTGCTTTCAATCTTGCTTTCTTTCGCTTTTGATCTAAACCTTTCAGATCTGAACCGTCTTTCACTTTGCATCAATTTCCCATCCACGTTTCATCCTTCACCTTACCAGCAAGGGCTTGACAACCCCTTGATCGCGTTGGGTGCGGAGATTTGTTTTCTTGTGTGTAGGGGCTGAATACGTGGTGGTGCAAGGACCTCCTTCTGGTTCGATACCTTGGTTCTTAACTAAGGGAAATACTTCGCCAGTTGCTGCATCATCCTCTCCGCTTGGAGGAACCACAACGCAAGAAGATCCATGAGACATCAGCAACCCAGACATTTTGAGTATGTGCTCATTGACAGAACTATTTTCCTTCATCTTACAGCTGAAGAACTTGTCGGAGACTTCATATCTCTTGACCCGGGCATGAGCTTGGAAAACCATTTTCAGCTCTTGGAACATCTCATATGCTCGGTGGTTCTCAAAACGCTTTCGGAGCCCCGGTTCTAAGTTGTAAAGCATGCCGCACTGAACTAAGGAGTAGTCATCAAAACGTGCTTGCCATGCGTTCATAACGTCCATGGCTGCAGGAGCGGGCGAGTCACCTAGCGGTGCATCAAGGACATATGCTTTCTTGTAGCTTCCATCATCTTTCAGCTTGGTTTTCTCTAGGAACGCGTTGAAGTTGAGGGCAACATTAGCGTGGGCCATTGGATCTACAAGATAGATTGTAAAGACAATTCTAGACTAAGTTCATGATAATTAAGTTCATCTAATCAAATTATTTAATGAACTCCCACTCAGATAGACATCCCTCTAGTCATCTAAGTGATACATGATCCATATCGACTAAGCCGTGTCCGATCATCACGTGAGACGGATTAGTCATCAATGGTGAACATCTCCATGTTGATCGCATCTACTATACGACTCATGTTCGAACTTTCAGTCTCTCGTGTTCCGAGGCCATGTCTGTACATGCTAGGCTCGTCAAGTCAACCTAAGTGTATTGCGTGTGTAAATCTGGCTTACACCCGTTGTATGCGAACGTTACAATCTATCACACCCGATCATCACGTGGTGCTTCGAAACAACGATCCTTCGCAACGGTGCACACTTAGGGGGAACACATTTCTTGAAATTTTAGTGAGGGGTCATCTTATTTATGCTACCGTCGTTCTAAGCAAATAAGATGTAAACATGATAAACATCACATGCAAATCATAAAGTGACATAATATGGCCAATATCATCTTGCGCCTTTGATCTCCATCTTCGAGGTGCGGCATGATCACCATCGTCACCGGCACGACACCATGATCTCCATCATTGTGTCTTCATGAAGTTGTCTCACCAACTATTACTTCTACTACTATGGCTAATGGTTAGCAATAAAGTAAAGTAATTACATGGCGTTTATGATTGACACGCAGGTCATACAATAAATTAAGACAACTCCTATGGCTCCTGCCGGTTGTCATACTCATCGACATGCAAGTCATGATTCCTATTACAAGAACATGATCAATCTCATACATCACATATATTTCATCACATCCTTTTGGCCATATCACATCACATAGCATACCCTGCAAAAACAAGTTAGACGTCCTCTAATTGTTGTTGCATATTTTACGTCGCTGCTATGGGTATCTAGCAAGAACGTTTCTTACCTACGCAAAAACCACAACGTTGATATGCCAATTGCTATTTACCCTTGATGAGAGCGTGTTGTGGTTCCTCGAAGCGGAGAGGATGATGCAGCAAGCGGCGAAGTATTTCCCTCAGTTAAGAACCAAGGTATCGAACCAGAAGGAGGTCCTTGCAACACCACGTGTTCAGCCCCTACACACAAGAAAACAAATCTCCACACCCAACGCGACCAAGGGGTTGTCAAGCCCTTGCCGGTAAGGTGAAAGATGAAACGTAGATGGGTTTTTGATGCAAAGTAAAATATGGATCAGATCTGAAACGTTTGCAACAAAAGCAAAAGAAAGCAAGATCGAAAGCAATATGGTGGAAACAAGACCCCGGGGGCCGTAGGATTCACTAGTGGCTTCTCTCAAATAAAAATAGCAACGGTGGAAAACTTTTACTGTTGGGCAATTGATAGAACTTCAAATAATCATGACGATATCCAGGCAATGATCTATATATAGGCATCACGTCCAAGATTAGTAGACCGACTTCTACCTGCATCTACTACTATTACTCCACACATCGACCGCTGTCCAGCATACATCTAGTGTATTAAGTTCATGGAAAAACGGAGTAATGCAATAAGAACGATGACATGATGTAGATCAGATCTATTCATGTAGGAATAGACACGACCTTTTTCTCCTTAGTAGCAACAATCTACGCGTATCTTGCTGCCCCTTCTGTCACTGGGAAAGATCACCGCGAGATTGAACCCACTATCGAGCACCTCTTCCCATGGCAAGAAAAATCAATCTAGTTGGCCTAACTAAACCAAAGTTTCGAAGAAGAAATACAAGACTATATGAAATCATGCAAATAAGAGATCAAAGAACTCAAATCACTTTCATGGATATAAAAAGATAGATCTGATCATAAACTCAAAGTTCATCGGATCCCAACAAACACACCGCCAAAAAGAATTGCATCATATGGATCTCCAAGAGACCATTCTATTGAAGATCAAAAAGAGAGAGAAAGCCATCTAGCTACTGCCTACGGACCCGAAGGTCTACAATGAACTACTCACGCATCATCGGAGAGGCACCAATGGACATGATGAAAGCCCCCGAGAGGTGTCTAGATTGGATCTGGTGGTTCTGGAACTTGCGGCGGCTGGAATTGTGTTTCGTCGACTCCCCCGAGGGTTTCTGGAAATATGGGAATTTATAGAGCTGAAAGGCGGTGGAATGGAGCGGGGAGTGGGCCAACACCCCCTGGCCGCGCCAGGCCCCTATGGCGCGGCCTGGTGGGTGTTGCCTCCCTCGGCCTCCGTCTCCGATACTTCTTCTGACCCACGGTTGTCTTCTGGCCTAAAAAAATCCACAAAAAGTTTCGCTGCGTTTGGACTCCGTTTGATATGGATTTTCTGTAAATCAAAAACAGGGCAGAAAACAGCAACTGGCACTTGGCACTATGTCAATAGGTTAGTACCAAAAAATGATAAAAAGTTTATAGGAAATCATTCTAAAACATCCAAGATTGATCATATAACAGCATGGAACAATCAAAAATTATAGATACGTTGGAGACGTATCAGCATCCCCAAGCTTAACTCCTACTCGTCCTCGAGTAGGGAAGTGATAAAAACAGAATTTTTGATGTGGAATGCTGCCTATCATGCTCATCACAATCTTTTTCTTTAATAGCATGGACACATGGGCCTTTTATATGGTTCAAAGTAATGATTTAGTTTTGACATGAAAACATAAATACTCAAGCATATCAACAAGCAATCATGTCTTTCAAAATATCAACGCTAAAGAAAGCTATCCCTAGCCCATCATGCTCAATCATAGATCCATTCATATAACATATCCATATATTAGCTAACCCAAAGCACAAGCATGACCATAGTGCCCCCTAGTTGGTGCCTTTATAAGAGAGGATGGAGACTCAAGAAAAGTAAAAATTACATAAAAGTAAATAGATAGGCCCTTCGCAGAGGGAAGCATTGATTTGCTTTATGTGCCAGAGCTCTTTATTTAAAAAATTGATAGATAAAAATTATTTTGAGAGGTATGCTTTTCTGCCAACAAGAACGGTTAAGAGTGTTTCATCATCTTCCATGCTAAGTACACCATAGGTGGTTCCCAACAGAAAATAAAATTATACTCCCCTTCATTAAGGTATTGTTCCTTTCCGAGAGAGTTTTTGTTATTCCTTTTCCACCTTTTCCAACACAAGCCATGGCTAGCCAAATTCACGGGTGCCTTCCATACCAACACTTTCCAAGGAATTTATTATTTTTTTGTATTTTTGCAATTCGGGACGGGCATCCCTATTACCAACCATTCTCTCGTCCAATGACAAGTGAGAACACTCATCGTGAGAATGACACACTTAGCATGGGAAGATAACAAGCACCCCCTTCCGCCTCATGAGCGGTACGGGCACACAAAAAGAGAAGTTTATTTGAAAATTTCGAGATGGCACACGCAAATTTACTTGGAACGGTTTAGAAATACCGCATATAGGTAGGTATGGTGGACTCATATGGCAAAAACTGGTTTAAGGATTTTGGATGCACAAGTAGTATCTCTACTTAGTACAAGTGGAGGCTAGCATGGGGTTGAGAAGGCGACCAACCAAAAAGCGAAAAGATCACACCCACGCCTTAAGAAAAACTAACAATGAAAATATGCATACAAGGAGGATGTAATTTCATAGCATAACTCTTGACTTTAATGTGCTTGCATAGGGAATCACAAACCTTAACACGAAAATTCTTACTAAAGCATAATTACCACATGGCATCATATATTATCGTTCCCATATCTCAAAACCATTATTAAGAACCAATTTTATTTTGTCCAATGGTCTTCATGAAAGTTTTTATCTATATCCTTCTTGGATATCTATCACTTTTGGTCTATTGAACATGTTGCTTTTATAAGCTCCAACAAATCTAAGTGAAGAACATGAGCACAAAATTTCTATCTCTCAAAAAAGTATAAGTGAAGCAAGAGAGATTTTCTACAAAATTTCAGAGACTCTCAAATAAATCTAAGTGAAGCATGAGAGCTCAAAAAGATATAAGTGAAGCACTAGAGAAAATTCCTAGCTCAAAAAGATTTAAGCGAAGCACATGAGCCATTCTAATAAACTAAAACCACTTTGGCTCTCTCAAGACAAGTGTGTACAGCAAGGATTCGTGACTTTGATCAAACAGCAAGGAAAGCAAAAAATTAAATTCATACAAGACGCTCCAAGCAAGACACATATCATGTGACGAATAAAAATATAGTTTCAAGTAATATACCGATGGTTGTTGGAATAAAGAGGGGATGCCACTCGGGGGCATCCCCAAGCTTAGATGCTTGAGTCTTCTTAAAATTTTACCTTGGGGTGCCATGGGCATCCCCAAGCTTAGGCTCTTGCCACTCCGTATTCCGTCATCCATAAAAATCTTACCCAAAACTTGAAAACTTCAATCACACAAAACTTAACAAAACCCGTGAGATCCGTTAGTATAAGAAAGCAAATCACTACTTTTAGGTACTGTTGCAAACCCATTCATATTTTATCTTGCATAATATCTACTGTATTTCAACTTTGCTATGGCTTATACCCCCCGGAAAAGTCCATAGAATCATCAAAACAAGCAAACAATGCAAAGAAAACAGAATCTGTTTCAGACAGAACAGTCTGTAGTAATCTGGAAGTTTCAGATACTTATGTAACTCAAAAAATTCTGAAAAATTAGGAAAATTTCTAAAACTCATATAGCAATACTGTATAAAAATTTCAGAATTTTCTTACTCTCCAGTAAAGAAAATTAATTCCTGGACTGGACGCAAAAGTTTCTGTTTTGAAAACAGCATCAATTATACTTTCTTCTAGATCATCCCAAAGGTATTGCTTGGCACAAACACTAATTAAAACACCAAAACACAATATATCCAGAGAGATATTTGTGCAAACACTCAATAACAGAAAGCAAAAAGCAAAAATAATTTTATTCGTTGGGTTGCCTCCCAACAAGCTCTTTCTTTATAGCCATTAAGATAGGCTCAAAATTTCAATGATGCTCACAAGAAAGATAAGAATTGAAACACAAAGAGAGCATCATAAAACATGCAGCAAACTCATTTAAGTCTAACATGCTTCCTATGCATAGGTATTTTATAAGTGAACAAGTTATCAAGGCAAGCAAAACCTAGCATAAGCAAGGAAGAAGAAAGGAACAATAGCAATCTCAACATGACGACAGGTAAATTTGTAACATGGAAATTTCTACAACCATAATTTACTCTCTCATAATAATTGCATAGAGGATCATACTCAAATTCAACAATATAGCTATCATCTAAAATTTTCTCATCATGATCCACATGCATAAAAAGTTGACGCTCATCCAAAATAGTGGGATTATCATTAACTAAAGTCATGACCTCTCCAAACCCACTTTCAATAGTATTGCAAGCATTATCAATATCATATTCATCATGAGGTTCAAATAAATTTTCAAGAACATAAAAAACATTATCACCCCAATCATGATCATTGCAATAAGTAGCGGACATAAAAAAATCATCATCCATAGCATCCCCAAGCTTGTGGGTTTGCATATCATTAGCACAAGCGACATTAATAGAATCTATAGTGACACCATTGCAATCATGCTTTTCATTCAAGGAGCTATCAAGTGTAGAAGCAATAGCAAAAATTTCATTCTCAACATAGGGAACTATAGCAAGTTCATCTCCATAAGCATCATAAATATTGGCATCATGGCCATAGGAATAGCAAGCATCACGTTCATCAAGGGGGGATATTTCAATCAAATCAACGGAATCATTATCCATAGATTCATGCATATCATCTTTTTCTTCCAAAGTAGCAAACACACTCTTGATGTACTCACTAACATAGACATTAGGAGCATTGTTTTCAAAGCAATATTTGAGTGTGGCAAAAATTTCAGATCCAAAATTTTCAAGCAAAACTTCATAAGTGCAATCTAGTGCACGCAATTCTCTAGCAGTTGGATCCTCATAAGTGGGTTTCTTGAAAAGACCAGCGAGTGGATGAGGATCCATATCCAAGACATGAAGGCAAACAAGCAAACAAGAGTGCACGAAAAAACAGATCTAGCAAGAAAAACGGCGAGCAAAAAGAAGGGCGAATAAAACCAGCAAATTGATGAAGGGGGAGAGAGGAAAATGAGAGGCAAATGGTGAAGTGGGGGAGAGGAAAATGAGAGGCAAATGGCGAATAATGTAAGTGCGGAGAGACGAGATTTGTGAGTAGGAACCTGGTGGATGATGAAGAAGCCTCCCTGGCAACGGCGCCAGAAATACTTCTTGATGAGAGCGCGTTGTGGTTCCTCGAAGCGGAGAGGATGATGCAGAAGCGGCTGTGGCACCCCGCCTGATTACCACTGTAGCCAGACGGTCGCCACACATACCAGCCCAGGAAATCACTCTGGCATGCGTGTTTACAACTAGTATCATGAACACAGGCACTTCTATTAATGGATATATAGGTCTTACAAGAGTGATGGCAGCGGAATAGCTCTATCTAAGGCAGCATGGTCTTGTGCGGTTCCAATCCACAGGGATCTAACTAGGTTACTCTCTAGCTCACGAACGCTCCGGCTCCTTGACGACGAACGATGAATCCTTAGGTGAACCTGACCACATTGAAGGCCGCTAAGTACTTTTGAATGTACTCGCAAGCAAACCAAACTAACATATACACCAAGCAATGCAATCCATGGCATTCAAGCATGTACTTGTTATTAGAGCAATATTAACTATCATATGTTGACAAGATTATTTAGCAAGATTAAACATCTGGGCAGTATTAATCATCATGTCCTAGCAGGATTATCTGGCATGATATCTACTGAAGTAAATACAGTAAGGTAAAGCAAAATATTCCATACTCCGAACCTTCTTATGATCCAATCTGAACCTGATCCCAATCCAATCCAAATCATGTGGTCACCTGACCACTCATCTCATAGCCATCCCATGGCTAACATGTCATATCCCTGACATCATCCGATGTCTATGCATCTCCACTGTAAGTCTGATCAACTTACTCTTGTCTGTCTTATTATCATTACTGCGGTTGACCACCTAGTGAGGTCTGGACGGGCTGTCCAATACCGTGGACACGGCTATTCGAATAGATTTTACACTCTGCAGAGGTTGCGCACTTTACCCACACTATGGAGCACTGACCTCATGATCCCATTCGGGTGGACCAGCATTGCTCCAACGAAACCTACCTGACTCGTGACTCTCCCATCGTACCACCGGCAATCACACTCCCTCTTGGAGTCAAGCCCTGGGTGGCCCCGTGTCACCTCGTGAGACCTGCCACCGTCGTGGCCAAACTACTGTCCCAAACGGGGACGCCGACAAAACAACTCTACTGGGCTCACAAGGTTATCGTCGCCTACCGGGCCAGGGTAGCGCGCACGCATAACCTTCCCTCTTTGGTGGTACCGATAAAAGAGCATGAAGCCAGACCAAGTCAAGGCCGTCCCATACCGGCAAATGTGGCTGCACGAATAAGCCCGGACAGGTGACTCTGGATCAACCGACTAGGTTTAGTTTTAGCCATCATTTAGCAGGTATGGTTGTTTATCACAACAAGTTGAGGTGGCATCAACTATGCAATTAATTAAACTACTTTGAATAATCACATAGCAACTTAATGCAAGTAATGTGAACAGTAAGTGCAATCTAGCAGGGGTTTAACTATTTCTATCACAGGCATAATTATTAATTAAACACGCAAGAATAACACAGAGCAATGCTTCAGGGCATATATCAGATGGTCGGCTTGCCTGGGGTCGAAGAATACTCCGGGAAGAAGTGCGATGAAGCCGCGGAACGATACGCCGGAACGGTGCTCTCTCAGAGGGGGCTAGATGAATGCAAGGGCAAAATGGGTATTTTCAGAATGTTATGACATGATGAAAATGTTGTCATCGGAACGGGCTCGGGAAAATATGAAGGTAGGCTTTGGATTCACCTCGATCGGAGTTACGAGCAAGAAGTTACAAGGGTTTTGCTACCAGGGACCTATTTGTAAAAAGAATATTCACAACAGGGTCCCTGGCGGTTCGACGGGTCGCGTACTCCAGAAGAATACGTTTTCCCGCAAGGGAAACGGAAGCACGGTGGGGCACGTCCACTTATCCAGTGTGGCAGCCGCTGCTCTCACCGACAAGCGGGTCCCGCCCCACCTCTTCTCTCTCCTCCTCCTCCTTCTTCTTCCTCTTCTCTGCTCTTCCCGACGCACAAGAACAGCAGCGAGGCCGGCCACCCCGACGGCGAGTCCCGGCGACTCCGGCCACCGTTTCCGGTGTTCTCGGTACCGGCGAGCTCGGGGTAAAGCGCCGCGTCTGATGGTGGTGAGCAGGGATGGCGGGGGTGGCTAGGAGTGCGGCGACGGGCAGAGGCAGTAGGTGGCGGGCTCGAGCAATGGTGGGGCTCCGGTGAGCGCGGCCCCGCGGGGATGGTGGGTATGGAGGCGAAACCTCACGGTGAGCTCACGGGCACCCACAGTGGAGGCGGGGATGGCCGATAGCGTGAGGGCGCGAGTGGAGCTCGGCGGCGGTGGTGAGCTCGGGGCCGTGGCCATGGCCTGCCCCGGAGCTGAATGGAGGCGGGGGAACGAGTCGTGGTGGTGGCGGGGATCATCTACGGTAGTCAGGTGGAGAAGATGCTGGCTGTGGAGCTTGAATTCGAGCAGAAGGCCGGCGACCGAGCTTCGGCCATTAGAGGGGTAGGAGAGCTCTAGGGCTCGGGTGAGAGGTTGAGAGGGGCTAGGAGGGGGAGGGAGTCGCTGCGGTGGTGTGAGTGATCGAAGAGGGCTCGGGGATGCTCGGGGAGAGGCTCGGCCGTGGCTTTTATAGCCGAGCTTCGGCAATGGATGAGCACGGCCGAGGCGGCGTTCTCATCGGCGCACTGTCGCTGCGGGGAGACGTGGCTAGATGGTAGCTGCGCCGGGAGGCTTCGGGGAGGGATGGAGAGGGCTCGGGTGCGCTCCAGAAGGCCCTAGGGAGAAGGAGACAGAGAGGAAGACGATGCCGGCGAGTCACGGGCGGAGCAGCACCTTGGCGGCACTCGCCGTGCCGTGGAGAGGAAGGATGAGGAGGGGGAGAGGGTTCCAGAGGAGGTACACGTGTGTTGCGAAGACGATAGACATGGCTGGACGCGCGAAGGATGGCCGGAGAGGTCAGCAGATGCGACGCGCGGCGCAGAGCGCCAGTCTTGCTCGCTATTCACGCGGTCACCGCGCTGTACACACGCTCTGGCCCGCGTCTGCCTATCAGGCCTTGTCAACACGGTGCACCAGTGATCAGTGAGTTGACCCGAGAGGGTTTTGGATGGAAGTGAGGGCAAGAAGTGACTGATGTGAGACGACCTAGGTCTTAAACAGAAGGTGTTTGTACTGGAGTGGGAAAGCTTGGCTTGAGATGATGAGCTGGATTTTGGCATACATTGGTTATCCACTGAGCTGAATGATCTAGCAAAGTTTCAGGTCAAATGGATCAATCGAGAGGGCACTTCCTTTGCAACTTGGCAAACTGACCAGAAAGGAAGATGATGATGCTGGGACAAATTGGCTCAATGAATTGGGCTGAAATTTGGTGGAGATGAATAATTTATTCATATGAAAGCACTGTAAAAATTTCGTACCAATTGGGTACACCAAAATGGTACTTCCTTCACAGTGCTTGAATCTGGACAGAAACTAGAGAAAATTGATGTGGAAGCATGGATGGATGGATTTAGCTGGTTTTTGGTTTCCATGAGTGATTTATCAAGTTTAATCACCAAGAAAAATTTCAGCTCAATTGGGTCAAGGAATAATGCACTTCTTTTGCAAATTGCCCAACTGCACAGAATTTGCAAATTGATGTTGTGCTCAAAATTTGAACTATGGAACTTGGGTTCTTGATAGAAATGGTGAAGATATGGATAGGAGAAGCTCCACAATTTATTTGGGATTTTTCCTGGCTACCAAAATGGTAGTTCCTTTAGAAACTGCCCAAAATGCAATATTGGCATTAAATAGGAAAAGGCAATTTCCCCTATTTAATTATTGCCAATATTTTTATGGGAGCTCAATATGATCACAAAGAATATCTCCACAAATTTTCATGAACTTTGGAGATGGATAGATATTTTGCTGGATTTAATTCCCTTAACTGGCAGAAAAAGGAATTAATTATAAATGAAAAATATTGCAAATGACTTGACAATATTTTTGCATATCCGGGGTTTAAAAAGATAGGATGATCACTGGGAGAATTTTGGGAGGCAGAAGATCAAAGGAAATTGGGGCTCCTTTGTAACTGAAAGGATTAGGGTTTCCCTTCCGATAGCTCGGAAGGTAGGGTTTCGAGGGCAAAGTCCTAAGGATAAATCTTGGGTGGCAAGGTTGGTCTGGGGAGAATCTCTGGTCTGATAGGGAATGCAAGGCTAGATGACCATCTTCATATACCTAAGAGCTAGAGAAATCCGATAACTCCGAGAAAAAAAAGACGGGAGTCAAATCCCGCGAAGGAAAAATCCAGGAGCGAAAACCAGGGTGTTACAAACCTACCCCCCTTAAGAAAATCTCGTCCTCGAGATTTCCAAGCTTACCTCCCGGGGGCGGGGGACTTACCTGTGTGCGACTTGGATCCATCAGCTATCTTGTCTTCGTTGGTTCACTGACCTTTTAACTGCCTCTTCTGATGGACCATGTGTTGTTTCTGCACACAACTTCCTTGAATCCTTCTCTTTCATGTCAGGTGTACCTTTGTCCTGATAGTGGTGTTGTTGGGTGGGTAGCGGGTAATACCAACAGACAACTTGGTTTCCATGGCCTGGAAGTAACTGCTTCGGATTTTATTGCGATACTTCGTATCCTGGCTGTTATGGGCAAGACATCCTTTCCAGGCTTACGTACTCGTATGGCCTCGAATGAGTGGCAGTGGCTTTCTTTTTGCCGTGTCAGAATGCTCAGTCTGGCTGTGAGTTCCATTCTGATGTTTCCTTCTGCCTTAGGCATTCTGACTTTGTCCTTAGGTGATCCTGTATTCAAGGAACAACATGACCGAGCTATTGCTGCTATGTCAGGCCTGACAAATTATTCATAGACAGTAGTCTCTTATTCCAATGATGTCATGAGCTGTTGATGCCGATGTGCTTTGAGCCATTCTATCCGAATGTCCTGTTTCAAACTCTGTCGCTTATGGAGATGACTTTGTCATACATAGCTTCTGTAGTCCTCGCTAAGACCACTAAGCTGAACATAGTATGGCTATCATCCGGTATATCTTTCGGATCATAGTCTCCTATCTTGGTTGATGGCCCATATTTATGATAAGTGCGGCAATCTCACTTGTAACCGCAAGTAGTGCATTGTTGTGGCCGCATATGCAAGAGTCTGACAAGGATCACTATGTCCGTGAAACTGTATCTTGTTGACCGTCACGGAGGTTGTGTATCCGAAACTTCTTTACTCTTGAGGGTTCCTTTGATGGACCTGTCATGACCTACCACTATGGCTCCTTGATGATTTTCTCGGCTTGTCGGGCTTGTTCTCACAACTTACTCTTGCATATCTCGTAGGGATTGCTGTGCTCATATTCTTCTTGGAGATATGGGGCCAATGCTTCTCTGAACACAGTCCTTCCCGTGTACGAGTGGCTCGCATGAACTGATCCACTGGACTGCATGCTCACAACATATGCAGGTGTAGGATAAATCCTTTCCTAACCACTGAGTTCTGAGACAGACGGGTGTGTCTGGACTAGTTCGTGCCTCTGGCAAGCTTGTTGTAGGCACGATGTTGTGTTGAAGAAGGCTAAATTCCTTATGCTCGAAGCTTCTGCCAGGGTAGCGTGCTATAGAAGGCTGGGTATCGTGTCTCAGAAGCTTTCCTTTGTGTTGCTTACTGAGTAAGGTTGAGTGCCTTATACCGGAAGTTTTTCCGTGGTAGCACACTATGGAGGATGGGAGTGCCGTATCCCAGAAAGATCTCTCACCGAGTGGCGTACCGAGGAAGATTGGCAGTCTTGTGGAGGAAGGCTGGGTTCCTTGTACCAGAAGCCTTTCACTTTGTACGCAGTCGGATCAATAAACGATTCTGGCTTCCTTTCGAAGTATCCAGAATTTACCCATAGCGAAGCCAAAACTTGATATAGGCCATACCTTGACTAAAGATTTTCCGTTGGTCACACACACCGCTTGTCCTTCTGCTGGTCTGATCATTGCTGCTGTAAAGGTTGCATGACTGATGCAGACCTCATGTTCACAATTAATCCAGAATACCATATGTTGCCGTTGGTACATAGTTGGCGGATAATTCCGTTCGGCTTAGCTGAGCTTTCAAGCATGTGAAGTTCTCATTGATTCTGGGCAGCTATAAACTCATCCATATTCCTTGCAAACCTTGTTCACAGTGCCCAGAAAATTTTGTATATACCCCAGTGAATTTCGAAATATACTTTGCAATTTGTACCAACATACCGGAGTTTTGTTATTGCTCTTGGCACATTCACATTCTTGAAATATGTCCTTGGTGGGTAATAAACGATTCTTGGGTCCATTGAGGAAAGACATAGTTCACCTCACTGACTGAAATAATCCTGGTATCGCGGACGGGATAATTTATCCTCACTGGTGTTCATTCTTGGTAACCCATCTGACTGCTTCTTGGATGCAATCGGTCCTGAGGCAAACTCTCTCAGGTATATTCTGGCCTTGTCTGTTGCACACAGATTCTGCTTCTGACCCTTTCATCATTCTTGACAGATCCGGGGTTGCTATTCTGAATACCAGGCAGTTGGCTTGGCTTGACTCTTGCTGAGTTTGGATTACTGGGTATTATCCAGGTTGTATGCTAGCCTTCTTTGGTAGCTCTTGCCGATGGATCCAGTCGGAGCGGGGAAACGAAACCGACAAAAGAAACAAGAACCGCGAAAACCAAAAAGCAAATAAAGCTCAAATTTTGCGGACCTTACACACGTGGCCAAGGATCCACTAGTATAACTAGTATAGCGCACTCGATGCACCTCTAAGGATTTAGAAGCAAAACCACACAATGCTCCTGGTAGCAATTGGGGTCCAGCTCCTACTACTTCCTTAGGGAACATCACACTCGACACGCGACCATAGCCAACATGGCTTAGTCAACGATCCTAAGGTTGTTGGGGAGAGATAGAATTTATAGGCGTTTCCCAAAGGAAACTAGAGTTAAGAAGAGAAATGCCATGGCTAGCAAGCAGGGTAAGGATATCTGGTTTACCTAGGGGTTCAGGGCTCACGGGTCGTTGCCGGGTGCGAATATTTCGTACCGGAGGCAAAAGCCACGAGAGTTGGGGGTCTGATGGAGCCAAAGACCTATGGGGTTGCCTTATGATCAATAGTAGCCGTGCCAGCTTGGCAAAGATGGCTGAAATCCATCTGGGCTTTCTACTGAGCATAAGACAATAAAGTTTGGCTAGGGTAACCTATAGTCAGCCTGGATGCTCTGATACCATTAGTTGTGGTGCCCCGCCAGATTACCACTGTAGCCAGACGGTCGCCACGCATACCAGCCCAGGAAATCACTCTGGCATGCGTGTTTACAACAAGTATCATGAACACAGGCACTTCTATTAATGGATATATAGGTCTTACAAGATATATCTTACAAGAGTGATGGCAGCGGAATAGCTCTATCTAAGGCAGCATGGTCTTGGTGCGGTTCCAATCCACAGGGATCTGACTAGGTTACTCTCTAGCTCGCGAACGCTCCGGCTCCTTGACGACGAACGATGAATCCTTAGGTGAACCTGGCCACATTGAAGGCCGCTGAGTACTTTTGAATGTACTCGCAAGCAAACCAAACTAACATATACACCAAGCAATGCAATCCATGGCATTCAAGCATGTACTTGTTATTAGAGCAATATTAACTATCATATGTTGACAAGATTATTTAGCAAGATTAAACATCTGGGCAGTATTAATCATCATGTCCTAGAAGGATTATCTGGCATGATATCTACTGAAGTAAATACAGTAAGGTAAAGCAAAATATTCCATACTCCGAACCTTCTTATGATCCAATCTGAACCTGATCCCAACCCAATCCAAATCATGTGGTCACCTGACCACTCATCTCATAGCCATCCCATGGCTAACATGTCATATCCCTGACATCATCCGATGTCTATGCATCTCCACTGTAAGTCTGATCAACTTACTCTTGTCTGTCTTATTATCATTACTGCGGTTGACCACCTAGTGAGGTCTGGACGGGCTGTCCAATACCGTGGACACGGCTATTCGAATAGATTTTACACTCTGCAGAGGTTGCGCACTTTACCCACACTATGGAGCACTGACCTCATGATCCCATTCGGGTGGACCAGCATTGCTCCAACGAAACCTGCCTGACTCGTGACTCTCCCATCGTACCACCGGCAATCACACTCCCTCTTGGAGTCAAGCCCTGGGTGGCCCCGTGTCACCTCGTGACACCTGCCACCGTCGTGGCCAAACTACTGTCCCAAACGGGGACGCCGGCAAAACAACTCTACTGGGCTCACAAGGTTATCATCGCCTACCGGGCCAGGGTAGCGCGCACGCATAACCTTCCCTCTTTGGTGGTACCGATAAAAGAGCATGAAGCCAGACCAAGTCAAGGCCGTCCCATACCGGCAAATGTGGCTGCACGAATAAGCCAGGACAGGTGACTCTGGATCAACAGACTAGGTTTAGTTTTAGCCATCATTTAGCAGGTATGGTTGTTTATCACAACAAGTTGAGGTAGCATCAACTATGCAATTAATAAAACTACTTTGAATAATCACATAGCAACTTAATGCAAGTAATGTGAACAGTAAGTGCAATCTAGCAGGGGTTTAACTATTTCTATCACAGGCATAATTATTAATTAAACACGCAAGAATAACACAGAGCAATGCTTCAGGGCATATATTAGATGGTCGGCTTGCCTGGGGTCGAAGAATACTCCGGGAAGAAGTGCGATGAAGCCGCGGAACGATACGCCGGAACGGTGCTCTCTCAGAGGGGGCTAGATGAATGCAAGGGCAAAATGGGTATTTTCAGAATGTTATGACATGATGAAAATGTTGTCATCGGAACGGGCTCGGGAAAATATGAAGGTAGGCTTTGGATTCACCTCGATCGGAGTTACGAGCAAGAAGTTACAAGGGTTTTGCTGTCAGGGACCTATTTGTAAAAAGAATATTCACAATAGGGTCCCTGGCGGTTCGGCGGGTCGCGTACTCCAGAAGAATACGTTTTCCCGCAAGGGAAACGGAAGCACGGTGGGGCACGTCCACTTATCCAGCGTGGCAGCCGCTGCTCTCACCGACAAGCGGGTCCCACCCCACCTCTTCTCTCTCCTCCTCCTCCTTCTTCCTCTTCTCTGCTCTTCCCGACGCACAAGAACAGCAGCGAGGCCGGCCACCCCGATGGCGAGTCCCGGCGACTCCGGCCACCGTTTCCGGTGTTCTCGGTACCGGCGAGCTCGGGGTAAAGCGCCGTGTCTGATGGTGGTGAGCAGGGATGGCGGGGGTGGCTAGGAGTGCGGCGACGGGCAGAGGCAGTAGATGGCGGGCTCGAGCAATGGTGGGGCTCCGGCGAGCGCGGGCCCGCGGGGATGGTGGGTATGGAGGCGGAACCTCACGGTGAGCTCATGGGCACCCACAGTGGAGGCGGGGATGGCCGATAGCGTGAGGGTGCGAGTGGAGCTCGGCGGCGGTGGTGAGCTCGGGGCCGTGGCCATGGCCTGCCCCGGAGCTGAATGGAGGCGGGGGAACGAGTCGTGGTGGTGGCGGGGATCATCTACGGTAGTCAGGTGGAGAAGTTGGTGGCTGCAGAGCTTGAATTCGAGCAGAAGGCCGGCGACCGAGCTTCGGCCATTGGAGGGGTAGGAGAGCTCTAGGGCTCGGGTGAGAGGTTGAGAGGGGCTAGGAGGGAGAGGGAGTCGCTGCGGTGGTGTGAGTGATCGAAGAGGGCTCGGGGATGCTCGGGGAGAGGCTCGGCCGTGGCTTTTATAGCCGAGCTTCGGCAATGGATGAGCACGGCCGAGGCGGCGTTCTCATCGGCGCACTGTCGCTGCGGGGAGACGTGGCTGGACGGTAGCTGCGTCGGGAGGCTTTGGGGAGGGATGGAGAGGGCTCGGGTGCGCTCCAGAAGGCCCTAGGGAGAAGGAGACAGAGAGGAAGACGACGCCGGCGAGTCACGGGTGGAGCAGCACCTTGGCGGCACTCGCCGTGCCGTGGAGAGGAAGGATGAGGAGGGGGAGAGGGTTCCAGAGGAGGTACACGTGTGTTGCGAAGACGATAGACATGGCTGGACGCGCGAAGGATGGCCGGAGAGGTCAGGAGAGGCGACGCGCGGCGCAGAGCGCCAGTCTTGCTCGCTGTTCACGCGGTCACCGCGCTGTACACACGCTCTGGCCCGCGTCTGCCTATCAGGCCTTGTCAACGCGGTGCACCAGTGATCAGTGAGTTGACCCGAGAGGGTTTTGGATGGAAGTGAGGGCAAGAAGTGACTGATGTGAGACGACCTAGGTCTTAAACAGAAGGTGTTTGTACTGGAGTGGGAAAGCTTGGCTTGAGATGATGAGCTGGATTTTGGCATACATTGGTTATCCACTGAGCTGAATGATCTAGCAAAGTTTCAGGTCAAATGGATCAATCGAGAGGGCACTTCCTTTGCAACTTGGCAAACTGACCAGAAAGGAAGATGATGATGCTGGGACAAATTGGCTAAATGAATTGGGCTGAAATTTGGTGGAGATGAATAATTTATTCATATGAAAGCACTTTAAAAATTTCGTACAATTGGGTACACCAAAATGGTACTTCCTTCACAGTGCTTGAATCTGGACAGAAACTAGAGAAAATTTCTGTGGAAGCATGGATGGATGGATTGAGCTAGTTTTTGGTTTCCATGAGTGATTTATCAAGTTTAATCACCAGGAAAAATTTCAGCTCAATTGGGTCAAGGAATAATGCACTTCTTTTGCAAATTGCCCAACTGGACAGAATTTGCAAATTGATGTTGTGCTCAAAATTTGAACTATGGAACTTGGGTTCTTGATGGAAATGGTGAAGATATGGATAGGAGAAGCTCCACAATTTATTTGGGATTTTTCCCGGCTACCAAAATGGTAGTTCCTTTAGAAACTGCCCAAATGCAATATTGGCATTAAATAGGAAAAGGCAATTTCCCCTATTTAATTATTGCCAATATTTTTATGGGAGCTCAATATGATCACAAAGAATATCTCCACAAATTTTCATGAACTTTGGAGATGGATAGATATTTTCCTGGATTTAATTCCCTTAACTGGCAGAAAAAGGAACTAATTATAAATGAAAAATATTGCAAATGACTTGGCCATATTTTTGCATATCCGGGGTTTAAAAAGATAGGATGATCACTGGGGGAATTTTGGGAGGCAGAAGATCAAAGGAAATTGGGGCTCCTTTGTAACTGAAAGGATTAGGGTTTCCCTTCCGATAGCTCGGAAGGTAGGGTTTCGAGGGCAAAGTCCTGAGGATAGATCTTGGGTGGCAAGGTTGGTCTGGGGAGAATCTCTGGTCTGATAGGGAAGGCAAGGCTAGATGACCATCTTCATATACCTAAGAGCTAGAGAAATCCGATAACTCCGAGAAAAAAACACGGGAGTCAAATCCCGCGAAGGAAAAATCCAGGAGCGAAAACCAGGGTGTTACAGCGGTGAAGTATTTCCCTCAGTTAAGAACCAAGGTATCGAACCAGAAGGAGGTCCTTGCAACACCACGTGTTCAGCCCCTACACACAAGAAAACAAATCTCCACACCCAACGCGACCAAGGTGTTGTCAAGCCCTTGCCGGTAAGGTGAAAGATGAAACGTAGATGGGTTTTTGATGCAAAGTAAAATATGGATCAGATCTGAAACGTTTGGAACAAAAGCAAAAGCAAGCAAGATCGAAAGCAATATGGTGGAAACAAGACCCCGGGGGCCGTAGGATTCACTAGTGGCTTCTCTCAAATAAAAATAGCAACGGTGGAAAACTTTTACTGTTGGGCAATTGATAGAACTTCAAATAATCATGACGATATCCAGGCAATGATCTATATATAGGCATCACGTCCAAGATTAGTAGACCGACTCCTGCCTGCATCTACTACTATTACTCCACACATCGACCGCTGTCCAGCATGCATCTAGTGTATTAAGTTCATGGAAAAACAGAGTAATGCAATAAGAACGATGACATGATGTAGATCAGATCTATTCATGTAGGAATAGACACGACCTTTTTCTCCTTAGTAGCAACAATCTACGCGTGTCTTGCTGCCCCTTCTGTCACTGGGAAAGATCACCGCGAGATTGAACCCACTATCGAGCACCTCTTCCCATGGCAAGAAAAATCAATCTAGTTGGCCTAACTAAACCAAAGTTTCGAAGAAGAAATACAAGACTATATGAAATCATGCAAATAAGAGATCAAAGAACTCAAATCACTTTCATGGATATAAAAAGATAGATCTGATCATAAACTCAAAGTTCATCGGATCCCAACAAACACACCGCCAAAAAGAATTACATCATATGGATCTCCAAGAGACCATTGTATTGAAGATCAAAAAGAGAGAGAAAGCCATCTAGCTACTGCCTATGGACCCGAAGGTCTACAATGAACTACTCACGCATCATCGGAGAGGCACCAATGGACATGGTGAAACCCCCCGAGATGGTGTCTAGATTGGATCTGGTGGTTCTGGAACTTGCGGCGGCTGGAATTGCGTTTCGTCGACTCCCCCGAGGGTTTCTGTAAATAGAGCTGAAAGGCGGTGGAACGGAGCGGGGAGTGGGCCAACACCCCCCGGGCCACGTCAGGCCCCTGTGGCGCGGCCTGGTGGGTGTTGCCTCCCTCGGCCTCCGTCTCCGGTACTTCTTCTGACCCACGGTTGTCTTCTGGCCCAAAAAAATCCACAAAAAGTTTCGCTGCGTTTGGACTCCGTTTGATATGGATTTTCTGTAAATCAAAAACAGGGCAGAAAACAGCAACTGGCACTTGGCACTATGTCAATAGGTTAGTACCAAAAACTGATAAAAAGTTGATAGGAAATCATTCTAAAACATCCAATATTGATCATATAACAGCATGGAACAATCAAAAATTATAGCTACGTTGGAGACGTATCAACCCTTCATAAGGACCCTCTTCATCGAATCCGATCCGACTAAAGTGGGAGAGACAGAGCCCCGCTAGCCACCTTATGCAACAAGTGCATGTTAGGCAGTGGAACCAGTCTCACGTAAGCATACGTGTAAAGTCGGTCCGGGCCGCTTCATCCCACAATACCGCCAAATCAAGATAAGACTAGTAACGGTAAGCAAATTGACCAAATCATCGCCCACAACTACTTTGTGTTCTACTCGTGCATAGAATCTACGCATAGACCTAGCTCATGATGCCACTATTGGGGAACGTAGTAATAATTCAAAAAAATCCTACGTGTCACCAAGATCAATCTAGGAGATGATAGCAACGAGAGAGAGAGGGAGTGCATCTTCATACCCTTGAAGATCGCTAAGCGGAAGCGTTACTAAGAACGCGGTTGATGGAGTCGTACTCGCGGCGATTCAAATCACGGAAGATCCGATCCAAGTGCCAAACGGACGGCACCTCCGCGTTCAACACACGTATAGCCCGGGGACGTATCCTCCTTCTCGATCCAGCAAGGGGGAAGGGAGAAGTAGAGGGAAAGCTCCGGCAGCACGACGGCGTGGTGGCGGTGGAGCACGTGGTTCTCCGGCAGAGCTTCGCTAAGCACTACGGAGGAGGAGGAGGAGGTGTAGGAGGGGGAGGGCTGCGCCAGGGGCAAGGGTGTGGCCACCCTCCCACCCCCCCTCTATTTATAGGCTGGGGGGAGAGGGGGCCGGCCCCCCTAGATCCATCTAGAGGGGGGGGCAGCGGCCAAGGGGGGAGACTTGCCCCCAAGTTGGGGGGCGCCCCCACCCCCTAGGGTTTGCCAACCCTAGGTGCCATGGACCCTTGGGGGTCGCACCAGCCCACTAGGGGGCTGGTTCCCACCCATCTTCAGCCCACGTGGTCCTCCAGGGCAGGTGGCCCCTCCCGGTGGACCCTCGGAACCCTTTTGGTGGTCCCGGTACAATACCGATAACCCCAAAACCTTTCCGGTGACTGAAACTGGACTTCCCATATATAAATCTTCACCTCCAGACCATTCCGGAACTCTTCGTGACATCCGGGATCTCATCTGGGACTCCGAACAACTGTTGGTAACCACATACAATTCCCATTACTACTCTAGTGTCACCGAACCTTAAGTGTGTAGACCCTACGGGTTCGGGAACTATGCAGACATGACCGAGACACCTCTCCGGCCAATAACCAATAGCGGGATCTGGATACCCATATTGGCTCCCACATATTCCACGATGATCTCATCAGATGAACCATGATGTCGGGGATTCAATCAATCTCGTATACAATTCCCTTTGTCCATTGGTATGTTACTTGCTCGAGATTCGATCGTCGGTATCCCTATACCTTGTTCAATCTCGTTACCGGCAAGTCTCTTTACTCGTTCTGTAACACATGATCCCGTGACTAACCCTTTAGTCACATTGAGCTCATTATGATGATGTATATTACCGAGTGGGCCCAGAGATACCTCTCCGTCATATGGAGTGACAAATCCCAGTCTCGATTCATGCCAACCCAACAGACACTTTTGGAGATACATGTAGTGCACCTTTATAGTCACCCAGTTACGTTGTGACGTTTGATACACCCAAAGCATTCTTACGGTATCCGGGAGTTGCACAATCTCATGGTCTAAGGAAATGATACTTGACATTAGAAAAGCCGTAGCACACGAACTAAACGATCTTGTGCTATGCTTAGGATTGGGTCTTGTCCATCACATCATTCTCCTAATGATGTGATCCCGTTATCAACGACATCCAATGTCCATGGTCAGGAAACCATAACCATCTATTGATCAACGAGCTAGTCAACTATAGCATGAACAATAGACAATTATCATGAACAAGGAAAAATAATAACAATTATCATGAACAACGAGCTAGTCAACTAGGGACATGGTGTGGTCTATGTATTCACACATGTATTACGGTTTCCGGTTAATACAATTATAGCATGAACAATAGACAATTATCATGAACAAGGAAATATAATAATAACCATTTTATTATTGCCTCTAGGGCATATTTCCAACACATCGACACAAGGGGTGAAAGTTATTTTCAGGCTCCAAACAACATACCGGGCACACATTAATAGTCTCCAAGGTTCTCTTGTGCTTATTGACCCAAGTAGGCAAAGAATCCGTAACTACCCTCCAAGCGAAATTCCGTACAGTAGGGGGTACATCAGTAGACCAAATCAGTTTCCACATACCTCTTCTGCCATCAGGATTACTGCTAGACGTAGAATTGTATTCTCTGTACATTTCCTCAAAAGCGAAGTCATAAGCAGATTTAACCGAGAATTGTCCACCTCTCCCCGGTCCCCATGCTAGGGTATCCTCCTCATCCCTAGGAGAAGCTATGATTCAGAGGATCTCATCAACATCGCAAGGCAGGAAATAGTTCTGTAGTAGCTCAAGGTTCCAAGAACCATATTCATTCAGAAGCTCAGACACAAATTGAATGCAGCAATGACCTTCGAGAGACACTGGTTTGAACAAGTGGGGTCTTGGTATCCAGTTATCTCTCCACACTCTTATGCTTGAACCATTGCCAACCCTCCAAACTAGGCCTTTTTTCAGTAGCTCGAGTCCGTAGCTAATTGCTTGCCAAGAGGGCGATGCATTCCCAGAAAAGAATGTGTCCTCCAACTTACCCTCTAGGTAGTATCTAGATTTCAGCAAGCGGGCGCATAAGCTCTCGGGCCTGTCAATGAGTCACCATGCTTGGCGTGCTAGGACTGCTTGATTGAATAACATGTAATCCTGGAATGCAAGCCCACCTTTGCACTTCGGCTGTAACAATTTATCCCAAGCCTTCCAATGCACTTTTCTTCGAACATATTTAGAGCCCCAATAGAAATTTCTAACTATCCTTGTTAGATCATCGCATATTGAAAACGGAAGTTTGAAAACACCCATTATAAATGTAGGGGGAGCTTGAGCGACTGATTTTATTAAAACCTCTCTCCCAGGTTGAGCCAGCCACCCATCTCCCCACTGGATAAGCCTCTTAGTGAGACTAGTTTGCAGATTTTGGAAACATCCTTTTGACATCCGGATATTTGTCCTCAAACTCCGGCTTTATAACATTCAGAACAGCCCGGACTTCATCTTGTATGTTCACTGGGCAAGCTTCGCCAAACATGATTGAGCACTTACTCAAGTTAATGCTCTGTCCCGTGGCACTTGCATACAAGTCCATGGCTTCCTTCACTCTTAACGCCTTCTCCTGTGTAGATTCAAAGTAAAGCAAGGTATCGTCCGCAAATAAAAGGTGTGAGATCCATGGCGCTCTTCTACAGATTTTTATAGGTGTGATGTTGCCTGCATTAACCTCACGCTTCAAAAAGGCAGATAGCCCATCAGCCACCAATAAGAATAAAAACGGTGATAATGGGTCACCTTGCTGTAGCCCACACGACGGTGCAAACGAATCTAAGAGGGTTCCATTTAATTTAACTGAATACCTCACCGACGTGACGCATGCCATTATCCAGTCCACCCATCGATGAGAAAACCCCAACTTTTGCATCATTTGCTTCAAGAATACCCAGTCCACTCTATCGTATGCTTTTGATAGGTCCAGTTTATAAGCACAAAAACTCTTAGTAGGATGCTTCTCCTGCTTAATGTGATGGATACAGTCAAAGGCAATGAGTGCATTATCCATTATCATCCTCCCCGGGATAAAGGCACTTTGTTCCTGTGAGACAATACCATCAAGTAATGGTTGCAATCGGTTGACCAAACACTTTGAGATTACATTATAAATGACGTTGCATAGGCTTATTGGTCTAAACTCAGTCAACTTAGTAGGATTCGGAATTTTGGGAATGAGAACAATGGAAATTGAGTTAACCTCCTCTGGCATTACTCATGTCATGAAGAAATCCTTAACAGACTTTATGATGTTGTCCCAGAGCGTGCTCCAATTGTGCTGAAAAAACCTGGCTGGAAATCCATCAGGCCCCGAAGCCTTCAATGGCCCGATCTGAAAAAGAGCGTCAGCTATCTCCTTATCACTTAAAGGTTCACATAATCTTGCATTATCCTCATCAGTAACCATGACATCAAAGAGATTCAGAACAGGAGAATAGTTAAGGTTCGGATCAGCAGGGAAAATGGTTTGAAAATACTCATTAGCCATCGTTTTCATTGTTGGGGAACGTTGCATGGAAAACAAAAAAATTCTACGCACATGCAAGATCTATCCATGGAGATGCATAGCTATAGATACTTGACATGAAGAAAGCTATAGCAATAAACTCAAGTGATACGATCAAATGCTAAGCTTACGGTTGGGTCTTGTCCATCACATCATTCTCCTAATGATGTGATCCCGTTATCAAATGACAACTCATGTCTATGGTTAGGAAACCTTAACCATCTTTGATCAACGAGCTAGTCTAGTAGAGGCTCACTAGGGGCATAGTATTTGTTTATGTATTCAGACAAGTATTTAAGTTTCCAGTCAATATAATTCTAGCATGAATAATAAACCTTTACCATGAATAAGGAAATATGATAATATCCAATTTATTATTGCGTCTAGGGCATATTTCCAACAGTACTGTGTGAGGCACATGTGGCAGAATTTCAACCAGAGGTTCAGAGGAGATGTGCTCAAGAATCAACTATGGAAAATTGCAAGAAGCAGCACTGCCACAAGGTTTGAAGCTGACATGGAGGCTATGAAAGTGCTCAATGCGGAAGCTCATGCTTGGCTAGCATACCTGGAACCAAGAAGTTGGGTTAGAGCATTTTAGTCTGAGCTACCCAAGTGTGACATTCTACTGAATAACAACTGTGAAGTTTTTAACAAGTAAGTGACAATGCAACTATATTTTGTACTTGCAATTGTGCATTAATTACCTATGTCACTAACTGAATTATGTCACTAACCAGGTACATCCTAGAGGCTAGAGAGCTACCTGTTTTATCCATGTTTGCAAAGATCAAGGGACAGATTATGACACTACTAGGGAAAACCCTAGTAGTGCGCGGGTTTTATGGCTATCAGTAGCGCGGGTAGCCGCGCTACTACTACGGCGCTACAGCTAACTGGTAGTAGTAGCGCGGTCTAAACCAGCGCTACTACTAGTCACCTTATCAGTAGCGCTTTTCTGTGACGCGCTACTACTATTTAGCTGTAGCGCTTTTCCTGTCCCCGCGTTGCTGCTGTATCATTCAACATTTTTTCTGCTTTCTATGTTGTAGAACAGTACCCGTTTCAATAAACTACAATTTCACAAATACTAGGTACTCATATAACAATATCACTAACCACAAATATCAGATTTAATATAACCACAATCTCACAAACATTATATATAGGTACTCATATATAGTCAACATGCATGAATAGATCTCATATGGCGAACTAATAGTTGATAAGCAGTCTACTAGGTAGTCATAGTAGCATATATATGGTTCAACAGCCACACACATATATAGTTCTAGATGATATCTGATACGTCTCCAATGTATTTATAATTTTTGATTGTTCCATGCTATTATATTATCTATCTTGGATGTTTTATATGCATTACCATACTATTTTATATCATTTTTTGGGACTAACCTATTAACCTAGTGCCCAGTGCCAATTGCTGTTTTTTTCTTTGTTTTTGACTTTTCCAGAAAGGAATATCAAACGGAGTCCAAACGGACTAAACTTTCGCGATGATTTTTCTTGGACCAGAAGACACCCAGCAAACAAAGGTAAAATTTGATCCAACAACATAGTGATACCAAGCCTCTTTATTAATGGCATATTTTATAATCTTTCTAATCTTCAAGCGCATTGCATCCATCTTGATCTTGTGATCATCGACGACATCGGCAACATACAACTCCAGTTTCATCTTCTCTTCTTCAATTCTTTTCAATTTTTCTTTCAAATACTCGTTTTCTTTTTCAACTAAATTTAACTTCTCGACAAGAGGGTCGGTTGCAATTTCCGGTTCACATACCTCCTAGATAAAAATATCTATGTCAACTTGATGGGCATAATTGTCATAAACACGAAATGCAACAAATAGTTATAAAAGAGAATATACCACATCCGAATCATAAAAGGGCCAATGGGGACGGATATCAAAACCATGCCACTATGTATAACAAACAACCATACAGGTAAGAAAATTATACAAGTAACTATCTAAATCACACAAACATGATTTTTTTTATAAAAAATGATAAGAACAAGAGGCTCACCAAGGTGGTGCTGGCGACGGGACGGTGCGGGCGATCGACGGTGGTTAGGACGGGGACGGAAAGGCACTAAGTAAACCACACCTACATCTGCAAACTAAGAAGTTAATTTGAGCTCAAATTTCATATAAATCAAATAAACTCCCACATATAATTACTATCAAACTAAAACCCACAAATCACTATACTTATAGAGCATTGCAAGAGCTAATCTAGCAATAAGAGATGAAAGGACAAAGTTGCTAACCTTTGTGAACACTTGGATGGATGGGGTGCCTTCAAATCTTGACAAATTTTGGCAAAAATGGAGGATGAGCTCGAGCAAGAGGGGAAGAACAGAGAGGAGAGGAAAGGGGAAAATGGGCTTGGCTCGACGGAGGATTTATATAGGAGCATCTTTAGTCCCGGTTTGTATAGCAAACCGCGACTAAAGGTTTACCTCTAGTCCCGGTTTGTGACACAAACCGGGACTAAAGAGGCTCGCGGGGGCCCAGCCTGACACCAGCCTGCCACCACCCCTTTAGTCCCAGTTTGTGACACAAACCGAGACTAGAGGTACGCCACGAACCGGGACTAATGATGCTCGCGCCCTAGCCGTTGGAACCGGGACTAATGGTCACATTAGTACCGGGCCGTAATCGAACCGGGACTAATGACACTACTAGGGAAAACCTTATACACAGAATCTTACCAGCAGCGTGGTTTAAAATAAGGCGCTACTGCTACTTAGCAGTAGCGCATGGCAACAAACCGCGCTACTGATATCTGCATAGTAGTAGTGTGTCAGGAGGAAACAGCGCTACTACTACAATAGCCACGACCTTGCCGCCAGACTAGGTATAGCAGTAGCGCCTGTTGCATAAACGCGCTACTGCTATTGAACTTAGCAGCAGCGCTTTTCTTCAACGCACGCTACTGCTTCCACTCCTTGCAACTAAGTTTAGTCCCACCTCGCTCCGCGAACAGGGTGTTTACCACCTTAAATATGTTACTTCTCAAACTATCACAACCACTTGGTCTTCATTGAACTCTATGTGTAGGATTTGTGGCCGCAATATGAGTCTTCACCGGTTCCTAGACCGGTGAGGACTCATATTGACAATTCAGATTGTACACAAAAAGATCTTTGATGACCAATGTTTATTTACATGCTTAGCCTTAGCAGTAGTGCTTTTCCTGTAAACGCGCTACAACTAATATTTTAGCGGTAGCACTTTTTGGCTTCCCGCGCTACTGCTAAAACGACCTTATCATATGCCACGGACGTCCCGCCCGTTTCCCTCTCCCTCACGACACACTCTCACTCACACTCTCTGGTCGCCGTCCCCGTCACCGTCGCCCGCCGCCACCGCCCGCGCGCCACCACCCCCTGCCGTCGCCGACGTCGGCGCTGCACCACCCGGCCGCCACCGTCGCCCGTCTCCGGCGCGCCACCGCAAGTGAGGCACCTCTTCCTCCCCCCTCCCTCCCTCCCTCGTTCCTCCCCCTCCCCTCCCTCCCTCCCTCCTTCCTCTCCCCTCCTCTCCCTCCCTCCCTCCATCCCTTCTCTATTCTTGTTCTTGTAGAATGTAGGTAATTTGAATGTAGGTATACAAATTTAGTAATAGAAATTTTAGGTCTTTTGAATAGAAATTTCAGTAATAGAAATTGTTTAGGTATACAAAATTTTCAATATAGAAATGTATCACAATGCCATGCCATATGAGAAATTTAGTAACAGAAAATTTTAGTAAGAAAATTTAGGTATGGAAATTTTTAGTAAGAAACATTAGTTATGCTTCTTAACCAAATGAAATATTCGGGTTATAAGATATATTGAATTTTTAGTAAATGTAGGTCTTTTGAATCAGCATAATAATGTTTCGTTGATAGCTTATAGGGTTTATATTTTGTTTTTGCAAAAATCAAGGAGCCCCTGCATCATCCCCATCATCGTCCCCGTCACCGACCCCCTTCGACCTTGAGGTGAGAACTAAGTAGTTAATAGAACTAGTTTATTTAGTAAGTGCTTAATAGAACTAGTTTAGAAAGAGAGACCTATATTGGCAAATTTAGTTATGTTAGTATTATATATAAGATATTTTGAAATGTTTTTGTTCATATTCTCAACCATTGAAATGCAATGACCATCAAGTTTGAATGCTCATATGATGTAGATATAAGCATGTATATCTAGTGTTGCTCAAATAGGATATGTGCTTGCCCAAGTGGCCATGTTTGCAGGGAACACCTCCGAGTGGCCTATGTTTTGCCGGACTGTTGATTAATTTCCGTTCCGGCAAATTTCAGGCGCTCGATATGTCCTTTTTTAGCAAAGGTCATGCCGGATTTTTCCGTGAATTTTGGCATGGCTTGTGCTATAATATAGGGAATATCGAGTGCGTTGGAAATGCCGGAAAAAGCATTTAACGCCATTTTGGGTTTTGTCGTCGAGTTATAATCTTTGAATTTTGAACACATGAGATGTCTGATGATGATGGGATCTCGGAATGCGGGTACTGCTACGATGACCGGGGTTTGTGCGACAGGTTTCCTCACCTGCAAAATGATAGGTTTTTCACCATGAAGCTGGAAGAGACCTTTGATGTTTGTACGGTACGCAACGACAAGCATTTCATCGTAATTAATATCATCACTTGTGCTTCTTTTGTTCAACGTGTAATTTCTGGATTTTTTTCAATTCGATTAGTACATCTCGTGCCATGCTAGACCATATGTATTGGAGAAGCTTGGTTTTGGTTTAGATGACTTTGAGAATGTGGAGACGTGGAGGGCTCACTTAAGAACTAAACATGGTTATGAGTTTCTGGTTAAGCTGTACAATGCGGTCAATCACTCCCATTTCGGTTGCTCTAATTGGGAAGCTCTCTGCAAGGCATATGGATTTGAGGAGGGAATGCAAATAAGATTTGATATTCGTCCCGAAGATTATGATGATGATGATGATAATATCGACATCTGGGTGGATGTGGATATGCCTTCAGTTTTGCCTAGATGTGAGTTTGTAAAACTAATTTGTTAAGTTAAGTAATTTATATTGTTAATTTAAAAATATTTGGTGTTCGTCGGTACTAAACTTATTTATTTATAATTATCAACTTATTTCTTATCTTCAAGAAATACTCGGAAGGTTGTAGACAACAAATACTACAGCTATGACTCCGAGCTTAATTGTGAAGAGAAAAGTTATCTTGTCTCATTCATAGAAGATGTTGAGGCCTTTAAAACCAATCACTCTATCAGCCCAAATTATACTAGATACGTGCCACTAGTCCATAAATTGCTTGATGGTAACTTCATTGCTATAAACTTGGTAAGATTTTGTTAATGATGGTAACTTCATTGCATACATTATTCTTAAGTAAACTACATTGCTAACTATATATGTTACTATTACGTTTTTCAACAGAGGCTCCCGAAGGAGGTTATGCCTGACTTGATGTTTATCGAAGGTGATATGCATATGGTTAGCTTACGACCAACTCCTTCGAAGGCTTACCACAGTGCATACTCAATTTCTTGAAACGATGGAAGGCTCAAAATCAAAGAATGGAGCAAAGTGATGAATGCGCACACGCAAATAATTGGAGACAAAATGAATGTGCGCAAGCCACAAGTTGGAGATAGGTTTATGTCCATTCTCCGTTATGGAGATGGACCGGTTTATCTGTTTTATGGTATTTTACCTAGGAGAGAGGAGCAGGTCCTAGGTATTAAGAACAATTAGTTAGTGTTGATTATATATGATTATGATGATGATGAGAAGTTTTTATTATGTGCTACAATGTGTTAGAGTTGATGATGATGAGGAGGAGGAGGAGTTGTTATTATGAGTACTATGATGAGGAGGAGGAGGAGTTGTTATTATAACTAGTGACCAAGTTGTTATATGATGTCTCATGGATGAAAATGATGATGATGAGGAGTTCTTATATGACAATGATGTATTATGATGATAAGTTGTTAATGATATGATGATGATGATGATGATGATGATGATGATGAGTTATTACATCATTGGCTGAAAGAACCGCTGATTAGTTTCAAGTGGATGGATCCAAAGTGACCATTGGTCACTTTGGATCCATGCACTTGAAACTAATCCACGGTTCTTTCACCCAATGATGTAATAACTCATTATGATGTAAAAACAATCTCTAAAATGCTACTGTATGAAAACTTGTATAATGGTATATGAATACGACATAAAACAAAAAAGAAATAGAATACGTAATAATAGTAGTAGCGCGGGTAGAGAGGAGCGCTGCTAGTAACTTACAGTAGCGCGTTCTACCAAAAGCGCTACTGCTAAGTAGGTATAGCAGTAGCGCGGGCAAACCCACACTACTGCTACACTTTATCTATAGCGTCGTAGCAGTAGCGCGGCCCGCGCTACTGCTAGACCTAAAACCGGCGCTACTGCTAGGCTTTTCCCTAGTAGTGTGAGGCGAACGTAAGGTCATTTTTCTACTAGTGGTAATTTCAACCCTAGGCCATTTCCTAGTAATTCCTCTAATAGTTATGGTAATTCCTACAACAATTCTTAGGGAAATTATAACAAAATACCTACTGATCTTGAGAACAATATTAAAGAATTTATAAATTCTCAAAAAGTTTTCAATGCTATGGTAGAAGAAAAATTGCTTAAGATGTTGATAAAAAAATTCTTGAGATTGATTCTTTGAAGATGAGATGTATGCCACCCAAGCATGATATTAATGAATCCCTAAAAGCTATTAGAATTTCTATGAATGAAAGTAAAGAAAGAACCGCTAGGATATGTGCTAAGCGAGATTGGTTTGTAAAAGTGTGTTCTTCGATTTCTTGTGAGAATAATGATGAAGATCTTAAAGTGATTGGTGTGACTCCTATTGAATCTTTGTTTGTTAATATAAATCTTGAAAAGGATGGGACTGGAGATGAGTCAACTTTAGCTAGAAGGCGTCCCAATGATTTGGAGTTTAAAGATCTTAGTGAAAAAATTGATAAAAGTGGGATTGGAGAGGTCAAAACTTTAAGTAGCGATGAACCCACTCTTTTGGATTTCAAGGACTTTAATTATGATAATTGTTCTTTGATAAATTGTATTTCCTTGTTGCAATCCATGTTGAATCACCTCATGCTTATAACCAAAATAAAGCTTTTACTAAACATATCGTTGATGCTATGATGAAATCTTTTGAAGAGAAACTTGAGTTGGAAGTTTCTATCCCTAGAAAGCTTTATTATGAGTGGGAACCTACTATTAAGATTAAGATTAAAGATTATGAGTGCAATGCTTTGTGTGATTTGGGTGCTAGCGTTTCCACTATTCCAAAAAAATTATGTGACGTGCTAGGTTTCCATAAACTTGATGATTATTCTTTGAATTTGCATCTAGCGGATTCCACTGTTAAGAAACCTATGGGAAGGATTAATGATGTTCTTATTGTTGCAAATAGGAATTATGTGCCTGTAGATTTATTGTGCTTGATATAGATTGCAATCCTACATGCCCTATTATACTTGGTAGACCTTTCCTTAGAACGATTGGTGCAATTATTGATATGAAAGAAGGAAACATTAGATTTCAATTTCCGTTAAGGAAGGGCATGGAACACTTTCCAAGAAATAAAATTAAGTTGCCATATGAATCTATTATGAGGGCCACTTATGGATTGCATACCAAAGATGACAATACCTAGATCCGTTGATTTATGCCTAGCTAGGGGCGTTAAACAATAGCGCTTGTTGGGAGGCAACCCAATTTTTTATTTTTGTGTTTTTTGTTTTTGCTTCTGTTTTTCAATAAATACACATTATTACCTCTATAGTAATTGTGTTTTGGTGTTTTAATTAGTGTTTGGGCCAAGTAAGACCTTTGGGATGATCTATGGTGATAGTTGATTTGATTTTGCTGAGAAACAGAAACTTTTGACTCCAGTAGAAGAATTTTCAAAATTCACTGGAGCGTGATAAAGATCTGCATTGTTTACAAAAGATCGATATACGAATTGCCTCCGTTGTCCTAATTTTTCAGAAGTTTTAGAGTTACATAAGTATACAAAGTTTCCAGATTGCTACAGACTGTTCTGTTTTTGACAGATTCTGTTTTCTATGTGTTGCTTGCTTATTTTGATGAATCTATGGGTAGTATCGGGGGGTATGAACCATGGAGAAGTTGGAATACAGTAGATATAACACCATTATAAATTTATAATGAGTTCACAACAGTACCTAAAGTGGTGATTTTTTTTCTTATACTAACGGAGCTTATGAGTTTTCTGTTGAGTTTTGTGTTGTGAAGTTTTCAAGTTTTGGGTAAAGATTTGATGGACAATGGAATAAGGAGTGGCAAGAGCCTAAGCTTTGGGATGCCCAAGGCACCCCAAGCTAATATTAAAGGATGACCAAGCATCTGGGGATTCCCCGGATGGCATCCCCTCTTTCGTCTTCAATCCATCGGTAAATTTACTTGAGGCTATATTTTTATTCACCACATGATATGTGTTTTGCTTGGAGCGTCTTGTATGATATGAGTCTTTGCTTTTTAGTTTGCCACAATCATCCTTGCTATACACATCTTTTGAGAGGGACACACATATATCATGATTTATTAGAATACTCTATGTGCTTCACTTATATCTTTTGAGCTAGGCAATTTGCTCTAGTGCTTCACTTATATATTTTTAGAGCACGGCGGTGGCTTTATTTTATAGAAATTGATGAACTCTCATCCTTCACTTATATTATTTTGAGAGTCTTTAACAGCATGATAATTTGCTTATGTTATGATTTTAGTCCTAATATGATGGGCATCCAAGAGGGATATAATAAAAACTTTCGTATAAAGAGCATTGAATATATGAGAAGTTTGATTCCTTGCATTTGTTTTGAGATATAAAGATGGTGATATTAGAGTCATGCTAGTGAGTAATTGTGGATTGGTAGAAATACTTGTGTTAAAGTTTGTGATTCCCGTATCATGCACGTATGGTGAACCGTTATGTGATGAAGTCGGAGCATGATTTATTTTTTTGATTGTCTTCCTTATGAGTGGCAGTCGGGGACGAGCGATGGTCTTTTCCTACCAACCTATCCCCCTAGGAGCATGAGTGTAGTATTTTGTTTTGATGGCTAATAGACTTTTGCAATAAGTATGTGAGTTCTTTATGACTAATGTTGAGTCCATGGATTACACCCTTCCACCATTGCTAGCATCTCTAGTACCACGCAATTCTCGCCGGTGCGTTACACCCACCATATACTTTCCTCAAAACAGCCATCATACCTACCTATTATGGCATTTCCATAGCCATTCCAAGATATATTGCCATGCAACTTTCACCATTCCGTTTATTATGACACGCACCATCATTGTCATATTGTTCTCATATGCATGAGGCATTCACATAGAGTCATATTTTTGTTCTAGTATCGAGTTGTAATTCTTGAGTTGTAAGTAAATAAAAGTGTGATGATCATCATTATTAGAGCATTGTACCATGTGAGGAAAGGATGATGGAAGCTATGATTCCCTCACAAGTTGGGATGAGTCTCCGGACTTAAAAAAAAGGCCAAAAGAAGCCCAAAAAAGAGGCCATAGAGCCCAAATAAAAAATGAGAGAAAAGAGAGAAGGGACAATGCTACTATCCTTTTTCCACACTTGTGCTTCAAAGTAGCACCATGATTTTCATGATAGAGAGTCTCCTATGTTATCACTTTCATATACTAGTGGGAAATTTTCATTATAGAACTTGGCTTGTATATTCCAATGATGGGCTTCCTCAAATTTCCCTAGGTCATCGTGAGCAAGAAGGTTGGATGCACACCCACTTAGTTTATTTTTGAGCTTTCATACACTTATAGCTCTAGTGCATCCGTTGCATGGCAATCCCTACTCACTTGCATCGATATCGATTGATGGGCATCTCCATAGCCCATTAATTTGCCTAGTTGATGTGAGACTTTCTCCTTCTTTTTGTCTTCTCCACAACCACCATATTCTATTCCACCTATAGTGCTATATCCATGGCTCACGCTCATGTATTGCGTGAAAGTTGAAAAGGTTTTGAGAACATTAAAAGTATGAAACAATTGCTTGGCTTGTCATCGGGGTTGTGCATGATGAAATACTTTGTGTGATGAAGATGGATCATAGCCAGACTATATGATTTTGTAGGGATAACTTTCTTTGGCCATGTTATTTTGAGAAGACATAGTTGGTTTATTAGTATGCTTGAAGTATTATTGTTTTTATGTCAATATTAAACTATTGTTTTGAATCTTATGGATCTGAATATTCTTGCCACAATAAAGAAGATTGCATTAATGAATATGTTAGGTAGCATTCCACACCAAAAATTCTGTTTTTATCATTTACCTACTCGAGGACGAGCAGGAATTAAGCTTGGGGATGCTTGATACGTTTCCAACGTATCTATAATTTTTGATTGTTCCATGATATTATATTATCTAACTTGGATGTTTTATATGCAATACCATACTATTTTATATCATTTTTTGGGACTAACCTATTAACCTAGTGCCCCGTGCCAGTTGCTGTTTTTTCCTTGTTTTTGACTTTTTCAGAAAGGAATATCAAACGGAGTCCAAACGGAATAAAACTTGGGAAGGGGGCCAGAAGAGTCCCGAGGGCACCACAAGCCCTCAGGGCGCGCCCCCTGGCTTGTGGGCCCCTCGGGAGTCCATCGACCTCCGTCTCAGCTCTATAAATCCTAAAATATTCCCAAACCACGAGAAGCGTCCACAAAAATACTTTTCCGCCGCAGCAAGCTTCTGTTCTCGTGAGATCCCATCTTGGGACCTTTTCCGGCGATCTTCCGGAGGGGGATTCGATCACGGAGGGCTTCTACATCAACCCTATTGCCCTACCGATGATGTGTGAGTTGTTTACCATAGACCTATAGGTCCATAGCTAGTAGCTAGATGGCTTCTTCTCTCTCTTTGATCTTCAATGCCATGTTCTCCGCGTTGTTCGTGGAGATCTATCCTATGTAATCTTCTTTTGTGGAATGTTTGTTGAGATCCTATGAATTGTGGATTTATGATCAGTTTATCTATGAATATTATTTGAGTCTCTTCTGAATTCTTATATGCATGATTTGATATCTTTGTATTTCTCTTCGAATTATCGGTTTGGTTTGGCCAACTAGATTGGTTCTTCTTGTAATGGGAGAGGTGCTTAGTTTTGGATTCAATCTTGCGGTGTCCTCACCCAGTGACATAGTAGGGGTAGCGAGGCACGTATTGAATTGTTGCCCTCAAGGATAAAAAGATGGGGTTTATATCATATTGCTTGAGTTTATCCCTCTACATCATGTCATCTTGCTAGAGGTGTTACTCCGTTCTTATGAACTTAATACTCTAGATGCATGCTGGATAGCGGTCGATGTGTGGAGTAATAGTAGTAGATGCAGGCAGGAGTCGGTCTACTTCTCACGGACGTGATGCACTACTGGAATCAGAGTATTTGCCATCAGCCACTTCTTTGCCGTCTGCTAGCTGACGGCAAAGGAGGTCCTTGCTGTCTGCTTTCAAAAAACAGACGGCAAAGAACTGGTTGATGGCAAAGATACTGTTTGCCATCAGCCACTTCTTTGCCGTCTGCTAGCTGACGGCAAAGAATATTTGTCGTCTGCTAGCAGACGGCAAAGAGGTGGGTGGGCCCAGTGGAGGCTAACGCCGCCTCTTTGCCATCTGCAAGCGGACGGTAAATATTCTTTGCCGTCAGCTAGCAGACGGCAAAGAAAATAATACCTAATGGCTAACGGCGCACCCCCCACCTCCTCTCTTTCTTCTCTCTCTCCCTCTCTCTCCTCTCCCCCGACCCCCACACCCGCCGGCCGCCGCCCCCGACCCCCACCGCCCACGTCGCCCCTGACCCCCATCGCACCCGCCGGCCGCCGTCCCCGACCCCCACATCGCCCCGTCGCCCCGCCCAGACCGCCCGCCGCCTCACCCAGGCCACAGAGTTGCGGCCGCCCTACCGCCCCGGCGTCGCTCCGCCCAGGCCGCCCGCCGCCCCGGCGCCCCTCCGCCCAGGACGCCCGCCGCCCCGGCGCCGCCCCGCCCAGGCCACAGAGCTGCGGCCGCCCCGGCGCCCTGCCGCCCCGGCGCCGCTCTGCCCAGGCCACCCGCCGCCCCGGCGCCCTCCGCCTGCTGCCCCTTCGCCCAGGACGCCCGCAGCCCCGGCGCCCCTCCGTCCAGCCGCCCCCCTCGGTGAGGTTCTTGATTTTTTTTTCTTTTTTTTTCTTGCTTTTTTTATTTAGGTTGTACTGTTAGTAGATTTTAGGTTAGTATAATTTAGGTTAGTTGATTTAGTTGCTTTTTTTAGGTTGTACTGTTAGTGCATTTTAGGTTAGTAGATTTTAGGTTATTAGATTTTAGGTTAGTTGATTTTTGTTTATTTAGTTATATTTTAGGTTAGTCATATTTTAGGTTAGTACATTTTATGATGAAAAAAAAAGAAAAGAAGAAAAATTAGAAGTGTAGAGGAAAAAGGAAAATAAGGAAAAAGAAGAAGAAAAAGAAGAAAAGAGGAAGAAGGAAAAGAAGGAAGAAGAAGAAAAAGAAGGAGAGGAAAAAGGAAAATAAGGAAGAAGAAGAAGAAGAAGAAGAAGAAGAAGAAGAAGAAGAAGAGGAGGAGGAGGAGGAGGAGGAGGAGAAGAAAAGGGGGAGGAGAAAAAAAGAAGAAGAAGAAGAAGAAGAAGAAGAGGAGGAGGAGGAGGAGGAGGAGGAGGAGAAAAGGGGGAGGAGAAAAAAAGAAGAAGAAGAAGAAGAAGAAGAAGAAGAAGAAGAGGAGGAGGAGGATAAGAAGAAAAGGGGGAGGAGAAGAGAAGAAGAAGAAAAGAAGAAGAAGAAGAAGAAGAAGAAGAAGAAGAAGAAGAAGAAGAAGAAGAAGAAGAAGAAGAAGAAGAAGAAGACGAAGAGGAGGAGGAGGAGGAGGAGGAGGAGGAGGAGAAGAAGAAGAAGAAGAAGAAGAAGAAGAAGAAGAAGAAGAAGAAGAAGAAGAAGAAGAAGAAGAAGAAGAAGAAGAAGAAGAAGAAGAAGAAGAAGAGGAGGAGGAGGAGGAGGAGGAGGAGGAGAAGAAGAAGAAGAAGAAGAAGAAGAGGAAGAATAGAAGAGGAGAAGAAGAAGAGGAAAAAGGAAACCCGGTCGAGGATCGCCGATGGGGTGCGTCGGCGCCGACGGAACCGGGTCGAGCATCGCCGGTTGCCAAAACCGGGTCGACGTTTGATATGGATTTTCTGTAAATCAAAAACAGGGCAGAAAACAGCAACTGGCACTTGGCACTATGTCAATAGGTTAGTCCCAAAAAATGATGTAAAGTTGCTGTAAAATTATTATAAAACATCCAAGATTGATCATATATCAGCATGGAACAATCAAAAAATATAGATACGTTGGAGACGTATCACCGGGCTGCACCTGCCGGCGAGCAGAGCAGGGCCAGGCGGGGTCGGCAGGAGGCGGTGGCGCCCGGGGTCAAGGAGGTGGTGGTAACCACCGGCGGTGGGTACTCGGGGTGGACTCGCGCAGCGGCGGGATGGCATGGCCGGCGGGGTCGGCGAGGCGGCGGCGGCGCGGGAGCACGGGACGGGGCTCCTCTGGCAGGACGCCGGCGCGATGGCGGGGAGAGGGCGGCGGCTCCTGGGCGACACGGTGAGGAAGGTGGGGCACGGGTGGCTCGAGCCCGGATTAGCCCGGGGCGAGCTCCATTGGGCAGCGGCGGATCCGACCTGCAGAGAGAGAGAGAGAGAGAGAGAGAGAGAAAGAGAGAGAGAGAGAGAGAGAGGCCTGGCAAGGGGGCCCCACCCAGGTCAAAACTGCCGTTGACTAGTGCCACATCAGCAGCGGGTGGAGAAAAACCAGCCAGGGGGTGTTTTGTCCGGTTTGGGTTTGTTTGGGGGGTAAAAGAAGCCGAAAAATAGATCAGGGGGTAAAGTGAACCACCCACTTTATTCAGGGTAGTAAAATGGACTTTTTCTTTCCAAGTAAATGTCTTAACATATAATCACTATTATAAAGGATCTCATCTATTACCGGTTTTTCACGGTTCATGCCATAAGAATCAAAAATTTCCCTAGCCTCCCATATTATGTAATCAAATTCATTCATAAGAACAAGGGTGGCTAACTTTTTAGCTTTCGGATTCTTTATAACAGGTAGCTCGTAAAACAATCTCTGCAAGGTAGGGTGGGTACGGATAAATCTATTCTCAAGTTTCAAAACTAGTGCAAAATATCTTCCGCATAAGATTTAGTTCTTTTAAGTATAGGAATATCATCAAGAGTCAAATTTCCAACACGGTTGAAAAAAATCGTGGATATGTTCTTTTCCCAAATCTAGACACATGATGGTGTCTAGATTGGATCTGGAACTTGCGGCGGCTAGAATTGTGTTTCGTCGAATCCCCTAGGGTTTTTGGATTTTCGGGGTATTTATAGAGCAAAGAGGCGGTGCGGGAGGCGGCCGAGGTGGGCACAACCCACCAGGGCGCGCCTGGGCCCCCAGGCGCGCCCGGGTGGGTTGTGATCCCCTCGGAGCCCCCCTCTGGTACTTCTTTGGCCCAACATGTGTCTTCTGGTCCAGAAAAGTTCTCCAAAAAGTTTCGCTGCATTTGGACTCCGTTTGGTACTGATATTCTGCGAAGTAAAAAACAAGCAAAAAAATAGTGTTGTCACTGGGCACTATGTCAATAGGTTAGTCCCAAAAAATGATATAAAGTTGCTATAAAATGATTGTAAAACATCTAAGAATGATAATATAACAGCATGGAACAATCAAAAATTATAGATACGTTGGAGACGTATCAATACCTTGCTGGAATTTATTTGTGTTTACTTTATTTTACGTTTTAGTAATCTTTTATATCTATATCTATCAGATCTCATCCTTGCAAGTGACCATAGAGGGATTGACAATCCCTTTATCGCGTTGGGTGCAAGTGTTTGATTGTTTGTGCAGGTGCATAGATTGGAGACTTGCTTGTACCTCCTACTGGATTGATACCTTGGTTCTCACTGAGGGAAATACTTATCTCTACTTTGATGCATCACCCTTTCCTCTTCAAGGGAAAAACCACCGCAAGCTCAAGAAGTAGCAATATCGATGACGATCATCATCCTCAAGCCTTGGCGGTGGGTGTTCCTGATAGTAATTAGGATGGCCTGTCCAACATGAAGATTTTTGCCAACGAGGAAGCTCTTCCACCCAACCGAGCTTAAGTGTGTGCGACCGTCCGTGTCCACGCCGTACGCACAGGTGGTGACAGAGCCCCTTGCGGTAAGGCGTATTCCAGCAGAGCCTTCTTCATCAGGCCCGATACCACAACTCACAGATAGGCTCTTTGGCAATTTCTGAATAAGAAAAACATATCAATTAATAAGTAGCCTCGCACATACTCTTGCAAATATATTTCTACTAAGTATAGATTTCTACACTATCAAAAGACAGTACTACATTTCTACTAAGCATGAATTCTACTAATAAGTATGGATGGACACTATTAACAGTTCCTTGGATTCTACACTAAGCATATATATCATTGGACTCTAGCTACACTAAAGCATATCATCGATCGGATTCTATAGTAAGCATATATATCACTAGACTCTAGCTACACACTAAAGCATATCATCGATCGGATTCTACGGTAAGCATATATATCATTGGACTCTAGCTACACACTAAAGCATATCATCGGATTCTACAGTAAGCATGTCATTTGGACTCTACACTAATTAAGCATGTCATCGGACTCGACACTAAAGCATATCATCGGCTAGCTTCTAAACAGCATATCATCAGATTCTACACTAAGCATATCATTGGATTCTACACTATGCATATCATCGGATTCTACATACAGATAATTTGCATTTGTAAGTATAACAATAAAGCATATCATCAAATTACTACAGTAAGTATAACATACCATGACATGCCGATCTACCATGGTACTTGTTAGGCGGGTCACGTATGGCACCCCGGCGAAGTCAGCACGCGGCGGAATTATGTCCCATAGGTTGCCCACCTCCTCCTTGCTCAGCCTCATTCTTGGAGCATAGATGGCTTCATCAAGTGGGTCCTCATCATCTTCCTCCGTGTTGACATAAATGACGGCCAGCTTGGGTCTTTCTGCTCTGAAGGAGAAGCTGATCAACTCACCACCAGTGATACCCATGTGGGCGATGAAATGGACCCATCCATCTCCTCCCATCTGCGACATATTTCGTCCTTTCTTGACCTCCATAGTGTAGGGGCCCCCAGGAGCCTCAAAGGTCACAGTGTCTCCGGTCAGCTTGTTGAATTCCAACCTCACATTGCATGGGACGATCTGTGTAAAAAAAAGAAAAATGATATATACACAATACATTAATGCCAGTAACACTAAAAACAAAATAGTTGTTGCAAGTTTCATATAATTTGTTACCGCCGCATGAAAAAAAACTTGGCTGGAAGTAGATGCCGAATAGCGTGCCAGTTGCAAGGCTGCTGGCGCACCTTGACTTGCACAGTCGACATGGTGGTGGTGGTGGCGCCATTTTCCTATTATATATAAGCATTGATTAGATAGAGTTAATTAAACATCAATGTTTGTTCTAACGCAAGCATTCATCAGATAGAGACAAAACATCGGATAGATATAAACAATGCATTGATTCATTATCGGATAGACAAATATAGGGTTTAATTATGTCAATGTTAGGGAAACTACTAGGGAAACATCATAGGGTTTATTTCAATGTGTTAGGGAAACTACTAGGGAAAAACATCATAGGGTTTATTTCAATGTTAGGGAAACTACACTAGGGAAACATCTCATATATATATCAATGACACTAGGGAAACTACACTATAATTAGTAACAAATTAACTATGTCAATCCTAATACACTACAAACATCACAAGCCTACCTCTACCAACAAACATTCACCTAAGCCTACCTCTACAATGTCATCAATCCTAATATACACTACAAACACACACACACACACAATCCTAATATACACTACAAACACACATAAACACTAAATATGCAGTGGGGCGGCGGCCGGAGTGGGGGCGGCGGCGGAGTGGCAGGGGGTGGCCGGAGTGTGGGCGGCGGCAGGGGAGTGGGGAGGCGGCCGGAGTGGGGCAACAGCAGGGGAGTGGGGACGGTGGCAGATCGGAGTGGGGCAGCAGCAGTGGAGTGGGGAGGCGGCCGGAGTGGGGCGGCGGAGGAGTGGGGGCGGCCGGATAGTGGGGTAGCAGGGGAGTGGGGAGGCGGCCGGACTATGAGCGGCGGCGGCCAGAGTGGGGCAGCAAGGGAGTGGGGAGGCGACAGGCGGCGAGAGCGAGGGGAAGGAGCAGTGGAGGGCGGCGACCGAGAGGCGGCGGCAAGAGCGTGCGGGCGGCGAGAGAGGGGGCGACGAGAGGGGGCCGAGAGGAGCAGCGGAGGGGATGAGCATTACCCGCGCCGGCGACGAGGGGACCTGCGGCGGCGATGGCAGTGGCGGCTGGGAGGAACCCTAACCGCGGCGGCGGCGGCGGGTGGAGGGGAGAGGAATGGGACGATCGAAGTGAGGGTGCGGGGGAGGGGGGGGTTTCACTTGGTGTAGTAGTAGCGCCGTGTACGGGCCGGCGCCGTGATCGCAAGACAAAGAAGTGTACTTGCAACCGATGGCAACAATCAGGAGTACCTTGTCCACATGTCATTGCTTGTGTGAGGCAAGAGAACATTGATCCTCTTTTTCTCTAGTGGACAAGGGTTACTCCATTGAGATGCACAAGAAAGCCTATATATGCCAACATAGTACATCCTTGCAAAGATAGGACTGAATGGGAGAAGATGAATGGACCTATCATTCTACCTCCTGTGTACCAAAAGCATGTTGGAAGACCAACAAAGAAGAGAAGGAAAGCACCAAGTGAAATAGATTGTAGGGGTGGGGGAAAAAGAATGTCAAGGCATGGGGTGATTATGCACTGCAGCTGATGTGAACTACCAGATCATAATAGAAATGGTTGCTACTGGTTCAAAAATGGCTTAGTTCCACCAAATTAATTCAGTACCACTAAATGTTCCAACAACACCTGCTGCACCTACCTAACCCTGAACCAGTCTCTACTCAGGTTAATTTCATCTATAGTCACTGTTCATTTCATCTTGTTCATGCATTGTACTCATCTATTTCATGTTGTACAGGAGAGTAGCATCCATGGACCTACTGTTTTACCATGCATCTTACCAAGACACATTTATTGGAAGATTATCTCAGGAAGTAAGTGACATGCATCTTACCTGAATCTTATGCAGCATTGTTCAAATTGATCAAGGAATTAAACTGTTTGTAATCTATATATGCAGGTACCTACTGTCGGGAATGTGGCAGTAGTGCCTATTCCACAGTCATCATTCATAACTGAAGCCCAGAGCCAAGTTGATGCCCAACCCACTACAAGTACTGAGACAAGGTGAGATGGCACAGAAATTGCTTGCTCTGCAGAGGGATAAGACCAAGGCAATTGAAGACAAGAATCTAGCCATTCTAGAGGCCAAGTTGGAAGCTCAGTTGAAGAAAGCAGAGGATGCGGCTCAGAAAAGAATTGAGAAAGAACATGAGAAGGCTGTAAAAGCTCAAGCAAAGGCAGCAGAAATAGCAGCTAAAAGGGGAGAAGAAGAAGGCAGAAGCTGAGCTGAACAAGCTTGCAAGAGCAGAGACAAAGAGCATCATAGCAGAAGTCAACAAAGAGGTTGCTGACAAGAAGAAGCAACTAGCACTAGCACTAGAGAAGAAGATTGCAGAGAAGAAGCTGGAAATAGAGAGGAGGTATGCACAGTAAGCTGAAGAGAAAGCTACATTATATTACAGCAAGAAGCAGCACAAAGAGGTTGGTCTGCCACTGGATCAAGTGCACAACCCCCTACAAACACAACCGAGAATGAGGAGGATGGATGCTTTCATGCCTCAGATAAAAAAGAAAGTTAGTATGTTTGATGAGTTCAGGTGTCCAAGGAAGAAGTGAAGACAAGAAGATGATTTTCTCAATAATTTATTGGTGTAATATATCTGTATGTCGTTGCTAGCTCATCTGTTTGAGCTAGACTCCTGTAGTTCAGAACCTTATGGTCCTTTTGGTTTGTGTCAACCTGCCTATCAGGATGTTGCTCATGTGTTTGAGCAACTTTTGCTACTTTGACAAACTCATTTGAAATGAGACGTTATTGCTCATCTGTTTGAGCTTTTATGCATGCATGGCGTTGCCTATATTTCCTTTCCCTTTTAGTCTCTTTTGTTTCATCTATCTATTTCAACTAGGTAACACAACAAAAATTTATGACAGAAAACCAACTTGCATTTCAGAAGTTCCAACAAATGCATACATGCATACTCGCATTCATTCCATCTTACATTACTGCCGTGCCATATAATGGCTTTTTTCAGTACCTAAGTAACACACAGCAAACTAAAGAGTCTCCAAACTAAACAACCGGCCACTAGACCAAACCTGATACAAATTAATGCATACATACTTGCATTTCACACCTGATACACACCCACCTAAACCAACAATGATGAAAACACAAAGCACACACAGCATGCTAAGCACAATCTTCAGTAAGAAACACCTCCGAAAACGCGCGCGGGCTCCTAGACGGCAAAGCGGGCACCGCCAACAGGCTCCTGGACATCTCCGCCTGCCTCACGTGCTGCTCTTGCCCGGCGGGCCTCTGCCGCTGCTGCTGCGGCGTCCCTTGCCGGGAGCCTTGGCTGCTCTCCTCCGAAAAAACCTGTTTACAGGACAATTAATGCACTTGAGAAACAGTCATCCACAACAAGAAAGAAAAGTTGGGAATGTTAATATGATGGGATTACCTTGCGACTTGGCCCATTTCACGAGCGTGTATACTCCATACCCAATGCCCAGTAAACCAACAAAGCCACCTAACAACGAAGGCAACAGCACTGACAGAGATACGCGACCGTGCGAGACCACGGGTGAAGAAGGAGGTGGTGGTGGTGGGGGGGGGGGGGGTAAATCGGTCCACATTGGCCAGGAGTCACCTGCTGTTCTCCTCCACATATGTTGTAGAGAAAGAGAATGTGTTGTCGATCCATATGGCTGCTCTCACGAACTTCTCCCTCTTCGCTCACTAGGCACAGGCAGCTCTGCTCCACGATCGTAGAGACGATCTGGCAGCAAATTGGACTAGGCGCGTTCTCGCTCGTGTCACAAGTCAGCACAAGTCGGTCTGCCAACTGCCTTGCAGCGCACTTGTTGTCGTACAGAGCACCTGCACCTGCACCGAATTCAGTCATTTAATTGTTACAAAAGTTCAGTAACACAGGATCGAACATAACACAGAATGAATCAGAAGCAATAGCTAAACTAGAGCATCACACACACAAATCAGAGCAGAGCAGAGCAATGTAGAGGACTCAGGCATTCATATATAGCACGCACACAAATCAGAGCTAATAAACTGCTCTTCCACCCACAAATCAAATATTGAGCAGCAGCCAGAAAGTAAGTACACTAAGCAGAAGTGAAGTGCATATGGATTCATGCTCGATCGATCGGATAATAGTGTGCAGTAGTCTACTTACCGGACACAGAGACCTGGGATGACGACGAGCCTGCTGATGCTGAGTGTGGCACCGCCGGGGAGATGGCAGCAGCGGAGGAAGTAGCCCTGGAGTGGGTGGCGCCGTGGCGCTGCTGAGCCTGAGGTGGCTTGTCGGCGCCTCATCTGCAAAACCACATCCACATTAGTAATAAGAAGAGGATAACAGCATGCAGGCAACAAACGGAAGTAGAAGGGTTAGCTGGCTTACGTGGTGGCTGCTGCGTCTGCGTGCGGCCAGGTCCGGGTGAGGGGGGCGGGGCGAAGACGACGGCAGCAGGGGGAGCTGGTCCTGTACGTTGGTACATGGTCGACAAACAACAAGTACTCTAATAATTAGCAGGGGCGGCCGTACGTATTTCAAATTCGAAAACCGCAGCAAACAAACAAACAAACAAAGCATGCAGTTGATTAGACGATGACGAGCAGCTACGACGGATAAGAAAGTAGAGAGACTCCGTCGTTAAAGCTGCAACGACGGACGGACGGACGGACAGCTAGCTATCATCTGTCTGATTGGTTGTTTCCCCGCCTTTTGACTGCTGCAAAACGAACGTCCCAGAGGAGAGGAGAGGATCGATCGCCATGGCGGCTCTCCAGCTAGCAACTCCAGATCCAGTCCATGGAAGAAGACCGGTAACTCGCAAGACCCCGCGCGCGAATCGAACACTGAATCGTGGGGGGCCAAGAGGGAGAGGCGGGCGAACGTACGTACGTACCTTGGCAGGCGGCGGCGGCGGCGAGGTGGGCGCGCATTCCGCCGCAGGAGGTGTAGACCGTGAGGAGGCCCCCGGCGGCGACGCGGCAGAGGCAGCTCCCGAGGTCGACGGCGGCCACCACCGCTTCGCAGCAGTGGTCGGAGGGGAGGTCCGTTGCGCACAAGTGCGCGATCTTTGGTGGCCAGCAGGGCCGGCTCGCACGGCTGCGGCCCCTCCATGACGGTGGCGGCCGCCGCGGCCGCGGCCGGGAGCAGCAAGGCCAGGAGGAGGAGGCGGAAGGGCCCCTCCATGCCTGCCTCGCTCGGTTCTCTCTCTAGGGTTTCCTCTCTGCGGCGGGGCGGAGTGGGATTCGGCGGGTGGAATGGATGGAAGAAGAGAAGCGGGTGGTGCGATGAGAGAAGCGGGTGGCAGCCTTATAAAGGCGAGGCAGACGAGCCGTGAAGGCTAAGCTAAGCTCGGGGGGGATTGGACGGTTGAGATGCAGCTGCCAGGAATCCTATGCCTCCGTTCGAGGCGTGGACGGTTGAGATGCAGCTGCCAGGAATCAAAACCGCTCCCGGCCGGCGTCACTCACGTGAGAGAGAGCGTGGGGAAGGGTTGGTGGGCGGTTGACTGACGTAAACACATTTCTTTTCTTTTCTTGGGATTCCTGGGATAAAGCCAGCCTACCACTACACTACACGCGCCCATATTTTCGAAAATCCATCTATCTATTTCTTGGCAGACTGTAGGAAGGATCTGGAATGAAACATTGGATTCCGAAAATCAAACGGCATTTTAAATAAATAAATTATTAATAATGCAACACTTTTTACCTTTCTTTCTCCTCTCCTGCAATGACATGGCCCATATTTGAAGGAATTGTTTTCTACTCAAATTCAAGCCCACGCACGCACGCAGGGACGACGGAGCTGGGCCGGGCCCCCGGTCCGTGGAAAATGTTACAACCTATTATCTATAATATAGTTTTTTCTTGAGCAATATTCTTATTACGTGTTGAAATCTGTGTTTAAATTATTAATGAATATTATAAGAAGCATAAAAATAATATCTCTTCTTGTAGGTATGTCTTATTAAGTGTTGCAACTTTTTATTGAGCAATATTCTTATTAAGTCAGTGTTGAAATCTTCTGTGTGTTAATAATGAAATCTCCTATCAAGTGTTGGAATCTTCTTTATTGCTGGAATGTCTTATTTAGGTACTCCTATTTCTTATAAAGTGTTGGAATCTTCCTATATAGAAATAATAATGGTACTACCGTAAGATATGTGCTTCTAGCATCAAGGTCTTTAAATGAGCTACTCCTTCCCATCATCCATATTAATTATCGCTCGCTCAAATGGATGTACTATATATATAGCACTAGATACATCCATTTTAGCGATCAGAGTGAGTACTAGAAATTTTAATTAGGCCAATTGATAGGTACTATTTTATTGCTTGCTTGATCTTTCCTGCACCGGATCCCCATCTCTCCATCTATACAAGCCCTGTGTTGATAGACCAATCGTGCATATCTTTTGCCTAGCATTTTCAAACTGCATTACAAGAGGATGGACGCTCTAGCCTTGCTACTGTCTCTCCATCTCCTATGCTCCGCACCTACTGCACAATGTATGTATGCACTTCCACAGAGAGTTCTTTCTCACCTTTCAGTATCTGTTGCTTGTTTGTAAATAATCAGTCCAAAATACTCCCTCCGTTCCTAAATATTTGTCTTTGTAGATATTCCACTGTGAACCACATACGGATGTATGTAGATGCATTTTAGAGTGTAGATTCACTCATTTTGCTTTGTATGTAGTCCATATTAGAATCTCTACAAAGACAAATATTTAGGAACGGAGGGAGTAATCAGTTACTTTCGCAGGAACCAAGACACCGCATTTCCTGTGATCATTCATGTTTATGAATTTTGCATGTGCAACTGCACCTGCTTCCCGGCCCAACCTAAAGCGTTTGAACCCAAACGCCTCAAGTGTCCAAAGAACTCCCGGTGCATGTTTCTTATCAACACTCTCAGAGTCTCAGTTATCAGAAAAGAAAGATAAATTTGTTTGTATGTCACATGGCAACATACCAGCGTTGCGACAGATATAGCAGAATTAGTAAACCCTAAGAAGAGGGAGGATGCAACATAAGGATGGATACACAGAGTCTTTGACATCAAAGATGACAGGGAGGCTAGCTTTCACCAAACACTAGTTACAATAAGAGCCGCCCTCCAAGATTCATTCCTGGCTTCAGATCCTAGATTGACAGGGAAGCTTCTCTCTACTCGCTGTTTGTACCTTCTCGACGCCCACCCAGACCGGGACCGAGGGCAGCTTCTTTCTACATTCCCGACACCACAAAAGGGAACCGACCACCCTACGTCGCCACTGCCACTGGAGCGAGCCTGACAACATCCCAGGCCACCCTCATCACACCGCCGTGCCTCGACTCCGCCTCCTGGAAAGTCCTCCCGGATGCCTCGGAAGGGTGGGGGAGCTCCCTCCACTTCTCGACCTTGAGCTCGGTGACGTCGATGATGCAGATGTGGCTCTCCGCCAGGCTCTTCCCCTGCGCCCTACCCTCGACCTGGAAGATCTCGCCCCTGCCGACTTCGTTCCCTTCGTTGTCAATCAGCACAACAGGGCGGCCAGGCTCGAATGACAATGATCTTGTGAACGGGCGGCTCGTCATCATGTCTTGTGTACTTTGCTCGCTGGAGTCTGGGGTAACAAGCCTGCTGCTGCCCTTGGAGTTGGATAAGCCTAGAGCATTCAGCACCCTTGAAGGCGGCAGATAGCTCTCCTCACCAGCACTCTCTGAGGAGTCGCCCAACTGAGAAGTAGCTGGTGTAGATGACTTGTCTGCACCCTCGCCCTCGTATGGCACTCCTCTTTCTTTCGCGATACGAGCAAGCTTGGCTTTTCTGTTGTTCAGCCTAGATAGAATTTAAAAGAAAAGGCTATTATTACAAACAGATACAGAATACAGGAATAACTAAATTTGAAGGACTAAGAGTTGGTTATATTATGGAGCAGTACATTCCTAGGAAAGAAGACGGATAATTTCACCTTACCAATTCTTTAGTTGCGATGATGTGATCTCTGCACCCTGAAAAGTACGGACGCATTTCCATTAATCAGACAAAGCCCAAACTAGTTAGTCAGACCTAACGAAACATTTACCCAACTGAAAGCCATATATATCATCCGCAAAAACAATAAAAAAGTAAAAGGCATATAATATATAATACCTGCCCACTCAACTTCTCTGCCCATGTCTGAAGGGAAGCGGCATTCTTATGCATCTCGGGCTCATCAACCAGAGCATTCTCAATTTCATTTACCTGCCCGTCATTCATGATAGTTCGCTTCTTTCCTCTCCTGCTAGGCTGCCGCTCATCCTCGTCCCGGAGACCACTTTCCTTGGTAGGTTCTGGTGTTTTGAAATGGTCTACACTTCTGCAGCGTGGGACCTCCATGCTGGTAGCAGTACTGGCACCCGGATAGCTGGTTGTTCGCGCGACGCCAAGATGGATTAGGTTCTGACCGACTGAATTTTGCAGGACCCCACCATTTGTAGTGGCACGGTTTCTTGGAGTCTCATCCCTAGCATTTCCCTCTTGTCTCATGGGGGGCGTCGCCATAGACTCTTCAATGTCTTGCACATCCTGCTAGTATCAGTTTTGGATTGGGATCAAATACATTACCAAGTCAATGGCTAATATTAATGTAATCGATGATGTTACCTTAGGGGGGCCATCCATATTGGGATCTGGAACACTAGCCCTTGCTGGCTGGGGCTGCTGCACCGGTTGCAAGTCTACCTTCATTTCTGATGTGACGTCACTTTTTGCCACCTAAAACATCACATAATGAAATCATCTCACATAAGAAAATGAGGTACTGGCAAAAACTTTGAGTAGACTGCTAAGAAGTATGAAGCTACCACCCAATGCATGGTTCCAGGCTATTTTCTAGTTTACACACTGAGCACACCCATCACACCAACCATACAAAAGAAACAATGAATTTGCCTGAGGACAATTATGCACTTTAAAACTATAATTGTAGAAATGTAATTTACTAATTTTACTGATTATCCCTTGAGAACCAGAGAACAGACCCTAAACATAATGCTTTGGTGTGATCTTTGAGATCAATGAGTAAAGCAAACAAACCTGCGATATTCTCTGTCCAACTTGCGATTTACACCAACGTTGCAACTTATAAGCAAAATCACTGCAGAGAGGAAAAGTAAAGCTTAGAGAAGCATCAACAAAGTTGTCAGGTGAGTGCAACAAATTCAAACCAATCAGGCATAAAACAAGAAAAGTATAAAGAATATTGTTTCTATGTGGCACACCAAGGACCAGTCAAAATGACATTACCCACCTTAATAGTTGCACATCTTCCTCATTTAACAAGTTACCAGGGATTAATGATTTTGCATAATGGGACAAAGATCCTGCAAACCCAGCAAAAGAAGACATAAGATATGCAATGCGATGAATTAACATAATCACAACAAATTGTAAAACAAAAGACAAGTGACTGTACCCAAGTTTGTACAAACTATAGTGATCTCATCAGCTGCTGGATGGTCCAATGATGGCTTGGGACTCTCTGATAACAAGTATTTCTGAAATTTCTGAAGAAAGAGGTCTCTTTCTTGCTCTGTTAACATACATGACAATGGAACTTGCGTTTAACAAGGTTACACAAAAAATCGTACGGCATCTCATAGCAACTAAGAGAAGTTCTGACCTTCGCATATGTTTGGAACAAAGACGTGCAAATTTGCTATTATTTTCACCACACAGGATGTTCTTGTCTGTGCATATTGTATTGAAGGCATGCTGATAGAGCGGAAATTGCATGAATAGTTAACTTTAGCTTCAGTCAGCATATTTGAAGCAGCTAACAGTGCCAGGTCAACTGCACCAAATGGATCATAATCAAGATTAGCATCATCTTCCATCACTGGCAGATCGACAGAGCACCAACTCGAGACAAACTCATCATGAGGAGTCGCCAAAATTTGCGTCAGAAAGGGAATCTGCAGAAAATATGAACAAAATTGAATTCGCTAAAATAACAGTTTTGCGGTTGCAAAAGGACTATATATAACCCTATCAAGGTAGGTATTAAAAGCAGTGGGTTCCAAAGCATACAGTATTAGTTATGAAGGAAGATCTAAAGTTTGAATCATCAGAAAAGACGTCAACGAGGCGCAATGCACTGATAAGCACAGAACCCATGGGGTAACTCTTATCATGGGAACCGGCAGCAGGTTTTTGTTTCCTTCCAAATGCGATCTTCAGCAAATCAAGAACCTGCAGTAATCATTGTGATAAATTTGATAGCAACTGAATGATATTTTCAGATGCTGCAGAAAAGGAGTAATTTCAACCCCAGCTGTGGTCAGACCTAGGAGAACTAACCTCCAGCCCTAGTTGCATGCTCTTCGGTAAAGTGGCGACTTCATCGAGGTAAGAAATACTTTCAGATTCACACAGTTGTAACAACTACAGAATGTTTATACCAGGCATTAGTTACAAACACAACACTGGCAGTAGACAGTAGTAGTACTTGAATTAAACAAAGTAATTCAAGACTCATGACAAACTTACGATAGAAAGGATTTTAGCCTTCTGTCTGGAAATGGAAGAAGCGATGTCAGTTGATCCTTTGAGCCATTCTGGAACACCTAACTTCAATATCGTAAACGAGAGTGACAGTATACCTCCATTTCTACAGAGCTCCTGCATTTAGTAACTTCTTGAGTCAATACCCTCCAAGGGCATACCATGTAATGATATACAGAAACAGTAACATATTCGAGTACATACTCAGTTCTTTTAATAGAAACACAGAAAGATGTATGTGTCACTAAATTAAAATATTGTTCCACACACTAGATTAGTCTATAGGTTAATCTAATTTCTGGAAATCTTGTTCAAGGGGGTAGCAAGATGGAATTGGACTAAAACTGGAGAACAAGTAATGAGTTTTTTTAGGGAGAGAACAAGTTATGAGTTAGTGTGACATAATTCTATTTGCGTCACTGATCAGTATGCCAAAACGAGTATATCTTGATAAATCATAAAGAAGACAAGGAGCTCACATTCAGCAGTTTTTCCAATAACACTGGAACTAAAAATACAAGGAAATGAGGCGCATAGAAAAATACAGGACCTTGTTTTTTAAAATACGATCTCGGAATAACTTCTGCTGGCACAGTGACAAGAGAAATTGCAATGATGCTTCGCACTGTTGGCATATGAAGTAAGTGAGTTGTGAGTCAAAAGGACCAACAGGAAAGGCTTTGGTGCCCAATGTTGATAGCCTGACACTCAATAACCTCATATCTTCATGCAGACTATCAAAGGCTACATCCATAAAGATATCAACCTGACCACAAAACAGCAAATATTAACAGAGATGAATAGATTGAATACAAAGTACCTAACAGGCAGATCTATGTCTTGCTGGTATAACATTCGTATCAAAGGATGCCATAGTGATCCAGGGAGTACACAAAGAAAGAACTATGAGAAGGACAGGTGTTTACTTTTTTTCTACCGAAATATCTTTCTACTGAGATGTATAAACGAAACAGGAAACAAAAACTAAACAGTAGTCAGCAAAAACTTATCAGCAACTAAGGTTCAGATAAAGCAGTAGAATAGCTAAAGGAAGTTAAATACTACTCCCTCTGTAAACAAATATAAGACGTTTTAGGTCACTAAAGGTCACTAGTAGTGACCTAGTGACCTAATAACATAAACTCTTAGAATTATATAATAAATGATGCCTGCAGATAACCACCTGTAATAATATAGCACAACCAAAGAAATTGACACATTTTAAGAATACTACTAATTTTAGCTCAGATTGACCTGGCAGCTACACTTGCTACTAATCTGGTTGAACCACAAAACACCACATGTATAACTGAATTTGATTGGATCTCTAAGAAAAGAGTTGACACTCCGCAATATGTTACAAATTCTATTCAGGATGAGGACAAAGCCAGTGATAAACATGTCATTATCATTTACGAAATCAACTTGCAGCACAACGAGATTATTACAGAAAAGTTGGTCGTGATGATGAAAAACAACAAATCTGTGAGTTTAGAAATCAAAAGCAATGCAAAATAGGGGACAGGTTAAAAATAGAATTTAAACATGAAAATTAACATAATATGAAGAAACTAGTTATATATAGTTCACCGTTTCTTCAGAATCAAGTCATGGAATGAAATAATCGCTAAATTATCATATGGGTTACCTACTTACCTTTGGATGTGCAAGAAGAATATGAACAAGTTCATGCCACTGAGATGAAAAGTAACTTGTCATCAGATGAAGACTTGCTGCTACAAGTGATGAATGTATGAAGGGAGAAGCGCCGAGATGATCTTCCTAATTTAGAACAATAGCTGTTACCAGAAATTAGTATGAAATGGTAACAATGAAGTATAAGCATGCCACCCTCAATAAACAATTTGGTGGTTGCCGAACCTTCTTCCAGTGGGACAGAATGGATAGCACAAAGAATATCAGGTCCATAACTTGTTCAGATAACTTCACATCATCCAGAAGAACCTGCACAAAGATAAACAAGCGTTGTGACTCAATGCTCATCTTTTACTCATTTAGCATTTAATCATAGAGTAAAAGCAAAATTAATGAACGAATTAAGCTTTATCGGAGACAAGACAGAAAGACCATATGATGTGATTCATGAGTCAACTATGACATGGAGAAAGAGAGAACTCGTAGAATATCAAGATTCAAATGAACAGGGTAAGAAATTCATATATGATGAAACGGACAAGCCTGTGTTAAATAACGAGAAGTTACCTGCTCCAGCTTTGTGTGGCGAGTTGCTAGCTCAGACAAACAATGCAGAAAGCGCACGCCACGGTGCACATATGTCAAATCTGAACCTCTTCCGATATCCAAACTTACAGCAAGAAGATGGAGAGGAAGCGATGACACAAGCTTCTCCATGTCCACCTGCAGAGAACAATGTGTCAGCGAAAGGGTGGCTGAAATAGATGTAAACATCGTACCTAATAAGCACCTGCTCTGGACCTCCATCTTCCGCCTTGGACTGCAAGACGAAGCTGTCCGACTCCTTGAGCATCTCACTAAGTTCTCTAGTGGTCAGCCCACTAAGCTCTTGGATAGCAGAAACCATGTCTATCATCTGCACCCAACAATCGAAACGTAAGTACGTTTTTTCAGCTCAAACCAGCTGTATGACATTTATGTGGCGAAATACTCACACTTATTATGGTTTGGCAGTAGTTAGAGAAAATATTCAAACATTACATACAGGAAGCGAAGGCCATGGCTTACAAGTGAACTCGTTATGTGGTCAAGCAAAACTTTCTTTAAAGTAAACATCATGCTAACCATGATCTTTCAAAAAAAAATTATAGGCAGGATCAATCATATATGCATATCCAAAGCATAAATCTGCATTACGGTCATGCGCGGAGGTGAATTCGGTGAGGTAAATTCCGAACTCACTCACTCAGAGCCTGTAAATCATTTCTACAACAAAGAGTGCAGTATGCCATAACAACCTGTCACAAACTGAATAGGCAGAGCACAGACTTATATTACTGAATGCTAGCAGCGATAGCCTGAACCTCGTTCCCCTCTGCTAAATAAATGAGCATCACATCACAAACTGGACATCTCAGAAAATTTGCCCAAAGTGACTCACTCACCAGGTAACTTGCTTGCTTCGAGCTTAAGCTTATTGTACTATATTTATTTAATTAGGTGGAATGCAAATATGATGCTAGCGGCAAAGGCATGGACCTCATTTCTGTTTGTTTGCAAGCTAGTTAAGTAAATCAGACATTACATCGTCAGAAAGTACAAATCCTTCAAAGAAAATCTACCGAAAGGGAGCGGCGGCTAAGGAATACATACATACATACATACATACATACAGTGATGAGCAGGAACCGCATACTACGAGAAGGAAATGCGCACGCACCTTGTCTGTGAGCTAGGGGTCACCCGCCCCGATCTAGCTCGAAGCGAAGCTGGAGGCCGGGGGCGGCGGGGAGAGCGGGGCCCGGGGTCGATCTGGGCGGCGGGGCGGGGCGGCGCCGATCTGCCGGCGTGGGAGCTCGGTGGGCGTGGGCCGCGGCGGAGGAGGTGGGCGGGGGCGGGGGCGGGGGCGGGGGTAGGGGACGGGAGGCGACGGCGGCGATGGGACGGCGAAACCCTAGCCTAGCTAAGGAGGAGAGGAGAGGAGAGCCGCTCGCTCGCTCGCTCGTCGCCCGGAGAAAGAGGCGATAGAGGGAGAGTGAGGTGGCGTGGTAGGCCGAGGCTGTAATTTCTCCCAAGTCGGAGGACATAGTCGAAAGAGCAAGATTGATTTCAATGTCTAACCAAATACTCAAGCCCACTGTTACGAATCATCCGGATGATGTTTGGCGCTCCAATGCAACTCCGACGGCGCTTCACTCCAGCTCCGACGACGCTTCATTGCAACCCGGGGCGGAGCTTCAACGATCCCGCGCGCTCCGGCGATGCTTCATCACAACGTCGGCGGGCCCCCTCTGCTTCACCGGTTGTCGCTGCCCTGCCAGCCAGCCTGCAGCACCGCACCGTCGTGAGGTTGAGCTGGTTGATGTTCCGCGGCTCCTTCTCGGCCTCCCTATTGCAGCATGTGCGGCGAGCGGTGCCGCCTTGCGACACCTCGTGCCCCCCCCCCCCCCCCCCCCCCCCCCGCGCATCACCGCCCACACCATGAGAAAAATCAGCATGTGCGGCCATGGTGGGATGAAGCAGAAGCGGGCGGGGATGAAGCAAGGAGATGGCGCGGGGTGTGAAGCAGCAGAAATGGGGCCATGGCAGGCTGAAGCAGGGAGATGGAGTAGGCGGGCATGAAGCAAGAAGAATAGGAGATGCGGGGATGAACCAGGAGAGATGGGGCATGGCGAGCTCCCCTGTACGCCCTTCTAGGCCGGCCCATGTGTGGGACGGGAGGGCCCCTATTTTTTTCTTTTTCTTTTTTTCTTTTTTTTCATTAATTTAGGATATCAAAAAGTTCTAAATTTGAAAAATGTTGTGAATTTCAAAAACTGTTCACGATTTCAAAAAAGTTCATGATTTCAAAAAATGGTTGGGTATTCAAAAATGTTAGTGAGTTCGTGAAAAATGTTCATGAATTTAAAAAATGTTCATGATTTCAAAAAATATTCATGATTTCAAAAAATGTTCAGGAATTCCAAAATTTTCAAGATTTAAGAAAATGTTCATGAATTCGTAAAAAATATTCATGAATTTAAAAATATGCCCATGATTTTGAAAAATTGTTAATGAACTTAAAAAATGTTCATGATTTCAAAAAATGTTCACGATTTCAAAAAATGTTCTGCAATTCGAAAATTTTCTAGATTTAGCAGAATGTTCACGAATTCGTAAAAAGTGTTCATGAATTTAAAAAAATGTTCATGATTCTGAAAAATTGTTAATGAATTTAAAAAATGTTCATGATTTCAAAAAAATGTTCGCGAATTCGGTAAATGTTCAAGATTTCAGAGAATGTTCAAAAATTTGTAAAAAATGTTAATTATTTCAAAAAATTATTCCTGAATTTAGAAAATGATTATGATTTCAAAAGAATCTTCACGGTTTCAAAAAATGTTCACGACTCAAAATGTTCACGATTTTGAAATAATGTTCATGAATTTTAAAATATTCATGATTTCAAAAACAATCATGATTTTAAAAAATGTTAACGAATTTAAAAGAATTTGCAAATTTAAAAAGCAAGAATAAAAATGAAAAACGAAAAACAGAAAAAAAGGAAAAAAAGGAAAACATAAAAGAAAAAGGAAAGCCAAAAAAATAAAAAGAAAGAAAAATATAAGAAAAAAAACAGTTGGGATGAAACCTGGAAATGGGCGGGCCCATACATAAACCAGGGCGTGAGGGGGGGTACGCGTGCAGTCCAACCAGCGACCCGTGCGTCAAATAGGATTCCCCGTCGTCGATCTGCGGAGCGGCAGCGGCCTTTATTACTTCTCGGACCTTGCGTTGATTTTTTTTTTAGAAACACATGTAACTATATTCATACTCATAACAATTACAGGTACACTGATTTGGACATATCCAAGAAAATACAAAGTAACTCCTATGACTAAGAATTACAATGAAATCTCTTGTAAACACATTCTTCGCGGTATCGATCTCTGCTCGAAGAAATACTCCAAAGACTTCGGTAAAAAGGCTACAATTAGACTGGAGCAACGATGTTGTCACTCTTTCACCCGCACGAACATTATCAATAATGCTTTTTGAAAGCCCCTTGAGTCGCCCATCTAGTCTAGAAAAACGAGAAGCGTTGATCGATGAACGTACTTGTGCCAGGGATGATCCCCTAGAAGTGCAGGCCGTCGAATCACTATATCTTCCATGGTGTCGATGAAAGATTTCACCTCCACTAAGAATCAAACCAACAGGAAAAGCTTGACATAGCAACATAAACTCATCAGATTCAAATAATTGGATCTGCGAGGACAGAAAACTCTCTAACCTCATGGCAGTGCCAAAAGAACGAGTGGAAATTTTTTCTCACAAAAACTATGATGTTCACCTAGATGTTGACGAAGAACATAGAGGTCTTGAAGATTCGACGTCCCCCACCTCTCAGCGCCAAGATGGCATCTGGAGGCGAGGGGTCCTAAACTTCTCATATGGCGGTGACACCTTTGCGTTGGAGGGACGGCTGCGTGTGCTATCTGCATGCATGCATTGTTTCGTAGGCCGGCCATGGGCCCAACAATAGGGCTTCCTTCTCCTTCGTTAATGTATAAGTATGTTGTGAGGTTTGGTTTGAATCTTGCTAATACCGTCGGATGCTGTAAGATTGAAGTGAATTCGGATAGCGTGGAGGTGGTGGATGCATTGAGCCAAGGCTACTCTTCTTCAGTTGCTTCATCCATTATAGATGACTGTTATTTCATGTCATTAGATTTTTTCCCATGTCACTTAAGATCATTGTAATAGAGAGCGTAATGAAGTAGCTCATGAACTAGTAAGGTTAGCTAGGTTTTCTCCTCCGAGTGTTTGGATGGATAACGCCCCCGATGAGGTTATCCCTCTAATTGTGAACGATGCTACATACTTATGAATGAATAAAGGAGGACAAGTTTATAAAAAAAGCCCTTTAAAACCTAAACCATTTAATCCACCACGACACGCTATGTTTCTTCACCAGGGCAGTATTAGAGCATGTTTGCAACACCTCCGGTATCTCTGAAATAAGGCTAGTGCTAGGTGCCGGTCCAAAAAGTCAAACGCACAGGAGAAAAGGTAGCGAACAAGTTCAGGCATCGGTCACCGTCGTCGCGTACCATGGTGATGCAGCGGGTGCGTGAGCTTGCAGCCCGATTGTCTTGCTCCTTGCTCGCAGCTCCAAGATGAAACGGTAACAAAGAACAAAAACTGTCTTTCCCAGGAGCTAAGGGCGTGTGTGTGCCGCATGTGCTTGAGCTCAACCTCATGGGATCGATATCATACTTCACAGGGCATGAGAGAAAAAGCAAAAATAAAATAAAATACGAACGAGCTCACCCCACTCATGGATCTATGGTGGAAATGTTGCGGGGAACAGAGAAGGCAACAAAAACGAGCTCGATTTCAAGAGGATTGGGTGTGAATTCCTGAAGAGAGAGCACAAGGAGAGGGAAGAGAGATTGAGGACGCGGTATTGAAGGACGAACGGCAAGGACGCCTCGTGCGGTGTCTAGAAAATGCGAGCGGATAAGATGCGAGGGGATACTGGAGGGGATAAGATGGAAGCGGTGATTTTAGACATAGCTTTGTGAATGGTGGGCCAGGGCAGCCTAGCGAGGCGACCGAACAAACGCTCGGCCGATCGGCCATATATAAAAGTTTCCTATAAAATAATAAGAGTTCACGGGAAGTTGGGCAAACAAAAAACCTCTTCAACAGTTTCCGTAAAGTGCCCATAACTTTATATGATTCCGTAAAAAAAGTCTTTTCTCCCCCATAGGTTTATGAGAAGCACTTTATGGGAACTGTTGGAGAGGCACTTTTTGTGCCCCAGCTTCCCATAAATGTCGTCGGAACGCCGCCACCACCACCCGCCATGCTCGCGCCGCCGCCGCACTGCCACCGCCACCCGCCATGCTCGCGCCGCCGCCACACCGCCTCGCTCGCCGGTGGCCACCGCATCATCTGCCATCATCTGTATCACTGACTGGCGGGTCCTAGGAAATTCTTTATTTTTTGTGTTATTAAAAATAAAGTAAAATGGATAGAGGAAGAAGTTTAGGGGAACTAACAAAAGTTGCTCCCAAACAATTTCCCCTAACTTTTAATGAAAGCCAAAAAACCAGTTTTACGGGTAGATTTTTAAGGGAAATGTGGCGTTGCTCTTAGAACGGCTAAAAAAGGAGAATGCAAATCCTTCCGTCGTGTTTGAAAAGAAGATGTTCGTTCAAGTTTACATGAAAAGTATCAACAAACAAAATACCAAATTAGTTATCCTTAAATACATCATAGAATGTACTTCCAAAAAAAATATCAAATTAGCATTGCAAATTTTGATAGTTTATCTACAAACATGGTCTATTTTATTTTATTTTATTTTTGTGTGCACTCGGTTTAGGCGGTCCTTCACGGAGTGCTCGAAGGAATGCCCTTGGCATATAATCATTTCCCTGTAGTGATTTATCAAAGAAAAAAACTATTCCCCATCTAGCTCGTAAAAGGTTTACCACTCTTCCTTTATTGATTTTCCAAGAAGGGCAACAACAAAATGAGATGAATACATGCATGTGAAAACATCAATGAAGCACTCTGAAATGAACGAAGCACCGGTACAAGGAATGCATGCACTTTCAAACGGCCGGGCTATGAGGAGGAGCCATGCATCAGGATGCATACTTTAGAGCATCTACAGCCGGACATGGCTAATTCGGCCCCTCAAACGCCCGCGGACGCGCCCGGACACGCCCGCGGGCACTGACCGGACACCCCTCAAATTAGGCATTCCACATCCGTCTCCCTCATATCCGAACCCCTATATCCATACTACCCATGCAACGTAGATGAAATGTACGTCGATCAAACGAAGAACACAGAATCCGGACAGCATTTGGATCATCACATTGCAGCAAAAGATCCACCAGTTCATACATACTACAAACAAATTTAAAACGAAGCTAAATCTAACTAGTACTTGCGGGCCGGACCTTTCCCCTTGCGGTCGCCGGCGCAGCTGTAGGCGTCGGCGGCGGGGGGCTGGTCGTCGGAGGAGTCGGAGGAGGAGGAAGAGCCGTCGTCGGAGGAGGAGACGATCACCAGGCCCTTCAGGCGCTCCGCCGCCCGGTCCTGCCGGCGCTTCAGCTTGGCCAACTTGGCCTGCTTCTTCGCCGTCTCCGTCGCGAGCCGCTCGGACTGCTCTATCGCGATGCGGAGCTGGGCGGCGTTCTTGCGGCGGAGCCTCCTCGCGTCGGACTCCGCCGTGGTGAGCGAGCGGCGGCAGACCCACGCGAGGAGGTGGTCATCGTCGTCCATAGCCGCCACCGCCCGCGCCTTCTCCTTCCTCTCCCGCAGCCGCTGCCTCTCGCGGCGGGCGGCGCGCGCCTCCGACTCCGGGGTGCGCGTCCGGGCCGAAGGAGGGGCAGCGGGCACGAGCACCCACCGCTGCCCCGCAGGGGGGGGCAGCAGCGGGCGGGGGGATGGCACGGCGGATGGGAGCCCGCCCCGCCGGCGCGGAGTTGGCTGGGCGGCGGTCGCCGCTGCCCATCGCACGGGCACGGGAGGGGCCGGCGCCGCCGTCCGAAATGCGGCGACGGGAGGGCGGGTTGGAGGAAGCTCCAGATCCGGAGCTGCCGCGGGTCTCCGACTTGGAGCGCTGCAATGCGATCCGGAGAGCGAGCTTGTACTCCGGATCGGAGTCGCCGGAGCCGCTGCCGGAGCTGGACATGGTCGTCGGAGAGGGGAGAGGAGCGGCGGAGAGGGGAGAGGAGCGGGCGGAGAGGGGAGAGGAGCGGACGGAGCTAGAGTGAGTGAGCTAGGGTTTCGCCGGACGGGGGATTTTAGTGGGGCAGGGTGGGGTCGGGGTGGGCCGGGCTTGTCAGGCGGACGCGCCCGGGTGTGCCCGGGCCACCCCATATCCGCCTCATATTTGGGCTGGATATGGGGGGTGCCGGTCAGTCCGGGCGTATGAGGCCTGTTTGAGGGGTCCATCTGGGTCAAAAAAAAGTGACCGGACACTGACCGGACAGCCCGCCCGGGCGTATGAGGCTGGTTTGAGAGGTCTGGCTGTAGATGCTCTTACGGAACTCTTCACTTCTCTTCTTCTTTGCGCAACAACGCTTGAAGCAATCCATGTTTTTCTGTATGACTTTCTTGTCGGCGGGGGACGGCCTTGATGTAGCAAAATCTCACGGCTATTTGGTAGCATTCGATGTAAGCAACTCGGATCCTGGCATGCCGCGTTGAGGTCGCTGATGCAATGCTCACCAGCAAAATCTTGGACCGTCTTGTTGCCGGGGCAGGCCCCGTGCTCGTTGATAGCTGCGCATAGGACCACGTACCCAGGGCAATTCCATAGAAGTGAAACTATAGTCGTGTCCACCGACCTTGGCGAGCTCGGCGAACATGCCCTCGATGTGATTGTGAGGCCATGAGCAATTAGAGCTCCATACATGCCAAATTTGGTGCTTAGCACACACGTGTTGGGTGCAGAACTGTAGATTATGCCATTAGATAGTGGTTGAGCATCACAATAGATTTGAGTTGAGAGTTCTTGTACCTATTATTCTTGAGTGTTGCACACTCTTTAGACGAATAGGTGTCGGCTTGAGTGTCACTGAGTAATTGCCTTCACCAAGCCAAAGTCTTCAGCAACCAAGAGTAATTGTGGTTCATGAAGCAAGTTTGTCGAAGGTTTGGAGATCGCCGATAAGGATCTAACCCCAGAGAATTCAACTAAAGTCTGATCAGCATCACATTGAAGGAGAATAGAACGAAGAGAGTTTATCTTCAGGGTTGAATCCCAAGTCCCTCCAAGCAGACGTAGCTCTTTTGCAGAAGAGTGAACTTGTCTACCAAATCATCTGTCGTCTTCGAGCACCACTGGTTATTTCTACTCTACTGTAGTTCTTTCAGTAGTTTCTCTTCTGTGCTCTTTGTCCCGATAGATAATTGTGATCATATATCTTCCTCTGTTTATTATGTGTACCATGACTATGTTGTTCGGTGTTTTTCAGTTTGATGAGCTTAAGATTTTTTGTCTATATGCTCGTCTATTCATTCTCTGGTGCTACTTTGTTATTCAGCTGCGTTATGCTCTGATGAGCATGTCTCAGTAGGGTGCATTTAGTATCGTGATCTGTTTCGTCATATTGTCCCTCCATGTTGTTTGTATTGTTTCTTTTCTGTGTTACCATTGTTGTCGCGCAAGTTCTCTGCCACTACACTAGGAAGATTATCATCGCGTTCATCGAAAGTTTTGCTTAGTTGTACGGGTTTAGCCTGTTTGTCTTTGTGTGCCTGTACTTACTTTGTTTCAGTGTTCCTGTTGTAGTATTACTTGTTGGAAATATTCCCTAGAGGCAATTAATAAAGTGTTTATTATCATATTTCCCCATTCATGATAATAGTTTATTATTCATGCTAGAATTGTATTGACCGGAAACTAAATACATGTATGAATAGATAAACAAATACTGTGTCCCTAGTGAGCCTCTACTAGACTAGCTCGTTGATCAAAAGATGGTTAAGGTTTCCTAACCATGGACATGAGTTGTCATTTGATAACGGGATCACATCATTAGGAGAATGATGTGATGGACAAGACCCAACCGTTAGCATAGCATATGATCGTTCAGTTTATTGCTACTGCTTTCACTATGTCAAATACATGTTTCTTTGACCATGAGATCATACAACTCCCGGATACCGTAGGAATACTTTGGGTGTATCAAACGTCACAACGTAACTGGGTGATTATAAAGGTGCACTACAGGTATCTCCGAAAGTGTTTGTTGAGTTGGTATGGATCAAGATTGGGATTTGTCATTCCGACTATCGGAAAGGTATCTCTGGGCCCTCTCGGTAATACAGCATCACAGAAGCCTTGCAAGCACCGTGACTAAAGAGTTAGTTACAAGATGACGTATTACGGAACGAGTAAAAAGACTTGCCGGTAACGAGATTGAACTAGGTATTGGGATACTGACGATCGAATCTCGGGCAAGTAACATACCGCCGGACAAAGGGAACAACGTATGTTGTCATATGAGGTTCAACCGATAAAGATCTTATGGAATATGTAGGAACCAATATGAGCATCCAGGTTCTGCTGTTGGTTATTGACCGGAGAGTCGTCTTGGTCATGTCTACATCATTCCCGAACCCGTAGGGTCCGCAGACTTAAGGTTCGATGACGATTTAGTATTATATGAGTTATGTGATTGGTGACCGAATGTTGTTCGGAGTCCCGGGTGAGATCACGGACATGACGAGGAGTCTCGAAATAGTCGAGAGGTAAAGATTCATATATTGGAAGGTGGTATTCGGACATCGGAATGGTTCCGAGTGATTCGGGTATTTTTCCGGAGTACCGAGGGGTTACCGGAACCCCCCGGGGGAATTGATGGGCCAACATGGGCTTTAGTGGATAGAGAGGAGGGCCGCAAGGGGTGGCTGCGCGCCCCCCCATGGCAGTCCGAATTGGACAAGGGGAGGGGGAGGCGCCCCCCTTTCCCTCTCCCTCTCCCTCTCCTTCCTTTCCCCCTCCGTAAGAAAGGAAGAGGGGGGGCCGAATCCTACTTGGACCAGGAGTCCAAGTAGGACTCCCCCCTTGGCGCGCCCCTCCTAGGCCGCCGGCCTCCTCCTCCCCTCCTTTATATACGGGGGCGGGGGGCACCCCAACGGCACAACAATTGTTCTCTTAGTCGTGTGCGGTGCCCCCCTCCACAGTTTACACCTCCGGTCATAGCGTCGTAGTGCTTAGGCGAAGCCCTGCGCGGATCACATCACCATCACCGTCGCCACGCCGTCGTGCTGACGGAACTCATCTACTACCTCGACGTCTTGCTGGATCAAGAAGGCGAGGAACGTCACCGAGCTGCACGTGTGTAGAACTCGGAGGTGCCGTACGTTCGGTACTCGATCGGTAGAGCTCGAAGAACGTTCGACTACATCAACCGCGTTGTGAGACGCTTCCGCTAACGGTCTACGAGGGTATGTAGACACACCCCCCTCTCGTAGCGATGCATCTCCATGGATAGATCTTGCGTGAGCGTAGGAATTTTTTTGAAATTGCATGCTCCGTTCCCCAACAGTGGCATCATGAGCCAGGTCTATGCGTAGATGTGAGTTGCACGAGTAGAACACAAAAGAGTTGTGGGCGTGGTGTATACATATTGCTTGCCGTTACTAGTTGTTTCTTGATTCGGCGGTATTGTGAGATGAAGCGGCCTGGGCCGACATTACTGTTGGGGAACGGAGCATGCAATTTCAAAAAATTTCATACGCTCACGCAAGATCTATCCTTGGAGATGCATTGCTACGAGAGGGGGAGTGTGTCTACATACCCTTGTAGACCGTTAGCGGAAGCGTTAGATCAACGCGGTTGATGTAGTCGAACAATCCTTCGAGCTCCACCGATCGAGTACCGAACGTACGGCACCTCCGAGTTCTACACACGTGCAGCTCGATGACGTTCCTCGCCTCCTTGATCCAGCAAGACGTCGAGGAAGAAGATGAGTTCCGTCAGCACGACGGCGTGGCGACAGTGACGGTGAAGAGATTCCGGCAGGGCTTCGCCTAAACTCTCCGAAAATATGAACGAGGTGGAAATCGGAGTTCGGGGCACCGCACACGGCTATGGGACAATTGTGTGTCTCCAAGGGGTGCCCCTCCTCCGTATATAAAGGAGGGAGGGGGGAGGAGGCAGCCTTGGGGCTGGCGCACCAAGGGGGGCCGAATCCCACTAGGGGTTGGCGCCCCCCCTCCCCCAATCCTACTCCAAGTAGGATTCCTACTTGGGGGGGAGAGAGGAGAAGGAAGGAGGGGGCTGCGTCCCCTTCCCCACTCCAATTCGGTTTGGCCCATGAGGGGGGCGCACCAGCCCCCTGTGGGCTGGTTCCCTTCCCTCTGTGGCCCATGGGGCCCAAGTGGCCCCCCGGGGGGTTCCGGTAACCCCCCGGTACACCGATAAATTCTCCGGAACCTTCCGGAACATTTCCGGAGTCCAAATACCACCTTCCAATATATCAATCTTTATCTCTCGGACATTCCGAGACTCCTCGTCATGTCCGTGATCTCATCCGGGACTCCGAACAACATTCGGTCACCAATCACATAACTCATACAATACTATATCGTCATCGAACCTTAAGTGTGCGGACCCTACGGGTTCGGGAATGATGTAGACATGACCGAGACGACTCTCCGGTCAATAACCAACAGCGGGACCTGGATGCCCATATTGGTTCCTACATATTCCACGAAGATCTTTATCGGTGAACCTCCTATGTCAACATACGTTGTTCCCTTTGTCCGGCGGTATGTTACTTGCCCGAGATTCGATCGTCGGTATCCAATACCTAGTTCAATCTCGTTACCGGCAAGTCTCTTTACTCGTTCCGTAATACATCATCTTGCAACTAACTCCTTAGTCACGGTGCTTGCAAGGCTTCTATGATGTGCATTACCGAGAGGGCCAAGAGATACCTCTCCGATAGTCGGAGTGACAAATCCCAATCTCGATCCATGCCAACTCAACAAACACTTTCGGAAATACCTGTAGTGCACCTTTATAATCACCCAGTTACGTTGTGACGTTTGATACACCCTAAGTATTCCTACGGTCTCCGGGAGTTGCATGATCTCATGGTCAGAGGAACGTGTATTTGGCATATTGAAAGCAATAGCATTAAACTGGACGATCACATGCTATGCTAACGGTTGGGTCATGTCCATCACATCATTCTCCTAATGATGTGATCCCGTTATCAAATGACAACTCATGTCCATGGTCAGGAAACCTTGACCATCTTTTGATCAACGAGCTAGTCAAGTAGAGGCTTACCAGGGACTTAGTATTTGTTCATTATCCACACATGTATTTAGTTTCCGGTCAATACAATTCTAGCATGAATAATAAACCATTATCATGAACGGAGAAATATGATAATAATAAACACTTTATTAATTGCCTCTAGGGCATATTTCCAACAGTCTCCCACTTGCACTAGAGTCAATTACTCTAGATTACATCTCCATGTAATTAACACTTAATCAGTTCTAAAGTTGATCATGTTTTGCTTGTGAGAGAGGTTTTAGTCAACGGGTCTGCCATATTCAGATCCGTATGTTCTTAGCAAATCTCTATGTCATATGTAGATACTGCTACCACACTATGCTTGGAGCTACTCCAAAAACGACCGCCCACTTTACGTATCCGGTCTGAGACTCATACTCTTCCGGATCAATATTTAAAGCTTGCATCGACGTAACCCCTTACGGCGAACTCTTTATCATCTCTATTCCCGAGAAATTTTTGCTTAGTCATCTTAAGGATAATATGACCGCTGTCCAGTGATATACTCCTAGATCACTTTGGTACCTCTTTGCCAGACATATGGCAAGGCACACAGCATGTCATACTTTATAGAACCTATGGCTGAGGCATAGGGGATGACCTTCATCATTTCTATTTCTTTTGCCGTGGTCGAGATTTGAGTCTTACTCAACTTCACACCTTGCACCACAGTCAAGAACTCCTTCTTTAACTGATCCATTTTGAACTTTTTCAAAATCTTGTCAAGGTATGTGTTTTGTGAAAGTTCTGTGAGGCGTCTCAATCTATCTCTATAGATTTTGATGCTTATCATGTAAACAACCTTTACCTAGATCTTCAAGTCTTACTCCACTTCACACCAGGCAAGAACTTATTTCTTTGACTTGATCCATTTTGAACTTCTTCAAAATCTCATCAAGATGTGTGAACTTTTTATCATGCGTCTTGATCTATCTCTATAGATCTCGATGCCCAATACGTGGATAACTTAAAGAACAGGTTTTATTGAAAAACTTCTTTCAATTAAATTATTTATGCTTTCCAGAAATTCTACATCATTTCCAATCAACAATATGTCATCCACATATACTTATCAGAAATGTTATAGAGCTCCCACTCACTTTGTTGTAAATACAAGTTTCTCCATAAACTTGCATAAACCCAAATGCTTTGATCAACTCATCAAAGCGAGTATTCCAGCTCCGAGATGCTTGCACCAGTCCATAGATGGATCGCTGGAGTTTGCACACTTTGTTAGCACCTTTAGGATCGACAAAACCTTCCGGCTATATCATCTACAATTCTTCCTTAAGGAATCCATTAAGGAATGCCGTTTTGACGTCCATTTGCCAGATTTCATAAAATGCAGCAATTGCTAACATAATTTTAACAGACTTTAGCAACGCTACGGGTGAGAAAGTTTCATCGTAGTCAACTCCTTGAACTTGTCGATAACCTTTAGCAACAAGTCGTGCTTTATAGATGGTGATATTACCATCAGCGTCCGTCTTCTTCTTAAAGATCCATTTATTTTCAATAGCTCGCCATTCATCGGGCAAGTCTACCAAAGTCCACACTTTGTTCTCATACATGGATCCAATCTCGGATTTTATGGCCTCGAGCCATTTCTCGGAATCCGGGCTTGTCATCGCTTCTTCATAGTTCGAAGGTTCACCGTTGTCTAGCAACATGACCTCCAAGACTGGATTTCCGTACCACTCTGGTGCGGAATGTGTCCTGGTTGACCTTCGAAGTTCTGTAGTAACTTGATCCGAAGCTTCATGATCATCATCATTAACTTCTTCTCTGGTCTGTGCTGGTGTCACAGAAATTTCTTTCTGTGGCGTGCTACTATCCAGAGGAGGTACAATTACCTCATCAAGTTCTACTTTCCTCCCACTCACTTCTTTCGAGAGATACTCCTTCTCTAGAAAGGATCCATTATTAGCAACGAAAACTTTGCCTTCGGATCTGTGGTAGAAGGTGTACCCAACGGTCTCTTTTGGGTATCCTATGAAGATGCACTTATCCGCTTTGGGTTCGAGCTTATCAGGCTGAAGCCCTTTGACATAAGCATCGCAGCCCCAAACTTTCAGAAACGACAGCTTAGGTTTCTTGCCAAACCACAGTTCATACGGTGTCGTCTCAACGGATTTAGACAGTGCCCTATTTAAAGTGAATGCAGCTGTCTCTAATGCATAACCCCAAAACGATAGTGGCAAATCGGTAAGAGACATCATAGTACGCACCATATCCAATAGAGTACGGTTATGACGTTCGGACACACCATTACGCTGTGGTGTTCCAGGTGGCGTGAGCTGTGAAACAATTCCACATTGTCTTAAGTTTGTGCCAAACTTGTAACTCAAATATTCTCTTCTTCGATCAAATCGTAAGACCTTTATTTTCTTGTTACAATGATTCTCTACTTCACTCTGAAATTCTTTGAACTTTTCAAATGTTTCAGATTTCAGTTTCATCAAGTAGACATAACCACATCTACTCAAATTATCTGTGAACGTGAGAACATAACGATATCCACCGCGCGCCTCAACACTCATCGGACCGCATACATCGGTATGTATTATTTCCAACAAGTCTGTTGCTCGCTCCATTGTTCCGGAGAACGGAGTTTTAGTCATCTTGCCCATAAGGCACGGTTCGCACGTCTCAAATGATTCATAATCAAGTGATTCCAAAAGTCCATCAGCATGGAGTTTCTTCATGCTTTTAACACCGATATGACCTAAGCGGCAGTGCCACAAATATGTGGTACTATCATTATCAATTTTGCGTCTTTTGGCATCTATGTTATAATCATGTGTATTACTACTATCGAGATTCAATAAACCATTAAGTGCATGATCATCAATGATATTATCCAAATAAATAGAATAACAATTATTCTTTGAAAATGAATAACCGTCTTGCAATAAACATTATCAGATATAATGCTCATGCTTTAACGCAGGCACCAAATAACAATTATTTAGGTTTCAACTAATCCCGAAGGTAGAGAGAGCGTGCCGATGGTGATCACATCAACCTTGAATACACTTCCAATGCACATCGTCACCTCGTTCTTAGCTAGCCCTCGTTTATTCCGAAGCTCCATGTTTCAAGTTGCAAGCAACTGAACCAGTATCAAATACCCAGGTGCTCCTTACGAGTACTAGTAAGCTACACATCAATAACATGTATATCAAATATATCTTTGTTGACATTGCCAGTCTTATTATCTGCCAGTTACTTTGGGGAAGCTTTGCTCCTGGTGATATTTCCCTTTGCAATGGGAGCACTAAGTCTCGGGTTTGGGTTCATCCTTTGGGTTTCTCCGCGGGAGCGGCAACTGTTTTACCGTTCTTTTGAAGTTCCCTTTCTTTCCCTTGCCCTTCTTGAAACTAGTGATCTTATTAACCATCAACACTTGATGCTCCCTTTTGATTTCTACATCCGCAGCTAGAAGCATCGCGAATAGCTTAAGGATCGTCCATCCCTTGCATGTTTATAGTTCATCACGAAGATCTAGTAGCTTGGTGATAGTGACTAGAGAACTCTATCAATCACCACTTTATTCGGAAGTCTAACTCCCACTTAAATCAAGTGATTGAAGTACTCAGACATTCTGAGCACATGCTTACTAATGAAGCTGTTCTCCTCCATCTTGCAGCTATAGAACTTGTCGAAGGTGTCATACCTCTCGACCCGGGTGTGAGCTTGAAAAACTAACTTTCAGCTCTTGTAACATCTCATATGCTCCATGGTGCTCAAAACATCTTTGGAGCCCCGGTTCTAAGCCGTAAAGCATGGCGCACTGAACTATCGAGTAGTCATCTTTTCTTGTCTGCCAGACGTTCATAACGTCTTCTGACAAAGCCATCGGGGTTGCTCACCGAGCGGTGCATAAAAGACATAAGCCTTCTGTGCAGCAGTGAGGACAATCCTCAAATCACGGACCTAGTCCGCATAGTTGCTTCCATCAACTTTCAACTTGGCTTTCTCTAGGAACATATTAAAAACAGTGGAACTACCGCGTGGTTTTTCGATCTACAACATAAATTGCTAAGACACTATTGACTATGGTCATGATAATTGAAGTTCAATTAATCAAATTACTCAAGAACTCCCACTTAGATTAACATCCCTCAAGTTGTCTAAGTGTAACATGATCCGCATCAAACTAATCCACAACCGATCATCACGTGAGGTGGATCAGTTCATCAATGGTGAACATCTTTCATGTTGATCATATCTACTATATGACTCATGTTCGACCTTTCGGTCTCTCGTGTTCCGAGGCCATATCTGCATATGCTAGGCTCGTCAAGTTTAACCCAAGTATTCCGCGTGTGTAAACCTGGCTTACACCCGTTGTATGTGAACGATAGAATCTATCACACCCGATCATCACGTGGTGTTTAGAAGCATCGAACTTTTAGCAACGGTGCATACTTTGGGGAGAACACTTATCTTGAAATTTAGTGAAGGGATCATCTTATAATGCTACCGTCGTCCTAAGCAAAATAAGATGCAAAAAAGATTAACATCACATGCAATTCAATATATGTGACATGATATGGCCATCATCGTCTTGTGCTTTTGATCTCCATCATCATAGCACCGTCATGACCTCCATCGTCACGGGGTTGGCGTCATGATCTCCATCGTAGCGTCGTGACACCTTGATCTCCATCGTAGCGTCGTGGTCGTCTCGCCGGCTATTGCTACTACTACTGCTAACTCATAGCGGTAAAGTAAAGCAATTACATAGCGTTGGCATTGCATACAATAAAGAGACAACCATATGGCTCCTACCGGTTGCCTGATAACTTACAAAACATGATCATCTCATACAACAACTTATATCACATCATGTATTGGTCATATAACATCACCGGCATACCCAGCAAAAACAAGTTAGACATCCTCTACTTTGTTGTTGCAAGTTTTACGTGGCTGCTACGGGTTTGCAAGAACCGTTCTTACCTACGTCAAACCACAACGTGGTGTAGTGATTGCTTTTTGATCTTCCAAAAGAACCCTCTTCATTGAAACCGGTTCAACTAAAGTGAGAGAAACTGACACCCGCCAGTCACTTTTATGCAGCAACGTGCACCAACGGTGAAACCAGTCTCGCGTAAGCGTACGCGTAATGTCGGTCCGGGCCGCTTCATCTCACAATACCGCTGACCGAGTAACAACTAGTAACGGCAAGCAATATGTATACACCCACGCCCACAACTCCTTTGTGTTCTACTCGTGCAAATCACATCTACGCATAGACCTGGCTCTGATACCACTGTTGGGGAACGGAGCATGCAATTTCAAAAAATTTCCTACGCTCACGCAAGATCTATCCATGGAGATGCATTGCTACGAGAGGGGGAGTGTGTCTACATACCCTTGTAGACCGTTAGCGAAAGCGTTAGATCAACGTGGTTGATGTAGTCGAACAATCCTTCGAGCTCCACCGATCGAGTACCGAACGTACGGCACCTCCGAGTTCTACACACGTGCAACTCGATGACGTTCCTCGCCTCCTTGATCCAGCAGGACGTCGAGGAAGAAGATGAGTTCCGTCAGCACGACGGCGTGGCGACGGTGACGGTGAAGAGATTCCGGCAGGGCTTCGCCTAAGCTCTCCGAAAATATGAACGAGGTGGAAATCGGAGTTCGGGGCACCGCACACGGCTTTGGGACAATTGTGTGTCTCCAAGGGGTGCCTCTCCTCCGTATATAAAGGAGGGAGGGGGGAGGAGGCAGCCTTGGGGCTGGCGCACCAAGGGGGGCCGAATCCCACTAGGGGTTGGCGCCCCCCCTCCCCCAATCCTACTCCAAGTAGGATTCCTACTTGGGGGGAGAGAGGAGAAGGAAGGAGGGGGCTGCGCCCCCTTCCCCACTCCAATTCGGTTTGGCCCATGAGGGGGGCGCACCAGCCCCCTGTGGGCTGGTTCCCTTCCCTCTGTGTCCCATGGGGCCCAAGTACATCGGTAACCCCCCGGTACACCGATAAATTCTCCGGAACCTTCCGGAACATTTCCGAAGTCCAACCACCTTCCAATATATCAATCTTTATCTCTCGGACATTCCGAGACTCCTCGTCATGTCCGTGATCTCATCCGGGACTCCGAACAACATTTGGTCACCAATCACATAACTCATACAATACTATATCGTCATCGAACCTTAAGTGTGCGGACCCTACGGGTTCGGGAATGATGTAGACATGACCGAGATGACTCTCCGGTCAATAACCAACAGCGAGACTTGGATGCCCATATTGGTTCCTACATATTCCACGAAGATCTTTATCGGTGAACCTTCTATGTCAACATACGTTGTTTCCTTTGTCCGGCGGTATGTTACTTGCCCGAGATTCGATCGTCGGTATCCAATACCGAGTTCAATCTCATTACCGGCAAGTCTCTTTACTCGTTCCGTAATACATCATCTTGCAACTAACTCCTTAGTCACGGTGCTTGCAAGGCTTCTGTGATGTGCATTACCGAGAGGGCCCAGAGATACCTCTCCGATAGTCGGAGTGACAAATCCCAATCTCAATCCATGCCAACTCAACAAACACTTTCGGAAATACCTGTAGTGCACCTTTATAATCACCCAGTTACGTTGTGACGTTTGATACACCCTAAGTATTGCTACGGTCTCCGGGAGTTGCATGATCTCATGGTCAGAGGAACGTGTATTTGGCATATTGAAAGCAATAGCATTAAACTGGACGATCACATGCTATGCTAACGGTTGGGTCATGTCCATCACATCATTCTCCTAATGATGTGATCCCGTTATCAAATGACAACTCATGTCCATGGTCAGGAAACCCTTGACCATCTTTTGATCAACGAGCTAGTCAAGTAGAGGCTTACCAGGGACTTAGTATTTGTTCATTATCCACACATGTATTTAGTTTCCGGTCAATACAATTCTAGCATGAATAATAAACCATTATCATGAACGGAGAAATATGATAATAATAAACACTTTATTAATTGCCTCTAGGGCATATTTCCAACAATTATGCGTACGCTTACGCGAGACTGGTTTCACTGCTACGTGCACTCGTTGCATAAAGGTGACTGGCGGGTGTCTGTCTCTCTCACTTTAGTTGAATCGGATTCAATGAAGAGGGTTCTTTTAGAAGATCAAAAAGCAATCACTATACCACGTTGTGGTTTTTGCGTAGGTAAGAACGGTTCTTGCAAACCCGTAGCAGCCACGTAAAAATTGCAACAACAAAGTAGAGGACGTCTAACTTGTTTTTGCAGGGTATGCTGGTGATGTGATATGGTCAAGACATGATATGATATACGTTGTTGTATGAGATGATCATGTTTTGTAAATTATCGGCAACCGGCAGGAGCCTCATGGTTGTCTCTTTATTGTATGCAATGCAAGCGCTATGTAATTGCTTTACTTTATCGCTATGAGTTAGCAATAGTAGTAGAAGCAATAGTTGGCGAGACGACCACGACGCTACGATGGAGATCAAGGTGTCAAGCCGGTGACGATGGAGATCATGACGGTGCTTTGGAGATGGAGATCAAAATCACAAGATGATGATGGCCATATCATGTCACATATTGAATTGCATGTGATGTTAATCCTTTTATGCATCTTATTTTGCTTAGGACGACGGTAGCATTATAAGATGATCCCTTCACTAAATTTCAAGATAAGTGTTCTCCCCAAGTATGCACCGTTGCGAAAGTTCAACGTTTCGAAGCACCACGTGATGATCGGGTGTGATAGATTCTTCATTCACATACAACGGGTGTAAGCCAGTTTTACACACGCAGAATACTTGGGTTAAACTTGACGAGCCTAGCATGTACATACATGGCCTCGGAACACAAGAGACCGAAAGGTCGAACATGAGTCATATAGTAGATATGATCAACATGAAAGATGTTCACCATTGATGACTAATCCACCTCACGTGATGATCGGATGTGGGTTAGTTGATGTGGATCATGTTACACTTAGACAACTTGAGGGATGTTAATCTAAGTGGGAGCTCTTAAGTAATTTGATTAATTGAACTTCAATTATCATGAACATAGTCTAAATTGTCTTTGCAATTGTATGTTGTAGATCAATGGCCCGCGCTGTAGTTCCACTGAATTTTAATACATTCCTAGAGAAAGCTAAGTTGAAAGATGATGGAAGCAACTATGCGGACTGGGTCCGTAATCTGAGGATCATCCTCATTGCTGCACAGAAGGCTTATGTCCTTGATGCACCGCTGGGTGCCGCGCCCCCTGCAGGTTCGACAGCAGATGTTATGAACGTCTGGAAGTCGAAGAAAGATGACTACTCGATAGTTCAGTGTGCCATGCTTTACGGCTTAGAACCGGGGCTCCAAAGACGTTTTGAGCACCACGGAGCATATGAGATGTTCCAAGAGCTGAAACTAGTTTTTCAAGCCAATGCCCGGATCGAGAGATATGATGTCTCCGATAAGTTCTTCAGCTGTAAGATGGAGGAGAATAGTTCTGTCAGTGAGCATATACTCAAAATGTCTGGGTTGCATAACCGCTCGACTCAGTTGGGAGTTAATCTTCCAGATGATTCGGTTATTGACAGAATTCTTCAATCACTGCCACCAAGCTACAAGAGCTTCGTGATGAACTATAATATGCAAGGAATGAACAAGACTATTTCCGAGCTCTTCGCTATGCTTAAAGCTGCGGAGGTTAAAGTCAAGAAAGAGCATCAAGTGTTGATGGTAAAGAAGGGCACTAGTTTCAAGAAGGGCAAGGGAAAGAAGGGGAACTTCAAGAAGAACGGCAAATCAGTTGCTGCTCCCGGGAAGAAACCCAAGTCTGGAACCAAACCCGAGACTGAGTATTTCTACTGCAAGGGGACTGGTCACTGGAAGCGGAACTGCCCCAAGTACTTGGCAGATAAGAAGGCTGGCAACGTCAACAAAGGTATATTTGATATACATGTTATTGATGTGTACCTTACCAATGCTCGTAGTAGCACCTGGGTATTCGATACTGGTTCGGTTGCTCATATTTGTAACTCGAAACAGGAGCTACGGAATAAACGGAGATTGGCTAAGGACGAGGTGACGATGCGCGTCGGGAACGGTTCAAGAGTTGAAGTGATCGCCGTCGGCACGCTACCTCTACATCTACCCCCGGGATTAGTTATGAACCTAAATAATTGTCATTTGGTGCCTGCGTTGAGCATGAACATTATATCTGGATCTTGTTTATTGCGAGACGGTTATTCATTTAAATCAGAGAATAAAGGTTGTTCTATTTTGATGAATAATATCTTTTATGGTCATGCACCCCTTGTGAGAGGTTTATTCTTGTTGAATCTCGATCGTAGTGATACACACATCCATAATATTGATGTCAAAAGACGCAAAATTGATAATGATAGTACCACATATTTGTGGCACTGCCGCTTAGGTCATATTGGTGTTAAACGCATGAAGAAACTCCATGCAGATGGACTTTTGGAATCACTTGATTATGAATCATTTGAGACGTGCGAACCATGGCTCATGGGCAAGATGACTAAGACTCCGTTCTCCGGAACAATGGAGCGAGCAACAGACTTGTTGGAAATAATACATACCGATGTATGCGGTCCGATGAGTGTTGAGGCGCGCGGTGGATATCGTTATGTTCTCACGTTCACAGATGATTTGAGTATATATGGTTATGTCTACTTAATGAAGCATAAGTCTGAAACATTTGAAAAGTTCAAAAAATTTCAGTGAAGTAGAGAATCATCGTAACAAGAAAATAAAGTTCTTACGATCTGATCGTGGAGGAGAATATTTGAGTTACGAGTTTGGCACTCACTTAAGACAATGTGGAATTGTTTCACAGCTCACGCCACCTGGAACACCACAGCGTAATGGTGTGTCCGAACGTCGTAATCGTACTCTATTGGATATGGTGCGTTCTATGATGTCTCTTACCGATTTGCCACTATCATTTTGGGGTTATGCATTAGAGACAGCTGCATTCACTTTAAATAGGGCATCGTCTAAATCGTTTGAGATGACACCGTATGAACTGTGGTTTGGTAAGAAACCTAAGCTGTCGTTTCTGAAAGTTTGGGGATGCGATGCTTATGTCAAAAGGCTTTAGCCAGATAAGCTCGAACCCAAAGCGGATAAGTGTGTCTTCATAGGATACCCAAAAGAGACCGTTGGGCACACCTTCTACCACAGATCCGACGGCAAAGTATTCGTTGCTAAGAATGGATCCTTTCTAGAGAAGCAGTTTCTCTCGAAAGAAGTGAGTGGGAGGAAAGTAGAACTTGATGAGGTAATTGTACCTCCTCTGGATAGTAGTACATCACAGGAAGAAATTTCTGCGACACCAACACAGACCAGAGAAGAAGTTGATGATGATGATCATGAAGCTTCGGATCAAGTTACTACAGAACCTCGTAGGTCAACCAGGACACGTTCCGCACCAGAGTGGTACAGCAATCCTGTCTTGGAGGTCATGTTGTTAGACAACGGTGAACCTACGAACTATGAAGAAGCGATGGCGAGCCCGGATTCCGACAAATGGCTTGAGGCCATGAAATCCGAGATAGGATCCATGTATAAGAACAAAGTGTGGACTTTGGTAGACTTTCCTGATGAACGGCGAGCTATTGAAAATAAATGGATCTTCAAGAAGAAGACGGACGCTGATGGTAATGTCACCGTCTATAAAGCTCGACTTGTTGCTAAAGGTTATCGACAAGTTCAAGGAGTTGACTACGATGAGACTTTCTCACCCGTAGCGATGCTAAAGTCTGTCAGAATTATGTTAGCTATTGCCGCGTTTTATGATTATGAAATCTGGCAAATGGACGTCAAAACGGCATTCCTTAATGGATTCCTTAAGGAAGAATTGTATATGATGCAGCCGGAAGGTTTTGTCGATCCTAAAGGTGCTAACAAAGTGTGCAAGCTCCAGCGATTCATCTATGGACTGGTGCAAGCATCTCGGAGCTGGAATACTCGCTTTGATGAAGTGATCAAAGCGTTTGGATTTAAACAAACTTATGGAGAAGCTTGTATTTACAAGAAAGTGAGTGGGAGCTCTGTGGCATTTCTCATATTATATGTGGATGACATATTTTTGATGGGAAATGACATAGAATTTCTGGAAAGCATAAAGGGTTATTTGAACTAAAGTTTTTCGATGAAGGATCTCGGAGAAGCTGCTTACATATTAGGCATCAAGATCTATAGAGATAGATCAAGACGCCTCATTGGACTTTCACAAAGCACATACCTTGACAAGATTTTGAAGAAGTTCAAAATGGATCAGTCAAAGAAAGGTTTCTTGCCTGTATTGCAAGGTGTAAGATTGAGTAAGACTCAATGCCCGACCACGGCAGAAGATTAAGAGAAGATGAGTGTCATCCCCTATGCCTCAGCCATAGGCTCTATTATGTATGCCATGCTGTATACCAGACCTGATGTGTGCCTTGCCATAAGTTTGGTAGGGAGGTACCAAAGTGATCCAGGAGTAGATCACTGGACAGCGGTCAAGAATATCCTAAAGTACCTGAAAAGGACCAAGGACATGTTTCTCATTTATGGAGGTGACAAAGAGCTCGTCATAAAGGGTTACGTCAATGCTAGCTTTGACACAGATCCAGATGACTCTAAGTCACAGTCTGGATACGTATTTATTCTTAATGGTGGAGCGGTCAGTTGGTGCAGTTCCAAGCCGAGCGTCGTGGCGGGATCTACATGTGAAGCGGAGTACATAGCTGCTTCCGAAGCAGCACATGAAGGAGTCTGGATGAAGGAGTTCATATCCGATCTAGGTGTTATACCTAGTGCATCGGGTCCAATGACTATCTTATGTCACAACACTGGAGCAATTGCTATAGCAAAGGAGCCCAGGTTTCACAAGAGAACCAAGCATATAAAGCGCCGCTTCAACTTCATTCGGAATTTGATCAAGGATGGAGACATAGAGATTTGCAAAGTACATACGGATCTGAATGTGGCAGACCCGTTGACTAAACCTCTTCCACGAGCAAAACATGATCAGCACCAGAACTCGATGGGTGTTAGATTCATCACAATGTAATTGTCTCTAGTGCAAGTGGGAGACTGTTGGAAATATGCCCTAGAGGCAATTAATAAAGTGTTTATTATCATATTTCCCCGTTCATGATAATAGTTTATTATTCATGCTAGAATTGTATTGACCGGAAACTAAATACATGTGTGAATAGATAAACAAATACTGTGTCCATAGTGAGCCTCTACTAGACTAGCTCGTTGATCAAAAGATGGTTAAGGTTTCCTAACCATGGACATGAGTCGTCATTTGATAACGGGATCACATCATTAGGAGAATGATGTGATGGACAAGACCCAACCGTTAGCATAGCATATGATCGTTCAGTTTATTGCTACTGCTTTCACTATGTCAAATACATGTTACTCTGACCATGAGATCATACAACTCCCGGATACCGTAGGAATACTTTGGGTGTATCAAACGTCACAACGTAACTGGGTGATTATAAAGGTGCACTACAGGTATCTCCGAAAGTGTTTGTTGAGTTGGTATGGATCAAGATTGGGATTTGTCATTCTGACTATCGGAAAGGTATCTCTGGGCCCTCTCGGTAATACAGCATCACAGAAGCCTTGCAAGCACCGTGACTAAAGAGTTAGTTACAAGATGACGTATTACGGAACGAGTAAAGAGACTTGCCGGTAACGAGATTGAACTAGGTATTGGGATACTGACGATCGAATCTCGGGCAAGTAACATACCGCCGGACAAAGGGAACAACGTATGTTGTCATATGAGGTTCAACCGATAAAGATCTTCTGGAATATGTAGGAACCAATATGAGCATCCAGGTTCCGCTGTTGGTTATTGACCGGAGAGTCGTCTCGGTCATGTCTACATCATTCCCGAACCCGTAGGGTCCGCACACTTAAGGTTCGATGGCGATCTAGTATTATATGAGTTATGTGATTGGTGACCGAATGTTGTTCGGAGTCCCGGATGAGATCACGGACATGACGAGGAGTCTCGAAATGGTCGAGAGGTAAAGATTCATATATTGGAAGGTGGTATTCAGACATCGGAATGGTTCCGAGTGATTCGGGTATTTTTCCGGAGTACCGAGGGGTTACCGGAACCCCCCGGGGGAATTGATGGGCCAACATGGGCTTTAGTGGATAGAGAGGAGGGCCGCAAGGGGTGGCTGCGCCCCCCCCCCCCTTGGCAGTCCGAATTGGACAAGGGGAGGGGGCGGCGCCCCCCTTTCCCTCTCCCTCTCCCTCTCCTTCCTTTCCCCCCTCCGTAAGAAAGGAAGAGGGGGGGCCGAATCCTACTTGGACCAGGAGTCCAAGTAGGACTCCCCCCTTGGCGCGCCCCTCCTAGGCCGTCGGCCTCCTCCTCCCCTCCTTTATATATGGGGGCGGGGGGCACCCCAAAGGCACAACAATTGTTCTCTTAGCCGTGTGCGGTGCCCCCTCCACAGTTTACACCTCCGGTCTTAGCGTCGTAGTGCTTAGGCGAAGCCCTGCGCGGATCACATCACCATCACCGTCGCCACGCCGTCGTGCTGATGGAACTCATCTACTACCTCGACGTCTTGCTGGATCAAGAAGGCGAGGAACGTCACCGAGCTGCACGTGTGTAGAACTCGGAGGTGCCGTACGTTCGGTACTCGATCGGTAGAGCTCGAAGAACGTTCGACTACATCAACCGCGTTGTGAGACGCTTCCGCTAACGGTCTACGAGGGTACGTAGACACACTCCCCCTCTCGTAGCGATGCATCTCCATGGATAGATCTTGCGTGAGCGTAGGAAAGTTTTTGAAATTGCATGCTCCGTTCCCCAACATTACTTCCGCTGTTTTGTCTCGAGAGATTTGAAGTTTAGAGTATCAGACTAGATTTTTAATGGGGACCATCCCGGGCCACGGCCCGGTCTATTGGCAGGGCAAAATACTAATATATAGGCAGCTCACTTAATTGCTCTGGCCCAAGGCCCCCGAGCTGAAGCAGAGTACCTGTACGCACCACGCACGCGCAGCGCCGCTGCTCTTCCTTCTCCCCTCGTTCCGCAATTCCCCACTCTCTAGGTTTTCTTTCTTCCTCCCAGCCCAGGCCACAGCCCCACTTCTCCTAAATTCTAATGGCATAATCCAAATCTTCTCGCTACTCTCCCAATCATCAACACCATGGAGAGGAATCAATCAAGTGCAGACTGCAGCCCCAAATTCATGACCGTGCGCCGCGGGAATTTGCAGACCAGGAGTGCCAATCGAACAAGGTATGGATAAAAGCACGAACTGTCGATTTATTTCTTCAGGACTATGAAGAATTCTCCATGAATTGCGCAGACAAGAGACAACTAGCATGTCCCATGTGTTCGTACTAAATCTGTAATTGATAGTTTGGCATCTCGTGCTGGTTTGCTTTTTCTTCCAACTTGCTAGTCAAATTCAGAGTATCAGGCTATGTTGTATGATGATTTGTTATTTTTAGCAACTTGCCAATAAAGTTTAGAGTATCAGGCTATGTTGTATACTTGTATGTTGATTTTTAATTTTTTTCAACTTGCCAATAAAGTTTAGAGTATCAGACTAGATTTTTATTTTTGCTGCATCAGTTCAAGATAAAACAACTGGCAAATAAAGTTCAGTCAGACCATGTTGTATACTTGTATGCTGATTTTTATTTGTAATACATCAGTTCAAGATAAAACATGGAGTCATTCTTCAAAAGAAAAAGAGAGCATTCAGCCGTTGAAGTTTCTAGCATTGGCACTGCTTGAAGCTGGGTTGCCTGATCAAGAGCAACCAACTCACAATGAAGAAGACCATGTAAATGAACCTATCATATTCAGAGGCATTGAGTTTTTGCAGCGAGATCCGGCATTACGCCCACAAATTTGGCAATATCCGCAAAATGTGAGAGATGAAGTACGAAGAGCCTACAAGCAGTTAGGTCCTATGCAGCCCAAACTGGAGAAGTACAAGCCATCTGGACCAGAAGGGCATCAAAGGCGTTTTCAGTTCAGTTGGTTTAAAGATTTTCCTTCATGGTTGGTGTACTCTGAAACCAGCAGTCGCGCATACTGTTTCTATTGCTTTCTCAGCAGCAAAAACATCAAAAAACGCAGTGGTTTTGATGTATTCACAGCACAAGGATTTGATGCCTGGAAGAGAGTTCATAATGGAAAGAGGTGTGCATTCTTATCTCATATTGGATCTGGACCTTGCTCACAACACAACTGCAACGAGAGATTATCTATATTATCAACACAGTTGACTCCTCTTCAAAGCGACATGATGAGTTGTGTGATGCGCAGGTTGCTGAGATTGCACGCGGTTGATTGATAATGATCATATCGAGACAGGGCAAGGGGAAATCAGGTTAGAGCACTAAAGCGGCCAGGAGACACTAGATGGGGTTCACACTTAGGTTCCATATCCAGCCTTATGGATATGTTTAATGCTGTAAATTCAGTTCTGCAAATCATAGCTTCAGATGCATCAGCTGGCTCAAACCACGCAGATGGAGATACCGCTTTTGAGTACTTGACATCTTTTGAGTTTGTATTTATCCTATGTCCTGTGATTTATTTTGTAAGGCCTTGCCAAGCTCTTCACTGATTCCCAATATTTCTCTAGTGTTACTCTTATTCCAAAAAATGGATTTGCATCTTTGGATGCTAAAGAAATTTCCAAAATAGTTGAGAAGTACTATCCAGCAGATTTCACACATCAGGATATCATTGGATTGGAGCATCAACTGAGACATTTTTCTATAGACGCTTCTGTCGGCATCCTGGGAACCGGGGTACCCAGACTTGCCTGCCTGCGGCCCAGGGCGTGGCACCTTCACCGGCCTGGTACGGCCCATCTTCAGCAGCAACCTTCAAGACCCTCGCGAGGGGCCAAGCCTCGCGAGGCGGATAGCGTCAAGACCTCCGGAGGGAGCAGCTCAGCAGGGATGGCTCCTGAGGAGCGGAGATTTCTATGCAGTCTCACCTCGTGAGGCTTGGATGACGTGAGCCGTGACGACCAAGGCCAGGCGGGCGCCAGCGGGCGCAGGACGGCAGTTTCCTCTTTGGTGCTAAGGAAACAGGCGCAGGCGAGGAATCCCGAAGAATCAACTAAAGGTTTCCATCTTCGTGCAACAAGACCAAGACCGCCAGGACAGCAAGACGGAGGTCATCGTCGAGCCCACCATGGCGTAAGGATAAGAAGCTTTGTAGGCGAAGACCACCTTTCGTCAGGATAGGGTGTACTAGATGTTCCCCTTCAAATTGGCCATTGTGGGATTCCTTCCCGCCTAAGTTTTGGAGGAAGAGGACCCAAGCCACTATAAATAGGACTAGCCACCACCATAGCAAAGGACGGATCATTCGGACCTCCCTGAGCAACACACCAACAAGAACACACCTCCTGAGGTTGTTCTTCCCTTGTACTAGTTCATCCCCAGCCCATCTTGAGGCAATCCACCACAAAGCAGGAGTAGGGTATTACACCGCAAGGTGGCCCGAACCTGGGTAAACTGCTCCGAGTCCTTTTCCTTTCTTGTTCATCGAGCTAGTTCAACGAGACGGCGAGTAGGTAGATCGGGGAGGTTGAGTTCTTCGCACGCACCCCAGAGTTCGATCCTACTAGGGTTTTGTGGAGCCCGAAATCTGACATTTGGCGCGCCAGGTAGGGGTGCGTCGGAGTCTCTCTTCTTCCGATCGATCCTCCATCGTCCCACCGTCCCCATGGCGGATGCTCGTCGAGTTCGTGCTGAGCGCCGGGCTGCCCACGCCGCCCGTGTGGCCCAGACCGCACCTCCAGGCGACGGCAACCCGCGTCGCTCTCCATTGCCGGCGGCGGACGCTGCCACCGGCCCCATCATCCACGAGCAGCAAGATTCGTCGCTCCTGCTCCCCTCGCGACGCGACGGCCACACTGCAACTCCATCACCAACCCCGGCGGCTGCTTCGTCCTCCCATGCCCGTCGTGGGCCGGCGAACTCGCAGGCTGCGCTCCTCATGGCGCACGAGCTCCTGCGTTACCGCCCGGCCGATGACCTCTACGAAGAATGGCTGGACCGCATCGCCGAGCTCGTCAGCGCCGCGGGAGAAGCTCCAGCACCATCTCGCTAGCTGCCTCCGCCACCACCGCGCGCGGGCGACCTGGCCCACGGCGTCCCTCTTCCTCCTCTCGGGCGCGACGTCGTCCCCGAGCCAAGGCGCGAGACTCCCATGCGCGGCCAACCCCGCAGGCCGCCCGCGCGCGATGAAGCAAGCTGCCAGGTGGTGCAGCGGCCGCAGGGCGAGGCACGCGCTCCCCCGGCGCCGCCTCGCCAAGGTCGCGCGCCGCCTCCTGCTGTGGCAAGGGAGCACACTGATCAAGCTCCACCTCAACGGCGGGCACCCGTGGGCACTGCGGGCTGTCGAGCGTTCACCCAAGAGCTGCGCTGCGTCGCCTGGCCCAGCAAGTTCAAGCCGGACCTGCCACCACGCTACGATGGAACACCTGACCCCGCCGAGTTCTTGTAGCTCTACGAGCTGAGCATCGAGGCGGCCAGCGGCAACGAGAAGGTCATGGCCAACTGGTTCCCCATGGCCCTCAAGGACGGGGCACGCTCGTGGCTCCTGAACCTCCTAGCGGATTCGATTTCCTCCTGGGAGGAGCTGCGTGAGCGGTTCACCTCCAACTTCGAAGGGACTCGCGACCGTGCCCCTGCGGTAGGCGACCTGCGGCGGATCAAGTAGCAGCCAGGAGAAATCCTGCGCAAGTACATCCAGCGCTTCACCAACGTCCGCATCAAGATTCCCAAGGTGTCGGACGAGGCCGTCATCTCCGCGTTCACCGACGGCGTCCGGGACGTCAGGATGAAGGAGGAGCTCGCCATGCACGAGGACCTGTGCTCAGCTCTGGAGATGTTCAACTTGGCGGCTAAGTGCGCAAGGGCAGAAGAGGGTCGCCTCTCGCTCGTTGAGCTACCCGAGGCCGATCCAGAAGAAAAGAAGGTCAAGACCAAAGAGGCCAAGCGCAAGGGACCCGCCGTGCGCGCGATCGAGCCTGAGATGAAGCGTGGGTGCGACTACCCCGAGTCTTCCAAAGGCAGCCGCCCATACTGCGCCTTCCACAATGTGAACAGCCACAACACCAACGACTGCCAGGAGCTCAGGGCCCTCCGTGATGGGCGCCTTGGCCGCCGCCCGGAGCGCGGCGACCGAGGCTACGGCCGCGGAGGTGGTCGCGGAGGAGGATGCTGGGAGAATCGCGACCCGCGCCAAGGCTGGCGCGACCGGCCTCGTGAGGATAACCGGCAGGGCCAACCTCGTGAGGGCCCCTGGAGGGATCAGCCTCGCGAGGATCGTCCACAAGGCAATGCTGGCCTTCCTCCGCTGCCGCCACCAAGAAGGAACGACGACCATCACCCAGATAATGGGGCTGGGGGCTTCCAAGAGCCTCACGCCATCGCCTGCTGTCGGATTTCGGGCTCCGCAAGACCCTTGAGGTTCGAACTCTGGGGTGCGTGCGAAGAACTCGTCCTCTCCGATCTACCTACTCGTCGTCTCGGTGAACTAGAACGATGAGCAAGAAGGAAAAGGACTCAGAGCAGTTTACCCAGGTTCGGGCCACCTTGCGGTGTAATACCCTACTCCTGCTTTGTGGTGGATTGCCTCTTGGTGGGCTTGGACGAACTAGTACAATGGTGGAATGAGCTCCTGAGGCGAGCTGTTGCTTGTGTAGAAGATGATCCTAGCTATGGTGGTGGCTGGCTCTATTTATAGTGGCTCGGGTCCTCTTCCCCCAAAACTTAGGCGGGAAGGGATCCCACAACGGCCAAATTCGAGGGGAACATGTAGTACATCTTATCCTGACGAAAGGTGGTCTTCGCCTGCAAAGCACCTGATCGTGACGCCATGGTGGGCTTGGTGATGACCTCCGTCTTGCCGTCCTGGCGGTCTTGGTCTTGTTGCACGAAGAGGGAAACCTTTGGCTGCCTCCTCGGGATTCCTTCGCCTGGGCTTGCCCCCTTTGCACCAAAGAAGAAACTGCCGTTCTGCGCCCGCTGGCGCCCGCCTGGCCTTGGTTGTCGTGGCTCGCGTCATCTTGGCCTCCCGAGGAGAGGCCTGCATTGGATTCTCCGCCCCTCAGGAGCCAGCCCTGCCGAGCTGCTCCTTTGGAGGTCTTGACGTTACCTGCCTCACGAGGCTTGGCTCCTCGCGAGGGGCTTGAGAGTTTGTTGGTGAAGTGGGTCCTCCGGTGGTCCTGAGGCTAACGGCCTCGCGAGGCTCGGCCCCTCGCGAGGGACTCGAAGGTTGTTGGTGAAGATGGGCCATCCCGGGCCGGTGAAGGTGACACGCCTTGGGCCGTAGGCAGGCAAGTCTGGGTACCCCGGTTCCCAGAACGCCGACACCTGCATCCTGGGCGGTGCTCAAGCCCCAGCTTCCCATCACATCTTCAAGCAGTTTGCTCGTGAGGTGAACGCAGTCCTCCCCAAGCTCGAGGCAACGCGTCCACTCAAGTGGTCCCAGTACGCCATCACCTTCGACTCGTCTGACCAGCTCAAGTGCGCGGCTGCGGCCGGCGTGCTCCCGCTCCTCTGCTCGCCTACCATCAGCAACGTGCTCGTCACCAAGACACTCATTGATGGCGGAGCGGGACTCAACGTCCTGTCCGTCGAGACATTCAACACTCTCCAAGTGCCGTATGATCAGCTCCAGCCAACCAAGCCTTTCTCGGGTGTGACCGACGGCTCCACCACCCCGATAGGGCAGATCCGCCTTCCCGTCACCTTCGGCGACCGCAAGAACTACCGCACCGAGCTCATCGACTTCGACGTCGCTTACATCCAGCTCCCGTACAATGCCATCCTCGGGTATCCAGCCCTGGCCAAGTTCATGGCGGCTACCCACCACGGCTACAATGTCCTCAAGATGCTGGGAAGCGGCGGCATCATCACGGCCGCCTGCCACGAGAAAGATGCGGTGTGCTCCCTCGAGCGCACCTACCAAGCTGCGGCGGTTGAGAGCTCAGAAGCCGAGGGCTTTGTCCACCCACCTGAGGCTGTCCCGAAAAGGAAGAAGCAGCTGCTCACGCTGGGGGCTCAGGAGGTCAAGACACCAGACGACCGCACCTCAAGACCTGCGCTCGCGGACCGAGCGCCTTCTCCTCTCGCATAGGAAGGCGCGCCCGGCGCCACTCTCAGTCTGGGCTCGGGGGCTTCCCCCTGGAGGGCCTCTGACCTGGCCAACATCACGAGAGAGGCGCTCGGGCACCATCTGGAGGCGTGCTATAGCGTACGCTTCCCTGAGGCAGGCACAGGGCACAAGGCGCACGGTGCTCAGGAGTTCATCACCAAGGCGATCCAGGATCTTCAGGAAGCAAGAGCAATGCGAGGCGAGCGCCGCCCCGCACCACCGAGCGTAGCTCCCTCGGCCGACGAGGGCAGGGGGCTGCGAGTCTGCATCAACATCCCAGGGCTCAGCAGAGCCGCGTCTCAAGAGCTCCTCTGGCCGTCCCAGGTGGGCCGGTGCAAGGGTCCTCCTCACAGCTACGTTCGCATGCCTTTCGGCTTGCTGAACCATGCTGCCCAGCACCAACGTCACATACGGGGCATCAAAGCGGCTCGCGAGACCAGACTTCAGGAGATCCTGGCGGAGGAGGCGCTAGTCCCTCGTGAGCTTCCTGGACCTCGGGGGCCTCGCGAGGCTCAGGAGCCGGACGGCTCGTGAGGAACAACTTCGGCGACAGGCGTCCTCAGCTACCTCGACCCCTCGTCAGGCATGGTATCAGGTGACTCGTTTCCTTTCCGTTCAGTTGGGGGCGCCCCTCGGGCTGCATTATCCCCAGGTCGCATGGGTCTGTCCCTGCAGCGCGCGCCATTTAATTTCCTTTCCTTTCAGTTGGGAGCGCCCCTCGGGCTGCATCATCCCCAAGCCACACGGGCTTGTCCCTGTGGTGTGTATCGTTTTAGCTTTTATCAAGATTTCCCTAGCATTGCTTTACCTTCTGGTTATCACCTGTTCATTTGATGCCCCCGGCATCCCTCGCGGCTCCCGCGTGCTGAAAGCTGAACGTTTGCTCATTCCACGGAATCGTCGACATGGTGCCTGTGTTCGGGTCCGTCCCTGCAGCGCCGAAAAACCAGAGAGATTGAGCTCTGATCCGCAGCCAACCCTGCAAGCGTCACCTCACCAGGTCCTCGGTGCCTCAGCGTTCTAATGAAAGGATCAATGACAGCGGAACGCACGCGCGGTCGTTCTCAGTAACCTATCTCTCAGATCATTGCGCAGGAAACCTCAGGAGCTCGGCAAGGGTGGCCACGCCGACCACCTCCCTGAACGCGACCTGCTTGCACGTCAAAGGGGGAGCTCTTGAGCATCACGCCTCTTGGGCCCCTACTGGCTCTCGAGCCCTCACCCCCTGGCCTTGACCACGGCATCGCGACCTGGCATACCAGCGACGGCTGCAGCTTTGCTCGAGGGCCGGGTCCCGAGAATGTAGAGCACCTATCCGAGCTAAAGGGGGAGACCGGCGCAGGCCACGCCTAACCGCACTACCGCAGGGGCATAGTGGAGCATCTCGCGACGAGTTCACTGAAAGATAAGTCACCCCTGCGTATCGATCATAACCGCATAATTTGAGGTCACCCTTCTAAGGTCTGTTCGTACGTCAAGGGGGACCCCTGGGCATCACGACCCAGGGGCCTAACTTGCCTCGTAGCCCCTCACCCCTTGGTCTCGTCCTAGTTTTTGGTCGAGCCAACGGCGGCTGAGGTATGCGCGGGGTCGGGCCCTGCCGACGCAGAACGTCGCGACCTACTCTCCCGTCTTCCTCTCCAGGTCTCGCCCTGGCATTATCGCTTCACTTTTTCAAACTCTAGGTAGCTGCTTGCACGCTGAAGGGGACCTCCTTAGCATCGCGCCTTAGGAGCTCTTACCGGACTTCGGGCCGCTCACCTCCTGGCCTTGACCATGGCATCGCGACCTGGCATACCAGCGACGGCTGCAGCTTGCCTGGGGACTGGGTCCTGGTGCGTAGAGCGCCAAGCTGTCGTGAGAATGAAAAAGGGGATAATGCCTTGGCGGGACGCACGCACACAATTTAGATACTAAGCAAGGTTCAGCATATCTAAGGCAAAAGCGTCACATCAGCTTACAGGCCCCCACGGGGCATAATCTGATTCCTCGCAGGGAACAAAAGAAAGCAACGGGTGGCCTCGGCCAGGATCACCCCCGGCGGTGCCGAGCGAGCACCATCTCCTTACGTCGAGAACGGCGGGAGCTCGGTGGCTCGTAGCTGTCATCACTGGTCTCCGGAGATTCGTCAGACTCAGGAGATTCACCGCTGCTGCCGGAGGAGTCGGCGGCGAGGGCGAGCTCATGCTCAGCGGCCACGTCACGCGGGACGGCCCCCTCAGGACAGCGATCGAGGTGGGGGGCGTGGCTGCCGAAGACCTCGAAGAGGAGAGTGGACGCTCTGTCAAGCTCAAAGTGGATAACGGAGGCCCCCTCCGGACAGCACGCGCGGGCGACCTCGCCCCATCCATGCGTCATGAAGACTTCGCCGGAGGAGACGACCTCAACGTCAGCCACGGATGCCCGGCAGTGGCATCCCGCGTGCTGCAGCCGCACCCTGGCGGGCCCACTCGGCGGCATCAGCATGGCGAAGGACCTCGGGAGCCTAATCCACGAGCGCGGAGGCGTCGCCGCCCACAAGATGAACTCGCAAGGCGAGCTCTCGACGTGCCGCTCCACACCGGCTGGTTGCTCTGCTGCGACCAGCCTCCTGCGAATCCTGCCTGCGGGAGGCAGGGCGATGCCCTCCTGCCCCGCGCCTTCCACGCGGGCGTACAAGCCAACCGGGAAGCCTGGAGGAGGACGCTCCGTCCAAGGCCAAGCCACAGGAAGACCGACGTCAGCATCGCGGCGGCAACTAGGTATTTTCTTCGGCGGAAGGTGTATGGGCTCCTCTAGGGGAACCTTACCCTTCTCCGACGAGGAAAACCTCCTAATCGGCGCCATGGATTCTGCGACAAGATGGCAAGGAAAGAAGAAGAAGCGAGCAGCGAGGAGGCGGAGATGAGCAAAGGGGGCTCCGCCCCTCCTCATTTATAACGGGAAGAAGGCGAGCCGTCGGCGCCCACGATCACAGGTAATAATGGTTTTGTGCATGCAGGAAGCTCCGGTCATGTCGAACGGTTGCCGAGGCATATGGGGGAGTGGAGGCGTCCACTACTCATCTGGCGCCACGCATCGATCAGGTCCGCAGGCTGTTGGGGCCCGCGGCGCTTCACCCTTGCCGCTTTGGCTTCGCCTAGAAGCCAAGTCCGAGCGCGCCTTGGGCCCGGGGGCTACTGTCGGCGTCCTGGGAACCGGGGTACCCAGACTTGCCTGCCTGCGGCCCAGGGCGTGGCACCTTCACCGGCCTGGTACGGCCCATCTTCAGCAGCAACCTTCAAGACCCTCGCGAGGGGCCAAGCCTCGCGAGGCGGATAGCGTCAAGACCTCCGGAGGGAGCAGCTCAACAGGGCTGGCTCCTGAGGAGCGGAGATTTCTATGCAGTCTCACCTCATGAGGCTTGGAGGACGTGAGCTGTGACGACCAAGGCCAGGCGGGCGCCAGCGGGCGTAGGACGGCAGTTTCCTCTTTGGTGCTAAGGAAACAGGCGCAGGCGAGGAATCCCGAAGAATCAACTAAAGGTTTCCATCTTCGTGCAACAAGACCAAGACCGCCAGGACAGCAAGACGGAGGTCATCGTCGAGCCCACCATGGCGTAAGGATAAGAAGCTTTGCAGGCGAAGACCACCTTTCGTCAGGATAGGGTGTACTAGATGTTCCCCTTCAAATTGGCCGTTGTGGGATTCCTTCCCGCCTAAGTTTTGGAGGAAGAGGACCCAAGCCACTATAAATAGGACTAGCCACCACCATAGCAAATGACGGATCATTCGGACCTCCCTGAGCAACACACCAACAAGAACACACCTCCTGAGGTTGTTCTTCCCTTGTACTAGTTCATCCCCAGCCCATCTTGAGGCAATCCACCACAAAGCAGGAGTAGGGTATTACACCGCAAGGTGGCCCGAACCTGGGTAAACTGCTCCGAGTCCTTTTCCTTTCTTGTTCATCGAGCTAGTTCAACGAGACGGCGAGTAGGTAGATCGGGGAGGTTGAGTTCTTCGAACGCACCCCAGAGTTCGATCCTACTAGGGTTTTGCGGAGCCTGAAATCCGACAGCTTCGAACAACGAAGATTTGAAGAAGCCTACAACTTTGGCAGAACTTTGCCGTTGCCTTTATGTGTCAGGACGGCATAGGATCTATAACTTACTCGATAGATTGTTGCGTTTGCTTCTTACTCTACCAGTTTCTACCGCTAGTGCTCAGCGTGCATTTTCTAGCCTAAAGATCATCAAGACTAGGCTGCGTAGCAAGATGGAAGATGATTTTCTTGCCAATAGCTTCCTGATACAGGTCGAACGAGAAATTGCGGCGCAATACAACTATGAAGATATAATTGCAGAGTTCAAAGGACGGAAGAAAAGGAGAACGACCCTTTAAGTCTATCCATGGGTTGATTTATATGTATATTGGTTTAGTCTCTTTTGCTTTAAGCTAAAACAATCAGAATAGTTGTGCTTGTTGGGGAACGGAGCATGCAATTTCAAAAAATTTCCTACGCTCACGCAAGATCTATCCATGGAGATGCATCGCTACGAGAGGGGAGTGTGTCTACGTACCCTCGTAGACCGTTAGCGGAAGCGTCTCACAACGCGGTTGATGTAGTCGAACGTTCCTTCGAGCTCCACCGATCGAGTACCGAACGTACGACACCTCCGAGTTCTACACACGTGCAGCTCGGTGACGTTCCTCACCTTCTTGATCCAGCAAGACGTCGAGGAACTAGATGAGTTCCGTCAGCACGACGGCGTGGCGACGGTGACGGTGAAGTGATCTCAGCAGGGCTTCGCCTAAGCTCTCCGAAAATACGACCGAGGGTGTAAACGGTGGACGGGGGGCGCCGCACACGGCTTGGAACAATTGTGTGTCTCCAAGGGGCGCCCCCCCTCCGTATATAAAGGAGGGAGGGGGGAGAGACCGGCCCTAGGGGCTGCGCACCAAGGGGGGAGGAGTCCTACTAGGACTCCCCTTTGGTGGTGGCGCCCCCCTCCCCCCAATCCTACTCCTACTAGGAGTAGGGGAGGAAGGAGGAAGGGAGAAGGAAGGGGGGGCGGTCCCCCAAACCCCTAGCCCAATTCGGACCCAGCAAGGGGGGGGGGGGGGCGCACCAGCCCCCTTGTGGGCTGGTGTTCCTCCCCTACATGGCCCATGTGGCCCATGTAGCTCCCCGGGGGGTTCCGGTAACCCCTCCGGTACTCCGATAAATATCATGTACCTTCTGGAATCATTCCGATGTCCGAATACCATCATCCAATATATCATTCTTTACCTCTCGACCATTCCCGAGACTCCTCGTCATGTCCGTGATCTCATCCGGGACTCCGAACAACATTCGGTCACCAATCACATAACTCATATAATACTATATCGTCATCGAACCTTAAGTGTGCGGACCCTACGGGTTCGGGAATGATGTAGACATGACCGAGACGACTCTCCGGTCAATAACCAACAACGAAACCTAGATGCTCATATTGGTTCCTACATATTCCAGAAGATCTTTATCGGTTGAACCTCATATGACAACATACGTTGTTCCCTTTGTCCGGCGGTATGTTACTTGCCCGAGATTCGATCGTCGGTATCCCAATACCTAGTTCAATCTCGTTACCGGCAAGTCTCTTTACTCGTTCCGTAATACGTCATCTTGTAACTAACTCTTTAGTCACGGTGCTTGCAAGGCTTCTGTGATGCTGTATTACTGAGAGGGCCCAGAGATACCTTTCCGACAGACGGAATGACAAATCCCAATCTCGATCCATGGCAACTCAACAAACACTTTCGGAGATACCTGTAGTGCACCTTTATAATCACCCAGTTACGTTGTGACGTTTGATACACCCAAAGTATCCCTACGGTATCCGGGAGTTGCATGATCTCATGGTCAGAGGAACATGTATTTAGCATAGTGAAAGCAGTAGCAATAAACTGAACGATCATATGCTATGCTAATGGTTGGGTCTTGTCCATCACAGCATTCTCCTAATGATGTGATCCCGTTATCAAATGACAACTCATGTCCATGGTTAGGAAACCTTAACCATCTTTTGATCAACGAGCTAGTCTAGTAGAGGCTTACTAGGGACACAGTATTTGTTTATCTATTCACACATGTATTTAGTTCCCGGTCAATACAATTCTAGCATGAATAATAAACTATTATCATGAACGGGGAAATATGATAATAAACACTTTATTAATTGCCTCTAGGGCATATTTCCAACAGTCTCCCACTTGCACTAGAGACAATTACATTGTGATGAATCTAACACCCATTGAGTTCTGGTGCAACGGGTCTGCCACATTCAGATCCATATGTACTTTGCAAATCTCTATGTCTCCATCCTTGATCAAATTCTGAATGGAGTTGAAGCGGCGCTTTATATGCTTGGTTCTCTTGTGAAACCTGGGCTCTTTTGCTATAGCAATTGCTCCAGTGTTGTCACATAAGATAGTCATTGGACCCGATGCACTAGGTATAACACCTAGATCGGATATGAACTCCTTCATCCAGACCCCTTCATGTGCTGCTTTGGAAGCAGCTATGTACTCCGCTTCACATGTAGATCCCGTCACAACGCTCTGCTTGGAACTGCACCAACTGACTGCTCCACCATTAAGAATAAATACGTATCCAAATTGTGACTTAGAGTCATCTGGATCTGTGTCAAAGCTAGCGTCGACGTAACCCTTTACGACGAGCTCTTTGTCACCTCCATAAACGAGAAACATGTCCTTGGTCCTTTTCAGGTACTTCAGGATATTTTTGACCGCTGTCCAGTGATCTACTCCTGGATCACTTTGGTACCTCCCCACCAAACTAATGGCAAGGCACACATCAGGTCTGGTACACAGCATGGCATACATAATAGAGCCTATGGCTGAGGCATAGGGGATGACACTCATATTCTCTTTATCTTCTGCCGTGGTCGGGCATTGAGTCTTACTCAATCTCACACCTTGCAATACAGGCAAGAACCCTTTCTTTGACTGATCCATTTTGAACTTCTTCAAAATCTTGTCAAGGTATGTGCTTTGTGAAAGTCCAATGAGGCGTCTTGATCTATCTCTATAGATCTTGATGCCTAATATGTAAGCAGCTTCTCCGAGATCCTTCATTGAAAAACTTTTGTTCAAATAACCCTTTATGCTTTCCAGAAATTCTATATCATTTCCCATCAACAATATGTCATCCACATATAATATGAGAAATGCCACAGAGCTCCCACTCACTTTCTTGTAAATACAAGCTTCTCCATAAGTTTGTATAAACCCAAACGCTTTGATCACTTCATCAAAGCGAGTATTCCAGCGCCGAGATGCTTGCACCAGTCCATAGATGGATCGCTGGAGCTTGCATACTTTGTTAGCACCTTTAGGATCGACAAAACCTTCCGGCTGCATCATATACAATTCTTCCTTAAGGAATCCATTAAGGAATGCCGTTTTGACGTCCATTTGCCAGATTTCATAATCATAAAACGCGGCAATTGCTAACATAATTCTAACAGACTTTAGCGTCGCTACGGTTGAGAAAGTCTCATCGTAGTCAACTCCTTGAACTTGTCGATAACCTTTATTAACAAGTCGTGCTTTATAGACGGTGACATTACCATCAGCGTCCGTCTTCTTCTTGAAGATCCATTTATTTTCAATAGCTCGCCATTCATCGGGCAAGTCTACCAAAGTCCACACTTTGTTCTCATACATGGATCCTATCTCGGATTTCATGGCCTCAAGCCATTTGTCGGAATCCGGGCTCGCCATCGCTTCTTCATAGTTCGTAGGTTCACCGTTGTCTAACAACATGACTTCCAAGACAGGATTGCCGTACCACTCTGGTGCGGAGCGTGTCCTGGTTGACCTACGAAGTTCTGTAGCAACTTGATCCGAAGCCTCATGATCATCATCATCAACTTCTTCTCTGGTATGTGTTGGTGTCACAGAAATTTCTTTCTGTGGCGTACTACTATCCAGAGGAGGTACAATTACCTCATCAAGTTCTACTTTCCTCCCACTCACTTCTTTCGAGAGAAACTCCTTCTCTAGAAAGGATCCATTCTTAGCAACGAAAACTTTGCCTTCGGATCTGTGGTAGAAGGTGTACCCAACGATCTCTTTTGGGTAACCTATGAATACGCACTTATCCGCTTTGGGTTCGAGCTTATCAGGTTGAAGCCTTTTGACATAAGCATCGCAGCCCCAAACTTTTAGAAACGACAGCTTAGGTTTCTTTCCAAACCACAGTTCATACGGTGTCGTCTCAACGGATTTAGACGGTGCCCTGTTTAAAGTGAATGCAGCTGTCTCTAATGCATAACCCCAAAATGATAGTGGCAAATCGGTAAGAGACATCATAGAACGCACCATATCCAATAGAGTACGATTACGACGTTCGGACACACCATTACGCTGTGGTGTTCCAGGTGGCGTGAGCTGTGAAACAATTCCACATTGTCTTAAGTGATTGCCAAACTCGTAACTCAAATATTCTCCTCCACGATAAGATCGTAAGAACTTTATTTTCTTGTTACGATGGTTCTCTACTTCACTCTGAAATTCTTTGAACTTTTCAAATGTTTCAGACTTATGCTTCATTAAGTAGACATAACCATATCTACTCAAATCATCTGTGAACGTGAGAACATAACGATATCCACCGCGCGCCTCAACACTCATTGGACCGCATACATCGGTATGTATTATTTCCAACAAGTCTGTTGCTCGCTCCATTGTTCCGGAGAACGGAGTTTTAGTCATCTTGCCCATGAGGCATGGTTCGCACGTCTCAAATGATTCATAATCAAGTGATTCCAAAAGTCCATCTGCATGGAGTTTCTTCATGCGTTTAACACCAATATGACCTAAGCGGCAGTGCCACAAATATGTGGTACTATTATTATCAATTTTGCGTCTTTTGGCATCAATATTATGGACGTGTGTATCACTACGATCGAGATTCAACAAGAATAAACCATTCATAAGTGGTGCATGACCATAAAAGATATTATTCATCAAAATAGTACAATCTTTATTCTCTGATTTAAATGAATAACCGTCTCGTAATAAACAAGATCCAGATATAATGTTCATGCTCAACGCAGGCACCAAATAACAATTATTTAGGTTCATAACTAATCCCGAGGGTAGATGTAGAGGTAGCGTGCCGACGACGATCACTTCAACTCTTGAACCGTTCCCGACGCGCATCGTCACCTCGTCCTTTGCCAATCTTCGTTTATTCCGTAGCTCATGTTTCGAGTTACAAATATGAGCAACCGAACCAGTATCAAATATCCAGGTGCTACTACGAGCATTGGTAAGGTACACATCAATAACATGTATATCAAATATACCTTTGTTGACGTTGCCAGCCTTCTTATCTGCCAAGTACTTGGGGCAGTTCCGCTTCCAGTGACCAGTCCCCTTGCAGTAGAAACACTCAGTCTCGGGTTTGGGTCCAGACTTGGGTTTCTTCGTGGGAGCTGCAACTGATTTGCCGTTCTTCTTGAAGTTCCCCTTCTTTCCCTTGCCCTTCTTGAAACTGGTGCCCTTCTTTACCATCAACACTTGATGCTCTTTCTTGACTTCAACCTCCGCAGCCTTAAGCATAGCGAAGAGCTCGGAAATCGTCTTGTTCATTCCTTGCATATTATAGTTCATCAAGAAGCCCTTATAGCTTGGTGGCAGTGATTGGAGAATTCTATCAATAACCGAATCATCTGGAAGATTAACTCCCAACTGAGTCAAGCGGTTATGCAACCCAGACATTTTGAGTATATGCTCACTGACAGAACTATTCTCCTCCATCTTACAGCTGAAGAACTTATCGGAGACATCATATCTCTCGATCCGGGCATTGGCTTGAAAAACAAGTTTCAGCTCTTGGAACATTTCATATGCTCCATGGTGCTCAAAACGTCTTTGGAGCCCCGGTTCTAAGCCGTAAAGCATGGCACACTGAACTATCGAGTAGTCATCTTTCTTCGACTGCCAGACATTCATAACATCTGCTGTCGAACCTGCAGGGGGCGCGGCACCCAGCGGTGCATCAAGGACATAAGCCTTCTGTGCAGCAATGAGGATGATCCTCAGATTACGGACCCAGTCCGCATAGTTGCTTCCATCATCTTTCAACTTAGCTTTCTCTAGGAACGCATTAAAATTCAGTGGAACTACAACGCGGGCCATTGATCTACAACATACAATTGCAAAGACTATTAAGACTATGTTCATGATAATTGAAGTTCAATTAATCAAATTACTTAAGAACTCCACTTAGATTAACATCCCTCAAGTTGTCTAAGTGTAACATGATCCACATCAAACTAATCCACGTCCGATCATCATGTGAGATGGATCAGTCATCAATGGTGAACATCTTTCATGTTGATCATATCTACTATATGACTCATGTTCGACCTTTCGATCTCTTGTGTTCCGAGACCATGTCTATACATGCTAGGCTCGTCAAATTTAACCCAAGTATTCTGCATGTGTAAAACTGGCTTACACCCGTTGTATGCGAACGAAGAATCTATCACACCCGATCATCACGTGGTGCTTCGAAGCATCGAACCTTCGCAACGGTGCATACTAGGGGAGAACACTTATCTTGAAATTTAGTGGAGGGATCATCTTATAATGCTACCGTCGTCCTAAGCAAAATAAGATGCATAAAAGGATTAACATCACATGCAATTCAATATGTGACATGATATGGCCATCATCATCTTGTGCTTTTGATCTCCATCTCCAAAGCACCGTCATGATCTCCATCGTCACTGGGTTGACACCTTGATCTCCATCGTAGAATCGTGGTCGTCTCGCCGACTATTGCTACTACTACTACTGCTAACTCATAGCGGTAAAGTAAAGCAATTACATAGCGTTGGCATTGCATACAATAAAGAGACAATCATAAGGCTCCTGCCGGTTGCCTATAACTTACAAAACATGATCATCTCATACAACAACTTATATCACATCATGTCTTGACCATATCACATCACCAGCATACCCTGCAAAAACAAGTTAGACGTCCTCTACTTTGTTGTTGCAAGTTTTACGTGGCTGCTACGGGTTTGCAAGAACCGTTCTTACCTACGCAAAACCACAACGTGGTGTAGTGATTGCTTTTTGATCTTCTAAAAGAACCCTCTTCATTGAAACCGATTCAACTAAAGTGAGAGAAACAGACACCCGCCAGTCACCTTTATGCAGCAAGTGCACCGACGGTGAAACCAGTCTCGCGTAAGCGTACGCGTAATGTCGGTCCGGGCCGCTTCATCTCACAATACCGCCGAATCAAGTATCAACTAGTAACGGCAAGCAATATGTATACACCCACGCCCACAACTCCTTTGTGTTCTACTCGTGCAAATCACATCTACGCATAGACCTGGCTCGGATGCCACTGTTGGGGAACGGAGCATGCAATTTCAAAAAAATTCCTATGCTCACGCAAGATCTATCCATGGAGATGCATCGCTACGAGAGGGGGAGTGTGTCTACGTACCCTCGTAGACCGTTAGCGGAAGCGTCTCACAACGCAGTTGATGTAGTCGAACATTCCTTCGAGCTCCACCGATCGAGTACCAAACGTACGGCACCTCCGAGTTCTACACACGTGCAGCTCGGTGATGTTCCTCGCCTTCTTGATCCAGCAAGACGTCGAGGAAGTAGATGAGTTCCGTCAGCACGATGATTCGACACAAGGGGAGCCACAAAATATTTGCAAGTATTAGCAACTGAGTTGTCAATTCAGCCACACCTGGAGAATTATTATCTTGCAGCAGAGTGATTAGTAGCACAGTAATATGATGGTTTCAATAGCAGTAGTGATTGTAGCAGTAACAGTAACGGTGACAGCAGCAATAGTAATAGTTGTAACAGCAGTAGCAGCAGTAATAGTAACTTAGCAAGAATCAATATGCGAAAGATCGTAGGCACTGGATCGATGGTGTTGGGTGGATGATATTCATCATGAGACAGATATAACCTAGGGCGATACGGCGCTAGCTCCAGTTCATCTCGAATGACGTAGGCATGTATTCCGTGAGTAGTCATACATGCTTTATTAAAAGAACTTGCATGACATCTTTTGTCCTACCCTCCTGTGGCAGCGGGGTCCTATTGGAAACTAAGGGATATTAAGGCCTCCTTTTAATAGAGAACCGGAACAAAGCATTAACACATAGTGAATACATGAACTCCTCAAACTACGGTCATCACCAGGAAGTGTCCCGCCTTCTGTCACTACGGGGTTGCCGGATCATAACACATAATAGGTGACTATAACTTGCAAGATCGGATCAAGAACATGGATATAATGGTGAAAACAAATACAGTTCAGATCTGAAATCATGGCACTCGGGCCCTAGTGACAAGCATTAAGCACATGCAAATCATAGCAACATCAATCTCAGAACATAGTGGATACTAGGGATCATGCCCTAACAAAACTAACTCGATTACATGATGAATCTCATCCAACCCTCTCACCGACCAGCAAGCCTACGAGAGAATTACTCACTCCCGGTGGAGAGCATCATGGAATTGGCGATGGAGATTGGTTGATGATGACGAAAGACGAAGATTCCCCTCTCCGGAGCCCCGAACGGACTCCAGATCAGGCCTCCCGAGGAAGAACAGGAGGTGGCGGCGGCTCCGTCTCGTGAAACGCGATAATTCTTTCTCCTTGATTTTTTCCTCCGCGACGGGGATTATATGGAGTTGGAGATAGGGTTAACGGAGCTGCCAGGTGGGCACCATCCAGAGGGGCGCGCCAGGGGGGTAGGGCGCGCCCTGGTGGGTGGTGGCCCACCAGGTGCTCCTCTCTGGTACTTCTTCGTTCCAATAATTCTGATATATTCCAGAAAAAATCCTCCAGAAGTTTCGTGGCAATCTGAGAACTTTTATTTCTGCACAAAAACAACACCATGGTAGTTCTGCTGAAAACAGCGTCAGTCCGGGGTTAGTTTCATTCAAATCATGCAAATTAGAGTTAAAAACAAGGGCAAAAGGGCTTGGAAAAGTAGATACGTTGGAGACGTATCAGCTCCCCCAAGCTTAAACCTTTGCTTGTCCTCAAGCAATTCAGTTGGCAAACTGAAAGTGAGAAAGAAAAACTTTTACAAGCTCTTTTGTTCTTGTGTGTCATAAATATGCTTACATAGCAGCCCCGGTTTCAGCAGTGATCATAACTAACCACACTCATGATAACATTTAGAAATTCTATTCACTCATAACAATGACATAACAACTAGAGAGCAATAATAAGGTATCTCAAATGCAAACAATTATCAAAACAATCATGATATGATATGACAACATTGGTATCTCGCAAGCTCTTTCTGAGACCGCAAAACATAAGTGCAGAGCACCTCCAAAGTTCAAGCAGCGACTAAACATTGTAATTCATGGTAGAGAAGATCCAGTCATGCTAACATACAACATCAATTATCATAATGCATAGGAATGACAATATTGCTCTCGGGTCTGGTGCTTGTAAGAGAAGGTGGTGACTCAACATAAAAGTAAATAGATAGTCCCTTCACAGAGGGAAGCAGGGATTCGCAGAGGTGCCAGAGCTCAAGCTTTTAAAACAGAGATAAATGAAACTTTGGGGAATGCACTTTTCTTGTTTACTTTGTGACCATCAGCTATCGTTATCTTCCATGCTAAACACATTAGTAGCGGTTCCCAAGCGATAAAAGTAAATGTTTACTCTCCCTTCCACCAACAATCACACTCCACGGCGAGCCGAATCCACGGGTACCGTCCAAACAGACATCAATCCTGGGGGAGTTTTGTTTATTTATTTGTGATTTTTGATTGCGGGACTGGGAATCCCTTTTTACCGCTCTCTTCTCGTGCAATGATGAGGGAATAAACACTCATCTGAGAATAACCCGCTTAACATGGAAGATATCAACTACCTCCTGTCACTCCATAAGCAATCAAGCACACAAAAACAGGAGTTTATTTGAGATTTCTTTTTAGAGGTGGCACATGCAAATTTACTTGGAACGGCAAGGAAATACCGCATATAGGTAGGTATGGTGGACTCATATGGAACAACTGGGTTTAGGATTTTGGATGCACAAGCAGTATTCCCTGCTTAGTACAGGTGAAGGCTAGAAAGTAGGTTGAGAAGCGACCAGCTAGAGAGCAAATACGGTCATTAACATGCATCAGAATAATCATCATTGCACACTAGCATGAGTAGGATATAAACACACTAGTAGAAAAAGGTCCATTTGTCCCGGTTCATAAGGCCCTTCTGTCCCGGTTCTGGACCTGGGACTAAAGGGTCGGGACTAAAGCCCATGACCTTTAGTCCCGGTTCGCCTACGAACCGGGACAAATGGGCCTCCACGTGGCCTCTCCGCCGAGCCCAGGCAGGAGGGCCTTTGGTCCCGGTTGGTAACACCAACCGGGACCAAAAAGCGTCCACGCGTCAGCAGCTCAGGAGCTGGGTTTTTTTTTTTTGAAAGAGGGGGGGGGGTTTGGGGGTTTTGGAGGGTTAATTTAGGGGTTTTGTGTTAGCTAGCTAATAGAGAGAAGTGACCTCTCTTATCTCCGTGCTTGGTCGACGCTACGTACTATACGTATAGAGAGAACTCGCGACACGCTAGGTAATAAGCAAATGAAGGAAACCATTAAGTACACAAGATCGTCATGAACATATACAGAGAGAAGGGATCGACCTCCTCCTTCTCCGAGAGATCGGTCGAACAACAAGTTTTCGTATATCTATCCTATGTTACAATCCCTAACATTTCATATCAAATTCCACATGGTATTCTCCGGCTTTATTGATGACGTGGTCAAGAAAGAATCCCGCCAATTCCTCTTGAATTGCTCGTATGCGATCTTGTGGTAGGAGTTCATCCTGCATCTGCCACAGCTAAATTGAAGAAGAGGGTCAATACATGTATATGAATGAAACTCAACACAAATGATGGTAATAAAATAAAATTGTGAATATTTTTGCTTACGCACTTCATATTCTTTTTCAGTGTAGCCCCGCTTATTAGGCTGCGTCGCGTTGTAGATGTACTCGCAAACGTAGAATCCACATAAAGACGTCGCTTGTTCCTGCCACAACCACTATACGAGAAATAATAGAGGTCAATCAAACTGATAAGCAAGCATGCTAAATGGTATATATTGATGAAACTAGCTAGAATCAATGGGAGATGCGCGGAACTAGGTAGTATATATTACTTACCTTCGGGTGTGTAAATCGCAGCTCGCTAGGCAGTGCGGGAGCAGTTTCGGTGAACTTTTTCCAAACCCTGCCAGACAAAGAAAATAATTACTTGATATATATCGGGAAATGAACAAAGTTGCCGATATGGTGCGATAATGATCGATTGAACTTACTTCTGGAGCATTTGAGTCAAGTCCGCATACGACTCGGGTTTATTTCGTCTCGAGTCTAAGACGGTTACTACTCCCCGCTCAAGCTTAATCTCTAGTAGAATAAAGTCGTGACTGCGCACACATGCATAGCTCATCAATTACATTACTATAACCTCGAGTAATAAGGGAGAAACCGAATATGCACAAGACAGTAACACTCACTTGAAGTTGTAAGGAAAGAGTATTTTGTCTTTGTTTTGATTTTTAAGCAACGATTGTAGCAAGTTGTCCTCGGTTTGTGTGGCATACTTTTTAACCGTCACTTCATGTGTGGCATACATTCCTGCTCTTCTGCATTCGACGATCTTCAATCTGCATAATATAGTGATGAGGATAATTATATATATATACATGCAATGAAAGAGGTGAGCTATATATAGAGACTTAATTACAGAAGTACTTACAGACAGTAGCAAGTCACGATTGTTTTGTCGATGTCCCTTTGATTGTATAACTGGAAAAGCTCGTCAAATTCAACATATATCAGATCATCACCAACGAAGTCGTGCTCCTCTTTAATACTCATGAACAAAGTATCCTGCCCAGACTCGCTGCAGGTTTTCATGTACCAATCATGGAATTGTCGCATCATCGTTGTTAGAGGAGGACTTCCATCTTTGACAAGAGGCTTCCCGTACTGGTATTTGTATGCCACCTCTGCTACTGCTGGGATTTCTATATCGAGGCCGTAATCGGCAATATTGGTATAACCGGGCACCATCCCCTCCGCCACCACCCCCGGAAGATTAGGCACGATATTGGTAGACACCTTGAGCGGGGGGCACGATTGGTTCGCCTGTTCGCCGAGCTGGGGAATTGTTTTCCCACTTCTTCGTTTTGCTAACCTCTCATCACTGGAAGTAGTTCTCGTCCGCACCGCATTTTGATATGTCTTTTTAGTAACGCGGACATAGTTGGTATCCAGCGGAGGCGGTGGTGGGGCCTTCAGGGCCTTGAGAGTGCGCTTCGCTACCACCGGATCTATCGTCTCCTTCGGAGGTGGAGTTTTCTTTGCAAAATGGGCCCTCACTTGGTCTCGACTGATCTTCTTGTTTTCCTCCTCGGTCATGTCGTATGGTCTCGGTTGCAGAGGCTTGAGAGACCGTGGACCGAATTCGTATGGCCTCCCGCCACTGGCTGTACTGCTAGCAGCCGGAGCGGCGGCGTCTCTCTTCCGTCGTTGCTTAAGAGGCGGAGGAGGCGGACTGCTCGGACGCGTCGGAGGAGGCGGACTGCTCGGACACGCCGGAGAAGGCGGAGGAGGAGGCAGAGTGCCTTGATCGTCACGCGCCGGACGAGGCGAAGTAGGAGGCGGAGTGCCTTGATCCCTCACCGGAGGAGGAGGAGGAGGAGCAGGAGGAGTGCCTTCACCACTCGCCGGAGGAGGAGGAGGCGGAGGCGTCCAGTTCGGAAGCTTGATGTGCTCCTTCCGCCATAGACATGTACTCCTCAGAGCACATCTCAGCTTAGTCTCCCCTTCACCTGTAGGGTGGTCAAGCTCGAGCTCCTCAAATCCCTTCATTACTTCATCCACGTGAACAGAGCTATAGCCATCTGGAATCGGACGGCAGTGAAAAGTTCCGTCGGGTCGAGGAGGTGCAACAGAGCCGAGAGCCGCCGTAAGGGTGAGGTTATGGAATTTCGTCAGAAGCTGGCAAGATTGAGACTCCGTGATAGCATCCACGGGGTAGCTAGGAGCCGTGAAGTCAGACTGCTGAACGAGCTCCGTGGAAGCCACGCTGCTTCTCCGCTGAGATGGCGGGGTAGCTTCTGGGGTAGCTTCGTGCCCCTGAACAAGCTGCTAGTCGGGAGCTCGCTGGCTCAGAACTTGTTCCTCTAGCCTTTGTACTCTTTCATTGAGCTCCTGCACAACGCTCAGCTCCTGTTTCCTCTTCCTCTCCCGGCTTTTGTAGCCGCCTGCGCCGGAAAACCCAACCTTCCACGAAACGGAGCCTGTCATGCCTCGTGTTCGTCCAGGGTGCTCGGGATTCCCGAGGGCCGTAGTCAGCTCGTCATTCTCTCTGTCGGGAATGAACGTCCCTTCCAGCGCTTCCTTGATATACTTCTTAAGCTTGCTGACGGGTATTGCAAGTTGCTCGTCCGTCCAAACGCACTTCCCTGTTTCAGGGTCCAAAGTGCCCCCAACCCCGAAGAACCAAGTCCTTGAACGGTCTGGCCAGTTCATTGTATCTGGTACGACCCCTTTAGCAACCAGGTCATTCTCCCATTTGGCCCACAACGGCCGGGCTCTGAGGTAGCCACCTGACCCTGTGCGATGGTGATACAGCTTCTTTCCAGCATTTATCTTGTTTATCGCTGACATTTTCTTACTCTTGTCAGATGTCTTGTAGGCCACGAACTCGTCCCATTGATCTTTAATCCCCGCATATCGGCCGGTGAATTCTGGAGTCTTGTTTTGGTCGACAAACTTAGCTTTTAACTCATTCTTCCACCTCCTGAAAAGATCTGCCATCTTCTTAAGAGCACACGACCTGACCAGTGGCTCTATAACAGCTGGATCCTCTGGCGGTAGGATGAAATTTGCCTTCAGGGCGTTCCAAAGATCTTCTTTTTGTCTATCGGTGACATAAGAAACTTGAGGGTCTTCTTTCTTTGGCCGATTCCATTGCTGGATGCTGATCGGGATGTTGTCCCTAACAATAGCTCCGCACTGAGCGGAAAATGCATCCTTGGCCTTCTTGGGTTCAATCGGTAGGCCATTGTCCGCGATTAAGCTGATCGTGAACTTTTCATCCTGGCGCAACCTTTTCTTCGGGCCTCGTCTCATTGTCGAAGTTCCGCTCGATCCGGAGGGCTATAAAGAAGAAACAAGAGTTAATATATGTACATACCAAAACAATTAATGCGTCAATTAGTCAGCACAGGCTTAGTTAATATATATACCTCGCCGGACGACTTTGCAACAGCTCCCTCCGTTCGGTCACCGGAGCCGTCATCATGGTATCCTTCTTCCTCCGGCATTCGGTGACCGGAGCCGTCATCATGGTCTCCTTCTTCCCCCGGCATTCGGTGACCGGAGCCGTCATCATCACGTTCTAGCTCTTCTTCAACATAATTGAGTAACGACAAGACCTCATCGTCGCCGCCGCGGATTATTTCCCCCAACAACGCTTCTCCTTCATAGTCTCTGTCCAAGGTTGGATCCATGGTTTCTGCATACATTATATCCACATACATATATATACATTATATCCACATACATATATATACATTATATCCACAAAAAAATCATACATACATATAAAAAAAGGAACAAAAAAATCATCCATACATACATACATATATCCACATACATATATATACATTATATCCACATACATATATATACATTATATCCACATACATATATATACATTATATCCACAAAAAAATCATACATACATATAAAAAAATGAACAAAAAAATCATCCATCCATACATACATATATCCACATACATATATATACATTATATCCACATACATATATATACATTATATCCACAAAAAAATCATACATACATATAAAAAAATGAAAAACAAATCATCCATACATACATATATCCACATACATACATATAAAAAAATGAAAAAAAATTCGCGGGGGCGGCGGCGGCTCACAGCGGGGGCGGCCGGCGAGGGCGACGGCGGGGGCGGCGAGGGCACGGCGACGGCGGAGGTGGGGGCTGGCCGTGGCAGGGGCGCGGGCGGCCGGCGCGCTCGGGGCAGGGCAGCAGGGGCGGGGGCAGGGGCGCGCGGGCTCGGGGACGACGACGGCGGCCGGCGGCGCAGGGCACGGGCGCGGGGAGGCGACGGCGAGGTCGGGGAGGCGACGGGGACGGCGGCCGGCGGCGGCGACGGCGACGAGAGCGGCGCGCGCGATTTGGGCAGCCTGACGGCGTCGGTGTGGATCTGGCCTTCGGGGAGAGAATGGGCACGAAAACGCTAAGTGCTGCGTTATATACAGAGAGCATTGGTCCCGGTTGGTGGCACGAACCGGGACCAATTCCCCCCTTTGGTCCCGGTTCGTACCACCAACCGGGACCAAAGGTCTCTTTTTCAGCAGCCCAAAGGGTGGGAAAAAGAGACCTTTGGTCCCGGTTGGTGGCACGAACCGGGACCAAAGGGGGGCATTCGTCCCGGTTCGTGCCACCAACCGGGACCAAAGGTGGTGCTGCCCGGGGCCGAAAGTTTAGTCCCACCTCGCTAGCTGAGAGCTCTCGAGAGTGGTTTATAAGCGCTGCTGCGCCCACCCTCTCGAGCTCCTCACAACTGCAGGCTTACGGGCCTAATTTCATTCGCGGCTACCTGTGGGCCTACTGTGCCTGCTGTGGGCCTGAATCCTGGCCCAACTAGTTGGGTTTCTAGTCGTATTCAGGCCATGGTGGCCCAGTAGGTGGCATTTTTTGCTGTTTTCTTTTTTGCTTTATTTATTTTTTTGTTTCTACTTACAGTTTTTCAGTGATTCTTTTCGCTTTTAGGTCACAAAAATTATAAACTTTCTGTTAGTGCCATTAGTTTTCAAATTTGAATAGCTTTTTAGTTATTTAAGTTTGCTATTAAAGTTTCTAACAAAAAATCTTTATGAAAATTCTTTTTGCTATTAATGTTTTGAACAAAAAATACTTTGATAATATTAGTTGCATAAATTTTATATAATTTTAGTTTCAAAAATACTATAGGTTTATGAAAGTTTTTTAGTTGATTCCTTTTGCTATTAGAGTTTTATAAAAGCTTTTTAGTTGATTCTTTTTGCTATTAAAGAATATTATAGTTCATAAAATAATATTTTAATTGATTATTTTTAGTTCATTCTTTTTTGCTATTAGGGTTTCATAAAAGTTTTTTAGTTGATTCTTTTTGCTATTAGAGTTTTATAAAAGCTTTTTAGTTGATTCTTTTTGCTATTAGAGTTTTATAAAAGCTTTTTAGTTGATTCTTTTTGCTATTAAAGAATATTATAGTTCATAAAATAATATTTTAATTGATTATTTTTAGTTCATTCTTTTTTGCTATTAGGGTTTCATAAAAAAAAATTAGTTGATTCTTTTTGCTATTAGAGTTTTATAAAAGCTTTTTAGTTGATTCTTTTTGCTATTAGAGTTTTATAAAAGCTTTTTAGTTGATTCTTTTTGCTATTAAAGAATATTATAGTTGGATGCACTTCGTGAACAAAACGGACAATCTAGCTATTTCGAAGTATCAGGGTTTCGGACGGAAACTCATCTGTTACAAAAGGCATTTCATTTCTTCACATGTAACTGCAGTGATATTCTAGATCAAAGGCATCATCATAATAGTTGTGGAGAGAAAGTCTTCACTTTTTCTTCGCTTGTGTCCTTTGCTTATTGCGCCGTAACCATGGATAATCTTCATTGTTTAACAGGGTGCTTGGGTCAGCCTTGACTTTGAAGGGAGGAATTTCATGAAACTTTTCATAATCTTCAGACATGTCTGTCTTGCCCTCCAATCCCACGATGTCTCTTTTGCCTGAAAGAACTATGTGACGCTTTGGCTCATCGTATGATGTATTCGCTTCCTTATCTTTTCTTTTTCTCGGTTTGGTAGACATGTCCTTAACATAGAAAACCTGCGCCACATCATTGGCTAGGACGAATGGTTCGTCTGTGTACCCAAGATTGTTGAGATCCACTGTTGTCATTCCGTAATGCGGGTCTACCTGTACCCCGCCTCTTGTAAGATTGACCCATTTGCATCGAAACAAAGGGACCTTCAAATCAAGTCCATAGTCAAGTTCCCATATCTCCTCTATGTAACCATAATATGTGTCGACCTTTCCATTGGTCTTTACTGCATCAAAGCGGACACCGCTGTTTTGGTTGGTGCTCTTTTGATCTTGGGCGATCGTGTAAAATGTATTCCCATTTATCTCGTACCCTTTGTAAGTCAATACAGTCAAAGATGGTCTCCTGGCCAACGAGTACAGCTCATCAGAAATAGTGTTGTCACACCTGAGACGTGTTTGCAACCAACTGCCGAAAGTCTTGATGTGTTCACATGTAATCCAGTCGTCACACTGCTCCGGGTGTTTGGAGCGCAGAATGTTCTTGTGTTCATCGACATACGGGGTCACCAAGGTAGAATTCTGTAGAACTGTGTAGTGTGCTTGGGACCAAGAATGCCCGTCCCCACATATTATTGACTTCGCTCCTAGCGTGCCTTTTCCAGTCAGTCTCCCCTCATACCGCGATTGAGGGAGACCAATCTTCTTAAGGTCAGGAATGAAGTCAACACAAAACCCAATGACATCCTCTGTTTGATGGCCCATGGAGATGCTTCCTTCTGGCCTAGCGCGGTTACGGACATATTTCTTTAGGACTCCCATGAACCTCTCAAAGGGGAACATATTGTGTAGAAATACAGGGCCCAAAACGGCAATCTCGTCGACTAGATGAACTAGGGCGTGCGTCATGATATTGAAGAAGGATGGTGGGAACACTAGCTCGAAACTCACAAGACATTGCACCACATCACTCCTTAACCTTGTTAGGTTTTCTGGATCGATCACCTTCTGAGAGATTGCATTGAGGAATGCACATAGCTTCACAATGGCTAATCGAACGTTTTCCGGTAGAAGCCCCCTCAATGCAACCGGAAGCAGTTGCGTCATAATCACATGGCAGTCATGAGACTTTAGGTTCTGGTACTTTTTCTCTGCCATATTTATTATTCCCTTTATATTCGACGAGAAGCCAGACGGGACCTTCATACTGAGTAGGCATTCAAAGAAGATTTCCTTCTCTTCTTTGGTAAGAGCGTAGCTGGCAGGACCTTCATACTGCTTTGGAGGCATGCCGTCTTTTTCGTGAACACGTTGCTGGTCCTCCCGTGCCTCCGGTGTATCTTTTGTCTTCCCATACACGCCCAAGAAGCCTAGCAGGTTCACGCAAAGATTCTTCGTCACGTGCATCACGTCGATTGCAGAGCGGACCTCTAGGTCTTTCCAGTAGGGTAGGTCCCAAAATATAGATTTCTTCTTCCACATGGGTGCGCGTCCCTCAGCGTCATTCGGAACAGATAGTCCGCCGGGACCCTTTCCAAAGATTACATGTAAATCATTGACCATAGCAAGTATGTGATCACCGGTACGGATGTCGGGCTTCTTCCGATTATCTGCCTCGCCTTTGAAATGCTTGCCTTTCTTTCGACATTGATGGTTGGTCGGAAGAAATCGACGATGCCCCAGGTACACATTCTTCCTGCAATGGTCCAGGTATATACTTTCGGTGTCATCTAAACAGTGCGTGCATGCGTGGTATCCCTTGTTTGTCTGTCCTGAAAGGTTACTGAGAGCAGGCCAATCATTGATGGTTACAAACAGCAACGCATGCAGGTCAAATTCCTCCTGTTTGTGCTCATCCCACACGCGTACACCGTTTCCATTCCACAGCTGTAAAAGTTCTTCAACTAATGGCCTTAGGTACACATCAATGTCGTTGCCGGGTTGCTTAGGGCCTTGGATGAGAACTGGCATCATAATGAACTTCCGCTTCATGCACAGCCAAGGAGGAAGGTTATAGATACATAGAGTCACGGGCCAGGTGCTGTGATTGCTGCTCTGCTCCCCAAAAGGATTAATGCCATCCGCGCTTAAACCAAACCATACGTTCCTTGCGTCACCTGCAAATTCCTTCCAGTACTTTCTCTCGATTTTTCTCCACTGCGACCCATCAGCGGGTGCTCTCAACTTCCCGTCTTTCTTACGGTCCTCTCTGTGCCATCGCATCAACTTGGCATGCTCTTTGTTTCTGAACAGACGTTTCAACCGTGGTATTATAGGAGCATACCACATCACCTTGGCAGGAACCCTCTTCCTGGGGCGCTCGCCCTCAACATCACCAGGGTCATCGCGTCTGATCTTATAGCGCAATGCACCGCATACCGGGCATGCGTTCCGTTCCTCGTACTCACCGCGGTAGAGGATGCAGTCATTAGGGCATGCATGTATCTTCTGCACCTCCAATCCTAGAGGGCATACAACCTTCTTTGCTGCGTACGTACTGTCGGGCAATTCGTTATCCTTTGGAAGCTTATTCTTCAATATTTTCAGTAGCTTCTCAAATCCTTTGTCAGGTACACCATTCTCTGCCTTCCACTGCAGCAATTCCAGTGTGGTACCGAGCTTTGTGTTGCCATCTTCGCAATTGGGGTACAACCCTTTTTTGTGATCCTCTAACATGCGATCGAACTTCAACTTCTCCTTTTTACTTTCGCACTGTCTCTTTGCATCAACAATGACCCGGCGAAGATCATCATCGGGCACATCGTCTGGTTCCTCTTGATCTTCAGCTTCCCCCGTTGCAGCATCACCGTATTCAGGGGGCACATAGTTGTCATCATCCTCTTCTTCTTCGTTGTCTTCCATCATAACCCCTATTTCTCCGTGTTTGGTCCAAACATTATAGTGTGGCATGAAACCCTTACAAAGCAGGTGGCTGTGAAGGGTTTTCCCGTCAGAGTAAGACTTCATATTCTCACATGTAGGGCATGGACAACACATAAAACCATTCTGCTTGTTTGCCTCGGCCACTTCGAGAAAATGATGCACGCCCTTAATGTACTCGTCGGTGCGTCTGTTACCGTACATCCATTGCCGGTTCATCTGCGTGCATTATATATAATTAAGTGTGTCAAAAACCATTACAGAACATCAGGAATACAGAAGTGACCAAATTAATAGAAGTTCATCATCACATTAAAACCAAAGTAGATACATAGTTCTCGTTGACCAACATATAGCTCTCCAGAGCATCTAATTAAACCATACATTGAAACTATCTAAAATATTTCAATGCAACAACAAATGCGATCATAATCGCAACTAAGGTAACAATTGATCCAACGGCATAATGATACCAAGCCTCTTTATCAATGGCATATTTTCTAATCTTTCTAAGATTCAAGCGCATTGCAGCCATCTTGGTCCTGTGATCATCGACGATATCGGCAACATGCAACTCCAATCCCATCTTCTCATCTTCAGTTCTTTTCAATTTTTCTTTCAAATGATCGATTTCTTTTTCAGCTTTAGTTAACTTGTCGAGCATAATTGCATAGTCGGTATCCATTTCTGGTTCAACTACTTCCTATAGATAAAAACATCTACGTCAAGTTGGTGGCATAATTAATTGTCATAGACATTATATGTGTGAAATAGTTATAAAAGATAATATACCACATCTGAATCATAGACTAGATGAGGGCCGACGTGGGCGGATACCATAACCATGGCACTATATAATAACAAACAATAATAAAAGTAAGAAAATCATACGAGTAAGTATATTTTCTTTTAGAAAGAAGATAAGATCAAGAGGCTCACCACGCGCGGTGCTGCCGGCGACGAGATCGGCGCGGGCGATCGACGGCGGTTTCAGGACGGGGACGGACCGCCAAACCTAGACAAATCTTGACAAAAATGGAGTTTGGACAAGGAGCTTCGAGAGGAGAAAGCTTAAGTGTGGCTCGGGCATTTCATCGAACACCTCATGTGCATAGGAGGTGAGCTAGAGCACCACAAAGCTCAACACTGCTGTCCTGGAAAAACAGAGCACTCCACTGCTCTGCTCGGCGCGGGCGAGGGGTTTATATAGGCAGCTCATTGGTCCCGGTTCGTGGCTGGTACCGGGACAATAGGTCACCATTTGGTCCCGGTTCCAGCCACGAACCGGGACCAATGGTCGTGGGCCAGGAGCGAGGCACATTGGTCCCGGTTCGTGCCTGGAACCGGGACCAAAAGGCCCAGACGAACCGGGACCAATGGCCCACGTGGCCCGGCCGCCCCCCTGGGCTCACGAACCGGGACGGTTGCCGCGTTTGGTCCCGGTTCGTGAGCGAACCGGGATTAATGGGCTTAGGAGGCCCGAACCAATACCCTGTTTTCTACTAGTGACACCATGAACATGAATATCATCGAGGCTATGTTGGTTTTGATTCAACTACACGCGTGAGCATGCGCCAAGTCAAGGCACTTGAAACATTCAGAGGAAGATACCATGTCATCATACTACATCAAATTCATTCTAATGCATGTTGACACTCAAGATAAATCATTATCCACTCCTAGCTATTAAGCATGGCATGAGCAACTATAATCTCTAATTGTCATCATAAACATGTTTGATCATAATCATGCTAAGTCGTGGCTACTAGGATAAACATATTTACAAAAACAAAAACAAGTTGAGTTCATACCAGCTTTTCTTTAACACGGTCACTCCATCAAGTCATCGTCATTATTGCCTTTCACTTGCACGACCGAATGATAAAAAGATAATAAGTGCAAGTGTACCGTGGACTAAGCTGGAATCTGCAAAACATTTTATTCGACCAAGAGAAGACATAATAACTTGGCTCATTAGATAAACATCAATGCATATGAGTGCCACTCATCATTTCATCGCGGTCCTCTCATTACTAAGACTCAATAAAAAGGAAAAGAAGTTCAAAGAAACACACGGGAAATATTTTTGGAGTTTTTGGTTTTTCGAAAAGCAAAGCAAATTAAAAGAGGAAAGGAAAAACAAAAACGAGAAAAACTATTTACACGGGAAAGCTCCCAACAAACAAAAGAAGAACAAGGAAATCTTTTTGGGTTTTTCTAAATGAGACTAACTAAACTTAGAAGAAAAAGCCGAAAAGAAATAAGGAAATATTTTTGGGTTTTCTGAAAGTTTTTCAAACACACAAAAAGAAAGAAAGAAAATAAACCTAGCAAGTATAATACAATGGAAACGTGTGAGCACCGACAACTGAAATAAAATGTAAGCATGAATGTAAGGTCGGTGAGAAACACGTACTCCCCCAAGCTTAGGCTTTTGCCTAGCTTGGTATTCACCATCCGGGATCTGAATAGAAGTTGGAGTGGTAGCTCACGGAGGCCCTTGGTGCGTCTGCCCCCGCACGAGCAGCCTCAACCTCCGCGTTGTGCGCATGAGCCTCGCTCTCAAGAACATAATATCTTCCCTTGCTGTTGTAATCAAAGAGAGCAGGAGCAGGCAAATACGTGTACACAAAATGCTTATTATCAAACCGAAGGTTATACTTAAAGTTAGAGATATCACCGGTAAGGAAATCATGGCGACCCATAGCATCAAAATCTAAATACTGCGTGGGTATAATGGGGTCATCCTGCCAAACTGATACGCCTAACTCCCTTGCTACGCGTGTCGCATAAATCCCACCATAGAAGTTTCCACTACTAGCATTATGTTGTAGTCTACGTGCAACAATTGCTCCTAGATTATAGCGTTTCTCACCAGTGAGAGCAGTGTGTATGAGGCTCAGGTCAGGAGAACAAAGTGTACTACAATCCTGTTTGCCTACAACACATTTTCCATTAAAGAGCGCGAAGTACTGAATAGAAGGGAAATGAAGGCTCTTTATCCTACCTTGTGTCACCCCTCTATTCTCACCGTAACAAAGACTAGATAAGAACCCCTCATATTCAGACTTAGACGGCTCGGCTAACGAACCCCAAAATGGAAGCTTACAAGCACGGCTAAAAGCATCTAGTCGCATGGTAAATGGACGCTCATAAAGTTTAAAGGAAACTCTACACTCACGAGGGAAAAATTTAAAGCTTTTAGTAAAAGTCTTCGTGAGATTGAGATATTGAGGACACTTATCTTCGATGTAGGGACCAAGGTCAGCATTGTGAATATATTGATCAAAATCTTCTTGGATACCTGCCAATGTCATAAACTCATCGCAAGGCCATAAGCATGATTTGGTATTGGCATCTCTCATCCAATTGTCATCAGGCTCCACATAAGATTGACGAACTGAATCACTACTAGAAGATGCTCCTGAGGAACTCCTCCTCGAAGAACTTCTCCTGAAAATGTTCATCTCGTGTGCGTACAATTTTCTGAAATTTTTGGTCCACAAAATTTCGTCAATGAAACTTCACAAGATTAATTCCAACTACTCCGAGGGAAGCATGGAGACTATAGCAAGCATTCAAACTACTTAAAACTTTAAGAATTCACCATGCAAGCACATCTACAGCAGCACCAAGAATAGCTAAGTACTCCAACTATAAACCAAAAAAGGAAAAACTAATTAGACCAATGGAGGAGTCACATACCAAGCAGCAATCCTCCAAAACAGTTTCAGAAATGGAGTTCCGAGCAAAGAGATCAAAAATCTCAGTTTCGGGAACAAGAACACGAGCAAGAAGGCTATGGTGATTTTTTGTGTGGAAGAAGTGAACCAGTGGGCTGAAGGGATAAGTGAGGGGGGCCAGGTGGAGCCCACCACCCACTGGGGCACGCCAGGGGGGTGTGGCGCGCCCTGGTGGGTTGTGCCCACCAGGTGCGTCTCCCTCGGGTACTTTTTGCACCAGTAATTCTCAAAAATTCAGAAAAAATTCGTATCAAATTTTCAAAGCAATCTGAGAACTTTGATTTTTCAGCCACCTTTTTTATTGCACGGTAAAAGCAGAAAACAGACAAAACATGGCATTTTATTCTATTTAACTAAGAAAAACAGAAAACTAAAAGTAATAACAGAAAGTTGTGTTTATTCAATTCATCAACGTCATACCTCTCAAAGGTGATCCATTAATAAGGTTGATCAAGTCTTATTAATAACCACTTTCAATTGGCATGAAACCGAAGAATTTCATAAAACACTAAGTTACCTCAACGGGGATATGAAACTCCCCAACAATAATAACCTCATATTTCTTTTTGACAGTAGGTAGAGGCAACTGAAAGCTTCCAATAGTGAGTGTCGGAGAATTTTCAATAACATTTATACCATTCACTTGGAATTGTTTCTTCGGAAAGTGCACCGTATGCTCATTGCCATTAACATGAAAGGTAACTTTGCTTTTGTTGCAGTCAATAACAGCTCCTGCAGTGTTAAGAAAAGGTCTACCAAGAATAATAGACATATTATCATCCTCGGGCATCTCAAGTATAACAAAGTCAGTCAAAATAGTAACATTAGCAACAACAACGGGAACGTCCTCGCAAATACCGATAGGTAAAGCTGTTGACTTGTCAGCCATCTGTAAAGATATCTCAGTAGGAGTGAGCTTGTTCAAGTCAAGCCTCTTATATAAAGAGAAAGGCATAACACTAACACCGGCTCCTAAGTCGCACAAAGCGGTTTTGATATAATTTCTCTTTATGGAGCAAGGTATAGTGGGTATTCCGGGGTCTCCTAGTTTCTTGGGTACTCCATCCTTGAAGGAGTAATTGGCTAGCATAGTGGAAATTTCCACTTCAGGTATTTTTCTCTTGTTTGTAACTATGTCCTTCATATACTTGGCATAGGGAGGCATCTTTAAAAGATCGGTCAAGCGCGTGCGTAAAAAGACTGGCCTAATCATTTCAGCAAAACGCTCGAAATCCTCATCATCTTTCTTCTTAGTTGGCTTAGGTGGAAAGGGCATAGGTTTTTGTACCCATGGTTCTCTTTCCCTACCATGCTTCCTAGCCACAAAGCCTTTCTTCTCATACCTCTTGTTTTTGGGTTGTGGGTTATCAAGATTCTCAGCTGGTTCTATCTCAACCTCATTATCAGGTGGTTTATCTATGTCTGGTTGAGTGTCTACATGAACCTCATCATCGTCTTTTTCACTATCACTAGATGAGTGTTCATTGCCAGACTGAGTTTCAGCATCAGAGATGGAAACATCATTGCTGTTCCCAGGAGGTCTTTCTACTTCAGGCTCACTAGAGGTATGCCTAGTCCTATTGTTTTTCTTCTTCTTCTTCTTTCTAGAAGGGCTAGGTGCATCTAAATGATTTCTTTGTGAGTCCTGTTCTATTCTTCTAGGGTGTCCCTCATGATAAAGTGGTTCCTGAGTCATTTTACCTCCTCTAGTAGCTACCATAACAGCAAAATCATTGGTGTTTCTATGCATCTCCTCTAATAGATCTTTCTGGGCTTGAGCAACTTGTTCTAATTGGGTTTGCACCATAGAGGCATTTTTTCCTACACCTCTAACATCATTGGTGGTTCTATAAATAAAGTCACTCAAACGAGCTATCGTATCAGAATGGTATTTCAGCTGTTTCATAACATGAGCATTGAAGTGATCTTGCTTCATCATATAGTTATCAAACTCATATAAGCACTGACTAGGATGTTTATTGTAAGGATTGTCACCTTCATCGAATTTCAATAAAGAATTTACCTCTACCACCGGTGGTGGTGGTGGTGTGTTGAGACCATGTATTTCTTCGATAGGTGGTAAATTTTTAACATCCTCAGCTTTAATACCTTTTTCCTTCATGCTTTTCTTTGCTTCCTGCATATCTTCAGGACTAAGATGTAAGATACCCCTCTTTTTTGGAGTGGGTTCAGGCGGTGATTCAGGAAGAGTCCAATCATCATAATTTTTCAGAATGTTATTCAATAATTCCTCAGCTTGTTCAATAGTCCGTTCCCTGAAAACACAACCAGCACAGCTATCTAGGTAGTCCCTAGTAGCATCAGTCAGTCCATTATAAAAGATATCAAGTATTTCATGTTTCTCAAGTGGATGATCAGGCAAAGCATTAAGCAGCTGGAGAAGCCTCCCCCAAGCTTGTGGGAGACTCTCTTCTTCAGATTGCGCAAAATTAAATATCTCCTGCAAGGCAGCTTGCTTCTTATGGGCAGGAAAATATTTTTCAGAGAAGTAATAAATCATATCCTGGGGACTACGCACACAACCAGGAGTAAGAGTATTGTACCAATCCTTAGCATCACCCTTTAAAGAGAAAGGAAACAACTTAAGAATATAGTAATAGCGAATCTTTTCCTCATGAGCAAACAGGGTGGCTATGTCATTCAGCTTGGTAAGGTGTCCCACTACAGTCTCGGTTTCATAACCGTGGAAAGGATCAGACTCAACCAAAGTAATTAACTCTGGGTCGACAGAGAAGTCATAATCCTCATCAGTAACAAAGATAGGCGAAGTAGCAAACGCAGGATCGTGTTTCATCCTTGCGTTCAAAGTTTTCTCTCTCTCTCTCTCTTTCATCTTAGCTAATAGAACCTTAAGCTCATCCCTATCTTTGCAAGCCAGAATTTCTAGAGCTACTTCCTTCGGAAAAACATAACCCTCAGGTATCTTAGGCCTTTCATAATCGGAGGGGGAATTATAAGCATCTATTTCGATTTCCTCATCAGTATCATAAGATTCAAGCGCACTAGCCCTAGCAAGATGTGAATCAAGCAATGCACCTAAAGGCACAGGTTCAAGTACAGGACTAGCATCAACATGAGCATCAATCAAAGCAGAAGTAGCATCATCAATATCATGGGACATAGCATCAGAAGCAGTAACAGGTGGTGGTGTCGCAAGCTTACTCAAAACAGAAGGTGAATCAAGTGCAGAGCTAGATGGCAGTTCCTTACCTCCCCTCGTCCTAGAGGGAACGATCTTGGTACGAGTGTCTTTCAGATTCTTCATAATGATCAAGTGATAATAATTCCAAGTAACTCAGCAAATATAGCTGTGCTCCCAGGCAACGGCGCCAGAAAAAGGTCTTGATAACCCACAAGTATAGGGGATCGCAACAGTTTTCGAGGGTAGAGTATTCAACCCAAATTTGTTGATTCGACACAAGGGGAGCCAAAGAATATTTGCAAGTATTAGCAACTGAGTTGTCAATTCAGCCACACCTGGAGAATTATTATCTTGCAGCAGAGTGATTAGTAGCACAGTAATATGATGGTTTCAATAGCAGTAGTGATTGTAGCAGTAACAGTAACGGTGACAGCAGCAATAGTAATAGTTGTAACAGCAGTAGCAGCAGTAATAGTAACTTAGCAAGAATCAATATGCGAAAGATCGTAGGCACTGGATCGATGGTGTTGGGTGGATGATATTCATCATGAGACAGATATAACCTAGGGCGATACGGCGCTAGCTCCAGTTCATCTCGAATGACGTAGGCATGTATTCCGTGAGTAGTCATACGTGCTTTATTAAAAGAACTTGCATGACATCTTTTGTCCTACCCTCCCGTGGCAGCGGGGTCCTATTGGAAACTAAGGGATATTAAGGCCTCCTTTTAATAGAGAACCGGAACAAAGCATTAACACATAGTGAATACATGAACTCCTCAAACTACGGTCATCACCGGGAAGTGTCCCGCCTTCTGTCACTACGGGGTTGCCGGATCATAACACATAATAGGTGACTATAACTTGCAAGATCGGATCAAGAACATGGATATAATGGTGAAAACAAATACGGTTCAGATCTGAAATCATGGCACTCGGGCCCTAGTGACAAGCATTAAGCACATGCAAATCATAGCAACATCAATCTCAGAACATAGTGGATACTAGGGATCATGCCCTAACAAAACTAACTCGATTACATGATGAATCTCATCCAACCCTCTCACCGACCAGCAAGCCTACGAGAGAATTACTCACTCCCGGTGGAGAGCATCATGGAATTGGCGATGGAGATTGGTTGATGATGACGAAAGACGAAGATTCCCCTCTCCGGAGCCCCGAACGGACTCCAGATCAGGCCTCCCGAGGAAGAACAGGAGGTGGCGGCGGCTCCGTCTCGTGAAACGCGATAATTCTTTCTCCTTGATTTTTTCCTCCGCGACGGGGATTATATGGAGTTGGAGATAGGGTTAACGGAGCTGCCAGGTGGGCACCACCCAGAGGGGCGCGCCAGGGGGGTAGGGCGCGCCCTGGTGGGTGGTGGCCCACCAGGTGCTCCTCTCTGGTACTTCTTCGTTCCAATAATTCTGATATATTCCAGAAAAAATCCTCCAGAAGTTTCGTGGCAATCCGAGAACTTTTATTTCTGCACAAAAACAACACCATGGTAGTTCTGTTGAAAACAGCGTCAGTCCGGGGTTAGTTTCATTCAAATCATGCAAATTAGAGGTCAAAACAAGGGCAAAAGGGCTTGGAAAAGTAGATACGTTGGAGACGTATCACACGACGGCGTGGCGACGGTGACGGTGAAGTGATCTCAGCAGGGCTTCGCCTAATCTCTCCGAAAATACGACCGAGGGTGTAAATGGTGGACGGGGGGCGCCACACACGGCTTGGAACAATTGTGTGTCTCCAAGGGGCGCCCCCCTCCGTATATAAAGGAGGGAGGGGGGAGAGGCCGGCCCTAGGGGCTGCGCACCAAGGGGGGAGGAGTCCTACTAGGACTCCCCTTTGGTGGTGGCCCCCCCCAATCCTACTCCTACTAGGAGTAGGGGAGGAAGGAGGAAGGGAGAAGGAAGGGGGGGTGGCCCCCCAAACCCCTAGCCCAATTCGGACCCAGCAAGGGGGGAGGGGGGCACCAGCCCCCTTGTGGGCTGGTGTTCCTCCCCTACATGGCCCATGTGGCCCATGTAGCTCCCCGGGGGGTTCCGGTAACCCCTCCGGTACTCCGATAAATATCTGGTACCTTTCGGAACCATTCCGATGTCCGAATACCATCATCCAATATATCATTCTTTACCTCTCGACCATTCCGAGACTCCTCATCATGTCCGTGATCTCATCCGGGACTCCGAACAACATTCGGTCACCAATCACATAACTCATATAATACTATCACTACTGGAAACAGGGAATTTGCCATCAGTCAGCTCTTTGCCGTCTGCCAGCGGATGGCAAAGAACGTCTTTGCCATCTGCTTACAAAAAACAGATGGCAAAGAACTGACAGATGGCAAAGAACCTGGTTGCCATCAGCCAATTCTTTGCCATCTGCCAGCAGATGGGAAAGAATCTTTGCCATCCGCTGGCGGACGGCAAAGAGGTTGGTGGGGTCCAACGGACGACGGCGTTGTAACGGCGCACTAGGCCCACCTCTTTGCCATCAGCCAGCAGATGTTAAAGCCCCACCTCTTTGCCATCAGCCAGCAGATGGCAAAGCCCCACCTCTTTGCCATCAGCCAGCAGATGGCAAAGAACATTGCCATCTGCTGTTCTTTGCCATCTGCTGGCTGATGGCAAAGAGGTGGGGCTATCTCCCCTCTCTCCCAGCCCGGCCCCACCCCTCTCTCTCCCAGCCCGGCCCCACCCCTCTCTCTCTCTCCCCCCCACCTCACCCACCCGACCTATTCTCTCCCCCAAATCGAACCCATCCTAACCTCCTCCTCCACCGCCGCCGCCGCCGCCGCCCGCGCCCCCTCTGCCGTCAGCAGCTCTCGCCTCTCCGGCGACAATCGTGAGAAGGGAACATCGCCAAGAAGGAGGAGCAGGAGGGCCCCCCGACTGGAACGGCCTGCTCAAGTGGAGCCTCGCCCATGGCGGCGACGGCACCAACGCGTCCCGCGCGCTCAGGTCCGTCCGTCCAGATCCCCTCCCCTAGACCCTCGCTTCCTTTGTGCTCCTCGTACATAGCTGGTTACCCGCTCCGCTTCGTTGCTCAGTCCCCGTTCAGATTCTGGGGAGCGCGTGGAGGGATGAATCTGGCGCGAGTTACTGCTTCTAGGTTTCTTGTGTGTATGTGTCAGTTGGGATTCAGAATTTAAGGCTAGAGTCACTGCTGTGTTCTAGTAGTGTGTATCAGTTGGGATGTTCAGTTGATTGCAGTACTACCAGTTCGTGCTGTGTAGTATTAAGAATCCTGATGCCTCAACTTTATTGTCTCGCTAAAATTGTCGTCATACTTCCTGCTTGAATATTGTTCTGTAGTATTTTGCTTGATGTGACTCATTCGTCCTGATGTAGCGCTATAATTAACCAAATGATGCTGTAGTAGCCGTCACTGAACCGTTAATTTGTTTGTTTGATTCTAGAACTTGAGGTACTGTTCGATCATTCAAGGTTGTGAACCTCTCCTTCTCTGCTCGACGAGAACTCACGGCGGGCATTGTACAGTTGTCGGTACGAAAAAAGATTCCCCCTTCCACCGAGTTACTACTTGGCTCCCTGCCGGCACGCCTGCTCGCCGCTGCCTAACCAGGGGGGTCGCGCTCGCTCTGAACTGCACCGCGTCCTCCCAAGCGCAGTGCTGCAGAACGTCGAGAAACGAGTGGGTCGTCCGTCTCTTCCATCCGGGCGCATAGCTGACTCTTCGGTTATTTTCTGTACGTGTACATGATGTTGCCTGAGTTGTGTTGCGGACACTTGAACTAGATTGCAGGAGCGACACCCATCACAGCAGCACTCGCACCATGGTTAGAATGCCAATGGATAAAATTATGCACTTGTAATTAGTTTTTATGGCTGGCATTGCCGTCGCTTTTAGTTACTACTTAAAAATGTGTTTTTTAGATGTCTGTTTTAATCTGCAGACAACATAAACCTGCACTTGATGTGAAGATAGTAAGGAAATTATAGGAAGATATTTTCTGTAGAGTAGAGATGTAGGAAAGTAGTTCAGTTAGAAGTATAGATTTTTAAGAAGAAATTGAATCAACTGTAGATTTTTCTCTGTGAAACTGTGAAACATGCCTTGCTACCTGATATACTAAATAACTATTCGTTGGGCCTGGAGTTATATATAGTAGTTGCCTTATCGAACAGTTTGATACGAAGCATATCTGGTTTATACGTTTGGATCTATTTAGAAAATGCCTGGACCCATATCCACAATAATTTGCCTAAGCTTCCTTTTTGCTTGTTATATCACTAGAGGTATATGGTTATCCCAGGATCCATGTTGCTTGTATTATTTGATTTATCATGGTTATACCCTTGATTTAGTTCTTCAATTTGTATGTTATATGTCGTGTAATTGGTCCTCCTATCCTTCGAGCAGCATGCCTCCTATTCGTCCTCTGTGCCAAGCAGTGCCGTTTCGGGTACGTCATCTCCCCTGGACAACGCCTCATCTACGTCCTCGCTCCTCCCCTGGCACCACTTCCTCTACTTCTCAACTGACTGTGAGATTTATTTGCTATTTCTGTCATTCAGCCCTTCGCAATCTTGTAATGGGCACTGATATGGTGTTGAAAATTTCCTGAAATGGCATGATTCAGTTCACTATTCAGTTCACTGAAGTCCTATTTTGGTTTACTGTTAAATCTCATGTATGTACCTGAATACCATCTATGGTTTAGTTTCTTATATCCATTAACTTTACTTTCCATGTGGAAGCAATTTTGCACATCCAAAGTATGATGCAACCCCTTCTGATGTAAGATACTCTTAAGCTTCTGATTGTTGTCCGCGTTGTTGTATATTTAAAAACATGATTCATACATGATACTTTTTAATTTGTTATACTGCACATAATCACCCAGTTACTGAATTACACCATTAAAAGTATACTGAGTGCTCATTTTCTTACTGTATTTCATGCTTATGGGTACAGTTTATTTTCATATTTTGTTTGGATATTTTCACTAGGGAGGCACTTCATTGTGTTGTTAAGTGATCAAACTAACCATATTTTTAACTAGGAGTTCTCATTGGGTGCTTGTTGTCTAGGTTCTGCGTCCAGGACTCAAGGTTTGGTAGTAGTGCTGGTGTGTGTGGCATAGTTTGTGATGTTTTGAGGGTACCCCTGGAGGGGGACGAATCTAAGACATGTGGCTGTGTATTATCAGTGTCTAGTAATGGAAATTGGGAGATATGAAGTCTTAAAAATGGAAGAACATGGGTCTTGATGCTAGCTGAGTATCGTGCTCTTTTCTCCTAGATGTAACTCTTGCCAACTGTTCTCTAATTTTCACTTGGTGTTTTCACTAAATGAAAATTTTTGGGTTGTTTTTTCTGTGATCAGTGTGCATCTTATTTGTCTTCTCTGCCAAGCAGCGTCCACAACGTCATCTCCTCCGGGTAGTGCCTCGTCGCCTTGCCTCTACTTCCTCGTCCGAGCAGCACCACCTACGTCATCTGCGTCGTCGCTCGAGCAACACCACATCCTCTACTTCTGGACGGATGGTGAGATCTCTTTGCAACCAATACCATTTAGCCCTTAGTAATCTAGTAAGTGCCACTGGTATAGTGTTGAAATTTTGCAGTTAGTCCTAGTTCTATAGATGTCGATATTCTGTGATATACCCCCCTGTAAAGAAATGTAAGACGTTTTATGTCACTAATTTAGTAACCTAAAACATCATACATTTATTTACGGAGGGAGTAGTTTTCAATTGTGTGGTTGTTCTCAGCTGTTTATTTGTGTTTTGTAAGTCTGATATCTGGACAGAACAAGCGCTGTAGTTTTTTGATATGGATAGTGATTTTCTTACTGATATTTCGGTTTTTGCATTTCTAGAAAGGTCACATGAACTTAATTAGTTTATCAGTTAATGTTACTGACTTGAATTGTTGCTGAATTTATTAGGTATTAATTCGTCCCTATTTTACTAAATAGAAAAAAAAGAAATGTTGCAACAAAATGGATCTGATATTCTGATTCCCCAAGTAAACATATTTTTATACCTCATTCTTAGTTGTGTGTTAGGACAATATGGTGACCACTTATCGTAATTTTGCATGTGGGTGTGTAGTGCACAATTAATATATGTGCGTACAACTCAAACTGGACTTTTATATCGTACATCTAGAACCCTTTGAGTTCTTTTTGCTGTAAATTATTAAGTTATAGTTTGAAATGCTAACATAAAGATTATTGCAATTGTGGTCTGATTCACAACACCTATACACAGGAACCTGGACCATTTTAGTCCATTTTAATTTGCATCCATTTTAGCCCATCTTAGTAAACAACAAAGTTGAAATGGCAATACAGTGGAGAAATAAAATAGCCTACCTGAAGGTTTCCCCATAACCATTTTGATTTGTACAAGTGGTAATTTAACCTTTCATTAGGCAGATATTCTGACTTCACTCAGAAGAGGGGATCTCAGGCTCCTTAAGCAAGCCCTTGATAGACATGAAGACCAGTAAGTTCACATATTTGTGTGCTGGAAAAGTTTCAACCCTCCGCTGTTACTGATTGCTCCCTACTTTTTTGTACGGGGACACTGATTGCTTATTTCTCTTGCAGGGTAATTAAAATGCGGTGTCTACCTTGTTGGATAAACTGGAACTCCAGGTCTACTGGAGATTAGTGAAGAAAATGTGAGTGTACACTTGAAGGTGTCCTTGTCACAATTTTACAGAATGAACCAATCCTTTTCGCTTTGATTTCTTCTGCAGCCATATCGTCCAGAGGGAGAAGGAACCATCTAAGGCGCATCAAATCAAGTTAGAGGTCTCTGCATCCATTTTAGTCCAGTAGCAGTTTTGCCAAAGGTGACTCTGGCAAACTTTTTATCCTGTTACAAGCACATTATTTGAATGAGAAGGCGTCTATTGTTGGTGGCTTATTTGTATGCCTAAAAAATTGCAGGTCTCCCAAAGATACACTAGTTGATGGAGGTTTGGATATTCTACAAGCTGTTGAAGGTTTGCAAGACCTACAATTAAGTTGGTGGATTGATAATGTATAACTACGCCTTGTTTGTTGAAACTGGAGACATAGCAAGTTCTGCTTATTTGGTGGTTGTTTTGGCACATAGGCCGTTGTATGCTCGTTTTGGGTGTGTGACACATCTAGAAACATATGTACTTTTCCCTTTGTGGAACTACTTCATTTTGGTTGCGTGGCACATCTAGAAACATATATGTACTTCTTTTGTGGCACAGCCTGCTTATATGTTTATTGAATGAAGTTCAAGGTTTTCGATGAGGCCTATATGTTACTTTGAAGTGTATGTATAAATTGTCTGATGTGTCTTGATTGGCTAAATATAATGCATGGGTATTACATTAGGGACATTTACAATAGTTTGCTAGTGAAATAAAAGTGCTGGCATAATAACTGCCGGGTAAACATGCTTTTGCAACCAATCTGCCGGGAGAAAATGCACTGCCGGCAAATACATGGGCTAGGGCAGAGAAACTGCCGGGAGAACTTTATCTGCCGGGAGAAGTAATCCTCGGCAGCCGTTCTTGTGGCGGTTCTATCTGCTGGGAGAAACGATGTCCCGGCAGTTTTTCTGCCCTTATAAGTGCATTCTCCCGGCAGTTTTTCTGTCCTTACATCAGTGTTGTTGTGTAGTGGGCACGACCCCTCCGTCGATGCCAGTCATTGCTCCGGCGGGCACGGTGAGTTTCATTTGAATGGTCATTAGTTACTAGTCTTCACATTTGAGTTGCATCATGCTAACGATACATTGGAAATGATCTTTGGTTCAGCATAACTCCCGACAGGCATCGACCGATCCTTCTCCGTCTGCCACTGGCGCAACCGGTCCTACAGCTACACCTACACCTCCGTGATGACGGTAAGTTTTCCCAAGTGTTTTGCTTAACAAATGCATACTTAGCTTAAGAAATGACCTATTTATCTCCAAAATGCCGCATACATAGCTTAGTTTCCTCGAATATGACATTATAACCTTACTTAGCTCCAAAATGACCAATTTTACCACGGATAGCTCTCAAATGACCTATACTTAGCTTAGCTTAAGAAATGACCTATTTAGCTCTAAAATGACCTGCACTTAGCATTATTTCCTCCAAAATGACATAATAACCTTAATTAGCTCCAAAACGACCTGTACTTAGCATTTATTCCTCTAAAATGAATTTATATGCTTAGCTAGCTCAAAAAAGACATAACAACCTTAATTAGCTCAAAAATGACCTATTTAACCTAGGATAGCTCTAAAATGACCTATACTTAGCATTTATTCCTCCAAAAATGAATTTATATGCTTAGCTAGCTCAAAAAAGACATAATAATCATACTTAGCTCCAAAATGACCTATTTAACCTAGGATAACTCTAAAATGACCTATACTTAGCATTTTTTCCTCTGAAATGACTTCATATGCTTAGCTAGCTCAAAAATGACATAATAACCTTAATTAGCTCCAAAATGACCTATTTAACCTAGGATAGCTCTAAAATGACCTATACTTAGCATTTTTTTCTCCAAAATGACTTAATATGCTTAGCTAGCTCAAAAATGACATAATAAGCTTAATTAGCTCCAAAATGACCTATTTAACCTAGGATAGCTCTAAAATGACCTATACTTAGCAATTTTTCCTCCAAAATGACTTAATATGCTTAGCTAGCTCAAAAATGACCTATTTAACCTAGGATAGCTCTAAAATGACCTATACTTAGCATCTTTTCCTCCAAAATGACTTAATATGCTTAGCTAGCTCTAAAATGACATAATATGCTTAAGAAATGACATATTTTAGCTCCTAAATGACTTCATATGCTTAGCTAGCTCCAAAATGACATAATAACCTTACTTAGCTCCAAAATGACCTTACTTAGCATTTTTACACCAAAATGACTTAGTATGCTTAGCTAGCTCAAAAATGACATAATAACCATACTTAGCTCCAAAATGACATATTTTATAGATATAAGTTGCATCATAATAATCTTCACATTTTAGTTGCATCATAATAATCTTCTTCTTCTAGTCTTCTTCTTCTAACTTTTTTCTTTCCCATTTTGCAGATTTGCTTCAGATCACGGAAGCTTGGGTTGATGGAGTGCTTGTCTTTAGTTTTTGTTTTGACCTTGTGAAACTTGCTACCTATGGATGAAACTGTGTAATATTGATGAAACTATGTATATGTATGGATGAAACTTCCTACTATTGGTAACATGTGTTGGATATGTGTTCATGGATATGTGTTGGATATATATGTGTTCATGACTATTGGTAATATGTGTTGAATATGCTATATTGGTCATATATATATATATATATATATATATATATATATATATATCTGTGTTTGATTTTCTGTGAAAATGAATTGATATAAGAAAAAACAAAATTAAATGAGGCAATATAGGCACTTTGCCATCTGCTGGCAGATGGCAAAGAGGCCACGTGTCAGCTACCTGTACAATCTGGGAAGCACTCGGCTGGCCTATTTGGTCTCTTTGCCATCTGCCAGCAGATGGCAAAGGCTGCAGGCTCTTTGCCATCTGCTGGCAGATGGCAAAGAGCCTGCAGCCTTTGCCATCTGCTGGCAGATGGCAAAGATTCTGCAGCCTTTGCCATCTGCTGGCAGACGGCAAAGCACGCCGTTAGCCTTCTAACGTGGCTAACCCCGTTCAGAGGCTTTGCCATCTGCCAGCTGATGGCAAAGGCTACAGGCTCTTTGCCATCTGCCAGCAGACGGCAAAGAAGCCTTTCCCGGCTGGGTTTCAGCCAAACTGTTTGCCGTCTGCTGGCAGATGGCAAAGCCTTTGCCATCCGCTGACCATGCCTTTGCCATCTGCCATGGCAGATGGCAAAGTGCCTGATTCCTGTAGTGTATATCGTCATCGAACCTTAAGTGTGCGGACCCTACGGGTTCGGGAATGATGTAGACATGACCGAGACGACTCTCCGGTCAATAACCAACAGCGGAACCTGGAAGCTCATATTGGTTCCTACATATTCCAGAAGATCTTTATCGGTTGAACCTCATATGACAACATACGTTGTTCCCTTTGTCCGGCGGTATGTTACTTGCCCGAGATTCGATCGTCGGTATCCCAATACCTAGTTCAATCTCGTTACCGGCAAGTCTCTTTACTCGTTCCGTAATACGTCATCTTGTAACTAACTCTTTAGTCACGGTGCTTGCAAGGCTTCTGTGATGCTGTATTACCGAGAGGGCCCAGAGATACCTTTCCGACAGACGGAATGACAAATCCTAATCTCGATCCATGCCAACTCAACAAACACTTTCGGAGATACCTGTAGTGCACCTTTATAATCACCCAGTTACGTTGTGACATTTGATACACCCAAAGTATCCCTACGGTATCCGGGAGTTGCATGATCTCATGGTCAGAGGAATATGTATTTGGCATAGTGAAAGCAGTAGCAATAAACTGAACGATCATATTCTATGCTAACGGTTGGGTCTTGTCCATCACATCATTCTCCTAATGATGTGATCCCGTTATCAAATGACAACTCATGTCCATGGTTAGGAAACCTTAACCATCTTTTGATCAACGAGCTAGTCTAGTAGAGGCTTACTAGGGACACAGTATTTGTTTATCTATTCACACATGTATTTAGTTTCCGGTCGATACAATTCTAGCATGAATAATAAACTATTATCATGAACGGGGAAATATGATAATAAACACTTTATTAATTGCCTCTAGGGCATATTTCCAACAGTGCTGACATGGCTACATGTTATTCTGTGAACAGTATATATATATATATATATATATATATGGTAATTCTCTGATGATTAGCATATTATTGCAAGCCATCGCCCCCCCCCCCCCCCTCTTTATTGCTTGTCGTGCTCCGCCAGTGCATACACATGTGAAAACATGCTTGAAGCACTCTGAAATGAAGGAAGCACAGGTACAAGGAAGGAAGGAAGGAATGCGTGCATTTTCATTTTTCAAGCGGCCGGACTCTTGCGGATGCATACTTTACGGCACTCTTCACTCTTCTTCTTTGCGCAACAGCTCACGAAGCAATCCAAGTTTGCATATATGGCGTTCTGGTCGGCGGTGGTGGCCTTGATGTAGCAAAATCTCGAGGCCGTACGGTAGCATTCGATGTAAGCACCGTCGGTGCAGCTCGGATCCTTGCATGCCGCGCCAAGGTCCTTGATGCAGTGCTCGCCAGCGAATTGTCCGACCGTCTTGTTGCCGGGGCAGCCCCCATGCTCGTCAACGGCCGTGCGGAGGGCCTCGTGCCCCCAGGGCCATGCCGTAGAAGCGAAATCATTGTTGTCTCCACCGACATCTTCGAGCTCGTTGTACATGCTCTTGATGGACTCGGCGCTCTCGCCATTGTCGCGGCAGGCCGTCTTGAGCATGGTGGTGCACGCGGGGTCCTTGCCGCAGAGCTTGGAGTACTCGTCGACGCAAGCAGACTTGTCATCCCCCCTCACCAGCGGCATGGATGATGTGGGCACCACCACCACCACCACGAGGGCGACGGCGAGGACAACACTAGCCTTGCGCTCACCGGCCATCATCGATCTTGTTGTCGATTTCTAGTTTTCTAGACTATGATGGGCACTGGTACGGTGTTGATCGAGATGCTATCTTCTCTCTCATATATATATATGCAATGGATGGCCCAGAGTCGGGTGACGTGACTGTGAGGCCATGAGCCATTGGAGCTCCATATACACGCCAAATTTGGTGCATGCACTTATACTAGACTGGGCAGTGGCGGAGCGTAGTGGGGACAATAAGGGGCCTTGGCCCCCCCTTGCTAGAGGAAAATTTACACAATATGCTTATATTTTTACTAATCGCTCTACTAATCCTCCGGCATGTCTGATCACCCTAGCCTTTTCTATGTCATACACTCGTTTTCACCCCTCCTAATATTTGGCTCACGGCCACTGAGACTGGGCAATACGCCCACCCACACATGTGTTGGGTGCAGATGATACCAACAACAACTTTGCTTGAGCCTTTTATGCCAACAACAACTTTGCTTGAGCCTTTTCTCTAAAAAAAAGGATGGACAATTTACAGTATGTTTTCGTCGTACCACAAGATGAATGATTCAAAGGAGATACGTACTGAGCTGACTTAACACCAGAGTGGAGCAAATTAAGTCCCAACCTGCATACCCCTGTTCAATAATTCGTCCGATTAACCAGTTAACTTGCCGATTAATCACTATTCATAGGGTCATCGAGTAGCCGATAAACCGATAAATCGTCCGATTAATTGATTATTTGACCGAATAACTTGCCAATTAGCCTATTAATCCCCTACTTGCCAGCCAACCGAGTAGCTACCAGTTAACGATTTCCTCAACAATGATGCATACATATAGTTGAAATGTTTGTTTACTGAACCATTCAGAGCACCGCCTGTATCCTCTGTTGCACGTTAAAAGACTAGATTTGTGCTCAATCCTACGGAGGCCATGCATCATCCCTTTGCCTTTGCTGCCGCGCGCTATTTTTGCCATGGTCGCTTTTGCCTTTGTTGCCGTACGCTACCTCCATAACGGTGAAGAGGGCAAATTGCTTGCCGACACACATCTCGTTGCAGTACTTGTCAAAACACCATGGCATCCAACAAGCCCACGAGGCTAGTCCACGGGGCTCATACTTCAGCGCTGCAGCGCTTGGTACTCGGACCTCGGCTCGAACCTACCGGAACCAAGGCTGATGACCCTATAGGCTTGAACAAAGCCTCCGCCAGAAAAGTAATACTCCCTCCGTCCCAAAAAAAGTGACTCAACTTTATACTAACTTTAGTACAAAGTTAGTATAAAGTTTAGTCACTTATTTTGAGACGAAGGGGGTACGACCCATTGTTTTCTTCCTTCTTGTTTCTTTTCAATGGTCAGAAAACAAGTTGTACTGCTGAGTAGATTAGTTTCAGCTTCAGGTATTTTGTGCCGCTACATCTTTTTAGGCAAATATAAAAAATGATGAGTTTACGTTCCTGAAGTTGAGACGCTACATGTAATCAAAATTCACAACTGAGCATGTATTAAAAAAAATTGGAACCTGCATTCCATTACAACTCACATACTCATACCTGAAGTGAAAGGAACGTTTTTTATTTTTAATTGTAAGTGTAGTTGACCAACAATGGCAAACCTGCTGTCCTGCTCTATGTTTATGAATTTTTATTTTTAATTACAACATTGTCGGTGACTTAAAGATGAAGAGCTTGTACTTAACTAAACTACTGTTTTCGGCTGTCGCCAAACTCTGGAAACTAAATCAGCATCTGAAAATTGTTGATCAACCAAGTTAAAAGTTTCTTTCTACCTGGATTGGATTCTTCAGCTAAGCTTAGCGATAGCACAAGAGTTAAAAATTGCCATCAAACAGTTATTTGGTCGGCAGCAAACCTGAATACTAGATGGAATGCTCCAGAATAACACCAGAGAGTTACAATTTACAGCACGTTTCATCATGCCACAAGATGGATAGACGCAAGAGTCATCAACACTAGACTGATAGCAAATTAAGTCCCAGAATGCATGCACTAGCCGCAGTTCAGCAAGTCAAAATGACTTGGTGAATGAATCACTCAGAGCACCGCCTCGATCCTCTGTTGGTTGTTAAACATGTAACGACGGGATTTGTGCTTGATCATACGGAGGCCACACATCACCCCTTTCTCTTCGCCATCATTCTCGCTGCCATTCTCGTTGCCAGACCTACTGCAGTTGCCATTCTCGTTGCCGGACTCGTCGATGCCTCTATTGCGGTGGCCATTGTCTTTGCCTTTGCCGTTGCTGCCATTCTTGCCATTGCCTTTGCTGTACGCTACCTCCATACCGGTGAAGAGGGCAAATTCCTTGACGGGATCCATCTCGTTGCAGTCCTTGTTGAATTTCATGGCATACAAGAAGTCCACGATGATGAACCTGCCGGAACCGAGGCTGACGACAGAGGGATTGCGCAAGTTGTTCGGCTGCCACTCCTCTGGCAGGTCATCACGGTCCCAGATCCGCATCTTGTCCGGCGGCGGCTCCTCCCCTCTGACGACGCCCGAGAGGTCAACAACGCAGGGGAGGTTGTCTTGTGAAGAGATGCCAAACCAGAGTCCAAGCTCGGGGACGTAATCCGCCTTGCCATGGAAAGGCATGAGCCAGTCGCCAGCTTTGCTCCACTCACGGGTCGCGATGTGGAAGCAGTAGGTGCCGGCACCCTCGGCGCCACAGATGGAGAAGCAGATGGCGTCGCCGACGAGGGCGTGGCCGTAGACCATGGCGTGCTTGTGGTGGCTGATCCATGGCGGCAGAGGGAGGATGTCGCAGTGCCAGAACCTGCTAGATACGGCGGACAGGCGGAACCCCCTCCACACCAGGGCCTCAAACTGCGGCCGCACCTCCGCCTTGTCCGGATGGAGGAGGCCATCGATGATGTAGAGGTCGCCAGTGTCATCGCCGTCAGGGAGGTGCAAGTCCGTCGGAGGGACGGAGATGGCCATGGGTATCTCCTTGACCCCATGGAGGCATGGCAGGGTATCGATGTAGCGGGAGCCATCGAGGATGTTCAAGCGTAACATGCGGTTCCCGCGGTCGCCCAAGACGACCTTGCTCTCCGAGGCGGTGGGGAAGAAATGGACCAAGCGATGGGAGTCCAGGCAGGGGGAGATTTGCGGTGGCCCCATGAGCAGCTCGGGTTTCGGCGGAACAATCTTGGGCGCCGTCGCCTCCGTCATTGCCAGATTCGTGTTGCAGATCCTTCTCCTGTTGGTGGCACGGGCCTTGGCGGGCGTCAGTGTTGGCAACACCTTGCCATGGGCGGCCTCCTCTTCTGCCGTCTGGTGAAAAAAATCCATCTTGGAGAGGTCCAAGCGCCGCAGCAAATATAGGCGTTTGTGCCCGTCATACAACCCTAGGTTTAAGAACCGGCGGATACCGCTGCTCATCTCCGATCTGAGTCTCCGTCGATCTACTTACTATGATCCTTCTCTCCTGGGTCTATTATTAAGAAGTAGTAGATTCAAAAGAAACAAGGACACGAATTAGATCAAATTAATCGAAGCAAGGGGAGTGACACAAGCAGATGATCGACCGGCCGGCCGGCGGCAAACCTGGAAGAGCGGTGGAGCGACGGGAGAGTGGCCTTCTCGTCAAGGCCTGGGTGCCCAACAACGACCAATCAACGACGTCGTCGTCGATCTGACTGGAGCCGAGCGGCGGCGGCGTTTGTTATCTGTTGGTGGCAGCGTCGGCATGATGGTTGGTTTGCTGGTTTGTTGGCGCCAGGCCATGTGATCGATCGATCAATGGGAAGAGCCCAACCCAGCAGCGATGGGGCCCGTTTACTCCCAGGTCTACTGATATGTTCCTTTGTATTGACGTCCATGATGCATTTACTAATCTTGATCTATTTCGCTAAAAAAAACTAATCTTGATCTATTTCTCAAGAAAAAAAATATTTATCTGATCCTTTATGAAAATATTGATATTTTTTTTGAACATAGTACATACGTAGACGCTCATACATACGCACATACACTCACCCTTATGAACGCGCGCACACCATACCCCTACGAGCACCTCCGAGAGACTGAGCCGACACATCACATTGAGATTGACAAAGTCGCCGCAGACTCCTTCCTAAGTGAATTACTAGTGGATTTCCAAGCGAGCCCCACCACCTTACGAACGAAGCAGATTGGACGAGATGACACCGAGGAGGCCACGGATTTTTTATGAGGTGCAGCCTGCCATCAGTCGATAAGTTAGCCAGCCGCCGCCTCCTAAAAAACCTAGGGTTTCTCCGCCTCCCGCCGGCGCCGGCGCCGGTCCACCCCGTCTTCGGTGGCCTTAGGGCCATGGGGGCGGAGTGGATCCCGGTCCTTGCCGGTGGGAGGGCTTCGTTTTTAGATCTTTTGTCGAGTTTTGTTAGGGTTTGTGTTCTGCTTAGGAAGACGAGACGGCGACGGCTCCCTGAAGATGGAATAAAGGTCTCCCCGCCTAGTCCCCATTCCGTTGATGCATGTAGCATCGTCGGTGGGCGTGTGAAGGTGTGTCTCCGGCGGATCTGTCTTTGGTGGATTTGCTCGGATCTGTTCGTCGTTCGTCTATGTTCTTGTGTGTTCAGGTTGGATCCTTTTGATCTACACTCTTCATCGGCGGCGGTTGTTGTTCTGGTGCGTTGGTTCTCTGAATCCTTAGCACGACGACTTCCCGACTGTCTACTACAACAAGGTTTGCCCGGCTCCAGCGAGGGAGGGGCGATGACAGCGGCGCGCCTTCGGCTCACTTCAGTGCTTGTAGTCGTCGCTAGGTGGTCTACGGATCTGGATGTAATTTTTATTATTTCTAGCGTTCGTTGTACTACCATTATTGAAGATGAATAGATCGGAAGCTTTCCCGCAAAAAAAAATCAGTCGATAGGTTGAAAACAACTAGTGTAATTCGCTTCTTCAAGCAACACATATCGAGCTCAGGTTTTTCTGTACGTTAAAGCACTAGGTGAATGCCTGTCACAGAAAGAAGAGAATAGACTTGAAGGCTGACGAATGCATTAGCCTGACGGGCTCCATCGCAAAATAAGAATGAAATAGCACAGGCTAACGCAAGACAAATCAACAACTCAATGCACAACAGTTTGACCTCGGGAAAACTAGCAGCAGACAATCAAACTTGAAATCAAACAATTATTTGGTAGCACCAAATCTGAATGCTAAAGTAAGTCCCAGCATGCATGCATGCATGCATAAAGATAGTCAAACACTAGAGTTCAGCAAGTCAAAATGACTGCTTAATTACTGAATCATTCAGAGCACCGCCTCGATCCTCTGTTGGTTGTTAAACATGTAACGGCCAGATTTGTGCTTAATCATACGGAGGCCACGCGTCATCCCTTTGCCTTCGCCGCCGTTGCTACCATTGCTGCTGCTGTTTTTGGCATCGTCACTTTTGCCTTTGTCGCCGTATGCTACCTCCATACCGGTGAAGTGGGCAAATTGCTTACCAACAGACATGTCGTTGCAGTCCTTGTCGAATACCATGGCATCCAAAAAGTCCACGACCACGAACCTGCCGGAACCTAGGCTGATTACCCTGGGTTTGAACAATTTGGTCGGCCGCCACTCCTCTGGCAGGTCATCATGCGCCCAAATCTGCATCTTCTCCGGCGGCGGCTCCTCCCCTCTGACGACGCCGGAGAGGTCAGCAGCGCATGGGAGCTTGTTTGAGATGCCAAACCAGAGTCCAAGCTCGGGGATGTAATCCGCCTTGCCATCAAAGGGCATGAGCCAGTCGCCAGCTTTGCTCCACTCACGAGTCGCGATGTGGAAGCAGTAGGTGCCATCGCCCTCTGAGCCAGAGATGGAGAAGCAGATGGTGTCGCCGACGAGGGCGTGACCGTAGACGAAGGCATTCCTGTGGTGGGTGATCCACGGGGGCAGCGGGAGGATGTCGCAGTGCCAGAACCTGTGAGACGCGAGGGACGTGCTGATCCCCCTCCACACCAGGGCCTCGAACTGCGGGCGTACCTCCGCCTTATCCGGATGGAGGACGCTATCAATGATGTAGAGGTCGCCGGTATCTTCGCCGTCAAGAAGGTGCAAGTCCGTCGGAGGGACAGAGATGGCCAGCGGCGAGTGCTTGTACCCGTGGAGGCTAGGCATTGTATCGATGTAGCTCCAACCGTCGATGGTGTCGAAGCGTAACATGCGGTTCGCGCGGTCGGCCAAGATGACCTTGCTCTCCGAGGCCGTGGGCAAGAAATGAAGACAACGGGGAGACTGTATGGAGTAGGAGACTTCCGGTGGCCTCACGAGCAGCTCGCTTTTTGGCGGATTGATCTTGGGTGCCGCCGCCAAGTTGGTGTTGCAGATCCTTCTCCACGTGGGCGCACAGGCCTTGGCGGGCATCAGTGTTGGGACCACCTTGCCATGTGCGGCCGCCTCTTGTGCGGTCCGGAGAAAAAAGTCCATCTTGGAGAGGTCCAAGCGGCGCAGCGAATACGCGCGTTTGCGCCCATCATATAGCCCCAGGTTCAGGAACCGCCGGATGCCGCTGCTCATACCGACGATCTAGTTGGTATGATCCTTCTCTCCTGTGGGGAGGGTAATAAGGACAATAATTAGATCAAATCGAGCCTAGCATTTTCTTGAGGACGAAACAAATGAAGCTTCATCGAAAAATAAACCACGATGCAATGCATCAAGTGAACTGCCTATTTGAGTAACAACATAACAGGTTGTGTGTGCTATGAACAAAACCCAATCCAATGAACAGATTGATCGATCGATATGGTTGCTTCACTTTTTTTACTTCCCATATAAGTGAACTATTACTAGTGGATGTGTGTCCTGAACAAATCGACTGCTGATTTCTAGCTAGCAGTAGAGTAGGATGTTAACAAGAGCAAATAGCACAAGACAAGATCATGTATTGTATTGTATTGTGGAGGAAGGGGGCATGCACAAGGAATTACCTACGTACATAAATCACTAAGTACGCAGCTAGCGCACGGACGAACCAAGCGACGGCGCGGGGGTGTCGACGAAAGGTGACGACGGCGGCGACAGCCGGGGACGGCGACGTTCGATGCAGAGGCCGGTTGGAGGCGGCGAGCTAGCTAGGTATTCGCGGGACTGACTTGGGGATTTCTTTTACTCTACTAGGCTTCACCACATGGGCCGAAATATTGCTTTGGTTTTTTGGTTCGCACATTCAGTCATCCAGACTGGGCCAGCCCATTGGCAGGGCTGTAGCACCGTATGAATTATTTTCTTCTAAAAAAACAAAGCAACGTGTGAATATCTTTGCTTCAAGAAGGGAATTACCTATGGAGGAGATGGGGTTTTGCTCTACCATGGTCACGTTAAAGCACTAGGTGAATGCCTTTTTTTTTTTTTGAAAAACTTCCATCTATTCATCTTCAATTATGATAGTACATCGAAACCAGAAATAATAAAAATTACATCCAAAATCGTAGACCACTTAGCGACGACTACAAGCACTAAAGTGAGCCAAAGGCGAGCTGTCGTCATCACCCCTCCCTCGCGCGGAGCCGGACCAAGCCTTGTTGTAATAGACAGTCGGAAAGTCGTCGTGCTAAGGCCCCATAGAACCAACGCATCAAAACAGCAACCGCCGCTGATGAAGAGTATCATAGATCAGAAGGATCCAACCTAAAGACACACGAACGTAGACAAACGACAATTAGATCAGAGCAGATCCACCGGAGACATACCTCCACAAGCCCACCGATGTTGCTAGACGCACCACCGGGGCGGGGGCTAGGCGGGGAGAAACTTATTCCATCTCCAGGAAGCCGCTGCCGCCTCACCGTCCTGAGCAGGACACAAACCTTAAGAAAGCTCAAAGAAATATCTAAAGACGGAGCCCTCTCGCCGGCAAGGGCCAGGATGCCAATCTGAGGGAGAAAAGAATGGGCTATTGAAGGCTGAATGTCATTTCTAATTTTGTTTATCAAAACTCAAAAAGGGGATTAATGTTGAAATCTGCCCATGGGCCTTTGGCCCATATAGAATTTCAGATTAATCCCTAAGGCCCATGTGTATGTGAGAGGTGGTGGGAAGTTTAGTCCCACCTTGCTAGTGGAGAGGGAGTTGGAGTGGTTTATAAGGGATTCTCTTTCACATGCTATTGAAGGATGAGAAGAGAAGAGGTCCTCGCGCGCTCCTCCTCCTCCGCCGCCCGCCTCGCCTCGTCACGACGGGTTGCGGGATTGAGCCGAGCCGAGCTCATACCTATGCGCTTCTTTTTGCCGGTCAGGAACGGAGAGTCGTTGACAGATGGGGCCACTATCTGAGACGTCAGATCGTGGGCTGTCCGACTTGGACGTGGGTTCGGCCCACGTCTCTCCACGCAGCCGCGCCTATTTACGTGAGGCGCTGCGAACCCTAGCCGTCACGCGAAACAGATCGCATCTCTGCCTCCACGCGCACCGCCTCTGCCCACCGTTCCTTTGCTGCTGCTGCCACCGGTGATCCCATCCCGTCTACTGCGTACACGGTCGACGGGAGAGCAGGCCTCCGAAACCCCGCCTCTCTGGATCCTGTACGGGAGAGGGGCGATTAGGTTTTTGGGGAGCGACTACGCGACTGCTCGCTGCCGTTCCGTCCGTCTACTTCCTCTACGTCTGCATCGCCATGTCCACCGACGCCGACCGTGCCGCTGCCGAGAAGGCCGAAGCTGACAAGAAGGCGGCCGAGGACGCCGCCAACGCCGCTGCTGCGGCCAACTGGCCTACTGGAGGGTATACCTTGTTTATCCCTCTTCTGTTCATTACTGTTTCCTACTTGCTTGCTGTATGCGTAGATGAATCTGTTATTTGCGTAGTACGAGCTTGCATGGTTAGGTACCAGTACGAGATTAATACTGTCAGCGTCATGTTAGTGATTTATTCCTGGATTAAATTAATCGAAAAATTGCCTACTTATTCAGCAATCCAAAAACCTAATCTGTGTAGGAATTTTTCGGCTAGTGGTTTTGCTGCTGCACTGAAACCGGATAAGTTTACCGGTACATACTTTAAGCGTTGGCAGACTAGAACCACCTTATGGCTCACGGCGATGAACGTGTTCTGGGTCGCCGGTGTCCCTTCCACGGCAACGATTGCTCCTGAACAGGAGAAGGCGTTCAGGGAGGCCACCGTCGTATTCCTTGGAGCAGTTCTAAGCGTGATCGGAGATAAGCTGGTTGACGCATATTTACATGTGCGAGTTGCCAAGGACCTGTGGGAGGCGCTCGAATCTAAATTCGGGGCCACCGACGCTGGGAGCGAGATGTATGTTATAGAGCAGTTCCATGATTACAAGATGGTTGAAAACCGTTCTGTATTGGAACAGGCTCATGAGATAATATGCATCGCTAAGGAGCTTGAGCTTCTGAAGTGCGATTTACCGGGCAAATTTGTCGCGGGCTGTATAATCGCTAAGCTTCCTAATTCCTGGAGGAACTTTGCTACCACTCTGAAACATCAGAGGCGTGAATTCTCAGTAGAGGATGTCATCGGCCATCTGAGTGTTGAGCAGAACTCGAGAGCAAAGGACTCGCACGGAAAAGGGGTCGAAGGAACTTCTGTGGCCAATATGGTGCGTCAGAAGAATCCTAACTTCCACAAGCCCAAGGGAAAGAACGGTGTCCAACAGAATACCGACTTTAAGAAGAAGGGTAAGAAGACCTTCAAGAAGAACAAGAAGGGAGATGGCTGCTTTACTTGTGGTTCGGAGGAACATTGGGCTAGCAGTTGCCCAAACAAGTACAAGAAGCCAGGGCAGGACTCCAAGTCCGCCAATATGATTGTGGGCAACAATGAAAGTGGTGCATCTGGGTACGGTAATTTATATGCTGTATTTTCAGTTTGTCAGTCCACCGATTGGTGGGTGGACACAGGTGCAGGTGTTCATGTGTGTGCTGACATTTCATTGTTTTCTTCTTACCAGGCCACAGGTCACGGGTCCGTATTGATGGGGAATGGCGCGAGTGCTTCTGTTCATGGTGTTGGCACGGTCGATCTGAAGTTTACTTCGGGAAGGATCGTGCAGCTGAAGAACGTGCAGCATGTCCCCGCCATCAAGAAGAACCTCGTTAGTGGCTCCCTTCTATGTAGAGAAGGGTTTAAGTTGGTCTTCGAGTCTAATAACGTAGTTGTTACGAAATATGGACTATTTGTTGGAAAGGGTTATGAATGCGGAGGAATGTTCCGCCTTTCTCTCGCTGATTTTTGTAATAAAGTCGTGAACAATATTCATTCGAGTGTTAATGAATCTGAAGTTTGGCATTCACGTCTTTGTCACATTAGTTTTGGTGTTATGACGCGGCTAGCAAAACTGAATTTAATCCCGAGTTTCACTTTAGCCAAAGGTTCTAAGTGCCTTACGTGTGTGCAAGCTAAGCAACCTCGCAAGCCTCATAAGGCTGCGGAGGAGAGACACTTGGCTCCATTAGAACTCATACATTCTGATCTCTGTGAGATGAATGGTGTGTTGACTAAAGGTGGAAAGAAATACTTCATGACATTGATAGATGATTCCACTAGATATTGCTATGTGTATCTGTTAAATACTAAAGACGAGGCTCTACACTACTTTAAAATCTATAAGGCAGAAGTTGAGAATCAACTTGAAAAGAAAATTAAACGAGTCCGGTCTGACCGTGGTGGAGAGTACTTCTCAAATGAGTTTGATTCTTTCTGTGCGGAACACGGTATTATTCATGAGAGGACGCCTCCCTATTCGCCCCAGTCGAACGGGGTTGCCGAGCGGAAAAACCGTACTCTAACTGATTTGGTTAACGCCATGTTAGATACATCGGGTTTATCCAAGGCATGGTGGGGGGAGGCTATATTGACTACGTGTCATGTCCTGAATAAGGTTCCGACAAAAGATAATGAGATCACTCCATATGAGCAGTGGTCGAAGAGAAGGACAACACTCTCATACTTGCGCACTTGGGGCTGTTTGGCGAAAGTCAACGTGTCGATTCCCAAAAAGCGTAAGCTTGGACCAAAGACCGTGGACTGCGTTAATTTGGGCTACGCTAAGAACAGCGTTGGCTATAGATTTCTAGTAGTGAAATCTGAGGTACCTGACGTGAAGGTCGGTACAATTATGGAGTCTAAGGATGCTACATTCTTTGAGGATATTTTTCCTATGAGAGATATGCAAAGCACTTCTAGACAGGAACATGAGGAGACTCCTGAACCTGCCATTCCGATGGAATATTATGAACAAACACACGATGAAAATCCTGAGGAGGATGACGAGGAAACCCTTGGTAGGGGCAAGAGACAAAGGACTGTAAAGACCTTTGGTGATGATTTCCTTGTGTACCTCGTGGATGATACTCCCACTTCTATTTCAGAAGCATATGCATCTCCAGAAGCTGACTACTGGAAGGATGCAGTCCGTAGCGAGATGGATTCCATCATGGCTAACGGGACTTGGGAGATTACTGAACGTCCTTATGGTTGCAAACCATTGGGATGTAAGTGGGTGTTCAAAAAGAAGCTTAGGCCCGACGGTACTATTGAAAAGTATAAGGCTAGGCTTGTGGCTAAGGGCTATGCCCAGAAAGAAGAAGAAGATTTCTTCGATACTTATTCACCTGTGGCCAGACTGACTACCATTCGAGTACTACTCTCGTTGGCGGCCTCACATGGTCTTCTCGTCCATCAAATGGATGTCAAGACGGCTTTCCTGAATGGAGAGTTAGACGAGGAAATCTATATGCAACAGCCAGATGGCTTTGTAATAGATGGTCAGGAAGGAAAGGTGTGTAAGTTGCTGAAATCTTTATATGGCCTGAAACAAGCGCCTAAGCAATGGCATGAGAAATTTAATGAAACTTTGACATCTGTTGGCTTCTTTGTTAATGAAGCTGACACATGTGTATACTATCGCTATGGTGGGGGCGAAGGAGTTATACTGTGCTTGTATGTTGATGACATACTGATATTTGGAACTAGCCTCAAAGTGATTGAGGAAGTTAAGTCCTTTTTATCTCAGAGCTTTGAGATGAAGGACCTTGGAGTGGCTGATGTTATCTTGAACATCAAGCTTTTGAGAGATGATGAGGGTGGGATTACACTTCTGCAATCCCATTATGTTGAGAAGATGTTGAGTCGTTTTGGATATTCGGACTGCAAACCATCTCAAACACCATATGATCCTAGTGTGCTGATTCGTAAGTTCGAAGGCATACCTAAAGATCAATTGAGATACTCTCAAATTATTGGTTCACTCATGTATCTAGCGAGCGCAACGAGGCCTGACATCGCATTTGCTGTGAGCAAACTGAGTCGGTTTGTTTCCAAACCGGGTGATGTACATTGGCATGCTATTGAACGAGTCATGCGCTATCTGAAAGGTACTATGAACTATGGACTTCACTATACTGGATACCCGTCGGTACTTGAAGGGTATAGTGATGCAAATTGGATCTCTGATGCTGATGAGATGAAGGCCACAACAGGGTATGTGTTTACTCTTGGAGGTGGTGCTGTTTCCTGGAAGTCTTGCAAGCAAACGATCTTAACGAGATCAACAATGGAAGCAGAATTAACAGCATTAGACACATCTGGTGGCGAAGCAGAATGGCTTCGAGATCTTTTGATGGACTTGCCAGTGGTTGAGAAGCCGGTTCCGGCCATCCTTATGAACTGTGACAATCAAACAGTTATTGTCAAGGTGAAGAGTTCAAAGGACAACATGAAGTCCAACAAACACATAAGAATGAGATTAAAAGCTGTCAGAAAATTAAGAAACTCCGGAGTGATAGCATTGGATTATATCCAAACGGCTAAGAATCTGGCAGATCCCTTTACTAAAGGGCTATCACGTGTTGTGATAGATAGTGCATCGAGGGAGATGGGTATGAGACCCACATGAGTTGCCATGGTAGTAACCCAACCTATGTGATCAGAGATCCCGTGAAGTAGGACCTGGGAAAACAAGTCAGTGGTGAACTGAGGAGAGTAACTTTACTAACCCACTCCGTTGGAGATGCAATACTCTCGGAAACTGTATGGTAGGTTGACTACTGTCTTAATGTGTTCCAAGGCTTATATATATATAAGCAAGATGCTGTCCTACAGAGCGATCTTCGGAGGAACACACCTATGTGAGTCTGACTGCTGGTCACAGTCTATGAGATTGGGGTGATCTCTAGTAAACTCACGAATAGGCCAGGAGTGTGACTAATATGCTCCACCCGAGGGGTCAGCCTTCGGCAGTCTAGTACTAGTAAGACCTGTGGTGAAACTTCTTTACGCCAAACTGACAATTCAAGGCATAGTCCATTGTTCAGTTGTGAAGGAGTGTAGCTACTTGCTCTAGGTGAAGTTCAACCTTAACCGGTCTTCACTGAAATACTGGTATATCAAAACAGTGTTTGGAACAAAGGACAACACAATGGGTCTTCGGGATCTGGTGGGGGATTGTTGAAATCTGCCCATGGGCCTTTGGCCCATATAGAATTTCAGATTAATCCCTAAGGCCCATGTGTATGTGAGAGGTGGTGGGAAGTTTAGTCCCACCTTGCTAGTGGAGAGGGAGTTGGAGTGGTTTATAAGGGATTCTCTTTCACATGCTATTGAAGGATGAGAAGAGAAGAGGTCCTCGCGCGCTCCTCCTCCTCCGCCGCCCGCCTCGCCTCGTCACGACGCGACGCGACGCGACGCGACGCGACGCGACGCGACGCGGGTTGCGGGATTGAGCCGAGCCGAGCTCATACCTATGCGCTCCTGTACGGGAGAGGGGCGATTAGGTTTTTGGGGAGCGACTACGCGACTGCTCGCTGCCGTTCCATCCGTCTACTTCCTCTACGTCTGCATCGCCATGTCCACCGACGCCGACCGTGCCGCTGCCGAGGACGCCGCCAACGCCGCTGCTGCGGCCAACTGGCCTACTGGAGGGTATACCTTGTTTATCCCTCTTCTGTTCATTACTGTTTCCTACTTGCTTGCTGTATGCGTAGATGAATCTGTTATTTGCGTAGTACGAGCTTGCATGGTTAGGTACCAGTACGAGATTAATACTGTCAGCGTCATGTTAGTGATTTATTCCTGGATTAAATTAATCGAAAAATTGCCTACTTATTCAGCAATTAAAACAACCGCTGGTTACCACGGGAGCGTGAGTTTGCTACGCTGGTGCCATATTTTGCAAATACACGACGAATATTTTTCAAATACGCCACAAACATTTTATACACATCAATGTGAATATTTTCTCATTTCCGTAATATAAATTTTTTTATTTTTTGAAACTTGCTTGACATTTTTTCCTTTTAAAATCTGACAAATGAAAACTATTTTTCTATTTTTCGATAACACATTTACAGATACTCCTATATGTGAACCATTTTCCAAAAATGAAAGAAAACTTCCGGAATAAATCTTTGAACACGTTTTTTCCTGATTTTTTATTTCCTGAAAATTTGTTTGAGACAATTTTATTTCCTGAATAGAAGCACTCAATTCTCCTCGGTTTTACAAGGCCAAGATGGTTGGTGGATTATCAAGAAGGAAAGCAATTGGCCCAGCCCCAACCGGCCACTTTGATCCAATCTAAAAGCGCAAATGTGAGACGAGAACGCTTGTTCACTCCGCCGCCGTTCTGCTCCAGGTTCGCCGCCGCTGGCAGATGGGTTAATCTGCCACTACTTATATACAAGGATCATAGTAGGTAGATCACCGGCCGGAGATGAGCGGCTTCCGGCGGTTCGTGAACCTGGGGATGCTAGACTGGCGCGGCGAACCCGGCTCTCCGGCGCCTGGACCTCTCCAAGGTGGACCTGTTTTACCGGACGGCACAAGAAGCCGCCGCACATGCCAAGGTGGTCCACGAGAGGGACATTTCTCCCGCTGTCCCCCTTCATTTGTGGCCATGCCGTCGTTGGCAGTGGCGACACCATCTGCTTCTCCATCACCGACTTCCGTGGCTCTGCAGGCACCTACTGCTTTCACACCGCGACCCGCGAGTGGAGCAAGGCCGGCGACTGGCTATTGCCGTTCGATGGCAAGGCGGAGTATGTCTCGGAGCTCGGGCTCTGGTTCGGCATCTTGTGTGGCCTCCCTTGCGCCGTTGACCTCTCCGGCGTTGTCAGAGGGGAGGAGCTGCTGCCAGATAAGACACGGATTTGGGCGAACGACAATGTACCAGACGAGTGGCACCCAAGCTATATGTCCGGCGCCAAGGTCGGGGTCATCAGCCTTGGTTCCGGCAGGTTCGTGGTTTCTGATTTCTTCGATACCAAGGTATTCGACAAGGACTTCAGAGAGATGGTTGTTAGTGACCGATTTGCCGTCTTCACTGGTATGGAGGTAGTGTACGACAAGGGCAACGACAACGGTAATGGCAGTGACAACAATGGCAACAACGACATCAATGGCAATGGCAATGGCAACACTAATGATGGCACTAGCAGCTCCAGCAGCAGCAATGGCAAAGGCAAAGGGAAGCGTAGCCTCCGTATGATTAAGCACAAATCCAATCGTTACATGCTTGGCTTTGACAATATTATCACGACGGTGCTCTGATTCGGCAAGTCATTTTGAGTTTGAGACTTAAGTGATACATCGTTTGCTTCAAGTCAAGTCTCCCAGTTGATTTATCATTTTTCCTTTGAACTCTAGTATTTTATATCCCAAAAAGAAAAAAAAAATCCAAAGTTGTAAAAAGAAGGGGGATAAGTCCATTCTCCAGCAACCTAATTCTGATCTTACACGGAAATAAACAATACTTATAAGTTACAATACGAAGAGATGTGCTCGGTAGCACTTTGCAAAGAAGTTAAATAGGAAATAGGAAACAAGTTCTTTCGTTTCATCCATTTAGGTTACGTTTGTATTAACCTGGATTATAGCAATCTTGTTTGCCTAATCCATGTTGATTGGTTTGGCGTCTGTTCTCTAATTTGTATCACAATAGTTTTTTGCGGGGTATTTTTTTAATCACAATTTGAGGCCCGTTTGTTTCTATATACTCTAGTATTTGTTTGATCGGGTTTTTGCCTACTTGTATAGCCAATTTGTAAATCAAGCACAACACAACAGCGCAGTTTACCCACGCGATTTGATGTGTGATACGCGTCCCGAAGCGACGTGATGGCGTATTCTCTTTCACTGTAAATATTTTGGCCGGCTAGTTATGTATGATTGGGCTCATAGAGATGGGTGATGATATTGGGGTTTACATCAAGAAAATATTAACGCGGGGGCGAAAACTCATATTTCAATCTTCTGGTTAGACCATGTACTGTCGATGGTGAGCATCAGCTCCTGATGGTGGGGGTTGCCTCATAGTTGTACTTGGGTCTTCTAGGGTGATAGCCTCATGTTTGACGTTTGGTTGGACTAGCCAACGTTTTGGCCAGGGTAATTGCGATTTTCTTTGGTAACATGCCACTCAATCGGATTTTGTTTGTGTCATTTCTTGATGTGTGCGGCCGGGTTTTCGTACCTGAAGGTGTTTTGCCTCAGAGACTTGCGATTTTTTTTATAACACGCCACTCGACCAAAGTATGACCTGCTATCGCGAGGCAGGTCCAATGTTGACAGTCATTTTTTTAAAAAATCAATTTTTTTATTTAATAAAAAAATCAATTTATTCCACATCAACGGTTGGTATTATCTAATAATTATAATAGTATATGGTTGCGTTGAAAATATCGCTGTGAACCTGGTGGTAGATGAATCATATAGATAATATTAAAATTAGGTATTTTTTTAGCAATTCAGGAAAAAGTCTAAAATATTTGTAACTTTCGATCATGCAAACTTTACTTATTGGCCTACTCTTAAAAAAAATTACCACAAAAACTGCCGGCAAAAATTCTTAGCATAAAAACAAATTGTCCATGATAATATTGAATTTGGGTTAGAAAATATTACGAAAGTCAATTTGTCCCCAATATTTTTATGTGAGCGTAACGATTTATCTAGTTTGTTGCCAGCAATTTTCATGATTTTTCAACCAATTTTAAAATAAATTAATAAAAGAAACGGGTGCACAAGCACCCGAGAGCCAAATGTTCCCCTCCATGGTTGTGTACACGTAAAATAACGTCGGACGTTGGGTGTTATCCTCTTTTTTTCAAGAAAATAAAAATCATCCAAGGTATAGAGGAACACTAAGATGATGACTAGTACACACGAATCTTTGTATGCCCGTAACCATAGATGATGACTTGCATGTCACCAAGGTAGAAATGAGTCCCGAGCAAACGAATTTTGCTGCTTGCTATTTTTGCTGGCCCATCGGGCTCGAATCCAGTCAGCCCGAACCAAAAAATGGCAGGCAAAGCCCTTTGCCAACTGTTGCACCAAAAAAGTCCTTTGCCAACTATTGCACGAAAAATATTCCAAAACCCAGAAAACACTAAGGGGAAAATGAAAAAAAGCCAGAAACCCCTTGCAAAGAGACAAAAAAAATCAATTTGCCATGATATATAAGATAATTTTTCCTATTTTCTAAAGAAACACATGTATATCATAAAACTTCCATCACGTTCAAATGCATTTACTAGCAAACATGTATATTCACAAACTGAAGTAATCGACATAAGAGAGCTTCCGCCTCGTGCTTTAATTCACAAACTGAAGTAAATAAGACGAAGCGATCGACATAATATTTGAAGATTACTACTGACGGAATAGTAGTAGCTCACTAATCAGAACATAATCACAGCTGCTTTGCCTCACGATGCAAAGAAGTTAAGTTATGCATGACTCTTGAGAAATCTTGGATATTCAAGCCTAATAATTAGAGCCACACTTAACAATTTTCCTAAAGTAGGGGGGCAATGCCCCCCCCCCCCCCCCCACATGAAGCTCCGCCACTGGTCAGGCCATCCTCGTGGCCATGAAGTACTCCAAGCACAGTGTAGTGCTGCATGCGACGATCACGTGAATTCCTGCTGCTACGGCTTCGGCAGCGGTGGCAGCGGCGACGATGGGAGGCGCTCCACCGGCCAGGAAGCCGCGATGAGAAACATTCCAGATCCCGTTCGCAAGCTGTGCCGTCTTATGGCCCCCCGAGCACTTCTCCCAGCAGCATCTGCATGGCTCCACTCAACACGGTCGCGAGCGCTGCGAGGGCCAGCCGACCTGTGGAGTGCTTCCAGTGCCCGGGCGCGAGGAGGCTGAGTGTGACCGCCGCGCCGGCCGTAAGGCCGCGCGTGGCGGCTGAAACCAGCCGATGCCTCCTCTGCAGAACCTGCCCCTGAAGTGTTGTTGCTCCTGCTTCCATGGCGCGCAGCGGCTGAAACTTGGCGGCGTATCCTCTCACTTCGCCGACGGTGGATGGGGACAGGAGGACTCTACTGAAGTGAACAACTTGTTGAGGCCCTCGTTAGCGGGGTATAAATCGGCGCGGACCCTCTTCTCCGCCTCACTCCCTTTCGCTTCCTTTCGTTTCGTTTCGCTACAGGCGCGCATGCCCACAAAGTAGATCCATGTGTTCAAGATTTAAGAGAATGTTCACAAATTTGTAAAAAAATCATGAATTTAAAAAATGTTCATGATTTCGAAAAATTGATCATGAATTTAAAAAATGATCATGATTTCAAAAAATGTTCACTACCTAAGAGAATATTCACAAATTTGTAAAACAATGTTCAAGATTTAAAAAAATATTCGTGAATTTCAAAAATGTTCATGATTTCAAAACAAATAGTGATTTTAAAAATGTTCACAAATTAAAAAAATCACAAATTGAAAAACAAGAATAAAAATATAAAACGAGAAACAGAAAACCAAATAAAAGAGAAAACAGGAAAAGAAACATAAACGGAAAACGAAAAAGAAAAAGAAAGAAAAATATAACAAAAAACAAAGAAAACCAGTTGGGACGAAACCCAAAAATGGGCCGTCCCATTCATAAAGCAGCGCGTGAGAGGGGGGGGGGGGGGTACGCGCGCGGTCGAACTGATGACCCCTGCGCCAAATAGTATTCCCCGTCGTCGATCTGCGGAGGGGCCGTGGCCTTTGATGGCTTCTGAATCGGACCTCTGCATTGGAAGACGGTTGCGTGTGCCATCTGCATACATGGGCCCAACAATAAGGCTTCCTCTTCTTCGTTTATGTATAAGAGCGCTTCCTATTTGGCGCCGTTAGCATACATTTTGCAAACAGGAGCACACAACCGTTCGCGCTGGGCCAGCCCAACTCCCCTTTGTTTATCTATTTTTAAAACATATAAAAAAGCGCGCTCTAGGACGGAATGGAACCACCGACGTCCCACATTGAGGGACACACTGACCACCGCGCAACTCAATAGGATCTGATAAGTTACTATTTTTTTATCCTTTCTTCTTTCCCTTTTCCATTTTCTTTTTTCCTTTTTTCATTTTCTGTTTTTTCTTTTTTCCTTCTTCCATACTCAATGAAAAAAATCTTGAACCTTTTTCCTTTTTCGAAGTAATTTTTTGAAAATTGAAGAATATTTTTCAAATTTCATGATTTTTTTCATTTTTTGATGAACTTTTTTCAATTATGATGATTTTTTCAAAATGATGAACATTTTTCAAATTTGATAAACATTTTTCCAAATTCGATGAACTTTTTTCCAATTTGATGAATTTTTTGAAGTTGGTGAGCTTCTTTCAAATCCATGGACATTTTTAAATTCACGATTTTTTTATTTTTATGTGATTTTTTTGGATTTTGGATTTTTTCTATTTTTTTAAAAGTCAATAGTTGACCGGCCAAACCGAAAACAGTGACTAGCGACCAACAGCGAGAACCCGTGTTGGGCCGGCCCAAGTTTGAGGCAGTTCCATGAACGGGCGCTTGAAGCACCGTATAGGAGCTCCGGCTCCTATACTGCGTGTACCGCGCCAACCAGCAACATATCGCGTATGGCATTTCCTATTTGGCGCTGCAGGCGCCGGTTTCTACTGCAAAAAACAGCGCGCGTGAAGAGAATCGAACGATTGACCTCAGGGATCGAACTACGCAGCAATAACCACCGCGCCAACATGCCCGATGTGATAACTGCTTCTTCCAACTTTTCTCATTTCTTCTTTCCTTTTTACTTTTTCGTTTTTTTCCGTTTTCTTCTTCCTGGTTTGATGATTTCTTTCAAATTCGTGAACTTTTCTTAAAATGGATGAACTTTTTTCTCAAAATTTGATAATTTTTTTTATTCAATTCAATGAACTTTATTTCAAATTCGATGAACCTATTTCAAATTTTTTGATTTTTTTGAAAATCCATGAACTTTTTTTGAAATTCAATGAACTTTTCTTAAAAATGGATGAACTTTTTCCAAATTGATGAACTTTTTTGAAATCCGATCAACTTTTTTTAAAAATGGATGAACTTTATTCAAATTTGAAGAACTTTTTTCAAATCGATGAACTTTTTTTCAAGTTAAATGAACTTTTAAAAAAAATGGATGAACTTTTTTCAAATTTGATGTACCTTTTTCAAATCGATGAACTTTTTTTTCGAAGTTAATGAAATTTTTTCAAAATTGGTGAACTTCTTTCAATTTTGATGAACTTTTAAAAAAATTGATGAACTATTTTTTCGAATTGGTAAGCTTTTTTCGAAATTTGATGAACTCTTTTTCATAAAAAATCAGCCTTTTCCAAATTGTTTTCAGATAATTCAAAAATCTAATAGATAGTGCGTATACAATTGTTCTTAAACTTTTCGCGTTCGTATCGATCACTAGCGCTTAGGAGCTCTCGTGGTTAGCAAAACACTTCGTTAGTTGTGCTGGCATGGCGCGGGTTTGAGTCCTGCTATACGCACCTTTCTGTGTGTATTTTTCGCGAGACATTTTTACTATGCTGCGCGTCCGTCGTGGGCCGGCCCATGAGGTGGGCGCACGTGGGCGCCAGCTACGTGTTCGGGCGGTTAAGGCGCCGAACAGGAGCTCCCGTGGGTACCCACCGAACAGGAGCTCCCGCGAGTGGCCGGGGGGGGGGGGTGGGGGGTACCCATGGGCCGGCCCATTTCCCAGTTTCTTTTCCTTTCATTTTTTCTGTTTCTGTTTTTCCTTTTTCCTTTTTCTTTTTCATTTTTTTCCTTTTTCAAATTTTTCTGTTTTCCTAATTCTTTTTATATTTCTCTTTTTTTACTTCTTTTGTGTTTTGGATTTTTATTTCGAATTTGCTTTTTCAAATTCGCGAACATGTTTTGTCCATCGATTTTCAAAAATTGTTCATCAATGTACAAAAATGTTCATTGAAATCAAATCTTGTTCATCAGATTTTAAAAATGTTCATCAAATTCAAAATTTGTTCATCAAATTAAAAAATGTTCATCGGATTTCAAAATTTGTTCTTTGATTTCAAAAATTATTCATCAAATTCAAAATTACTTCTTCTATTTTTCAAAAAAATGTTCTACAATACAAATTTTGTTCATAAAGTTCAAAAAATGTTCATCAAATTCAAAATTTGTTCATAAAAATACAAAGAAATGTTCATCATTATTAAAAAATGCTCAGGAAAATTTGTTCGTCAAAATACAAAATATTCATTAAAATTCAAGAAATGTTCATTCTTTGGAACCACAAATATTTTTTGAATTCAGTGAACTTTTTTTCAAATTTGTGAGCATTTATCATTTCTCGAACATTTTTTTAAAATCAGAAGAATTTTTGAATTCACGAACATTCCACATTTTGCAGCTTTTTTTTTCTGAAATCCTGAGTTATTTTTAAAAAGGAAAAAAAGAAAATAGAAAAAAGCAAAAAAAAAAAAAACAAGGTGCTTCCCTCCCCACGCATGGGGAGCGGGGGCTGTGCGCGCTGCTGTTCCCTGGCGCAGTACGCGTCATATAGGAGGTCCCCTGAATAAGTACTGTTCTCGTTAAAAAAAACAGGCAATGTGCTGGCACATCGAAATTAGAGCCCTTTGAAACCCAAACCATTTAATCCAGCACGGCACGCTATGTTTGTTTCTTCACCAGGGCAGTATTAGAGCATATCGTCCAACAGCTCTCGTATCTCTAAAATAAAGCCAGTGCTAGGCGCCGGCCGGCTCAAATTTGGCCCGGTTGGCAAAACGTTCACCCACACACACGTAGGGATCACCTAAAAAAACACACACACACACACGTAGGGATGGAGCTTAATTAGCGTAGTACATGCATGTGTTGGGTGCAGATGGCAGGGACACAAGATGGATGGTTCAATTTACAGTGATGTAATAATTGTGAGCCAACCCAAATTTAATTTAATTTGGTGCATGCACTTGTACGAGACCCGCACGTAAGGACGAATGATATATACCAACAACAACTCTTTTGGTGTTAAAAAAAAAAAAAAACTCTTTTGCTTGAGCCTTTTCTCTAGTCTAGCTAAAAAAAGAAGAAGAAGAATATACGTACGCACTGATCGATCGAGCTACATATATATGGTCAAAATTAAAGTACTCAAAACTGAGCATGTATGTATTTTTATAAAAGAAAAAAAAATGGAACCTGCATTATATTGGATTCTTCAGCTAAGCTTAGCGATAGCACAACTTGTCCGGCGGCGGCTCCTCCCCTCTAACAACGCCCAAGAGGTCAGCAGCGCAGGGGAGGTTTTCTGAGACGCCAAACCAGAGTCCAAGCTCGGGGACGTAATCCACTTTGCCATAGAAGGGCATGAGCCAGTCGCCAGCTTTGCTCCACTCACGAGTCACAATGTGGAAGCAGTAGGTGCTGACACCCTTGGTGCCAAAGATGGAGAAGCAAATGCCGTCGCCGACGAGGGTGTGGCCGTAGACCATGGCATGCTTGTGGTGGCTGATCCAGGGCGGCAGCGGGCAGTGCCAGAACCTGCTAGATAGGGCGGACGGGTGGAACCCCCTCCACACCCGGGCCTCGAACTGTGGCCGCACCTCGGCCTTGTCCGGATGGAGGAGGCCATCAATGATGTAGAGGTCTCCGGTGTCTTCGCCGTCAGGGAGGTGCAAGTCCGTCGGAGGGACAGAGATGGCCATGGGTATCTCCTTGACTCTGTGGAGGCATGGCAGGGTATCGATGTAGCGGGAGCCATCGACGATGTTGAAGCGTAACAATGCGGTTCCCGCGGTCGCCCAGGACCACCTTGGAGAGTTCCAAGCGCCGCAGTAAATACGAGGGTTTGAGCCCGTCATACAACCCCAGGTTCAGGAACCGGCGCCGGATGCGGCCGCTCATAATCGCCGACTCTTAGATTATCTAGTTAGTTAGTATGATCCTTGTGTCCTGGGAGGGTAATAATGAGAAAAATAAGATCAAATCGAAGCAAGTTGACCAACGCAGGCAGATGATCAACGTATGCAGGTTCACTTTACATAAGATCAAATCGAAGCAAGTTGACCAACGCAGGCAGATGATCAACGTATGCAGGTTCACTTTACCTCTACGGCTCTACGGTATTTGACTAACATATAAGAGGTTCTATATATTTGACTAACATAACAGGTTGTGCTATGAACAAAATCCAATGTGTCGATATGGTTGCTTCACTTTACTTACTATATAAGTGAATTGCTAGTGAATTTCCAAGTGAGTCCCGGCCACCACCTTGCGAACGAAGCAGATTGGAGCGAGGTGATGCCACCGTGCACAAATCTGGGGAAGGAAATTCAAAGCACTAGCTAGGGCACTGCCCCAACTGAAATCCGGGGGAAGGCGGCTGTTCGGTGGTCGACGAGCCGAGGAATAGAGCGGAAGGGCGGGTGAGAGGTTGGAGGAGGCCATGGATTTGAGGAGGTGCAGCCGGCCGGCCGGCGGCGAGGGATTTGGGATGCAGAAGTAGACTTGTGGTGCGACCATGGGCCGAAAGATACGGACTATAGTATAACATAATTTTCGATATTTGCGATTTTTTTCTTCAAATTTCCGATAGAAGCAGTAGTACATTCTCCTCGGTTTTACACGAAATCACTAATTGAGGAGTATATACTCCTTCCAAAGATCACTTCCACCTTCCCACGTTGCGATAAGTGGCGTGCTGCATGTGCGTTACTTGTTGGGAGTTTTCTCTTTTCCGTAGATCCTTTATTTCAAAATGTTTTATCTGTTAAATGTGCATTCAAATCTCAAACCGTTTTCATCGTTGGATTCGTCGCATCGAGATCTTCAAAATTAGGTCTCATGTTGATAGGTTTTGAAGGACTTTTTTTCCATGAAAAAAATCGGTCGAAAAAACCGAACGAAAAAACCACACCGGGAGCACGTCCTTTTTTGTCCCTTTCCGAAAGCCCTTTCCGAGAGGCACGGCCTTGCCTCTCGCAGAAGCGAATCCATGCTTCTCGTTGAAGGCAAAAAAAAGAAAACACATTTTTTTTCGTTTTCGAGAGGTGCCTCTCACGGAAGCAAAACCATGCCTTTCGCGAAAACAAAACCGTGCCTCTCGCGAAAGTAAAAAAAAAAAGAAAATATGTTTTTCCCGTTTATGAGAGGCATGGCCGTGCCATTCGCAGAAGGAAAGCCGTGCCTCTCGCGGAAGCAAAAAAAAGTTTTTTCGTGCAATTTTTTTTGTCGAAAAGCTAAGAAAGACCGGTGAAAAATCGAAAAGCCAAAAAATCATCTAAAAAGCCGAAAACGCTTGCGAAAAAATAAAAATAAATAAAATCCAAATGGAGCGCCCAGATCGCGACACATGGCTACGGCTGAGAGCGCGCCACCCCAAATGACCCTTGCGGAGGCTCCCGAACGGGCGCTCCTCAATTAGTTGTTCTCGGTTTTACAAGGCTCGGCATTTTCTAGAAAACTTTTACAAGGCCCAGCTGCTCGTGGATTATTTATTAAGAAGGAAAGAATAGGGCCCAGCCAACCGGGCACTTCTAATCTAAAAGGCATAGTTCTTCTTCTTCTCAATTTTTTTAGCTTTGGCTGCTGCAGAAGTTGGCAGATTTCGCCGCCCTGCGGTCGCAGCCCCCGTTGCCAGGGCAGGTCCTGAGCCTGGAGATGCAGGTACTCCTCCTGTAGCCTACGTCGGAGCGCCCTCCTCCTCCTCCTCCGAGGGGGGAGAAAATTGCGTCGTCAACTGAGGGCTGCATGCCGACAAGGATGCCGTGCTGGATGATGGCCTGTCTTCTCCCCTCAGAAGGGTGGACGAGGAGCCCGTTGCGGGAGGTCGAGGGAGCCCTCTCGCTCCGACATGCTCCAAGGAGGCCGTCAAGTAAGAGGATCCTAGCTAGGGACGATCTATAAGGGCGGGCAAAGGTGAGACGACAAAGACGTACGTACACTCCGTCGTCGTTCTGATACGGGTTTGCCGCCCTCAGCAGATCAGTTAACTTGCTTCGATTTTTCTCCATTTTTTCTTTTGAATCCACTACTACTTCCTGGAAGGACCATAGTAAGTAAGTAGATCGCCGGCCGGAGATAAGCGGATTCCGGCGGTTCGTGAACCTGGGGCTGTTTGACGGGCGGCGCAGTATTCCATGCAAGGTGACATGTTTTATCAAGACAAGATCTTAATTAAGTTGCAATTAATAGCTCACGAAAGGCTCTAGATTTTCTTCTTTGCTTCATATACTTTAGATATATATACTCCCTCTGTTTCTTTTTACTTCGCGTATAAAATTTTGTCAAAGTTTGACCAAATTTATATCAAAAACTATGAACATCTACAATACTAAAACTATATAGTATTAAAATACATTTCATGGTGCATATGATAATATTGATATTTTTTAATATAAAGTTAGTCAAACTTTACAAAGTTTGACTTTGACCAAACTTTATATACAGACTAAAAAGAAACGGAGGGAGTACAAGATAAATACAGAAACACAACCAGGATAATTTCCTTGCTCGACACGACCACCGCCAAATCTGTTTGTATACTCGTGAACTTGAAATTATATCGTTCGTTCCCATGGTACCTATTCCCTTTTTCTCTATATAATATATATATATAGAAAAAGCTACTTATTCCTAAGATAAGCCACCGGTGAACTCATTGTTGGACAAATCAAGGTGCGTCGGCGACGAAGAAACGAAATGGAGCTCCCGTAGGCGGTATGCTTCAGCTCTCGCTCTCTAGCTAGCCAGGACTCCCCACCACCGCCCCCACCCCGGCGGTCACCTCGGCCGCCACGCGCCATGCCGGCCCTCAGCCTATCTCCCGCTAGCTCCTGCACCCCAAGCCAGGTCGCCGCAAGCTACACGCCCTCCGCATCCGCTCGTTCCCCGGTGACGGCCAGCTCGGGCAGCTCCTCCTCCGGATCTTTCGCCGCGCACGATTCTGGCTCGGAGCGGGTGACTCTCTCTGCGCAGAGCTCAGACACCGATGACTCGCCTCGCTCTCCTTCCCCTCCCCTCCGGTTGGGCCGCGTGCTTCCTATGCGGCAGTACCGAGGGGATCGCTTTTCCCTGATCCTTGCGGAAGCCCGGCTGTTCTGCAGGCTCCCTCTGGCGCTGCTTCGTCTTGCCCGTCGGGTAACAGCGCGCCCTAGCGCGGCCATGACAGCGGCGGCCAAGATCCAGGGGGCTGGACTCTGGTCCATGGACGTCAGAGGCGTGGACTCCCCGGCCATCTCATGCATTCTCCGCAGCCGAGGTCGTCCATCCCGATGCGGACGCGCTCAGGGGGAAGGCAAGGCCGCGCCATGGATCCCAGACCGCCCTCAAACTGCTGGTTCAAGTGCCTCTCCCCACACCACTTCGTTGCTAGCTGCAGAAACCCGGTGAGGTGTCACCATTGTAAGCAACCCGGGCATATTGCTCGCGAGTGTAGGTCACACGAACTCCCTCAAAAGGCTTTCCTTCATCCCTCCATTGCTCGCCAACCACCTCCACCTAGCTCACGATCTCCTCTTCTCAAAAAGCTTCCTGCCAAAGCTAAGCTAGGCTTGGCCCTCTGTCCGAGGCGGTCCTGCCGCCGATACAGAAGCGTCTGTGCTTTCCTACGGCGGCGCAGGAAGTGCCGACACGCAGACGCCCACCCTCCTTTTGCTGCTTCAAGTGCCTCTCGCCACATCACTTCGTTGCTAGCTGCAGAAACCCGGTGAGATGCCACCACTGCAAGCAAGCTGGACACATTGCTCGCGAGTGCAATCCACGCAAACTCCCAGAGAAGGCTATCCTCCACCCCTCCATCGCTCGCCATCCGTCACCACCAAGCTCTCGTTCCCCTATTCTAAAATTTGTGCCTGCTATTGCTAGGCTTGGCCCCCTGTCCGATGCGATCGTGCCGCCCGTACAGAAGCATCTCTGCTCGCAGGAGTCGCTGGCACGCGAGCGCCCTCCCATCCTCAAAAAGCCGCCGGTAGACGCCGGATCTTCCGCCTCGTCTCCAAACCTTCACGGCGCCGCCGCGGCGGGCATGGTGACGGCCGCGCAGGAGGGGTGCGGTGACGCCGTTACCGCGCTGACGGAGCAGGCGCCATCTCCTAGCGTGGAAGCGGTGCCCCGTGAGTCTGTCATTGTTGTTGCCCCTGTTGCATGCGCCATGCAGGTTGCCGTGCAGTCGATTGGTGAACCGGAGCCCAATACTGAGCCTTCGGATGGCGACTTGCAGCATTCCTCTGTCGGCGTTGCGGGCACGGGTGATGCTGCACGCCCTCCGGTCCTCGTGCCCTCCACTGCTGCGCTGGATGTGGTGGCCCTCGCTCATGATGACAGCCAAGAAGTATTCTTTTTTTTTTTTTTGAGCTAAGCCAAGAAGTAGTCTTTTTTTTTTTTTTTGGAGGGCTAGCCAAGAAGTAGTCTTTTTTTTTTTTGAGAAACGCCAAGAAGTAGTCAATGCATCGGACGTGGCTCTCCCTGTCGTTCTGTCTGTTGGGCCCATAAATCCGCGAGCGCTTGGATCCGGTCAAGTCTTTCTTGGGCTTGATGGCCGAGCCCATCTCGCCAGGTCTCCTTCGTGGACCAGCCTTCAAGCCTATCGCCGTTCCTAAGAGGGGCGCAGCGCCTGACGACTCTGCTGAACTGCTCCGCCGCAGCCGCCGTCTCGCCAACAGGCCGCCGGAGATGCAGGGCACTTCCATCTCCAACGCCAAACGACTCGTCTGCCGTCGACTGGGAATTGAGTTCGAGGAGCCTGTCGCAGACCCGGCGGACCTGCTCGCCCGGTACGCTGGCTGCTTCAAGGCGCCGCTTTCCGCCGCCCAAATCCAGGCCCTTACAGAGCTCGCCTCCAACGCCCGCGGCAGCAAGAGATGGAGGAAGGAGGCCCTCATCTGACTGGTACACTCTAGATTGGCCTGTATCGCTGTCGTCTAGCTAGTTTCTATGGATTATTGCAACTTCTTAGTTTGGAATGTCAGAGGCCTAAATTCGCCGGCGAGGAGGACCGCCGTTCGGTCGCTCATTGGTATGCATGCTGTCAGTGTGGTTTTCTACAAGAGACCAAGCTATCAAGTGTTGATTCTGCTCTAGTATCTGAGATTTGTGGTGCCACCTTCTCTGAATTTGCTTTCTCACCGTCTGATGGTGCTAGTCGGGGCCTGCTAGTTGCTTGGTCTGATGCTGTTGCTGTCACCTCTGTGTAATGCTCAACGAATTTCATTTCCCTGAAGTGCTCAAATAAGATTACTAGTGATTCTTGGCACCTGATTAATGTGTATGGTCCGCAGCCTCCCAAAGAGAAGATTTCTTTCCTAAATGACTTACAACTGCTTTGCATGAACTCCCCTCATCCTCTGATGTTAGTGAGGGATTTCAACTTGATTGCTGCTGCAGCCGACAAAAGTACTGGTAATTTCAATAGAGGGTTGATTAATGCATTCAGAAACTTTATGAACCGGTTGGAGCTCAAGGGCATGTATTTGCATGGTAGAAGGTATACTTGGAGTAATGAGCAGCTACACACTATCCTGGTCAGACTCGACAGGGTTCTTTATAATCAGCCATGGAACGAAATTTTCCCCAATGCTCTGTTACAAGGCCTTTCCTCGGCTGATTCGGATCATTGTCCGCTCCCTGCTTACAAGTAATGCTCTGTTCAGACCGCAGAGGAGATTAATGTTTGAAAATATGTGGATTCGGCTGGAGGGGTTCAATGACGTCGTTACTGCAGCTTGGGATAAGGCTACCAAGTCGAGTGACCCTTACACCAATTTGCATAACAAACTATCTTTCACTGCCAAGCAGCTCAAGTCTTGGGCTTCTTCTCTGTTGAGTGATATTCAATTAAGAACCAGAATTGTTCATGAGCTCATTTTACAATTGGATATTGCTAGGGATAGCAGGATGCTCACCCCCGAGGAACACACTTTCAGAGGCAAGTTAAAGATGATGAGTCTTGGTTTTGCTGCCTTGGACAGATGTATGTTGCGCCAACGTTCCAGATTTCTCAGGCTCAAGGAGGGGGACTGCAATTCTCGGGTTTTTCACTTAAAGGCCATTGCTAGAAGAAGGAACAATTTCATTACTTCCATCTTAGTTCATGACACTGAGTATACTGACCAGCAAAACAAAGAGCAACATATTTGGCAACATTTCAACGATCTGCTTGGCACTTATCAACCTAGAAATTCTTCTTTGAATCTAGAAGCTCTTGACCTACCTGCCTGTGACCTAGCTTCTCTTGACCTTGCATTTTTTGAGGAGGAAATTAAAAAGGCCATTTTTTATATGCACCCAGAGAAGTCTCCTGGTCCTGATGGTTACACTGGTCTCTTCTTTCGCAGGTGTTGGGACACTGTCAAACATGACTTAATTGCTGCTTTGAGACATTTCCAAGGGTTGAACACTCAAAACTTATTTCTGCTTAATAGTGTTGTTATTGCTTTGCTGCCAAAACACCAGGGTGCTGTTAGGCCTCAGGACTTTAGGCCCATTAGCCTAATCCACTTCTTCACAAAGTTAATTGCCAAATTGTTGGCTGCCAGACTGCATCCGTGTATGAACAAGTTAACTTCCCCCTGTCAGAATGCATTGATAAAGGGTCGAAGCATACATGATAACTTTGTCTATGTTCAGGCAATGGCTAAGACCTTAAGGCAGAAAAAAATCCCCTCTGTTATGCTTAAGTTGGACATATGCAAAGCCTTTGATTCAGTTTCATGGGAGTTTTTGCTTAAGCTTCTTCAAGGTTTGGGTTTTGGACCAAAGTGGAGAGGATGGATCTCTGCCCTTTTCTTTTCTACTTCCACAAGAATCTTAGTCAACTCCAATTACACTCAACAAATCCTTCATCGTAGGGGCCTTAGGCAGGGAGATTCTCTCTCCCCACTGCTCTTTGTGCTTGTTGTGGACTGCCTTGGGAGGTTGATGGATAAAGCACAGAGGAGCAACATTCTATCCCCACTGGGCAATCAATTGGTTAAACACTGTTCATCTATTTATGCAGACGATGTCATCATTTTCCTCAAGCCTGAATTGCATGGTTTTTAGGTAGTAACTAAGGTGTTGAAGATTTTTGGAGAAGCAACCAGTCTCGTCACTAACCTCGCTAAAAGCAAAATCCTACCTATCCGGTGTGATGGCCTTGATCTTACTCCCTTGCAGCTGGCTCTTGGATGCCAGCTGGCTAGCTTCCCCTGCACTTACCTTAGGATGCCTTGTTACTTGTAGACTGCGTTGGATTTTTATCCCCGAAGAGGAGAGGATGATGCAGCACAGTAGAGTAAGTATTTCCCTCAGTTAAGAAACCAAGGTTATCAATCCAATAGGAGAACCAAGCAACACCACGTAAACAGCACCTGCACACAAAGCGCAAACCTTCGCACCCAACGCAAACGAGAGGTTGTCAATCTCTCGGCGGTCAAGTAATGAGATTAAAAGGTATATGATAGATTGATAGATTGATAATAAAATAAAAGATAAAAATATGCAGCAAATATTTTTGGTATTTTTTATAAGAAAACAAGATATATCTTATGATAAAAGTAGACCCGGGGGCCGTAGTGTTCACTAGAGGCTTCTCTCCAGATAATAGCATACGGTGGATAAACAAATTACTGTTTGGCAATTGATAGAAAAGCAAATAATTATGACGCTATCCAAGGCAATGATCATGATATAGGCATCACATCCAAAACAAGTAGACCGACTCCTACCTGCATCTACTACTATTACTTCACACATCGACCACTATCCAGCATGCATCTAGTGTATTAAGTCCAAAAGAACGAAGTAATGCATAAAGAACGATGACATGATGTAGTCAAGATAAACGCTAACAAGAATTCATCCCAACTTTTTATCCTTAATGGCAACAATACATGCGTGTCAATTCCCCTTCTGTCACTAGGACTGAGCACCGCAAGATCGAACCCATTACCAAGCACCTCTTCCCATTGCAAGAAGATCCAATCTAGTTGGCCAAACTAAACCAAAAATTCGAAAAAGAAATACAAGGCTATACTAAATCATGCATAAAAGAGATCAGAGAAGAACTCAAATAAAACAAGGATAGATCTGATCATAAACTCACAATTCATCGGATCCCAACAAACACACCGCAAAAAGTCATTACATCGGATGGATCTCCATGAAGATCATGGAGACCATTGTATTGAGAAACATAAAGAGAGAAAAGAAGCCATCTAGCTACTAACTACGGACCCGCAGGTCTATGGTGAACTACTCACGCATCATCGAAGAGGCGGCAAGGTTGATGTAGAGCTCCTCCGTGATGGATTCCCCCTCCGGCGGAGTACCGGAAAAGATCTCCAGATGGGATCTCTCGAGAATAGAGGCTTGCGGCGGCGGAAAAAGTATTTCGTGGACTCCCTCAAAGGTTTCTGGGCATCTCTGAATTTATAGTGGAGGAATTAGGTCAAACGGAGGCAGGGGGCCCACATGGCACCTGGGCGCCCCCCCCCCCCGGGGCGTGCCCTGGTGCCATGTGGCCCACCCTATCATCCTTTATCTCTAGAAAAAAATCTCCAAAAAGTTTTGGGACGATTTGATCTTATCTGATAGTGATTTTCTGTAAAACAAAAAATAGGCAGAAAACAGGAACTGACACATGGCACTAAGTTAATAGGTTAGTCCCCAAAAATGATATAAAAATGTATGAAATAATATAAAAAACATCCAAGATTGATACTATCATAGCATGTAACAATCAAAAATAATAGATACATTGGAGACGTATCATGCCTCTGTCTGATAGGCGGTTGAAGCTCGTTGACTTCCAAGACCTGCTCGACAAGTTAATTAATAAGAAGATTGCTGGTTGGAAAGCTAGGTGGATTGTAGGAGATATGCCCTAGAGGCAATAATAAATGTTATTGATTATCTCCCAGTTCATAATTAGGTTTATGTTCCATGCTATAACTGCTATGGTTCTCGAGTCTACAATAACCACGAGGCTCGGAGGAAGACTCATATGCACGTGTGGGATAATAAACAGTAAAATGTATTCCTAGTCTGGCCTCTAAGACTAGCTCAAGTGTTGCATGATGGTTCTGTTTTCCTGATCATGGGCATGTCTATGCCAGCAACTTTGAGGGCACAATGTTAGCAGAACATTTGTGTTGAATCGACCCGAATTGATGTTATGCTATGAGATTCATTCGTCACAAGTTAATGGTTTATAACACAGAGATGATTAACGTTTGCATGATTCCTTAGACCATTAGAGTATCGAGTTTCTTCATGCTTGCTTCATGAACTTTGGGGTTTGTTAAACGTCATCCGTAAATGGGTGGCTATTACGGCGGCTTACGGGTTCATGGAAAAGTATGTCAAGTAACTTGATAGCTCAAGATTGGGATTTGCTCCTCCGACGATGAAGAGATATCTTTGGGCCCTCTCGGTGTTACGGTATCCATCATCATCTGGCCAGACACTTTGTGATTTGATCACGGGAATGCCGGAACACGGGAACGAGAAAAGAGAACAATACCGGTAACGAGGTAACTGGCATAGTGGACAAGGTGTTGATCCACAGGGATGCCAACATGTCTCACCTCGGGTATTTGTAACATATCACAAAGCAACAGGAATAGCACACGGCAACTAGAGGTTCACTCGAATATTCATTCGTGTGGGTATGGGGGTCAATATGGGTGTCCACGGCTCCGATGTTGATCATTGATCGGAAGGGGTTCCGTGTCATGTCTATACTTCACCGAACCTATAGGGTCACACGCTTAAGGGTCATCTATCTGCTGAATACTAGACAGGGAGTCTGAGAGAAAGTTTTCGGAAAAAGTTTTCGGAGACAGCGGAAAAGTTCCGAAGAAAGAGGTCACCGGATGAGTTCCGGTAAAACTGAAAAGTTGTTTCAGGGGATACCATTAAGTCAAATTGGTTTCGGCACATGCCTGATAATTCTTGGAGGGTGCCAGAATCATTCTAGAAACTTCTGGGAATTTTCCGGAATGAAAACCGGAAATGTTCCGAAGCTGCCGGAACCGCTTCAGATGCTTTTCGCAGATGAAAATCACTAATCCGGAATTGTTTCGGAATGCGTTGAAAATTATTTTAGTGGGTACTGGAAATGTTCTAAGCCCACATAAATATTTTCAGTTCGAACGGACGCTGAAAAATGTCGTCGTGAATAGTGAAAGTGCTTTTTGGATTACTTTTTGGAAAGCCATTATTTTGGGCTTTGTCCCAAGATATTTTGGGGTGACATGGATGGATGAGAGCCCCCTTGGGGGGGGGCTCTAGGGGTGTGGCCGGCCACATGAGGAGCTCCTTCTTGGAGCTCCACATGTCCTTTGGCTTTCCCCTTTTGCCCTTGGAAAGTGTTTCCTTCATGGGTATTTTTGGTATTTTGAATACCCATCCTACCCCTTGGTTTTCCTATATAAGGAGGTGAGGGGGCTGCCCAAACCTTCATCCCTTCTCACATACACATGCCATTTGACTTGTCTGGCTTCTCTCTCCCTCCCAGCGAAATAGTTTCGTAGAGCCGAAAGGCTGTCTGGGTTCCGGCAGGAACTAGTTCTGGACGGCGAAGCCCTGCCGGATAGATGACACCGTATGTGTGCAACTCTGTAGAGAGATCGTAGTTTCGGTCTTAGTTCGAGAGTGCCTGCCGAAGGGCTGTCCGTGTGACCGTCCAAGTTTCGAAGGTCCTCCCGAAGGGCTGTCCGTGTGACCGTCCGAGTTTCGAAGGTCCTCCCGAAGGGCTGTCCGAGTGACCGTTCGAGTTTCGAAGGTCCTCCAGAAGGGCTGTCCGCGACACCGTCCGGGGGACTGTCCGATCGCCTCCCGGAGGGCTGTCCGAGAGGCAGATGAGGGTATACATCCTCGCGGTTGGGAGGTTGTAAATCCTAGCTGCGGGGATCTGCACCGCCGATCGTCATCGACTCTACTTCCGCTGCGCTACGAGTCTGTAACGAAAAAGATCAAACCTTGTATGCAGTCTCCATAGTGGTCCTGGGCTGGTGCGTAGGTCGGAAATTTTTTGTTTTCTGCTGTGTTTCCCTACATGGATCTCCTCCACTGGTAGAATGGTGCTTGTAAGGTTTGTTCTTTCAGCAATGCCAATTTTCCTTCAGCTAGCTGTTCATCAACCCAAATGGGTCATCAAGCAAATTGATAAACTACGGCGTGCTTTCTTATGGGCGGGCTCCGATGCCGTCTGCGGAGGCAAATGCCTTGTCCGCTGGACCCAGGTGTGCTCACCCATCTCCTTTGGCGGGCTGGACATCCTTGACCAACAAGCTCCGGGGCGAGCGCTCAAAGTTCGCTGGCTTTGGCAGCGCGTCACAGATTCGGATAAGCCATGGCAAGGTCTGCAACTTCCTGCTGATAAGCAAGTTAAGGCTCTTTTCATTGCTTGTACCTCCATCAAGATTGGCAATGGCATTAAGATCTCCTTTTGGCATGATCACTGGCTCGGCGGCGAGATTTCGGCTGTTTCATTCCCTAACCTTTTCAAGCACAGCAAGAACAGAAAAATATCGTTGGCTGAAGGTCTCACCAGTAGAAAATGGGTCACCCTTCTCAAGCGCAACCCAGGCATCGAGGTGTTTGATAACCCACAAGTATAGGGGGTCAATCGCAGTCCTTTCGATAAGTAAGAGTGTCGAACCCAACGAGGAGCAGAAGGAAATGACAAGCGGTTTTCGGTAAGGTAATTCCTGCAAGCACTGAAATAAGCGGTAACAGATAGTTTGATAACAAGATAGTTTGTAACGAATAACAAGTAACAAGTGTAAATAAAGTGCAGCAAGATAGCCCAATCCTTTTGAGTGCAAAGGACAGGCTGGAACGAGTACTTATAATGATGCAAACGTTCTTGAGGACATACGGGAATTTCATCTAGTCACTTTCACCATGTTCGTTTAATTCGCGTTCGTTACTTTGATGATTTGATATGTGGGTGGGCCGGTGCTTGGGCGCTGTTCTTACTTAAACAAGCCTCCCACTTATGATTACCCCCTCTCGCAAGCATCCGCAACTACGAAAGAAGAATTAAGACAAAGTCTAACCATAGCATTAAACGTGTGGATCCAAATCAGCCCCTTACGGAATAGCGCATAAACTGGGGTTTAAGTTTCTGTCACTCTAGCAACCCATCATCTAATTATTACTCCACAATGCATTCCCTTAGGCCCATAAATGGTGAAGTGTCATGTAGTCGACGTTTACATGACACCACTAAGAGAATAACAACATACATATCATCAAAATACCGAATGAATACCAAATTCACATGATTACTTATGACAAGACTTTTCCCATGTCCTCAAGAACAAAAGTAACTACTCACTCATCATCATGATGTTCAAGATCAGAGGGGTATTGAATAACATAAAGGATCTGAACATTTAGTAATTCACAAAGCAAACCACTAGCATCAACTACGATAAGTAATCAACACTACTAGCAACCCACAGATAACAATCTATAGTTTTGATACAAAGATTGAATACAAGAGATGAACAAGGGTTTGAGATGAGATGGTGCTGTTGATGATGATGATGAGGATTGGTCCTCCCATGATGAGAGGGTTGTTGGTGATGACGAAGGCTTTGATTTCCCCCTCCCGAAGGAAAGTGTCCCCGTAGGAATCTGCCCGCCGGAGAGCAAAAATGCTCCTGCTCTAGTTCTGCCTCGTGGCGGCGGCGCCTCGTTCCGAAAGTCTCCCCATAAAAATTTTAGGGTAAAATGACTTATATACCAGAAGGAGGGAGCCGGAGATGGGCCAGGGGCCCCACATGGCACTTGGGCGCACCCCAGGGGGGCACCCAGGTGCCATGTGGGCACCTGGTGGCTCTCCTCTGGTAACTCTTTGGCCCAGTATTTTTTATATATTCCGAAATAAATCTCCGTTAAATTTCAGCCCATTTGGAGATGTGCAGAATAGGTATCTCTGCTATAGCTTTTTCAGTGCCTGAATTCCAGCTGCCGGTATTCTTCCTCTTTGTGTAAACCTTGCATTTTAAGAGAGAAAAGGCATTAGAAATACTCTATGAAGTGTTATATTGATCAAAAACTTTATAAATAACAGTAGAAAAACATGATGCAAAATGAACGTATCAGTGTTGCGTGAATATATTGACTTCTGGCACAGATCAAGGGTGATCACTTTGTCCAACCTAGAAGACGAGTTCATTTGGAAATGGTCGGCAGATGGAAGATACAATGCTAAGTCAGTTTACCTATGTCAATTGTGGGGCAAGATTGATTCTCCTCTACCTGAGATCATATGGCATATTAAGGTTCCACCAAAAATAAGATTCTTCAGCTGGCTCTTTGTACAGGGCAAATGTTTGACTACAGATAACCTTGCAAAGCGGGGTGGCCTCACAACCCGGTCTGTCAACTATGTCATTTAGGGAGGGAAGATAGTCTGCACCTTGTATCTAGCTGCCCTTTCACGACTGGAATCTGGGGCTATTGCCTGGCGACATATAAATTCCCCTTCAACCTCTTGCCTACTGCTCATGATGGCTCTGTATTGGACTGGTGGTTAAAGGCTCTGGATGGTATAGGTACAAGCAGGAAAAAGGATCTCATCTCTAATCATGGCGGTTTCCTGGCATGTTTGGAATGAAAGAAACAGCCGTATATTCAATAACAAGGCAACCCATTTCGTAGAGGTCGCTGAGAGCATCATCAACGAGCTTAATTCTTGGAGAATCGCTGGATTTAGAGGAGCTCAATGGACTGGCGTTGGATAGCATTCTTTCCTCCTTCCATGTGTAAATTTGTATAGCTTTTCCTTTTCCTTTCTGGCTATCAGCCGTTGGGTGAATCTTGAAGTGTATCTCTTGGGGTGATTCATCCTATCTTAATGAATGAAATCAGCACAATGCTGTTTTTCGTTAAAAAAATCAAGGTGCGTCAGTGCTGGAAGCAACGCGAGGCTGTCAAGTGGAATTGCGCCGGACAACTTGTTGTTGCTCAGGTAGAGATTATTGAGCCTCTTCAACAAAGTGATTGATGTTGGTATGCCACCCGTGAATTCATTCCTGGATAAATCAAGGAACCTCAGCGATGGAAGCAACGCGAGGCTGTCGAATGGAATTATATCGAAGGGCCAGCGGCCGTATTTTATTAGAAAGAAGAGAGAGTACAAACAGTCCACAGTCTAGGCGATCTAGAACTGTTAGTCCTCAGCCCAAGCCGAAGGAAAGGCTATTACAGAAAGCAAAAAGGAAAACACGAACAGCCCCTTCCTGGAAGATCAGGCTGCCAGGTCCGAAACACACCCAGCTGCTCTCCACACAGCAATATCATCCCTGATCAGATTGAGCACTCGATCGACGCTACTTGTTGTGTGTTCAAAGATCCTGGCATTCCGTTCCTTCCAACCCTCCAGTGCACCAGGATAGCCACGGTGTCAAAATTACGCCGGTCTGACTTGGGTATCTCTTTCCTGGCTGACAACCACCAGTCCTCGGTGGAGCTAAAACTGCTATCAGGAGTGGCGAAGAACACACCCGTCCATTGCCTGAACCGGTGCCATAACTGCTGCGTGAATCTGCATTTCACAAAGAGATGCGTACAGTCCTCTGGTTCAGCCAAGCATAGTGGACATGTGGTGTTGGACGGCCAGCCGCGCCGCTGAAGATTATCCGCCGTTAGACAGCGTTTATGAACCACCAGCCACATAAAGAACCTGCAGCAAGGAGGAGCTTTTGATTTCCAAATTGGTTTGTAGCATGGAAAACGGATACCAGCCATGAAGAACATCCGGTAGGCACTATAAACTGAGAATTGCTGATTTTCAGTAAGTCTCCAAAGCAAGCGATCAGCAACCTCCGGCTCAAGGATGGTAGCATGCGAGATGTCCCATATCTCGAGGTACTGAGCTAGAGCTTGAGTCGACAGACCTCCCCTTATATCCTGAACCCAGGCATTGTTGTGTAGCGCCTCTCTGACCGTGAGTCCTGAATTATGCACAAAAGAGAATAGAGCCGGTGCCACCATAGCAATCGACCATCCATCCGGCAGCCAATTATCAGTCCAGAACCGTGCAATCTCACCGTTTCCCAACTTGACATAGCAAGCCGCGTTGAATATAGCCGAAACCTCTTTCTCGTTGTTGTCCGGCAGACTGTGCCATGGCCTTTCCTCAGCCTCCCATCTCAGCCATGGCCATCTGCAGCGCAACGCAAGACCAAAAGTTTGAAGGTTCGGCAAACCGAGACCACCCAACTCCTTGGGTCTGCAAACCCGAGTCCAGGGGAGTAGGCAGTGGCCGCCGTTTATGTCTTCCTCCTCTTTCCAAACAAAGCCTCTGCACCTTCTCTCGATAATCTTGATTGCCCAAATAGGCAAAGGGAGCAAAGCGTCCCGCTGCAGCCAGCATCTTAGGTTTCCATCCTTTCATCTTGCCCGAGTATTTGTCAATGAGTGGCCAAATGTCATTTTTCCTCAGTCTAAAAATTGATAAGGGGAGGCCCAGGTACTTGAAAGGGAATGGCTGTTTTTGGCACTGGAAATGAGCCGCCACCGTATCTTCCTCAGCCTCCGTGCATCGAATACAGGTTGTAGTGCTCTTTAGAAGATTGATATGAAGTCCCGAGGCCTTACCAAACAGATCCAGGATGCAGGATATCACCTGAAGGTCCATACTTGTTGGCTTAAAAAAGAGGATAGCGTCATCCGCGAAGATGGATGTCCTGGGTGTTCCTCTATCAAAACCGAGCGGTGACAATATGTTCTGTTGCGTTGCCCAAAGCAAAATGGCCTGCAGTGTGTCCATAGCCAGGATAAAGAGAGCAGGGGACAACGGGTCTCCTTGTCTTACTCCTTGACCCAGAGCAAAAGGTGCTGTCAACTCTCCATTGATTAGAACAGAGGAAGATGCCGAGCTGAGAAGCCCACAGATCCATGAAATCCACCTCCTCCCAAAGCCTCGGTTTTGCAAAACCTCAAGAAGAAAATCCCAGGACAGAGTGTCAAAAGCCTTGGAAATATCGATTTGCATAAGCACCGCCGGCTTCTTCTTATGATGCAGCAACTTAGCAGCGTTCCGAACAAACTTGAAGTTTTCGTGTATGCTTCGGTTGGTGATAAAAGCAGTTTGCGCTTGGGATATAATTTCCGGTAGCAGGGGCTTCAAACGAACTGCCAACACTTTGGCAAAGATTTTGGCAACGCCATGAATTAAGTTGATTGGCCTGAAATCCCCGAGTTGAAGAGAGACATCCTTCTTGGCCAGCAAAGTTATAATAGATGAGTTTAGGCCACCAAAAGAGTGGAATCTCCCTTCATGCAAAGCCTTCATCACAGCCATCAGGTCCTCCGCAATAATGTCCCAGCATTGCTTGTAGAACAGCCCAGAGAAGCCATCGGGGCCCGGGGCACGATCGGACGGCATGTCGAAGACCACTTTCCTGACTCTCGGTGAAAGGCGCCTCTAGTGTACTCGCAGAATCAGATGAGATTTTGGGCAAAGCTAGCTCTTCAAGATTAACCAAGCAGCTTCGAGCTTTAGGAGTGCCCATCAGGTTACGGAAGAAAGAGTGGGCAAGATCTAACTTCTCCTCCATATTGACCACCGTGCGCTCACCGTCCTTAAGATAAGGGATCAGGTGCTTTCTCCTCCTTCCATTGGCCTTCATGTGAAAATACTTGGAATTAGCGTCCCCCTCCCGCAGGTCCCTGATCTTAGCCCGCTGCCGGAGACGAACACGTTCCAGAGAGGCTAGCGCTAGGCACTTCCCTTTAAGGAACGCTCTCAATCTTCTCTCCTCCGCTGAGAGCATTCTTGATTCTTGCGCTGCATCAAAACGGAGTATGACCTCACTGGCGATCTGGAATTGCAGGTTCATCATGCTTTGCTTCCGCTGTCCCCAGCTTCTGAGGGCCTTGGCAGCACGATTTAGCTTAGTGCTGAAAATATGCATAGGATCCGAGCTTGAAACCTCCTTGTCCCAAGATTCTTTAACTATCTCCAGGAATCCAGGCAACTTGCACCAAAAGTTTTCGAATCTGAATCTATAGGACAGCGGGCGGTCAGCTGAAACTGAAAGCAACAGGGGGCAGTGATCAGAGATGTTTGAGCTCATGGAATGTAGGTCACTGATCGGGTAGACATCTTCCCACGCATTGTTGAAAAACAGCCAGTCAAGCTTCGCCATGATCGGTTGCTCCTGCCCATTGCACCACGTAAACTTCCTTCCGACCAGAGGCATATCGTGCAGACCCAACTTGTTTATGGTATGATGAAACTTGTTCACCATCCTTCTGTTGGCTCTCCCCGTGCTACGATCTTCCTCGTGCCTCACCAGGTTGAAATCACCATTGAGAATCCACAGGCCCCGTACCTGTTCACCAATGCCTTCCAGTTCCTCAAGAAATCTCCTCTTGTCCTGTTCTGTTTGAGGCCCATAGACAGTAGTTACCATCCAAACCTTACCATCCAACAACGAGGTTACTGTAGCAGAGACAGAGTACTCTTTCTTCACAACATTTGATAGCTGCACTCTGTCAGTTTTCCAGGCGATCAAGATTCCCCCTCTAGTGCTATCCGCTGGCAAGGCCTCAAAACCATCAAAACTAGGACCCAAAGTTTGGGAGACCACAGCAGCATCCACCACATTCAACTTTGATTCTTGGAAACACACCAACGGAACATCACAAGTCTGCATAAACAAGCGAACAGAGCTACGCCTGGCAGGGTTGTTCAACCCCCGTACATTCCACACCAACATACTAAAAGGATTACTCATGGCAAATAGACAAGCCCACAGGAAGCAGCCAGCAGCACTAAGCGCCACAGGGCTCCACGCTCTCCGGGAGGCTGAGGGCGCCAAAGTCGAACTGGTTAGGCTCGTCGAAAGCAGCCCCCTCCGGGTCGAACAGCGCCGCCACCGCCCTGATGTGATGCGGTGCCAACGGCTTGTCGAAGAGCTTCAGGTAGTAGTCCACAGCTTCTTTCGAGATGCGCTCTTCGCGCTCGATTACCCCCATCGCACGCAGGAGGACCATTTGAGCGCGCTCTACCGGTCCCTGACGCACGCCATTGTCTTGCTTGGAGAGCCTAGCACTCCTCCTCGGGGTGAAGTTTGGAGGCAGCGGCTTCTTGTGTCTTGCCGGCGCTGACGTCGCTGGTCTAGGCCCAAGGATGGAGTCAGGAGGCGACACCCTTAGGCCCTGAAGCAGAGTGTCCGCTGCCGTTTTGGGGCCAAAGGACGAGCATCCCTCCGCGGCCTGAGAAGGTGGATGAGGGAGCAGCTGGTGAGGTGCCAGGGGAACAGCAAACGGAGTGCGTGCCGGGCTCGTGTCACCAGGGAACGATTCCAGCCGGGGTGTGGGTATCTTCAGCAGCGGCAGGTCAGCACATGAACTCTGTGCGGCCGGCTACGGCATCACCAGATTGGGGACATGCTGCGGGTGCATTGCCGAGTCAGCCGGCATCTCTCTGGTATCGGCCAGGGGGGGAGACTCCTCCAGCGCATCGCTGGTGGACTGCCTGATCGCAATGACGCTCGCCGCCGGGCTGAAGGAGAGGCGCCTTGGAGATGGAGCACACACCAAGAAGTCCTTGCCAAACACCGGAGTGGGACCCCTTGCCTCCGAGCCCACCGCCGTGCGAGCAGCAGAAGAACGGCCTGATGGCGTGTCGACGTCGGCTGCAGAACCCGTCACCGTTGAGGCCACTGATATTGGAGATGGATCCCCGGCCCGTACCTCACTCGTGGGCGATGCAAGGGCCATGACATGCGCCTTGGACCCCTCGGGGCCAGCAGGCACAACCGGAGACCCGTTCCAACGGTGTCGTTGCACCTCCATGCCACCCGCCGGCGCGAGGAGGCCATTCACGCGGCGATTGCCCCAGTCGCCCGCAATGCCCAGGCCTCCCTGCCCGCCAAACGGGTGCCCCCCGGAGCGGGGCGTGTTGCCCTTTCCCTCGCCATCGATCCTTCCCCTGTAACAGCTGCGGGAGTAGTCGTGCCTTCTAGTCAAATCCTCATCTTCATCCGGCTCGAAATTTGGCCGCAATTCCAAATAGGGCACCGTTCGGTCCACCACATCCAGGACATGTATGGTAAGATGATGGATCAAAGTTCGCCTCTCCGATGGCGGTGCGGGCGGCGGCGGTGCCACCGGCCAATCCTCATCCACAGTGTTTGGCAGGCCAGACGGCTCCGAGACTTCGAGATCGTAGATCTTAGGTATACCAGAGGGGTTCTTCATCCAGTCAGTGACGTCAAGTTGCCATCGGTCAACTGGCGGGAGGATTTCCACCAACTCGCCGTGGAGCTTGTTAACCAGCTGACTGACGGTGCCCCACTCCCAGGCACTGGCTGGCAGGCCCTCAATCCCAAGCTTGCAAAAAAACTCCAATTTGCCGCTAGTAGCCTGCGCACTTCTGTGCCAGCGCTGGAACGCGATGGGGGCTCCAGCGCACCTGATCCGACCTGATTCACGGAAGACTCGATCGCAGTCATCAGTCGATGCAAAGGTGAGGAAGAAATCAGCAGGGTGAGTGACCTCCACCCGAACATGGCGCCTTTCCACACCACAGATCCGGCCCAGAGCTTGCACCAGCGCCTCCGGCGACACGGGCAGTCGTCTGCCCTGCACGGAGGCAAGCAGAGCACGGTTCCGGAAGTCCGCCTCCAAGGCATCCATGCCTGGCGTGCGGGAGATGATCCCCCCCCCCTGGCTGGCCGCAGATCTGGGTCGCCATGGGTGAGGATCTCACCGGGGAAGCGGTCGCGAGCCAGGGGAGGGTAGTGCGCCATGGTGCGCGGCGGCGGCGGGGGGCGGTGGAAGGAGGAGCTCTCGCCCTGCGGCTGGCGTCGGGCCGGGGGGGCGGGATCTCGGCGACGGGGAGGAGCTGGCTTCGTTTGATAGGTGGTGTGGGAGTGGCAGTCACGAGCTATGTGGCTCGAGATCCAGCAACGGTGACAGCGGATCTCGCCGGGGCACTTCGCTTTTAGGTGACCCGACTCCAGGCATTTAAAACAGCGCCCCACCAACCACCGAGGAATCCAAGGCATGGAGTTATCCGGTTGTTTGACGGTGGCGGCATCGTCGTAACGGCGCTGCCGACGTCGGTTTCGCACTTCGATCCAACCATCGTTGTCCGGTTCCGGGACCTCCGTGGCAGGACGAGGTCTGTCCTGTATCGGCGCCGCGGAAGAGGATGGGGCTACCCCTGCAGCAGAAGGGACGGGGACGCTATCTGGCCGACGGCGGTCGGAGTGACCCGCCGGCGGGTGAGGCTGTGGGTGGGGGGCCGGTCGGCGGAGTCGACCGTTGGCGGTGGCGGAGGAAGGCGCGTGGGTGCGAGGAGGCCGTTGCGGAGCCATCTTCCCAGTTGTTCTGGCCATTTTTCAACGTGTTTGCTGTCGAATGGAATTGCGCCAGATAACCTGTTGTCGGTCAGGCTGAGATTATTGAGCGTCTGCAACAAAATTACTGGTGTTGATATGTCACCAGTAAATTCATTCATAGACAAATCGAGGTGCGTCAGCGATGGAAGCAACGCGAAGGTGTCAAATGGAATTGTGCCGGATAACTTGTTATCGTACAGGCGGAGACTATTGACCCTGAGGAAAAACACTTTTGCTTCGGTAGACCCTCCTAAACACATTGACGGCTAAGACCTCTCTATACCCCTTCATAATAAAGGGTAGGATGGTCTTTTCACCCGCGTCCATATGCGGCCCCTTTTTTTCCTCACGGCGTCTTATTTTCTCGCGTCGCCGTCAGCTGTTTTTCACTTTCTTTTTAAAAGAAAAAAAGAGTGCGGTTAACATGGCTTGAACTCAAGACCTCTTGGTCTAAGGATGACCACACTAATCAATTAGGACATCCTAATGCTTGTGAATATTTACTTCTTTTTTTGTTTTCTTCTACTTCAGTTCGTGGCTGGGCCGGCCCATTGTTGAATCTATCATTTCATCACTATTTCTTTTTCATTATTTCTATTTGTATTTTTTTTCTATTTTTCGTTTCCTTTTTCAGAAAAGGCTCACGCTTATAAAGTTTTGTTCAAAAATTAAAAATGTTAGCGTTTTAATTTTTTGTCCATAAAGTACAAATATTCGCATTTTAAAAATAATGTACTGATATGTCAAAAAATTCTTCGTTTAAATAGAAAAAATGCTTACATCAATATAATTAAATTTTTGAACATCTATGAAATAGAAAAGTTGTTCGTTTGTTGTTCGATTAAACAAAAATGTTCGTATATTATTCATTTTAAAACCTGTTTTAAAATTAGAAATATTTTTGGAAAACCAAAAAATGTTATTGTTTTCAAATGTTTTTTATAAATTATAAAAATTTCTGGAATTTTGAAAAAATGTTTTTATTTTACAATTTTTCTTCATAAATTTAATAAATGTTTGTGTTTAAATATTTTGGTAAATTTTTAAAAAAGTATGTGGTTTGCAATTTGTGTACAACATCAATATTTGAATTTATTAACAATTTTGAAAAAAGTGTTCATGTTTATAAAATTTTCATTCACAATTTAAAATTACAAAATTGTTGACAAATTTCAAGAAATAATTCGGATATAAAAAGATGTTCATGTTGATTGATATTGACAGAAATTACAAATAAGAAAAGCCTTGCCCTACGGGCATACCTGAACCCCCACCTTTGAACATGATGTGCTTCTTGACATGCATGAAATGACACCAAGTTTTACCAACATGTGGGCATGCTCATGGTAGGCCTTCATGCAAAATCTGAAAGAATTCGGACACCAAACACACCTTGCGTCACATTTGGCTAGTGTTTTTGGGTTTTCTGACCGGGAAAATTCTAGAAAATGCATAAAATGTCATAACTCAATGAAATTTATCATGGATGCTTTGCATGGCGAGGCTAGTGTGTGGAAAAAAATTGGGTCCATTTTATTGATGTGAAAAAAATGCATCCAGACTTGCCCTACCGGACTACCCGAACCACCACCTTTGAACATGGTGTGCTACTTGCCATGCATGAAATGACACCAAATTTTGCCAGCATGTGGCCATAATCATGGCAGGCCTCCATGCAAAATTTGGAGTAATTCAGACACTGAACGAACGTTGCGTGATGTTCGGCTATTGTTTTTCGGTTTTTTCACCGAAAAACCCTAGAAAATGTATAAAATGTCAGAACTCAATGAAATTACTATCATGGATGCTTGTCATAGTGATGCTAGTGTGTGGAAAATTTTGGGTAAATTATATTGATGTGAGCATTTTTTGAAAAAGGACAAAATATGAAAAATGAAAAACAACAAGAATGAAAAGGAATAAAAAATTAAACAATAAACCGGTCGCTGATTGATATATTTTCATTATTTTTTTTATTTAATAGATGTTCAGAATTTTAGAAGTGTTCGATTTTTTTATCTGAGCATGTTTCTATTTAAACTAACAATAAACGAAGATTTTTGTTTAATTAAACAATGAACGAACAATTTTTCTATTTAATAGATGTTCAGAAATTTAATTATATTGATGTCAGCATTTTTCTATTTAAACGAATAATTTTTGACATATATGTACAATTTTTTTAAATGCAAATATTTGTACTTTATGAACAAAATTTTAAAAATCAAACATTTTTGCAACTTTTGAGGAATTTTTTTAATATGTGTGAGCATTTTTTGAAAAAGAAAGATAAAATGAAAAAAGAAAAAAAAGCGAATAGAAAAAACGTAAAAGAAATAATGATAAACGGACTGGTTCAACACAATGGGCCGGCCCAGCCGCGAACCGAAGTAGAGTAAAAAATGAAAAAGAAGTAAATAGGCACAAGCCTTAGGGTGTCCTAGATGGTTAGAGTGGTGGTCCTCAGACCAAGAGGTCTTGAGTTTGATTCATGTCACAAGCGTTATTTTTTCAAGTTTAAGAAAAAGTAGGTACACGATTGGCGCTCCACAGGTCGCTCCCGCGGGCGGCCAGGGAGCGAACCCTAGCCGCCGCCAGCGCACTCCTGTCCATCCCCTCCTCCCCTCGCCGCCGCCGGCGGAGTCGCCGGGCGAAGCCCGCGCGGCTCGGCGGCGGCGGGGCCCTCCCCTCCTCCTGCTCGGGCATGGGCGGCGCGGGCCGTCCGCTCCGGCGGGAGATCGACACGGCGCTCGCTCGAGTTGCTCTGGCGAGGGTGGTCGCGGTCGAGGTCGGCGCGACGGGGGCGCGCAGGGCGCGGCGTGCGGCGGGGTCTTCTCTCCTCGTCTGGCGATGGGCGCTCGAGGTGGGGAAGGTTCGATTCCCTTTCAGCTGCGCGGCTCGGATACTCTAGGCGGGCCACTGGCCTCGGCAGCGGTGCCGGTAGGCCTCTCGGGCTCGTCCCCGCGGCTCTTCTCCGGCATGGCGGCTCCTAGCAGCGTCTCTCGCGGGTGGCAGCCGCGATTGCTTCGCCGGCGGGCTCCGGTTCTTCGGCCCGGACGCTCATCTCCGGCGAGTCGGGGCGGGCGCAGCCCTCCCCTTCCTGCTCTGTGGGCTCGTCTTCGTGCTGTCCGGCGGCGTGCCGGCCTTTGGTGGCCTCCCTGGTGTTGCAGCGGCGGTGGGATGCCAGATCTGGCCATTTTCGGCTAGATCGGGCTCGACGACGTCCTGGCCATCGGCGAGGTGTGTGGTGGCTTCCACTTGGTCATGGCGCGATGACTTCGTGGGAGGTGTGCGGGTCAGCGGTGCGGTGCTATGCGTGTGGGTGTGGTGTTGGACGGTGCTCCGGGCAAAAGCTTGCCGGGTCTTCCGGCCGACGGCGTCGGCGTCCGCGGACGTCGTGTCACCTCCTTGGAGGCGCCGCTATGGAGTCCACCACCTGCACACCCTCGGTTCCAGCTCTTCGGGTGAAAGCCTAAGGCCCTGTCGGGTCGGGCGACGGCGTCGACATCGTCGCTTCCTTCTTTGGGGCATCGTCTTGAAGAGAATTGGATCCTGTTTGCGCGCTCCATGGGCTGGACGCTCGCGACATTGCGGTCGGCAGGTGTCCGTCCGGCAATGGTGATGTGGCGCGACTTCTTGTGTGGCAACGATGGCGGCTTCGGGCGGAGTTGGGCGGCTGCTGTGCTTTGGTAGTCGGTCTCACCCGGCGTGTTCGAGGGGTTGTCGTGCCTCACTTGTCTTCCTGAAGTCGGAGCTGCAGATCGGAGGTGCCTCCGCGGTGACGATGACACGAGACGGGTGGTCGGTTCCGGTACCGGCTCGGCGCATGCCCAGCGCTTTTCCCCTGCAATGCTCGTCGACAGAGTCGGAGCTGCCTGGTCGTCGGCGCGTATGGTGGACTGTTTGGCATCGGCCGGCGCAGGCCTCGGCGCTTGTTTGCGTTGAGGGCTACATCGGTGGTCGTTGATGGTGGAGTCGGAGTCGCCCTCGCGGAGGTGTGACGACGATGACACCGGACTGCAACCTCGACGGCGCTTTTCTCTTCGACGGCGTGTGTGCGTTCTTGTGTGGGTTGCCAGGTCGCCCTGTGGGCCTTGTTTTTGCGGGCGTGTTGTGACGGTTTTCGCCCTGTTTTCCGTTAATTAACTGGGCAACTCTCTTCGACCTTTTTTAATGAATCGGGCCCTAAGGGACCGCGTTTCAAAAAAATAAAAAGTAGGTATGATGCCTCATACGTGTCATATATGGGTATGAGTATACGGTTTGATGAAATGACCATATTGTCCTTATACGGTTTGTGGAGGGGGGGGTCTACCGAAGCAAGCCTCGCCGAAAAAATTGGCTGGTATTGGTATGCCACCGGTAAATTCATTACTGGACAAATCAAGGATCGTCAGAAATGGAAGCAACCCAAGGTTGTCAAATGGATTTGCGCCGGACAACCTGTTGTCGCTCAGGTCGAGATTATTGAGCTTCTGCAACAAATTCATTGATGTTGGTATGGGACCAGTTAGTTGGTTGCCAGACATCAACAAGTCTGTAAGGTTAGAAAACTTGCTCATGTCCGCTGGTAGCTCGCGAGAGATCATGTTGTTCTCCGCCTTGAACACGAACAGACCGGTTGCAGATGTTGGCAATGACCCAGAGAACTTGTTGTTCCCCATCTCAATCCGCGAGATGTTGTCACCTATCTTGGCCGGTAAAGTCCCGGTGAAACCATTGTTCTTCTGTATCATCACAGTGGTCAACTCGGGTAATGACTAATGACCACCATATCTTGGCCGGGAACTCGCCGGAGAAGCGGTTGTTGTAGAGCATGATGTTGTTCAGCAGGACGCAGTGGCCGAGGTTCTTCGGGAGCTCGCCGGAGAAGTTGTTGTTGAAGACGACGATGTCGTCGAGCTTCCCGTTGGCGCAAAGTGAATCCGGGAGCGGGCCAGAGAGGTTGTTGTTGCAGACCTCGAGGTTGCCTAGGGGCGAGTGCTTCCCGAGCTCCCGCGGGATCTCTCCGGAGAGCTTGTTTTCAAATAGCCTGATGTCCCTGAGATTGGGGAGCATCGCTATGCTTGCTGGAATGGTGCCGGTGAGCTGGTTAGTGTACATGAACAATATGCTCAGGTTCTTGAGGTTACCAAAGTCTTCCGGAATTTCTCCGGTGAGATTGTTCGACGAGACATCGAGCTATCTCAAATTCACCGACGTGATTTTGCGTGGCAGTTTCCCGGTGAGTTTATTGTTGTACATGTACAAGAGCTCAAGCTTTCCGTGTTGCCAGACCCATGTCGGGATCTCGCCGGTAAGCTTGTTACCATACATGGCGAACAACATGAGGTCCGCCAAGCTGGAGTAGGCCTTCGGGATGTCGCCCGTCATGTTCATGTCAGACATCCACAGGTAGCTCAGGTTGGTCAGTTTGGCAAACTCCGGTGGCGCCGGTGCTGGCGCGAACGGGTTCGAGGCAAGCGTGAGCTGCTCGAGCCCTGTGAGCTTGCTTATCTCGGCAGCTGGGTACGCCCCGGTGAACTGGTTAGTGTCAAGAACCAGCGACCTCAGGGCTGGCAGCCCGGCCACGGCGGCCGGCACAACACCACGGAAGTGATTGGTCGACAGGTTGAGGTGCTCCATCACCGGCGACAGTCGGCTGATGTCATCCGTAAGGACCCCGTGGAAGGCGTTGTTGGAGAGGTCGAGGAAGAGGAGGTGGGAGCAGGCGTAGAGCGGGACGCAGGGGAAGCCGCCGGTAATATTGTTGTAGGAGAGGTCGAGGCGGGTGAGGCTCGGTAGGTCGCACACCGGCTCTGGCACCTTGCCAGTAATGTTTAGCTTCGGCAAGGATAGCCCCGTCACTGCGTGTCTGTCGTCGCCGTCGCAGACCACGCCGGTCCAGTCGCAGTGGTCGGCGTTGGAGACAGGGTCCCACGACCCAAGCTGCGTGGGGTTTCCCCATTGTTTCTTGATAGCTAGGAGGGTGGCCTGGTCGCCGGAGGTTGGCTGCGAGCTCAATGTGCCCGCCAGCAGGAGGACGCCGAGGAGCACAATAAGGTGGGTGGTCGACATGATTTTTTTTTGACAAGATGTGATGTCCGTGAGGTGGGGACTGGCGAGTGGAGCTAGCTGCTGGGCTCATATACCCAAGCAGACTCTAGACTAGAGTCGTCGGTCGCCAGCTAAATGAGGTACACATATGCAAATATCTTAGTTGGAATGAAGCAGGATACTCCAGTACTCGGTGGCAATTTCTACTACCACAAACAGAAGTAAATATCCGACAGCAACCACAATGCATGCATGGTTCACGATAGCACAAAAATGACATCATCATCAATGTACGCTCATTATTTTGATAGCAAATGCGTAATACTCCCTCCGTTTTTATTTACGAGTGAAGCTCGTCTAGTCAAGCAGATTCTAGAGTCGTCGGTCGGTCGTTGGCGACAACACCACTTGACGTTAACTAAATGAGGTAGACATATGCTAATATCTTGAAAGGTAGTACAACTTATACTCCTTTAGAGCTTACAATAAATTATCTTCAAAAAAGAACTTACTATACATTATTGGTGGCGATTTCTACTATCACGCAATAAAACTAATTGTGATTTGAGATTGATCGGACTCAACCATAATGTATACATACATGGTTCACCATATATAGCAGAGAAATCGCGTCAACATCAATATATGTGCACCTAAATAGCAAGTGCGTAGCCAAGGATTTTCTCTTCAGATTTTCGTCACAGTAAATCAGTGAAGCCAAGGAAACAATACCATGGAACGTTTGTAATAGGGCGATGTTTGTGCCGGTCGTCGTCGACCTACCTGCAGATCTCACCTGGAGCTGCAGAGCGGCAGCCGCCGGCCTTGATTTCTTCTACCTGCTGTGTTGGATGGAGAGACGTGGCTTCAGCAATGCTGCCTCAGGAGCAGCAGCATCTTTTTGTTTTCTTGAGATGCATCTTCACGTCCCGTTGCTTCCAGTCAGTCACTTGCCGCTGCCTCAGGAGCCGGAGCATCTTTTTGTTTTCTTGAGATGCATCTTCACGTCCCGTTGCTTCCAGTCAGTCACTTGCCATCTCCCTCCCTCCCCCCCCCCCCCCCCCCCCCCCCCCATGTAGAAATAAAATGGATTTTTCTTTCTTTCATGCCAATCTTGATTTCTCATGCCATTATTAAAGGAGAAAAGTCCACATTTCCCCAAACTAACCACACGGTTTAAAACTCAAACCTAAACTTGAAAACCAGTTGAAATACACCCCAAACTAACCATGAGGTCTAAAAATCAACCCTAGTCTTGGTTTCGACCAAGTTAAGCGGTTTTGACCGCAGTCAACGGTGACTGGGCCCTGCCAATGCAGCATCTAAACCTACCTTTCTCCCTGTCTATTCATTTTACCACCCCGAACGACCTCACCCGGTCCCCGCCGCCGTCACCTGAGACGCCTCCACCCTGACCCCGACCTGTTGCCGCCGGCGACTGGTGACGCTCGACCTCCGCGCGCCGCCCCTCTCTCCTTTCCACGCAGCCTAGCCCCGCCCTGCACAGCGCCGCCACCAGAGCCCCGAGGGGCTCCACCATGTACTGCGCAGGCTCCTGTATGTGCTGGTGTGAGCAGTGCGTGCACGAGCTAGCGATGTGTGTGTGATACTGTGATGATGCTTCTGTGTGAGTTCAAGAGCGTTGTGTGTTGCTGCTGATGCGTGCATGATGCTTCTGCATGCGAGGGTGTTGGCACTCATCGCCAGACGGAGAGTGTGGCCGTCTTACTATGTTCTATATTTGGGGCGCTCTGCTACATCTGGCACCAAATTGGCTCGATTCCGAGTGGCCACGGCCTCCTCTTCGACACCGTGGCTCCGCACGACCGTCACAAAGTGCCTGGACTGCTGGACACCTCCGCACCGACCGCCCCCACCTCAAGCTCGTCGCTCCCATGAGCCTCCCCTTTCCGTTACTTGCACTTCCCCGTAGCACTTTCCGAATCGAGCCGCTCGTCGCCGGCAGCCGCGGCCATGGCTGCCCGAGCCAGCCAGTTTGATCAGCCCCTATGTACGCTACGCACAGCTCGCATCTCATGCAGCCCTGCCTTGCCTTGCCCAGCTACAGGCGCACGCCACGTTGACCCGAGCGTCGTGGCCGTGCGGCCTCGAGCGCGCGTGCCTTGCCAAAGCCATTGCCATGGCTGCACGAGCTGACCCTTTTCTTCTCTGTTTTTTTAAATGGCCCTCAGTTTTTCTTAGTTGTGTTTTGTTGCCTTGTTGGCATTCTTTGCTGATTTGGCACTGTCCAGTCAATGGTCAACGTGATCAAAACCGGTTGACCGACCCAAAACCAAGACCAGGGTTGAGTTCTGAACCTCAAGGTTAGTTTGGGGTGTATTTTGACTGGTTTCGGAGTTCAAGGTTGAATTTTAAACCGTGTGGTTAGTTGGGGTTGGAATGTGGACTTTTCTCTTATTAAAGGAAGGATGTCAGCAGGGTCAGAGCAGAATTATTAACATGCATGATGTGCCCCTCAAAACTCACCACATGTTTGTTTCCCTCCTTGTCTTGTGCTCGGCACAAAGACAAATCACCAACTCTAACCCAAGTAAATATAGGCTAACATTTCATACAACCAGGGGTATTCAGGAATTTGATGCTAATTTTCCCTCTTTATGGGTCCTTCAAATACTCCCTCCGTCCCAAAATAAGTGTCTCAACTTTGTACTACCTTTAGTACAAAGTTGTACTAAGCTTGAGACACTTATTTTGGGACGGAGGTAGTAACAAATAGTAACCTGATGTTATTTCACATTTGCCCAGTTTAGCTCTCTACAAAAGTCTTTACTTCAAGAAGGGAATCACACAAGTTGTTTTGAACCTATCGAGCTCGGGTTTTGCTCTAGCATGATCACGTTAAAGCACTAGGTGAATGCCTATCACAGAGAGAAGAGAATGGGCTATTGAAGGCTGAATGTCTTTTGTTAATCAACACGTGCATTAGCACTGGCTCCATCACAAAATAAAATAAAATAAAATAGCACAGGCTCCATCGCAAAATAAAATGAAATAGCAAAAGAAATCAATAGCTCGATAGCACAACAGTTCAAACTCGGGAAAACTTAACAATATATGTGGATTCTTCAGACTTCAGTTAGCTTAACACAATAGCACCACAGTTCAAACTTGCCATCAAACAATTATTTGGTTAACACCAAATCTGAATGCCAAGGTATCAAAAAGTAGACAATGACGGCAAATTAAGCCCCAGCATGCATGCATAAATATAGTCAAACAGTAGAGTTCAGCAAGTCAAAATGACTGCTTACTGAATCATTCAGAGCACCGCCTCGATCCTCTGTTGGTTGTTAAACATGTAACGACCAGATTTGTACTTAATCATACGGAGGCCACGCGTCATTCCTTTGCCTTTGCTGCCATGGCTACCATTGCTGCAGCAGTTTTTGGCATCGTCACTTTTGGCTTTGTTGCCGTAAGCTACCTCCATACCGGTGAAGAGGGCAAATTGCTTGCCAACAGACATGTCGTTCCAATCCTTGTCAAATACCATGGCATCCAAAAAGTCCACGACGATGAACCTGCCAGAACCGACGCTGATGACCCTGGGCTTGAACAAATCGCTCGGCTGCCACTGCTCTGGCAGGTCATCATGTGCCCAAATCCGCATCTTCTCCGGCGGCGGCTCCTCCCCTCTGACGACGCTGGAGAGGTCAGCAGCGCATGGGAGGTTTTCTGAGACGCCGAACCAGAGTCCAAGCTCCGGGACGTAATCCGCCTTGCCATGGAAGGGCATGAGCCAGTCGCCAGCTTTGCTCCACTCACGAGTCGTGATGTGGAAGCAGTAGGTGCCATCGCCCTCTGAGCCAGAGATGGAGAAGCAGATGGTGTGGCCGATGAGGGCGTGACCGTAGACGAAGGCATTCCTATGGTGGGTGATCCACGGCGGCAGCGGGAGGATGTCGCAGTGCCAGAACCTGTGAGACGCGAGGGACGTGCTGATCCCCCTCCACACCAGGGCCTCGAACTGCGGGCGTACCTCCGCCTTGTTGGGATGGAGGACGCCATCGATGATGTAGAGGTCGCCTGCGTCTTCGCCGTCAAGGAGGTGTAAGTCCGTGGGAGGGACGGAGATGGCCAGCGGCGCCTCCTTGTACCCGTGGAGGTTTGGCATGGAATCGATGTACGGGAGTGCCTGGCGACTTGGTCGAGGGTATGGTTGTAGTGGGGGCTGTTGACGATGTTGAAGCGTATCATGCGGTTCCCGCGGTCGGCCATGACGACCTTGCTCTCCGAGGCGGTAGGCAAGAAATGGACGCAGCGAGGAGACCGGAGGGAGTAGGAGACTTCCGGTGGCTTTATGACCAGCTCGGTTTTTGGCGGATCGATCTTGGGCGCCGTCGCCAGATCGGTGTTGCAGATCCTTCTTCTCCTGCTGGTGGCACAGGCCTTGGCGGGCGTCAGTGTTGGCAGCACCTTGCCATGAGCAGCCGTCGGGTGGAAAAACTTCACCTTGGAGAGCTCGAGGTTCAGGCGCCGCAGCGAATACGCGCGTTTGACCCCATCAAACAACCCCAGGTTCAGGATCCGCCGCATCCTCTCCGACCATCACCTGCGATGCGATGGAGGGTAACAAGTAGTAGAATAAGGACAAGAATTACAGCAAATCGAAGCAAGTTCACACAGATCTACAGGCGCTGTGGCGGCGTGGAACCTGGTGCAGAGCGGCGGCGGAGAACCTGGAGCAGAGCGGCGGCGGCGGCGGCGGCGGAGGGAAATAGTAGATAGATGAACATATGGGAGGTAGGGTTGTTGGGTCGGACCGTTCCAAAGGGAAGCCCGTTATAATTGTATAAGTGTTCCGTTCCCTCCCTTATACAAAAAATAACAGACTTTTCCAGATTAAAAGTATTGTGAATTAAAAAAATGTCCATTCATCTTAAACATTTCAAAAGGCTTAGTAGATGAACATTTTCATGGTTTCCCAAAAACCATTCACGAATTTAAAATACTTTGAAAAATATTCACGTACTGTACTTGAAAGACATTATTCGTGAATTGTGAAAAGAATTGCAATCTCGAAAAAATATTCACAGATTTTTCTAAATGTACATACCCCTTTAAATAATATTCAAGAATTTTAAAACATGTCCATAAAATAAAGATGAATTTGAAAATATAGTAGTATTGACTTTTTTAAAAATGAATATCAAAATACTTTTAGATTTTTTAAAAAAATCAATAAAATTTGTAGAATGTTTGAGAATCATTAAATATTAGTTAATTTGAAATGTTCATGAATTTTAAAAACATGTTCAAGAATTTAAAAATAATAAAAGGGAAAGGGAGTTAAAAAATAAGGGAAAAAAATGAGAAACCCAATAGAGAGACACACAAAAAACAAGAAGAAAGGAAAACATGTCTGGACCATTCTATAACCTTCTAAAACCAGACGGAAGGTCTGAAAGACCGCTATAGTTCCAATCAGTATGGTGTCCTCAGCGCCAGCGATGGAGAAGCAGATGGTGTCGCCGCCGATGAGGGCGTGGCCGAAGACCATGGCGTGCTTGTGGTGGCTGATCCAAGGCGGCAGCGGGAGGATGTCGCAGTGCCAGAACCTGTGAGATGTGGGGGACGGGCTGAACCCCCTCCACACCATAGCCTCAAACTGCGGGCGCGCATCCGCCTTGTCTGGATGGAGGACGCTATCGATCATGTAGAGGTCGCCGGTGTCTTCGCCGTCAAGGAGGTGTAAGTCCGTAGGAGGGACAGGGATGGCCAGCGTCGAGTGCTTGTGCCCGTGGAGGCTAGGCATGGTATCAACAGTGCTTGTGCCCGTGGAGGCTAGGCATGGTATCAACGTAGCTGCAGCCGTAGATGGCGTTGAAGCGTAACATGCGATTCGCGCGGTCGGCCAAGACGACCTTGCTCTCGGAGGTGGTCGGCAGGAAATGAACACCGCGGGCACTCTGATCCATCCAATATATGTGAACCATTTTCCAAAAATATGTGAACCATTTTCCAAAAATGAAAGAAAACTCGCTGAATAAATCTTTTAACACGTTTTTTTCGTGATTTTTTATTTCCTGAATATTTTTTTGAGACAATTTTATTTCCTGAATAGAAGCACTCAATTCTCCTCGGTTTTACAAGGCCAAGATGGTTGGTGGATTATCAAGAAGGAAAACATTGGGCCCAGCCCCAACCGGCCACTCTGATCCAATCTAAAAGCGCAAATGTGAGACGAGAATGCTTGTTAACTCCGCCGCCGTTCTGCTCCAGGTTCGCCGCCGCTGGCAGATGGGTTAATCTGCCACTACTTATATACAAGGATCATAGTAGGTAGATCGCCGACCGGAGATGAGCGGCTTCCGGCGGTTCGTGAACCTGGGGATGCTAGACTGGCGCGGCGAACCCGGTTCTCCGGCGCCTGGACCTCTCCAAGGTGGACCTGTTTTACCGGACGGCACAAGAAGCGGCCGCACATGCCAAGGTGGTGCCGACACTAACTCTCGCCGAGGCCATGGCGCCCAACCGAAGAAGTGGCTGCAAAATCCACTTGGCGGCGGCGGAGGAGGCGGCGCCCAAGATCCAGCCGCCTGAAGCCGTGGTGGCTGCGCCGCCGCCGGTGTACTCGTCCTACGTGCCAGACACTAGTGACATTCACTTCTTCGCGACCGCCTCGGAGAACAAGGTCATCTTCGCGGACAGGGCGAACCGCATCTTCCGCTTCGACGCCGACGATGCCGGCCCCTGCCCCGTGGTCACCGTGATGCCAAGCCTCAACGCCTACAAGCACTCGCCGCTGGCCATCTCCGTCCCTCCGACGCCCTTACAGCTCGATGACGGCCAAGTCACCGGCGACCTCTACATCATCGATAGCCACCTCGAGCTGGACAAGGGGGAGTCGTGGCCGCAGTTCGAGGTCTTGCTGGAGGGACTGCGGCCCGTCGATACCAACTGGCAGGTCCTGGCACTGCGACGTTCTCCCGCCGCCGCCCTTCATCGCCCACGACCACGAGAGGCACATTCTCCCTTCATGGCGCCCTTCATGCCCTACAGGAAGCGCGCATTCATTTGTGGCCAGCCACGCCGTCTTTGGGTTGGCGGTGGCGACACGATCTGCTTCTCCATCACCGACTTTCGCGGCTCTACAGGCACCTACCGCTTTCACACCGCGACCCGCGAGTGGAGCAAGGCCGGCGACTGGCTATTGCCGTCCGATGGCAAGGCGGAGTATGTCTCCGAGCTCGGGCTCTGGTTCGGCATCTCGCGTGGCCTCCCCTGCGCCGTTGACCTCTCCGGTGTTGTCAGAGGGGAGGAGCCGCTGCCAGACAAGACACGGATTTGGGCGAACGACGATGTACCCGAGCTATATGTCCGGCGCCGAGGTCCGGTTCACCAGCCTTGGTTCCGGCAGGTTCGTGGTTGCTGATTTCTTTGATACCAAGGTATTCGACAAGGATTTCAACGAGATGGTTGTTAGTGACCGATTTGCCGTCTTCACTGGTGTGGAGATAGTGTACGACAACGGTAATGGCAATGACAACAATGACAACAACGACATCAACGGCAGACGGCAACAATAATAACAACGGCAATGATGGCAACAGTAATAATGGCACTAGCACCTCCGCCAGCAGCAATGGCAAAGGCAAAGGGAAGTATGGCCTCCGTATGATTAAGCACAAATCCAGTCGTTACATGCTTGGCTTCGACAATATTATCACGACGGTTCTCTGATTCAGTAAGTAATCTTGAGTTTGAGACTTATGTAATACATCGTTTGCTTCAAGTCAAGTCAAGTCTCCCAGTTGCTTTATCATTTTTCCTTTGAACTCTAGTATTTGATATCTCGAAAAAAGAAATCCAAAGTTGTAAAAAGAAGGGGGATCAGTCCATGCTCCAGCAGGCTTCTCATCTCACACGGAAATAATAACAAGACTTATAAGTTACTATACAAAGAGATGTGCTCGGTAGCACATTGCGAAGATCTGGAGACTGGAGAGCGCGTACAAAGCACATATCAAAAGCAGGCAGATCAGTTGTGAAAATGTCAACAAAAGGAGAGATGAAAAATGAAACTTGGCACAAAAAACCTGATCATGTAATACATTACCGGATAAACAGAATTAGATAGTCAGGAAATTTCAACAATACAAGATATGCAGCGCCTAGAGCAAACCTATCCATAAAATGAGTCCTCGGCTATTCACCATGTATCTGAACCCTGTACAGGTGCCGTCTAGAGACTGCTGTTCTGTTTCTAAAAATATATATTAGCATACTTCATGATTCATATGTCCCCTGCAAATAATTTGATAGAATGCGAACCATCGTGACAACAACGGCAATGTGAAACTGCTGCACAGAAAGAGGTCTGGTTGATCTAGTAAAGCATAAAAATTTATCAAAACTACATAGCAATCCTTCTCAACCATCAAATGGATATGGACAGAGAAGAGCATGTGCAGCAAAATTCAAACAGTGCCACCTATTAGTTATTACAAACATATAATCATCATTCACAAAGCTAAAATGAATTAGTTGTTGAAGAAGATTAAAGAAAGCTAATTTAGTTGTTGATGAAGATTAAAGAACACTGATTTAGTTGTTGATGAAAATTAAAGAAAGCTAAAATAACTGAACTGGAGAAGTTTGTTATGTGACCATAAGGGCTAGTTTGGTAGTCGGGGATCCTGGGGGTATCCCCGCTTATTCCACGAGCCGGTGCAGCACTGGAAATCCGTCGTGCCATTTGGCCCGAGACTCCACGGGGCGGTGCAGACCCTTTCCATGGCTTTTCCCTGGTAGATAGTTCCCCGCCTCGATTGGTCGGGTAGAAAAACCATCGGTTGCTCGCTCTCGTGTCCGACCTGCGACGGCACTTCTCTACACCTGCAGTCCCGTCGGGCGTTCGTTTTCCTCCTGCTTCGATAAAGGTAAGCCATCTCCTGCTCCTCCTCCTCCCTCCCCCCTCACCCCCTCTGGTGTCCAAACAACAATGGTGATTTAACCCGTGATGGTCCACGGATCTCAAGTGAGCAGGGAAACTCCCCCTTAGTGGTTTCCTGCCCAGGGTTTACCATCCCCAACAACCAAATGAGCCCTAAAGGAATGAATAGCAGAAATGTGAGAAAATGACACTCCTTGTAGATGGCATAAGCATCACAGTTAGTGTAAACTAAAAACACACAATTGTGTGAACTCATATATGAATACAAACGATGGTAGAGAAAAGAACTACCAAAATTACATACATGCATGTACAGAAATTGCTATGGGAAGAAGAAAATAAAGAATGACTTAGGAAGGGTATTGGTTTTGCATTGAAACTTTTGTGCCTTGATTTTTACTAAACCTCGCTATGTCTCATTCTCCTGTAACACATACACTGGTTTGAAATCATAGGCGTCCAAACAACGGAGCCAAAACAAATTTTCCGAATGTACCATCATCATTCCTTTCTTGCTTGTCCCCCTCTCTAAACCGCATATGTGGAAAATGCATAACTCAAACAATAATTATATGCATCCACCCAGGAAATGGTCTCTATAACAGAGTTCTCCACTTCTCCTTCTCCTATATCAAACAATAGATGCAAGCACATATAAGAAACTATGCTGATTCACCTCAAATTATTATACTCAAAAGGGACAACAGCAAAAAAGAAAAAGAAAAGGAGATGCCCATTGATACGTGTGCTTTCCTATCTCTCACAATTTTGTGCAAGCACAACTAAGTAATGTCTTCTATTCTCATATCTTATCACCTAATTGTTTATCAAAGTAGACATAAAAAGCAAATGTGTGCATCTAAAAAGGATGCAACTTCATATAAAAGATTTGAACTAACCAAAGCATTTATGTTGTCCAAATTAAGCCATCTGCCCCTGCATAAATATTCATAAAGTTGGTTGGTTTCAGCTACTGGCATCATCAACGGTCGATGCCGGCGCATCAACATCCTCCCCTCGAGGAGGGAGGTCATCATCGTCCACGGATGGTAGCTCCATGGTGGTGTCCATGTGAAACATCTTGGCCTGCTCTAGGTACTTGTCCATGCGTGGCGTGGAGTAGAGCCGCATAGTCTCCACGTTGCCTCTTGCGGCGAAACGCTGCCGGTGGTGCGACGACTCGAGCGACAAGGAGTAGGAGCGGCCATGGTCCTCGTAGGCTTTCAGGGTTTTGGAGAGCTGGAGGAGCTTCTGAAGCTCAGTCGGGAGCAGTGTGTTGTCGGTGTCAGACTGATTCACCATGCTCTGGGCCTTCTGTAGCTTGCGCTTGGAAGGCACCATCTCCTTGCGGTCTGCCTTCCCTCTCGCCTCCTTGATCATCTTGGCCACCTGCAGACGGGCCTTCTCGGTCTGTAACTCCGGGAGCGTCTCCTCCTCCCTGCTGATGCTGCCGGTGCGCCACACGGTGAGCTTCTCCGGAGGCACCATGTACTACAGCCTCTGTGGAAAGCTGCATCAACGAATTCGACTCCATGACCCATCGCAATCACACCAAATGAACACTGATCATTGGATTTGATTGATACCTAGCTTAATTAATTACCTGCTTCCGGTGGTGTACGAGTATGTGACCTTGAAGATCTCCACGCCGCGGCAGCGCTCACTCTCCATTGCCGGGAGGGCAGTTGACACAATGAGGTTGCGCACTTCCCCCACGTAGAGGGCGCCGAAGCTGATGGTCACCGAGCTGCCGCCGCAGCTTCCGTGGTCCTCGGTCTTCACCTGCTCGTAGTTCCCGGCGGTCACCTTCACGATCGCGGAACTCGTGTCCGATGGCCGCCACCGTTAGCTCGAAGTTCTGGACCTCCACGGTAAGCAGGCCGGCGAGGCACTGTGAGAAGGCCATGGTTAGGCAACTAGTGTCCTGGACGTAGGAGAAGGTCCCACCCATGCTGTTAGCCGCGATCATGCTGAGCACCACAGCGCCGCTATTTCTGCCGAGGCCAAACGTGTGGATGGGCACGTTGCCCAACACACCGTCGATATCCCAGAATTCTGGCTTAGCTGCAGTGTTGCTCTGTTGGCTGTCAGACACGAGCATGATGCCACCCAGACGGCCGCCGCCGCTCTCCTTGCGTCTGGCCAGGACCTTGAGCCCGACCCGGAGGCCCTCCGTGAGGACGGGGATGTTGGTTTCGCCCTTGGCACCAAGGCCGCTGATGAGCTCCTGAAACCACCCCCGCGAGTCCTCGTTGATCCACCGCAGCGAGCAGTGCTTGAGCTTCATCTTCCGGGCGTTGTCGCCACCGGAACTGGATATCGAGATGACGGAGAGGCGGCCCTTGGTGCCGAGCTTCTGCACCACGAACTGCAGGGCGGTCTTCAATTGCTCCAACTCATGCTTCGCCATTCTGCCGCTGACGACCACGACGGCTACCAGGTCCAGGCCGGGCCGCTCACCAGTGTAATCGCTCACCGTGAGCTCCAGCAACACCTTTTTGTTGCACTCCAACAATGGAGCCTTTTTGGTGTTCCTGATCACCAGCTGCACGCTCCCAGTCCCTGCAGGTTCGATCATCGTCCCTGCATATGCGTTGAGGCCAGAACAATCAATCAGTGCAGCAAACTTCACAAGCCATCTAATTATAGGTAAGAGATACTCCGTCCGTTCACAAATACAAGATGTTCTAACTTTTCTTCAAATCAGATGTATATAGACACATTTTAGCGTGTTTGTCCACTCATTTCAGTCTGTGTGTAGTCCATATTGTAATATCCAAATCATCTTATATTTGTGAACAGAGGAAAGTAGTGTATATGCATTCTTACGTGAGCTTGGGTATTCTTCCTCGGCCTGGTTGGTTGGGAAGTCCATAACCTACAAACAAAACAATTTTGTGAGTTCATAGACAAAAGTTTTGTTTGCACTGTTTTATGACTAGTACATCTAATAACAAGAAACTATAGCAGCAATACTACATAGTTTAATTAAGTGGCAAATATTTCAATTATTATCCTACTCTATATATATAGCTATGCACATGCACATACATACGTTTGGAATGGTAAAAAGAAAAAGAGAAGCATGGCAAGAAGTAGCTGTGGGCCTGTGGCATTAGTGATCACACACCTTGTACATCGATGCCCCTGTGTTGTGTATTGATGAGCCAAGTAATTGTATCGCAGTCTCCGTCTCATTCAACTCATCAATGATTACCCCTATACTTGGCCTTTTGTTTCGATCTATTTCCACACAGCTTACGGCTATTTCGATGCATCTCTTTACTTGTTTGAAATATGGCTCCAATGCATAAACTGGTGTTGCTTGTAGCTTATTCGTCCACTTCGCATGTACCTACCGGTGTTTCACATAAAACATGATAGTGTATAATCAAATTGAGGTATTCACCAAATATATACTGCTGATCTCAATATGGATAATGACGTCTCTTACAAGCTCTACGAATTCTTCAGAAGAATTTTGACCACCTCTAAAATATCCTTTTGGTCCTGTCATTATCTTTATGATTACCACGCCCAAACTGAATATGTCAAACTTAATAGAAACTTTATCCGTGTCTATATATTCCGGTGGTCGATACCCACTGCATGACAAATTGACACATCATACATGTTAGTGATACAATTGGTGTAATTTCGGGCGCCCACACACACAATTCTTGCCTTAATTTTTCAGATATCATGGATGATTGGGCTTACATTGTTCCCATACCACTTTTTGTCGTTAGTGTTTGTTCTCCTGCGAAGAGCCTTGACAAGCCAAAATCCGTGATTTTGGGCACCAAATTTTCATCTAGCAATATATTGCCAGGTTTCAAATCCAAATGCCACATAGGAGAATCTAATTCCTCGTGGAGGTATTTCAAACCCTGACAAATCCCCTTAATTATTGCATAGTGTGTACTCCAACCGTGCCCACAAGATTCATCTACAACAACAAACAAAGAGCATCCTTAAAAAAAATTATGTTTTATGACTGATTGTCAACATAGTACTCCCTGTGTAAAGTAATAAAAGACATTTTAGATCACTTAAGACATTTTAGATCAAAGTAATATAAGACATTTTTTATCACTAGTGATCTAAAATGTCTTATATTACTTTACAGAGGGAGTATCTCATAATTAATACAAGTAGGTGCATCATACCAGTAAGATATCTATCAAGGCTTCCATTTTGCATATACTCGAAGCAAAGCGCTCTCTTTATGGTATCAACAAAAACCTCTTTCCCCTCATAAACTTTGAATTCTCCATAAGTTTCATGGCAATAGCCAACTAACTGCACAATATTTTTGTGTTGCAGACTTGCCAGGTTGTAATACTCCTTCTCAAACTGCTTATCATTAAGTCCTGACATGTAACGAAGCATCTTCACAGCAATCCTTTCCCCATTTTTAAGCTGCCCCTATTGAACATATCAATGCATGGTTTAAAGTTCTGTTTGTAGCGACATAGGTCAGATGTTTAAGAAGAAATGTGTGCATGCTCATTTTTATATATTATAGTTTGCAAGAAAATAGTGCAGCAGCGTAACATCAAGTATGCATTAACAAGATCAATTAAAAACATAGCGACATATTCATCATACACACGTGGGCCGTGTCAAATTCACATGTGGGTCAGCATGACCTTGTCTATCTATAGGAAACTGTAGCTAGAAAACCATGTATGGGTCTTCAACCGTACCTTATAAACATCTCCATACGAACCCTCGCCAACTTTCATTTCCTCAGAGAAATCTTTTGTAATTTCTTTTAATAACTGGTACGGTAGTACCCTTGGTGCCACACTTGTGCCGTCCGTGTTATTGCTGAAATTGAACACAATGTGGTTACCCTCCTTGTCGAAGTCTATCAGTAGATCAGTCAAGCTTACACGAATTCTGATCCAAATATCACAAAATATGATATAATTAAGGATATGGTTGGAGGAAAGATGGTAATTTCACTAGTAGAAAACAGGGCTTTGGTCCAGGCCAGATTTGGGCATTAATCCCGGTTCTCTTACGAACCGGGACCAATGGGTGCATCAGTCCCGGTTCGTGAGGCCAGGGCGCCGGCCGGGCCTCGGGGGCCATTGGTCCCGGTTCGTCTGACCCCTTTGGTCCCGGTTCCAGACACGAAACGGGACCAAAGGGCCTCGCTTCTGGCGCAGCCCCTTTAGTCCCGGTTGGTGGCTGCAACCGGGACCAAAGGCCTGTCTTCTGTCCCGGTTCTAGCCACCAACCGGGACTAAAGAGACGCCTATATATACGCACTCCTGCCCACCCTCTCCTCTGTTTTTTGGCCGTGTGGGAGGTGTGTGCATGCGCTGCTCTGTTCTCCCATCTATGCATGCACATGAGGTGTTCGATGAAATGCCCGAGCCACACTTAAGCTTTCTCCTCTCCAAGCTCGAACTCCAAGCTCCATTTTTCTCAAGATTTGTCTAGGTTTGGCGGTCCGTCCCGTCCCCGTCCCCGTCCTCACCGCCGTCGATCGCCCGTGCCGATCTCGTCGCCGGCACCACCGTGGTGAGCCTCTTGTTCTTATCTTCTTTTTAAAAGAAAAAAATTCTTACTTGTTGTATGAGTTATATAGCTACTTGTATAATTTTCTTACTTTTATTATTATTTGTTATTATATAGTGCCATGGTTTTGGTATCCGCCCCCGTCGGCTCTCGTCCGGTCTATGATTCGGATGTGATATATTATCTTTTATAACTATTTGTTTCATTTAGTGTTTATGAGAATTATGCCGACCAACGTGACATAGATGTTTTTATCTAGGAGGTATGTGAACCGGAAATTCCAACCGACCCTCTTGTCGAGAGGTTAAATTTAGATGAAAAAGAAAACAATTATTTGAAAGAAAAATTGAAAAGAATTGAAGAGGAGAAGATGAAATTGGAGTTGCATGTTGTCGATGTCATCGATGATAACAAGATGCAGATGGATGCAATGCGCTTGAAGATTAGAAAGATTAGAAAATATGCCATTGATAATGAGGCTTGGTATCATTATGCTGTTGGATCAATTGTTACCTTCGTTGCGATTATGATCGCATTTGTTGTTGCATTTAAATGTTTTACATAGTTGATAATGAGAACTATGTATGAACTTTATGTATTTTTTTCAGTAATAACATTTGATCACTACAGTACTTTGGTTATAATGTGATGATGAACTTGTATTGATTTGGTCATCACTTCTCTATTCATGATGTTCTGTAATGGTTTTTGATATACTTAATTATATAATGCACGCAGATGAACCGACAATGGATGTACGGTGACCGATGCACCTCCGACTACATTAACGGCCTGCATAATTTTCTTGAAGTGGCTGAGGCAACCAAGCAGAATGGTTTTATGTGTTGTCCATGTACTGGCTGTGGGAATACGAAGTCTTACTCTTCGTCGAAAACCCTTCACGTCCACCTGCTTGAGAAGGGTTTCATGCCACACTATAATGTTTGGATCAAGCATGGAGAAAGAGGGGTTATGATGGAAGACAACGAAGAAGAAGAGGATGATGACAACTATCCCCCTGAATACGGTCATACTGCAACGGGGGAAGCTGAAGATCAAGATGAACCAGACGATGTGCCCGATGATGATCTTCGCCGGGTCATTGTTGATGCACAGAGAGAATGCGAGAGTGAAAAGGAGAAGTTGAAGTTCGATCGCATGTTAGAGGATCACAAAAAACGGTTGTACCCAAATTGCGAAGATGGCAACACAAAGCTCGGTACCACACTGGAATTGTAGGAATGGAAGGCAGAGAATGGTGTATCTGACAAGGGATTTGAGAAGTTACTGAAAATAATGAAGAAGAAGCTTCCAAAGGATAACGAATTGCCTGACAGTACGTATGGAGCAAAGAAGGTTCTCTGTCCTCTAGGATTAGAGGTGCAGAAGATACATGCATGCCCTAATGACTGCATCCTCTACCGCGGTGAGGAGTACGAGAATTTGAATGCATGCCCGGTATGCGGTGCATTGCGGTATAAGATCAGATGAGATGACCCTGGTGATGTTGAGGGCGAGCGCCCCAGGAAGAGGGTTCCTGCCAAGGTGATGTGGTATGCTCCTATAATACCACGGTTGAAACGTCTGTTCAGAAACAAAGAGCATGCCAAGTTGATGCGATGGCACAAAGAAGACCGTAAGAAAGACGGGAAGTTGAGAGCACCCGCTGACGGGTCGCAGTGGAGAAAAATCGAGAGAAGGTGGGGGGACTTTGCAGGTGACGCAAGGAACATATGGTTTGGTTTAAGTGCAGATGGTATTAATCCTTTTGGGGAGCAGAGCAGCAATCATAGCACCTGGCCCGTGACTCTATGTATCTATAACCTTCCTCCTTGGTTGTGCATGAAGCGGAAGTTCATTATGATGCCAGTGCTCATCCAAGGCCCTAAGCAACCCGTCAACGACATTGATGTGTACCTAAGGCCATTAGTTGAAGAACTTTTACAGCTGTGGAATGGAGAAGGTGTACGTGTGTGGTATGAGCACAAACAGGAGGAATTTGACCTACATGCGTTGCTGTTTGTAACCATCAATGATTGGCCTGCTCTTAGTAACCTTTCAGGACAGACAAACAAGGGATACCACGCATGCACGCACTGTTTAGATGATACCGAAAGTATATATTTGGACAAATGCAGGAAGAATGTGTACCTGGGACATCATCGATTTCTTTCGACCAACCATCTCTTAAGAAAGAAAGGCAAGCATTTCAAAGGTGAGGCAGATCACCGGAAGAAGCCCGCCCTCCGTACTGGTGATGCCATGCTTTATATGGTCAAGGATTTACAAGTAATCTATGGAAAGGGTCCTGGCGGACAATCTGTTCCGAATGACGCTGAGGGACGCGCACCCATGTGGAAGAAGAAATCTATATTTTGGGACCTACCCTATTAGAAAGACCTAGAGGTCCGCTCTGCAATCGACGTGATGCACGTGACGAAGAATCTTTGCGTGAACCTGCTAGGCTTCTTGGGCGTGTATGGGAAGACAAAAGATACACCGGAGGCACGGGAGGACCAGCAACGTGTGCACGAAAAAGACGGCATGCATCCAAAGCAGTATGAAGGTCCTGCCAGCTACGCTCTTACCAAAGAAGAGAAGGAAATCTTCTTTGAATGCCTGCTCAGTATGAAGGTCCCGTCTGGCTTCTCGTCGAATATAAAGGGAATAATAAATATGGCAGAGAAAAAGTTCCAGAACCTAAAGTCTCATGACTGCCACGTGATTATGACGCAACTGCTTCCGGTTGCATTGAGGGGGCTTCTACCAGAAAACGTTCGATTAGCCATTGTGAAGCTATGTGCATTCCTCAATGCAATCTCTCAGAAGGTAATCGATCCAGATATCCTACCAAGGTTAAAGAATGATTTGGTGCAATGTCTTGTCAGTTTTGAGCTGGTGTTCCCACCATCCTTCTTCAATATCATGACGCACGTCCTAGTTCATCTAGTCGACGAGATTGCCATTCTGGGTCCTGTATTTCTACACAATATGTTCCCCTTTGAGAGGTTCATGGGAGTCTTAAAGAAATATGTTCGTAACCATGCTAGGCAAGAAGGAAGCATCTCCATGGGCCATCAAACAGAGGAGGTCATTGAGTTTTGTGTTGACTTTATTCCTGACCTTAAGCCGATTGGTCTCCCTCAATCGCGATATGAGGGGAGACTGACCGGAAAAGGCACGCTAGGAGCGGATGCAATAATATGTACGGACGGGCATTCTTCGGCTCAAGCACACTACACAGTTCTACATAATTCTACCTTGGTGACCCCGTATGTCAATGAACACAAGAATTTTCTGCGCTCCAAACACCCGGAGCTGTCTGACGACTGGATTACATGTGAACACATCAGGACTTTCGGCAGTTGGTTGCAAACACATCTCATGGGTAACAACATTGTTGGAGATGAGCTGTACTCGTTGGCCAGGGGACCATCTTCGATTGTATTGACTTACCAAGGGTACGAGATAAATGTGAATACATTTTACACGATCGCCCAAGATCAAAAGAGCACCAACCAAAACAGTGGTGTCCGCTTTGATGCAGCAACCAACAGGGGAAAGGACATATATTATGGTTATATAGTGGACATATGGGAACTTGACTATGGACATGATTTTAAGGTCCCTTTGTTTCGGTGCAAATGGGTCAATCTGTCAGGAGGCGGGGTACAGGTAGACCCGCAGTACGGAATGACAACAGTGGATCTCAACAATCTTGGGTACACAGACGAACCATTCGTCCTAGCCAATGATGTGGCGCAGGTTTTCTATGTGAAGGACATGTCTACCAAACCGAGAAAAAGAAAAGATAAAGAAGCGAATACATCATACAATGAGCCAAAGCGCCACATAGTTCTTTCAGGGAAAAGAGACATCGTGGGAGTGGAGGGCAAGACAGACATGTCTGAAGATTATGAAAAGTTTCATGAAATTCCTCCCTTCAAAGTGAAGGCTGACCCAAGCACCCTGTTAAACGATGAAGATTATCCATGGTTACGGCGCAATAAGCAAGGGACACACGCGAAAAAAAATTGAAGACTTTCTCTCCACAACTATTTTTATGATGGCTTTGATCTAGAATATCACTGCAGTTACATGTCAAGAAATGAAATGGCTTTTGTAACATATGAGTTTTCGTCCGAAACCGTGATACTTCGAAAGAGATTGTCCATTTTGTACACGAAGTGCATCCAGTTTTTGCCGTAACCCTCTCAACTTTTTAGCACATGCTATGTGGGTGAAATGATGATACCATGCCAACTTTCAACCTTTTCAGAGTTCATTTGTACTGCTTTTCAATTTCAGGGTCATTTAGCTAAAAAAAATCAGTAAATGCATGAAAACTAGCAAATGAAGTCAGAAAGGGTTGAAAATTGATGATGTGGCTTTGAATGGTGCATGTTGAACGCACAAAAAGTCTGGAGTTGAAATAAGTTAAAAAAATGAAATGCCTTTGTAACATATGAGTTTTCGTCCGAAACCGTGATACTTCGAAAGAGATTGTCCATTTTGTACACGAAGTGCATCCAGTTTTCGCCGTAACCCTCTCAACTTTTTAGCACATGCTATGTGGGTGAAATGATGATACCATGCCAACTTTCAACCTTTTCAGAGTTCATTTGTACTGCTTTTTAATTTCAGAGTCATTTAGCTAAAAAAATCAGTAAATGCATGAAAAATAGCAAATGAAGTCAGAAAGGGTTGAAAATTGATGATGTGGCTTTGAATGGTGCATGTTGAACGCGCAAAAAGTCTGGAGTTGAAATAAGTTAAAAAAATGAAATACCTTTGTAACATATGAGTTTTCGTCCGAAACCCTGATACTTCGAAAGAGACTGTCCATTTTGTACATGAAGTGCATCCAGTTTTTGCCGTAACCCTCTCAACTTTTTAGCACATGCTATGTGGGTGAAATGATGATACCATACCAACTTTCAACCTTTTCAAAGTTCATTTGTACTGCTTTTCAATTTCAGGGTCATTTAGCTAAAAAAAATCAGTAAATGCATGAAAAATAGCAAATGAAGTCAGAAAAGGTTGAAAACTAAAATTATATAAAATTTATGCAACTAAAATTATCAAAATATTTTTTGTTCAAAACTTTAATAACAAAAAGAATTTTCATAAAGTATTTTTTGTTAGAAATTTTAATAGCAAACTAAAATAACAAAATCTGTTTTTGATTAAAACACCCATTTAAAATAACCTAAAAATATCAAATTGAATATAATGATAAAAAACACTAATATTAAACAGCAGGAAAAAGAATGACTCAAAAATCTATTTTTAAAGTAAAGTTATTCACAAATTAGTGATTCACACAAATTTCAAAAAATTCAAATTTAAACTATTCAAATTTGGAAACTACTGGCACTAACAGAAAGTTTATAATTTTTGTGACCTAAAGCAAAAAAAATCACTCAAAAACTCTAAGTATTTAGCTGTAAGTAGAAACAAAAGAAAATAAATAAAGCAAAAAACAAAACAAAAATACTGAAAAAAAATTTAAAAAAATGCCGCCTAATGGGCCACCACGGCCTGCATACGACTAGAAACCCAACTCGCTAGTTGGGCCAAGATGCAGGCCCGCAGAAGGCCCAGTAGGCCCACAGGCAGAGAGAGTGCGTTTAGGCCCGTAGGCCTGCATAAGAGAGGAGCTCAAGAGGGTTGGCGCAGCCGCGCTTATAAACCACTCTCGACGCCTCTCAGCTAGCGAGGTGGGACTAAACATCCACCCTCCCGACGCCGTGCCTGCCGCAGCCCTTTAGTCCCGGTTGGTGGCACCAACCGGGACGAAAGGCACCCTTTGGTCCCGGTTGGTGGCACCAACCGGGACGAAAGGCACCCTTTGGTCCCGGTTGGTGGCACCAACCGGGACCAATGCTCTGGCTATATAAGCAGGCACTTAGCAGTTTTTGTCTCAGTTTCTTCGATCTCTCCTCCGACGACGCCGCCAGGCTGCCCCGACGCCGTCGCCGCGCCCCTGCCCCGCCGTCGCCGTCGCCGCCCCCGAGCCCGCGCGCTGTCGCACCTCCCCGAGCCCTCGCCGACGTGCCCTCCTCCCCGTCGCCGCGCGCGTGCCCTCCCGAGCCTGCCGTCCTCGTCGCCGGCCTCCAGCCATCGCCGCCCCCCCCCTAGTGAGCCCCCCCTTCCCATGGTCCCCTGCTCCCCGTCGCCGCGTGCCCCCGAGCCCCTTGTGCTCTGCCACTGCTCCATGGTCGCCGGCGGCCCCCGTTGCTAAAAATCTGTTTTTTTAGATGAATAGATAGATAGATAATATGGTGATGAGATAGATAATATGTGGAGATGAGATGAGATGTATGTTCATGTGGAGATGAGATAGATAGATAGATAAATATGGTGCTCTATTTTTTTTTGATGAGATGTATATGTTCATGTGGAGATGAGATAGATAGATAGATAAATATGGTGCTCTGTTTTTTTTTTCGATGAGATGTATGTTCATGTGGAGATGAGATGTATGTTCATGTGGAGATGAGATGAGATGAGATGAGATGAGATGAGATGTTGTCATGAGGAATTTTTTTTGTTCATAGAAATTAGTGTGGATTTTTTGTTCATGATGATCTTGCTAAAACTCATATTAAGTTTGTTCGATGAATGTTCTCTGTTAAAGCTAGCATAGCGAACCTGGAACCGTCCACCTCCGGTTCATCTGTCCGAACATTCCCAGATATTATCCCCCTTCACCTATATATCGTGTAGTGCCGCGTTAGAACACCCCTAACTCTCTCGGGAATTCAACATATATTCAAAATTTACCAAGTTACTAAATTACTAAGTTAAAATGTTCATATATTCAAAATGAGTTAATTGTTATGTACTCCCGGTCCGCTCGCCCGACCAACTCTCGAGGCCACCCAAACCCTAGAAGAAAGAGCGTTGTCGATCTACCCCCTCCCGCCCCTACCCGTAATTGTTATGTATAGTTCGATCTCCTGCATAGCGATTATTTTTTGCAAAGTGTCCTCTCCTGAAAGTATAACCCCGATAACTTCGACATGAGGGGGGGCGTCAGACATGCATGAGAGAGGCGGTCCGCAAAGTATCCTCTCTCGAAAGTATAACCCCCGATAACTTTGACATGAGGGGGGACGTCGGACATGCATGAGAGAGGCGGTCCGCAAAGTATCCTCTCTCGAAAGTATAACCCCCGATAACTTTGCATGATGTTTCCGACTAATCCATTGCTTATATATGCATATGATTCCTTGTTGTGATTAGCTAGGTCTATGTTTGCCACTAATCCATCTCTCATGGTTGTAATATTTGCAGAAACTATGGACCCCAGAGATATAGAAACAGAAGAGTTGTTGGGGGATATAATCCGCGACGGAGGTGATATCAGCTTGTCGTTTCTCAACGACACCGATGGTCAGGAAAGAGAGGATGACGGCTCCGGTGATCCAATGGAGGAGGAAGGAGATCATGATTGCTCCGGTGACCGAGAGGAGGAAGGAGATCATGACGGCTCCGGTGACCGAACGGAGGAGGGAGACTTAACTGTTGCAAAGTCCGGCGAGGTATATATACATATATTAATTAAGCCTCTGCTGACTTGATGCATTAATTGTTTTGTATGTACATATATTAACGCTTCTTTCTTCTTTTAATTAGCCCTCCGGATTGAGCCAAACTTCCGTAAAGAGACGAGGCCTGAAGAAAAGGTTGCGCCAGGATGAAAGGTTCATGATCGAAGAAGTCGGTCGAGATGGCCAACCGATTGCTCCCAAGCGGAGCAGGGACACATTTATACATCAGTGCGGAGTGGTTGTTAGGGACAGCATCCCGATCAGCATCCAAGAATGGAATAAGAAGAAGGACCCTGAAGTTTCTTATGTCCAGGATAGACAGAAAGATGATCTTTGGACCTCGCTGATGATAAATTTCAGCCTACCGCCAGAGGTGGATCCGAATAAGGTCAAGGCGTTTGCTCTTAAGAAGATGGCAGAACTATTCAAGAACTGGAAGAAAGATTTGAACAAAAAGTTTGTCCAGAAAGACAAGACTCCAGAATTCACCGGTCCATATGAGAAGATAAAAGATCACTGGCTCGCATTTGTGGCCTACAAGAAATCGGACAAGGGCAAGCAAAGGTCAGCGACAAATAAGCTAAATGCTGCAAAGAAGAAGTATCACCATGTTACGGGGTCAGGTGGCTACAGCAAAGCCCGGCCTACGTGGGACAAAGCTGAGCAAGGCCTGCTTGCTAAAGGGGTCCAACCAGCGACATTGCACTGGCCAGATCGGTCAAGGACTTGGTTCTTCGGGGTTGGGGGAACTTTGGACCCAGACACAGGGAAGTGTGTTTGGACGAAAGCTCAACTTGCAATACCCGTCAAGAAGCTTGAGGAAGCAATCCAGGCAGCGCAGGAAGGGAGGTTACATCCCGACAGAGAGAATGACGAGCTGACACTTGCCCTTGGGAATCCTGAACACCCTGGACGAACACGAGGCACATCAGGCTCCCTTTCATGGGTGTATGGGTTTGCCGACAGCGGTGGTTATAGAAGCCGAGAGAGAAAGAAGAAAGCGGAAGCAAGCGAAATGGAGAAGATCAATGCAAGATTAGCGAAACTAGAGGAACTTGAGAGCCAGCGAGCTACCGGCCAACCATCTCAGCGGCACGAAGATCCTTCGTTCGATCCTGCCCCCGAAGCTACCCCACCATCTCAGTGGAGATGCAGCGTGGCTTCCACGGAGCTCCTTCAGCCTGATATCACGGCTCCTCGCTACCCCGTGGATAGTATCACGGAGAATGAACATTGTGTTCTAATGACGAAATGCCATAACCTGACCTTGAAGGCGGCGCTCGGCTCTGTCTTACCTCCTCGAGCTGAGGGAACTTTCCATTGCCGTCCAATTCGACATGGCTTTGCTATTGTCGGGGTGGATGAAATAATGGAGGGATTTGAGGGGCTGGAGCTTGAGTACCCTACAGGTGAAGGGGAGATGTTTCTGGAAAATGCCTTAAGGAGTACCTGCCTATGGAGAAAGGAGAACATCATGCTTCCAAACTGGACGCCGCCTCAGTAGACTCAGCCGGAGGAGGCCCCTCAACAGACTCCGCTGCCTCATTCGTCTCCGGCGCGTCAGCTGTCTCCGCCGCCTTAGCTGTCTCCGTCGCGTCAGCCGACTCCGGTGGAGGAGGCCCCTCAGCAGAATCCTCCTTCGCCTCCTCCGCGGCGTCAGCGGACTCTGCCTCCTGTGCCGCGTCAGCGGACTCCGCCTCCTCCACCGCGTCAGCGAACTCTGCCTCCTCAGCAATGGCAGAAGAGAGCCGCCGCCAGAGCGGCGGCTAGCAGTACAAGAGGTGGTGGGAAGAAATTCAAATTTGGTCCAAGCCTCAGGGCTCCTCCAAAGTTACCATATGAGAGGACTGACGAGGAAATCAAGGACATCAGTGATGCCGAAGTGCGGGCCCATTTTGAACGGAAATGTCCAGAAAAGAAGGAAATAGTAGATCCGGTGAAAGTGAAGCGCACTCTGGATGCCCTTCAGCGACCACCACCGCCTCCGCCGCAATCCCACTATGACCGCTGTATTGAAAGGACATATGATGAAGCGCGGCGGTCGGGAAGTACTACCAGTGCTACAAGACGACGAAGTGGGAAAACAATCCCCCAGCTCGGCGAATAGGAGAAGCAATCATGCCCCCCGCTCAAGGTGTCTAGCGATATCGCTAATCATCCGGGACTAGTGCCCGGTACCACTCTTGCTGATTACGTGGGCGATGATGTACAGTTTGAAAAGGCTGAGGTAGTAGCTCCCTTTATATACGAGCACGGGAAGCCTCTCGTCAAAAGTGATGATCAGCTAAAGCAACTACCAACGATGATGCGAAGATTGCATGACTGGTACTTGGAAACCTGCAGCAAGTCTGGGACCGACAGTATATTGCTGGGAATTAAAGATGAGCACGACTTCATTGGAGTTGAGGTGATGCCTGTTGAATTTGTGGAATTATTTCAGTTATTCAATCAAGACGCCCTGGACAAACAACTCATGTCTTGCTACTGTCTGTAACTATTATTTCTGTAATTAAGTCTCTAGCTCAGCTCGTTCACTGCATGTATATATAATTATCCTCGCTATATTATGCAGATTGAAGATCGTCGAATGCAAGAGAGGACAGATCTATGACATTGGGTTCATTAGCCCAAATACCGTAAATGAATGGACGGTAGAAAGCAGAGTTGAAGATACCGAGGAAAACTTGCTAAAAGCGTTCCTTCGACATCAAAACAAAAGGAAAATACTCTTTCCTTACAACTTCAAGTGAGTGCTACTGTCTTGTGCATATTCGGTTTCGCTTACTCGAGGTTAAGTACTGTAATTGATGAGTTATGCGTGCGCAGGTTCCACTTTATTTTGCTATCCATTAAGCTTGACGGGGGAGTAGTAACTGTCTTAGACTCGAAACGTAAAGATCCTAAGGAGTATGCGAACATGACTGAAATGCTCCAGAAGTAAGTTCAATAATTATCGCACCATATCGGCAAATTTCGTTCATTTGCTGATATGAAGTAATCATTTTCTTTGCCGGGCAGGGTTTGGAAAAAGTTCACCGGAATGGTTACAGGTCTGAAGAAGGAGCTGCGATTTACACACCCCAAAGTAAGTAGTACTAGCTAGTTCCGCGCATCTCTCATTGATTCTAGTTTCATCAATACCATTATCATGCTTGATTATCAGTTTGATTGAACTCTATTCTCGTAAAGTGCTTGTGGCAGGAAGGCGGGAATAATTTATGTGGATACTACGTTTGCGAGTTCATGCGCCACTCGACCTCTGAGCGGGGGTACTCTGACAAACAATTTCAAGTACGTAAACAATATTCACAATTTTATTTTATTACCATCAATTGTGTTGAGTTTCATTCATATATATATGTATTGACCCCCTTCTTTAAATTAGATGTAGATGATACGGGATGAACTCCTACCACATGATCGCATACGAGCAATTCAAGAGGAATTGGCGGGATTCTTTCTTGACCACGTCATACATGAAAAGGGAGAATACCATGTGGAAATTCAAATGGATTTTCGGTAGATGATGTCAGGGATCATAAGAGATGTTATATTGTATATATGTAGTAGCTAGCTTCGGATAGATATACGAAAACTTGTTGTTCGACCAAGCACGGAGAAAGATAGGTCACTTCTCTCTATATATGTTCATGACGATCTTGTATAATTAATGGTTCTTTCATTTGCTTACTAGCTAGCGTCGAGTTCTCTCTATATGTAGTAGCTAGCGTCAACCAAGCACGGAGAAAGAGAGGTCACTTCTCCCTATATGTATTAGCTAGCTAACACAATATGAAACCCCTAAACCCTCCAAAACCCCAACCCCCCCCCCCCCCCCCTTCTAAAAAAAAACCCCAGCGCCTGCGAGCTGCTGACGCGTGGCTACCTATTAGTCCCGGTTGGTGTTACCAACCGGGACTAAAGGTCCTCTTGCCTGGGCGCCCCACAGCGGCCACGTGGAGCACCTTTAATCCCGGTTCGTAAGCCAACCGGGACTAAAAGTGATGGGCATTAGTCCCGATCGTTTTGTCCCCGTTCCAGAACCGGGACTAAAGGCCCTCTGAAACCGGGACAGATGCCCTGTTTTCTACTAGTGTTTAGCTAAATTGCTAATCGTCAACAACGGAAACAAGGAAGTGAATACCTACTTCAAACTTGACTCAGTGGGCAGGTGGGTCTGCAGATCCACCACTGATGGGAAACTGCTATGCAGAGGTCCCACCTAATTGACGAGATCAAATCTGTCATGCATCAAGCAAAATATGTGCTCTAAGATCTATGCAGTAGACCAAAATTAGAGCTAACATATGGTATATAGTTGGAATCATTGCGAAGTAAATTCGAGATTAGATATACGTACATTAAGGATGAAATTAAGTAAAAAATGCATTTACAAGCCGATCGAATATGGAATGCTAGCTATAAACATGTTTAGCAGAGGTAGGCTTACTTAAGTTGTGATGCGGATCAGCACCATAACTTGCACATACCTGTTAGCAAATGGATCTAGCGCTCAGCTAAGGGAACTCATGGTTGGAACTCTGCGTATATATGCAGTGAAGTCTTGCTCCTTTCTATGTTTTGTATTATTATTAGCTTGGTAAGACTTGACAAAGTCTACACCTAGGGAAACTAGAAGTAGGATTCCGGCGATTAGGTATACTCCACCGGCGAAGTCTTCATGTGGTACAAAAAAAAGGTATACTCCACCGACTAACAGCTAGCTATTCGTTATACAATGCACCCAATTGTGAAAGGAATATGATAGCTTAATCAAGCAACCTTGTTGCCTGTAATTATCAGCGATTAGGTATACACGTTGTCAGCGAGATGTGTCATTATCTCACTATATTATATAGTAACTATCTTGCAAATGGTACCAAAACTAAGCCCATGTGATGTGATGCGATAGTGATGGAGAGCATTGCAAGTAGCCCATTAGGACAATAATCATTTTTTTCGAGACGAGGGAAGACTTTCTTCCTATATATATAGTCATCAAGTACAAGTAGTTATCCCTAGCCATTCATGTCAACGAGAAAAGCATTTAGAAACTAGCACTTGTTCTCTGTTCCGATCCTTGTCTGACTGGTACCAAACTAGAGTACAGTGCTATTGAAAATTTGTTTGACATGTAAAACGTTGGAACACAGAAATGCTTGATGCAGATCAAATGTACTCCCTCTGATCCAAGATAAATATCGTGGTTTTAGTTCAAATTGGGAGTAGTGATCAGCTGAAAGTGGGTATATGTATGATTTAAAAAAATTAGTTAACTTGTTTGACACCTATTTCGATTTTATTCATGACGAGGTAATTCTCCACCAGGTAGGCCCCTGACGATGTAAGGCCCGACTAAAGGCCTAGGCAGACCCAGGCCCATGTACGCTAAGTACCAAGTCAAGATCAGCAACAACGGGTGGGCCACCACTCGGAGTGGACATCAGTCGGTGTACAACTACCAGTCAGCTTACCCTTCAAAATCCGAATAACAATTTTACTTCCATGTGTGGTTGGTGATCTTCCTGATCATCTGTGTATCCCTTTGATTTTGAACAATGAATAAAGCACGCTGTTTCACTAAGAAAAAAAACAGTCAGCTTACCCGTCAGTCCAGACTTCTGTCACTCGACTTGTCGGTAGTCGGTTCTCAGATCAGTCCAATGGCCGGAAGCATTCTTTAGGGTGTACACATGGAGCTCCACTACCCTTTAAAGACCAAGTGTTACCAGCCGCTCCACTAGCTCTTTAAGACGTGTTTTTCTTTGAATGAACTTTTTTCAATTCGTGTTTTTCTTTGATTTTGTTAACTTTTTTTGAATTCATTAACTTTTTTTCAAATTCATGAGCCTTTTCAAATCTGTGAAATTTCCAACAATTTGGTAAGAAATTTCATATTTATGAACATTTTTAATAAAAAACAGGTAGCCGTTTTTTCTTTGAAGCAACACCGAAAAAAGGCGAGCATAAGAAAAGAGCGTAGCGCGCGGCCGAACGAGCAACCACTCTGCTTTTTATTGGGCTAGTCCATACACACGGGGACTGTGTGCTGCGGCGCTAACAGGCACTATAAGCGCCGACGATGGTCCCTTACCCGAAATCACTAGTTAATGGATACTCCTTGAAAAGGTCACCCCTATCTCCTCTGGTGATGCCTAAGTAGTGCACCCCATGTGCGGCACTTGTCACAATCAAGGAATTTTGATGCGATTTCTTCCACGCGCACAGGAGAGATGGGTGGATTTGTTTGTGCTTTTTTCATAGATTTATTTTTTCAAAATGATTTATCTGTTGAACAATGTGTCCAAATCATGAACCGCTTTCAGCATTGTGTTCCTCGGATTGAGACCTTCAAAACTATATCTACGTTGATAGGTTTCGATGAACTTTTTTGGGCGAAATCTCTGCTTCATAACAATACTAATCCGTGCTTCAAAACCCTTTTAACTGTGCTTCACTTTTTGGGGAAGCACAACTGTATTTTCATGCGAGAAGCACAACTGTGCTTTACTTTTTATGCAAGCATAAAATCACAACTGTCATTCACATGGAAGCACATCCGTACTTCACTTTTAGGGGAAGCGCAGTTGTGCTTTCACATGGAAAACACACAACAAATGAGAGCCGAGAAAAAGGAGAAGGAAAAACTAGAAAAATTGAGAAAAAAGAAAAAAGAAAAAAATGTGGAAAAACCATAAACCCAAAAAACTAGTCAAAAATAACAGAGAAAACCCGAAAGAAGATTCGCCACTTCCTTTGTCTCGTGTGGCTTAAGGGCCTCTTTGATTCGTAAGATTTCCAAAACGTAGGAATAGAATGGCGTGCCACCTTGAATAGTACATGATTGTAAGGGTGTTTGATTGTGCACAAGAAAACGTAGGATTTTTCAAAGATGTTGGAGTGGATGGAAAATTTTCAATGAAATCCAGTGCAAATGAATCCTAAGAAAAAAATTCCTATCATTCGCAATCCTACGAATCAAACAAGCCACGTAGGAAATATTCCTAAGGATTGGAATCCTCCAAAATTCCGCTGAGAATCCTTTGATCAAAGAAGCCCTAAGTAGTTGATTTCTTGGGAGTGAAGTGCACTATAGGTCCTCGAACTATTTCAGGGGTGTCACGTAGGTCCTCGAACTATGAAAATCGTCATCTAGGTCCTCGAAGTGCAGTAAGTGTGTCATCCAGGTCCAAAAACTGTCTGACCTACTGTGAACAGTGGACCAGTGAACAGTAAACCGATGAACAGTAAACCGATGACAGTTTTTGGACCTGGATGACACACTTACTGCACTTCGAGGACCTGGATGACGATTTTCATAGTTCGAGGACCTACGTGACACCCCTGAAATAGTTTGAGGACCTATAGTGCACTTCACTCATTTCTTGGTGGGCCAACAGTCACATCTGCCGGCTATTTAGTGGGCCTAATCTTGCGATGTAGGCTTGTCTTTTCTACCCTTTCATCATAAAGAATGTTTATCCCCACTTGAAAGTAGTGAATAGATGGGTGACTGGTGGCCCAACAATCGACTCCGGGCCTCCATACCTTTGGTTGGGCTCTTCATCCTTCTCTTCGGCACGGAGCATGCCTCGCCCATGGCGGCCGCGGAGACATTGAAGCCAGCTTCCTGGGATCGATGAATTGGCAGATGAGAAGCCACACCTTGATTACTTCTCTGTCATAACCATCTACAAATTGCACATCCGTACGTGCTGTAAGGTAAGTGCTGCTTCATTTACCGCGACTGCAGATCTGGTAGGATTTATACGTAGTATTCATCTGTACAAGTGTCTGTTACTCTGTTTTCCTACAGCACATTGGATTGTAACTATGGAGGAGAATTTTTTTTCCCCACAGCTGATTTACTTGAGGACCGACGTGTATTCAGTCGCCTTGTTTCATCACTATCTCATCCTGATTGCATTGTGGAACTTGTGGTACAGGATCCGGCAGGAATGCGCCACCTATGGAAATTGTCTGATGCTGGTTTGACTGATTCTGCTGGTGTTGATGGCATTGGAAATTCGTTGGTAAAGATGCATTCTCAAATATATTTCAGTAAACATTTTGATATGTACATCTACGAAAATACTAACGTAATATTTTGCTAGATACCTAACGTTTTCCTGTTCGACAGCATTGAGCAATGAGATTTGTAACATCTTGCAATTAATTACTCCCTCCGTTCCATAATGTAAGATGTTTTTGCAAGCTATTTTAGCTAGTAAAAACGTCTTATATTATGGAACGGTGGGAGTAGTGATTAGCAGCAAATTAAAGAGATAATCCGAGAAAATTCTCAGTGATACCAGACTGAACTAATTGAATGTTGGATAATAATGGGCAAGTTGTTGGAATGCCAGACAAAGGTAGAAGAAGATGAACAGAGGACATTTGATTATGGCGACGAACGCCCCGGCCGCCAAACGGTCTGTATGTTGACTTCTATTCAACTCAACTGCCGTGGCCACATACCACGCATCGATCAGTACAAGGGGAGGGGCTTTTTATGACCATGCTAGCACACAGGCACTAGCTACTAGCTACCACATCACGGCCACCACACACGCACGCACTACCGGCCTGAGTCTCGGCCACTAACTAAACCATGCACGCACTAAGCCAGCTACATGCACGGCCACAACCACCACTTGCATTAGGCTCTCAACGGCATCGAAGCCTGGTCATGCGGGCTAGCAACCCATGCATGCTTATGCCCGGCCGTTGCGCAACCTACATGCATGCCTAGCTAACCTGGCCGGCGCACTCGCCGACGGCCCCTGGCATACGCGCTGGACTGAGCACACACCCACACGCGACACATGCCACGAACTCGACCTGGTCTCGCTCATGCTGGTCGCCATCGTGCCCACGCTCACCACGGACTTGACCTGGACGCGCTCATGCCGGTCACCACCGTAGGGCATGGCTTATTCGCGCCAACACTCGTCACCTACAAAAATTGTCTGATTCTGGTTTGACTCATTTTTGCTGGTGTTGATGGTGTTACAAGCAATTGGGAATTTGCTGGTAAAGATACATTCTCTATATATTCCAGTAATTTTTTTGGGTAGAAACATCTACCGAAATACAAAGGGTAATCTTTTCCTAGATACCTATCTTTTTTCTGTTCAATAGCACTGAGATATGAGATTTGTAACATCTTGCAGTTAATTAGTGATTAGCAGGGAATTAAAGAGATAGTCCAAGATAAATCTTAGTCATATCCAGACTGAACTAAATAAATGCACTCTTTACCTTGCAAAGAGACAAAAAAAATCAATTTGCCATGATATATAAGATAAATTTTCCTATTTTCCAAAGAAACACATGTATATCATAAAACTTCCATCACGTTCAAATGCATTTACTAGCAAACATATATATTCACAAACTGAAGTAATCGACATAAGAGAGCTTCCGCCTCATGCTTTAATTCACAAACTGAAGCAAATAAGATGAAGCGATCGACATAATATCCAAAGATTACTACTGACGGAATAGTAGTAGCTCACTAAGCAGAACATAATCACAGTTGCTTTGTCTCACGATGGTGGAGAAGTCGTCAGGCCCAGTGGCGGAGTTTGATGAAGATTGTTGAGGGGGCTTGTCATAGTTGAGGGGGCAAAGAAGATAAGTTATGCACGACTCTTGAGAAATCTTGGATATTCAAGCCTAATAATTAGAGCCACACTTAATAGTTTTCCTAGAGTAGGGGGCAATGCCCCCCCCCCCCCCCCCCCCCACATGAAACTCCGCCACTGGTCAGGCCATCCTCGTCGCCATGAAGTACTCCAAGCACAGTGTAGCGCTGCATGCGACAATCACGTGAATGCCTACGACGAGGATGAAGGCCTCCAGAGCCCGATCCCAAGTTGTGCCGTCCTGGGGCCCACCGAGGATCTCCCCGAGTAGCATCTGCACGGCGCCACTCAACATAGTCGCCAGCGCTGCGAGGGCGAGCCGGCCTTTAAAGTGCTTCTAGTGTGTCGGTGTCAAAACCGGCAGATCTCGGGTAGGGGGTCCCGAGCTGTGGGTCTAGGATCAATGGGGAACAGGAAACAGGGGACACAAAGTTACCCAGGTTCGGGCCCTCTCTAAGAGGTAAAACCCTACGTCCTGCTTGATTATATTCGATGTGGATGATGATTACAAGAGTTGATCTACCTCGAGATCGTATGAGCTAAACCCTAGATGGGTATGCCTATGATTGTTGTTCTGCTACCCTCTACGGACTAAGCCCTCCGGTTTATATAGACACCAAGGGCCCTAGGGTTACACATAGTCGGTTTACAGAGAAAGGAATAATCACGCCAGGACACCTAGATCTGCCTAAAAAGACTCCTATCCGGACACGGAGTGGCCTTCAGCTCCGTCTTTACACGTTGCGTCTCGTCCGGTGAGTGTGTTAGGGTTTTTCGGGTAGGAAAACCCTAGAAATGGCATGGAGTGTCGGAAGTGAACCGAAATTGGCATGGATGCTTGCCATGGCTATGGGATGGTGTGTAAAAAAAAGGGCTCATTTCGTGCAGGTGGACAAAAAGAACTTCTTTCGGCGTACCCCTGCCGATAAATCCAAAAATAAATAAATCAGTCATCCATGCTCTCCATCTCAAGAATATGCACGATGAATACAAACATCCGCGAGTTTATTATAGGTGATGAATCGTATTCATCCTTCATATCCCCCAAATAGAGTGCAAGGAAGACCGACGCTTGTAACAATCAAAAAGATGAAGGTATTTAAGCAGGTGCAGGACTTGCTCGGGGGGCGAGGTGGGACTAAATTTTGTTAGACGTGATCGCGGCACGAGATTGTCGCGACGTGGGCCGGCCGGCGCTGCAATGCTTGGATGCCTTTGGTGTGAAAATCTTGGTGCTACATATCTGTCTGCTAATCCAGTGTTTCATGCGACGACTAAACACATAAAGATAGATTTTCATTTTGTCAGAGAAAGAGTCACAAGCAAACAGTTAGAGATCAGATTTATTCCCTCTAAGGACCAGCTTGCAGATGGGTTCACAAAAGCATTGTCAGCGAGAAGCTTAGATGAATTTAAGCGTAATCTCAACTTACGCAGTTGTGATTAAGGGAGGGTTTTTTTTTGGAAAAGGAGGTTAAACCCCCGGCCTCTGCATCAATCGATGCATACATCCATCTTTATTAATTATTCCACAAAGGTCTGACAAGAAAATACATCAAGCCACCCGAAGCCACCACTCACACCTACAAACTCGATAATGTGGAGTGCTCTCACCCCCCATATCTAAAACCGATGTCGTCGCCGATCTATCCACATAACGTATCGGGACCAACAGCCGGTGCAGCAGACTTAAAGCGCGCACCACATGCACACGTTTTAGAATCCAGAGGCCGCCATCATCCTCGGACCGCTGACCCATCTTCAAGATAGAGATCCGCATCATTCTTGCCAGTCCAAACATCCGTCGACGCCACCACGTTTAAAATTTGGGGGAGAATTTCACTTCTCCGGCCTCTGCATCAACTAGGGATGCATACGGCCATTTTAGTATGAGTACCAAGATATTTCTTGATAAGTGGTTCCACCACACATCAAGCTTGATCCTCAATAAATGAGGAAAAACCCCTGTGCATCACCTGTCAATTCTAGGAATTGAACCCGGGTCGTTAGGCTGCACAACCGCATGCCCAACCACTGAGCCAAGGCTCTCTTTGCATTAAGGGAGGGTGTTAAACATTGTAATATTTGTGCACGCTAGGATTGTAACGTGTGCCTCTCTCCTCTCTTCACATACAAGTCATAGAGATAGATAGAGTTGGAATCGTTTTAAATTTCTATCTGTTCTTCTGTAAAACGATTCTGTCTGTCTTTCTGTAGACCGACTCTGTAACGTACGTACGAGAGGATCTCTCTCTCGATCATCAATATAATCCTGCGGGCTCTCCTCTGGAGGGTTGAGACGCTTCATCATTGTTTACATCCCCATTATTTCTTGATAGCTAGGAGGATGGCCTTGTCGCCGGAGGATGTGCGGGCCAGCAGGAGAGTGACGCCGAGGAGCACAATAAGGTGGGTGGTCGACATGATTTATTTATTTTGACAAGATGTGATGTCCGTGAGGTGGGGACTGGCCGGCGAGTGGAGCTAGCTGCAGGCCTCGTATACCCAAGCAGATCGACTCTAGACTAGAGTCGTCGGTCGTCTGCTAAATGAGGTACACATATGCAAATATATCTTAGTTGGAAAGAAGCAGGATACTTCACTACTCGATCGGTGGCAATTTCTACTAATTAACCACAATCTCTATTTCTAATGGAGCAGTTGGTAGTCTCCGTTCCGGATTTTTTTCGTACCACCTCCCACCTTCGCTGGTTTTTTTTCGTCGTCCTCCCACCGTCCGGTTTTTTTCCGTCTCTCGCCATTGCAAATCAGCCATCGAGGCTCCCCTCGACTCCCTTGATCTGCTTCCTCGTTCGATCGCCCGGTTCACTCGGACGCACCCCAATCGATCACCACCCACATCTCCCACATCCTCCTCTTTTCGTCCCAACCCGCCTAGTGTTCCCACCCCCCTCCTCCGCCGCCGCCGTGTGTTCCCTCCGCCATGCTATTTCCCAAGCGTTGTCGCAATGGGCTCCATCGCCGTACGCCTCTCCTCCCCAATCGCTTGATGCGATGGGTCATGACGCATCCCCAGGCCCCGCGAGGCACGCCCACCAGCGCTACCATATCGGGCGGAGAAGAGGACGCAAACCGCCGGCGACGAGGCGGACGGCGCCGCCACGGTCGTGCTCGAGCGCCTCCGGGTACCCGGCATGCGCGCCGAGGCAAGGCGCCTCCTGGGCTCTATCCGTCGCCGCTTCGCCGACGACCCCGCGGCCGAGCAGGAGGAGTGCTTCCACGGCTTCAAATATATGCGAGTAGATTCAGGCTGCAGCACATGCTTCCATCACCTCCCTGTGTCGCTCAAGTCATGGGCTCCGTCGTGTGACGCACTGCCAATGATGTCAACCATGCTGCTGCTGCAGGGTTCAGTGCCGTCATCTTTGTCTGCATCGGGTCACGCTCCCAACACCTCATCCCCCCCTGATTCATGCTCGTTTTCTTCATTTTGGTTGTTGATCCGGATATTGGATGCCCTCAGACGAAGTACATTGTCAGTGTTGATAGATGATTTTTTTTCTCAACAGATGGAGCCTCCATCGTTATATGGCTGCTGAGATGAGTTGCTCAAATGATTAAAATTATGTTTGTGCTCCAGGTCTAGAGGAGGTAGAGGAGCTCAGTTTGATCCTAAGGATGGTATTGCTTTTTGTAAAATTAAATTACTTGTTCGAATCGTAATTTCAGACTGAGAATTTTTCTTTTCTCAACTATTCGCTATCTGTTGTACCTTCGATGTTTTAACTGGCCAATTTGAGCTTGTCCGATCACAGTTTCCTCAAGCATTGTATGGCCTTGCTGGAAATCAGATGTCTTTAACCTTTTAAAAGTTCTAATAGAAAAATTCTTACATTCTTTGTCTTACAACCAAAAGGAGATTCTACTTCATGTTTTGTCTTACAACCATAGGAGATTCTACTTCATGTTTTGTTTTACAAGCAAATATAATTCTGAATGTCATTTATGTTGATGGACAGTAAGTTATAATCATATGGTAGCCTCAAGAAAGTTCAGGACAAGAAGCATGCTACTGCTTTTGCAAAATATTATGTTCCACTGATGTAACGAGGTATGCTCATGATCTACAGTACTAATGCGCCTTACCCAGCAGCTTCTTGTCAATAGTTACAGTGCTTGGTTAAAATAATTATTATGCTCATTGTTAATTGTAGACTGGTTGTCTTGCACACACCACAAATGAAGGTTTTGGAACTCCATTCTCCAATAGTATCAGTGAATCAAACACTCCAATCTCTCTGAATTCTAACCCAGTAAGTTGTGATTGCATATTTTGTCTCAGGAGATATGACCAGGCTAGAGGGTAGATTCTCGGCGGCTCGTTCCTGATGCAAAACGTTACCTCAATCACGAGGACAGTTAAGATATTTATATTTTCACTGGAGTGTAGTTTAAGCAAGATGTATTGTAACCTTTTTAAGCAACATGTGGTATTACGTTACAGATTGTACTTTATCTTATCATGCTATGTACAAAATTGAACTAGAAAGTATATTTTTAGTATTAATTAAAAGCAGCTGATCCAATCTGTTATTTGTATGAATTTAAGAATTTTTATTTTGAAAGCAGACTTACAATGCTATATATCTAATCACTCATGCTCATGCTCTATCAGTAGTTTTGATTGATCTATTTGATAATTTAAGCTATCCGATAGATGTCACTGGTTCACTCATGCTCTTTTCTTATGTTGTTATTTAATCACTATGGGCTTGGATATTCTCTATAGCATCTCAATGATTCACTGCAATTGGCCAAGTTCTTCTCGATATTTGATACTGTACGAGAGTAGCAGCTGGACTAAAAAAATTACAACAATATGCAGGTACAGCAACCACTTGATGCTGAACCTTAATGTGTTCGCTTTATCTTCATCTACATCATTAACTAATCTCTCATGTTATTTTAACAAGTTCTAAATTTTTAGCTACACGATTCACAGTAGTTTCGGAAGCACAAATTGATGTGTATAACTTATTTAGGGTAACCTTTTGCTCCATCTGGTAGATATGTAACAAGGCAATATAGAGGGATGTAGAGAGCTATTTTTAAATACTCTCAATATTTCCATTCATGACTGAACATGCCAGATAATTAGATTCTGCCTCCTTTTTTCACTACACAACCGTTCTAATTCAGATAATGCAATAATGCATGCTGAACTCACTCATTTCAGCTGAGTCCATGTTGTCTATGTCTCTTAAATGTTGTAGGCCAAGATGAATTCCTCAAGTGTTAGATTCTGTAATGTGCCAGTGCGTAGAGCTTTTAGCATTTTAGCCTATCATATATTGTTTGTTAAAATAAACAGCGGAAACGGCCAACTTTAATCAGATATGTCTGCTGAAATCCACATTTGGATAATCTTTTCTCTTTTCTTAGTTTGGTCGCACATGGATCAGCTTAGTGTGTTTGCCTTTTTCACTATAAGCATTTATACTTGGGAAAAAAATCCCTCGCCACTAGCTCTGAAACATCAACAATGTCAGCGTCTAATAAAGAGAACTCATCGATATGATTGAACATGATACATTTGCCGGTGGTTGACTATGTATTGATCTGGAAATAAGTGGTTCTGCAATAGGAAATGGTACTTTTATATTCTTGATGATGATTATTTTTGTGTAAGAGAAATTACAATCGACAATCCGGCATAGTATGATCTGGATAGCTTCAAACATAGAAGCAGACATCCTATTCTATTTATTTCCATCATTGTTGCCTATACCATATTTAAATTTCTGCCTTTATTGTCCTTGTATGATGATAGCCCATTGGGAAATAAAATAAAGTGGGTTAAATACTTTGTTCCTTATTTCAAGTACCAAATTTACATTCATCGTTTAGTGGTTCGTCGAAATTCTTCTGCCTATGACTTTGAAATTGGCCACTAGAAGCCAACATGCCACCCTCTTCACAACCTCAGTCAGTGATTCGTTCAATTTAGTGGGAGTAAGGATGGGAACATTGATCTTTATATGGCAACGTTTCATGCTCATTTCATTTCTCATTTCGTTGATCATCAATGTTACTCCTTTGACAAATGATATTTACAGTACTTCTGGATGACAGAGTTTGAGTTCTATGTGAAGCTCCAAAAGGAATACCTGCAAGACTCCTTCAACTTAGTAAGATTGCATATGTCCTTTGTGCTGCACAGCTCCAATGCCTCACTCCTCAACTCATAGTGGGAAAAAAAATCTTAGGTACTCTGAAATTTATCTTTTCTTCCCCTCACGCTTTGTTAGGTAGGATCAATAGTTTATCTTATCGGTTGGAATTTTGAGAGGCCGATTGAGTACTGAGAGATGGGAATACTGAATTTACTTGGTTTCTATCCTATTCTCATATCTGTAACTAGATCTGCTTGTCGTTAAGAAGGGACGGCCTAAGGAGTGGAGAGATCTGAGGCAACCAAAATCCTGCATCTGCATGCTTACAGGCGTTTGACAATCCTACACCAGGGTCACATATATACGGACATTCAGCTGACAATCCTACACCAGGTTCATGTATATACGAACCTGAATCTGTATGCTGAAAACCGGATGTGGCAGTAATCCACTCATCAGGCAGAAGAAGAAAATCCGAGCTATACTCAACATAGCAGAATGTCTGATGTATTGCTACGGAAATATAGCTATACTAATACATAGCTGAATGTTAAGCTTGGCACTCATCATAGATATACTGATACATAGCAGAATGTTATTTGAATTTCAGTTATACAAGATTAACGAAAATGTTAAGCTTGCGCAGATGGTGCTGACTGTGGAGGAGCTTGCCCAGGAGTTAGCGGAGCCGGAGGACGAATATCAGCACGCCATGGTTGTGTTCTTACATGGTGCTGGCCGTGGCCATGTGGATGCAGAAGGCCATGACCATGGCGTTGGCCATGGACGTGGTCGTGCCGGTGGCTGAGGCGTTGAAGGTGCCCGTAGACATCCCAAGGGTGGTCGGTCGCAGTGGGGGTGGCCGTGGACCTGGCCACAATTAGTCCTCTCCCTAGACGTGCCTATAGTTATAATTAGTTGTAGCTGTTCCATGAATGTAGGTTCTTCTTTCTTTTATCGGTATAAAATCAAAACTTGTGGAATTGTTCTTGGTGTGGGTTTGATTTTGTCGCGGAGGCTCCATACAGGCTACCGAGTCACCATGGGCTAGGCGATAGAGTTCCGCGTGGAGTATCGATGCAGTCAGTCTTGTGTGCATGTCTGCCCCAACGGGTGCCAGTGTGGAGCACCTATCTGCCCTGACTCGAGGCCCTTACCCGAGGAGTTGCGTCGGTGCTCAAAACAGCTATTGGTTGTGCTTTTTATCTGCACGACTAAATTGAGATAATCCTGTTTGGAAGAAAAGGGATGAGTGTGTCATGAGATGGGGTTTTTTGTGTTGGGATCGCGTGTTACCTATCTGCCCTGACTCGAGGCCCTTACCCAAGGAGTTGTGTCGGTGCTCAAAACAACTATTGGTTGTGCTTTTGCTCTGCACGACTAAATTGAGATAATCCTGTTTGGAAGAAAAGGGAAGGATGTGTTATGAGGTGGGGTTTTTTTTTTGTGTTGGGATCGCGTGTTGAGGATAAAATCGTAGATAGCCCGTACCGTCGAGAAGCTTGAATTTTGAGGAGCATGTGTTGGGCGCCCGTTTGATGTTCAAACACTCCCGAACGTATGATTAAGAAATGAGCTTCGACCTTGAAGACAATCTAATCATTTGTCATTTATTTATAATGCATTGTTAGCCCGTAGCAACGCACGGGCGTTCTACTAGTAGATGTAAATATCCGACAGCAACCACAACGTATGCATTGTTCAAGATAGCACAAAAGTCACATCATCATCAATGTACGCGCATTATTTACATAGCAAATGCGTAATATTTCCTCCGTTTTTATTTACGGGTGAAGCTCGTCTAGTCAAGCAGATTCTAGAGTCGTTCGGTCCGTCGTCGGCGAAAGGTACTACAACTAAATGAGGTAGACGTATGCTAATATCTTGAAAGGTAGTACAACTTATACTGCTTTAGAACTTACTATATATTCTTGGTGGCGATTTCTACTATCACGCAGTAAAACTAATGGATTCTTCTTTCTTTCCTGCCAATCAATCCCTGATTATTAAAGGAAGGAGGTCAGCAGGGTCAGAGCATAATTATTAACATGCTTCATCTGCCCCTCAAAAATCACTTTATATAGAACTAGAAGATAGATAGACACACAACCCGCATACAAATCAAGGTTCATTTCTTTGCTCGACACGACCACCGCCAAATCTGTTTTGTATACTCGTAAACTTGAAATCATATCGTTTGTTCACATGGTACCTACTCCCTTTTCTCTCTCTATATATATACATAGGACAAGCTACTTATTCCTACGATAAGCCACCGGTGAATTTATTGTTGGACAAATCAAGGTGCGTCAGCGATGGAAGCAATGAGAGGCTGTCAAATAGAATTGCGCCGGACAACTTGTTGTTGCTCAGGCAGATATTATTGAGCCTCTTCAACAAAGTGATTGATGTTGGTATGCCACCGGTGAATTCATTCCTGGACAAATCAAGGAACCTCAGCGATGGAAGCAACGCGAGGCTGTCGAATGGAATTGCGCCAGATAACCTGTTGTTGGTCAGGCTGAGATTATTGAGCGTCTGCAACAAAATTACTGATGTTGATATGTCACCAGTAAATTCATTCCTAGACAAATCGAGGTGCGTCAGCGATGGAAGCAACGCGAAGGTGTCAAATGGAATTGTGCTGGATAACTTGTTATCGTTCAGGCGGAGACTATTGAGCCTGAGGAAAAAATTGGCTGGTATTGGTATGCCACCGGTAAATTCATTACTGGACAAATCAAGGAACCTCAGAGATGGAAGCAACGCTAGGCTGTCAAATGGAATTGCGCCGGACAAGCTGTTGTTGCTCAGGTCGAGATAATAGAGCTTCTGCAACAAAATGATTGATGTTGGTACGGAACCAGTTAGCTGGTTGCCGGACATCCACAGCTCTGTAAGGTTGGGAAACTTGGTCATGTCCGCCGGTAGCTGGCTGGAGATCATGTTCTTCTCCGCCTCGAACACAGACAGCCTGGTTGCCGATGTTGGTAAGGGCCCGGAGAACTTGTTGTTCCCCATCTCAATCCGGGAGATGTTCTTTCCTATCTTGGCCGGTAAAGTCCCGGTGAAACCATTGTTCTGTATCATCACAGTGGTCAACTTGGGTAATGACCATATCTTCGTCGGGAACTCGCCGGAGAAGCGGTTGTTGTAGAGCATGATGTAGTTCAGCAGGACGCAGTCGCCGAGGTTCTTCAGGAGCTCGCCGGAGAAGCTGTTGCCAAAGACGACGAGATCATAGAGCTTCCTGTTGGCGCAAAGTGAATCCGGGAGCAGGCCTGAGAGGTTATTGTTGCAGACCTCGAGGTTGCCTAGGGGCGAGTGCTTCCCGAGCTCCCGCGGGATCTCGCCGGAGAGCTTGTTTTCAAATAGCCTGATGTCTGCGAGATTGGGGAGCATCGCTATGCTTGCTGGAATGGTGCCTGTGAGCTGGTTGGTGTACATGAACAATATGCTCAGGTTCTTGAGATTACCAAATTCTTCTGGTATTTCTCCGGTGAGCTGGTTGGACGAGACATCAAGCTCTCTCAAATTCACCGACGTGATTTTGCGCGGTAGTTTGCCGGTGAGTCCATTGTTGAACAGGTACATGAGCTCGAGCTTTGGGTGCTGCCATACCCACGTCGGGATCTGGCCGGTGAGCTTGTTATCCGTCATAGCGATCAGTTGGAGGTTCACTAGGCTCGAGTACGCCTTCGGGATGTCGCCGGTCATGTTCATGTCAGACATCCAGAGGTAGGTCAAGTTGGTCAGCTTGGCAAACTCCAGTGGCGCCGGCGCCGGCGCGAACGGGTTCAAGGCCAGCGTGAGCTGCTCCAGCCCCGCGAGCTTGCTTATCTCGGCAGCTGGGTACGCCCCGGTGAACCGGTTGTAGTCGAGAAGCAGCGACCTCAGCGCTGGTAGCCCGGCCACGGCGGCCGGCAGCACGCCGCAGAAGTGATTGCTCGACAGGTTGAGGTGCTCCATCGCCAGCGACAGGCGGCTGATGTCATCCGGAAGGACCCCGTGGAAGGCGTTGTTGGAGAGGTCGAGGAAACGGAGATGAGAGCACGCGTAGAGCGGGGTGCCGGGGAAGCCGCCGGTAAGACTGTTGTACGAGAGGTCGAGGCGGGTGAGGCTCGGTAAGTCGCACACCGACTCTGGCACCTCGCTGGTAATGTTTAGCTTCGGCAAGGATATCCCCGTCACCGCGCGTCCGTCGTCGCTACAGACCACGCCGGTCCAATCGCAGTGGTCGGCGTTGGCGACGGGGTCCCACGACGCAAGCTGCGTGGGGTTTCCCCACTGTTTCTTGATAGCTAGGAGGGTGGCCTGGTCGCCGGAGGTTGGCTGCGAGCTCAATGTGCCGGCCAGCAAGAGGGCGCCGAGGAGCACAATAAGGTGGGTGGTTGACATGATTTTTGTGACAAGATGTGTTGTCCGTGAGGTGGGGAGTGTGGCGATTGAAGAGTGGAGGTAGATGGCCTCATATACACAAGCAGAGTCTAGACTAGAGTCGTCGGTCGTCTGCTTAATGAGGTACACATATGCAAATATCTTACTACTAGTTGGAATGAAGCAGGATACTTCACTACTCGATCGGTGGCAATTTCTACTAGTACCACAATATATGTAAATAAATATCTGACAGCAACCACAACGTATGCATGGTTCAAGATAGCACAAAAGTCACATCATCATCAATGTACGCGCATTATTTAGATAGCAAATGCGTAATACTCCCTCCGTTTTGATTTACGAGTGAAGCTCGTCTAGTCAAGCAGATTCTAGAGTCCTCGGTCGGTCGTCGGCGACAACACCAGTTGACGTTAACTAAATGAGGTAGACATATGCTAATATCTTGAAAGGTACAACTTATAATCCTTTACAACTTATTATACATTTTTGGTGGCGATTTCGACTATCATGCAATAAAACTGACTTGAGATTTCAGATTGATAGGACAACAACCATAATGTATACATACATGGTTCATCATACATAGCAGAGAAATCCACCGCCGACCACCGACCACCGGACACGGACACATACATGGTTCATCATACATGGTTCATCAACCCAACGGACACGGACCACCACCGGCGCTGACCGGCCCCGTCGCCGAGCCACTCCACCGCCGACCACCCTCCTCTGCCGAACGCCTTCCATCGCTACATCGCAAGATTCGTCTCTCGAGCAGGCGTCCTCCCCGCAAGCTTCACCCGAGCAGCGAGCCGGTCGCCACCACTCCGTCTGCCGTCCCACCTCGCAGGTCTGCTCCTTCCCTCCCCGTTCCCCCCCGCATGATCCTACCTCATCAGCGCTTCTGGCTGCTTTAGCTCCATGGGCGTGCCCCGTTGGAGATGTGGACTTCTTCATATACGCTATCTATAGCTGGCATTGATTGAGGCTCAATCTGAGATGCTACTTTTTTCTGCAGCAATCTGAGATGCTAGTGTCGCTACTGATGTTGCCTGCTTTTGGCCTTTTTAGACCTCCCAAGAATTTATCTTCTTATCTGATTATGCAGTGGTGAGATAGAAAGATGGAAGAGAGTACGGCACAAGGAAAGAGGATGAGTATGGATGCCGCCCCTTACCTCAGGAAAGTGGACCTCAAGATGTATTCTAGCCACTAAAACCTCCACTGGTTAGTGTTCGGTCCTATGTTCTTTCCTTGCATTTGGACTTTACAGATACAGTTTTAGATATACAATGTTCTCTTGCATTAGTAGTATGATTTATGGACTGTACAGTCTTGATGCTTAGACCAACTAATTTCTCAGTGGATGATACACCTACAAGTTGATGTAAGCACAAGATTAAGTTGATTTAGACCACAATTCTGTAAGAAAAAAATTAAGTAGAATTGATTCCCACCAGAATTGCTTGGTTCATTTGTGTAACTAAGGTAGTCCTTTTCGTCACTGTAAATAAAAAAATCACAAAATTAGCATGTGAATTAATCTAGTCATCAATCTCCTTACATGAACACTAGATTAACATCTTCTACGAGCTCATGTTTGAGAGAAAAAACTTCTAGAAGCTTATCACATTTCCAGACTGACATGTAAATCTGTTACAACACAACACGCTTTGTAGTTGTCTGTTTCATCAGAAGTTATGATTGATGTTAATTGCTTTTTGCTCTGCACATTAGTGTCTCCTCTGTTTGGTAATGAGCACATCTATGATCCAAATTGCAAACTACTATGACTTCATCCTGGCAATTTAATCTTACAAAGTTGATTTTACCTGCATTCAATCTTATTAGCTCTCTTGTCTTCCACCATAGTGCACATTCAAGGATTAAGGTTGAGTAACATGTGTAAGATAAGTTCTATAGCATAGTGCAACTCGTAACTTCCGTGATACAAAATTATTTGGTTCTCCCTGACAGTACACATTCAATGAAATATATGCTAGAATTTTTTATTATTTGGAGTCTTGTGAATATGATCATTTTAGTACCTTTTAACATATATATACTTTTAGTTGATTACTTTCATGCCTCTGAAAATTAAGCGATTCCTTCCCTACATTTTATCTCATTGTTATCAATGGAATCAGGGCATGGTTTGCTATAATTTTTTAGTTATTGGTGTGCAACCAAAGCATCAGATTCTAAAAGGTAAAGAAAAAATCAATTCTATTCTGGTGTTTGTCGCTCATGTGCGTTAGTGTGTGTGTGCACCGAGCCAGGCCTTTGCAGCTGGATGCTCGGCGGAGCACACGCTGCCCTGTCCAGTGAGGATATTCCTGCGCTCGCACCGAGAGGCAAGTGTGGCCACTGCATTCATGCATGTTCATTTTTCTACACGAGATCTTGTGATTGCCAGTGCAAACCATCTGTGTTGATGTTTTTCGCCCATCCTTCTTCTAGACAGAATTGTGCATGAATGGTGCGTGAGCTTGTTAGGATTGTTTTGGATTTTTTTTCTCAATCTGCAATGAATCTGTTGATGTTTCAATCTAATCTTCCAATCATGTTCTTCGTCTTATTTTGATCCTTCAGTCACAAAGTTCCTAAAATGAATTAAGTAGATAGATAGATAGAAACTAACTGTGCAGCTTTGCGGCCTTGTTTGACCTTGTGCAGGAAACAGAGCTTTACTATTAATTGTTGAACGAGACCATGAGCAATGCAGCCTCGACCATTACATGTTCGCCTGCGATTTTCAAACTAATAAATTTGGAGCAGAGACACTGATGATGTACACATACCAATCACCAGGTATTACAGATTTCCAACCAGCTGTATATGTTGTTGAACACTCTTTCTGGTATATGAAACTACATGAACTCTGAAAAAATGAGTTAGATGTAGTCACAGACTTTGGAAAGAGGCCATCCCATTTTACCGCATGGAAAAATATTTATGAGCTAACAATTGATGATATTTATAAACCTGTTTCACTATAAATAAGAAGATAATGCAAATCAAAAGATACTCAAGCCTGCATAGAGTCCATCGATATAGAAAAACCATTGTGGCTGTAATACTCAGTTACTCACCTAACAGAGTTTGATCCTGCTCACACTTATTCCAGCTTTCCGTTGCTTTTCTCAATTTGATCCATGCACGTAAAGAAAGGAGTTAGAAGGGGGAATTGAACACACGAAGAGAGAGAGAGAGGGGGGGGGGGGGGGGTTAATAGAGAGGAATCTTCTGCAATCCACAGGGCAGAGCACAATGTGACTTCCTCTACCCGGTGCAAACCCCTTTGCATCCTCCGTAGAGCAGAGCACAACCAACAGCTCTGTAGCGACGCAATGCTTCTGCTACCCGTCCAAAGAGTAAACCCTTCTTCATCCTCACCACATGCAGTGCAGGTCAGCGTCGCACCCCTTACTATTTTTCCTAGAACTGCAATCTCAATATGTTTATAGGAGTTTTGACATACCATGCTTTTGTGGGTCTGCTTGTGCACAAGCTCTACACCCTACAGATGAAGAAACGAAAATAATATCAATGTTGTAAGACTCGATCTACTTGTGGCACAGATTTTATAGAAACAGCTGGAAACTAGAATCAGGAACATGTATACTCGCTTTCCAGTTATCGTTTGAGCTTTGACCTAAGTCAGCAGAATTCTTTTTTGTAACATGGTTCTCATCTCTGAACACATGTTGTCTTCCTTTTATGTTAAGATTTTTTAAAACAAAACACATTAATTGACATGTGATTTGTTAGCTTTTTATAATGTTTTAGTTCTCTGAAATCAATTATTGCAAAGATTCATTGCTAGTGCTCCATGTTGTAAAGATTCAATGCTTTTAGTAGCTATATAAATCCAAGGTTTTTCTTTAAATGACTATCTCATTACATCCAGCAGCTTCTATAAGTTGTTTCTTCATTTGTACCATCTTATCTGTTCAGGTTGGCATCACACTGGAAGATCTTCTGGTCGACACGTAGTTGTACAAGTCAACTAGGATGTCTACATGGTGATTCTTCTGTTCATAGTGACAACACAATCAAGTGGGGTGAGGCATGTGGCCCTCTTTGAATAATGTAGCTTCACATGATGGCGGCGAGTCTCGTATTCAGAACATCCCATGATTACGGCAATGCCATTCAACAAACGGCTGAGCAGAAATATACAAAAGTGTGAACATGCCATTGTTTCCTAGACATAGCTATAGCGATAAGTCAAGCTCATACTGTTAGTGTAGCTTAGTTTGAAGACATAACATCTTATTGTCTCATGTAAATTATGTTTACCAATGTGGCTGGTTGCTACTGAACACATCTATGGATGTTGAGATCTTGAATTTTTAGTCTGAATGTGTTTGAGGTCTGCCATTGAACCTTGTGTGAAATGATGTATGCTGCCTGGGTGTATTGTGATTGGATATTAAATTGGGGATATGTTGCCCAGAATAGCCTAGATTGTTGTTGAAACAAATCAGGATGGCCTATTATCTGCCGGGCAAACATATTTGTGCTGGCAGTAAAACTGCCGGCAAATACATGTGCTAGGGCAGAAAAACTGCCGGGAGAAGTTTATCTGCCGGGAGAAGTAATCCCCGGTAGCCGTTCTCGTGGCGGTTCTATCTGCCGGGAGAACAATTGTCCCGGCAGTTTTTCTGCCCTTTAAAGAGCCTTCTCCCGGCAGTTTTTCTGTCCTTACATCAGTGTTGTGGTGTAGTCAAGCATGAGCTGCTCAAGCTCCGCGAGGTTGCTTATCTCAGCAGCTGGGTAAGCCCCGATGAATTGATTAGTGTCAAGAAGCAGCGACCACAGCGCTGGAAGACCGGCCATGGCGGCCGGCACGGTGCCCCGGAAGTGATTGGTCGTCAGGTTGAGGTGCTCCATCACCAGCGACAAGTGGCTGATGTCATCCGGAAGGACCCCATGGAAGGCGTTGTTGGAGAGGTCGAGGAAGCGGAGGTGGAAGCAGGCGTAGAGCGGGACGCCGGGGAAGCCGCCGGTAAGATTGTTGTAGGTCGGACAACGTCTCTGGCACCTTGCCGGTAATGTTTAGCTCTGACAAGGATATCCCCATCACCGCGCACCACATACCACGCCAGTCCAGTCGCAGTGGTTGATGTTGGCGACAAGGTCCCACAACACAAGCTGCATGGTATGGAGGTGGTTGTTAATGACCGATTTGTTGTCTTCACTGGTATGGAGGTGGTGTACGACAAAGGCAGCGACAATGGTAATGGCAGTGACAGCAATGGCAATGGCAATGTTAATGATGGAAAGGCTAATGATGGCACTAGCAGCTCCAGCAGCAGCAATGGCAATGGCAATGGCAATGATGGATACGCTAATGATGGCACTAGCAGCTCCAACAGCAACAATGGCAAAGGCAAAGGCAAAGGCAAAGGGAAGCGTGGCAAATCCAGTTGTTACATGCTTGGCTTCGACAGTATTATTACGACGGTGATCTGATTCAGTAAATCATTTTGAGTTTGAGACATATGTTGTACATCATTTGCTTCATGTCAAGTCAAGTCTCCCAATTGCTTTATTATTTTCCTTTGAATTCTAGTATTTAATATCTCGAAAAAAAAATCCAAAGTTGTATAAAGAAGGGGGATCAGTCCACGCCCCCGCAAGCTTCTCATCTCACACGAAAATAATAACAAGACTTATAAGTTACTATACAAAGAGATGTGCTCGGTAGCACATTGCGAAGATCTGGAGTCTGGAGAGCGCGTACAAATCACATATCAAAGCAGGCAGATCAGTTGTGAAAATGTCAACAAAGAAGACATGAAAAAGGAAACTTGGCACAAACAACCTAATCATGTAATACATTACCGGATAAACAGAATTAGATAGTCAGGAAATTTCAACAATACAAGATATGCAGCGCCTAGAGCAAACCTATCCATAAAATTAGTCCTCGGTTATTCGCCATGTATCTGAACCATGTACAGGTGCCGTCTAGAAACTGCTCTTCTGTTTCTAAAAATATATATTAGCATACACAGGATTCACATGTCCCTTGCAAATAATTTGATAGAATGCGAACCATCGTGACAACAACGGCAATGTGAAACTGCTGCACAGAAAGAGGTCTGGTTGATCTAGTAAAACATAAAAATTATCATAACTACATAGCAATCCTTCTCAACCATGAAATGGATATGGACAGAGAAGAGCATGTGCAGCAAAAGTCAAACAGTGCCACCAATTAGTTATTACAAACATATAATCATCATTCACAAAGCTAAAATGAGTTGAAGGAGATTAAAAAAAAGCTGATTTAGTTGTTGATGAAGATTAAAGAAAACTAAAATAACTGAACCAGAGAAGTTTGTTGTATGACCATAAAGGAATGAATATCAGATATCTGATAAAATGACACACCTTGCAGATGGCATAAGAAGCACAGTTAATGTAAACTAAACACAAACAATTGTGTGAACCCATATATGAATACAAACGATGGTAGAGAGAGAGAGAGAGAGAGAGAGAGAGAGAGAGAGAGAGAGAGAGAGAGAGATACCAAAATTACATACATGTACAGAAATTGCTATGGGGATAAGAAAGATAATTATATATTAACCTCGAGCTACCACCGAAGTCTAAAACACAACCCTGAACTACGAACGGTCCAATTTACAACCCTTAAGTTTCAAAATGGGACAAAAAAAACCCTAGAGTGGTTTTTGGTTGGTTTTGACCCGTCAACAGCTTAGTCAGCGCCAAGTCATACGCCATGTCACCATCTCCTGAATCTGAAATTTGCTTCTATTTTTTAATCCAGTGGGCAAAACTTCTTGAAACTTTCACGGATTGAATATAAGGTTGTGTGAATTTTTGAAAATTGTTTTGATTTTTTCTGAAAACATTTTTTTGGCCAAAAAAATGGCTCTCAATTTGAATTTTCGCTCTATTTTTTTTCTACTTGGCAAAACTTGTTGAGATGCGGCAGCAAGCAGGGGAGTGTGGAATCCTTGTCTTGTATGCCAAGTCTTGTGGAATCTCACTGGTATGTGTCATAGGTTGCCCGATGCGGCTTAGGACGGAAGCAAAAAAAGGGGGTCCTCAGCCCGTCCCACCTGGCCGGGAGTCGACATAGTAAGTATCCCCTGGTCCAGGACAAGATCACATGGTTGTCATCGGAGGAGGACGACATGCGGACGATTGGAGCGGAGCCACACTGGCTAGATCCAGCCGCCTTTCAGGCCTTCTTCTAGGCTCGCCGAGCCGCCCGCACCTCGTGCTACAGGGTTGTGTTCATGACTGCATTCAACCTAGCAAGCAGCGGGGGCAGCACAGAGATCGAAGAGACGCCCTTGTCCACGCACGAGCTCCTGAGGGCGACATGGAGGGAGAGCTCCTTGTCGGAGAGTGCCGAGCTTGAGCCCTCCACCGTGAGCGCGACTGAGTTGATTGGGTTAGTCTCGCTGTTGAAACCAGCCCTGGGGAGAGGAGGAGATGGAACGAGATGAGCAGTGGAGCAGAGTGGAGTGGTAGAGAGTGAGCGGACTATGGTACATCGGGATGGGGTATATGTGGGGTCAGACTGGCCAGTCCGACATGGAGGCCGTGTCCAAGCATACGAATAAATTTCTATGTGGGTACAATAGATGTACCAATCATATTATATTTCACAAATATACATAGGAACGGCCATGTGTAATTCTTCCTCAAATTCCTGTTAATTGGCTTCCATGAAACCTTCTACACTTGCGAAACATGATTCTTATCGATCATAATTCCATCTTAACATCAATCTGCAACCAGCATGCATGGTATTCAAAGACGCATAGGGATCTCCACCGTTGCCATTCCTTGTTGACACCCGACTACCATCCTACACACATTAGCACTCATGTTAACATTGCCGAAAAACAAGACTACTATGGAACATCACAGAGAGATCACGTGAAGAAATATCTGGTAGTTTACTACGTCAACGAAAAGTTTATTCAGGTTCCTTTTTCCTATTTCGGATGATTGATGGTGCATGCGGTCTATAAGCTAACTAAGCTTACATATTTCATTTATTTACTAGTAGAAATTCCAATTAAATGAAGGTAAATTTAATGCAAAAAAATATCCTAATGTGATGTAATGTTCCCCTAAATAGAACTACAGCAGTAAATTTTCATGTTAAGTGTGTACATTATACTCCAAAACTTTATGCAGTTGAGTTCCATTTTCGTCACCTACATCTTTTTCAGTAGCATAATATAAGGCTATAGGAGATTCTCGAAACAAAGAGATGACATTAATTGTCAATTACCTTCTTAACTCCTTTATAAATCCAAAAGCGTTAACTTAACCAAGGTTTAAATCAATTATGTTCTCGAGCCTGTTATGCCAAGAAGACCACTATTAGGAAGCTACACATGAATATACCACGTATTAGTCTGAGAACTGAAAAATATATCAATGTCAAGGTAAATGGAAGAAACATTACTTGTAGGTATCAGAGTTCCAAAGACGAACTGTCCCATCAAATGAACCTGTGATCAGCAATGGGAGCTCCGGGTGCAAATTGACGGCAGTGATACGTTGTTTATGCCCTTCTAGCTTACCAACAGACCCTTTAATCTCCATATTCCATATCTTTTTCAATAGAAAAAAGAAGCTCTATTGGAATATATCATATATTACGATATAAATATTTCATATATAGATAGAAATGACAACTTAAAAGTTTCAATTTTTGGACATATATCATAGTGTAGTGTATGGGCGGCACCTTTATAGTTCCGTCCATACAGCCGGTGATCAAATGATGCTGATTGCCCCGTTCGAAGTTGTCAACACAAATTACACCTCCATCTTTCCCATCCAATGTGATGTCAGGATCATCCTTATCGACACTCCATATCTATCAATTCCAAGCATTTAGAAAATGAAACACACTGTATGAATTAATCATGTGTATTTAGCTAGCTAGCTAGCTCTTCGTAAATAGTGAATGCATATTTTTCTCTTCCAAATTATAGATCATCATTTGCTAGGCTAAGTGCCTACTACCTGTAGCTTGGTAAATATACTACGGTGTCATTTGGTTCATAGGATAGGAATATCATGGGAATAGAAAAACCATAGGAAGTGAGATGACATGTATCTCAATTCCTATATGAAAAGATATGTCATGTGATTCATAGGACAGGGACTTTTTCATTGTGTCTATACTATTTTTTTCTTTTGAAATGTGAAGATTTGGTTTCTACCCTACATAGGAATAGGAATCCATTCCTACAAATCAAAGGGCTCCAACGAACATTTTCCTACAAATTTTTATCCTTCAGAATTCCTACAAAATTTCTGTAAACCAAAAGAAGCCTGCATGTATCCTGGAAGCGTGGAAGAAAATGAATTCAAATAAGGAAGCAAACCTTGACTGTGTTATCCAAGGACGCACTGGTGAAAGTACCCATGTTGTTTGAGTTGAATATTACTTGCATCACTATATCAGCGTGGCCTGGAAATTTCCGAGTACATTGCCAGTTCTGGTCCCAATCCCAGAGCTTAATCTGGTGATCTCCATCCTCGGATGATGACAGCAGAAAAGGACATGTTGGGTGCAGAGCTAGAGATGTAATGCATCTATTGTGAGCTTTGAGGAATTTGACTTCTTCACGTTCATCGTAATTGTGCACATGGATTCCCCCTTTGTCATTGCCGGCGAGAAGCCAATTCTTTTGCTCGACAAATGTTGCAACAAGAACTGTTCCACCAGCATTCATATGAATATTTAGCATGATGATGTTTGAGATAAGAAGTGTGTAAACAATCTAACAAGTGCTTGCCTGATTCCTCTATGTTTTCTCAAGCAATGATATTTTTTTCTGCGGATTCATCAACATACACAACTTCAGTCTGGTATATGACAAAAAAATGTTATTGTTATTATTAACCAACCATTTTATTGTAGTTCCAAACGTGAAGGCTTCCCTTGCTTGTCGTCATAATCCTGATTTAATTGTTTGCAGATGATATGTGAAATTGCTCCAGCTAGCTATGTAGAACTTGCATGTAGAAATTAGCTTGTAAATATGCACTCACCATGGCTCCATGGAATGGACGTCTATGGATGAAACTTTCTTAGCATTATTCGTGGTTATTATCTGATCCAATTCAAATTAATACACCAATGGGCCGGAATGGTCAGTCACGCGTCTCCATATGCTTATTTTAACAAAAAAGTATGAAGAGATGGACTAATTAAATGACCTCAATAGTTGGTCGAGTTGGCTGCAGACGGATCATCCCGGAGGAAAGCAAACAAAGCACAGGAAAAAGATATATGCCATATATTGATTAAAAGCCATTCATAAATTGTCTTTCCAGAGGAGAAAATAAATAGTCACCACTTGGACCTCATGATCCCCATTTCTCCCTTCCTTTTTTTCCTTTTGATAAAGGGCATTGTCTTCTTTGGTTTTGTTAAAGAACTTTTTATACTCCTGGGCAATCGAACCCTTGTCGACGTCCTGGAGGTCGTAGTTGCTCACGGCAACTGTTTGTAGTGTGACTGTGAACAACTCACCTCGTTTCTGCTGCGGTGGACTGCACATTGTGATAGTATGTGTGTACGTGCACCTATGTGGCACGATACCGCATAGTGGCAGATTCTCTAAGTACCTGTTGTCGGACTCAAGCATGAATGCCACACGGTCGTCTCCATTGTTTCTTAGCTGCAGCGAGCATGAGATGGGCTTTTTTGGCTCCAAAGGGAAGCAGAGGTCCCGGGGGTGGACCTCAAGAAGCTCATGTTTGATCACGTAGTATTGTCCCTCCTGATTACCACCCAAGTTCATGTTGTTTTCGCATTAGAAGAAAGCATCGACTGAGGGTGATATATCACAACCAAAAATGACACATCCTAGGCTAACCAAAACCTAATAAGGAAACAAAACAAATCCAATGGAGTTCGTACTTGACTAGTTCCTGCTGCATCCCGTAGTACTCTCCCTTCCGATTCCCACACAAGTGCATGCGTTTTCATATTAGAAGAACACATTAACTAAGGGTCAAACGTCTAAACCCTAGGCTAACCAAAAACTAATAAGGAATGGAAAAAATCAAGGATCTGCCCGCCTACGATTCTTGTAACAATGTATCCACTCTCTAGTTTATGACTGGCAGCTCTTCTGCCTTTTTTCCCCAAAAGAAGATGTTTATGCCCCCTTGATTGGTACGTACCTTGCTTAAAATATCCATTTTGTCGACAATGTCCTGTATGCATGGTCTTTTTCTTTGGTCGATCTCTACACACCTCATCCCAATTTCAATGCATAGTTCGACGTGACTGATGTGACAACCATCCAGTGATGGGTACATAGACCTGATGTATTCAGACGTCCATTTTCCATGTACCTACCACATTAGAAAGGAGATTAAATGAAAAAAATAAAGCATCTATGACAATATTATGTTTGTAAATGTAGTCCTCATTTTTTAGTAGATTACTTGGTCTTACATTGTCAATAAATCTCCTTGAATGTTTTTGATCTGTGGCTCGGGTGCAGTTTATCTCCCTTGTTACAATCTCGAGGATAACAACACCTAAGCTGTATATGTCTGACCGGGTAGAAATTTCCCCATTGTATAGATATTCTGGGGCCATGTATCCACTGGAGTGCATTACCATACGTATTTCATCCGTTAGAGAACACCAAAAAAGCTCTTTACTAGTGTATAAAAATTGAAAGTTGTACACATGTTTCCTTTGAGCTTACACTGAGCCCACGACACTTCTTGTGTTCATCCATGATTGTTTTTGACCACATATTCTAGATTGACCATGATCCAAAATTTTGGGCTCCATATTATTATCCAAGAAAATATTTCCTGGCTTTAGATCCGTGTGAATGACACGAGGGCTTAATTTATGCAAGAAATGTAGTCCTTGACAAATTCCCACAATCAGCTTGAATCTCGTATCCCAGTCGAGTAGACCAGATTCACCTGTAGACGTAAAACCTAAGGAGTTTCAGAAACATGAAAAGAATGTTTACAAAAAGATCTCTTCATCTGGAATATAGTAGATATTTTGTTTTCTAATAATGTTCAGTGCAGGAGTTAATAGTTGCACACTTGGGTCATATATTGGAGTGCCGTACCCAGATTATACGTGGCAAGGCTTCCGGCGAGAAAATATTCATATCACAATAGTGTTTCAGTAACTTCTGCAATAATATGTCTTCCATTGGACTGCACTAGTCGATTCCGTGCATCGCGGCAGAAGCCAACAATCCTTGCTAAGTTTTTATGGTTGATCTGAGAAAGACTCAGAACCGTCTCGGCGAATAATCTGTCACGTGCAACCGGCGAATCTGACTTGAATTTTACCACAGAAATAAGTTGGCCATCTTCCAAAATTCCCTGTTTATGTTCATATATAGTTATGCTGGCGACTTTCTTCTCAACTCATGAAAAGACCAAAAACACTGATTCGTAATCATACCTTATAAGTTGTTTGAAAATAATTTGTATTAATTACTTGCTCATCTGAGAACCCGTTCGTAATTTTCTTCAGATAGTCAAACGGTAGTTCCTTCGGTGGTTCTGGTGCAATCATAGCATTCGGCCTGCTTTCTCGGGTTTCACGTCTGATAGCATCAGGGTGCTTTTCTATGAATTCTCCGTGGGGAAACTATCAAGAACATATAACACAATTAAGAGATGAATATATAGAGAAGTACGCAATTCCTCGTCCTTACACAGGTTTAATAATAAATAATTATCTGCTCACTCAAAGTAAGCAGCATAACACCTGCAAATAGGACGATGTTGATTCTAAGAAAAGTTAAAGCAGCTAATTTGTGCTGAACCCTTTAATTATAATTTAGGACTGAATATTACATCCATCTTTACCTATTACTCCCTCCCTTCACAAATATAAGATGTTTTGGATACTTCAATATGAACTATGTCCGGACTGAAATGAGTGAACAAACACACTAAAATGTGTCTATATATATCCGAATCAGAAAAAAGAAGGAACATCTTATATTTGTGAAAGGATGGAGTATTAAACAGTTAATACTATCCGGGATATCTAGAACATAAAGGTTAAGGTCCAATATAGGTGTGAATGAGAGTTCAACATACGGAACTAATACTGTAAACGTCAAAAAATGAACAAAAAGTTGAGTGTTGCATATTGCTACATCTTAAGATTCACAAGCTGGAATTAATTTTGAACTAAAAGTTACAGTGAAGCAATTATAGCGGAGTCTCCATATATGAGGATTAGAAGGAAGAACCGCCATAAAAATCTTCCTTGTGTACCGTCTGTAGTTGAACTATATGAACAGGAGCTAGCAATCCAGACCGTATTAAAAATGTTTCTAAGACACAAAATGGAAGAGTCAAAATATTCATAAGCAAGGTCGAAGAATGAAGAAGGGTTAGAATTACTCAATGAATACGAGCTGCGAATGTTTGGTACATATGAATACGAGCACATGTTGTAATGGCCACTGAGATTTGAACAGTTGTGTTATAAGGAAGATTCCAGCCAGATGAGTTGTCAACATGTCCTGTTTTGGTATTCCTAACTGACCATATAGTAATTATAGCTTAGCATGTCACCTGAGATGAAATTAGAGTTCTGTATCAAATATAACGCGCAACATATGGATATGGGCACCGCAGCAGCTGTGGGCAAACACAGCTTCACCAAAAAGGCAGCCTCAATATTTTTCTTACAAGAGCGTGCCAACGGCCATTGGCTAAAACGGTTCTCCCGCGAAAAACCAAAATTCAGAACACGTTTGATTCAGACTTTTGTTCGACTTTATTCCTAATATTTTGAGTGCGGAACTTGGGTCTCAGTGTGACTTACACTGACAGACTGAAACTAAACTAACAATAGCTAATAGTTCCGGCCACGGCCACCACCACGAGCACGTCCACCACCACCACCACGGGCACGTCCATCGCCACTGCCACGAGCACCACTGATGTAGAATGCGGCCATGTGGGCCTCGATGGCCCAGAAATGCGCTTCCGCGGCGTCGTCCAAGGCTGACCATTTATAGGCTGTGGCGGGCGCCATTAAGGATGCTGTTGGGGAAGTGATCGGTGGCTGATGGCTGGTTGTCAAAGGGTGCATCTCATGATGAGAACCACTCCGGGGGCCTGCTTGAACGCCTCATCCCGACCTGCTCACACGCAAACCAGGAGATGATGGTGTGTGGCGGCCATCTCACGGTCCGCCACGAAAATCCGAGGGAGCTGGTGTGGCATTAATGGCCGGGTGCATGTCGCTGATTGCGCATGTCGCCGATGGTGCATGTGAGGATGGGCGGCTACAAATCGCACGCGCGGATCGAGGAGTAGGAAGCTGAAAATTTTCTCCAACACTGGGGTTGGATATGGGGCGAGCCCCAAACGGGCCTCCACAACATCTCTACTTGGAGACTAGGACCTCAGTTATGGAGCGGTCTCCATAAATTATGGCGAGCAGAGGGCATATGACGAATCCGTTAGTATCATTTTGAGATAAAATCATCATATTGGAGGTTATTATGGCGACCGAGTCCATATGATGAGTCAGCTAGACCCGCTCTAAGTCAGATGAAACAAAAACGGTAAGAAGATGTGCTATATATATTTTTTTTGATAAAGGGCACTTTTATAAACTCAAAATGTAGCATCAAGCGGATACAAAACATGATGAGCAACACCCGTCCTCTGCACAATTAAGATGCACACAGCCGAAGACCAACAATCTGACAAAAGAAAAATAGAAAACGACATATCGGCAGCAGTAAAGTCATAGACGACCGACACTATGCCTATGTCGAAGGAGACGGTGGACCGATCCGGAGGTTATGCTGCCACCCATGTTGGGTAAAAACCGCCATGGCCACCAGCTCCAACAGCATACACATCGCCTTGAACAATGGTTGGTACTCCATTCGATGTAGAATAGACCACGTACGAAGCCAGTGAGTACATCGAAAAATAACCCGCAGAGGAGAAGCGGTTTTGCTACTAAAAATCAAATCATTTCTACATAGCCAGAGCAACCATAAAAAGGCATACGCTCCCACCCTTATAAGTGTTGTGAATCTATTTGGAATACCGTCCAACCAATGACCAAAAATATTGGCAACACTTGTTGGCGGATACAAATTGGACGCTATTTGGATGACTGACCACGTAGAACGCACAAACTTGCACTAGAAAGAGAGGTGTTTTATTGTCTCATCATGAGTACAAAAACTACACTTCTTGCTTCCTTGCCAATTGCGATGGGCGAGATTCTCTTCAGTTAGCACAACTCCCCTTCGAAGATACCACATGGATATTTTATTTTTTAGTGGAATCTTTGATTTCTAAATTTTATTGTTATTATCCACTAGAACCTCTAAATGCGTGAACGCACGGTACATAGAGTCGACTGTGAAGGACCTAGATGTAGTGGGACTCCAGCGAAACTCATCCCGTCCTTGTGCCAGGTTGATCGAATCTAATCGGGATAAAAGATTTTGCCATGACACAAGTTGGGGGCCAACCAGGTACCGCCTGAAAGAAATATCCGGCGGAGATGAACTGAGCACTTGCGCAGAGTATCATTCTTATCGCAAACAGTGCGGTACAAAGCTGGATATTGTTCTCGGAGGGTCGCATTACCTAGTCACTTGTCCTCCCATAAACGAATCTCCGACCCATTTTTTATCGCGAATGATCCAAAATAGAAAAGGTGCTTCTTTGCCGCCATTAGACCAGCCCAAAAGTGTGAGTCATCAGGTTTTCAATAGGCACGCGACACTGCTTTTTGGCCTAGATACTTATAGCACAACAAGGTTTACCAAACGCCATCCTCAGTAAGTAGTTTGAACAACCATTTACTAATAAGGCCTCATGAATGCCAAGGAACCTTGGTCTTTCGGCCTACAAACCACACTCCATTTGGTCAGCCTGTACTTTTTTGTTTCATTATCTCCTTGCCAAAAGAATCTGGATTTGGTAATTCAGCCTTTGCAAGACCCCTTTTAGGAGTTGAAAAAAAGAAAGCATATAGAGAACCATATTTGTGAGGATATAATTGATCAAGACTAGTCGTCCTTCCAACAGAGAGCAACTTGCCTTTCCAACTGCTCAACCATTTCTCTAAGCACTCCTCTACATGTTCCCACTCCGCATTAGTGAGACGCCGATAATCAATTGGAATTACCAAATATTTTAATTGGGAACTGGCCTTGTGCACAACTAAATAGGTCAGCATAATCAACCGTTGCCTCACATGCTTCTCCAAAGCAGAACAATTCGCTTTTATGGAAGTTAATTTTAAGGCCTGATATTTTCTCAAAAGTTGAAAGCAAATGCTTTAGGTTTCGAGACTTTTCTAGGTCATGTTTCATAAAAAGAATCATATCATCAGCATATTGCAGTACGAAGAGGCCACCATCCACAAGGTGTGGCACTACACCTGCAATTTGACCATCCTGCTTGGCGCGACCAATCAGAATAGCTAACATGTCAGCAACAATGTTAAATAACATCGAAGACATGGGGTCACCCTGACGTAGTCCCTTTTTTGTCTGAAAGTAATGGTTTTTCTACGTCATCATTGACTTTGAAAATAGCCACACTACCACTAGTAACAAAATTTTGGATCCACTGACACTATTTATCGGAGAAAGCTTTCATTCTTAGGGCCTTAGGGCCTGTTGAAGGAACGACCATTTGACCTTGTCATTGGCCTTTTCAAAGTCAATCTTGAAAACTACTCCACTCATGTTTTTCGGTGCATCTCATGGACGGTCTCATGTAGGATTACTACTCCATCAAGTATATTTCTTCCTTGCTTGAAAGCCATTTGAGATGATCGGGTGACATGGTCTGCAACCGTGTTGAGCCTATTAGTAGCCACTTTGGTGAAAATCTTGAAGCTGACGTTAAGGAGACATAGGATATCCTAATAAGATGCTAAGGGCATCTTCAGCACAGACCATTAAAACTGACACGTTATTCGTCCATGGATGCATTCGGGCGCATCCGCGGAGAGAGATACAGGAGCCGGTCATTGAACCCTATCCATCAAATTTCTGGAGACATTTCAAATGGAAGTTGAACAAACCGGGCAAATTTTCTTGCACCGAACGATTTTCATTCAATTCGGACCAAAGTCATTACATTTTCAACATATTTCAACTAAATCAAAACAGATGACAGTTTTTAAACCTAGTATAATTCTTCGCCGGACGTGGAGGCATAAGTGTTCCACGTCCTATTTTCCCCATATGCGGCAAGCTCAACGGTCGTGAGCTCCAGGAAGTGAAACTACAGGAGGGGAAGAATAGGACATGGGACACAACCCACATGGGACAAGAGACATGCCCATGTCCGTGTCCCACCACGTACTATATTCCTCGGCAGAGTTCGCCATGTGGACGGTGCCGTACGTGGACGAGACGGTCTTGTGGTGGTTGCAGTCAGGCGCAAACCACGCGGGCGGGGCGACTGTCCCAGAGTTGGCAACGTACGCAATGCTTGTGCCTCCTCTACATCCGCCTCCTCGTCGATCTCTGTGAACATAGAGTCAGTCTCAGCCCGTAGGAAGCGCAGCCGCCCTTACTCACAACGGATGTTGCAGGTGCTGCGCATGGACTGGTATAGCGTTCGTTGCTCATCCAGGAAGCCCGGATCCTCCTCGACCTTGGTTGCGACGGCATCGTTGTTTGCCTGCTCGCCGGCGATTTGCCCCTCCGTCATCTGGTGCACTTTAAAGAGACGAAAGTTGTAGCATTGGTCCTCTTGCGCCTGCCAGAACAACGACGTGTGCCGACTGTTCTTCCACCATGATGGCATTGAAGTGTGTCGAGGCACACTCCATGGAGAAGCCAACATGGACCCGCACGGGTGGGGGAGCAGACTCATCGTCGGACGCCTCCTCCGTCATCTTCTCATCTTCGCTGAGCCGTGTCGAGCTCGCCGGCAAGCCAGACTATATCCGCCGCGCATGACCGGCCTGCCAGTCGGCGGCAAGGCTGGCCAACTTGTGCCTCTACTATGCTGAGAGGCTCTCCCACATCGCTCTAGATCTCCCGGTCATCGCGGAGGTGGTGTGGTGGGCCTGGCCACATATAAATACCGGACACCGGCTAGGCCAACCGGCCGTCTGTTTCAATGCGGGAGACAAAGTGGGTTTCTCGGCCGCGCATGTTTAATGATGTGAGACAGACGGATGGGCAGCCGGTTCTTTAGAGAGTCTCACGTCCCATCCGGTCACGTCTCTCCGTCATTGAACAGGCGTAGAGACCAGGATGCAGCACGGAGGACGCTCTCGGCCAGTGTGTCGTTTCAGTGGCGGCTGTAGTGAACGGTCACGTCTGCTCTGCGCCAGCATGAATGCGGCGTGGGGAGCGAGGTGCATTCGCTGGGAGATGGCCCGGGCGCGCGAGAGGGTTCTGCTGTGGGACCGGAGTTTCGGACGCGTACGTGACGGCTGTCCCCCGACACTCCAGTCCAGATGTCCGTAAACCTCCCCTTGGTTTGCATCCGATTTGTGAGATTTCTAACAATCATATGCGTCGACGGACCGACGATCTACTGTGTTGGATGGCAAAATGCGTCCGGACAGCTTGGTCCATACGCACACAAGTGTTTTGAGAACCCGCGTTTCTTTTTGTGAGGGAGAGAATCCGCGTTGAAGATGCCCTAATTCCTTCCGGTAGTCCGAAGACTACAACTGCCCCCGCGTCCCATCGCCGACGAACCGGGCACAACCATGCAAACATCAGGCGTGCCATTACTGTAGGAACACCATTACGGGACCGGTCACTGGTCACCGCATGTCACTAGAGCCTGGTATCATCGGCGGGCGAGGAAATGTCTGTCACTGTAGTCTGTACTGGTAGCCCCACCTGTGCGCCTCTTCCCGTTAACAACCAGAAAGTGCAGTCACATCTTTTAGAGTTTGGGAAGCTTTGTCTTTATGAGAACTAGATGATACCCCACGCGTTGCTGTGGAAGTATGAGTAAGCCTTTTGATTTGGATATGGGGGGAATTTATCAAACATGAATAGATGAGCATGATCCAGATAAAAAAACATGTTTTCAATCAAGATAATCTTTGGTTACTCCCTGCCAAATAAAAAAGTTAATCATGTGATATATGAAACCAAACTCAAAAAACAGTTTCTACGGTAAGAGCAACAATCCTTAATGTGCGACGAAATAATATGTTGTTCTGACCTTTCAGTATATATAACTTACAGTACAAAATAAATTATTTTGTGCTCAAATATGTTGTTCTGACCTTACAGTATAAAATAAATAATATGTTGTTCTGATCTTCCAGCATATATAACTTACAGTATAAAATATATTAAAATTGTTTTTACCTTTGTAAAATAAAAAAAGGTTGCGAAAATTCAGTATATTTGAGAACAAAGTTTCCTGAATAATCCACATATGCAGCTTCAACATGGGAGAGTATGTCAGAGTTGCACTGGCGCCATCTACTTTGCATCCACTTTGGATGCTCATCGAGAAAGCTCAGATAATACTATGACTGCGTACTGGTATACTGCCTTTTGTGGGTCAAATACCAGGAAACATATATAATATCTAATTTCAGTGAACTCAGTCCAGAGATCATAAATATTTGATTGCTAGCTACACCACCTCATGGGCCTGCACAAAATTCAGTTTGAGGTAAAACATAAGAGTTTTCAGTTTCAGTTGCAGGCATTATGTTGGTGGGCCTGCACATAGTCGAAGAATAAGAAAGATACATGATAAGATTAGTAATAGATCTAAGATAATACGGTGGAAGTAAAACAAAAATTACATTATGTTGGAGATGAATGGGCGTTTGTGTACAGATTACCTGACGGCGTCCATATGGGGCCCTAGTTGTTCGAGACAAATCCGCGTTTGTGGATGGATCACTTGACGAAGATACATACGGGTGGCCTGACATGAGGCGCCCGAATATGAGGATGGATCATGACTGCCGGGGCTGGGGGTAGGAGGACTGCTGGGGCCGGTGAAGATGGACACGGTGTATATGCTTCACCATCAATCAACAGATTCACCCGTGTGAGATGGCCATGGCTCGTATGTTTGCCCACCAGGGCCCCGCAGAGAATGGAAGCCTTGCCAGCGATGGATGGCATGCCAATAGGCAGACTTGTGACTGGAGCAGATTGGGACGGTCGTGGGAATGTAGAAGGAAGCAGTGGCCATTATTGTCTATTTTAAGGGGAAGTGGCAGAGTGGAGAAAGGAATTGGAAGGGAACGGAGGAGACACAGTCGGGTGGGCTTTTAATCAGTTTCAGGAAGGGGAATCAGTGGTTTTTTTTTTTTTTTTTTTTTTTTTGAGACATAAGGGGAATCAGTGGTGATGTGATGCGTCGCACAATAGGGCCACTAAATCTGAGGCCCGGTAAAAAAATCGAGTACTTATTGTTCGTAGTGATGTGGGTTGCGACTTGCGAGAGCGCTCAATCGAGGGAGGTTGTGGTGGGTCCGGTCTGTGAGCCAGTAACAAAATACATGACATGGCATTAGAGTCGATGTGGAAGCGCTGCAGATGTGGATAGCTTGCATGCAAAGAGAAATAGGATAGTGGGGATGAACTATTTAGGTATTATAGATTATAGATAAATGTACTCGTCAGCTCATACCGCTCTTTGCCAAATACATTTGGTATCTCTATTTGGAAGAGGATTGGAATTAAAAATCTTAGTCCGGCCAGCTGCAGAAGTGAGATATGTTGTTCGACCATATTAGTAACCCACATATTGTTTTCTCCTAAATTCTTTTTCTACGCCCTTTGATTTTGCTACGGCAGCAATAGGAGTGAAATGTGGTGGAGGGTGGGGTTGGCCATCATAGTTTTGAAGTGAAATCTTCTTTTACATCCAAGCAGAAGTGGAGCAAAACATGCAAAATTCTTATTTTAAGTCGCGATGTAGTTGACTATATGATCTTCAAAACATGCTTGGATGCAGAGGCAGTAGACTCGCTAATTCCCATAAATCGTGTCCACAAATTTCTAATGAACCATCTGTTATGTTGTGATTGAAATACATATATAAGTAATGGAGTGGAGCGGAGACCCGTGGCTGGGAGGCTCCCCCCAACCCCCCCCCCCCCCCCGGCAGCGTGCAGAGTATGGATCAGTCTACTATATATATCATTTGCAAGCCGCCACAGCGGATCGTTGTTGTAGGAGTTTTCCACGTTAAAAGCTTGTGTCTAATACCATCTAATTAATACTAATGGTGTTACTAATATGTCGACATCCTGTATATTACCCTGTCGCCCATCCTACGTCCCCTCCACCGCTCCTACGGGGATGACCTTCCCCCTCCTTTTCGCTGGTGGCGGCCGTGATAGGGAGCAACGCTGGCATAAATCCAGCCCCTCCTCCACTGGAACGTCGAGCCCATGCTCCCCCTTGGAGTCCTACTGGCAGGCACTCTGTGGCGAGCTCGCTTGCCCCTCGCAGCCCCAACCACCATCCTGGCCCCCGCTCAAAGATCCACCATGTCTTGCATGACGGTCTAGCGGCGCCTGCCCCCGAGGCACCTGTTGAGGCACCCTAGGAAATGGCCCGCACGAGGAAGTATCAGCGGCCTCACAGGCGGCGTTCGCTGGCACCCCCTCTCCCCGCGAACCTAGACAACACATGCCCCGGGTGTCTCTGCCCTCACCACCCATGCTCTGAATGCAGTCGCGACATCCGTTGACTCGCCGCTTCTATGATCACATGCCTCGTGACTACACCGTCCCCAGCTCATTAGATTCTACCAACGCTCCCGCCAACAAGCGATGCAGCGAGCCTTCCCTGTGCACCTCACCGTCTTCTAGGGACAACTTGGTAGCCGAGTCATCCCGCGTCCTCGGATCTCGCTAGTCTACCTTCATCCCGCCCTTGGTTGCAACCACCCTCTCTGCAACTTCTATCGCGTATGTCATGCCCCTTTCCAGTAATCCCTCTCGTCATCCGCAAGGATTTTTCTTCTTCCTCGCTCGCTCACTTAAGATGATTGCGGACGAGGAGGAGCTCCAGCAGCACGTCCTGATTGCCACCTTGCCTGGCAACCGGTCAAGGCTTTCCTATGAGGAGGACGTTGTCGTCCTTTGCCGCAAGTTCCGCCTTCCTGTCCACGAGGTCTCGCTGCACCGACACCTCCACAAGGACTTCTAGGCCCGGTTCTTGTAAACCAAGCTACACACTCGTGTCGTAGTCGGCAACGATATCCACATTCCTGGCTGCCACTCTACCTTTGGAGCGGCACTGCCGGTGCCAAGCCGGTTGACCTATGCATCAAGTTCCACGTCGAGATCACAGTCATCCCTGACAATGCCTAGTGGCACTCCTCCATCGAGACCCTTCTTGCTCCGTTCTGTGAGATCGAGGACCTTTCCCCAAAGACATGCAATGGCTTGGACTTGTCGGTGTTTGATGTCTACTACATAACTTGTTCTTGTAGACTCGTGTTGGGCCTCCAAGCACAGAGTTTTGTAGGACAGCGGCAATTTTCCCTCAAGTGGATGACCTAAGGTTTATCAATCCGTGGGAGGCATAGGATGAAGATGGTATCTCTCAAGCAATCCTGCAATCAAATACAAGAAATCTCTTGTGTCCCCAACACACCCAATACAATGGCAAATTGTATAGGTGCACTAGTTCGACAAAGAGATGATGATAAAAGTGTAGTATGGATAGTAGAAATATATTTTTATAATCTGAATAAATAAAAACAGCAAAGTAATAAAAGATAAAACGGAGCACAAACGGTATTGCAATGATAGAAAATGAGGTCTAGGGTTCATACTTTCACTAGTGCAATCTCTCAACAGTGCTAACATAATTGGATCATATGATTATCCCTCAATGTGCGACAAAGAATCACTCCCAAGTTCCTATTAGCGGAGAACATAAGATAGAAATTGTTTGTAGCGTACGAAACCACCTCAAAGTTATTCTTTCTGATCAATATATTGGGCTATTCCTATAAGTGTCACAAACAGCCCTAGAGTTCGTACTAAAATAGCATCATATGACACACATCAATCAACTCTAATGTCACCTAGATACTTCAATGTCACCACAAGTATCCGTGAGTTGATTATACGACATACATCAAACAACTTCATAATCATAATATTCAATCCACACAAAGAACTACAAGGAGACCCCAAAGTTTCTATCGGAGAAATGATAATGAAAACGTGCATCAACCCCTATGCATAGATTACCCCAATGTCACCTCGGGAATCCGCGAGTTGAGTGCCAAAACATACATCAAGTGGATCAATATGATACCCCATTGTCACCACGGGTATTCATTATGCAAGATATACATCATGTGTTCCCAAATCTGAATATTCAATCCGACAAGAACAAAACTTCAGAGGGAAAAAATTCAATTCATCACAACAAGGATGGAGAGGGGAGAAACATCATATGATCCATCTATATTAACAAAGCCCATGATACATCAAGATCGTGACATCTCAAGATCACAAGAGAGAGATCAAACACATAGCTACTAGTACATACCCCTAGCCTCGAGGGTGGACTACTCCCTCCTCGTCATGGTGGCCGCCGGGATGATGAAGATGGCCTCCGGTGATGATTTCTCCCTCCGGCAGGGTACTGGAAAAGGCTCCAGATGGTATTTGAGGATACAGAGGCCTGCGGCGGCGGAGTCCAAGTTCTAGGTTAACTTTTAGGGGTTTCTGTATATATAGGATTTTTTGGCGTTGGTTTCACGCGAAGGGGGGCCTCAGGGGGGCCACATGGCACTTGGGCGTGCCCAGGGGGGGCGTGCCCAGATGCCATGTGGTCACCTCCTGACTCTTCTGCTCCTTCCACGAAGCTTCGGGGGTCTCTTTTGGTACAGAAAAAATCGTCAAAAAGTTTTGTCCAATTCCGAGAACTTTTATTTCTGCACAATAAACAACACCACGGTAGTTCTGCTGAAAACAGCGTCAGTCTGGGTTAGTTCTAATCAAATCATACCAAAACCATATATAATTATTATAAATATGGCATGAATACTTCATAAATTATAGATACGTTGGAGACGTATCAGTGTTGAACTTGATAGCGTGGATGGCAAACCCCGACGCCATCCCGAGACACACCGATCTCCTTCTCCCCGCGTCGGACAACCTTCTCTCCGGCGTTAACCTCGACCACGCAGCATGCTTCGCCTTTCCATTTTGTGTTGTTTGGTCCCAATATTTGTCACTTAGTCTAGGGATTACCGGCTCCCTCCGCGATCTAGTATGCACCCATCCGTGTCGGCCACCATTGATAGCAGTGACCGATTGCGGCCGCTACCACCTACATGTCCACGGCTCCTTGAATTCCCACATTATTTTGGAAATGGGGGCTGGAGGCGCCGTCGTAGACTCGTCTAATCATGGTTTAACCCCCATCCAGCGACTGCTTACCCAATTTTCGGTGGCATGGGAACATGCGCCCCACCCGTTCTCAATTGTTGCCACTGCACTTGGGACCATCAGGGCACAACGCTTCTGTTCCCTTCAGGATTTGGACAAAGTTGGGGGCCCATCGTCTAACTAGTTGGTCGGATGATCCACCGACAGGACGCCCCGTTCCTCTGTTGCCCTGGGCTGCCTAGTGCGGCACCTTCAAATCCGATGGCCACCAACGGTTCCCTGCTACTTGTAGACTGCGTTGGATTTTTATCCCCGAAGAGGAGAGGATGATGCAGCATAGTAGAGTAAGTATTTTCCTCAGTTAAGAAACCAAGGTTATCAATCCAGTAGGAGAACCAAGCAACACCATGTAAACAACACGTACACACAAAACACAAATCCTCGCACCCAACGCAAACGAGAGGTTGTCAATCTCTCGGCGGTTAAGTAGCGAGATTAAATGGTATATGATAGATTGATAAATAAATAAAAGATAAAAAAAGTGCAGCAAGTATTTTTGGTATTTTTGTATAAGTAAACAAGATAGATCTTATGATAAAAGTAGACCCGGGGGCCGTAGAGTTCACTAGAGGCATCTCTCAAAAAAATAGCATACGGTGGGTAAACAAATTACTGTTGGGCAATTGATAGAAAAGCAAATAATTATGACGCTATCGAAGGCAATGATCATGATATAGGCATCACATCTAAATCAAGTAGACCGACTCCTGCCTGCATCTACTACTATTACTTCACACATCGACCGCTATCCAGCATGCATCTAGTGGATTAAGTTCAAGAGAACGAAGTAATGCATTAAGAACGATGACATGATGTAGTCAAGATAAACGCAAATAAGAATTCATCCCAACTTGTTTTTCTTAATGGCAACAATACATGCGTGTCAACTCCCCTTCTGTCACTAGGACTGAGCACCGCAAGATCGAACCCATTACCGAGCACCTCTTCCCATTGCAAGAAGATCCAATCTAGTTGGCCAAACCAAACAAAAACTTCAGAGAAGAAATACAAGGCTGTACTAAATCATGCATAAAAGAGATCAGCAAAGAACTCAAATAAAACAAGGATAGATCTGATCATAAACTCACAATTCATTGGATCCCAACAAACACACTGCACAAAGTCATTACATCGGTTGGATCTCCATGAAGATCATGGAGACCTTTGTATTGAGAATCACAAAGAGAGAGACAGACATCTAGCTACTACCTACGGACCCGTATGTCTATGGTGAACTACTCACGCATCATCGGAGAGGCGGCAAGGTTGATGTAGAGCCCCTCCGTGGTGAGTTACCCCTCCGGCGGAGTACCGGAGAAGGCCTCCAGATGGGATCTTGCAAGAACAGAGGCTTGCAGCGGCGGAAAAAGTATTTCGTGGACTCCCTGAGGGTTTTAGAATTCTTCTGAATTTATAGTGGTGGAGGTAGGGCAAATGGAGCAAGGAGGGGCCCACATGGCACTGGGGCGCGCCCCCCTCCTTGGGCGCGCCCTGGTGCCATGTGGGGCCCTCCAGTCGTTTCTTCCTTGGCCTCCAAGTTCCTGCTGATCCTTATCTCCAGAGAAAAATCTCCAAAAAGTTTCGGGATGATTCGATCTTATCTGATATTGATTTTCTGTAAAACAAAAACAGAACAGAAAACAGGAACTGGCACGTGGCACTAAGTTAATAGGTTAGTCCCCAAAAATGATATAAAAATATATGAAATGATAATAAAAACATCCAAGAATAATAATATCATAGCATGGAACAAGCAAAAATAATAGATACGTTGGAGACGTATCATTCCCTGCTTGACCTAGTCTCCCCTCTATCCTTGCCCCTGGCCGTACAAGTTCCCATTGGCTTCCTCGATCCTCTCAGTATCGACAACTGCCATAAGATCATGCTAACCTCTCTATTTTCCGAAACTGTTATCCGCAAGGCATCCAAAGTTATCTCGGTCCCCTTCCCGTTGAGCCCTACTACCTCCACTTTGTAGGCCTGCCCAACCCGATGCGTGGTGGAAGCCCTAGGGACATTTTCAAGCACGACATCTGTGAGGCCTTTGCCAATTTCCTGCTCTTAATAAAGCTTGCATCACCCTCATCCCTAAGAGCCCCGACGCTCGCTCACTAGCCGACTATTGTTGGATCAACCTTATTTCCCTCATTGCCATGCTCATTCCCAAAGGTGTTGTCTCTCTGCCTCGCGCTACACCTTGGAAGATTGACCTCTTCCAGCTAGAGTGCTTTTTATCATTGGTCGGGGCATTCATGACAACTATATGCTTGTCCAGCAAGCCTCTCGCCAGTTGCACAACCTCGAGCCTCCCAGGTTCTACTCAAGCTCGACATTGCCGTGCTTTTCACATGGTCTCGTGGAACTTTTCTAGAAACGTTCGTGCACTTTGGCTTTGCCCCCTCTGGTGAAATTGGATTTGCATCACCCTCTCCTTGGCAAGCACGTGCATCCTCATCAATGGGCATCCCGCACCTCCCGTGCACCAATGCAAGGGGCTCCGACAGAGTGACCCTTTGTCCCCTATGCTCTTCGTCATGGTGATTGATCTGTCAACATCCCTATCTAGCAAGCCATAGAAGCGAACGTGATCCATCGCCTCACCACTCGCCACATGGCGTCGAATGTCACCCTTTGATGTAGATGTGGTCATTTTTTGCCACCCCGATGAGCGTGACCTGACCGAAGTCGGCGAGCTTCTCCGGGAATTTGACCTCACCTCCAGCCTTCACAAAAACCTCTACAAGTGTTCTGCAGCTCCAATCCAGTGATCACCCATTTGAACACGCTGACATCAACGCGTGCTTCCCTTGCCCACCTGTCTGACTTTTCGATGTGCTACTTGGCGCTTCCCCTATCCATCTGCAAGTTACGTTCGTCAGCTCTGCAATCCATCATCGACAAGATCGATAAAAAACCACTCCCCTTGGTGGGCCTCGCAGCTTTCTCGCAGAGAAAGCCCCGCCCCCATTCGGCATGTCTTGTGCACCATGCCTATCCACATCCTGCTCGCCATGGTGATCAGCCGGTCGATCCTCAAGCAAGCAAGTGAACTGCCTGGTGCATGGCTTCCTATGGCATGGCCACAAAGAGACCACTGCGGGGCATTGCCTCGTCAGCTGGGACAAGGTTTATGTGAAGCCCCTGCTCGACCGTGCACTAATCATACACGCAAATGCACACGATCGAGATCAGAGACTCACGGGAAGATATCACAACACAACTCTAAACACGAATAAAATAATACAAGCTTATTATTACAAGCCAGGGGCCTCGAGGACTCGAATACATAAGCTTGCGCATACAAGCGTCAGCGGAAGCATCAGATATCTGAGTACAGATATAAAAGTAAAACAGACATGCCCTAACAGGCGGGACAAAACATCAACAACGATCGAAAAGGCGCAGGCCTCCTGCCTGGGAGCCTCCTAACTACTCCTGGTCGACGGGCTCAACGTAGTAGTAGTGACCTCAGGGGCTCTCGTGGTAGTAGTCTCCTGTGGTGGCGTCTGGCTCCTGGACTCCATCGTCTGATGTATCATCAAGTTGGTATGGGGAAAAGAATAGCAGAGCAACCGTGAGTACTCATCCAAAGTACTCGCAAGACTGACATTAGATCTATTCTACATATGCATTGGTATCAAGTGATGAGGCTGTATCTGTGGACTGTATAGCAGAAATGCCAGAATAGAGAGAAAGGCCTAGCCTATCGAAGACTAGCATCTTCAAGCAATCTTGCAGCATTAGAAGAGAGCAGATTAGCATATTTAAATTAGCAAGCATGTTGAAGCAAAGCCCTGAGATCCTTCCTCGACTCCCTGCGAGAAAGCGATCCCGGAGCTTACAATTATTATCATGTGTCCAGTTCAAGTAATAGTAGATAAGGATACAACACTGAGCGTCCTGTTACCGTGGACACGGCTATTCGAATAGATAACTTCCCTACAGGGGTGCACTACTGTTACCCAGCACGCTCGATTACATCTGGCCGGATACACTTGCTGGGTAATACCCGGCCTCGGGTAATCGACACGAAGCAGCGTCCTACCTAAGCTCAGCAGAGAGGTCAACACGCCGGTCTAAATCCTAAGCACGAAGGGGTCTTGGGCCATCGCCCTTCGCACTCCTGCACGTTGCGAGACTGGCCAGGGTGCAGGCGCGACACTGTATACACAAGTGAAGTACCAGCCCAATCCCAACAATCAGCCCGCAAGGATGAACTGTGACGTCTGAAGAGCTTTCGGGAGAAACGTACAACGCAGAGGGGCCCATACCCATTATCCCACGTGGTGGTAGTGCGTATAGGGCCAACGACCCACTCAGATCAAATACCCAAATCCGTTAGGCGTATTTAGTAACTCGCAGAGACGATCAGACAACCTGTCGCTCCGACTTGGTAACACACGGATATCGATCAGGGTGGTCTCTGCCTGCCCTGTCGTTCCGCCACAGTATCACTCGCGGGTGCCCTCCTGGCAAGCCCGACTTCACATTTCGACGCGGGTACCCCTCGGGGTCGACCCGCCTATAACAAAGGTCAAAGTAACCGTGTGTCCAAAATATCGAGAAGGAATCCGAGGAATCACCCTCAATGGTTTCCCACTCGGGGAGTTGCACGACGGAAGCTTAATCGGAAGTGATGAAAGAGGAATCACCCTCGGCAACACACATCCGGGTAGCTATTCTACAGAGGCACCATCGGAAGTGGGATAAGAGGTATCACCCTCGGCACTCGATGCCAGCTCTGCAGGGACGAGCAACTTAGGGGGTGTGCGGTGTTGTGCTGTTCTCAGCCCGTTCGATCACATCGATCGGAGCACAGATACTAAAAGCGGGGCAACTACATCAAGGGAGAGGGGCCACAGATGGTTTACCATCCAACCTATACTAAGCATCTTGGATAACAGGCAGGTATCAAAAATAGTTACAAGGACAGGCTATGCATCAGAATAGGATAAAACAATAGCAGTAGTAAATTCTAATGCATGCAGGAGGAAGAGAGAATAGGTGATATAGGCATGCGTCAAGGGGGTTTGCTTGCCTGGTTGCTCGGCAGATGAAAATGAATCCTCAACGAAGTAGTCGATCACAGGGGCACTGGCAGCGGTCGCAGGGCCTACCGGAAGAGAAGAGGGGGAAGAAACAGATAAATAACGGAGCACACAATTGCAACAATAAGCATGACAGGCCTATAAGACATGCAGGGGTGATCTACGGCATCGTTAAGTATTCTAGACGGAGAGGGAAAATATCCGGGAATATTTTCCCAGCTCCGGACGGTTATCGGTATACGGATCCGGAGAGGACGGTTCCATGTTCATCATGTTAGAAGGGGCTGACAGGTAAGTGGGTGGCATGTTCGGATTCGTCATATTTTTCTGGTCATTTTTCATATATAAATTATTTTCATCCGAGTTACGGTTTAATTACTACGAATTTCCGAAGTTTTCTGAAAATCTCCGAAATTCTGCCAAGTCTGAGAATGCCTCAGTTTTAAACATCACTTAGCTGTTTTCCGGAGGCTATAGCTATTGTTCTGTACATCCTATGATTTTGTGCCTTATATCAATTGTGAGCATTTTTCTGCGATCTACATGTTAGTATCACTTTCATCCATATTAGAGTTCATTTGCTTGATCATCCACAGCTCTAAATTAGCTATGAAAATAAAGCTGTTTTTCAGTTTTTCACTTAACAGAACTTAGCATTTTGTGATTTTCATAGGATTTAATCCGTGCAACATATGGATTTGATCCAGTGGGGTAAAACGAAGTTTGTCAAGTGTACTTTCTTCACATATTATTTTTACTTATGTTAGCACTTGATTAGCTGCTGTTTAGGGGCTGTCCAGAGAGCTAAACGGCGTAGCAGCGCAAAAGCTAGCTACTGCTACAGTAACTGAATGTTACTGTAGCAGCAGGAGTACAGGCAGAGCAGCAGCGGCAATGGGGCAGCAACGGCAGCAGCAAAACGGAGCAGCCAGCGGCAGTAGCAGCCGAAGGCAGCAGCGGCAACACCTAGCAGCAAGCGACGGCGGTAGCAGCTAGTGGCGGTAGCAGCTAGCAGCAGCTAGCGGCGGCAGCAGCCGCGCGCAGCCAAGCAGCAGAAGCAGCAGCTAGGCGGCAGGGGCGAGCGGCAGCAGGTACAGCAGCCGCAGCGGAGCGAGCGCGGGCGCGAGCGCAGAGAGCGGCAGCGGCCGTGCGGGCGCGGTCGGGCGGAGCAGGCAGGCGAGGCGGGCGACAGCGGCAAGCGGGGCGGCGATGGCGCGGCCTGCGCGGGCGAGCAGGCGCGTGCGCGCGCGCGAGCGCGCGAGGCAGAGGGCGGCAGCAGCGGCGTGGGTTGCGGGCGACGACGGCAACGGCGACGGTGACCGATCGGGGAGAGGGAGGAGAAGGAGACGGACGGCGGCTCACGTGCGGCGATGGGGAGAGGGGCGGCGAGGCTCGAGGTCGCCGTTGGGGAGGAGGACGAGGACGAGCGACGGCGAACGGCGAGGCGGCGACGGCGTCGACGGCGGCGGCGGCGTCTCTGGCGGGAGGGAGAGAGGGGCGAGGGGGGTGAATGGGGAATAGGGCTAGGGTTCAGTCGGCTGCGGCCTAAGTAGGCCGCGGGGGGATGGGGATGGGCCGGCCTGGCTGGGCCAGGGGGTTTTGTTTTTCCTTTTCCTTTTCTTTTGTTTAGCTTTTCTGTTTTTCTATTTTTCTCTCGGTTTTGCAAATAGTCAGGCCACTAGTTGACTTTTGAAAAATAGGTGACTTGGTTCAAATATTACTATGCAATATTCCCTGTCAGTAGAAATTGGTTTGGAGAAATAATGTTTTCATTTAATTTTTAATTAAAAGAAATGGAGTCAATTGGAGTCGTTTGACACTGTACTGATATCATTAGGCTCACTTAATTAATTCAATAAATTCTGATTATATTTTTATAATTGCTTATGGATTATTTGCAAAATTATGAACTATTTAGTTCTACTGTTTGGATAACTTTTAATTTTGACTTTGCTTTAAATTTGAATTTTGAATTTGTATTATCCTCTAATTGTTTTTTTTATATGACTTAATGATGATGACTTGGCATGATTAATAGGTGATTACTGTACTTAATACCTGGGGATGTCACAGTTTACCACCCTCACGCCTTCGGCCGGGCGCCCTCGGGATCTCAGACTTCCATCGTTCCGGCGTGACCCTGCAGGCGAGATGGCTTTGGATGAGAAAGATCAACCCCTCTCGCCCATGGCAGCACCTTCACATGCCCTGTGGAGCCGAGGCCATTCCATCTTTCACAGTTTCACACCTCCACCTCCTTGGAGCTTTGGGACGGCACAGCTCAACCGATTTTGGGAGGACCACTGGATTGGCGGTTCTTCCATCGCCGAGATTGCCCCCTCATCTACGTTAAGATTCCTGCTCGTTGCCGGAAGGCGTGCTCTGTCAGCGATGGCCTTTTCTGACTGCGCTTGGATTCATGACATCCACGGTGCCGTCAACCCCTCCGCCCTTCTCCAGTATGTCACTATTTGGCGTTGGCTCTGACAAGTCACCCTCTCCACTGAGCTAGACAACATCTCATGGCCCTCCACTGGAAGAAGGGATTTATTAGTGACACCTATGAGTAGGCTACAGATGTTATTGTCTACTCACTCCGTTCCTAAATATAAGTCTTTGTAGAGATTCCACTATGGACTACATACGGAGCAAAAAAAGTGAATCTACACTCTAATATGCATCTATATACATCCGTATGTGATCCATAGTTGAATCTCTACAAAGACTTATATTTAGGAACGGAGGGAGTATATGAATAAAAATTATAAATGTTGCAGTATACCGAGTCAAACATAGTACTGCACTTCAAACCTGTAAAATAGTTTTAGAGGGCCCTATAAATAGGCGACTTCCTGTAACTTACCATTGTGACAAATAGGTGAGTGTCATTAGTGAGCGCACCTATTCAATATGCACCCCTCGGTTACCTATCATTGTTTCTGTCTCGGCCAGACTTGAAACCATATCCTGTATTGTGGGCCGTTCTTGTCTGCTCTTCTTCATGCAGTGTGACGCCCCGAGACCGATGCGCCAGATGTCTTCCAGTTATGCGCCGTCATTGCCATGTCATTCGCTTGCATGTTGCACTTTGCCATGTCATCATGTGCATTTCATCAGCATGTTTTTCAAAACTTGCATCCGTCCGTAGTTACCGGCTCCTCCCCGTTCCTTCCGTTCTCCGTCCGGAGTCCCGACACACTTGCACGCGCCCGCGGCACCTCCGAAATATTATTTTATAAGTGGGATAAAAATGTTCTCGGAATGGGTCAAAAGTTGGCGAGCGGTCTTGTTGTAGCGTAGGTAGACCGCCTGTCAAATTTCGTTCCATTCAGAGGTCGTTTGATAGCCCAACCGTTAAATATAGCGGCACTATAGCCGGACAAAACGTCGGACGTTTTCGGTGCTCCGAAAATCGTGCCGGGCCGAATTTAATCTCTCTCTTCTCAGCCCAACCCCTCTTCACAGCCCACTTGCAGCCCACCTAGCCCCCTCCTCCGCCCGGAGCCGCCCGATCGTCATCGGAGGGTCCGAAAACACCCCCAAATCCTCAAACCCTAGCTCCCATGCTATAGAAGGAAGGCTACCCTTCCATTTTTGACAGCCTCCCACCCCCTCCTCTTTTTCCGTGACCCCCCAATCATCAGCCGCAGCCTCTCTCTCTCTCCTCTAAATCTGGCGCCGGCCAACCCCCACGCCGCCACTTGGCGCCGCCGCAGCAGGCCCCCGCGGCCAACCGGGAGCCGCCACGTCGCCTCCCTGCCTCCCCACCACCGCGCGGCCCGCCAGGCCCACGGGGAGCCCGCCCCGGGCCGCCCCGGGCCCGAAGCCGCCCGAGCCCTCCGCGCCCCCGCGCTCCTCCGTCCCCACTCGCCCTGAGCGCTCCAGATCGGGAGAGGAGCTCCCGATCCCGAGCCGGCACCACCACGCGACTCCGCCACCGGCCGCCTCCATCCGCCGTTGGCCTCGCCGAAGTAGCCCCTCGCCTCCCTCTCCTTCTCCATGTCCCTCTTCCTCTCCCTCCTCTCTCTCCCTCACCTCGATCTCTTTATCTCTCCCGTTCACTGGAGCTCCAGCCATGGCGCCGTCGCTGCTACCTCTTGCCGCCGGCCATGTGGGACCCGGGGACCTCGCCCGTCACCAGATCCGGAGGCCCCGTGCCCGGATCCATCCATTCCCAGCCTCCCCGACGCCCGCCGGAGTCCCACGCCTCGACGCCGCCGGCGTTGACTTCCGTGCCCGTTGTTCTGTACGAGGAATGGAGTTGCCCCGACCTGCACAGGCCCATCCAACTCCGTACCAGATCTGGGCCATCCCCCGATCCAAACGGTTATGCTGCACCTCCTCGTCCCACTTCTCGCGGGGTATAAAAAGACTGTCCCCAGAAAAACTATTTCATGAATGCATTTTGTGATGGCCTTAGCTTCGTGCATGTTTGTCCGATGATGATGATTTATATATGTAAAATTATCTACTCTTCATGCTCTACATGATGGTGCCATTTTCATTCATGTTAGGACTCATATACATGTCATTATCTCTGTTGCAAAAGTGCTAAGTGATATAATCTGCTGAAAACTGTTGATGTTTGCCATTTTGTCATTTTCATATCTTTTTGTGTGATTTTCTTTTGAGCAACATGTCTACATGTTTTAGGAGCACAATCATGTCATCTTTGCAATGGTATAACTCTCATACTATGATATGCCCTGTGGTGACTAGCACAAACTTGCAAAGTAGGGTGCAGATGATACCAACAACAACTTTTGCTCGAGCCTTTTCTCTAAAACCAGTAAGTATGCATGTGCAACGCACGCATAATCAACAACAACTTTTGCTTGAGCCTTTTCAATTTTGATGAACTTTTATTAAATTAGATGAAAATTTTCCAATTTGATGATTTTTTTTTAAATTTGATAAAGTTTTTCCTGATATGATGTAGTTTTTTTTAAAAAAAATTGGTGAACATTTTGTCAGACTCGATAAACTTTTTTTCAAATTCGATGAACTTTCTTTCATATTTGTGAACTTTTCTTCAAAATCGATGAACTTTTTTTCAAGTGCATTATCTTTTAGCTCATGATTTTTTTTTCAAATTCGCAGCTTACTCCAAATTTCATGATTTGTTTTTCCAAATTACATATACCTTTTTAAAAATTCATGAACTTTTTTTCAAATCGATTAACTTTTTCCCTAATTCTTGATTTTTCCCAAATCCACAGACATCTTTCATTTCCGTGAACTTTTTCCATTTTCTATAAACCATTTTATCAAATATGTATATGTTACTCGCAAAAAGAAAAAGGTAAATATATTAACTAAAGTAAGATTCAAATAGTGCTGCTTCCTTATATTGGACAACCAGATGAGGACGACGTAGTGGTTAACGGCTACGGCCTTCCATTTTCACGTCCTCGATTCGAAACATGCTTCTCCCAAATTAGCGTGAGTAATAGCAGTTTGCTCTTTTTATTTTCTTTTGCATTAGCTGTGTTTCAGAGCAAGTTACTGGGCCGGCCCGCTAAAGGTCCCCTAGGAGCGCGAACTAGTTTAAGCGGCGCTGAACAGGAGGGGACCTCCTATTTGCCGCTCGTTGCGGCAAATTGCCGGTGTTTCGTGCAGAGACCGCTAACCTGGGCCGGCCCATTTGCACGTTCGCGAGAGAGAGAGAAAACGCAAAAAAAGAAAAGAAATACCAAAGCGCTTGCGGTGCAACTCGAACCCGTGAGTAATTGGCGCACTCTGCTAGCCACTGCAACACAGAATCCCTCATGTTACATTTGCAGCGCGGCGCTTAAAAAACAGAAGCCGGCGACAAAACCTAAAATAAAAATTCACCAAAAATCCGCAAAAAAATAGTCCGTGTAAGGGGTCAAACCGAAGACCTCCTGCAACTGATTTTTTCGAAATTACGAACATTTTCTTCAAAATGCGAACATTTTTGAATTCATGAACAAATTTTGAAAAACATGAACATTTTGATGATGTGAACAAATTTTGAAAGTGGGAATATTTTGTGAATTTGTGAACAAAAATGCGAACATTTTTCGAAATTCCTGAACATTTTTTGAATTTGCGAACAAATTTGGAAAGCTGGAACATTTTTTGAAATTCCCAATCATTTTTTGAGTTTGCAAAAAAAATTAAAAAATATGAACAATTTTGAATTTGTGAACAAAAATAAAAAACAAACAAGTTTTTGAATTTGCGAACAAATTTTCAAAACATGAACACTTTTTGAATTTGTGAACAAAATTGCAAAACGGGAACAGTTTTTTAAATAACGAACATATTTTGAATTTTTAGAACAAAATTTGAAATACAAACAAATTTGGAAACTCGAACAATTATTGAATACGTTAATATTTTTTAAATTCCAGAACAATTTGTAAAAATTTGAACATTATTTGAATTTATGAACAATTTTTTTAAACACGAACATTTTTCGAATTTTGATTTTTTTAAAAGCAAAAACATTTTTTTGAAATTTCTTAACAATTTTTGAAACACCAAGTTCTTTTAAAAATAAAATAAACTTGAAAAATAAAAAAGAAACGAAAAAATAAAAAGAAAGAAACAGAAAAGGAAAAGAACAAAGAAAGAATGAAAAGAAACAAAAAAGAAACAAAAAAGAAAAAAGAAAAATAAATAAACGAAAAAAGGAAAAACGAAAAAGAAACAGGAAAACCAGTAAAAAAAAAAGGGCTGCCTGGAGTGTTCCCAAAACCGGCTGGTTAGCTGTGTATTCATGGGCCGGCCCATTCGTAGCGCTGCAGGGTTCCGCCTGTGTGTTGCGTCGACTGTTTGACGCGGCGAGCGGCGAATAGGGTTTTCTGAACAGGAGCTCCCTGTTATCAGTTGGTCGCAGCGCCGGCATGGTTCGTTGGTGCCTGATCTAGATCTAAGCAATAAGTAAGTAGCATATATGGAGGCCCTACTAGGACCACACACAAGTGGCGAACCAAGTAAGCTACCTTACAAATTGATAAGAAAGATTACAAATGATTTCGATAAGGGGCGAATACTCGGGAGTGGTGGATTCGGAACAATTTATAAGGTACGTATGAACAGTTTACCTATCTTCTATCGGCTTTTCATGGCTGAGACGTACACACAAAACTCTGTATATATATGTTCCTTAATTTAGTGAACCGATAGTTACTGCATACATGCTCCTTACATTTCTATAATACCATGTATCACTGCTAGCGCATCAAGCATGTTGAGATTAACAAGAAATTAATGTGCCGGACAGGGTGTGTATGAAGATGGGAGAGAGATTGCCGTGAAGGTACTACATAACATTTCTGGAGTAGATGATAAGCAATTTCACAAAGAATTCGACAATCTCAGGGGGCTCAAGCATCCAAATATTGTGGAGTTAGTGGGCTTCTGCCATGAATGGGAGAAAGAACTTGCTGTGTTTGAAGGGAAACAGGTGACAGCTGAACGTTTGTGTATGGCGCTCTGCTTCGAATATGTACAGAAGGGTAGCCTAAACAAACTTATATCTGGTAACTAGTAAATATGCCCGTACGTTGCAACGGGAGAAAAATAATACTATATCATATAGACCTAGTGTAATAAATATGGCTCAAGATCCCTTCCAAACAGGTGCATGCCCTTTGTTTCAACATAGCGGCTCACATGTGTTGTCGCTTATCTTTCTTCCCGTTCCGCCGATGTGATCATGGATGTACACCTGATGACAACAGTTTCGAACATGGTAAATCTTAAGGCGATGGGCTTGGCCATTGCATGACACACATGTTATTAAATTGCTCCTCAGGAATACTTATTAAAACTTTTAAAATTAATCTCATTTCGCTAGACATGAGTGCTGTTGCGAGCTACTCCTGCAACCAATGGAAAGGGAGAAAGAAAAAAAAATATCTCATGTGGAATACACACAATCATCCTATTATTTACGTTGGGCTAGTGTCATTCCTTCGAATCAAGTATGTCTTGTACGTGGGTGTCCTGAGACTTAGCCACCCTCGTTTATTTTCACAAATTCTGATCTAGCAATCTGACCATATCACGGAAACTGGCGTACATTTTTTTTTCTTACTCTTGCTGAGCCGCCCATCCATGCTTTTAGCGCTACATTCGTGCAACATGTATGTTTCTTTTTTTCATTGAGGTTCAAGGAGAGTGGTCTTAGGAAAAAAAATGAACCACGGATTAGCCAATCACCGCGTCAATTTATTTCACTCGCAATCAAATATTCTTAGAATATCTAATTTTCATTAGACACACAATCACGACTAATATTTCTGAGTACATTTTTTGTATGGACAGTTCAGATGACTAATATTTCTAAGTATGATTTTTTGCACGATAGTTCTGATCACACCGTCCATGAATAAATCAAAGTGCGGCACAACCATTAGATTGAGTATGTAAAAAAAATCCTCCATCCTTTTTTCGGCAGCCCAAAGCTCCTAGCCCAAGCACCTTGATTGATTTTCTCGCTAGAGAACAAACGTACCCAACTTGTATTAAGATTACGGGATCTGTACATCTATATTAATAGCACCAACTGCACTTAGCTAAGTAGGATTAGGACTTTTGTTCAACTTGTTTTCGGAACAAACGTGTCCACTTTGGATTGTTTCTCGTGAGAATACGCTGGTTTGTGAAACACCCAGGCTTATTCTAAAAAAAATGCTCAGGCTTCGCTAGTACAAACGATCAAATAACCTAAGTTCCTTCTTGTAGGCAAGTAACATGAGCTAGATGAGTTGGTTAGTCCGACAATGCTCTTTTGAGACCACCAGGGCTTGAATCCTAGTATTAGCAATTTATTGTTTTCACTTAATTTTGGGACTGTGGGTTGATTATATGGAAAGTTAGGGTCTTTTGTGCAAAACACGCATGACGAATCGTTTTTCTGCCACTTAAAGATGGACCGCGGGTTGATTATCAGTAAAGTCAGGGGGTTTTCTGTAAAAGTGCATGACGGACGGATAGAAGCACTAATGACTTTATTATTAGGTAAAGATGTAACATGTAGCGCATCCCTACTAATGCATACATTTCTAGCCTTTTCACGTGGTGTCCCCACATGAACACGTCACTATGTCCCCCCTAGTGGTGTGATACAAAAGATATGTCGTCGGGGAGTCTTGTCGGAAGCGTGATACGGAGGACACGCCAGCGAAGTCTCCTAAAGACCTAAAACCCTGGCATGTCCAGAAGGGATCGCGTTAGGGCACAAGGTGGCTATGAGCTGAACTACGTTGGCCTGACCGCCTCTAGGGCTTCGTGGATCAATATCGTTGAACACGAACAACAATGAAGAACGAGAAATAAGAAAGTGAGGGAGCAATAAAAAGATATAATAAATGTAAAATGTAATAGATTGATCGATCGATCGATTGTGTTTTGTCCCGATTGACTGTATTTCTCTTTCTAGGAAAAAAGAAAAGTATGTCTCTCCTGATTGATGTATCTTTTCCTTTCCTGGCTTAATTGATTTACTTTCCGCTAGCCAACCATTTAATCCAAGGATAATCTCGTCCTAAATTCTCTATAATTTTGTGCCTTGGTGACCGTGCCAATAAATAAACCTGACATAAAGGAATGGAGGGAGTATATATGAGATGTCTGGACTTCCCTTAGAAAAATGACTCAAAATTCAGTCCAAATCTCCACAAAAATGGCCTACTCGAACTTTCCTGTGCGAAATCTACGTGCAGGCGGTGTCCTGGTTACACCGGGTCACCTACCCTAGACGCTTGGGGTCCAAGCCTACCAATCCGGGCTTGCACCAGCCCTCTTTTCGGGTATGCTCGGTTCCAAACCCGGTGTGTACCCAATACGCAATGGGTGCCCATCAGGCAAGAGTTTACACTATAATATACACTATACTTTTAGCAATTTTACACTATAATTTCAGCACCGAGTCGTCGACACATAATTTCAGCCCAAATGCACCACATAATGCCAATAAGAAATAAAAAACATCACAACATAATCAAAATGCACATGATTTTCCATTAAGTTGGGTTCTAGACCGGCGGAGGATTAACCTAGGATTTTTCCTTAGGGCCTCACATGTCATATTTACCGAGTATCCAATGGATATGCAATGGGTAGAAGGTCATACATGCCGGTTTTACTCCTACGCGACCGACCACTAGAGCGCTCGATCCTAATCTCCCCCCCCCCCCCCCCCCCCCGATTCCAACGGTGGGGGCCCGGGCGCGTGGCACTTTCCCCCCTCAATTAACCAAAACAGGAAAGATTAGGGCCTGTCTGAAATCGGCCGCTGAAACGCGCGCGCGTACATGCACCTTCCCATTAGTTATCGGGTACCCACCCACTAAAATCCATGGGCGTAAAGTCATTATATCCATACCTTGCCATATTAGGTCGAATACCCATACTTTGGGGGAAAAAATGATATCCTTAGATTGGAGGGGAAGCAAACGGGCAATAAATTCTTTGCGTGAAAAGCGTCTCGCGTGGGACGTGGGATTAAATATTCCAAAGTATAATAACGGAACTACTTTCTCTATCCGGGTTTATTACCCCCTCGTATTTTGGGTACAACTTTGGTAGCAAATTTGATTAGCATAATACGTTTATGCCATAAAAATAGTGACATTAGAGACTTCTTTCGAATACGAATGTAACAAAATATTTTTTTGATTAGCAGAATTGTATACCACATAAAAAGGCGCAAGAGCCCATTTTAAGGATTATTTGCTTGCTATAGTTCTCGTAATTTCTTTACGGAGGGAGTACTACAGGACGTTGGATTCAATTTTTTTTCTCTCTTACTAGAACAATGCCCGTGCGTTGCAACGAGATATAAATCTTCTAGTATGTCGTCTTATGATTTACCTGTCTATAATAATGTGATTGTGTAAATAAATGATCATCAAATTCTGCCCATGAATTATCTTATATTTTGATCTGAAGTTTGGTAAGTAAATTAAAGTGGAACTGGTTCAGAAGGTAAGTAAATTAAGTTGATTTATTATCATACAAGGAAGGTTGGACGAAGGGGTGGTGGGAAGAAAGATGAAATGGGAACCTTACGTTCTTTTTAAGTATAGAGATTAAGTTGCTGTCCTCTGCTTTTTTACACGCCACATGAAGATCTACTCTAGATCTACGATTTGTTCAATCAATACTTATTTTCTTTGCTTTATTTCAGATGAAAACACAGGATTTACCTGGCAAACACGTTATAAAATAATCAAAGGGATATGTGTAGGTCTACAATATCTTCGTGACGGAGAGCATCCTATAATGCATTTTGACTTAAAACCAGATAACATATTACTAGATGAGAGTATGACACCAAAAATCGCAGATTTTGGTTTATCAAAGCTCTTTGGTGAAGAAAATACAAAAAAAACGATGAGTTCCGCCGGTACCTGGTAAGCATTCTATGTAGCAGTTTGGTCTAGGTAACTGTTAAAATTTTACATGAGGCTTTGTTTTTTGTTTCAATTTCCTTATGCTAGAATACTGTTACTTACATGAAAGAAAATATCAATCTTCAAACAATATTTATATGAATTTGATTTCCGGCATGTTTTCTTTTCATATTTTCATATAATATAATTTCACTCCTTGTTCTGCTTTAGTGTTTGACCCGTCGTCTAACTTACATGGACATCAGTGTGGCATCTGATGAGGCAATAATTATTTTCTGAGCGGTTTTAACATGGTCCGTCTTACCCCTTATTTTTACATGGGAGGTAAGAAGGTAAGTGTTACTCAGACCCACTACTTAATGAAAGGCAAATTTTAACACGATCATTACAAATTTTAACATTCTATAATTATTTCAAGCTTCCGAGAAGCAAACGACAATTGTCAAAGGTTTGTTGAACACATATGCAACATCGACGTGTCAACTTATAAACCCATCCACCCGGAAAAAAAATTATAAACCCATCAAAGTCATCTTGTTTTCTAATAATTGTTCTGAGTTGATCTCCATGGAGGTGAAAAACATATTGATATCTCGGGCAAGTCTTTGAACCGAAGTATTAGGGTTTGCTGATACTTGAAGGAAGAATGCATAAAGGCCGGTTTGATTCGCTATAGTCGAGTTTGAACAAGAAATTGGTGGATTGGAATGAATAGTACATTTCATTAGGGAACAAGGAATTGTTGGTTAAATTTGTTGTTCATGCCATTATCACTTTTGTTGTGAGCGTCTTTTGACTGCCGTCGTCCGTTTGTGATGATCTAACAAGACTAATGCAACAATATTGGTGGGGGTTGAGAAAGGGAAAATTAAAATGGCTTGGCTTAGTTGGGATGAAATGAGACTTACAAACTCTAAAGGGGCGTGGGGTTTCTGGACAAGCGTGCTTTTAACCAAGCGCTGTTGGCCAAATAGACTTGGAGGTTGATTGAGACCCCTGACAGCTTAGGTGCCCGCCTCCTTTGATTCAAGTATTATCTGAATGGTAATGCTCCTGATACAGTGTTCACTGAAAAGTCGCCTGCGGTTTGGAAAGGCATTACTCACGGCCTAGAACTTGTGCAGCAAGGAATTATATGCAATGTGGGAGGTGGATCCTTGATTAGAACATGTCATGATACATGGATTCCGTGTAGCCATGATTTCCATCCCATTGGACCAAAGGGGAACTGCTGATTTTACCATGTTTCAGATTTCCTGAACACTCATGGTGCATGGAATACTCAATGACTAGGGAAACATTTTTTCCTGTGGATATTTGTGAGACAGTAAAGATTCAAACATCTCTGAGGACTGCCGGGATTTCTTTGCCTGGTACCCTGAAAAGAGTGGCTGGTTTACAGCCAAGAGTGCATACAGGCTAGCGACGGCCACACATGATTCAAGATGGCAATGGGGCCCCGAAACCCGCGTCCCCGAGGGTTTTTACCCTATTAGGGGATGGGGATGGGCGTCTTTCAATCCCCGTGGGGCTGCTAGTGGGTATATTATAAAACCCGACATGTTTCGCGGGTTTAAACCCGTTTCAGTAGTACCCGAATCCGAAACCCGGCAATACCCGTCAAAATATGTTTTTTTGGCATGCATTGATCCATCTTGACTTAAGCGGCACAAAGCCACAGCGCCCAAGCGGCCGAGCCCCCAGCGTCGAGGCCCTGGAGTACAAACCAACCCCTCGCTCGGTCGTTGTAGTGTCGCTAGCTCCTCAAGTCTCTCTCTCACGCACAGCAAACACCTAAACCTAAACCTAGGTCCCCCAGCCGCCTCCTAGGCTTGATCCCATCTCGCAGTAGCCGCCAATCACGATCTCATCTCCTGTTTTTCTTTCAAATGTTGCTGTTTTCATTGACTGCACGTGGGGACGGGTTCCCCGTGGTTTTAGAAAACCCGACGGGTTTAGGGGCGGGCAAAAAACTAGCCCTGCGCACGGTGACGGGGACGGGGACGGGCTTGTGATTTTCTCATGGGGATGGGTTTGGGCAAGCAAAACCCGATGGGTTTCGTCCCCGTTGCCATCTTGACACATGATGCTGCATTTGCAGGGGACATGTCCAGCGACCATTCAGATGGGATCCCTTTGGCGTTGCATTTGGCGTGTGAGTGTTCCACTGAAAATGAGAATGATAGCGCGGATAGCAGAGTCTGGTACCCTAGCTATGAACAAGTGGAAAGTGTACCATCATTTGGCTAAGCGTGGTACTTGCCCGATCTGTGGCTCATATGTGGAAGGGAGCTTCTATGCATTGGTTTCCTGCAGCCAAACTAGTATTTTATGGGGTCATATGATAGTGTTGTAGGCACTCCCTGCGAAGGAGCTGCTGATTGACAATGGTAAAAAATGGTTAATGCATGTGTTGGCGGTTGTACTGAGAAGGTCCGAGACATGGTCATTATGTTGATATGGCTCGTCTGACAATTTTGCAATGACATGACTCAAGATAAGAAAGTACCCCCATAGAAACAACGGTCTAGTTCTTGGACAGCTAATGGAGATCCCTGAACTAGGCGAGGAGAAATCATACAAAGGAGATTATTAAAGGAAATATTCCCATGGAGGAGGTTTGTGATAGTCCTATTGAGATGAACACAGCCATGCCCACACCCTGTCCTCCACCACTGATTAAATGGGCCGCTCTCTTGGTCGTTGATGGTTCATTCTATGCAAAAGATGGTACAATGGAAACACATATGGTTTTAGGGAGAAAAATTATTGGTCCGTGATTTTCGCAGCTTACTGATTCCTATTCAACTGCAATGAGGCTATAGATGCCAAAATTTATGCTCTCATGCAAGGTATGGCGTTGGCCATTCAACATATGAACATGTAGGTTATTGTCCAATCAGACTCCTCTGAGGCTCTGTCCATAATTCCGAGCGACAATCTCTCAAGATCTGCCTATGGACATTTTTCTATTGAGGTCAAGGTTCTTATGGCAGAAAAGGAGCTTATTCCGCAAAATCTGAAGCGGAAACAAAATAGGGTAGCCGATCGTTTGGCATGGTACAGTCGTACTGAATTTTGTACCACTATATGGCTTCATAGTCGCCATTCGTGTATTGATTAGCTTGTGCCTCTTGATTGTAACCCTATAATCATGGAATAAAACTCCTATTTCACTCGCAAAAAATGGTGCTATATGCCACCGCTAAATTATAAATATATGTTGTTTAAAGCCACCATGCTAAAAGCTGCTATATTACCCCTATAGCCAACTATTGAAAACTTTGTTTCAAATAAGGACGGTGATATTTGGCACACGTGTGCCATATAAGCAAAACTACCACACACCTCATTTCTTCCCACTAATTACATGCATGCATTTATCAGCGTAATTCTCTCTACTTCCATGCGACTCCTTCTTCTAACTATATGCATGCACTAGAGGACAAAAAAACTGATGTCATCCTAGATTCTCCTTATTTCGAAACTTTAAAATGTTTTGTAGTTCTAACCGTCAGTCCGATGTAAAAACCGTTTTCACATAAAAATATTCGTCTCGATGAGATCTTTGAAACTAGATCCTATGTTGGTATGTTTTGATGACTTTTTTTTCTGGTCAAAAGTTACCACGCCTCAACTACATAAGTTACCACGCATGTGGTATGCAAGTTATCGTGGTATTTCCACCTAAGTTACTGGGGGCATAAAAATGGGTCTCCTACCCTTCTCTAGATGCACATGCATGTGTGCACTAGAGAACAAAAAACGGATGTCATCCGAGATTCGTCCTATCCCGAAAATTTAAAATGTTTTGTACCTCAAACCATCGGTCCCATGCAAAAACAGTTATCACATAAAAAATCATGGTGACGAGATCTTCGAAACTAGATCCCATGTTGGTATGTTCCGATGATTTTTTGGGTCAAAAGTTACCACGCCTGGGCTACTTAAGTTACCACGTCTATGGTATGCAAGTTATCGTGCTATTTCCACATAAGTTACCGGGGATATATTTTTCAACAACTTCTTCCCCCTTGGTCAAAATTTACCGCGGTGTTTGTACGTAAGTTATCGGGTATGCCATTTATATATTACCGTGCCATTTTCACATAAGTTACCGGGGGATGTTTTTCAACAACTTTTTCCATCTTGGTCAAAAGTTACCGCGATGTTCGTACGTAAGTTATCGGGTATGCGGTTCGGATATTACCGTGCTATTTTCGCATAAGTTATCGGGGTGTGTTTTGAACAACTTTTTTCTCCCGATCAAATAAGTTACCGCGATGTTTGTATGTAGTTATTGGGTATTCGTATATTACCATGTTATTTCCACATAACTTACCGGGTGAGTCAAAATTCATCATGGTGTTTGTACATAAGTTATCGAGTATGTGGTTCGTATATTATCATGCTATTTTCACATAAGCTACGAGGGGTGTTTTTAACAATTTTTTTCTCCCGTCAAAAAGTTACCATGGTAGTTGTACGTAAGTTATCGGTTATGTTGTTCGCATATTACCATGTATTTCCACAAAAGTTACCGCGGGGTATGTTTTCGCTATGTTTTCAACAACTTTTTCTCCCGGTCAAAAAAGTTACCGCGGAGTTTGTATGTAAGTTAGTGGGTATGTGATTTGTATATATTACCGTGCTATTTTCACATAAGTTACCGAGGGTATGTTTTTCAACAACTTTTTTTTCATTTTGGTGAAAGTTATCGTGGTGTTTGTACATAAGTTATCAGGTCCGCGGCGCGTATATTATCATACTATTTACACATAAGTTAGCGAGGGTATGTTTTTTAACAAGTTTTTTCTCCGGGGCAAAAGTTACCATGGTGTTTGTATGTAAGTTATCGGTTAGGCTGTGCTTATGTTACCATATTATTTACATATAAATTACCGGGGGATGTTTGAACAACTTTTTTCCTGGGTGAAAAAATTACCATGGTATTTGTAGGCAAGTTCTCAGGTCCGTAGTGCTTAGAAAATCATGCTATTTACACAAATTTTATAGCGGTCTGTTTCAACAACTTTTTTCCACGCGTGAAAAAGTTATCGGGGTGTTCAAGACGTAAGTTATCAAGTCTGTGGTCGTATATTACCATGTTAGTTACACAGAACTTACCGGGGGCGGTGGGGGGGGGGGGGTATGTTTCAACAAAAAAATAGCTCGGGTCCGAATTACCAAGGTGTTTTCACCTAGTTATCAGGTCAGCGGTGAGTATATTACCATGCTATTTACACAAAAGTTACCGGGGTATTTTTTTTAATAATTTTCTTCCACACGATCAAAGTTATCATGGTGTTTGTACTTAAGTTATCAGCTCTGTGGTGTGTATGTTACCATGCTATTTACACAGAAATTACCGAGGAAATCGTTTCAACAATTTTCTTCCCCAAGGTCAAGGTTACCATGGTGTTTTCACCTAAATTATCAGGTTTTCACCTAAATTAGGACTATATACTAACTCTGTCAGTGATACTTCTTTGTGGCATTTTTTGTAATGCCATTGCTCTGTTATGTGCCAGCCGTCTTAACAGTACTACATCTTTTCTTTTCTGTCATATGATCATAAGAATTATATGATTCTCATAAGAATATCTTGCTCATAAGGATATCATAAAAATTATCTGATTTTCCGTAAGACCAACATAAGAAATATTATGCCTATAACTTAAATAATAAATTTCGGAGATGCCATTTTCTAGCCCAAAGTTAGGTTAGAACTGAAATATTTCTTTTCTTGCAGATAACAAAGGAAGAGAAACATTGATGTTGTTGAAAAAATAATGGAAGGTTTTCATTTCAGAGAAAGATAAAACTAGAGAAATTGTGTTGCACTAACTGAAGGAGTTAATTTTGAACTATTTGATGCTGCAGTGTAGACTAAGCGCTTCAGGCACCCTTTTGCTTGATAATCATCCAGTTTCATCTAGTCTTGTTGTCAATCAACATCACATATGCTTCCAAAAATGTATGTAAAGCCGCCTGAAAGTTTCATAGCATCACTCTAAGAGGAATAGTTTCTGAAGACTTTGGCAATGACCAACAGAGTAGTAGTAGTAGACAAACTTACCAACTGTTTACCTCTGCCTTTCCTATCAAAGGACATTTCTAGCACATGTTGGGCAATATTTGGTGGATCAGAGCACAACAACCGTGTTCCTTGAGTTGCTATTTCATCAACTGAGCAAGACAAACAAAGAGTAGGCCAGATAGTGAAATTAAGTATTATGGTTAATGAGACCACTCCCGAAAAGATGCAGGTTTCAGTACAACAGAAAATAACTAGAAAGACATAGAAACGTAACCTGTACCAATTAGACCTAGGATCTCCAATGCACTCTCAATTTCATCAGTATTTTGACTTTCCTCCATCCTCAATATTTTGTCTATGGCCAGGAGCTGGTTCGTAACACCTAACATGGAGAAACCTTGATTAACATATCAATCTCATAACACCTAACAAATGGCGACGATGACAAGGCCGTGTTGATTGGCACACAGCAAGCGTACCATGTTCCATGCCTAGATGATAATGAACCAATGTCATCATCAGAACAGTTGGTTCGGTAAAACAGAATATAGCATATGGTTCATGACTGGATTAGCAACAAAGAACAGCTCCAGCCTATTGCCAAGTGTAAGCATTACATCACCAGCAGCGAACTCCAAATCAGTTATACACTTATGCTAGATGGTATCTAAATGCTAAAAGGAATACGGCAGCAGTGCAGAGCACTAACTTTGGCACTAATATGGCAGCAGTATGCCGGAGGTGGGTAGGCGACGCCGCGAATCCATGGAGAAAGGGGTGATGTCCAGGCGCTCGGCCAGCCGTAGGCCGCGGCGATGAAGTTGCGTGCCGGGGGCGCGACCGACGGCGGTGTACGCTGCGGCAGTTGATGGTGGGGAGTTGCACGGCCAGGGAGTTGCCTCAGGTTGTGTCGCCCGCGCGTCGACGGACAGAGCCGCCGGCATAGAGACCAGAGGCACGACGAGATGGGAGACCAGGGCAGCCATTGCCGAGGACGATAAGGACCAGGAGGCTCGACAGCGAAGTCCCAAGGGCACCATGGACTGGATCCGGACGCCCCACAGGCTGGGGGTGGAGCTCACCCTCAGGTCTCACCTGGATCCGGTGATGGCGTGATCACTTTTTGGTTGGGGACGGGAGGAGGGGAAAGGAAGGCGAGGAAGGCGGGTGGGTCGTCTGGCGAGGGAGGTCGCTCGCAGACAAAAATTAGAGAAGAGGCGCGATTGGATCGAGATCACGATTGAAGGGCCAGCGAGTCGTTCGGTAGTTTTGCCAAAAAGATCTGGTGTGCCACTTACAATTCTCGTTCAAATAAATGGATTCTTCTATGCTAGACTAAAAGAAATACACGATATGGGGGTGTTCTAAATTAACGTCAAGGTAAACCAACGTGTCTTTACATCATTCCATGTACTATCCAATCATATATGATCAGTTTCGTTTACTTTACACGTTGACTTCATATTTTTTTTCCAGAAGGAAAGTATGAAGAAGCAAGGCATCTGTTACCATGTGTTTTCTAGTGGTGTATAAAATATGAGCATGAGGAGTAGAAAACACCAGTTACGCTCGTCCCTCTCGCGTCGCCTCCCCCGCGGGCGGCTCGGGAGGGCTCAGCCGCCGCCGCCGCCGCCTAGAGACCCTCCAGCGCCCCTCTCCCCCTCCGCCGCTGCCGATGGTCGGTGCCGGGCAAAGCCCGTGCGTGCGACGGCGGCGGCGGAGGGTCTCTCCTCCCTCTCCCGGATCCGCGGCGGCGCGGGCGTCCTGATCCGCGGGGTGCGGCCCTCCCGACGGTGTGGCGGATCCCGGAGGCGGCGGGCTCGCGGCGGTGCACGAGCGCCCAGATCCATGGGTGTGGGACTCCCGGCAGCGTGCGGGCTCCCGGCGGCGGCGGGATCGGTCGACGGCGGGCTTGGGCGATGGCGTCGGCCGCGCGGTGCCGGATCTCGTCGCTCGTGGCGGATCTGGCCACTCCGGCCATCGTGGAGGAACCTGGACCTGGGGCGGCGGCCCCGTTAGGCATGGCGACGGCGCCCTCGGCTGGCGATGTTCGCGGGGGGGGGGGGGGGGGGGGGGGTGGATGGACGGCATCTTGACCGCGTGGGCGGTGAGTTGCCGGTGGATCTCCTCCGCGCTGCAGGCTCTCTCCCGCTGCACTTGGTGGCTTACGATCGCGGTCGTCGGCCCCGGTGCGTTCGCGGGGGCTGGTAGAGGTGACATCGGACCGGATGAAACTCTGGATGACTCGTTCATCCCGACGGTGGCGACGACCAGGGTCGCCGTTCTCCTACTTGCAGGCGCCGTCGAGGTCCCTGCCCTCCACCCCGACCCCATGCCCGGGTGAAAACCCAAAATCTCCTTAGATTGGGCGGCGGCGGCACTGCGTGTGTCGTACCCTTCTTGGAGGCGCCGCCTGGGGCGTTTGGGTGCTCGGTTAGAGGAACTGCAGGCGGAGGGGATGGGACCAGTGATAGCAGGTGGTGTTCGCGACGGAGGAGCGGCGTGGCATCTGGCACGTCGACAACAGCGGGTCTCAGCGGCATGGAGCAGCGGGGTCTCGCCGGTGGGCGTGTGATGATGGACGAGCGCAGGATGGTGGCGTTGTCTGGCGTCGTGGTGGCGTCGACGGCAGCTAGACCGGGCAAGGTAGATGCAGCAGTACAGCACTGAAGATGGATTGGTGGCAGGTGGCTGCGGCGGCCTCATACCCGGCAGGCGTCCTGGTTGAGGAGTGCGCCGGACTGGTGGGTGCCCCATACCCGGCAGGCGTCCTGGTTGGGACCTCAGGTCTTAGATGTTAGGTTTGGCTACGAGGTCTGTTTGGTATTAGGCCCAGACTATCAGCATCCCTTCATCAACTGGATAGGAGTAGCGACAGATGTTGCCTAGATGGTGGCTTTAGTCTTACTGTTGTATGACTTTGTAAGGTCTTGTGTGAATAATTAATAAAGTGGCTGTATGCATCGTCCAGATACAGAGGCCGGGGTCCTCCTCCTTTTCTAAAAATAAAAAAATAAAATATGAGCATCTATTATATTTTGTGGTTTAACTCATCTGATGGTTTTAACATACATAATGTGCAGCGGATACTGGCCACCGGAATACATAAAGCATCAGATAATATCAAGAGAGTTCGACATATTTAGTTTAGGTGTTATCATTGTAAAGATAATGAACGGACATGAAAGCTACAATTCAATTGTTGAGATGCCGAGACGGAAATCTGTTAAGCTTGTAAGAATAAGCATTTTCTATGTCGATTATGACATCAATATATTGTTATATTTGACCAATTGGCCTGTGTGTGCTTTGCTATTCTAAATTTAGTTCTGCTGCTGAAGGTACATGAAAGCTGGAGGAAAAGGCTACATGCAACATTGAGGCACAAGTCAGTTGAAGTATATTGCAACCAGGTGAAAAAATGCATTGAGATAGCGTTAGATTGCTTGATCTCAAACCGACAAGAAAGACCCACTATAAAGGACATTGTGTCTAGTTTGAATGAGACTGAAACAACGATAGGTGACCGAGGGATGCAGGATGTACAGGTGCCATTGCTTACTTACTTACATTACACACACACACACACACACACACACACACACACACACACACGCACACATACTGGACACACACATATATATGTCCTTTCAATTTACCAGCATTAATTTACCTTATGCTCTCTTCATCTAGAAATATAAAATGCCCACAATTTTCTCAAAGTGGAAGCCAACCTTTTCCTGGAAGCACCTGTTGTGCGGAAGAGTGACACATGCATAAATCATCATTCCTATTGAACCATGTCCATTTAACCGGTCGTTTCAGATTAAACCATATGCAGGCCACGTTGGTCTGTTAGAGATCTTGCCTGGTCAGTTTCAGCTAGTTAATTACTCCCTCCGTTCATTATTATAAGAGGCTTTGAATATTTCAATATGGACTAAATACGGATTGAAATGAGTGAATAGAAACACTAAAACAGATCTATATATATCCGATTTAGGGCTAGCCGCTAGCCTACGACCGGCTTAGGTGGATGACGAGACCCCCGGAGCCGCCCATGCGGTGGTCGGCGACGTTCTCGTCAGCTCCTCTCGATGGCAGGACCGACTGGCGCCCCGGATCTCTCTACCTCGACCGACCACATAACTTTTTCTTCCTAAGAGATGATGGCGGCATGGTCGTCAGAGGGAAGGCTACTGCGGGAGAAGGAATGGATCTCGCCCGGATCAGAGATGGTGCTGTTGGATTGTATCATCTGCGTTCGCCATCGGGTTTTCCCGGCGTGGCGCAGGCTAACCTTGGCGCCGGGAGCCATGGCTGCTAGTTCTGGTTCGGCAGCGAGGTCGCCGGCTGCGGGGTCGCGCTTCGAGCCCCTGGCCATCGACGAGGGAGCTGATCTGCCTGATGCGGAGGAGGTGGCGGTCCAGGCAGCCAATATGGTGCTTCCCCAAGAAGATCACGACGTTGGGGGCGGCCCTTGGTCTTCAGTGTCTCGTCGGAAGAAATCGAAAGGGGAGCTTGTGCTGGAATTTTGGAATTACGTCGGTTTTCCAACGCCGGCCTCGCGAGTATGGGAACAACGGGGCTCCGCGTCTCCGGTATCGTCGGCTGGCAAGACCCCTGTGCAGCTGCCTGATCGTTCGGAGGCCTCCTCGGCCATGTCGCGGTCGCCGCCGGCGCCCGCGGGACCACGCTGCGGAGTCTGCATCAGGCTCAGGCCTTGGAAAGGGCCTCTTCCCGGCCCGTCCCAGGGTAACACCGCCGGTGGCACTCGCGGCGTTCCTGCTGACCTCCACGGCGGGCCCGTCTTTGTCGGCGGTCCCGAGTCAAGCGGAAGAAACGGCAGCGCAGTCTTCGGCTTGCGATGATCCCGAGGAAATTCAAAACTCGCCGTCTTTGGACTCCGACCGGCAGGTTCGTGGGCCCGATGTGTGCGTCGCCAATCGGGCCTTGCGCCTGGGCCGAACACTGCGAAGAGCTGACAAGCTGTGCCAATTTTCGGATCAAATCCCGGCGTCTCTGCTGGTTTTGGTGTGGCAGCCGGACCACTTCGATTCAGGGCGCCTCCGTCTTCGTCGTCCTCCGCTGCCCCTTCCGTCCAGCAGGCTGGAGTCAGTTTCAGTGCTAACAACTGGCCCACACCTGAAGCACCCGCCACTCGCCGACAGCAGAATAAGCGCAAGGGGAGGCGTCGCGACACCAATTCTGCCGGTGCCATTCCCCGGGCTGCGCGCTCTTCGTCGGAGTTTCTGCCTGCACCGAATATGGCAGCTCATCCCGTTCAGTCACAAGCAGCCCAAGATGCTCTTGTAATGACTGCAGCCTCGGTTGACACTCTTGCGCAGCCACCTAAAGGTAAAAAAACTTTTCTCAAAAAAAAAAAAAACTCCGCCGGCTTTGCTAAAGACACTGCCAACAGCTCCGCTTTCGATGCCCATGGGTACTATGTCTGGACGGTTGGTTAGTCCTCTTCGACGTAGTAACCGTCACTCCCTCTCCGCTGATGGTTCTTCGCAAAGGCGATGCGCCGCCAGGCCTTAAAGAATTTGGACCCTACGACAGGTACCTCATCCGCTCAATCTGTTCTTTCCTTTTCAGATATTCACATTTCTTCTAACTTAAAGAACATTGTATCTATGGGAAATAATAATAATGAAATTAATCTGTCGATTGGGGTACTTCAACATATGGAGATCTACCGCTTAAAGGTTTCTTCGCAGTGTAGTGCCACAATACCGAACCCTGAAACCGAGGAGGATGATGAAGCGGATGTCAACTATGATGGTCCGCTTACGCCTCTCCAACGGCAACCCGAAAAAAAAACCCTGCATCCGTCCACGGACAGGTCCAACACTAGCCGCAAACATTTCAAACTCCTTTTCAACAAACCGCATGAAATTCATGCGAACACGGCCGGATTTCGTACAAACATGACGGATTTCATACAAACCGGACGAGATCGGTTATATTTTGGACATATTTTCTAGTAAAAAGCTAAAACTATGTGCACGTACGGGTGCGCGGAGCTCCACTCCCACGACACGGATACACTACACTAGTCTATGGCCGGCCACGGCTTGTATTCCCAATGTCCGGCAGCCCGGAATAATCGGACTGTCGGGAGCCCTGGAGGCATGTTCTTCCCCCGTATCTTCCCTATGTCCGGTTGCGCCGCTCATCGGAGCTGCAAAGAGGGTGCTTCAGCTGGAGGGGAAGGGTGCTTTCGTGGAACTCAGGCGGGTGCCCAGGATAGTCTGAGATAAAGGAGAACCGGCCGGGTATCAAGCGGTGGCCTTCTTCGGACCCAAGCGGCGGCGGCTTCCCATGTTTCTACTTCTCCTCGATGATGGCGGTGGGTGCGGACGTGCGGGCCGCCACCTCGTTCGCGTCTGCGTGGCCGTCTTCTTTCTCTGCATGCATGGCGCGGCTACGTGCGCGTCGATGGTGGCGGTCGCAGGCAGTGGATGCGGCGATGCCCGTGCCGCCATGATCCACACCGTGCCGGTGTGTAGCAGCTCGCCACTCCTCATCGAGTTGGCCTGGAGCGGCGACTTGCTGAACTACGCGGCGGCTTGGGGCGCCAACTTGCTCCGTCGGGTGAGGCACGGAAGGTGGAGCAGCGAGCTGCCTCGCTCGCATTCGGCGGGTTCGCCGGGCCATCCAACCAGCTTGTATGCTGGAGAACTGCTCTTCGGAAGCCATCAGAAGAGTGGTGAATGAGGAGATTGGGGGAGCGGCGGAGGGGTGTGGTTCTTGCCCGGCGTCTGCCATCATTTAAATGGACGGCGGAGGGAGGAGCTCGGCCGGCATTGCGTTTAATGCCGGCCCGCACTTGAACGGGCGTGTGGCTGGAGTAGATTTCTCAGCTTCCACGGGGTTAATGGAGGCGTATGAATGTGGCGAGAAGGCGTGTTCAACCGGGCGTGCAGCGGGCGGCACCCTCGGCCGGCGCGCCACTTCAATGGCGGAGGCAGTGAGAGGTCGCATCCGCCCTGAGCCGTCTTCAATGCAGAGCGGCATGCTCTACAGCGGCATGCATGCGGGCAGCTGGTGCCAGGCGCGAGCGCGCGCGGGAAGGGGAAGGGTTTTTTTGGTGGGCCAGGGCAGTTAGAAGCGGGCTTGGGAGCGGTCCGGACTCCCACAAACCTCCCCCACTTTTGTTTCTGGTCTGCGGGAGAAATCGCGTCCGGACCACTTCGTGGACCGATACAGGTCGGCGTTGGATGGCTTCCGTGGTCCGGACAGCGAGTTCCGGACGGTTGTGGGAGGTTTATGGGTCCGCCTTGGTGATGCCCTTATTTCCCACTTGGTTGGTGAGGTTAACGAGGTTGGATTGGATGACGCAAGACCAGGGTCCATGTTTTGTGACTTCACAATGTCCACGCGGAAATCTAAATTGCACTCTTCTGAATAGAAACAAAACCACCCAAGAAGGCGAAGAGCTCCACACCCATACGAGTTTCCACATGAGAGGCATGTTTTGGAATAGCAGAGGTCTCTCAGACTTGGTTAAACAAAAACACATCGGTGATTTTGTTCAGGGTCATGGATTGGATTTTGTGGCAATTCCCGAGGCTGGTAAGTGTGACTTCCGCCCACATGTCCTCGATCACCTATCAGGTGGTTACGACTACACATGGCATAGTCTACCAGCCCGTGGAAGGTCTGGAGGAATCCTTCTTGGGATACAGACCACGGCCATGGACTTGTTGGCCTTTTCGAGCAGTGAAGTTCATATCAAGTTTCACCCACGAAACAGGGCTGATAATTTTACATGGAGCCTGGTCGTAGTCTATGGGGATGCCAAAGATGAGCATAAAGCTTTTTTCCTCCATGAATTGGTGAACCTGGCTAAGGATAACCCGTACCCAATGCTTATTGGAGGGATTTTAATATCCTTATGTACCAGGAAGACAAAAATAATGACCGCTTCGACACTCATTGGCCTTTCCTATTCAATGTTGTGATTGACACTTTGGATCTTTGGGAGGCCTCTATGTCAGGGCAGCAGTTCACTTGGGCTAATAACTGTTCTGTGCCAACGTACGAGAAGCTCAATAGGGCACTCATGGATACCGATTGGGAGCTAAAATTTCCTATGGTAACCGTGAGAGCCCTGGAGCGAATCGAGGCATTATCGGATCATGCGCCAATCATTCTTGATTCTAATTCTACGAACCATTCTGCTCGTCGCCCTTTCAAATTTGAATTGGGGTGGCTGCATCAGGAAGGTTTTGTGGACATAATCAAGAACGTTTGGGAGAGGCTCTCCATTTGTCGCACACCGATTCAGAGATGGAATTTTAAAATAAGGGCCATGGGGCAACACCTCTCTGGATGGGCGAAACACACCAGTGGGTTATACAAAAAAGAAAAGCAGCGCCTCTGTACCATCATTGATGACCTTGATAAAATTGAAGAGACCCGCACCTTATCTCAACAAGAGATTGAATTGAAAAATCAATCTAATGAGAAGGTTGCCCGACTTCTGCGAGCAGAGGAAATCAAATACTACCAGAGGTCTAAAGCTGACTTCATCCTCATGGGAGATACTAATACAAGATACTTCCAATTGGTCGCCAATGGTCGACATAAGAAGAAATGTATTCATAGTCTCCAACGGGATGAGGGGAGGATCGAAGCCAAGGAGGAGCTCAAAAATTATATCACCAGCTACTACAAATCTCTGTTTGGGGTGTCGGATGAAGGGAATGTCACCCTCGATGAGTCCCGAACAGATGATATTACACAAGTCACGACAGAAGAGAATGATATCCAAACGGCATCTTTCTCAGAAGAGGAGTTGAGAGCGGCAGTGTTCCAAATGGAACACAACAAAGCTCCAAGCCCTAATGGTTTCCCCGCAAAATTCTATCAGGATTTCTGGGATATCATCAACACTAACCTTTTGGAGCTGTTCAATTGTATTCATGCCAACCGACTTGACCCATTCAGACTTAATTTTGGCGAGATTGTCTTGTTGCCGAAGATTAAGGAGGCTGAACGGATCCTGCAGTTCAGACCCATATGCCTCCTTAATGTAAGCTTCAAGATTTTCACCAAAGTAGCTAAGAATAGGTTAAACTAAGTAGCTGACCATGTTATCCGGCCATCGCAAACGGCCTTCATGCAAGGAAGGAATATACTAGATGGTATAGTAATCCTGCATGAGACCGTCCACGAGATGCACCGGAAAAACATGAGCGGAGTGTTATTCAGAATTGACTTTGAAAAAGCCTATGACAAGGTCAAATGGTCTTTCCTCCAACAAACTCTAAGGATGAAAGGTTTCTCTGATAAATGGCGCTAGTGGATCCAAAATTTTGTAACTGGAGGTAGTGTGGGCATCAAAGTCAATGATGATGTAGGCCATCACTTCAGACAAAGAAAGGACTACGACGGGGTGACCCCATGTCCCCCATGTTATTCAACATTGTTGCTGACATGTTGGCTATTTTGATTGAGCGTGCCAAGTAGGATGGCCAGATTGCAGGGGTAGTGCCACACCTTGTGGATGGTGGCCTCTCTATTTTGCAATATGCTGATGACACAATTTTTTATGGAACATGATCTAGACAAGGCTCGAAACCTAAAACTCTTGCTCTCAGCATTTGAGCAAATGTCGGGTCTCAAAATTAACTTCCAAAAAAGCGAGCTGTTCTGCTTTGGAGAAGCCGTTGATGCGGCGGCCAATTACACTAACCTGTTTGGTTGCGCACATGGTCAATTCCCGATTAAATATCCGGGAATTCTGATTCATTATCGACGTCTTACCATTGCGGAATCGATGCATGTAGAGGAGCGCCTAAAGAAACGGCTGAGCAGTTGGAAAGGAAAGCTGCTCTCAATTGAATCGGGGGCGTCACACCGGTCATGGGCGGCGGCGGGCGGCAGCGACTTATGTTGCGGCGGCGCGTCATCCGGCTTCAGATCGGCGGCGGCGTGGAGGGCCTGGTGGGCAGCTTGGCGGCACCTCCGGTCAGATCTGATCTGGCCGGTGCAGCCGGCGGTGGTGGCCATCTCCTCCGTCGGAGGTGGTCGGCCTGAGGCTAGATGATCAGATCTCGAGATCCGTCATCTAGTTCCGGCTGCGAGTCGGGAAGACATAGTTGCCGGTAAAAACCGAGCCGATGGCAGACGATGGCGGCGTTCTGCGCCGTTACCTTGATGAAGGCATCGTCGTGCAACGACTGTCGACCCACTTGTGCTGCTCCGAGGGAAACCCTAGGATCTGGTCTTCCAGATCGGACGATGACGGTACTGCGGTGTCGTTTCTCTCTTGGGAGCATCGTTTGTGGAGCAGTGCTGGAAAACAGAGGCAGGAGGTGGAGCGGCTTCGTCTTGCACGGAGCTTCGGTGGAGATGTCAAGTCATGCCTGGCCGACAGGTGCTACGTTGTGTCATGCCTGGTCGGCAGGTGCTACGCACAACAGATCTTCCAGAATCTTCGCGTCTGGATGGACGAGCGCGGGCGGTGGCGCCGTTGGGTGCCGTGGTGGCGTCGACGGATGGACAGACTGGCAAGGATGATGCGGATCTCTCTCCTGAAGATGGGTCAGCGGTCTGATGATGATGGCGTCGTCTAAAACGTGTGCATGTGGTGTACGCTTTAGATCTGCTGCACCGGCTGTTCGTTCCGATACGTTATGTGGATGGATCGGCGACGACACCGGTTTAGATATGGGGAGTGAGAGCACTCCACATTATCGAGTTTTGTAGGTGTGAGTGGTGGCTTCGGGTGGCTTGATGTATATTCTTGTTAGACCTTGGTGGAATAATAAATAAAGATGGCCGCATGCATCGATTGATGCAGAGGCCGGGGGTTTTCACCTCCTTTTTTAAAAAAAAAATACCAATTGTTTGATTTTGCTTAGACCTTTGAATCATATTCCTATACTTATATTAACTAGACTTGTAGCCCGACACTAATTATAAAATAACTTCCAACATGCACTTTAATTGGTAAAAGTCTTGATTATGCCAATGACGTACATGTGTTGAAATAGATTGTACAACCTCTCATCCTAAGCTTAAGGTTTTATGTGAGTTGGTTAGTGCATGTAATTCAAGTATATTGATGTGTGAACTTTCTTATCTTTAATCCTTAATTGACTTTTTATAAATATAGTTCTATCAAGACGATGGAGAGTCTGCACATGCTTCCGATATCGGCGTAATAACCATCAACCCCATATCTTCTTCAGGTTAGTGCTAGCTATGTGATCTTTGATTACGTAGCATAGTCGGCCGGTTGCCCTAATTTCATGCCAGAAAATGGATTCTCTACTTATAATTAATGAATTACAAAGGCACAACGGATCTTAGCTAGCTAGCATGCATGTCCACTTGCGCAGATAACTTTCCGCAGGTGGACTCAAGGAGTATACCACTGCACTTACTACAAAAGATTACAGATAATTTCTCTCAAGAACAGTTAGTTGGTTCTGGTCGGTATGGAAGTGTTTATAAGGTATGATCAACGTTATTTACATTTCGAAATATTTTCATCACGTCAAGCCATGCCTAATAAAATTGAGATGTCAAATAAATTAATAGGCAGTCTATGGTGGACAAGTCATTGCTGTGAAGTTGCTCCAAGCAAACAGAGTTGATGATGCAATTTTTAGCGAAGAGATTCGAATCCTAGCGAAGATCCAACATCCAAATATCGTACAGCTCATTGGCTACTGCTATGACACAAGGTCTGAGCTTGCAGAAGTCAAGGGAAAACATGTACTTTCTCAGTACATATATATGGTGATGTGCTTCGAGTATTTGGGAAACGGATCCCTTGATAAGTACATTCCACAAGGTATATGCGAGACAGCAAGATGCAAAATAATATATTATTTGTCTATAATTTTTAAATAAAATGGAATAAGGATACTTTTGGATGCAATTGTTTTGTTTTTGTGTACAGACGTGGAGTCTGGACTCGATTGGCAGACACGGTATGGAATAATTAAGGGCATATGTGAGGGTTTAAAATACCTCCACGAGGGATTGAATCCACGTATATATCACCTGGATCTAAATCCTAGCAATATATTGATGGGTGAGAAGATGATGCCGAAAATAGGTGAACTTGGTATTTCAAGAATCTTTGTAGGAGAGTCCCAAAGGTTAATGCCTCTGACAGGAACAATGTGAGTTAAATGGCCGAACAGAAGCTCTGTTGTAATCGTCGATACATTTACTTTACACTCACAATAAATATATGATAGTATTTATTTATCTCACTATGCAGAGGATACCTCCCACCGGAATTCATTGAAAAACAAGTGATCTCAAATAAGACTGACATATACAGCTTGGGCCTTATAATCCTTGAGCTGATGATGGGGAAGCAGTCATAGACTTTTTGGAGACAACTCCTCGGGAGTTTATTGAGCTGGTAAGGAGTAGCTCATTTTTTTGTACTTTCATTAATTGTGTCAAAGACCTAAATGCTGCTATGTACTTCTCCTTGCATTGAATTTCATAGGCTACAACAAAATGGAGAGCGAGGCTGCAGAAAACAGTGGAGATGAAGTCAGTTGAGGGATATTTCCAGCAACTTAAGAATTGCTTGGGGATAGCGGTGAGCTGCGTGGACCGTAACAGACACAAAAGGCCCACCATCAGTGATATCATACAAATACTGAATGAAACAGAAACCAGCTTGATGCCACAATTAGACTCTGAGCTGCTTCTTCACGTCCATCCCCTAGAGCTCCCATTCATGTCAATGTCGTTGGAATTAGCAAGAAAGAAGAAGGCGGACACGATGTCTTCTAGCTGTTCGCTGCAGCTAGAGAACCAGGGAAACGACCGTATCGCGTTTATGCTTGTGGCCAACAGCCCCAATAGGTACCTGACAAAGGACCCGCTTCATGGAGTTGTGCCGCCAAGATGTGCCTACACACTCACTATCACGATGCGCAGTAATAAGCAGCCACCATCATCATTGTCGATAGAGAGTGGTTTCGACTACTTCACGCTGTATAGTGTCGTGGTGGGCCAATACGACCTTGAAAAAGATACAACATTGGCCGAGTATGAAGAATTTTTCAAGAATGCCAAAGAGGTGGCCGGCCATGAGGTCCAGGAGGTGACATTGAATGTTATCTGTTGTCAACAACAAGCTAATCATGGGACATCATCTGAGGTAAATAATTTAGTTATCTAATCTAGTGTATGTTTAGTTTTCCATAAGTAATTTCTGTTCTCTGTCATTGGCTTCCATATACCATGCTATCAATTATGCTGGCAGCCAACTCGGCCCACAGTTGAGGTGATTTTCTTCAATCCTTTCGTCTTTCTTAAATATCCCTCCGACCAGTCTTCTAAATTGAGTGAATGTTGTGCTGGATTTCAATTAGATCATAACGACACCTAGGGCTCAGCAAGTCTCATCCATAGATGTGCATCCAACGGAGCCATGGTGAGTGTATGAGTAATTGAGTACCGGTGTCCATGTTCTCTGTGTGTGCGTGCACGCTCATACCAGCTAGGCTACTATCTCAGTACTCATCCATCGTTTGTTAATTTGCAAATAATCCTAATTTGAAGGATTATGACGACACATCACGTGGGGAGTCTTCGTGTTTGGAACTACAAGACAATGGTACATTCTCGATAAGTGTCACACATACATATTCTCTACTTACAAACTGAATGAAGTTATATGTTCATATCCACAGACAACTCTGAACTCGATTCAAGACGTCACAGATGAACCAGGCACGTACCATATGCTTAATTCATAGCTGATTTATTACATTAGTTAATCGCTCAACAATTTAATGCGGTAACTGCTCACACATTCATGCATCACCAAGCTAAATCATACATTTTGTGAATTTATGTTTATATTCCTGCATGCATGAATATGCAGTTCAATTGGCTAAATTTATCGCACGGGAGAAATGGATCGTCGCTGGTGATCACAGCGGATGCATCTATGTGCACAGCTACGACGAAAACGACGAAGTAGTGAGCTTTGATGCTCACAATAGTTGCATAACAACTTTGACTGTGCATCCAACCGAACCATTTGTGTTGTCGTCATCTGAAGATGCTGACCACCTGATCAAGCTTTGGGACTGGGACAAAGGTTGGGAATGCACAGAATTTCAGGGGCACGCTGGTAGAGTGGCGCATGTAACCTTTAACCCAGATGACTCCAATAGTTTTGCTAGTACTTCTTTCGATGGCACGGTTAAGGTTTGCTTTCATCCTTATTTATATATGTCTTCCGCCAAATGTGTTAGTGATTTTATTTATTGCACTTACAAATAATTGGTAGATCTGGAGTATTTGTTCTGAAGACCCTGGTAATAACATCACATTGAAATTGGATGAACACAGCCTCAATGTTGATTACTTCACACGCTATAATCAGCAGCATCTGGTTGTGGGCTGCAAGGATAGAACTGCACAGGTACCATTCTTTCTCTTAGCCACATACGTGTGCTTAACTGAAGAATACCCCCCCCCCCCCCCCCCCACCTCGAAAAACTAGAGAATACACTCGATTAATTAATCTAGCTGGCTCGTCGTTAGCTACATGATATGATCGTTAAAAAAGTCCTATTTTTCTTTGTTGTTTTTGTTGAATCAGATATGGAAAGTGGAGATGAAAGAACGTGTACATGAACTAGAAGGGCATAAAAAACTTATCAGTGCTGTCAATTTGCACCCGGAGCTTCCAATGTTAATCACAGGTTCACTTGATGGGAATGTTCGCATATGGAACTCCACTACCTACAAGTATGTACAGCTTCAATTATTCTGCTCTTGTGTAAGTCTATCTAGTACTGCTACATATATACTTTGAGGTTCTTAATTAACACAGCACGGGGCCTCTGAAATCATTACAGGCTTGAGAACATAATTGATTTCAATCTTGGTGCAGTGTATGCTTTTGGATGTATAAAGGACTCAAGAAGGTAACAGACAACGTTCATGTGTTGTATGGCTAGTGTGGCATGTGTAATCTAGAAAACTTAACAAGTAGCTAGGCTACCGGGATTACTTTCCTCGCTAGCTCACTAGTTGATATATTATTTGCTATATATATATATATTTTTTTTTTTTTGCGGGATATTTGCTATATATTTTTGTTTTCCAAATATCCCGATGAACACATGTGTGTTATACTTCCTCTGTTCCTAAATATAATACGTTTTGGTGGTTCAATTTGAACTGTCAAAACGTCTTATATATAGGAAAGGAGGGAGTACAAATCACATGGATGCAGTAAACACATATTTAGGTTTCATGGTAATTATGTTTGGTGATCCCATCCTGATATTCCTCCACGTATTTGTTTAGTCGTCCATTAAAATTATATTATCTAAGTTTTTCGGCAATATATTTAAAATAATTGATAACCGAAGGACATACCGGTTGATTTTTGTAGGATCGTGGTCGGGTGTCACCAGGGAATAGCAATGATGGAAATTCCTTTGCCTTGAAGACTATGTTTCTAGCAGAGGAACACGACAGAAAAACATCCAGAGCAAAACAAGTTTAGCGAGCGTTGCTTGAATCTGTTGGTTATTCATGACTATGACTTTAGACCTTCAGTCTTGAGATCTTGGCTAAAAAAAAACTAAGACTCGAGATCTGTTTGCATTCGGGGTTCTGCTACTACAAAAGGGCATATTTATGTGCGTGGTATATATGTCGGAGGCAAACGTGTGTAGAAAGCACATTGGAACTGCTGTTGTAGACGTGCAACAATAATCCAACAGAGCAACTGCAAGCAATTTTTTTAGTCAGCACTAGTGCACAGAGAAATCTTCTTACATATTAATTTTCTGAGACTAAACATAGAGTGTTGTATGCTACTGAACTTGAAAAAGTAGCACGGCAATCCAGTCTATCGCAGTGATGATCCTAGCCTATCGCAGTCAGGTGATGGGTGCATCTGTACGCGTCATTTCATTAGTTCAGTTTGGACATCGATGAGATTTTTCTCAAAAAGTCCACAAATTTGCTTCCATGGCTCGTTTGCGAAGAGCCTGATCAAACTAACAACATGATGCTCTGCTCCGGAGTCATAGCCTACCAGATTCAGCATCAGGGCATCAAGCTGTCAGAGCAGAGCAAGAAGGCCAGCCGTGTGGCTGGCATGTGGGGCCGATGGGGCGTGCGTGTGATTCGCCCGGAACAGAATAGAGGGGGCCAAGTGATTAACTGTTCATAACAGAAAAGAGTCACTGCTCGCTCTGGGCAGAGAAACTGTAAGTGCTTCACAACTGAGTACCCAACTCTCGGTTTATTACAGAGCGAGCAGTGTCGATGGGTAAAATAGGGTACAATTATCGGCAGGTACATATATTGTCCTGTACAGCTGAATGGACAACAGTTACATATCAGTCTGGATGCATACGTAGGGTATTAGATAAAACGAGATCAAACGAGACACGAGGGACACGGATTTTTACGTGGAATCCCTTGCGGGAGAAAACCACGGACGCACGAAGGCGCAATCACTATAACGAGGAGTATTACAAGCACGAGACGGCAGACCGTCTTTAGGTGCCACTACATGGGGTATATATAAGGGCAATACATATGAGTCCTTGTAAGACACGTAACGATTTGTACTTGTACGCGTCGGTACCAACGCAAAGGCCCACACCGTTTGTACTACGTCTAGTCCAATACAGTAGAATTTGGATCACAATTTAACATAGGATACAATGCTACAATCCACAGGGCAGGTATACATACTGTCCTGTGTTGCTGAATGGAAAACACTAATAAAAGCACGTCAAATTTCACTGCAAGAATGCATAATTTCCAGCAGTACTGGAGTTCATTTTGAGGAAGCAAATACGACACACAGTAAACTTGACAAGAGCTAAAACAGACGAAGATTGTGTGTTGTAGAAGAAGCAGTAGCACGGACGACACATCAGTACCACTACCACATAGCAATCTCCCTGTATGTATCTTTATTATCTTCGAATCATCAACTTAGAAGTAGCAGCACATAGCAATATGACTAACAGGGTCATCGCTTCAGCATGTCCTGCACAAATCGGATTGGATATATGACGTTACCACCTTAGGATTACAAGCGCAACCAGTAATTATAACAATTGTCGAGACAAATAAACCACAATGTTGCTTCATACAAGCATTTTTTTTCTCTTTTGGCATTTGCAATCTTCTATTTTATTTAGCATGAAACTAGATAGTAGCTGTTAAGTAACTGCACAAATGGGAGGAAAAGGAACTTGCAAGGCTAGAGAATAGGGTCAGGATCCTGACCTTGCACCGTTGCACGCACAAGAAGGGATCAGATCGTCCCCTGCACCAGAGCCTCTGAGGATCCGTCATCAGTGGCCACATATTTCACCGGAAACGCTAGCTCAACCCTTTTGAGCAACACAACCTTTGGCATCTTAGCGTGATTCTTAGCTTCATCTTCCCACTTTTCAATGGTGTTTTTCTTAAGGACTCTAGAATCCAGAGCGACTTCACGAAGATCTTTGAAATGTTCCAGTTTGATACCACCACAGAGACCCACTAGATCTTTACAGAGCAACTGAAGTGAAACGAGATTCCGCAAAGCTCCTTGTGCGATTTTGGGATATTTAGATTGTTTCACCACAATGCATAGACGTTGCAGGCTTGGGAGGTCATCCTCACGATCTATGTCCAAATTGTCGAGATGGTCTTCAACCAGTTTGAGATAAACCAAGCACTTGAGCTCACGTAGATCCACTCTTCTATTTTTATGGTTCTCCATAATGATGTGACGGTAATTGCCTCGGTCCTGAAGGGATGGAGAAATGAAATTGGAAGAGATGGACTTGTACAGCATGAACTGGTGCATGATACCATGAGGTTTCAACGTCTTCTTTTCTCCACGGTTGCTGGTATCTATAGGCCGAATGATATTCCGGTCAATTAGCTGGTTGAACTTGTCATCGGCAGCCTTCTGATTCCCTATGTATCCTTCACCTATCCATCGGCTGGTGAGAGTTTTCTTGCTGACGGGATGATCATTTGGGAATAAACTTGTGTACAGTAAACAAGGCTTCAGATAGGGAGGCAGACTCATGTAATTGTTTACAACTACCTTTCGAAGTTTTGTGAAGTTTTCATCATTGTACTCGTCCATAAGAGTACATAGGCTGCTGCAAGTTTTGTTGGAGTTGTGTCGAATATAGTGTACAAGATAGGTTACAGTTGGACTCTGAGTAGTATTGTGTTTAGATAGGATATGGAGTCGTGTCCTAATAGGACACTTGTATCCTAGGCCTCTCATATATAACGAGGGTAGACACACGATGTAACCTATGCCAACATAATAGCACAGGAACGCAGGGGAAGCCGGCGGCATGTGCCGGTGTCCAGGGCAACCGGGTGCGGTATTGTAGCGGTATCATGGGGAGGAGCGCCCGTAGTCATGTCCCGGGGATGTAGCCATATCGGTGAACCTCGTTAACAAATCTCGGTGTCGTGTCTCGTGTGATTGCTTGGTCCTCGGATGATCGACGGTGTGCCTCGGATTTATTCTAACAAGTTTCTTGGCAGACCCGTCCTGTGATCTGGTTGCTCTTTTTCTGCAAATAGTTGGCCACACTGATGAGAGCTAATGGATGGCCATGGCATTTGTCCACAATTACATCTGAACCCTTCGCAAGGTCACGTGAAGTGCTATCGAATTTACCACAGTTCGCCTTCAGTAAATCCGTAGAGTGCTTTGCACTCAGAGTTCTCATATTATAAATATGAGCGCGATCTTCGGTGCATGAATTAGCTACTGACTGCACAGTTGTAGTCAATAGTATTCTTAGTATCCTTAGCTCAGAAAAGAAACCCTTTATTGCTTCCCAGTAATGATTCTCCATATCATCAATTACAATTAAACACCTGCAGCCAAGGTAAATTGACGGAATGAAATGGTCAATATGGTAGGTAGGAGTATGTAACTTGCACGACCTTAATTAATTATTAGTGGACAGACAAAGTGCATTGGTGCAAGGCAGCAAGCTAGCACTTGTTAGAATTTAAATACTTGTACAATTCAAATTTCATGTTCGTATCATATCTCTTACTAAACAAACTACGTTGGTACAACCTTCCAAATACTAAACAGTCACTGTCTCTCAGTTGAAACTTATCATTCACAAATAGGATATACTCTGTCCATTATTTTTCATAACGTATAGTTTTTTAAGTCAAAATTTTCTATCTTCGACCGAGATTATAGAAAAAACATAACAATATATACAATGCGAAAAGAATAGAATATGAAAGTATATCTCCTGATGGATCTAATAACACTGATGATTTGGTATTGTGGACACAGATTTTTTTTCTCTCAATTTAAACGAGATTTCTTCCTCTGCTTTGTTTGTTTGTTGCCCACGGTCCTCATATCTCTTTGGTCTCGTGTGATGTAGTGCTCCATCCGCATCCGATTGCTATATTTATCCGGTGGTAGCTTTGTATATTGAAAAATTGGTGAAAGTTTTTTACAAAATTAAAAAAAAATCAAATTGGAGAATATTATCTTTCAAATATGTGAATATTTTTTCAAATTTGTGAACACTTTTAAAATTCGTAAGTATCTTTTGTTTGTACAAGGAAAGCATTGGACCCAGCCCATGATGGTCCGACCCAACAACACCACGGGGGGTGACAAAGGTGAGACGACCAAGAACAAGAAGACCTAGACAGCTCCAGGTTCACCGCCGCCGCCGCTCTGCTCCAGGTTCGCCGCCGCCGCCGCCGCCTGTAGATCTGTGCCAACTTGCTTCGATTTTCTGTATTTCCTGTCCTTATTCTACTACTACTTCTTACCCACCATGAGGAGGAGATGGTCGGAGAGGATGAACGGCGGCATGCGGCGGATCCTGAACCTTGGGTTGTATGACGGCCTCAGGCACTTGTATTCGCTCCGGCGCTTGGACCTCCTCAAGATTAATTTTTTTCACCCGACGGCAGAAGAAGTGGCCGCGCATGGCAAGGTGTTGCCAACACTGACGGCCGCCGAGGCCAGTGCGACCAACACGAGAAGGATCTCCAGCACTAATTTGGCGGCGGCGGAGGCGGCGGCGCCCAAGATTGATCCGCCAAAAACCGAGCTGTTCATAAGGCCGCCGCAGCTCGACTACTCCATGGGGAACCATCACACCGTTCATTTCCTGCACACCGCCTCGGAGAGCAAGGTCGTCGTGGCCGACCACGGGAACCGCATGCTGCGCTTCGACGTCGTCGACGGCACCCGCTGCATCGATACGCTGCCATGGCTCCACGGACCCAAGGTGATGCCGATGTCCGTCTCCGTCCCTCCAACGGATGTACACCTCCATGACGGCGAAGACACCGGCGACCTCTACATCATCGATGGCCTCCTCTACCCGCACATGGCGGAGGAGCGGCCGCAGTTCGAGGCCCTGGTGTGGAGGGGGATCCGCCCGTACCGTCACAGGTTCTGGCACTGCGACATCCTCCCGCTGCCGCCGTGGATCACCCACCACAAGCGCGCCTTCGTCCACGGCCATGCCCTCGTCGGCGACACCATCTGCTTCTCCATCTCTGGCGATGAGGGTGCCAGCACCTACCGCTTCTCCAACTCTGCAGGTGTCGAGGGTGCCGGCACCTACTGCTTCCACATGGCGACTCGTGAGTGGAGCAAAGCTGGCGACTGGCTCATGCCCTTCCATGGCAAGGCGGATTACGTCCCTGAGCTTGGCCTCTGGTTTGGCATCTCTTCACAAGGCAACCTCCCCTGCGCTGCTGACCTCTCGGGCGTTGTCACAGGGGAGGAGCCACCGCCGGAAAAGATGCGGATCTGGGCTCGTGATGACCTGCCAGAGGAGTGGCAGCCCAACATTTTGTTCAGGTCCAAGGTCGCGAGTCTCGGTTCTGGCAGGTTCATCCTCATGGACATCTTGGGTACCATTGCATCTCGCAAGGGCTTGAACGGTATAGTTCCCAACAAGGAATTTACCCTCTTCACTGGTATGGAGGTAGCGTTCAGCAATGGCAGCAAAGGCAAAGGCCACCACAATAGTGCCACCGATGGCTCCGGCAACGAGAGTGGCCACCACAATAGTAGCTCTGGTGACGAGAATGGCGGCAAAGGCAAAGCAGGGACAATGTGCGGCCTCCGTATGATCAAGCACAAATCCGGTCGTTACATGTATAACAGGCAATTGAAGATCGAGGCGGTGTTCTGAATGATTCAGCAAGTCATTTTGAACTGAACTGCAGCTAGTGTATGCATGCATGCATGCATTCTGTTACTTAATTTGCTATCTTCAGTCAGTGTAGTGTTGCTGCTCCATGTTTACAGCAAGTAGTGTTGCTGCTCCATGTTTACAGCAAGTAGTGTTGCTGCTGAGCAAATAATCTATCTTGCTGTATGATGAAACGTACCCCCCTGGTGTTATTCTGGACCATTTCCATCTAGTATTTGGATTTGCTGCTGAGCAAATCATTGTTTGATTTCATGGCAATTAATTTTGTATCCTTAAGCTTAGCTGCAGAATCCAGTATATATGTAGTAATGCTGGTTCAGTTTCCATAGTTGATTTCAAGGGACTACAGTTTGGTTATGAACAAAAATAGCAGTCCTCTTCATCTTCAAGTCACTGACAATGTTGTAACTAAGTCAAAACTGAGCACTTGCAATTGAAAATAAAAATCATTCTTTTCACTTCAGGTAGGACTTGTAGGGGATCTAGCCGCCAGTGGCCCTTGGCTATGTAAACCCTAGCAAATTAATCCAATATTGCTCTGAATCTCTGAAATTTCTAGTGTTAAATTCAGGTAGCGACAATTGGTGTCTAAAGCCAGTAAATCCTTGGAGGCGACGTGGATCTGTGGTTCTCTCATAAATCCCTGGTCAATCTAGGCGGTGTGGAGGCGGCATGTTTTTCGGGTGCATTCGGTAGTCCAGCCTGGTTACTGGAGAACATCTCTTGGGTGGTAAAATCAAATCCTAGCACCTGATATTTGATGGTGCATCTTCAGTGGTAAACATCAGAAGGCAAAGGTTCTTCTCTGCAGCAAGGTAACATCAGCCATGCTAATGCTACACCTCCTAGTGCGATGACAAAAAATAACGGACGGATTCAGAAGATACGACGGATGTGGAGCTCGAATCCTTGGAGCTTGATGCCAAGACCTTGCAGAGAAATCCTGAGGAAGATAGAAAGGAGTTGCAAGCAAAGCAGTCAACAGAAATTTTTTCACCGTGCACAAGAATTTTGACAAGATTCAGGCCAATTTCAAACATTTACTGTTGGATCCTGAACCTGAAGATGAAAGGACGAACAAGGGGAGCATTCGGTAACCAATTTTTAGCTACTCCTGTTGGTCATGCCTCTGAGGTATCCAAATCCAATTGTCTTGCATGATGCGAGTGGAAGAATCCTCCTGAACAGCCCCTGTATAAGAACCAAGGAAAAAAATAGCGCGCTATATAAAATAACGCGGCCCCTGAAAATATGCTATTAGCGTGCTATAGCGCGCTATAGCGTGCTATTAGCGAGACATTGTACGCTGATCAGCTTAGCGAGACAATTCTATACACGCTATAGCGTGCTATTAGCGGCGCTATAGCTTGCTATTTTTTTCAATGATAAGAACATCTCTTCCTTCACATATACCCCTCCAGACTTGCAACGGACAGTTTCCGAGTTCAGCGCTCAACAACGTGCCATCGGGGTAGTAACACACCTTCAGGATACTCTCGCTAAGAGAACACAGATCTTGGAGTGCCCGCCATGCTTGTTTTGCGAGCAGGCATAACTTGAACGATTGTTGATAACAGTTATCCTATTTGAGGCTTCCATCTCATTCATCAATACAATAGGTGAGTGATCTGATCAGGCAGCAACTACATGCCTCACCGGTGCCATCGGGAACATGTCTCGCCTTCAGCGAGTCCTGGCTTCAGACTGGCTGAAGGGCCAGCAAGCTGAGCTGGCCCACGAGCGCGGGAGGCCACAACCACCTTTTCCTGCTTTTTTATTTTTACGTTTTCTGTTTTCTGTTTTTCTTTTATTTTTACTTGTGTTTAGACTTTACGAAAAACACTCTTAAAAAAATATTTAAAAAAATGTTGATCATGTATATCAAAATGTTGAACATGTTCAAAAATGTTAAACAAATATTTGAAGAAAATGTTGAACAAGTATTTGAAAAAAATGTTGATCATGTATTTGAAAAAAATATTGATTATGTATATGAAAAATGTAGAACAAGTATTTGAAAAAATTATTGATCATGTATATAAAAATGTTGAACAAGTACTTGAAAAATATTGAGCAAGTATTTGAAAAATGTTGAACAACTTATTGAAAAAATGTTGATCATGTATATAAAAATGTAGAATGAAAAAAAAAGGAAAATGTTGAACAAGTATTTGAAAAAATGTTGATCATGTATATAAAAGTGTAGAATGAAAAACAAAAAGAAAGGAAAATGTTGAACAACTATTTGAAGAAAATGTTGATCATGTATATAAAAATGTTGAACATGTATGTAGAATGAAAAACAAAAAGAAGCAAACAAAACATGAAACAAATTGGAGAATAAAAAAGAAAAGAATGAAAAAAACGGAGAAGAAAAAAACGAGAAAACAAAGAAAAACCGAAGAAGACCGGCTCCGGTCGCCTCTAATAGGTCGTGATTCTACTACTAACTAACCAGTAACTCCTCGCGGGCGGAGTGGTTAGTCGCGCCAGTGATCACCTTGTAGACCAGGGTTCGATCCCTGGGTGCACTCCGTTTATTCCTGATTTTTTCAATATTTGCGGCGTATCCGATCGTTTTCGGGCCAGAACAGGTCCTCCATATTTGCAGCGGCCCACAAACAGGGTTACCGTCTCGCATCAGATCCATCGCTTTCCTCCTCCCCTCCGCCACCATTTTTCGTACCTCCGACGAGCACAACCATGTCACGAGAAGGCTACAGACGTGGTGGCCGCCACCCGTCGCCGCCGCGCAAGCGCGGCCGAAATGACGCGACGGCCGGCAGCTCCAACGGCCATGCCGTCAAGCCGTGGGTCCGTGAGCAAGATCGCCAGTGCGGCGCCCTCTCCCAAAGCGACAGGTGCCACGGGTAGCGGCGCTTCGACGAGCTATACGACGCCCTCTGGGCGTCCACCAGGGCTCTTCGCGAGGTGGAGGTTGCCCGATTCGCCCCGAAGGAGACGCTAGACGCCGGCGAGGAGGATGTCGCCGCACGCTTCGAGGAGGTGGATGCGGAGTACCAGCTCGTCTAGGATTGTGTGTGTGTGTGTGTGTGTGTGTGTATGTGTGTGAACTCCGACGAGGTCCGGACTATCTAAAATGTAGCGGGAACATGTTTATCTTAAGGTTTTAAATTTGCAAGTCGTCTTGCGGTATCTGTTCTGCACCGGGCAAAAGTGCCCACAAAAATCGATGTAGGCAAACCGTAAATCTATTTTATGGGCCAAGATTATAGCGGCTCTGCTAGAGATGCTTTCACATGACAACAGTGCCCACCTTGTACCTTGATGGCTCTAAAAAATGGCAATTTTCTTTGGGTATTTTGATCGGGAGGGGTGTGGCGTACCGCAAACAGAGGAAACAGACTTCTCTTCAACCACCTACGGTTGAAACGGGGTCCTGTTGATCAGGAGGGGTGTGGCGTACCATAAAACGGAGAAAACGGACTTCTCTTCGAGCGCCTACGGTCGAAACGGGGTCCTGTTCATCGGGAGGGGTGTGGCCTACCGCAAAATGGGACTCCACAAGCTACTGTTCAACCACCGCCGGCTTCCTCCAGCCTCCGCCAGCTACTGTTCATCCACCATCGACTTCCTCCAGCCACCACAGGATACTGTTCATCCACGGGCTACTATTCATCCAGCATCCACCGGCTACTGTTCATCCAGCCTCCACGGGGTCCTGTTCAACCACCCCCAACCGGCTGGGGTGTGGCGGCCTCCTCGGGGTCCTGTTCATCCAACATCCTACATACGGCCGGGGTCCTGTTCATCCAACCCCCACCGGGAGTTGTTCATCCACAACCAACCAACCGGCTGGAGTCACCACACATCTCGACTCGTTCACCGTATCGCGCGTGCGGCAACAACAAGCACTGTTCATCAAGAGGCAACCCAACTGGCTAGCTATGTCTCTCACGGGGGCTCGATCGACTTCAGTAATTGTCTGTTTTGTGCGAGCTATTCAGCCTTCAGGATGGACTCGAATCGAAAAATGTTCAACACAAGAGTTGTTTGTCTCGTCAAAACCGTTAAATTTGCTTTTGGGCGCATCTTCATCTGAGGTCATTTGTGGCCTGTGAGACCCAAAAACAGAACTGATGTCTCAGACTTACCTAAATCCGAGTTCGGTTAATTTTGGAAAGATTTGGACGGGATTTGGAGTCCTTTTCTTGTACGGGAAGTCCGGTCTCATAAATAGATGAGAGATGATGTCCGATTGAATAACACACAATCGAACAAATCAATCTACTACTTTTTCGTGTTCATCTACTTTTTATTCCTCTCCCTTGTATCTCTCTTCTCGTTCTTCGTTCGTTCTTCTTCTTGGAGGGCTGCGATCCACGAGGCCCTAGGGGCGATCATGTCGACCTAGGGCAGCCCATAGCCGCCGCGAGCCCTGACAGGGTCCCTCCCGGGCGAGCGGGGTTTCGGGTCTACAAAAGCACCCGCCGGATTGCTTGCGTACCGATCTTCCGGACGGGTCTCCTTTGACGTGAGCTGCGGTGCATCACCCCCGGCGTCGAGGGTACACGGTGATGTGTTCGTGTGCGAACACACTTTTTGGCGACTCCACTGGGGACGAAGCTTTGAACGGTCCCCAGCCTGTTCTTGCTACGAAGAGATCGTCATCAAGTTCCTGCAATCTACAAAGGTAATATGAATACCAAATCCCCCTTTGTAGATGCAATTAATCCATATGTTGTTGCTAGATCGCCTAATAAGCATAATGTATCGGCTAGCCCTAGTTTTATCAATCATGCATCTAATTATGTGCAAGGGCCGATGCAAAATAATCTTCATGCTTCAAATTCGTATGATTTTAGCAAAATACAACATATGTATCACTGATACATCGAGCTGCTACAAAAAATGGTTTTTAACCCCTTTTCACGACGGCATTTTAAACCGTCGCCTTGCCTGTGTGTGCGATACGGGGGTCCTTCCCACACGACCCAAAAACCGTCGGGGATGGGGAGCCATGATGCATACGCGTTGCCAAATGTAATCGTATGCGATGCAGCAACATATCGCACACACCACATTTTGGCACTCGTGTGGGATTAGTGATCAATCGCCCACGTCTTTCACGAGTCAAACATTTCTAATGACGCAGTGAAACCAAACGGGTGTATCATATTGGACCATTTGTGAAATACTAGTACATAAGGCACACGGGCCATCACAGGAACGGTGTGCGATATGTGCCCCATCGCACACGAGTATTCTACAGCAATCGTCTTCCATGCATGACACCATCGCACACGTTTCACGAACAATTACCGTGTGCGATAATGTGCTATCACAAACGGTTCATGAGCCCCTTCACACACATAAAAGTGCTGCAAATCACCTGCGATTTGTTGTCTATCACCGACAGTTGTGGTAGGAGTGACGTGTGCTTTCCGTGCGGGATCGCACACGTTTCTTGATCAATTTACGAGTGGGATTTGTTGGGGAACGTTGCATGGAAAACAAAAATTTTCTACACACACGCGAGATCTATCCATGGAGATGCATAGCAACGTGAGGGGAGAGTGTGTCTACGTACCCTCATAGACCGTAAGCAGAAGCGTTTATTAACACGGTTGATGTAGTCGAACTTCTTCGCGATCCAACCGATCAAGTACCGAACGTACGACACCTCCGCGTTCAGCACACGTTCAGCTCGGTGACGTCCTCGCCTTCTTGATCCAGCAAGACGGGCGAGGTAGTAGATGAGTTCCAGCAGCACAACGGCGTGGTGACGGTGGTGATGCAACTATCTCCGCAGGGCTTCGCCGAGCACTACGGAAATATGACCGATGACGAACTAGAGGGAGAGGGGCGCCGCACACGGCTAGGGAATCGTGGTGTGTGTTGCCCCCTCTCCCTCCTCTCATATATATAGGTGGAGGGGGAGGGAAGGCAGCCCCTAGGGTGCCCCAAGTGGCCGGCGGCCGCCCTAGGGCGCCTGCCCTGGCCGAATCCCCCCCCTTCCATATTTGTGCATGGGGGAAGGAAAGGGGGGCTGGCTGCCTTTGGGGCGCCTCCCCCTTCCTTCCCTCCCTCCTTTGGTGCATGGGCAAGGGTGGAGGGGCGCACCAGCCCCCTTGTGGGCTGGTGTGCTTCCCCCTTTTGGCCCATAAGGCCCACCACTTACCGGTGGCCTCCCGGAACCCCTTCCGGCACTCCGATGCATACCCGATACATTCTGAAACCTTTCCGGTGTCCAAATAGCATCGTCCTATATATAAATCTTTACCTCCGGACCATTTCGGAGCTCCTCGTCATGTCCGTGATCTTATCCGGGACTCCGAAAAACATTCGGTCACCAATTCACATAACTCATATAATACTATATCGTCAACGAACGTTAAGCATGCGGACCCTACGGGTTCGAGAATGATGTAGACATGACCGAGACACCTCTCCGGTCAATAACCAATAGCGGAACCTGGATGCCCATATTGGTTCCTACATATTCTACGAAGATCTTTATCGGTCGAACCGTTATGACAACATACGCAATTCCCTTTGTCCGTCGGTATGTTACTTGCCCGAGATTCGATCGTCGGTATCTCCATACCTAGTTCAATCTCGTTAACGGCAAGTCTCTTTACTCATTCCGTGATACATCATCTCATAACTAACTCCTTAGTCATTATGCTTGCAAGCTTCTTGTGATGTGTATTACCGAGAGGGCCCAGAGATACCTCTCCGATACACGGAGTGACAAATCCTAATCTTGATCCATGCCAACTCAACAGACACCTTCGGAGATACCTGTAGAGCATCTTTATGATCACCCAGTTACGTTGTGACGTTTGATAGCACACAAGGTATTTCTCCGGTATCCGGGAGTTGCATGATCTCATAGTAGAAGGAACATGTATTTGACATTCAAGAAAGCAGTAGCAATAAACTGAACGATCATATGCTAAGCTAACGGATGCGTCTTGTCCATCACATCATTCTCCTAATGATGTGATCCCGTTATCAAATGACAACTCATGTCTATGGTTAGGAAACCTTAACCATCTTTGATCAACGAGCTAGTCTAGTAGAGGCTCACTAGGGACACGGTATTTGTTTATGTATCCACACATGTATTTAAGTTTCCGGTCAATACAATTCTAGCATGAATAATAAACCTTTATCATGATTAAGGAAATATAATAATAACCATTTTATTATTGCCTCTAGGGCATATTTCCATTAAGATTGCATTTTGCATTGGCCACAGTTTCCTATAAGCTCTCGTGTCTGATAATGTGCTATCACAAACGGTCAGGAGCCCCTACACACACGTAGAAGTGCTGCAAATCGTCTGCGATTTGTTGTGTACCACCGACGGTTTCGCTACGATTAACGTGTACTTTCCGTTCTGGATCGCACACACTCATATGGTTGAATCGTGTGCGCATGAATGGCGAGGTTAAAGCAAAAATATCGCATTTGAATCGCCATGCAAATAGCAAATTCGCCACGATATGCAATTGAACAAATAGTGTCCACAGGAAGAACATTCATCAAAATTCGTGCCAATATGCAATTGAAAAAATTGTAGCTAAATTCCAATGATTTATCGACATACGCAGTACAATATCATAGTGTACGAAATACTAAGACCTCATCACATGGAAAATAAATGCATCCATGCATATATGTTTAGCGGCTAACTCTTACTCATTGTTTCAGGAAAAACCATGCTGAAATCTTCATTATCACCAGTGGGCTTGATGTAGTGATTCAGGAAGAAGCTGCTGATAAATCTCCTAACCATCAGCAATTCACCAGCGGGGAGAGGTTCAGGGCTCATCGGTTCAAAGACGAGTTGCAGGATTTTTAAGATCAGAATGTGCCATATGAGTGGAGTAGAAGATATTAATTAAGATAGACTTACTGGTACTAATTCGTGAGTATCTTCACAACAATCAGCAGATTTGCAGATGGAGATCATGTGTCTACAAACATAGTATCCACAAAGGTTGGTCCCTGCTTGTTGATAAGGACACTGAATTTTTTTTGTACAGAATTATTCATGTATTTGCCCTGTTAGGAACAACCTAAACGGTGTAAGATGCAATTTATTTTTCTTTGGACAGAAATAGAAGGAGGTTTAATTAGAAACTTGAACATTTGACTAGGGTAAGAAAATGTATTTGCAAACTTTTGGATGCATTTTCCGAAAATAACGGATTTTGGTGTCTCACCAGAGAAACGATCTCGTGCCGCAGAGGTAGTTCCCTCTTGAACAGGTTCCCTGGTTTCGTTTTCCATAATGCCAACACACTGCAAATGAAGATGAATTTTCACATAATCAATTCTTGAACCAGATATGAATGCAAATTCCAACATCATAGAATTCAATACCTATTCATGAATTGCTGAAGATGCGTCAGATCCTGAGGCTTTATTGACTCTCTGAGAGAATCTAGGTAGTAGACTCTGTTCTTGTTTGGAACAATTACTACCAAGATCTAGTGAGTGCTACAGACTATGAAAACCATGCACTTACAAACTATGTCGAAATCTGAAAGACAATCAATGTATGCGTGATTGTTTATTTGACTTACCTTCATGATATGGCCAGAGAAATAATTCTGTATGGGACGTGTTTTCGAAGGTATTGGCGACCTTGATAATGGCCCACTCCCGTTCATGCTTACCACGTAATAATAATGTGCCATTTGCTAATGCAGGACCTATGAAATACACACTCTGCCTTTTTCTTCTCTGCACGATCAATCCCCTGAGAGGAATACAAGACAGTTAGCTTGTTATCGTTTACAGCCTTGTATGGAGAAGTTGATCAGAGTTTGTGAAGTACTTACAAAATCAGGCATTTAACAAGAGTGGCATCGAGCACGTTGAAGTTGAATAAGAGATGTAAGTCCTCGAAACCCACACTGATGGAACCCGTATCGTGACGGAAATGATCTCTGTCATAGTGGACTAGCAGAACCTCATGACCTTTTGACATTTGATCCATGCAATATTTATGTAACGTGCGGCAACTGGAACTGCACTCCTCAAAGTATTCGCCAACAAGAAATGGCCGGCAACGGACGTAATTGCGTGCTTGAAATACGCCTTCTTTATGTTTAGCAAGCATCAATTCAAATTCTGCATCGTTCAAGTCGTCAGAAACAATACTCTCCGATTCGAACAACTTGCTGTTAATTTGGTTCTGGGCGATGAGTGCCTTAAGTAAGAGGCTATCGTTATCATTCCTCCTCGTTCTCACGGCCCGCTTCCTCAAGGGTGCAGCCTTTTTGCCCGCTTCCTCATCGTTCAAATTTTGAACAAGTATTTGAAAAAATGTTGATCATGTATATAAAAATCTAGAATGAAAAACAAAAAGAAAGGAAAATGTTGAACAAGTATTTGAAAATATGTTGATCATGTATATAAAAATGTTGATCATGTATATAAAAATCTAGAATGAAAAACAAAAAGAAAGGAAAATGTTGAACACGTATTTGAAAAAATGTTGATCATGTATATACAAATGTTGAACAAGTATTTGAAGAAAATGTTGAACAAGTATTTAAAGAAAATGTTGATCCTTGGGGTGTGCCTGGTGAGCTTGTCGCTCCCTCGTAGCTCTTCGGGTCTTCTCCCGGACCTTCGTGGGTCCCTTCTGGTCCAGAAAAAATTAATCCAAAGATTTTTCTCTGTTTGGACTCTGTTTGATATTGATTTTCTGAAAATCCAAAAACAAGCAAAAAACAACAACTGGCACTGGTCACTAGGTTAATAGGTTAGTCCCAAAAAATAAAATAAAATAGCATACAAACACATATAAAACATCCAAGATTGATACTATTTAATAGCATGAAACAATAAAAAATTATAGATACGCTGGAGACGTATCACAAACTCTTTGATTCAACTCCACATCTTGGAGGATCCCAAGTGACACCTAACCAATATAGGAGACACCACTCTCTAAATATAATAGATATTGTTGATGATGAACCCCTTGCTCTTGTGCTTCAAAAGATAGTCTGCTCAACACTCAATCACTCTCTCATAGATTTGGCTATGTGGTAGGAGAAGGATTGGAGTGGAAAGGAACTTGAGGGGGCTAGAAATCAAGGATCAAAGGTTGAAGTAAAATCCCCTTGGTTTCAACACAAGTGTACGTGGTTCTATCTCATAAATTGAATATGAGAAGTGGTAGTTTCGTCCTGGTTGCTCTCTTAGAGTTGGCAGAATGGGTGGAGGTATATGTAGACAGCACCAAAAATTCAACCGTTACACAACTTTACGCACAACTCGATGGGACCGGGTGAAAACACTCAGTGGGACCGACTAGTTCAAAACATGTGAACTTTAGGCTTTTTGGTGTGACCGGATGGAACAACTCGGTGACTGAATGGTGTTGACCTAATCACATTCCACACTTTGGTGAGACCGATCGAAACCACTCAGAAATTTCGAAGGGAAATGCATATAAGGTGGAGGCTACGTGGCTCTCATACCCATCTACTCTCTAGACTAGACTCTCGGTAGCAACTCAAACACTCCATTATAATCCCTCGCACAAGGTATACCCACCATGAATAATAACAAAAAATAGGACATAGGGTATTACTCCTCACCAGAGGCTCGAACCTGGTTAAACCCTAGTGCGACCTTCGATCTAGTACTTCGGGCCACATTAGCAACCCTACCGAGGGTACTGACTAGATAGATTATGCACCGCTAGCTATCACCTTCTGGCTTAATTGTATGCATCACAGAGCTGACCATGGGGCTAGTCCTGGAATAGGTCTAGTCACCAACCTCTCGCCACGGTTATGATTGGATCTGGGTCACGGCCGGAGTTATGATCTGGGTTACACCTAATCAGGGTAGGTCAGGTCCAGTGTTACACCTAACTTGTTTGCTATGTAAGGTGGAGTGTTGAGTCATCACGGATCTTCTTGTGTTGCCTTCGGGCTTGCCTGTAACGGGTTGTGGCAAGAAGAAAAGGGCGAACGCGTACGGATACCTATAATGGGTCAGTGGTGCCCCTGTAAGGATAAATTTTTCGGAAACCCGTGTCCGTGGTTATGGAAAAACTGGATATTGGTAACAATTTGTAGAACAACTTCAACCTAACAATTAAAACTTGCCAACGTGTGAGTGCCTTGACTGTCTCTTCTTCATGGGTTAGACGATGGGCAGGACAAGGTAGTATTACGTATGTGAAGGTAGGTGAATAGAATGAATTTAGTTCATGAGTTCCTGATGCTTTGGATTACACTTCTCATCTTATATCTGATAGATGTAAGTTTTAGTTGATGCTTAGTGTTTTCAGCTTCGCCACTTTACCATTTCCATAGCCATATGTTTTGTTAGTGGTAGTAACTTTGGTAATGAGACATGCCAAAAAATAATAAAAAAAATACAGAGATAGATGAAGGTATAATGCGCAAGTTTATAAATTTTCAAGAAGAAATGCGTTGAAATGAGGGCTGTGCGAAAAAAGAAAGAAAATATAGGCCTTTGTAAGACATGACCATGAATTCGTCTTTTTTGTACACACACAACTCACATCATTGTTTATTTGTACAAAATTTTCAGATTTTTTTGAATTCAAGATTTTTTTCAAAAAGTCGACCTCGATCCAAAACGGCATGCTCCTTTGAGTGACCTATTTTTTTTTACATGATCCTAAAAAAAAAAACACATGTTTTTTTTTACATGTGGGGTGTCATATATTATTATCATATCATACGAGGGTGGTGTGGTGCGTCGGGGCAGGGCAGGGCAGGTCAGGTCCATATCCGCAGCCTCTCCGCAACACTCGCGAGAGAGAGCGATGGTGGTTTGATCCCATCCACCATCCTACGGAACCAGTCCTCGCAATCCCATCCTACAACATCCGCGAGCGAGGAAGATCTCCGCTCCCTCTGCTCTGCTCCGCGCCGCGCCGCGCATCGATCCGATCCAGGTCTTCCTTGTACTCCGATTTGCCCTTCTAGTTCGTGTTGGGGGCTAAGAGACGAGACCAGTTTAGATTTGGTTACCGTCTTCCTGAGTTGGGGGATTTAATCTACCGTGTTGCTTCCCGTCCGATTCTTGTTTCTTGCACGGACGAGGGGATTATTTCTTCCCCTCTTTGTTGCATCGACGTGTGGGTTCATAGTTAGTCCTTTGCCTTTGTTGGGGCCGTCAAGTCTGCTGCTGCTGCTATTGCTATTCTGTCAACGGGGGCCAGATTTCTGCTGCTGCTGCTGCTGCTGAAATTTCTCTTCTTTACATGGCCGGATTTTTCACACTGCTGAAATTGCCTGTCCTTGCATGACCAGGATTTCAGGACATGTCTGACGGCGAGAAAGAGGTGCCGGAGGCCCGGGGCGCGGACTGGGAGGTGGTGACGCTCACTGCATCCGCCTACGCGGCCGCGCCCGGCGGAACAACGGCGGAAGGAGCAGCGCAAGGCAGGGTGCTCGGCGAGGACAGCAAGGCTTCTTCCAACACGCTGCTCATGTCCGACCACTTCGTGTCCCCCCCCCCCAGCGAGCACGAGAACCTGCCCATAGAGACCGCCCTCCTTGAGCCTCAAATGGAAGAGAGCACCAGCGTGGAGGGTGCCACTTTCAACGACATGGGTGGGAGCTACGATGATGGCTCCGAGGCAGTCCGGTACTATGACGAGGGGAAGAACCTGTCGGTGCACGAGGCTGAGATGATGGGCGATGTGGCTGAGCATGGTTCCTTGTTCCACGCCGGAGATGGTTTCGCTGCTCATGACGATGATTCGCTGGACAAAACTGATGCGCCTCCTCAGGACAGCGGCTCCGCTGCCCCTTGCCAGTGCTGGCTGAAGAAGTACATGTCATGCCTGTACGACCAAGCCAAGGAGACCAACACCCTCTGGGTTGCGGTTGTTGTGGCTGCCCTGGTTGGCCTTGTCATCTTGTGGCGCAAAGACAAGTTGCACATGAGCTGCCTTAAATGGCGCTCTCGCTCAGCAGTCAGGTATGCACACATTGAGCTATCGTTTCTTTTCAACTATAATCCATGTTTTATATGGCTGAGTCAGTCTAGCTCTTTCCATGTTTAGCAGTGTACATACAGTTGTCCAGTATGCTCGCTAATATGCATGTTTGTTGCTTACTCTCTGGGCACCATCATCTGTACCCTCTCCTCAGCATGTGCTCAGATTGGCCTAGGGTTTCCTTTGACGCATAGCATAGTGTTGCTTCGACCAGTACTAGCAAATTCATTTTGTGCCGTAAGCCTCTCTTTCTGTTCTTGTTTCTCAGTTATGGGCCTGAAGACTGACTGATTGAACTCCCTGATACATCTACCGAGCAGTTTAATCCCTTATCATGGCCCTGCACATACCCCACTTAGAACAACACTTGCACGTGCTGCCTGAAATCAAGTATGTGTGTTGATATCTTCTCTTTGTTAAGAAGTTAATGGGGTGTAGTTTCTGTTGAAGGTTTTTTAGAGATAGAGCGGGGCATGGTTAAAATGAGCAGTAGAAGAACTGTTTGGATAGTTAAATCGTGAGATCTCACTTTGGTTTCGATGTGGATTATGTGTTAAGTATCCGCACCAGTCACTGATTTTGCTTCATTTGGCATGAACTTAGTATGGGTAATGAGGTAATTTCTGCTGCTATTTTTACTCATGTTCAATATTGCAGAGCAAACAGCAAATTCTTCATCCATTTAGAGCAAAGTTGGATTTGATTTGGATTTCACTTTGGTCTAGTATGAAGTAGGAAATTGTGACTATTAAATACTCACACCAATCACTGATTCTGCTGAACTAGTACGGATAATGGGATAATTTTCTTTTTCTTGCTACCTTCTGAGGTTAGTATGGATACTGAAAATACAGTTTACATTTTATATAAAGTGGGCATGCTTACCCATGTTTTATCATGTGAGTGGTTAGTCTGCCTAGAAGTGGTAGATCAGATGGTAATTTAGTTTTCATTGGCAATTTGCCAGGTTTCTTTCATTGCTATGCTATGATACCTAATTGTCATCTTCATGTGATTCAATATGTTTGCTGTTGCATTCATGTTTACAGTGTAGTACAGTACTTTGTAGTATCACTTACCAAACTTTTATGCAGTCACTAGATTGGTCCTTGTCATTAACATTTTTGACATTCCTGTCTTAACGTTCTTACATCTCATCATTTAGTCTGTTTTCAAGTCTTATATCTAGGAAAGATGCATTTCACCTAGCTCCTAAACCTATTGCAGCGACCCAACTGTTCAGACTGTTTGCTTTAATGTGTTACATAGTAAAAGGAAATATGATAGGTATATTAGCTTGTTTCTAATGTTTCTGTTTTAATGGAATCACACCGATAATGTCTTAATTTGCAAAGATTATTTGAAATTGTCAATCGAGATGTTCGTTGCAACCTGTAAAGTCAGGAGTGAACAATGCCTTGTTGCTAACTGATGCTTTGTTCTGTCAGTTGATGATCCCTGGTGGGTTTGTTCGTGGTCTTCTTCGTCGATACAATATCTGACGAGTCTTCACAGATCACCCTGGAGTCATTATAACCAAAGAAGATGACCGTGCCAATATTTGTGACAATGACGAAAGGAGTCTCTAGCTGTAATAATATTAAGTTTGACAGGGGATTTGCTTGTGGCCAGGCTTCTGAGATACCAAATTTTCTTCTTGCTCTTGTCGCATCGCCGTACCTTTGCACTGTTTAATATGGCGCTCCCTTTGAAGTTTCTACTACATTTTGAGAAATGGTTGTTGGAATGTGCAACTAAATACCGTGATATCCATGATAACCTTTGTTTTGTGCTTGAGAAATGAATTCTGGGAATCTGTTTGTTTTTATGTTCCCTCCAAAGCAATGGCTTTGCTTGTGATTTTGGTGCTGAGAATAAATTATCACTTGTAACAAATGACAGCCACTCAAACTGACTGCTTTATAAGCGTGAATTTTGCATGCTTGACCAAAAAATTCAAAGAAAACCAGGATGAATGAATGGTATAGTAAACAGAATACAAATAACATATATAACAGAATGAATATACTGAGACAAAAGTAATATATAACAGAAACAATATGAATATACTGAGAAACAAAATTCAAAGGAGCATATACTCCTATATATAACAAAAGTAATATGTATATACTTGCGATTATTCAACAAACATCCTACAAGAGAGTGACTAATGGCAAAATTCACAACTTTACAAAACCAAGCACAAAACCCTGTCAATAGAACATATGTGATTTGCTCAGAAAGCCTGCACCTAGTGAATGCAACTAAGCTTCACAGGTAGCTTTCTTCTGGTGGCAAAACTGCACGATGGCAAACACAACCAGAGAGAAGACTATCCATCTCATGCACCTATGCTGCCGAGCCAGAAGAAGAGGGGGAACTGCACGATGGCCATGAAGAGCAGGAAGTAGTGCTGACGCGTCGAGTGCCTCTCGCTGCCCCGCATCTCCGTGAAGATGACCCGCTTCATCGTCCTCACCAGGAAGATCCCCATGCACATGCTCATCCATGGCATCATCACGTAGTACGAGTAGGCCCATAGGAGCCGGGCGACGATTGCCAGGGAGAGCCCAGCGAACAGATACCCGCTGTAGGCGACCAGGTCGAGCAGCGGCACCTCGCCCCCGCCCATCGAGTAGAGGAGCCCCTTCAGGAACACGATCTGTAGGCCCCATCCGATCAGTCCTCTTGTGAACTGGAGATTTATAGCTTCTGGAGTGAACCTGCATGTATATCGAGTGCTTTAGGATCGCCGGGTTTGAAGTGTCACTGTTTTGCAGACGAAAGTTAAAAAGGAAGAAGGGAAAACTCACTTTCCCATGAAGCCTAATGTGAAGCCCGCGAGGTTAGTGAAGCTACCAAACGCCATGAAAGGGATGTACAAATCTGGCGCATTTATATCATACATTGGAGGTTTGTACGACAACCGGCCACCCACAGGTTCACTTATCCGAGTCCAGTGCCCCTGAGAAGGCAATGCAAATACTTTTATCTCAGTACACCAGATAGATAGAAGAACCAGAACTATATCCAGCGTAGATGGGAGAGACAACCAACATACCCTATGAAGGAACGGGAACAGTATGACTTTCAACTTGTTCCTGACATACTGATCATTCACATGGAAGTAGTACTGCGGATTGGAGAAATATCTACTGATCTGCAAGAGTACATCCAATAAATAATTTAGAGATAGTTTGTGAGAGATTCGAAACACCCTGGGGGGTCGAGGTCCTTTGGAGGCTCCTTACATTGCTCTGCATGAACTCTGAACTGGAGCCTAGGAACTTCTTCCCATATACTCCTAACCCAGTCTTAATCAGACCCGAGCTTGCGCCGTACAATGGATTGTGGTACGGGCCAGGCTGAGGATTTGGTGGGGGCATCTGCATCCCAGGAGGATGAGGATTTTTGTAATTATCATACATGGCTGCAAAGAAGAAGCGGAGTTAAAGATAATTGATATGTCAATTGATAATAAGTTATTCACGTGCATGGTGGTCACAGAAAAGAAACAAACTGTGAACACAGCATTAGGATAGCAGAAGGTGCAAACTATCAGGTACACACGATGGGGGGAAACAGATGTTATCTTGGATACTTTTTTTTTTGTTGAACCGGGCATAACCCCTTTCCATTACTCACATAACGGAAATACATCAGTCTGTATGCAAAAAGGAAACCTAGAAAGGGGAAAGCGAGTTCAAAGCATCACTGGGAAACCCACGGTAAGCACTCGTCATCGAGCAGCTCACCATGGGGCGAAAACCCAATGACACCATAGGAACTGGCAACAACTAACACTAGCAACAAGACCACACAGTTTTAAAGGCAAATCTCAGGCCAGGACACATGCTCACACAGGAGCAGAAGACCAACACAGCTCACAAAAGACCAAAAGACCATAATCCTACAAAAGCAGGTAGATATCTTGGATACTGCTAGGGTGGTAAGTTCATTTGCTAACCACTAGGCATACCGTTCAACTGATTCCTGGATCAAGTTTGAACAGCATACATTACAAAATAGCTCAACCTGGCATCTTAATCATTTTACGGCGTGGTGTAAACAAGATAAAAGTTGTAAAGATAACAGAGAAATTCATCTGGTATATGTGCTCTACGCCTCTACTATTACAATTCGAAGTTCACTTGTTTGTTTAATGATGGTGTAAAGGCATATATATCATCCTTTATGGCGAGAGGAAAATTCCACTAGTACAAGAAGGATAGTAATTTAGGGTAGGGAAGAAAGCTATTCAACAGAGGAGAAGTACATGAGACTAGGATGCACAAATAGTAAACAGTTAATTTGCTAAAATTTACAGTATATGCAAACTCGGAACCATGATGGTTATATGTCAGTTTGAGTAGTAATGCTAGCATGCCTCTGCTGCTAAATACACAACTGTGTTTCACTTGGCCCGCACACCGACTAGGTGGTTTGCATTTGGTCTGGCCAGCCTAACGGAAGTCTCTGAATGTCTAATTCTACACGCACCATCAGGCGATGAGCATGTGCAAAAATAAGAAAAGTTTTTTATCGGCAAAAACATTTATCCCTGGTCGACTACCTGAGGACAACTGCATCCAACCAGCTTCCCAAGTTTTGATCAATACACTGACCCGTCTTTTATCGGCAGGAATAAGCAGAGCAATATATCATACTCCAAGATCAGCCATACATACAGTCAACCGGGAGAATAAAAAAAAAAACACCCCGTGAAGATCATAAGCAACCTAACGAGATCTTGGATCCTAATTTTGCCCTGCCCATGGTGTCCCACAGAACTGAGTCTGTTCGTTCGTTCACATCCTGGCTAAAATTGGCTATTGAGTAGTAGTACTCGCGTGGTGAATTTCGTGGTACTCTGCATCTACCAGTGTCTTGGGCGGCTGCCGGCGAGAGGTGGGAAACGTCAAGGAAGGGGACACGCGGTCGGTGTCAGTTACGTCCAGACCTGGCCACATGGGCCGTGCCTGGCGTGCCGGCCCATTAGCACATCATGGGCCCGGCCCGGCATGTTGCTAAGTGGTCTGGGTTTGACACGCTGCACGTCTTGGACCAGGCCTGGGCGGCGCGGCACAACCATTTATTATTTTATTTTTTCCCTAATTATTTTTATATATACGTTCAAAAACAGCCCAAAACCCTCCAAAACAGTCCAAATTGGCCCATAAGGGATAAGCGGGCCACGAGCCGGCACGTTTAACTAATGTGCCATGACTGGAAAGGGCAGTGTTGTGCTAGCCCTAAGGCCTCACCCCGTGGATCAGCCTGGCACTCCACCTAAAAAGGTCAGCATGGCCCGACACACCTGTGGGCCGGCCTTCGTGCCTTTTCGGCCTTCTGCATTTTAAAATTTCCGGAAAAAAGAAGATTTTTTTTTAAATACATTAAAACCTTAAAAATTAAGAAAAAACATAAAATGTAAAAGAGGCAAAGTGGCATATGGATAAATATTGATTTTTATCAGTAGTTGTCTCGTTAAAACCTTCTGTAAACTCCCCTTAGAGATAAACCCGGTATTATGACAAATCAAGGAGTTGAATTCGTATGTCGCCTTGAGGAAGAAGTGAGTACAATTTTTTTTCGTGCTGTCTATAGAGTTGAAGGTGTGATTTCGCAAACGTTCACCGATAAACCTCAATTTCTTAAATTTCATATATACACCTCCTGAAACTGCAGTGTTTTCCGTCCCATTGTAACTCTCTTGGTGCTAATAGATGTGTTCTTTGGTCGCCATGGTGTTGCAGGTACCAAAGTACCCTTGGTAATAAGAGGATTGAACTATTCGATGTTGGTAATAACCAGGTAACGTTCAAATGGCATCAGGTAAAATTAAGTATCATAGTTTTGTGTTATTATTTATTAGTCTTCTCATGCAAGGTTACCATTCTCATTCAACTACCTCATTAATTTTTCCAGAAATATCAAATCAACAGCTCATTGATTCTGGAATGAAACAAATGGACCAAACAGACCAAGCTATTGAGCGTTCGAAAATGGTGCACTACAAACTTACACTTTCTTTTGTTGTTCACTCTTTCATAAGCTACTTTACAAAAGAGTCGCAAAGAAAGGAAATTTACAGAAATTTGTTGTTGTAGGTTGTTGCACAGTTTTGAGGAACCACCTCCCAGTGTATTTATCTGGCTTCACCAAGGTTTACAGATAAGTTTCACATACACAGGTGACAAGATATAATAAAGATAATCTGCCTTGGCTTTGTTTAAGAGGGATAACTCTAACCAATAACTCTAATTTCGTTTCAGCCATAATCCTGATGTATGGAAACAATCAGTGGTTCTTTCTTTTTGATCTGAACTGAGTCATTATTCTTCTGTATTGAAACAATCAATGGTTCTTTCTTTTTGATATGAACTGAGAAATAACTCTAATCAGTAACATATCGAGTTCATGCTGCTGTTTTTTTACCTTTGATAGAAGGATCCACTCATGGTTTTTTCTGCATATATTTTTGTGCTACAAAAAATGTACTATATTTATCTTAGTCCCGAGATGAACCTTGCTCATCATGGCGGTGAGCTGTGTGTTTTTCTACTTGATAATCTTCAAATTTCTAATTCATAGCTCTGTGTAGTGGTACCGTATAGTGTATACACACTTCCCAAAGGAAGATCACATTTATTTATTTATTTTTTAAAAGAATTATGAGTGAGTTGCTTTCTGTCAGTTTACTAAACTCACCTTCATGATTGTCTCTATACAGGCATATACCCTTTTTGGTCATTGTAGACATATACTGTTGTAACAATGCATGCTAGCTACAGATGTCATATGATTCTTTTATAAATCTTAACTGAATCGAGATATCTTCTCCAGGATAATCCTTTTTTCTTCACTTTGTGGGCCAGCGTCACTCAACTTTTCTTGGAGCATGCTTTTTGTTTCTACATTGGCTTTGGTTAACTGTTTCTCTTGATTTCCTATGTGATTGAGATGCGTGCCTATCTCGATTGTTCTGTTGTCTTGGCTGTTTTTTGCCACTGGCCTATTATAACTCTTATTAGATAATCTGCAACATGCTCCTTGTCGTGGGAACAAGCCTGACAGTAGAAGGTAGGGGTACGAATGGAGAGGGCAGAGTCCTAGCTACGGCGAGGTTGTACACACAGATGTATGAGTTCAGGCCCCTCTCGTGGAGGTAACAGCCCTACGTCTCAGTGCTCCGGAGAGCTCTCTACTCTGTCGAGTGAAATATGTGTGTTGTGTTACAAAAGGTTGCGAACCCTTCTACCAGCGGGGAGGGGTGGCTTATATAGAGTGCGCTGCCCCTCATAACGTCCGGCATTAAGGGGTTTAATCGTGGTCATAAAGAGGTGTACGTTACTGGTAACGTACACCATAAATGCTGTTAATGATCTTGATGAATGCTTGCCCGTTAGCCTCCCTGGGGTGACTTCTGGACTCCTGCGGTCGACTGTCTTCAGACTCTTCCGAGTGAAAGATAACCGTCGAGTGAAAGGCATCTCCGAGTGTATATTGTCGAGTGACTTATGCTTCTTCGCTATTTCAGTCGGAGACTTCCTTGTGGCCCTTAAGCTTTCTGGGGCAGTGTCCTCAGGTAGGATATGTAGGTCAGGCCTATAACCCTACCCTAGGTACGTATCCCCATCATTAGCCCCCGAATGGATCGGGGTTCGAGGGTAAAAGGTGTCAATGCAGGTTCAAACGAGACACCAAAACTCCGAGTGTATTTTGAGGCTTCTTCGAAATCTGCGTCGATTGAAACCTTAACCGTTTGCCCTGATCAATTCCGTCTTGAAGTTATCCGAGTAAAACTGAGCTTGAAAACCGGTCCGAGTAAAACTGGTTCGAGAGTCCGAGTAAAACTGAACTTGAAAACAGGTCCGAGTGATCTGGAAAACCTTCTGACGAAATAGTTTGCTCCACCGGGTCCGAGCCTCGCGGGCTTCGAAATTTGGATAAGAGCGCGCGCGCGCGCAGCGGAGATGGCGTAACTGCTAAGGCAAGTGCGGGAACGACGCCTCGATTATCGCGCCGCCCAAATCGCCACGTACCGCTCCTCCTCTGATTTCGGGATATTCAGAGATCCAGCGGGCCCGCAGGTCAGTGGCTCACTTGAGTGCATATAAAAGGCGACGACGCCGGTGCTGGCACAATATTTTTCTCCCAAATCCACTCCTCTCCTCTTCTTCCTCCGCCCTGCTCTGCTTCGTTGACCGCCGCCGCCATGATGAAGGGCAAGACGGAGAAGCTCGAGCGCGCCCAGAGAGGAGGCGCCAAGGCGAAGAAGCCGTCGGGAGCCCGGTCGACGGTGCCGCCGGGGTGGATCCAGGGGGATTTTCTCCAATCGACGGTCACTGCGGAAGATGTGGACAAACTTGTCGTCGACGGGTTGATAGCTGCCGATTCCTGGCGGTTGCCGAAGGGGGAGATCGAGCCGGATCCACGCGACGGCGAGCGAGTTCTGCTTCTCACCCACATCGAGCGAGGTTTCTCCATGCCTCCCCATCCGTTCATCCGCGCTTTCTTGAACTATTTTGGAGCGCAACTCCATCACCTTCCTCCGAATGCGATTGCATATCTTTCCTGCTTCGTAACTTTGTGCGAATGTTTCCTGGGCTGTCCCCCACATTGGGGTTTGTTCAAGCACATATTCTCTGTCCGATCCCAAGCTGTCAAGAAAGCCAATCCCAAAGATAGCAAAACCAACGTGATCCAACTGTGTGGTGGCTTAGGGATTCAGAAGAGAGGTAGGAGTGGGTTCCCCTCTATGACCTTTCCCGATTCTGTTCGGGGATGGCAGTCGACCTGGTTTTACTGCAAAGATGCCGCATCGCCAAATATGTCGACTGGGCTTCCTCCCTTCACCTTGGATCGACCTGTTACTCCCAAACCGCTGTACGTGACAAAGGTAGAGAAAATCCAGGTAGGGATCTTAGTGAACGCCATATCCGAACTGATCCGCGGTGGAGTGACTGGTCTGGACCTCCTTGAAACGTTTCTGAGTCGGCGAATTCAGCCTCTCCAAGCTCGGGATCACACCATGTGGCATTATTCGGGCCCTGAGGATACCACTCGGACTCATCCTGAGGAAGTTTCCGATCAGACTGTTTCTCAGTGGCTCAGGAGCATCACTGGAGCCTGTGATAACCCGGAAGGATCCAAACGAATTCCGCCTTTCTCCGCTTTGAACCCGCCAAAGAACTTGGTGAGTCATATATTTGTCGATTGTTTTAATACTTTGCCGAGTAACTGAATCTTCAGTCGACTGAATTTGAAGCTTGAACCTCGCAGGAATTTACGAACATGTACTCGCCCATACCCAATGGAGAACATCCTGATGAAGAGGAAGGAAGCGTCGACGGCAGCGCAGACGGTGACTATGCTGACGACACCGAGAGCAGTGATGACGACCTGGATGAGGATGAGGTGGAGGCCCCTGTCCCTTCGCGCACCGAGCGTCGAGCCAGGCAGCAGAACGACCCGGAAGTCACCCCGAGCAAAACAGTGGCGTCGAGCACAAGGAACCCGAAACGTGACCGTGTCGCGGCATCGGGGTCGACTGAAAAGGCTGCAAAACAGCTCAAGCCAGACGTGCCAAAGCCTCGGAAGGCCCTGCCTCGAATCAAGATAGCTGTGCCTGTTGCCTCCACGTGAGTGTTCGTTTTCCTTATTCTGCTGTTGAAGAACTTTATGTTGACGTTGACCGAGTGAAATATATTTGCCAGAGCCGCTACCTCCGTAACATCGCCCCATCGGGATGATGGAGACCATATGGAAGTAGACACTCCTGATGCGGCCACCTCCCTACGAGGTATGACAATCCCACACTTTACTCTGCTTGCTGAAGAATAATTGTCGAGTGTCGAATGCAGCTGACGAAGTCATCGAACTGGAAGATGATGAGGAGCCGCGGCGGGGAGCGGAGGATGAAGCTGTGCTTCCAGAGGTTCCACGCGTGGACACTCGGGGACCACCGTCTGCCCAGACGCCCCGTGGGACGAGTGCAGCGACGCCTCCAAGCCTTGTAACTCCGCTGTCGAGTGCTCCGCCGGCCACTTCTATTCTGGTGGCTTCGACGCAGATCGGACAATCCCAAGCACCTCCAGCTGCTCCATTGACTACACCAATTCACTCGACGCCTGCATACCCTTTGTACCACGTCCCGGAGGACCAAACCGGAGCTGCCAAGGAAGCCATGATCCAGGCTGGGCAGATGATGCTACGAACAAAGGAGGCGTATGAAGCCAGCAAGTTAGCCTATGATGCCAGCTCAGCGCTTCAGGCCAACGTCCGAGTAAGTGGTATTGTAAGTTCATTTCCGATTGAATTCCTGTCCGTCTTGATTTTACACCCACTGGGGTGTTTTTCTTCGCCAGTAAACCAAATAGTTTCTGGTCCAGTGGGGGCACGCTGAGTGCACCCACTGGGTGTAGTCCCCGAGACCACTGTCGAATGACGAAGGCTTCGGCGGGGGTCTTAATATTGTTTCCATTCGACAGGGCAGACCTTGTCGAGTACAAATGGGTCCAGTGGGGGCACGCTGAGTGCACCCACTGGGTGTAGTCCCCGAGGCCGCCGTCGAGTGCTTGCTTCGGCGGTGGTCTGATAGAGACGATGTTCGGTTGCTTGCTTCTTTTTTCGTTTCCAGTGGGGGCACGCTGAGTGCACCCACTGGGTGTAGTCCCCGAGACTACTGTCGATCGTTGACGATGGGCAGTAGTCTTTAGAACTATTTTGCAGGTTTCATGGACATCATTTCCATCAACCATGGTATGATGCTTGTATAGGGTTGTGGGGTGGGGTGGCGGGCCGTCTTTCAGTCGAGTGCAATTGACCTTTTCCACTCGGGAGTAGAGAAATGGTTATGTCGACTGAACCCCTATTTCTGCTGATTTCAGAAAGCCTGTGGGCTCGGTACCAAGTACGTCGAGCTGGAGAAGGAAAAGAACCGACTTCTGCTGGATCTGGAACTGACGAACAACAACCTGGACCATGCACAGACCGAACTGAAGACTTTGGGAGGTAATCTTTGTTGATCAATTGTATTATCACTTTCAATTTCCATCTTTTGAACCGAGTGAATCCACTCGAACAGACGTACGTGATGAAAACCGTCGTCTCCGAGTGCGCCTCAACAATGCTATTTCTTTAGATACCATGAAGAAAGCGCTCGAGGACAAGGACAAATCACTTGCTGATGCTCAGAAGGAAGCGAAGGAGAAGACTGCAGCTGCTGAGAAGAAACTTGCAGCAGCCAGTAAACTGGAAGAGGAGAACGCCAAGCTCAAGCAGGAACGATCCGAGTGGATCAAAAAACTCGAAGAGCAGACCAAGAGTAGGACCGCTCTCGAGAAACACTTGGGCGACTTTGCGAAGAAAATGTTCAGCATGCTCGAAGGTAACCCTCATTTGTCGAATGAATTTCTCCGGTTTTTCCAGAATGGTATTATGATCACCCTTTCACTTTCTCTTCATGTAGAATTCTGTCGAGACTTCGAAAAAGAAACTGAAGAAATTGAACCCAATCTGGACCCCACAAAGTCTCTCGTCGGAGACGCCGTGGCCATGGATATGTTTCGTCTCGAAGCTCGTCTTAAGAGCGTCCAAGGATTCATCACTCGGCTGAGAGCTGCATTTGAGAAGGTCGACAAGGAACTGTGGCCTGAAGATCCTCTCCAGACTGACCTCGAGTCAATGATGACTCGGCTCAATGAGATTCCCAATCGAGTGCAATCGTGGAAGAAATCTGCTGCCCGCTGTGGAGCTGACGTGGCACTTTCACTCGTCAGGGTTCATTGCAAGGAAGCTAGAGAGGACAAACTGAAGGATCTCCGAGTGACCAACACGAAGAAACTCAAATTTGAAGATTTCATGGAGACTTTCATCGATGCTGCCACTCGGGTCGCCGACGGAATCGACCTGGATACCTTTGTTGAGCCTTCAAGTCCTGCTGGAGCTTAAATTGGTATTTTGCTTATGGTAAAAACTTTATTTGCCTCGGTATGCCGAGTGTTGGTGTAACCGAGTAAACTTCGTTCAGGCTTTAAGCCCGAGAACTTCCCTTTTGCGCGAACAAGTTTCTGCTGCGCCGGAGATTTTAGTCTTACTCGCATTTCGCTTTCTGACATTTAGCTTGGCCGAATTTATTTGATTCTCGAGTGAAACGGGTGTTCTGCACTCGAAAGAATTTGGGACTTAGACGGGGACTGGCTCGCAGCTAAGCTTCCGAGTGTATTGTATGTAATACACTCGGAAAGGTTTTAAACTTAGGCGAAACGGATTCGCAGCTAAGCCCCCGAGAGAGAGGATTGCTCTTCACTCGGAGTAATTTTTGAACTTAGACGAGGACTGGCTCGCAGCTAAGCTTCCGAGTGTATTGTATGTAATACACTCGGAAAGGTTTTAAACTTAGGCGAAATGGATTCGCAGCTAAGCCCCCGAGAGAGAGGACTGCTCTTCACTCGGAGTAATTTTTGAACTTAGACGCGACTGGCTCGCAGCTAAGTCTCCGAGTGTATTGAATGGAATACACTCGGAAAAGTTTTGAACTTAGGCGAAACGGATTCGCAGCTAAGCCCCCGAGAGAGAGGACTGCTCTTCACTCGGAGTAATTTTTGAACTTAGACGAGGACTGGCTCGCAGCTAAGTCTCCGAGTGTATTGAATGGAATACACTCGGAAAAGTTTTGAACTTAGGCGAAACGGATTCGCAGCTAAGCCCCCGAGAGAGAGGACTGCTCTTCACTCGGAGTAATTTTTGAACTTAGACGAGGACTGGCTCGCAGCTAAGTCTCCGAGTGTATTGAATGGAATACACTCGGAAAAGTTTTGAACTTAGGCGAAACGGATTCGCAGCTAAGCCCCCGAGAGAGAGGACTGCTCTTCACTCGGAGTAATTTTTGAACTTAGACGAGGACTGGCTCGCAGCTAAGTCTCCGAGTGTATTGAATGGAATACACTCGGAAAAGTTTTGAACTTAGGCGAAACGGATTCGCAGCTAAGCCCCCGAGAGAGAGGACTGCTCTTCACTCGGAGTAATTTTTGAACTTAGACGAGGACTGGCTCGCAGCTAAGTCTCCGAGTGTATTGAATGGAATACACTCGGAAAAGTTTTGAACTTAGGCGAAACGGATTCGCAGCTAAGCCCCCGAGAGAGAGGACTGCTCTTCACTCGGAGTAATTTTTGAACTTAGACGAGGACTGGCTCGCAGCTAAGTCTCCGAGTGTATTGAATGGAATACACTCGGAAAAGTTTTGAACTTAGGCGAAACGGATTCGCAGCTAAGCCCCCGAGAGAGAGGACTGCTCTTCACTCGGAGTAATTTTTGAACTTAGACGAGGACTGGCTCGCAGCTAAGTCTCCGAGTGTATTGAATGTAATACACTCGGAAAAGTTTTAAACTTAGTCGAAACGGATTCGCAGCTAAGCCCCCGAGAGAGAGGACTGCTCTTCACTCGGAGTAATTTTTGAACTTAGACGAGGACTGGCTCGCAGCTAAGTCTCCGAGTGTATTGAATGTAATACACTCGGAAAAGTTTTGAACTTAGGCGAAACGGATTCGCAGCTAAGCCCCCGAGAGAGAGGACTGCTCTTCACTCGGAGTAATTTTTGAACTTAGACGAGGTCTGGCTCACAGCTAAGTCTCCGAGTGTATTGAATGTAATACACTCGGAAAAGTTTTGAACTTAGGCGAAACGGATTCGCAGCTAAGCCCCCGAGAGAGAGGACTGCTCTTCACTCGGAGTAATTTTTGAACTTAGACGAGGACTGGCTCGCAGCTAAGTCTCCGAGTGTATTGAATGTAATACACTCGGAAAAGTTTTGAACTTAGGCGAAACGGATTCGCAGCTAAGCCCCCGAGAGAGAGGATTGCTCTTCACTCAGAGTAATTTTTTGAACTTAGACGAGGTCTGGCTCGCAGCTAAGTCTCCGAGTGTATTGAATGTAATACACTCGGAAAAGTTTTGAACTTAGGCGAAACGGATTCGCAGCTAAGCCCCCGAGAGAGAGGATTGCTCTTCACTCGGAGTAATTTTTTGAACTTAGACGAGGTCTGGCTCGCAGCTAAGTCTCCGAGTGTATTGAATGTAATACACTCGGAAAAGTTTTGAACTTAGGCGAAACGGATTCGCAGCTAAGCCCCCGAGAGAGAGGATTGCTCTTCACTCGGAGTAATTTTTGAACTTAGACGAGGACTGGCTCGCAGCTAAGTCTCCGAGTGTATTGAATGTAATACACTCGGAAAAGTTTTGAACTTAGGCGAAACGGATTCGCAGCTAAGCCCCCGAGAGAGAGGATTGCTCTTCACTTGGAGTAATTTTGAATGTAAATCTGTGCGATCGGAATCGACAATAGACTGCGGGAGTCTTCATTCAATCCATAACATCGTCTGGGATACTCTTATTACATCAAAACAACTCTGTTATCAAGAATAAAAACGTCGAAGTAGGTCCGCATTCCAGGCGCGTGGCTCGTCAATATTCTTCTTCAAGTTGAAAAGATGGTACGCCCCGTTGTTAAGCACCTTGGTAATGACGAATGGGCCCTCCCAGGCTGGGGCCAATTTATGAGGTCGCTGCTGATCCACTCGGAGCACCAAATCCCCTTCGTGGAATGAACGGCTCTTGACATGTCTTGCATGGAAGCGGCGAAGGTCTTGTTGATATGCAGTTGATCGGATCAGGGCCATCTCACGCTCCTCCTCCAGGAGATCCACTCCGTCCTGTCTTGCTTGTTCAGCCTCGTCTTCAGAGTAAAGATCCACTCGAGGAGAATTGTGAAGGATGTCACTTGGTAATACGGCTTCAGCTCCATATACAAGGAAGAAAGGAGTACGTCCAGTCGACCGGTTGGGAGTTGTCCTCAAGCCCCACAGAACAGACGGTAACTCAGTGACCCAAGCTCCGGCAGCATGATCAAGATCTCGCATGAGCCGAGGCTTCAATCCTTGGAGGATAAGGCCATTCGCTCGCTCAGCTTGACCGTTTGACTGGGGGTGCGCAACTGATGCGTAATCCACCCGAGTGCCTTGAGAAGAACAATAGTACCTGAACTCTTCCGAGTCAAAGTTAGAACCATTGTCTGTAATGATATTGTGAGGGACCCCATACCGGAACGTTATCTCTTTTATGAATTTAATAGCAGTGCGGGCGTTCAGCTTCCTGATGGGTTTAGCTTCGATCCACTTAGTGAACTTGTCGACTGCAACCAGTAAATGAGTAAACCCACTCTGACCTGTTCTAAGGGGTCCAACCATATCCAAGCCCCACACAGCAAACGGCCAGACGAGTGGAATGGTCTTCAAGGCAGACGCAGGTTTGTGTGACAGATTCGAGTAAAACTGACATCCTTCGCAGTGATCGACAATATCTTTAGCCATCTCATTGGCGCGTGGCCAGAAGAAACCAGCTCGATAAGCTTTGGCAACAATCGTCCTAGAGGACGCATGATGGCCACAAGTTCCCGAGTGAATCTCCTCCAGAATCAGTCGACCTTCTTCAGGAGAAATGCACCGCTGAGCTACGCCAGTCACACTTTCTCTGTAGAGTTGTTCATTGATCACAGTGAAAGCCTTGGACCTGCGGACTATCTGCCGAGCCTCATCTTCATCAACTGGGAGTTCTCTTCTGAGAATGTACGCAATATATGGTACAGTCCAGTCAGGCGTGATTACCAAAATCTCCATGACCAGATCAATGACAGCTGGGACATCAACTTCAGTCGGATCAGAAGCACTCTTTGCTTGCGGGGGCTCTTCAGTGAAAGGATCTTCTTGCACCGAAGGAGAATGAATGTGTTCGAGAAATACATTGCTGGGGACAGGTTTCCGAGTGGATCCAATCTTTGCCAACTCATCAGCTGCTTGATTCTTCACTCGGGGAACATGATGGAGTTCCAAACCTTCAAATTTCTTCTCAAGTTTTCTTACTGCATTGCAGTATCCAGTCATAGCGGGGTTCCTGACATCCCACTCTTTCATCACTTGATTAACCACCAAATCAGAATCGCCATATACCATCAGGCGACGGACGCCGAGTGAAATGGCCATACGCAATCCATACAAAAGTGCCTCATATTCAGCTTCATTGTTGGAGGAATCAAAGTGAATCTGTAAGACATAACTGAGCTTATCACCTTTTGGGGATACCAGAACGACGCCAGCACCAGACCCATTCAACATCTTTGAACCATCAAAGAACATGGTCCAGTGTGCCGAGTGAAGTTGGATTGGCTGCTGTTGCTCAATCCACTCGGCGAGGAAATCAGCCAGCGCTTGAGATTTGATTGCTTTCTTCGCCTCAAACTTGATATCAAGATGAAGGAGTTCAATAGCCCATTTGGCCACTCGACCAGTCGCGTCTCGATTATTGAGAATTTCAGACAACGGAGCATCACTGACGACTGAAATGGAGTGATCCTGAAAATAGTGTGCTACCTTCTTTGCAGTCAGATATATACCATATACGAGCTTCTGGTAATGTGGATATCTTTGCTTCGACGGAGTCAACACTTCAGAAATATAATAGACCGGGCGTTGAACTTTGTAAGCCTTGCCTTCCTCTTCCCGCTCGACAGTTAGTACTGTACTGACGACCTGATTAGTGGCCGCGATGTACAATAACAATGGCTCTTTGCTGTGCGGAGCAGCAAGCACCGGCTGGGTGGTAAGCAGGGCTTTGAGCTCGACAAACGCTGCTTCAGCTTCTGGAGTCCACTCAAATGTATCGGACTTTTTCATCAGTCGGTATAAAGGCAGTGCCTTCTCACCGAGACGAGAAATGAATCGACTCAATGCTGCCAAGCAACCTGTGAGCTTCTGGACATCGTGCACACGCTCAGGGCTTTTCATTCGGACGATGGCGCCGATCTTTTCAGGGTTGACGTCGATTCCTTTCTCGGAGACGAGGAAACCGAGTAATTTGCCACCAGGAACGCCGAAAGTGCATTTAGTCGGATTTAACTTAATATCATATCTCCTCAAATTGGCGAATGTTTCAGCCAAGTCAGACAACAGGTCGGAACCTTTGCGAGACTTGACCACGATATCATCCATATAAGCTTCGATGTTCCGAGGGATCTGATCGAGCAAACACTTCTGAATCATGCGCATGAAAGTAGCGCCAGCATTCTTCAAACCGAAAGGCATGGTGATATAACAGAAACACCCGAAAGGGGTGATGAAGGCTGTCTTTATTTCATCTGGACCAAACAGACGGATCTGATGGTAGCCAGAATAAGCATCAAGAAAAGATAAACGCTCGCATCCCGCAGTTGAGTCGACAATCTGATCAATGCGGGGGAGCGGGAAATGATCTTTCGGGCAGACCCGATTGATATGTTTGAAATCAATACACATGCGAAGAGACTTGTCTTTCTTAGGGACCATGACAACGTTTGATAACCACTCGGAGTGGTAAATCTCACGTATAAACTTGGCCGTCAAGAGACGAGCCACCTCTTCGCCGATTGCTTTTCGCTTCTCTGTTGCTGACCGACGCAAATGTTCCTTCACAGGCTTGGCCTTCGGATCAACTCTCAAACGGTGCTCAGCCAGTTCCCTGGGAACACCAGGCATGTCAACGGGCTTCCATGCGAAGATGTCCCAGTTCTCACGGAGGAACTGGATGAGCTCGGCTTCCTATTTGCTGTCGAGTGTTGTTGAGATGTTGGTCGGGGCAGCAGTCGGATCTGTCGGGTGAATGTGCACCTTCTTCACCTCTCCTGCCGACTGAAAAGCTGACTCAGAAGCGGGCTTCTTAGCACGCAACAGGTCGGCAGGATCAGCATTTTTCTTGTATTCCTCCAACTCAACCATAGCCATCTGCTGGTCGGCGATCTTGGAGCCCTGCTGGAGGCACTCCTCAGCCCTTTGTCGATTGCCAGTGACTGTGATCACGCCTTTTGGTCCAGGCATCTTCAGCTTGAGATACACGTAACATGGTCGGGCCATGAAACGGGCATAAGCTGGTCGACCAAGGATGGCGTGGTAGGCACTCTGGAAATCTACCACTTCAAACGTCAGTTTTTCCTTGCGAAAGTGCTTGTCATCACCAAACACCACATCCAATGCTATCTGGCCGAGTGAACGGGCCTTCTTCCCAGGGATTACTCCATGAAACTGCATGTTGCTTTCACTGAGCCGGGACATCGGAATGCCCATTGCCTTAAGGGTATCAGCATACAGGATGTTCAGACCGCTCCCGCCATCCATCAAAACTTTGCGGAGTCGAGTGCCCCCCACAACTGGGTCTACCACCAGCGCTTGCCGCCCGGGGGTAGCAATGTGCGCAGGGTGATCTGACTGACTGAAAGTGATAGCAGTTTGAGACCACTTGAGATATGTGGGGGTAGAAGGAACCGCCATGTTAACCTCCCTGTTGATAACTTTCAGTCGACTCTTACTCTCAACATCAGCAAAAATCAACAAGGTGGCATTGACTTCAGGGAACTCTTCTTTTTCTTCTTCATCTTCTTTCTCAGGGTCTTTCTCACTCGACTGGTTCTCTTTGAATGACTGGATCAACAAACGGCACTGTCGAGTGGTATGCTTCGGCAATATCAAATTGCCCTCTTCATCTTTCCTCGTGTGGATTGCACACGGTAAATCCAAAACATCAGTACCCGACTGATTCTTTGACTTCTTTGGGGTGAACTTAGCCTTGGACTTTCCCTTATTCTTGCCTTGTGCCGCCAGGGCGGCCGCTTCTGCCTGAGCAGGGGGATCAGCTTTGCGCTTTTGTTTCCGACTGGAATTCCCACCTGCATCATTGTCGACTATTTTGGCTTTACCGCTTCGGAGGCGGTCTTCTTCTTCTCCATTGGCGTACCGAGTGGCAATCTCCATCATCTTGCTCATAGAAATGTCACCGGTGCGACCAAACTTCAGATAGAGCTCTCTGTATCTAACCCCAGCCTTGAAGGCACAAACAGCTTGATGCTCGGAAACATTCTCCACCGTGTGATGCAAGGTGGACCAACGCTGAATGTAATCTCGCAAGGTTTCATTGGGCTTCTGGACACAGTGCTGCAAATCAATCAAACCAGCTGGACGTTTACAAGTGCCTTCAAAAGTTCTGATAAACACTCGGGCCAAATCTTCCCAGCAATAAATGCTAGAGGGAGCCAAACGATTTAACCAAGCTCTGGCCGAACCATCCAACATCAAGGACAGATGCTTCATGGCTATGTTGTCGTTACCTCCACCAATCTGTACAGCCACTCGGTAATCATCCAACCAGGTTTCAGGCTTTGACTCGCCAGAAAACTTGCCAATCCCGGCCGCCAACCTGAAGTTGGGGGGAATCTCTGCAGAGCGAATGGCTCTGCTAAAACACTCGGGCCCAGAAACAACAGCACTGCTTCCACTCGGATAATCTCTGTTATGATCATCTCTGTGGGCTCTGCCTCTGTCGACCCTCCTTTGAGCAAGGACATCCCTTGCGTCAAATCCGGGATTCCGCTCATCACCGAACGGGCGCCTATCATCATTGTGCCGGGACACATAAGAACCATTCCGCGGAGGAGAAAACATTCGACGGCGGTCATCACGGTGATAACGGGGAGCAGACTGATCTCGCCCCTGATCTCTGTACCGGTCTTCACGGTATTCTCCGCCTCTGTGACGCGAAGGTGATCCAGGACTGTGAGCCTACTGAACTGTTTCTGCCCTGGTAGAATTGCCATGTAACCTATTCTGCGACTGAGAAACAGCTGCGTTCTGGTGCTGCGCTGCCTCAAGCAATGTCTTGATCTGCTGCAGACCTCTACCAGCCTCTGATCGTGACGGTTGAATAGACTCTGCAATTCTAGCAGCTGCTGCAACATTTAAAACTGGAGTACGAAATACCTCGACGTTATTTCGAGATCTACTCGGAAACAACTGTCGCTGCTGTCGATTGGGACGTGGTGGACGCTGCCCAGCACGCTCGTCGAGTGCCTCCTGCATCTCTATGAGCCGAAGGCGTGTAGCCTCCATGGCCTGGGCCTCAGCGGTCGTACCGACGATGGGAGTACGGAGAACATCCTCATCCCGGCGCTGCTGATCATTCGACGTTCCACCCATCTCACGCCTGGAGTGGTTGAAGCCGGGCGGCGGACTCTGATGAGAGCCAGCCATGAAAACTTCCGCCGCAGGGTCGCAGCTCTCGCACTCGGAAGGGATGTCGGACTGATCCGACGCCGAGTCCAACACGCCGTGAAGTGACTCGGCGGGCTCGATGGCCGCAATCTGCGGGGACGAAACCTGGCGTGCTGCCGCGTGCCACACCCAACGCTGTAGCCGCGAGCGACCGGATCGCTTGCGACGATGAACAGCAGGGAGGGCCGACACACACGGAGTCGACGACTGAAGGAGAAGAACGCCGCAGGAGCTTGCACAGAAGTGCGTCGCCCCGCGAATCGGGAGCGCTTCCACATCCAAAGGCGCTTCCTGGAGCCATGCCGAATCGTCGGCGATGAAGGTGAGCGCTCCGAGACGGATCTCGCGGCCCAGGAACAAATCACCACCGGAAGACATGACGAAGGAGAAAAAATGCAAACTCGCCGGAAGTCGCTTAGACGCCTGCCCCAAGGTGGGCGCCAACTGTCGTGGGAACAAGCCTGACAGTAGAAGGTAGGGGTACGAATGGAGAGGGCAGAGTCCTAGCTACGGCGAGGTTGTACACACAGATGTATGAGTTCAGGCCCCTCTCGTGGAGGTAACAGCCCTACGTCTCAGTGCTCCGGAGAGCTCTCTACTCTGTCGAGTGAAATATGTGTGTTGTGTTACAAAAGGTTGCGAACCCTTCTACCAGCGGGGAGGGGTGGCTTATATAGAGTGCGCTGCCCCTCATAACATCCGGCATTAAGGGGTTTAATCGTGGTCATAAAGAGGTGTACGTTACTGGTAACGTACACCATAAATGCTGTTAATGATCTTGATGAATGCTTGCCCGTTAGCCTCCCTGGGGTGACTTCTGGACTCCTGCGGTCGACTGTCTTCAGACTCTTCCGAGTGAAAGATAACCGTCGAGTGAAAGGCATCTCCGAGTGTATATTGTCGAGTGACTTATGCTTCTTCGCTATTTCAGTCGGAGACTTCCTTGTGGCCCTTAAGCTTTCTGGGGCAGTGTCCTCAGGTAGGATATGTAGGTCAGGCCTATAACCCTACCCTAGGTACGTATCCCCATCACTCCTACGATAAGGGTGTCCTAAATTGACGATTCATATTTTGGTGGAAATCCACCTATCTATTTTGAAAGAGTATCAGTTTTAAATAGTCATTATCTTTGACCATTTTATAGTGAGTTGATAGAATAATTTTTCAATTCCAAGTCCACTCCCTTCCTCCTCGAAGAATATCTGATTCATTATTCCTTTTGTGAATTCTTTATTTCAGGTCCTGAAGAGGAGGTTTCTGCACCCCTATTATGCTTAGAGAAAAAGGCACCAGAAGGCTATGGATTTTCTAGGGTGGGCACATTCCCTCTCTGGTGTTCCGGTGCAACACTGTGTCATCGAATTTTGACTTTTGGCTGCTCGTGTAGTGTCGTCGAATTTTGGCTTTTGGCTACACGTGTGGTGTCGTCCTAAATAAATAGATCAGTTATATGCATTGTGGCCATTTGTGCTTTGGGTAAATAAATGAAGAAACCTAATGAAGAAACCCACAGGAATATATATTATGTGCTCTGTGATCCACCTTGTAAGACTGTAATCTCTTTGTTAGTATAGACATATTACCTTGCTTTGCTTGCTCTGCTTTATGAGTGAATGCTCTGTTGCTGCAGTTCTAGTATGTCTATTCTTTTTTTAACAAGTTCAGAAATGCACCAATAGCATTAGTATGCACAGTACCGCAGAGGAGGCTATATGAATCAACACTAATGATCTATTACTGTTAGTGCATTTTTTTTAACATCTGGCGCTCATCTGGGCTGCAAAATCACATTCAAAAGTGCATCCACATGATTTGTGCGCACAGGACGGCAGCCACTAGTGCTACTCAAGACGGTTGGTGGGCGTGGCACCGGCCATCCACGAGTGTGTGCATGCGCAGCGGACATGGAGAAGCTCGCCGCGAACCCGGCCAACTCCTGCCCACTCACGCCGCTGGGCTTCCTTGAGGCTGGAGCGGGCGGCCACCGTGTTCGGCAACTGCCCCTCCGTCGTCTACCACAGTCCACCGCACGGTCTTCACCTGGCCCCAGACCTTCCGCCGCTGCCTCCGCGCTCGCCTCTCCTTCGGCGTCTCCCGTCTCGACATCGTAAGCGCCCTTCCATCCCTCGTCATTTCGCAAGCGCCTCTGTGTTCTTCGCCGCCGTCGGAGTGAAACTGAATTCATGAATTGGGTTGGTGGATGATTATCCATGGCGTGGAACCAATTGCTGCTGCCGGACGTGCCGGCCATGTACGAGGCGCACTTCGGGGTGCCCATGAGCGGCGCCCTGCTCAACACCATCAACCCGCGACTCCACGCGCCAACGGTCTCCATCCTGCTCCGCCACTCCGGCTCCAGGCTCGGTCCTCGACGACGCGCTCTGGCTCCTTCCGCCCGGGCACCCGGTTCCGCGGGTCGTGCTCGTCGAGGACCCCCACGACAAGGGCCGGCCGCGGCCCTGACGTACGAGAGCCTGCTCGAGATGGGCGACCCGGAATTCAAGTGGGGACGGCCGGCAAGGCGTGCGCACCCCCGGCAACCGGCATGGCCGAGGTGGACATCGTGGACGGCGAGACCGGCCGCAACGTGCCTCGGGACGGCGCCACCATGGGCGAGATCGTGCTCCGCGGCGGCTGCGTCATTCTGGGGTACTTCAACGACGGCGAGGCGACCAGGGCGGCAATCCAGGACGACGGGTGGTTCTACACGGGGGACGTGGGTCAGGCGTGATGCACCCGGACGGTTACCTGGAGATCCGAGACCGGTCCAAGGACGTGATCATCAGCGGCGGAGAGAACATCAGCAACGTGGAGGTGCAGTCCGTGCTGTACAGGCACCCGGCGGTGAGCGAGGCGGTGGTGGTGGTGCGGCCAGACGAGTTCTGGGGGGAGACGCCGTGCGGCGTCCGTGAGCATCAAGGAAGACGCGTCAGGCACAGTGACCGCGGCCGAGGTCATGCCATGGAGCCGGGAGCGCATGGCGGGGTACATGGTGCCCAAGATCGTTGTGTTCCACTCCGAGCTGCTGCCCAAGACGTGCAGCGGCATGGTCCAGAAGTACGTGCTACGGAAGTTCGCCAAGGAGATGGGACCCACTCGCAGGAGCATTAGCAGCAGCAAGATGTACGTAAAATGCAGGGCGTGGCAATGACATTGGCAGCTAGGGATCATCATGTTGAGATCACCTTCTCCATGACGACGTAAGGGCACTCCTGGTGATGGTGGAAGATTTTAAGAGACATCCAATGGGGGAAAAAAATTCCTGTGGAGACCGGCTGCAAAACCCGTTCCGTGCATACGATGCGGCCACGTGTCCCACCTGACCATCCCACGCCCCCCTCTCCTCCACCTTGACCAATTCCTGAACCGGTTTTTTTCACCTTTTTTTCGGGTTTTCTCTTTTCTTTTTCTTTTTGCTGTTTCTTTTTTTCTTTTCTTCTTCGTTTTTTCTTTTCTTCTTGGTTTTTTCTTTTTCTATTTCTAAATTTTATAGAATTAAAAATGTTCTTGTTTCGTAAAAATGTTCAAGTTTTCAAATAATGTTCCCGTTTTTTTTTTAAAATGTTCAGGTTTTACATAAAGTGTTTGTGTTTTTAAAAAATGTTCGCATTTCTCAAATTTTGTTCGCATATTAAAAAAATGTTCACAATTTGCAAAACTATGTTCGGAATTTCAAAATTTGTTCAGTTTTCTCAAAAAATGTTCGCATGGGTGACTGCAATTCTCATGTCCTACGGACTGTTCTACTTCCGCGACAAGTACAAGAGTAGCAATGAGAAAATGAAGGACAAGGATATTACCATATCCACAATAACCGGTGAGCGGACTACTTCCTCCTGCGTCATGAGTAGGAGCTGCAGGGCCGGGTGGTGGGCATGCAGGCTCAGATGGCCGCCCTTGCCCAGGCCCAGTTGGAGGGCGAGGGTTAGCATATCGATAATCCTCTTCTCCTAGCACTTCACTTTGATTTTTTATTTTGTTTCCATCTGCACCCCCTTCCCCCGGTCGATTAAACGTTCTTACATTCACTGTCAGTGGCACTGACATGCTGGTCCCACCGGAAGACAAGTCAGCGGCCTCGCCAACGGCTCGGCCCACTCGTACGCGTCGGCCCAACTCCAGAGTCCGAGGCCCGGAGTGGGTGTGATCTGCAGCTCGCCTACTTACTCTCCTGGGTGTAGACGGAAGAGACATCCAGTGGATCACGGCACCAAACGGCGGTGGCTCTCTGTTCTTCCCTACCTCCATTCCCCACCTCTCCAATTCGTGTAATCGAGACTTGTAATGGCCACTGCTACCTAAATTCGTGAGTGGAACTGCTAGATCGAGAGATATATTAGTGGGTTGTTAACATCTGGTATTCGGAGCCTCATCTCGCTCGCGCTGGCGCATCTCGTGGAGACCCGATCCCAGAAATCGGTACGGGAACGCATCGCCGCCATGGATCCAGCCTTCAAGGACTACTTCGACAAGCTCACCAACTCGCTCGACGGCATCCACGCCGACATCCATTCTTCGGCGGCCAAGTTGGACGATCTGGTCCAGTGGCGCTCGGATCTGGAGCGGCGCGTCGACCAGCTCGCCACGGCGGTCATCGAACTCCAACAAGGGCGCACCGCGACGGCGGCTGCGATCGCCAACGCGGCACCGGTTGTGCCACCAGCACCCCTGTGTGACCACATCGGCACCAGCAGAGACGCGGAGGGCGGTGCCCTCGGGCTTCAAGGCCACGGCGACGATGTACTTCTACGGGGCCTGGCACCGGCGTTCGCGTCGGTGTCTACCCCGGCCAACGGTCAGTGCGCCCCTCCCTCCCCTGCAGCCCTTCCCTCCCCGTTCGCTCACACCAGTCAGATCCATGCCGGGATCGGACAAACACATCCATCCATCGGGTTTCCCCAGTTCACAGGCGAGAATCCTCGTCTGTGGAAGACCTTGTGTGAGTAGTATTTTCACATGTTTGCGATTCAGGAGAAATTTTGGGTCCCCATGGCTACCCTAAATTTTTCTGGATCTGCCTCGGTTTGGCTTCGGTCAGTTCAGAAGAAGCTTAATTACTGAATTCGACTGGGAGTCCTTTGCTACCTTGCTATGCACCCGTTTTGGGCGTGATCGCCACCAGCTGCTTATTCGTCAATTCTACACTATTTCTCAATGATCTTCTGTAGCGGAATATATTGAACAATTTGAGTTGATCATTAGCCATTTATCTGCATATTCAGAATCGATTCATCCTTATTACTATCTTACTCGTTTTGTGGAGGGTCTCCGAGCCGACATTCGAGCGGTCGTCCTGGTGCAGCGGCCACCGGACCTCGACACGGCCTGCGCGCTGGCACTACTTCAGGAGGAAGTAGCTAATGGCGCCCATATCGAGCTGGCACTACTTCAGGAGGAAGTAGCTGAAGCACCACCAAGGCCGCCGCCTCCTCCGGGCCGCCTTCCTATGGTGCAGGCAGCCAGCAACCAATGCGGCATCGACGCCGCGTGCACGGACGGCAACAAGATCAAGGCCTTGCGTGAGTACAGACACGCGCGTGGCCTCTGTTTCAAGTGCGGCGAGCGTTGGGGGCACGATCATACTTGCCCAACCAGCATGCAACTCCACGTCGTGGAAGAACTCTTGGAGTTGTTCGTCTTGGGAAACGTAGTAGAAAACAAAAAAAATTCACCCTACGATCACCCAGGAACAATATGAAGATGCATATAGGGTTTGGATCAACGATCGTTACTGACTCCGGAGTTGCAGCGGAAGTAGACGAGTCGGTGTAGATCGTACTTGGAGTCCCTCGAACCATTGATGACGACCCCGCGAACCGCCCTCGAACGATCCCTCGAACGGAATACCGAAAGCACGGCCTCTCTACTTGGTTGCAAGCGTACGGTCTTCACGATCCGGCAGCGCTTCGCCGTCTAGAGCTAATCGTCGCCGGAGAATTAGAGGGAGGAGATTAGAACCACACTGGGCTTCTAATTATGAGGATTAGAGGAACTAGACCTAGCTCTAATTAGTCAACTAGGACCAACTAGAACTAGAGCTAGAAGAACTAGAGGAGGCTCCAAAACTTGTGTATACAATAGGGCCAATACCTCAAGTATATATAGGTTAGAGGGGGAAGGAGGGGCAGCCACCAAGGAGGGAAAGACCGTCCTTGGGGTGCCGGCCAGGGGGGAGGAGTTGGACTCCTCCCCCACTCCAATTCGCCCCCCACAAGGAAAGGGGGGGGGGGGGCGCCACCTCCACTTGGGCCTCGGTGGCCAAAGTTGCCTTCCATCACTAGGCCTTTTAAGGCCCGTTGATATTAAATTAAATATAAAAGCCTTCTAACAATTACTAGAGCCTTTTATATATAATTTAACATCACCGAAAACATTTTCCACCTATATATTATTAATCGGTAATACCCGGCATTGCCCGATAAACTCCGAAACCCTTCCGGTGACCCCGAAACGCTTCCAGTTCCTCCCGAAACTATTTCGAATATTAATGAAACAATTCCACAAATAAATCATCGATACTCTCATCCTACTAACACTCAACAGATCGTGATTACCTTAAGTTTGTGACCCCGTAGGTTCGGTAAATCATAGACATGAACGAAACCCCTTCGTTCAATGACCGACAGCGGAACCGTGGACGTCCATATCGATCCCTATGATTACACAAATGATATTCGAGTGAACCTTTGGTTATCATTTGATGTTCCCTTTGCTTTGTGATACTTTACAAAACCCGGGATGCATCGGTATCCTCCTGAGTCATGCACATGCTCACTATACCGTTGATCTCGTTACCGGTTTTGTTCTTCTTTCTCGTTGAAATGTTCCGGCATCCCCGTGACGTAGTCACCTGTGTCTGGCCAGACGATGATGGATGCCGTCACACCGAGAGGGCCCTAAGAATATCTCTCCATCGTCGGAGGAGCAAATCCCACTCTCGAGCTATCTAGTCCCTTGTCAAACTTTCCGATGAACCTGTAAGTTGTCGTTATGATCACCTAGTTACAGATGACGTTTGAGCAACCCCAAAGTCCACCGTACGGTAGGAAGTGACTACGATACTCTCATGGTCTGAGAAACTGAAACACATGCTAACATTTAGTGTTATAACAATTGATTTCAGACAATATTATCTCAATGCATAACAAACAAGTTTGGGTCGATTCAATATAACCGGTCTTCTAATGTCATATTGTCAATGTTGTTTTAGGACTATCGTTACATTTAACGATATCCTAAGATCCAGAAAACATGATCACCAACAACACTTGACCCAGTCTTAGAGGCGAGACTAAGAAACTATTCTTTACCGTTTATCATTCCACACGTGCATATGAGTTTTCCACTGAATCGCATATTCCAGGATCATAGCAGTTATAGCATGAAATATAAACTCTTAATTATGAACATGGAAATATAATAATACAATATTATTGCCTCTAGGGCATATTTCCAACAGTCTCCCACTTGCACTAGAGTCAATAATCTAGTTAGCACATTTTCGTTTACACCAATGGCAATTCGGTGTTTGTTCATGCTTCACTTGTGGTATAGCCTTCGTCCTATCAGATCTTGACAACTTCAGATCCGTGTGTATCATTTGCATATATATGCATCTATCATGCTTTCACAAGAATTCATAATTTATGTGAAACAGGCTTTGTATATATTGAATCACTGATTCCTTAGACTGAGCTATGGAACCACTATTGAGAATAGTGTTCCATTGGCACAATCATCTAGAAACCATACCAAGTTTATAAATGAACTTGTTGATTCATCACCCTCTATTGTTGCTTCTAAAGCGACAATATACTCAGCCTTCTGTTATAGAATTCACCACCGTAACTTTTTTGGACCAATTCCAACTTACTGTGCCACCATAAATCATTTAATTTAAACCCAAAATCGCTTGGAGTAGTGATGAAGATTTTATCGATGTACTACTTACAACGATCTTGTATTGATGTAACTCCTTACAACAATCTCTTCATCTTCTCTGTATGTGAGAAACATATCGTTAGTACATAACGACATTTTACTGTTGTCCTATGATCAAACAATTTGATCGTTCTAGTAACTATACTCACAACTTACTTGGAGTACTAGACATATCTGGTTGTTTACATACCATGGAACACAAGTGTGATTGAAATTATGTATTTCGCTCATCAGTGTTTCAGGATACCGATTCTTGCTTAAAACTCCTTACATGTGACTTTAACAAGAAACTCTTCTTGCGTATTTCATACTAAACTGCTTTAGTATTCGGTCAATATGTATTTTGGCTAAGCCCGATTAGACACTACTATCTCCATAGATCATTATGCTTAATACCAGGACTATATATCGCCTAAGTACTTTATTGAAAAACTAGTTTCAATAAAGTCTTAATCCGTGTTAAGAAATTTATATAATTTCCAATCAACAATGTGTCATGCACACACAGTGTTTAGAAATATTATCATGCTCCCACTTACTTTCTTGTAAATACAAGCATCTTTGCTTCTATCGATGAAATCATATTATTTGATCAAAACAAAGATTCCAACTCCACTATTCTTAATTCAGATCATTATAGGATCTCTTGAAGTTTGCACACTTACTAGCATCCTCTGGATCGAAAAAATTACCTTGGACCATATCAAATATACAACCTTGGTTCCATTTCCATCTCATGGGAATCATTTTGACATACATCTATTGTAGGGGAACGCGACAGAAAACAAAAAAATTCGGTACTGCGAGCACGCCCAGGATCACTATGGAGATGCATACAAGGTTTTGATCTGATCATTACCGACTCGTAGCGTAGCGAAAGTAGAGTCGATGAAGATCGGCGGTGCAGATCCCCGCAGCTAGGATTTACAACCTCCCAACCGCGAGGATGTTCTCCCTCGTCTGCTCCTTGGACAGCCCCTCGGACAGCCCTTCGGGAGGCAGTCGGACAGTCCCTCGGATGGTGTCACGGACAGCCCTTCGGGAGGACCCTCGAACAGCGCCTCGGGCAAAAGATCGAAACCACGACCTCTCTACGGTTGCACACACACGGTGTCAGCTATCCGGCAGGGCTTCGCCGTCCAGAACTAGTTCCCACAGGAACCCAGACAGCCTTTCGGCTCTACGAAACTATTTCGGTGGGAGGGAGAGAGAAGGCCAGATCATGCATGGCATTTGTATGAGAGTAAGGAGTGAGTGTGGAGAGCCCCTCTCCACCTCTATTTATAGGAAAAGCCAAGGGGTAGGGTGTGTAGGAGATATGCCTTAGAGGCAATAATAAATGTTATTATTATCTCCATGTTTGTAATTATATATGTTTATGTTCCATGCTATAACTGCAATGATTCTCGAGTCTACAATAACACGAGGCTCGGAGGAAAACTCATTTGCACGTGTGGAATAATAAATGGTAAAATGTATTCCTAGTCTAGCCTCTAAGACTGGCTCAAGTATTGCATGATGATCATGTTTTCCTGATCATGGGCATGTCTATGCCAGGCAACTTTTGAGGGCACATTGTTAGAAGAAGACTTGTGTTGAATCGACCCGAATTGATGTTATGCTATGAGATACATTCGTCACAAGTTAATGGTTAATAACACAGAGAAAGTTAACATTTGCATAATTCCTTAGACCATGAGAGTATCGAGTTTCTTCATGCTTGCTTCATGAACTTTGGGGTTTGTTAAACGTCATCCGTAAATGGGTGGCAATTACGGCAGCTTACGGGTTCATGAAAAAGTACGACAAGTAACTTGATAGCTCAAGATTGGGATTTGCTCCTCTGACGATGGAGAGATATTCTTTGGGCCCTCTCGGTGTTACAGTATCCATCATCGTCTGGCCAGACACAATGTGATTTGATCACAGGGATGCCGGAACACGGGAACGAGATAAAAGAACAAAAACCGGTAATGAGGTAACTGGCATAGTGGACAAGTTGTTGATCCACGGGGATGCCGATAAGTCTCACCTCGGGTGTTTGTAACATATCGCGAAGCAAAAGGAATAGCACATGGAAACTGGAGGTTCACTTGAATATTCATTCGTGTGGGTATAGGGATCAATATGGTTGTCCACGGTTCCGCTATTGATCATTGATCGGAAAGAGTTCCGGTCATGTCTACACTTCACCGAACCTATAGGGTCACACGCTTAAGGGTCATCTATCTGCTGAATTCTAGACAGGGAGTCTGAGAGAAAGTCACCAGAAAAGTTTCGGAGACAACGGAAGAGTTCCGGAGAGAACACCGAAAAAGTTTCGGTAAAGCCGAAAAGTTGTTTCGGAGTAAACCATTAAGCCAAATAGGTTTCGGCACGCACTTGGAACTTTTTGGAGGTACCAGAATTGTTCTGGGAACTTCTGGAATTTTTCCGGAGAGAAAAACCGGAAATGTTCCGGAGCAGCCGGAACTGCTATGGTTGCTTTTCGCTGAAGAAAAACATTGATCTGGAAATGTTTCGGAACGCGTCCAGAATTATTCTAGTGGGTACTGGAAATGTTCTGGACCTACAGAAATATTTTCGGATTTAACGGTCGCAAAAAAATGTCTTCATGAATAGTGAAAGTGCTTTTTGGGTTACTTTTTGGAAAGCCACCTTTTAGGGCTTTCCCAAAGCTTCTAGAAGGGATTACTTGGGAAGGAGGGAATCCCTTTTGGGGGGGGGGGGGCAAGGGGTGGCAGCCATGTGGAGCTACTCCACTTGCCTTCCTTTTATGCCCTTTATTTGTGACATAAAGTGTGGGTATTTTGGTATTTACATCTGCCAACCCTACTCCTTGGTTTTCCTATAAATAGAGGTGGAGAGGAGCTCTCCACACTCACTCCTTACTCTCATACAAATGCCATGCATGATCTGGCTTTCTCTCTCCCTCCCACAAAATAGTTTCGTAGAGCCGAAAGGCTGTCTGGGTTCCGATGGGAACTAGTTCTGGATGGCGAAGCCCTGCCGGATAGCTGACACCGTATGTGTGCAACCCCGTAGAGAGGTCGTAGGTTCGATCTTTTGCCCGAGGGGCTGTTCGAGGGTCCTCCCGAAGGGCTGTCCGAGTTTGATGGTCCTCCCGAAGGGCTGTCCGAGACACCGTCCGGGGGACTGTCTGACTGCCTCCCGGAGGGCTGTCCGAGGGACTGTCCGAGGAGCAGACGAGGGAGAACATCCTCGCGGTTGGGAGGTTGTAAATCCTAGCTGCGGGGATCTGCACTGACGATGTACATCGACTCTACTTCCGTTGCGCTACAAGTCGGTAATGATCAGATCAAAAACCTTGTATGCATCTCCATAGTGGTCCTGGGCTTGTTCGTAGTGCGGATTTTTTTTTTTCTGCTGCGTTCCCCTACAGTGGCATCATGAGCCGTGCTATGCGTAGATGCAGGTTACGATCTAGAATACATGAGATGTATGGGTGTTGCATAATATAATTTTGGAGTAGATGAGATCTATTGCTGAAAATTATTTGTGCGGGTAGGAGATGAAATCTATTACCCGATGTTCTTGTTGCTTCCCTTGAATTTGCGTAGTCTTGATCTTGACGGCATGGTGGAATCTGACAAAGTTCTGGCAATCCGCGATCCTTCCATGCTGCTCCTGAGTATGCTGGTTGACAGAGCAACAAAGTGCTTCAGTGTCTTTCTGTTCTACCATAGTTAAGAAAGATGGATGTTTCGCAGACTAAAGGGCAATGCAGATTTGATCTGCACGGGGTTCTTGCGTATGACGAAGTTCAGTATGGGGCTCAAGATTTTATTATCTCCTATTTCATATGCCCCGCAAAGTTAATCTAGCCACTTGAATAATCATACTTGATGATGAATGTTGGTAGCTGCGGTTTGTTTGAAACCTTAGAAGCCACGTAAAATAAATTTTTGCATAAAACGATTAGAGGCGTCTAACTTGGTTTTGCAGGATGACATGAGATGTGGTATAGTCTTCATCATATTTAATTTGATTATGTATGAGATGACTATATAATGTAAATTAACATGACCAGCGTGTCATGATTCGGCTTGATGGCTGGAGCCATGTGATTGTCACTTTAATGACCTGCGTGTCAACCTTGTTGTAAATGCATTATTTTATTAGCTATAGAGATAGCTGTATTATTTATTGCATCGACAAGGTGGTGGCAATCTTCGCGAAGGTGAACACCGACGCAAAAGCCGAAGACGGAGGAGGAAGAGCAAGAAATAGGCCTTGGCAGAAAAGTTCTGCCACAGAAACGTTTCTGGCTGAAATTTCGTGAAGACGATGAGTACTTCTCCGACAGGAGGGGCTATACCATATCATGCTATTATGAATTGCCTGAGATGTTATATCCCCTTTAGGCACCCTTTTGAATGCGCGGTAGTCGCTTTTTATTAGGGTGATCTCTCACTTAAAATATCAAGTAGTTAGTGTTCTCCCAAGTGTAGCACCGTCACGGCACCTATCTCTTCGGGGTATCATAGGATCTCCCTGGGTGTGAACGATTATGGACGTGTGAGGCGGGTGAGTTGAGACCTCGCAGCGAGATCACTTGGTTGTCTTGATGTTCTGGAAGGATCTCCCTGAGCTCGGAACACGCCCATCGAAAGATGAACAAGAGTCACATAGAGATGTGATTGGCAAGTTGGCCTACCAGTTGAGATTTTCGTCATCATTGATGATCTACATCAATGGCGAACAATTGATACGTGGGTCTTGTATCACTCACAATCAATTATGAAAGATATTGATTTGAGTGGGAGCGCACTTTAGAATTAACTTGTTTAATTCTCAGTGCAACTAATTATGAACATAGTCTAAGTGTGATTTGCAGAAAAGTTGTAGAATAATGGCTCGTGTTTCCACCCTCCCTATTAAAATTGAATAAGCTGTTTAATATCTGGTTAAACCTTTACGATTGGTAACGTAATGTGAGGATTGTCCTTAAGAGGGCCGAGAAGGATTTTGTCCTATCGCATGCTTTCGGTATTCTCCCGCAAATGCTATGGATGATGCAACTCTCGTCCTTCGATCCAAAAGCTAAAATTCTGTTACGGTCAAGTGCAATATATTTTCTTCCATGAGACCCGAACTTCAAAAGTTTGGGATAGTTATATGATATTCATGGAACTAAAAATTATTTTCAGATACAGACAAAGGCTAAAAGATATGAGATATCCAAAGCTATGTTTGTTTGCAAAATATTAGTGAAGTGTTTACTGTGCATTGGACTGTTAAGAGAGGGATCCAGAAGAACGCCTGTCATGTGATGATGGTGAATAAAACAAACAACTTAAAGAGAAAGGAAATGTCCGAAGGGTGTTAGTAAGACTTACACACCTAGGAAGTCCAGGGCTGACGCCACTCTTAAGTTGGGTGCTTCTTCTGAGAGTAGGAGAAATATTGGAAGTAAAACTGTTAGAAGTATAAAGGCAAAAAGAAAGAAGACTGGAATATCCAGCTCATGTATGAAAGTCATACAAGTTATTGATGTTTGGAAGGCTGGTCAAAAGAAATAGTTCTTGGGAATTGTGATTAAACAGTTAGTCACTGATTCTTTGGTATTGTGATTAAAAGATGATCACAGGAATACCCGTTCAATTGCATTCTATTGCAACTCGATGCAAGAACTACTACGGCCTAAAAGACTGGCCAGAAATGAGGTTTTGATACGCGCTGGGAACATAGTAAAAGTTACTACACCTTCCATCTGCGTATTACCTCTGTATTTATTTTTCATAATTCATTTTAGAGTTTTATTCACTCTAGCCCATTGCATAATGTTTGTTGCAAGAAGGTTGTTCATGAGAGAACATTTGTTCTTCGATGTTATGAACAACATAAGGGCCATACTTTCATTATGAATGAGATGTATGTTATGAATACTGATAATAATATAATACATGCGTAACACTTACACTAAATGTCACAAGACTAAAAGAATATCACATATGTGTGGCACTGCATTTGGTCACATTGGAGAAACCAGCATGGAGAAATTCCATAATGATGAATTTTGAAGTCATTTGATTATGAATCATCTGACACTTGCAACTTTCGTCCGAAAAGTGAAGTGACTGAAATACCATTCACAGGCCATAAGGAATGAGCAAACAAACTTATTAGTGATCATACATTTTGATGTATGTAGTCTGATAAAGATTGTTGCTGGCAGTGGATTTGTCTATCTTCAGAAATGACTCAAGTAGATATATGGATATTTACTTGATGAGACATAAGTCTGGATCTTTGGAAATCATTCAAAAGGTTTTCAAAATGAAGTAGAAATTATTGTAACAAGAAAATTATGTTTTTGCAATTGGATTGCGGAAAGGAATATTTGAGTTACAAGTTTAGCGAATGTCTGATGAGTTGTGAAAAGAGTTTCATAACTTACACCCCCCGGAACACCACTGTGAGTGGAATGTCCGTGAAGATGTAATCAAAACCATTTATGACATGGTAAGATCAAAGATGACATAAATAAATTTTCCATTATCCCTTTTAAAGTAATGCTTTAGAGACTGCGGCTTTTACACTGAAAAGAGCGCCATCAGATCTGTTGAAAAGAAGCCTTGGTATGGTACGCCCAAGCATGTTATGTCTTTTCTTAACATTTGGAATATGGGGCTTGTGTAAAGTATTTTACAAACCTATTCCAAATCAGAGAAGTGCTACTTTGTAGGTTATCCCAAATTATTGGGTATTTCTCCATCACTATACCAAGGCAAAAGTTTGCCACAAAGAACGGTATGATTTTGAAGAAAATGTTTCTTCCAAAAGGGTGAGTGGGAGGACAGTACAATTCGACAAGATAATAGTATCTTCATCATCAGGTCAAGGGACAGAAACCTTGGAAGTAATTGCAGAGTTTCCAACTGCGACTGATACGGAAGCCTCTGCATGAGATGTATGGACTTCGGTCGAACTTGCAGCTAAACCACGTAGGCAAAACTCGTGCAAACCTCTTAGGTGCGCAAACAAGATATTGTTGTTAGACAACGGTGTACCTACGATACACAAGGAAGTGTTGATGGGCCCTGACTCCGGAATTGGCTAAATGCCAATATAATCCGAGATAGTATCCATAAATGATTCAAGATTAGATCTTGATAAACCCTTCGGAAGACTTAAAAGTCTAACGAATATTAATGGAACTATAAACTGATATGAATAAAAATGTTTTATCCATAAAGCTCGACTTGTTGCTTATAACAAATTCAAGGAATTAACTACGGCGAGATTGTCTCTCCGTAGCGATGCTTAAAGTCGGTTCGGGTTAAACTAGCAATTAATACATATTTCAATCATGAGATATGATACATGGATGCCAAAAGGATTTCCATGAGATGGAAATATAACCTAGGACTTGCGAGTGATGCAGTCCAAAGTATTTTGTCAATCCAGAGGATGCTAGTGAGTGTGCAAACTTCAGAGATCCAGAAATGGACAGAAGAGAGCATAGTGGAGTTGGAATCTTCGTTTTGATAGTCAAAAGAGTTTGATTTCATCAAAGGATAGCGAAGATGCTTGTGGTTACAAGAAAGTAAGTGGGAGCATAATAATATTTCTAAAAGCTTGTGTGCTTGACACATTGTTGATTGGAAATAATATAAATTTCTTGACACGAATTAGGACTTCATTGAAAAATAGTTTTTCAATGAAGTGCTTGGGCTAGGTAGCCTCGATATTGGGCATAATTATCTATGAAGATAAGATTGCCTAATAGGCTAAGCCAAGAATACATATTGACAAGATGCTAAAACCATTTAGCATTAGAAGGCCAAGGAGTAATTCTTGCCGAAGTCACATGGAAAGAGTTTTTGCAAGACTCGATGTCCTAAAAAACACTGATGAGCAAAATAAATGATGGAAATTCAACACACCTTTGTGTTTGGATTAATCATGTATTCCATGGTATGTAAAACAACCAGATATGTCTGGTACTCCCAAGCAGTTGCGAGTATAGATACCAAAGTGATCAAAATATTGATCATAGGACAACAGTGAAAAATGTCGTTGAGTACTAAAGTAGCACTGATGACATGTTTTCTCGCAAGCGGAGATTATGAAGTGCTCGTTGTAAGTAATTACATCGATACAGTCTTCATCCATGCTCCATGCGATTTTCAATTTAAGTTAAGGGTTTTTGTGTAATACACGATATAGTGGCACAGTGAGATGGAATTGTTCCAAATAGGTTACTGTGGCGAATTCTATAACAAAGTCTAAGTATCTTGACGCTTTAGAAGCGACAAAGAAGATGTTGAATCATATAGTTCATTCATGAACTTAGTACGGTTCCAAGATGGCTTTGGTCAATGGAACACTATTGAAGATAGTTGCTCCAAAGCTCAGTCTGAGGAATCCTGGTTCGACCAGTGATTCACATATATACAAAGCCAAGTCCACACAAAATATGAATTTTGTGAAAGCGTGAAAACGCGAGGATATGCAAAGATACACACGGACCTGAAGTTGTCAGTTCCGTTGGACAAAGACTATACCACAAGTAAAGCATATTTTACACCGGTATGCCATAGGTGTAAAGTGCATTATCATTGACTAGATTATTGACTCTAGTGCAAGTGGGAGTCTGTAGGAGAAATGCCCTAGAGGCAATAATAAATGTTATTATTATCTCCATGTTCGTAATTATGTTTATGTTCCATGCTATAACTGCAATGATTCTCGAGTCTACAATAAAACGAGGCTCGGAGGAAAACTCAATGCACGTGTGGAATAGTAAATGGTAAAATGTATTCCTAGTCTGGCCTCTAAGACTGGCTCAAGTATTGCATTATGATCATATTTTCCTGATCATGGGCATGTCTATGCCAGGCAACTTTTGAGGGCACATTGTTAGAAGAACACTTGTGTTGAATCGACCCGAATTGATGTTATGCTATGAGATACATTCGTCACAAGTTAATGGTTAATAACACAGAGAAAGTTAAAATTTGCATAATTCCTTAGACCATGAGAGTATTGAGTTTCTTCATGCTTGCTTCATGAACTTTGGGGTTTGTCAAACGTCATCCATAAATGGGTGGCAATTACGGCAGCTTACGGGTTAATGAAAAAGTATGACAAGTAACTTGATAGCTCAAGATTGGGATTTGCTCCTGTGACGATGGAGAGATATTCTTTGGGCCCTCTCGGTGTTACGGTATCCATCATCGTCTGGCCAGACACAATGTGATTTGATCATAGGGATGCCGGAACACGGGAACGAGATAAAAGAACAAAAACAAGTAACGAGGTAACTGGCATAGTGGACAAGTTGTTGATCCACGGGGATGCCGATAAGTCTCACCTCGGGTGTTTGTAACATATCGCGAAGCAAAAGGAATAGCACACGGAAACTGGAGGTTCACTCGAATATTCATTCGTGTGGGTATAGGGATCAATATGGTTGTCCACGGTTCCGCTATTGATCATTGATCGGAAAGAGTTCCGGTCATGTCTATACTTCACCGAACCTATAGGGTCACACGCTTAAGGGTCATCTATCTGCTGAATTCTAGACAGGGAGTCTGAGAGAAAGTTACCGGAAAAGTTTCGGAGACAACGGAAGAGTTCCGGAGAGAACACCGGAAAAGTTTCGGTAAAACCAAAAAGTTGTTTCGGAGTAAACCATTAAGCCAAATAGGTTTCAGCACGCACCTGGAACTTTTGGGAGGTACCAGAATTGTTCTGGGAACTTCTGGAATTTTTCCGGAGAGAAAAATCGGAAATGTTCCGGTGCAGCCGGAACTGCTATGGTTGCTTTTCGCTGAAGAAAAACATTGATCCGGAAATGTTTCGGAACGTGTCCAGAATTATTTTAGTGGGTACTGGAAATGTTCTGGACCTACAGAAATATTTTTGGATTTAACGGTCGCGAAAAAATGTCTTCATGAATAGTGAAAGTGCTGTTTGGGTTACTTTTTGGAAAGCCACCTTTTAGGGCTTTCCCAAAGCTTCTAGAAGGGATTACTTAGGAAGGAGGGAACCCCTTTTTTTTGGGGGGGGGGGCAAGGGGTGGCAGCCATGTGGAGCTACTCCACTTGCCTTCCTTTTATGCCCTTTATGCCCTTTATGTGTGACATAAAGTGTGGGTATTTTGGTATTTACATGTGCCAACCCTACCCCTTGGTTTTCCTATAAATAGAGGTGGAGAGGAGCTCTCCACACTCACACCTTACTCTCATACAAATGCTATGCATGATCTGGCTTTCTCTCTCCCTCCCACAAAATAGTTTCGTAGAGCCGAAAGGCTGTCTGGGTTCCGGTGGAAACTAGTTCTGGACGGCAAAGCCCTGCCGGATAGCTGACACCGTATGTGTGCAACCCCGTAGAGAGGTCGTAGCTTCGATCTTTTGCCCAAGGGGTTGTTCGAGGGTCCTCCCAAAGGGCTGTCCGAGTTACTGTCCGAGGTTGATGGTCCTCCCGAAGGGCTGTCCGAGACACCGTCCGGGGGACTGTCTGACTGCCTCCCGGAGGGCTGTCCGAGGGAATGTCCGAGGAGCAGATGAGGGAGAACATCCTCGCGGTTGGGAGGTTGTAAATCCTAGCTGTGAGGATCTGCACCGACGATCTACGTCGACTCTACTTTCGCTGCGCTACGAGTCAGTAATGATCAGATCAAAAACCTTGTTTGCATCTCCATAGTGGTCCTGGGCTTGTTCGTAGTGCGGAAATTTTTTGTTTTCTGCTGCGTTCCCCTACAGGGTGGCACTTGAAAAACCCAAAATGCCCATGCTTTATGTCCCACATAAAGGGCAAAATGGGGAGGCAAGTGGAGCTCCATGGAGGATCTCCCCTTGGCCGGCCACCCCTTGGCGGCCCCCCTTCAAAAGTGGTTCCCTCCTCTCCAAGTCTTCCCTTAGATCTTTTGAGCAAAGCCCAAAAAAGTGACTTTCTAAAAATCAACCATAAAGGTGTTATCACTATTCATGAAAACATTTTTCCGCGACCGTTAGATCCGAAAATATTTCTATAGGCCCAGAACATTTCCAGTACCCCTTAAAATAATTCTGGACGCGTTTCAAAACATTTCCGGATCAATGATTTTCATCAGCGAAAAGCAACCAAAGCATTTCCGGCAGCTCCGAAACATTTCCGGTTTTTTTCTCCGAAATTTTTTTAGAAGGTCCCAGAATAATTCCGGCACCCTCCAAAAAGTTCCAGGCACGTGCCGAAACCTTTTTGGCTCAATGGTTTACTCCGAAACAACTCTTTGGTTTTACCGAAACTTTTTCGGTTTTCTCTCCGGAATTTTTCCGTCGTCTCCAAAACTTTTTTGGTGACTTTCTCTCAGACTCCTTGTCTAGTATTCAGCAGATAGATGACCCTTAAGCGGGTGACCCTGTAGGTTAGGTGAAGTATAGACATGACCAGAACACTTTCCGATCAATGATCAATAGCGGAACCGTGGACATCCATATTGATCCCTATACCCACACGAATGAATATTCGAGTGAACCTGTAGTTGTCGTGTGCTATTCCTGTTACTTTACGATATGTTACAAATACCCGAGGTGAGACATATCGGCATCCCTGTGGATCATCAACTTGTCCACTATGCCAGTTACCTCGTTACCGGTTTTGTTCTCTTTTCTCGTTTTCGCGTTCCGGCATCCCTGTGATCAAATCACATTGTGTCTGGCCAGGCGATGATGGATACTGTAACACTGAGAGGGCCCTAAGAATATCTCTCCATCATCGGAGGAGCAAATCCCAATCTTGAGCTATCAAGTTCCTTGTCATATTTTTCCGTGAACCCGTTAGCCGCCGTAATAGCCACCGTGTTACAGATGACGTTTAACAAACCCCAAAGTTCACGAAGCAAACATGAAGGAACTCGATACTCTCATGGTCTAAGGAATTATGCACACATTAACTTTCTCTGTGTTATTAACCATTAACTTGTGACGGATGTATCTCATAGCATAACATCAATTCGGGTCGATTCAACACAAGTGTTCTTCTAACAATGTGCCCTCAAAGTTGCTGGCATAGTCATGCCCATGATCAGGAAAACAGGATCATCATGCAACACTTGAGCTAGTCTTAGAGGCATGACTAGGAATACAATTCTACCATTTATTATACCACACGTGCAAATGAGTTTCCCTTCGAGCCTCGTGGTTATTGTAGACTTGAGAATCATTGCAGTTATAGCATGGAACATAAACATTCATTACAAACTTGGAGATACAAAATAACTATTATCATTGCCTCTAGGGCATATCTCCTACAGACTCCCACTTGCACTAGAGTCAATAATCTAGTTACATGGCTTCCCTGACACCAATGGCTATCCGGTGCTGCTCATGCTTTGCTCGTGGTAGAGGCTTTGTCATCGGGTCTGACACGTTCAGATCCATGTGAACTTTGCATACTTTCACTAAACCCGCTTCAACATGATGTCGAATGAGTTTGTATTTGCATTCAATATGTCTTGTCTTATGGTGGGAACATGGCTCCCGAGCTTGAGCCACGGCGCCACTATTATCACAATAGATCTCCACCGGGTCCAGCGCACTTGGAACCACACCAAGGTCTTCAAGAAACTGCTTGATCCAGACCGCCTCCTTGGAGGCTTCTGAAGCTGCAACATATTCCGCCTCCGTCATAGAATTCGCCACAGTCTTTTGTTTGGAACTTTTCCAGTCAACTGCGCCACCGTTCAATATGAAAACACAGCCTGATTGAGATTTGAAGTCATTCGGGTCAGTCATGAAGCTTGCATTAGTGTAACCACTTACAATGAGCTCTTCATCACCTCCGTACACAAGGAGTAAATCCTTGGTCCTTCTGAGGTACTTAAGAATATTTTTGACTGCGGCCCAGTGTTCCAATCCTAGATCACTTTGGTACCTGCTGGTAACACTTAGCGCATAGGAAACATCTGGTCTTATACATAGCATGGCATACATAATTGAACCAATTGCCGAAGCATATGGAACATCATTCATTTGTACTCGCTCATCGAGAGTCCGAGGACATTGATTCTTGCACAGTACTGTGCCAGGTGACATTGGGAGTAGGCCCTTCTTGGTGTTCTCCATATTAAACCTTTTTAATACCTTGTCAATGTACGTGCTTTGGCTAAGCGCTATCAGGCATTTTTATCTATCTCTATTGATTCTGATGCCCAATACATATGCCGCTTCGCCGAAGTCCTTCATTGAAAAACTCCTCTTCAATGAGTCTTTTATTTCGCTAAGAAAATTCACATTATTTCCAATCAACAATATGTCATCCACATATAAGATTAGAAAAGCTTTTGCGCTCCCACTAAACTTCTTGTAAACACAAGATTCTTCGTCATTCCTGATGAAGCCAAACTCTTTGACCACTTCATCAAAACGAATGTTCCAGCTCCTTGATGCTTGCTTCAGACCATAAATGGCCCTCTGAAGCTTGCATACCTTTCTAGCATCCTTAGGATCGACAAAACCTTCAGGCTGTATCATGTATACATCCTCTTTGAGGTTTCCATTTAGGAAAGCCGTTTTGACATCCATCTGCCATATTTCGTAATCGAAATAAGCAGCAATTGCTAGTAGTATCCACACAGACTTAAGCATAGCTACAGGCGAGAAAGTCTCATCGTAGTCTACTCCTTCAACTTGTGTGAACCCTTTCACGACAAGTCTAGCTTTATGGATAGTAATGTTACCATCCGCGTCCGTCTTTCTTTTGAAAATCCATTTACAACCAATGGGCTTTACGCCTTCTGGAAGTTCTACCAAGTTTCAAACTTGGTTTTCGTACATGGATTCCATTTCGGATTTCATGGCTTTATGCCATTCCCTTGAGCTGGGCCCGACATCGCTTCCTTGTAGTGTGCAGGTTCATCGTCTTCAAGGATGAAGATTTCGTTATGAAACCACTCAGGTGGCTCGATAGCCCTACCTGATCTGCGCGGTTCAAATACAAACTTGTCTGAAGTTTCCGCATCACATGCAACAACTTCCGGCTCGGTTGTAGGGATAATTTGCGGAATTTCTTCCGGTTCCTTAGACACATCAACGGTTGCCGAAGATTCACTAATCTCATCAAGTTGTACTATCCTCCCACTCACCCTCTGGCAGCAAACACTTTGTTATCTATGACGGGTGGTAGAAAGAATACCCAATTGTTTTCTTGGGATAACCTACAAAGAAACATTTGTCTGATCTGGGATCGAGTTTGGTAGGTTGTAAATGTTTCACGTATACGTCACAACCCCAAATCCTGAGATGCCACAGACCAGGTTTCTTCCCGTTCCATAACTCATATGGTGTCGTCTCAACAGACTTAGACGGTGCTCTGTTAAGTGTGTGAGCGGCAGTTTATAGTGTGTGACCCCAAAAGTATATTGGTAGATCTGTAAGAGACATCATCGACCTTACCATGTCTAACAGGGTTCAGTTACGTCGTTCGGACACTCCGTTTCGCTATGGAGTTTTAGGAGGCGTAAGCTATGAAACGATTCCACGGTCACTCAGATGTTGGCTAAACTCATGACTAAGATATTCGCCCCCGCGATCTGATCGCAGAAACTTAATCCTTTTGTTACGATGATTTTCTACCTCATTCTAAAATTCTTTGAACTTTTCAAAGGTTTCCGACTTATGCTTCATCAAGTAGATATATCCATACCTACTTAAATCGTCAGTAAAAGTCACGAAGTAGAAATACCCACCACGTGCGATTGTGCTCATTGGACCACATACATTACTATGTATTATTTCCAACAATTCACTCGCCCGTTCAGGATGACTCGTGAACGGCGTCTTGGTATTTGTTCCCATTAGACAAGCCTCACATGTGTCAAATGATTCAAAATCAAAAGACGGTAAAACTCCATCTTTATGGAATCTTTTCATGCCTTTCTTTCCGATGTGGCCAAGACGACAGTGCCACATGAAAGTGGTGGTGGTATCAGCCTTCTTAAGGCGTTTAGCATTTACGTTAAAGACATCATTTCCACATTCAAGATTTAGTATGAAAAGGCCCCCAACAATGGGTGCAAATCCATAAAACATATCCATACAATAAAGTGAACAACCATTGTTCTCAGACTTGTAGGAATACCCATCGTGTATCAAACATGATACAGAGATAATGTTTCTACACAATGCCGGAATGAAATAACAGTTATTTAGTTCTAAGATAAATCCTGAAGGGAGACATCGAGGCATAATGCCGACGGCTTGAGCGGCGATCCCAGCACCGTTCCCGACGCGCATCATGACTTCATTCTTTGCCAGCTTGCGCACCTTCTGAAGCCCCTGTATCGAGTTACAAATGTGAGCAACCGATCCGGTATCAAATACCCAAGACTTAGAATTTTCGCTAGCAAGCAAAACGTCAATGACATTAACACGTATAACAATTATACCTTTCTTCTTATCTGCCAGGTACTTCTTGTAGTTCCTCTTCCAATGGCCGGTGCCCTTGCAGTAGAAGCACTCAGTTTCAGTCTTGGCTCCGCCCTTCGAGTTGCTTTGGGAGCCGGTCTTACCGGCGCCCTTGCCCTTCTTTGACTTGCCTTTCTTTTTGAAATCGGCAGTTTTTTTCACACGCAACACTTGCTTGCGATTTTTCCGCAGTCCTCCTTCCGCAGTTTTCAGCATGGCGAGCACCTCGTTCGGTGTCTTCTCCATCCCATTCATGTTGTCGTTCATGATAAAACCGTCGTAAGACAGGGGGAGTGAAGCAAGCAACATGTCCATCATATGGGCCGGTGGAATTGGAAATTCCAGGATTTTAAGCCTTTTAGCATAGCCAATCATATTGACCACATGCTCGCCAAATGAACTTCCCTCGTCCATCTTGCACTCCATCATGGTCTTTGTTACATCATAACGTTCAGACCGTGCATTTTGCATGTACAGAGCATCCAATTCCCGGATCATATCTCGGGCGTTATGGAATTCAAAACATTTTTGAAGCTTTGGACTCATGCAAGCTAGCATGAGGCACTGCACTAAATTGCAGTCATCATTCTTAGTGGCCTAGACATTTTGTTCATCTTCCGGGGTAGTTGCCGCCGGTTTAGCTGGAAGAGGTGTGTCAAGCACATACACGTTCTTAGCACTCCTGAGGACAATCCTCAGGGTACGGACCCAGTCCACATAGTTGTTTCTAGTTGCAGCTAACTTCTCTTTCTCTAACATCGGGCCTAAGATGAACGGTGCGTTGCGAGCCATGTGATCTACAACGGTTAACACAAGTTTCACTTAGACTTTGTTCATAATTAATTTGCACTAGTGAATAAACAATTTTATTCTAAGGTGCGCTCCCACTCAAATCAATATCTCTCATAATTGATTGTGAGTGATGCAAGACCCGCATTTCCATTCAACGCCATTGAACGAGATGAACACTGATGGCACGAACTTCAATCGGTAGGCAAACTTGCCGATCACATCTCTATGTGATTCTTGTTCATCTTTCGATGGGCCTGCTCCGAGCTCAGGACGATCCTTCGGAACATCAAGACAACCAAGTGATCTTGCTGCGAGGTCTCAACTCACCCACCTCACACTTCTCTAATCGTTCGTGCTCATATGTACGTGGCGCACCCCGAAAAGATACGTGTTGTAGACGGTGCTACACTTGGGAGAACACAAACAACTTGATATTTTTAAGTGAGAGATCACCGTAATAAAAAGCGACCACCGCACAATAAAGAAGGGTGCATCAAGAGGGATAAACATCTCAGGCAATTCATAATAGCATGATATGGTATAGCCCTTTCTGACGGAGAAGTCTTTAATTTCTTCGTCTTCGGCATTTGCGTCGGTGTTCACCTTTGCGAATATTGCCACCACCTTGTCGATGCACCAGATAATATTGCTATCTCTATAGCTAATAAATATAGTGCATTACATAAGGTTAACACACAGGTCATTAAAGTGACAATCATATGGCTCCAGCCATCATGCTGAATCATGACACGCAGGTCATGTTTAATTAATTTACATCATATAGTCATCTCATACATAATCAAATTAATATGAGAACTACTATACCACATCACATGCCATCCTGCAAAACCAAGTTAGACGCCTCTAATCGGTTTATGCAAAATTTTATTTTACGTGGCTTCTAAGGTTTTGACTTAAACCGTAGCTACCAACGTTTATCATCAAGTATGATTTTCAAGTTGCTAGATTAAATTTGTGGGGCGTATGAAACACGAGATAATAAAATCTCAAGCCCCATACTGAACTTCATCATACGCAAGAACCCCGTGCATATCATATCTGCATTGCCCTTTAGTCCACGAAATATCCATCTTTCTTTTACTATGGTAGAACCCAAAGACACTAAAGCACTTCGTTGATCTGCCAACCAGCATACTCAGGAGCAGCATAGAAGGATCGTGGATTGCTAGAACTTTGTAAGATTCTACCATACCGTCAAGATCAGAACTACGTAAATTCAAGGAAAGCAACAAGAACATCGGGTAATAGATTTCATCTGCTACCCGCATAAATAATTTTCAGCAATAGATCTCATCTACTACAAAATTATACTATGCAATACCCATACATCTCATGTATTCTAGATCGTAAACTGCATCTACGCATAGCACGGCTCTGATACCACTGTAGGGGAACGCGACAGAAAACAAAAAAAATTGGTACTGCGAGCACGCCCAGGATCACTATGGAGATGCATACAAGGTTTTGATCTGGTCATTACCGACTCGTAGCGCAGTGGAAGTAGAGTCGATGAAGATCAGCGGTGCAGATCCCTGCAGCTAGGATTTACAACCTCCCAACCGCGAGGATGTTCTCGCTCGTCTGCTCCTCAGACAGCCCCTCGGACAGCCCTTCGGGAGGCAGTCAGACAATCCCTCGGACGGTGTCACGGACAGCCCTTCGGGAGGACTCTCAAATAGCCCCTCGGGCAAAAGATCGAAACTATGACCTCTCTACGGGGTTGCACACATACGGTGTTAGCTATCCGGCAGGGCTTCGCCGTCCAAAACTAGTTCCCACCGGAACATAGACAGCCTTTCGGCTCTACGAAACTATTTCAGTGGGAGGGAGAGAGAAGGCCAGATCATGCATGGCATTTGTATGAGAGTAAGGAGTGAGTGTGGAGAGCCCCTCTCCACCTCTATTTATAGGAAAAGCCAAGGTGTAGGGTGGCACTTGAAAAACCCAAAATGCCCATGCTTTATGTCCCACATAAAGGGCAAAATGGGGAGGCAAGTGGAGCTCCATGGAGGAGCTCCCCTTGGCCGGTCACCCCTTGGGGGCCCCCCTTCAAAAGGGGTTCCATCCTCTCCAAGTCTCCCCTTAGATCTTTTGAGCAAAGCCCAAAAAAGTGGCTTTCCAAAAAGCAACGATAAAGGTGTTTTCACTATTCATGAAAACATTTTTCCGCGACCGTTAGATCCGAAAATATTTCTGTAGGCCCAGAACATTTCCAGTACCCCTTAAAATAATTCTGGACGCATTCTGAAACATTTCCGGATCAATGATTTTCATCAGCGAAAAGCAACCAAAGCATTTCCGGCAGCTCCGAAACATTTCCGATTTTTTTCTCCGGAAAAATTCCAGAAGGTCCCAGAATAATTCCGTCACCCTCCAAAAAGTTCCAGGCGCGTGCTGAAACCTTTTTGGCTCAATGGTTTACTCCGAAACAACTTTTCGGTATTACCAAAACTTTTTCGGTTTTCTCTCTGGAACTTTTCCGTCGTCTCCGAAACTTTTTCGGTGACTTTCTCTCAGACTCCCTGTCTAGTATTCAGCAGATAGATGACCCTTAAGCATGTGACCCTATAGGTTCGGTGAAGTATAGACATGACCGGAACACTTTCCGATCAATGATCAATAGCGGAACCGTGGACATCCATATTGATCCCTATACCACATGAATGAATATTCGAGTGAACCTGTAGTTGCCGTGTGCTATTCCTGTTGCTTCACGATATGTTACAAACACCCGAGGTGAGACTTATCAGCATCCTCGTGGATCAACAACTTGTCCACTATGCCAGTTACCTCGTTACCGGTTTTGTTCTCTTTTCTTGTTTCCACGTTCCGGCATCCCTGTGATCAAATCACATTGTGTTTGGCCAGACGATGATGGATACCGTAACACCGAGAGGGCCCTAAGAATATCTCTCCATCGTCGGAGGAGCAAATCCCAATCTTGAGCTATCAAGTTCCTTGTCATACTTTTCTGTGAACCCGTAAGCCGCCGTAATAGCCACCCTGTTACAGATGACGTTTAACAAACCCCAAAGTTCACGAAGCAAACACAAAGGAACTCGATACTCTCATGGTCTAAGGAATTATGCAAACGTTAACCTTCTCTGTGTTATTAACCATTAACTTGTGACGGAGGTATCTCATAGCATAACATCAATTCGGGTCGATTCAACACAAGTGTTCTTCTAACAATGTGCCCTCAAAGTTGCTAGCATAGTCATGCCCATGATCAGGAAAACAGGATCATCATGCAACACTTGAGCTAGTCTTAGAGGCATGACTAGGGATACAATTTTACCATTTATTATACCACACATGCAAATGAGTTTCCCTCCGAGCCTCGTGGTTATTGTAGACTTGAGAATCATTGCAGTTATAGCATGAAACATAAACATTCATTACAAACTTGGAGATACAAAATAACTATTATCATTGCCTCCAGGGCATATCTCCTACATCTATTATATCTCATAATTGAAATATTTAGTAATTGCTAGTTTAACCCAAACTGACTTTAAGTATTGCTATTATGACACAATCTCGTCATAGTCAACTCATTCATCTTGTCATAAACTATTTGTAACAAGTCAAGCATTATAAAACCTTTTTATTTTTGTCAGTTTATAGATCCATTACTATTCTTTGGACTCTAAGTCTTTCGAAGGGTTCATCAAGTTCTAAACTTGAATTATGTGCATGGATACTATCTCGGATTATTTTGACATATAGTCAATTTCCAGAGTCAAGGCCCATCAACGCTTCTCTGTGAATTATAGGTTCATTGTTTGTTCAACAATATTTCGTCTGCATACCCTGAAGATCTGTACGAATTTGCCAACCTATATAGTTTAGCTGCACATTCGACCGAAGTCTCCATATCTTATGTAGAGTCTTCCGTATCAGTCGCGGTAAGAAATTTTAGAACTACTTCCAGCGTTTCTTTTCTTTGACCTAATCATGAAGATTCTGCAATCTCGTCGATTTGCACTGTCCTCCCACTGACTCTTTTGCAGAAAACATTCTTCAAAATTTCCGCACTCTGTGCCAAGACACTTTGCCTCGGCGTAGTGATAGAGGAATACCCAACCGTTTGGGATAACTTACAAAGTAGCACTTATCTTACATATTTGATGGCACTCATTTTTCAGTGTAAATCCATAGTCTCTAAAACATCACATTAAAAAGTATATATTGGCAAATTGATTAATGTCATCTTTGATCTCACCATGCCATACATAGTTTGATTACATCTACTCAAAACATTCTACTCTTAGTAATGTTCTGGAAGTGCAAGCTATAAAATTCTTTTCACAGCTCATCAGACATTCGCTAAACTTGTAACTCGAATATTTCTTTATGTAATCCAATTGTAGAAACATAATTTTTGTTACAATAAGTTCTACTTCATTCTGAAAACCTTTTGAAACTTTTCAAAAGATCCAGATTTATGTCTCAGTAAGTAAATATAAATATCTACTTGAGTCATCCTTGAAGATAGATAAATCCACTGCTTGCAACAACACTTATTGGACTACACACATCAATATGCATATTTTCAATTATTTTGTTGCTCATTCTCTTATGGCCTATGAATGGTATTTTAGTTTACTTCACTATTTGGACGAAAGCTGCAAGTGTCAGATGATTCATAATCAGATGACTTCAAAATCCATCACTGTGGAATTTCTCCATGCTAGTTTCTCCAATGTTACTAAATGCAGTGCCACATATATGTGGTATTCTTTTAGTCTTGCGACATTTAGCGTCAGTGTTATGGATGTTCAATTTTATCATCATGATGCATAACATACATCTTATTCACAAGAGGAGTATGGCCTTTTTTTTTGTTCATGACATCAAAACAATGATTGTTCTCTTCATGAACAACCTCCTTGCAACTTCTATGCAATGGGCTAGAGTGTACAAAACTCTAATATGAATTAAGACAATAATTACAGAGGAAATACACAGATGAAAATACTGTAACTTTTACAATGTTTCCATCAAATATTTTAACCTCATTATTGGTTGGTCATTTAGGCCGTTCGTAGTTTTGCAATGATTCGCAACAATATGTAATCGAGTCAAAATCCTTGTGATCAACTTTTAATCACAATACCGAAGAATTAATGATCAACAAATTGATCATATTTCCCAAGAACTACATTTACTTGACCAAACTTCTCTACATCTTATAACTTGTATGACATTCATACCTGAGCTGGATATTCCAGTCTTCTTTCTTTCTGCCTTTTACTTCTCATAGTGTTACTTCAATATTTCTCCCACTCACAGAAGAAACATCTCACTTTAAGAGTGGCGTAAGCCTCAAACTTCCCTATGCATATAAGTCTCACTACATCCTCTGGTTTGTTCTTTTCTTTTTAAGTTTTACCATCAACTCATGACGGGTGTTCTTCCGGATCATATGCATTTTAGTCTTAAACATAGTTGAACACTTCACTAGAACTTGCAAACAAAACACTTATTTAGATATCACATATCTTATAGCCTTTGTTTGATTCTGAAAACAATTTTCAGTTCCAAGAATATCACATAACTATCCCAAACATTTTGAAGTTCGGGTTTCTTGGAAGCAAGCAGACTGTAATGTGATTCTAGCCTTTTGGATCGAAGGACGCGAGTCTCGTCATCCATAGCATCAGCGGGAGAGTATTGTTAACCATGCAAATAGAAACAATCTTTCTCGGCACTCTAGAGGATGATCCTCTCATTACGTTTACCAATTGTAAGGATTCAACCAGATAAAAACAGCTAATCAATTTCAACAGAAAAGATGGAACCATGAGCCATAATTCTACAACTTATATTGCAAACTACACATAGACATTGTTCACAATTAATTTGCACTAGTGATTAAACTTAATTAATACATAATTGTGCTCCCACTCAAATCAATATCTCTCATAATTGATTTTAAGTGATTCAAGATCCTGATCTTATTCACAGCCACTGATGTGGACATCACTGATGACGTGAATTTTGACCGGTAGGCAAACTTTTGCCGATCATATCTCCATATGACTCTTGTGCATCTTTCGATGCTTCGTGCTCCGAGCTCAGAACGATTCTGCTAGAACTTCAAGACAACCGAGTGTTATCTGCTCACATGGTCTGACCATCCAACCGTCTTACATTTCGCAAACTGTTTGTACTCATGTGGACATGACGCACTCCGGAATTCTACGTGTTATAGACGGTAGCAACACTGGGAAGAGCACCTTTTAACTTGATATTTACTGTGAGAGATCACCTTAATAATTGACTACTGTGCAATCAAAGGGTGCAAACAACAAAGGGGTAAACATCTTAGGCAATTCATAAAAGCATGATATGGTATAGCCCTGGGCGCCGGGGAAGTCTTCATGATCATCTTCAACCTTCAGTTGAAGCGTTGTCGTGACGGCTATTTCGTTACCGTGGCAACCGTTTCAAAAACACTGCCATGGCGGCTATTTCAGAAAATGTTGCCATGGCGACCGTTTCAGAAAACGTTGCCGTGGCACCAAATTCAAAAATTCCGCCGTGGCACGAAATTATAGCTCCTCGTCCCGCGCCTAGTACACCTTTCTCCATGCCGGGGTCCTCCGTGTACACATGCCACCATCACCTGTAACCTGTAGGCTATCTCTACGAATTTTACATTAACGTGGCAATCTCGTGGCTCCAGCCATCATGCCGTGACGCGCAGGCCACTTAACATTACAATATATAACCATCTCATACATAAACTCATTATCATGACGAAGGCTATACCACATCATATGCAAACCCTGCAAAACCAAGTTAGACGTCCTCTAATCGGTTTGGCAAATTTTAATTACGTGGCTTCTAGGGTTTCCGGACAACACTAGATACCTACGTGCACACCATCAAGGCGATAATTCTTGTTGCTAGATTAACTTTCGGGGTGTGTGAAAGAAGAAACTTAATTAAAAATCTCGTCCCCCACACTAAACTTCGTCAAATACGCGTGACCCCCTAGAAAATCGTTCATCTTCATTGCCCTCTTGCGTACGCGATGGTTCACTATTCTTGACTATGGTGAAGCCCAAGGAACTGTTAGCAGATCGTCGACTGCTAGAGCCGATCGATTGTCAGAACCTTGTGAAAAATGGCACCATGCTGTCAATGAACTTAACCGAAGCAACACTCGAGGGAAGCATAGCAAGAACATTAGCCCTCACATCCACATGTCATCTAGATCGAAACCTGCATCTACTCATAGAACCGCTCATGATGCCACTGTTGGGAAACATAGTAGAAGACAAAAAAAAATTCGCCCTACGATCACCCAGGAACAATATGAAGATGCATATAAGGTTTGGATCAACGATCTTTACCGACTCCGGAGTTGCAGCGGAAGTAGACGCGTCGGTGTAGATCGTACTTGGAGTCCCTCGAACCGTTGATGACGATCCCGCGAACCGCCCTCGAACGATCCCTCGACTGGAAGACCGAAAGACGGCCTCTCTACTTGGTTGCAAGCGTACGGTCTTCACGATTCGGTAGCGCTTCGCCGTCCAGAGCTAATCGTTACCGAAGAATTAGAGGAAGGAGATTAGAACCACACTGGGCTTCTAATTATGAGGATTAGAGGAACTAGACCTATCTCTAATTAGTCAACTAGGACCAACTAGAACTAGAGTTAGAAGAACTAGAGGAGGCTCCAAAACTTGGGTATACAATAGGGCCAATACCTCAAGTATATATAGGTTAGAGGGGGAAGGAGGGGCATCCACCAAGGAGGGAAAGATCGCCCTTGGGGCGCCGGCCAAGGGGGAGGAGTTGGACTCCTCCGCCACTCCAATTCGGCCCCCCACAAGGGGGGGGGGGGGGCGCCACCTCCACTTGGGCCTCGGTGGCCCAAGTTGCCTTCCACCACTTGGCCTTTTGAGGCCCGTTGATATTAAATTAAATATAAAAGCCTTCTAGACAATTACTAGAGCCTTTTATATATAATTTAACCTCACCGGAAACATTTTCCACCTATATATTATTTATCGGTAATAACACGTATTGCCCGATAAACTCTGAAACCCTTCCGGTGACCCCGAAATGCTTCCGGTTCCTCTCGAAACTATTCTGAATATTAATGAAACAATTCCACAAATAATCGTCGATACTCTCATCCTACTAACACTCAGTAGATCGTGATTACCTTAAGCATGTGACCCCGTAGGTTCGGTAAATCATAGACATGAAGGAAACCCCTTCGTTCAATGACCGACAGCGGAACCGTGGACGTCCATATCGATCCCTATGATTACACGAATAATATTCGAGTGAACCTTTGGTTATCATTTGATGTTCCCTTTGCTTCGGGATAATTTACAAAACCCGGGATGCATTGGTATCCTCCTGAGTCATGCACATGCTCACTATACCGTTGATCTCGTTGCCGGTTTTGTTCTTCTTTCTCGTTGAAATGTTCCAGCATCCCCGTGACATAGTCACCCGTGTCTGGCCAGACGATGATGGATGCTGTCACACCGAGAGGGGCCTAAGAATATCTCTCCATCGTCGGAGGAGGAAATCCCACTCTCGAGCTATCTAGTCCCTTGTCAAACTTTCCGATGAACCTGTAAGTTGTCGTTATGATCACCGTGTTACAGATGACGTTTGAGCAACCCCAAAGTCCACCATACGGTAGGAAGTGACTACGATACTCTCATGGTCTGAGGAACTAAAACACATGCTAACACTCCGTGTTATAACAATTGATATAACAAACAAGTGTGGGTCGATTCAATATGACCGTTCTTCTAATGTCATATTCTCAATGTTGTTTTAGGACTATCGTTACACTTAACGATATCCTAAGATCCGGAAAAGATGATCACCAACAACACTTGAGCCAGTCTTAGAGGCGAGACTAGGAACCTATTCTTTACCGTTTATCATTCCACACGTGCATATGAGTTTTCTACTGAATCGCATATTCCAGGATCACTGGCGGTACTCCGACTAAGGCAATCAAACTACACGCGTGGCTGCAAGGGCACGAGGTGCTTATGTTGGTGGACTCGGGCAGTTCCACGTCTTTCATCGATGAGCATCTCGCAAACTCTCTCAAAGGTGTGGTTCCTCTGCCAAGACCCTGCCGTGTCAAGGTGGCTCATGGAGGAGAATTATGCTGCTTGTCTCACATGCCTCGGTGCAGTTGGTCCACTCAAGCACATGAATTTGTCACCGACATGAAAGTGTTGCAGCTTGGAGCCTATGATGCTATACTTGGAATGGATTGGCTAGAAGATCATAGCCCGATGCATGTGGATTGGCGTGGCAAGAAACTCTTGATCTCTACTGCTGCAGGTCCAGCTCAATTAGTGGGCCATGACGCCAGTACCCAACAATGCAGCACCATTAACAGTTTGCAATTGTGCAGCCTCCAGCCTCCAGCGTCAGCGAGCTCTGTCTGAAATGGTGCAGCTATATGACATTTCTGTCAAAGAAGATGAAGTGTACACTCCAACCCCAGATTGCATTCAGCGTGTTTTGGATGAGTTCAAGGATGTTTTTGGAGAACCAACAGAGCTTCCACCTTGGAGGGCTTGTGATCACCGTCTTCCTCTCATGCCCGGGGCCCAGCCAGTCAACATGAGACCGTACAGGCACAAGCTAGAACATAAGTCAGAAATTGAAGCACAGATCAAAGAGATGCTTAAGGCAGGGGTGATTCATAAGAGTCTCAGTCCCTTCTCGTCTCCCGTGATTCTGGTGAAGAAAAAGGACGGTAGCTGGCGCCTATGTGTTGATTACCGCCAACTGAATGCCATGACAATCGTAAGCAAATTCCCAGTACCTGTCATCGAGGAGTTGCTCGACAACCTGCACGGTGCCAAATGGTTCTCGAAGGTGGATCTGCATGCTGGTTACCATCAGATACGTATTGCTGAAGGTGATGAATTCAAAACTGCATTCCAAACACACTCTGGGCATTTTGAATTCAAGGTCATGTCGTTTGGCTTGGCTGGAGGGCCTGCTACCTTCAATGGGGCCATGTGTGTTCCTTTGCAACCTCTGAACCGAGTCTGTGTTTTGGTATTCTTCGACGACATCTTAGTCTTCAGCAAAACACTCGAGGAGCATGTGCAGCATGTGCGTCAGGTCTTGCAGCTGTTGCGAAAGGATCAGTGGCTGGTGAAGCATAGCAAGTGTGCCTTTGGACAGCAACGTATTGCATACCTTGGTCATGTCGTGAGTGCTGAAGGTGTTTCCACCGAACCTGCCAAGATCAAGGCTGTGGAACAATGGCCTACACCCCAGAGTACAAAGGATGTGCGTCGCTTCTTGGGCCTTGCAGGCTATTATCGGCGATTTGTCCGACAGTTTGGAGTGATTGCTCGACCACTGTTCAATCTGCTGAAGAAGAGGGCACCGTTTGTCTGGACGGATAACACCGAGCAAAGTTTCCAAGTCCTTAAGCGCAGTTTGATCACCGCACCAGTCTTGGCTCTCCCAGACTTTAAGAAGCAATTCGTAGTTGAAACAGATGTGTGTGATACGGGAATCGGAGCTATCTTGCAACAAGACGGCCACCCCATTGCGTTCATGAGCAAATCTCTCAGCCCCAAGTATCGCGGCCTCTCAACGTACGAAAAAGAGTATCTGGCAGTCATAGCAGCAGTAGACCACTGGCGGCCCTATTTGCAAAACGAAGAATTCATCATTCAAACCGACCAAAGAAGCCTGATTCACTTGGGAGAGCAGCGCCTGACGACACCGTGGCAGCAGCGTGCTTTCACTAAGCTGCTCGGGCTCCAGTACTGTATCACTTACAAGAAGGGTGTCGACAATGGAGCAGCAGATGCTTTGTCCCGTTCCTCCCCTCTCGAGATGACAATGGCAATCACTTCTGGGCAGCCTGCGTGGCTCACTGATATTCTGAACAGCTACAACGCAAATCCACAGGCTCAACGCCTCCTGGAGCAGCTAGCAATCCGTCCGGATCCCAAGGGCCGTTTCAGTTTGGCGCAAGGCATCATGGGTGAGCACGACGGCTAGCACGGCGAGGGCGAGCAATCGCATGGGAGACGCCATGGGTGAGCACCGTGGCGGCGCGAGGAGGGAGAGATCAGGGGAAGGGCTGTTGCTGGCTAAGGGAAGGGAGCTGGGCGAAAAGTGCGATCGAGGGAAGCCGACTGAGCTACTGCTGGCTAGTTCAAGCGAAGGAAATTTCCTACAGCTGCGCCCGCGTTCCCCGGCTCATCATCATGGTCTTTTTTTTTGTTTTGATATCATCTTTGCATAGATATAAATAGAATGCCGTGTTTTGTTTTCCACCGCGCGCCTTAGGGCATTTCTAACCGATCCCCAATAAACTGTTAGAGGAGTAAAATCCCGGTTTAACTCCTCTAACCGACACCTAGCCGATCCCCACTCGGCGTTAGTGGAGTAAAAATTATACTCAGCCGCGGCGAATCTCCCTATATTTACTCCACCGCTCGGCGGCCGAGTAAAAATATCTCACCCTCTCTTCCCCTCCTCTGCCTCCCCTCCTTCCCCTCGCCCCGCCGCCGGCGCCTGCCCCGCCGTTCCCCGCCGCCCCCTCTCCTCCCAATGGCCGGACGCGGTGGCCGGAGGTCCCCGCCGCATATCCGCAGCGCGGATCCGCGCCGCCACGCCCGTGGTTCGTCGTCTACCGGCGCATCCTCGAGCCGAGGCCGCACGCCCGATCCGCCCGCCCCCGCCCGGTTCGCCGACTTCCCGGACCTCCCTCCGCCGCGGCCGCCGCAGAGGACATACATCGGCATCCAGGAGCGCGTGTGGGGGACATGGGTGGCGGAGATCACCGACCGGGAGACCCACAAGAGGAAGTGGGTCGGGTCGTTCCACACGGCGGAGCTCGCGGCGATGGAATACGACCGATGGCAAGTCCGGTTCCATGGCGCCGCCGCGAGGCTCAATTTCCCGTTTGGGACGGCGCCGGTCCACCTCGTCCCGCCGGAGCTGGGTGTGGTGAGTGCGGCCATGGCTCCGGAGGACCAAGGGGCGAGGGAGCGCCTTGAGGCGGAGGCCGCCGACGAGGTGTACATGGCGGACCTCCGCAGCCAGCACCCCGAGCTCGTGGAGGCGGAGCGGGCCATCTTCACGGACAATGGCGGAGAGGTCATCGTCATCTCCGATGACGAGGTGGAGGGCGGCGAGGAGGGCGGCAAGGAGGGCGGCAAGGAGGGCGGCGAGGAGGAGGAGTTCGACGTCGAGGACTGGCGCTGCATCTTCCCCGGCTGCGACGACGACGGCACCGGCCCGGACCCATGTCTCACCGGCGGAGGCCTGTCGAGGAAGGATTGGCTCGACCTCCACTATGGCCGATGAAGATGAGTAGTCTAGTGTAGTTTAAGTTTGAATTTATGTTTAATGTTGGGTTGTTAAGACTATGTTGAACTTATGTTTGAATATATGCAAATTTCGGTTGAAACTAGTTGAATTTATGCAAATTTATGTTTTACTCCGCTAAGTTTAGGGGATCGGCTAGAACCGACCAAAACTTAGTGAAGTATAAATACTCCATTAAGGTTTACTCGGCCGGATACTCTATTTTATAGGGGATCGATTAGAAATGCCCTTACGTGATAGGCCAGCCGCCCCGCATGCACATGCATGGGTCGATAATGCTGCAGTCTGCAATGCCGCCGCGCGAGGAGTGAGAGAGCAGGTGAAACAGAGAGAGAGAGAGAGAGTTAAAATGCATCGACTGGAGATTTCCTGACCATTCCCCTGTCTGCTTCACACAATTATGTAAAAAAACAAGCTAAATACAACGGCGACGGCGGCGTGCTCGTGTGACTAGTATAGAATCTGGCCTCCAGGTATAAAAATAGAAAAGATGAATCTGGACCACATGATTAACGATGGATGGTACATATTCTAGTGGTGGGATCTCAGCCCACTTACATGTACATTTGATGAAAACCCCCTGCTAAAGTTAGACACATAACACAACATGTACAGAAACCACCTCAACTCTTTTATCACCATTCGTTATGTCCTTCCTCATTTTCAAATCTACACAACGTTACTGCCCCCAATCCTATTAGTTTTGTAACATCTTTGCATATATCTAATGCATCAAATTCATGTATATTTAAGTACAGTACTGGTTTCTACTAAACTAATTGTGCAAAAGGTTGGGCATGTTGCTCACTAAAAGGTATGTCAATATCTATTACAAATATTTGAGTACATGAGAAAATTAAAGCCATTACAATCAGAACACAAAACAAGAGAGATGCATACATACATGGGGATCATATTTTGTACATGACCTGCAAAACTGAGTATGAACAACCAAATTATCACCGGTCAATAAACATCTTATGGTACAAAACAGAAAAACTATAGCCTTTGCCTCCAGTTTGAGTGTTTCTTGCTCATCAACCTTCATGTGCTGGGAGATCCCAACCTGGGACTTATGTGTTTGTAGCCTTTTCTGTGTTTGTGGTCGTGACTTGCATGTTGGATTTGTATTCCTGAGTAATTCAAAACCAGCAGAACATATTAAAGTTACCTAATAATGCACATACAATAGTTTCATTTGAGTATAAAAGTAGAAGCCAGGCTCTTTCCAATCTTCGCTTGAGCCTTCTTTTTATTCGCCAACTACTTTCAGGTTGTTGCCGATAGCACCACGCCTTGGTCTGAGGAGCAGCTAGTAAGACCATCAAATTCATCTGAGCCCTGGTTTGGTACACTTTGCTACCTAGTAGTGTATATTTGACAGAATAAGGAAGCAGAGTCCGAGGGGCAAGATTAGGCTCCTGCTCTGGAACCAAATTGTCAATCTCAGATTGATTGTCAACAACTGTGTTATCAACCCAACCACTTAATCCATTTTCTTTCTGAGGAAGATCATTGCAATTGTCGACCTAGTTTGCTGGGTTGTTCTCGACGAGGCTGCCAGAGCCAGGCAAATCAAACTTATAACATTCTTTTTGCATTGGAGTGACATTGTTCCAGACGTTTTAAAAAGGAAGATAATATACATTAAATAAATATTAGAGTTTTGCATGTCAAGAACATTAAAATTAGAAGTTACTTATGTCAAAATTAATGTTTTCTCAATTGGAGAAATTTAACCAATTCTATTTCTAAATTTGAGACCTATATCTACAAAATAATGTCAACTTAGTGACAAGCTTTTTTGACAAGTTATTTTGTATTAGAAGGGTTTCATTGTTCTCAAATTATAGCTCTAGGCTTGTTGATATTTGATTGCATGAGCGCTCATAATATTTGGCAATATTTGACCGAGATTGATGTCGTAACTAGAACACACAAAATATGTACAGTTGAAAAGATTTTCTTTTGTGATATCCAAGAGAAGGAGCTGAGATGGCTGAAAAAGAGTTATCTCTAGGTTTCTAACTTCTTCCACTGGTTGCCTGTTTTTTGGGAATGCAGGTGATACATTGCATCTGCTAATTCCTATATGTTTGGGCTTGACTGTGTGCTCTGAATGTTTTCTGGTCCTCCTTCCTTAGCCGGTGCTGCCTTGAGGCACACAATCTAAAATGCGCGAAAGAACAAAATTTTATTATACATATCAGTGGCAGTGGTGTAGTGCTGCCTATGGATAATTTACAGACACAAGAATTCAAGAATAAGCACATGTTCTTTGAGCTCCCTAACATGACCACCTTCTTTATTTGCTTTTGTTGCACCATGCTCAACAGAGCCAACTCGTTCAACAAATTTGAAGTTGATTATTGTCTCATTCACAACGTCTGGTTGCAGGCTAATGTGCACAAACATACGTGTTTTGGCTTGTCCACCTTTTTTGACAAAGGGCTCTTTTATTAACTCAAAATATAGCATCAATCAGAAACAGAACATTAAGAGTATCACACGGCCTCTGCATAATTAGGATGCACACAGCCAAACACCAACAGTCTGACAAAAACAAGGTAAAAAGTCGACAATTCGGCAACAGTAGAGTCCTATAGACCGACACCATGCCTATGTCGAAAGGGATGGTGAACCGATCCGAAGATTATGCTGCCATCCATGTTGGATAAAAATCTCCGTAGCTACCTGCTCCAACCGCGTACACACCGCCTTGAATAGCGGTTGGTACTCCGCTCGATGTAGCGTAGACCACATACGAAACGAGTACGTACAACGGAAAATAACCTGCAGAGGAGAAGCATTTTTGTCATTAAAAACGAAATCATTTCTACATAGCCAGAGCGACCATAATAAGGCATACGCTCCCACCCTTATTAGCGTTTTGAACCTATTTGAAATATCAGCCAGCCAATGACCAAAAATATTGGCAACACTTGTGGGTGGGTACAAATTTGACGCTATTTGGATGACTGACCATGTAGAACACGCAAACTTACATTGTAAAAAGAGGTGTTTGATTGTCTCGTCATGAATACAAAAACAACACTTCTTACTTCCTGGCCAGTTACGTCGTGCGAGATTGTCTTTGGTTAGCACAACTCCTCTACGAAGGTACCACATGAAAATTTTAACTTTAAGTGGAATATTCGCCTTCCAAATTTTGTTGTTGTTAGTCACCGGTACCTCTAAATACGTGAGCGCACGATACATAGAGTCTACTGTGAAATACCCCGATGTAGTAAGGTTCCAGTGAAACACATCCCGGCCTTGTGTCAGGTTAAGCGAATCCAGACGGGATAAGAGATTTTGCCATGACATAAGTCGGGTGCCAATCAAATCCCGGGGAAGACTTGCGTGAGATCTCACATTAGCTGAGATCTATGAGATCGATTTTTTTGAAAAAAAAATACATGTTCAAACATTTTCAATTTTTTTGTAGACACACATCAATGTTTGATGTACAACCTCAAAAAATTTCAGCTCCTAGTTCAACTTACATTAATAAAAATAAAAAAGACAAAATCGGATGTGAATAGTGGCAAAGTACTATTCACCCAAAGCTGCTACTATTCACATTTGAATTTGTCTTTTTTGAATCTCTAAATATACATCGAGTTTTGAGCTGATATTTTTAGGAGTTGTAGACATACCCCACATGGATGTTGTCAAATAATTTCAGATTTTTTTAAAATGTCTAAATATGATTTTTGGGGGTTGATCTCATGATCTCACCTAAATGTGAGATCTCATATAAGTCTCCCCCATCAAATCCCTTCTGAATGATATATTCGGCTGGGATGAGCTGAGCACGTGCGCAATAATATTATTGTTATAGCGAGCAATGTTGTACAAGACTGGATATTGTTCTCGGAGACTGGCATTGCCTATCTAAATGTCTTCCCAGAAACGAATCTCCGACCCGTCTTTTATCGCGAAAGACCCAAAGCGAAAGAGATGTTTCTTTGCCGCCATTAGGCCAGCCCCAAAGTGCGAGTCTCTAGGTTTCCAATATGTTTGAGACGCCACTTTTTGGCCTAAATACTTGTTGCACAGCATGGTAAGCCTGACACCATCCTCATTAAGAAGTTTGAACAACCATTTACTAAGTTGGGCCTTATTCTTCACCTGCAGGTCATGAATTCCAAGGTCACCTTGGTCTTTCGGCCTAAAAACCACGCTTCATTTGGCCAGTCTGTAGTTTTTTCTTTTCACCGTCTCCTTGCCAAAAGAATCTGGACCTAAAATAGTCCAGTCTTTGCTCGATCCCTTGGGAGCTCGAAGAAAGAAAGCATATGGAGAACCATATTTGTGAGGACAAAGTTTATCAGAACCAGTCGTCCTCCAACTGAGAGCAATTTGCCTTTTCAACTGCTCAACCGTTTCTCTAGGCGCTCCTCTACATGTTTCCACTCCGCAATGGTGAGACGCTGAGAATGAGTCGGTATTCCCTAATATTTAATTAGGAATTGGCCATGTGCACAACCAAACATGTCAGCATAATCGGCCGCCGCCTCTACGGCTTCTCCAAAGCAGAACAGTTCGCTTTTATGGAAATTAATCTTAAGACCCTACATTTGCTCAAACGATGACAACAGGAGTTTCAGGTTTCGAACCTTGTCCAGGTCATGTTCTATAAAGAGAATTGTGTCATCGGCATATTGCAGAATAGAGAGGCCACCATCCACAAGGTGTGGCATTACTCCTGCAATCTGGCCGTCCTATTTGGTGCGCTCAATCAGAATAGCCAACATGTCAGACATAATATTAAATAACATTCGGGACATGGGTCACCCTGCTGTAGTCTTTATTTTGGTCTGAAAGTAATGGCTAACTTCATCATTGACTTTGATGACCACACTACCTCCAATTACCAAATTTTGGATCCACTGGTGCCATTTATCGGAGAAACCTTTCATCCTTAGGGCCTGTCCTCATTACCATTGCGACAAAATGTTTATCACATAGATTGAGTACCAACAAACTGAAAAGTTAGGATATTAACTTTGCAGACTACCTAGAGAATATTGCAAAAGCTGGATAAGCATGATGTTCCAGTACGGAACATGCGAACTTTTCTGGGCAACGGACACAATCTCATCTCCCAATGCTGAAAGTGACTTGTTTATGTACAGTGTTTCCTTCAGTCTATCTCCTACACCTTCAGATTTTTCAACTCTTTCACTACTGGCTAGATCAACAAGATGCACGCAACCTCTCAAGATTGCCCCACATATAATGTGCGCGTACTCACGTCCTTGCACATGAACATTCAGGCAACTGCATGTATGTTTCAGGCATAAGTATGAAGCTAAAGTATATAGGTAAGAACTTCTGAATATGAACAAGGTATGCCCATGCCACACCTATGGGAGTGGCTGCTGTAGGATTTAGAGTTGTCCTGTAAACTACTATTCATTATAGTCCTATTTACATTTTTTTGAATTCAAAAACATTTTTCAAATCACCAACATATAATGAATTCGCGATCAGTTTTCCAAATTTGCGAGCATTTTTCAAATTTATGATTTTTTATAAGTGCCAACTCTTTTGAATGCAAGTCTTTTTTAAATTCATGACCATTTTAAAAAATCTTTCATTTCTTGGATTCACATTTTTTTTCGTGTACATTTTTCAAATTTGCGAAATCTTTTTGTATTCTAAACATTTCCAAACTTGCGAAGAAAAATTCATATTTGTGAACACTTTTTGAATCCACTAATATTTTTTTCCAAATTCACTAACATTTTTCATAATCACAAACATTTTTTGAATTCAACAACATTTTTTAAATTCATGATCAAGCATAAGCACTACGACTTTTCCACAAACATCACCCGTTAAGTTCAACAACATTTTTTAAACATCACGGCACTACGAGTTTTCCAAATGGAGGTAGGGTTTTCAGGTTGGGTGACATGAGAGAATTACAAAGACACGAAAGTAGAGCATAAGCGAAATCCATCTGAAACCCAGACAGGGATGAAGAGAAAGACAGACAAGCACATATTCACCTTTCTCGCCGTTTCATCCACACAAGTCTCTGACCAATGATTTCAGTGTAAGAAGTCACTTTTCCAATGCACAGCCAAGGAATTTCCGACAGGGACCAAAGATTACCAACCCTGAAATGAATTCTCGGTCCAGTGCCTATCAATGGCATCTTCCTGGCATCTTCCTAGTTTTATCAGTTGATTGATTAAACAAGTTTATCACAAGGGTGCTCTCATTTTTCACATAACCAGCAGGGAGACATGCATCATGCATGCACATAATAGAATCTTGCAGTTGCATCATGCATCTCCAGAGACCGCAGCAGACATGCCAATGCGATTGCCATGCTGACCCAGATCAAGCCAAGCAAGACGACACAAACATGAATTTCTACATCAATTGTTAAAAAGGGCACTCGATCGATCCAAGCGAAGGAGGAGGAGGAGGACGACACTATCTAGTTATACTACAGCCCCTGCGGGTTGGCCCCATCTCCTTGGCGAGGTTCTGGAGCACGTACTTCTGAATGTTGCCGGTGGATGTCTTGGGCAGCTCGGCACGGAAGCGGAACACCACGGTCTTGGGCACCATGTTCCCGGGAATGCGCTCCCGGCTCCACGCGATCACCACCGCCGCGGTCACCGCGCCCTCCTTGATGCTCACGAACGCGCACGGTGTCTCCCCCCAGAACTCGTCGGGCCGCGCCACCACCACCGCCTTGTTCACCGCCGGGTGTCCGTAGAGCAACGACTCCACCTCCACGCTGCTGGTGTTCTCGCCGCTGCTGATGATCACGTCCTTGGACCGGTCCCGGATCTCCAGGTAACCGTCCGGGTGCATCACGCCCATGTCCCCCGTGTAGAACCACCCGTCATCCTGGATTGCCGCCCTGGTCGCCTCGCCGTCGTTGAAGTACCCCAGCATGACGCAGCCGCCACGGAGCACGATCTCGCCCATGGTGGCGCTGTCCCGAGGCACGTTGCGGCCAGTCTCGCCGTCCACGATGTCCACCTCGGCCATGCCGGGGGTGCGCACGCCTTGCCTCGCCTTGAGCCGGGCGCGCTCCGACGCCAGCAGCTTGTTCCACTCGCCCTTCCACGCACAGGACACGACGTGGCCTCCGGTCTCTGTCAGCCCGTACACATGGCTGACCTCAAAGAAGCCCAATGCCTCCGCACGATACATCACCGCAGCGGGCGGCGGCGAACCGGCAGTCATGATCCGTACCTTCCTGTGCAGAGGCTTGCGCACGCCCTCCGGCGCGTTGGCCCGCATGCTGAGCACGACGGGCGCGCCACAGAGGTGCGTGACCCCGTGATACGTGATGGCGGCGTAGACATTCTTGGCGTCGACGTGGCGGAGGCAGACGTTGGTTCCGCCGACGACGGCCATTCCTCAGGGGAAGCTCCACCCGTTGGCGTTCACAGGTACGTCGGCTGCTCCGGCACCGATCGACCAGGAGACGAACGAGTCCATGGTGACCAAGAAGATGCTGCGGTGGCAGTGCACGACCCCCTTGGGCGCCGACGTGGTGCCGGAGGTGTATTTGAGTATCATCGGGTCTCACTCGCTAGCCGGCCGTCCCCACTTGAATTCCGGGTCGCCCATCTCGAGCAGGCTCTCGTACGTCAGGGCCGCGGCCGGCCCTTGTCGTGGGGGTCCTCGACGAGCACGACCCGCGGGGCCGGGTGCCCGGGCGGAAGGAGCCAGAACGCGTCGTCGAGGACCGAGCCTGGAGCGGGAGTGGCGGAGCAGGATGGAGACCGTTGGCGCGTCGAGTCGCGGGTTGATGGTGTTGAGCAGGGCGCCGCTCATGGGCACACCCCGAAGTGCGCCTCGTACATGGCCGGCACACGTCCGGCAGCAGCACGGACACCTGAAGCAGTTGATTCTCGCCTGCCAATCCAAAGGCTTGCACTGACCCAGCCCTGCATGCATAACTTAACTTCATCAAGGAGGCTAAAGCAATAGAGCATAACCAAGGAAGGAAAGGATGATTCACACACAGGACTTGCATGTAACTTGATAGTGGGTGATGATACCTTGGTGAGAAACAATGCATCAAGATGTGGTGTTTTGTAATGCACAAACTGACATCATTACCCAACCACACATGCATGCAAGAACATCTGTGATCAGTGATCAGTGATCAGTGATCAGTAATGTACTTCCTCTGTAAACAAATATAAAAGCGTTTAGATTACCGAGGGAGTATTAACCAAAAGCATCTCAATCGATCTCGCGCCACGCACAGCTGATATATATAACTCCAGTTAACACACAACTGAAGAAAAAAAAAGTCCTACTGCATGATGAAAACAAATAACCAAGTGGTGTCACGCGCCTGAAAGTAGATTCGCTTGTTTCCTCACAGAAACAAGTTGTGTAAAGCCAGACTGCATGTTATGCTACCAGAATAATACAAGTCAGCTCGCACCCATAGTAATTAATCAGGCAACAAGAAAGTAGATTTACCAACCCAGAAATGCTTTCACACAACATAATTAACTTAAAAGCCGCAGTTTTACACAACCAAACAAGCAGTTGTCCGGTGGACACATAGCATAAGGTATAGTTAGTTAGACACCTTACATATATGGCTAAACACAATGCATACACAACACTGATTAGTTCTTAAACGATTAGCTAAACACAGCGATCCGGGCGCCCATGGTGCTCTGGATCCGCAAATCCAGTCGTGTGACGAGGAGCTCCGGCGAAAGCATTGCTCTGACCATGGTCAGGGCCGGCGACGGCGGCACCTACGGGTGTCGTCTACCTTCTTGGAGGCGTCATTGTGGAGCTCCGTCGGCGCACGACGGATTGGCTCTCCGGATGAAAATCCTAGCTTCGGTATTCCGAAGCGGGTGGCGACGGCGTCTACGTCGTGTCCTCCTTGGAGGCGTCGCTTGGGAGAGGCGGTTGAGGCCATTGCGAGGGATCTCTCTACCGCCAGGGTCGGTGGACGTCGGGGCAGCGGCCCCGAAATTGTGCGCCGAGACAGCGGTCTCGGGAAGCGATGCGGCGACGGCTCCATGAGGTAGAGCTGCAGCTCAGCATGGCTTGGGCGGCGATCTTGAGCTGCGAGGGTGGCAAGGTCGTCGGCTCGGTCGACGCGTTCCAGTGGGGACGGTTGGACGATATGTCGGGGCGGCGGCCCCGGAAGTGGTGCGACGGCCGTGGTCTGCGGGCGGTTTCCCTGCGCAACGTGGGTTGCGGGTGGCCGGGTCATGCGGCGTCGTGGCTCGCGGGCGAGCGGTGGTATGTCGGGGCGGCGGCCCCGGAAATGGTGCGACGGCCTTGGTCTGCGGGCGGTTTTCCTGCGCAACGTGGGTTGCGGGTGGCAGGGTCGTGCGGCGTCGTGGCTCGAGGGCGAGCGGCGGTATGTCGGGGCGGCGGCCCCGGAAGGTGGTGTCGGTTGATTGCGCAGGGCGCAGTGGAGCGGTGGATGTCGGGGCGGCGGCTCCGAGATAGTGCAGCTTCGAGGGATCCGGCTTCGTGTCGTGTGGGCGACGAGGTTGCCTTTGATGTTGGCCGTTGGATGTCAGGTGATGCAATTGGCGCAGGTTATGTGGAGTGCATGTCCTTCATTTCTGCCGGAGAGTCCCGTGGCTGCTCCTCCCATAGTAGTCACGGATTCTTCTTTCCTGCGGCAGTGGATGGCCGGCTTGTTCAGCGGAGCGGGATTTCCGTCGATCTGTGCATGTGTGGTGGGCGCTTGCTGTGTCGTTCGGCATGTTGTCGGCGAGTGTAGGCTGTGGTTCGTTGTGTGTGAGTGTGGGCTCGGCCCTTGATGTATCGGTTTTCGCCTGGTTTTCCACTAATTAACTGGGCAACTCTCTTCTGCTTATTTAATGGATGAGGCAAAGCTTTTGCCTCCGTTTCAAAAAAAAAACAATGCATACATAACACAAAAGCTCATCCTTTCAAAATCCCTTGCAACAGCCACAAACCCCTCGTCCGAAACAAGATGGGAGCAAGCAACGGTCGGCACAGAGGAGGCAGCATGTACGCCGACCTATGTTGCATTCTTGGGCGTCGAAGCAGACCTGAGTTTTTTTTTTTTTTTTTTGCAAGGTAAACGCTGCGTGGTGCTTAGGCCTGTATTTCAACTTCCAGCTGTCCATTGGGTTCTACGGAAACAACTTGCCTTGACAGATAAAGGTAGCCATCTGAATCCTCGGGTCTTGTTCCATCTTTTGAATGAAGCCAGAAGATTTCTTCAAATGAAGGATTAGCAATGTACTTGATTTCACCATCAGTGTCCTCCACAAGTTCTAGTGATACCGGGGAGCAAGCAACCCGAACGCCATATGCAAAGGGCCATGACCCGCTGTCTTTGACGACACGTACACCCAAGATGGTCGCCTGGACTGAACATAGAAGTCGCTCCAGGCATAGTGCAGAAGGAGTTCTCCAAGCGAATGGTGGATACACCGAGAAGGCATTTGGGTTGGCGGTATGTATCGGTGATCAACGGCTTCTCCCAAGACTTCATGCTGCCCTTCACCATAAGCTGGACCTCATAGTTAACATGGTCCTCGAACATAACAACGTGTTACGGGCCGATTTGGCGCAGAAAAAGATCCTGCATGCAAAAGCAACATCATATAGGCGTACTGAAATCCACCGCCCGCCGGTATACTCATCGGATCACATACATCTGTATGTATGATCTCCAACAAGTCATTCGCCTGTCCCATATGGCTTGTGAGAAGCTTCCTAGTCAATTTATCCATCAAACAAGACTCTCACTATGGAGTTGCTTCATGCGTTCTGTCCAATGTTACCAAGGCAACAGTGCCACAAAAATGTGGTATTTGTCTTATCAGTCGTTTTAAGATGTTTAGCGTCAGTGTTAAAGGCAAGATTCTCACTTTCAAGACTCATAATGAATAACCCATTCACAGTAGGTGCACAGCCATAAAATATATTATTCATATAAATTGAACAACCATTATTCTCTGACTTAAACGAATAACCATCCGCCAATAAGCATGATCCTGATATAATGTTTGGGCATAAGAACGAAATATAGTAACAATTACTAGGTTCTAATGCAAATCTCGAAGGTAGATGTAGTGGTAAGACGCCAACGACTTTGACAACAACTCTTTTTGTTTCCCGACGCGCATCGTCACCTTGTTCTTTGCTAGTCTTCTAGGCTACTGTAGTCCCTGCATCAAGTTGCAAATGTGAGCAACCGATCCAGTATCTAATACCAAAGAATTACAGTGAGGACCAATAGTGAAAACATCAATAACATGTATGCCACTCATTCATGAGCTGGAGTGTCCAGTCTTCTTCTTCTCCGCGAGATACTTCTTGCAGTTTCTCTTTCAGTGTCCCTTTGCTTATAGGAGTAACACTCAGTCTCAGAATTAGCACCTCCCTTGCCCCTTGGGTTTTCCGAAAGCGTCGGTCTTACCGGCCTTTTTGGATTTGCTCTTCTTCTTAAACTTTGTTGTGTTGTTCACCATCATCACATGATTGGTGTCTTTCTGTATCTCAATCTCAACAATCTTGAGCATGTTGAACAATTCATTTACGCCCTTGTCCATCCCATTCATGTCATAGTTCATGATAAAGCCATTAAATCTTAGACGGAGAGATGACAGGGCAAGATCAGTGCGCAACTTAGCAGGGATTGCGAAACCCGAGGCTTCCAATCTCTGCCAGTACCCAGCTAACTTGAGTGTGTGTTGGTTCACTGAACTTCCCTCTGCCATCTTGAAATCAAACATGGCCTTGGACATCTCATATCTTTCGGCTCTTGCCTATTGCTGAAACAAAGCTTTTAGCTCCACGATTATCTTATAAGCGCCATAGTTTTCATAAAACTTTTTTGAAGTTCAGGCTCCATGGTTGCAACATAATGCATTATATTGCAACAGTGTCATCACTCTTAGTCTGATAGACACTTCTATCATCCTCAGTGGTGGTTGCTCCAAGGGCTTCTCGAAGAGTTGCTTCAAGAACATATTCTTTTTTAGCACTGTTGAGAACAATTCTCACATTGCGGAACCAGTCCGCAAAGTTGTTTCCAGGTGCACTCAATTTTCTTTCTCAAACATAGGTTCTAATAAATTCATTTAAAATTTGTTCATAATTAATGCAACTCAAATTAACAATTAATTAGAGTATGCTCCCACTTGATGTTTTATGTCTTTATAATGATTTTCATGGTGTATTTTACAATTTTAGAATAAAACTATGCAAATGCAAATAGTAAAGACTTTATATTTGCTAAATTATTAGTAATGTTGGCAAGACTGTGACAAAGATATTGATAATGTTGGTTCAACGGGAGAGGAAACCTTATTCCTTTTTAAGTAGTATAAGCAAAAGTGCTCGTGCGTTGCAACGAGTGAACAACAATGAAAGTCATAACACTTATAGTACCCAAAATAAAACAATTTGAATTTAGTCAAATTGCACCAATCTGCCATTAATTTTACAGATCAAGTCAATAATTAAGAATAATTCATGCAAGAAAGCGAAGAACAACAGACATCCAATTTGTGACCCCAAGGAAAAAAAATAAATAGATTAGCAGGAGAAATGCAAAGCAAGACGTAATAAGGCCAACACCAGCAAGGGTCGCTGATTTTCAGGCTAGTTTTTTCATTCATTGATCAGAGATTTTTTTGATGTATGCAATCAATCCCCTAAAGGCGCTCCCAATATTCATAATCCTGTTTTAATTAGAGTTTACCCACCATGCAACGTGCATGTTCCTTCTTTTAATTATAGTCCGTTTGATGAGCCCACCATATATCGTCACATGACCTCCTTTAATTATTTATGCATGTCTCATGAATAATTATACCGTCCAACTTCGGCGTGACCGACCTCTTTTCACTGCACTCGTCACGACATCACACGCCGAGCCCGTCAGCCAACTTCGACGAGCCTCTCCACCTAGAAGGCCGGCGCCGTTGATAAAAAAAAGTGTTGAAGTGTCCAGTCAGCAACATTTAGTCAAAACACCAGCAATCCTCTCCAAAACCATCCTAGGGGGAGATTGATTCGGTTTTACACATTTCAGGGCCCTAAATATCCTATTTGAGAGTTTGGAGGGGATTTGTTCCGATTGGTCACATTTGAGGGGGAAAGTATACTTTTCTCAAAACGAAATAAGAAACAGTGGACGTCCTGCCCCGCGCATGTGCGACCCAAAAGGGCGCATGGAAAGGGGGGTACGTGTTTCCCTGTTTCCCGGCGCACAATGCGCCAAATAGGAGGCTCCCCTTCAGCATTGCCTCAGCTAGTACTGCACGATTCCTCCACAGAGGCGCAAACAGGGCCGGCCCATTACAAAGGGAAGCGCTCGAGAGCCCTCAGCCGAGAAACGATTTCACGAAGGTTCCAAGCTGGTTTCGGGAACCTTCCACTGATTTTCTTCTTCTTTTCTCACCTGCATGGCGGATCCAACGCGGAATCAGATCGCATCGGCGGCTGGAGAGGGTCAGGCGATGGAGGGAGCAACAACCGTCCTAGGGGCGGGAGGGGTGGAGGTCGAGGCCAGCACTGAATCGGGCATGGCGGATGAATCTCGGGACAAGGAATCAGAGCAGGATGATCGGGAAGAAGAAGAAGAGGATGTTTGGGGCTGCTATGGTCCGGAACCAGATCTTGAAGATCAGTTTGCGGGGATGAGGTTACATGGGGAGGAAGAAGACGACCTTGATCTATCCGGCAAGGTAGAGGAACTCATAAAGGATGTGAGGTGGCTGGGTTTGTTTAGGGTTCATACTACCAGGCCTTTTGGTCACTCTGCATTGCTGAATCAGATGAGAAACGCGTGGTCCGCTGCAAAGGGTGTGACTTTCAACATAAAGGGCCCTAATCTGTTTTTGGTGCAGTGCCACTGCCTAGGAGATTGGAAAAGGATCATGGATGGAGGGCCGTGGCTGTTCCGCAAAGCCCCGGTCGTAATAGTTGAGTACGATGGATTCACAGATGTGACCGAATACAAGCTAAACAAAGTACCAGTTTGGGCTCGAATCGAGGGACTCCCTGATGGTTTGACGGCAAAGAAGGAACTTGCAGAGAAGGTAGCGGCCAAAGTAGGAGGTCCTCCTTTTACTGTCACTAGTAGAAAACAGGGAATCAGTCCCGGTTCCAGAGGGCCTTTAGTCCCGGTTCTGGAACCGGGACTAAGCATCCGGGACTAAAGGTCCTCACTTTTAGTCCCGGTTCTGTTACGAACCGGGACTAAAGTGCCTCCACGTGGCCGCTGTGGGGCGCCCAGGCAGGAGGAACTTTAGTCTCGGTTGGTAACACCAACCGGGACCAAAAGACTGCCACGCGTCAGCAGCTCGAGGTGCCCAGGCAGGAGGAACTTTAGTCCCGGTTGGTAACACCAACCGGGACTAAAAGACTGCCACGCGTCAGCAGCTCGAGGCGCTGGTTTTTTTTTTTTTTTTTTGAAAGGAGGGGTTTAGGGGTTTAGGGGTTTCATATTGTGTTTCCCCCTTTTCTTTTTTGCGTAGACGATTCAACTCGACGTTTGCTACTACATAAAGCAATGAACAAACCATTACACAAATCGTCATGAATTAATATAGAGAGAAGTGACCTCTCTTTCTCCGTGCTTGGTCGAACAACATGTTTTCGTATATCTATTCGACGCTACGTACTATGTCTAGTGCACGTTCATGCATATATACAATGAATAACATCTCTTATGATCTCTAATATCTAATTACCAACATTCATCCTAATTTCTTCATGGTATTCTCCATTTTTAGCTATGACGTGATCAAGGAGGAATCCCGCCAATTCCTCTTGAATTGCTCGTAGGCAATACTCTGGTAGGAGTCCATCCCTCTTCCGGTCGATCTAATTTAAAGAAGGGGGTCAATATATATATATATATATGAATGAAACTCAACACAGTTGATGGTAATAAAATAAATTTGTGAATATTGTTTACGTACATCAAGTTTTTCTAATATTCTGCCCTTGTCACAGGTCCTCTGGAGCATGAACTCGCAGACGTAGTATCCACAGAAGTTATTCCCGGATCCCTGATGAGGGCACTTTACGAGAATAGAGTTCAATCAAAATAATAAGAAAGAAGTCCACATACCCCCCTCAGGTTTCAGGAACCGGCTACTTGACCCCCTCAACTCCAAAACCAGGTATATCACCCCCTAAACTTTACAAAACCATTCAAAACACCCCCTAAGATATTTAGAAGTGGTTTTGAGAGTGGTTTTGCCCACGTGGCTGGCCTAGGCTGACACACAAAGCATGCTGACGATTCCGCTTCCTATGTGGCTAGCTTGATCTATCCCTGATCAGATAGCAACACATGCGTACACAGGAGCAGGCGCCAGAGCTCGCTGATCGATCTTTGCCGCTGGCCGGAAAGCAACACATGCACGTACACATGCTCCTGATCGATCCTTGCTTCGATCGATTCAGCACTAGTAGTGCCATTCAGGCGAGACTCGAAACGATCGGATCGCCACAAGCATTACTCCAGCTGCTATTACCCACCCCATGCATGGCCCTTGCGCGCGTTCTTTCTCGTCTGCCTTGGGTGGCGCCATGGTCGCTCCGGGCTCCGTCGCTTGCTGCGTCCAGCTTAGTGCAGACCTTCCCGCTGTCGTCGTCCAAGACATGAACTCACGGAGCTCAGCAAGTTCCGGCAAGGGCGTTGCGTTGCCATCTATCTCGGGTGGCGGCATGGCGCCATGGCCGCTCTGAGCTCCGTCGCTTGCTGCGTCCATGTCTGGCAGGCATTCCCGTTGCCGTCGTCGAAGACATGAACTCACGGAGCTCGGCAAGTTTCGGCAAGGGCGTTGAGTTGCCATCTACCTCGATGCAGCCACGCTAGAGAACTTGCACACATCGTCGCCGTGGGTCCAGCCCTAGATGCCGTGGTTCTGCACCGCCGCGTTGAACCACTCCTGCTACTGCTCGTCGCTGCCGCCACCGGGGGAAGCAGCGGGAGCAGCACCGCCAGGCAGTGCAAGTCGCGTCATAGTAGGGGAGATATATTTGAGTCTCTGACATGTAAGGCCCAATCCCCAATGTTCACCTCAGCTCGTTGACTCATGCCAGGTTGCAAAACCGCTTAATGAAACAGCTTATAACAGGATGTGGGGTGATTCATCTGGTTTTGTAAACATCAGGGGGTTAAATATCTGGTTTCGGAGTTGAGGGGGTTAAGTAGCCGATTCCTGAAACATGAGGGGGTTATGTGGACTTCTTTCAAATAATAATCAAGCATGATAGTGGTATTGAAACTAGAATCAAAGAGATGCGCGGGCCTAGCTAGTACTACTTACAGGGAGCAATTCATATCGCAGCTCCTTTTTCCAGGGACCCCTAACCGCCTTGGTGAACCTTGTCCAAACCCTGCCCGGCAAACAAAATGAATTAAAGAGTTATTAATTACTTGATATCAGAAAATGAACGATAGTTGCCGATATAGTGCGATAATGATTGAAATTACTTCTGGAGAATTTTTTGCAGGGGCGCCCACTTCGAAAGGTCTTTACGTAACGAGTCTATGACTTGTATTCGACTTTGGTCAAACTTTATGATGAGCAGAATAAAGTGGAAGCTGCACACATGTAGCTCATCAATTACACTTAACATCGAGTAAGCGAAACAAAATGATGTGTATGTACAAGACAGTATATAACACTCACTCGAAGTTGTAAGGAAGTAGTATTTCTCTTTTGGTTTGTTGTTTGATAAACGCCCTTAGCAAGTAATCCTCTACATCCTTTTTGTTGTGTTGGACAGTAACTTCATGAACAATATTTGGGCTAACGAACCCAATGTCATAGATTTGGATTGGTCCTTTGTTGCATTCGAAGATCTTCTTTCTGCATAATATACATATGGTGAGAATAATTATATACATGCAATAATGAACGAGCTGAGCTAGAGACTTAATTACAGAAATGATACTTACAAACAATAGCAAGTGATGATAGTTTTGTCGATCTCTTTTAGATTGTATAACTGGAATAATTCTGAAAATTCAATGTAAACCGACTCGTTTCCATTGAAGAAATGCTCATCTTTAACTCCTGCAGTGATATAGTTCTCCCCTCGCTCGCAGGCTTCCAAGTACCATTTATGCAATGCTCGCATCCTCGTTGGTAGATTCGGGAGCTCCTCAGGTCTGACGAGAGGCTTCCCGTGCTCGAATCTAAAGGCTACTACATCAGCCATTTCGGGTAACGGTATATGATCGGGTAAGTAATCACCAGGATTAGTACCGGGCGCTACCCCCTCCGGAACATCAGGGATATCGCTAGACACCATGAGCGGGGGGCACGATTGGTTCTCCTGCTCGCCCAGTTGGGGAATTGTTTTTTTCCCTTGATATGCACTACCGCTGCTTCCCGACCGCTTCTGTGGATCTGCAAATGACTTTACAATCTCACGGTCATAGTCTGATAGCAACTTAGGCGGTGATTTTTCAAGGTTTTTCAGCGTACGCCTCGCTATTTCCGGATCAATTCTCTCCTTTGGAGGTGGACGTTTCGGTGCAAAATGGGCCTTCACTTCGCCCATTGAGATTGCCTTGCTTTCCTCTTCAGACCTATCATATGGTCTCTATGGAAGAGGCTTGAGGCTTGGACCATATTGAAACCTCTTCCCTCCTGTTGTTGTACTGCTAGCCGCCGGAGCGGCGGCGGCTCTCTTCCGCCGCTGTTGCTGAAGCGGCGGAGACGGCTGACGCGGCGGAGGAGGCGCAGTCCGCTGACGCGCCGGAGACAACTGAGGCAGCGGAGACGGCTGACGCCCCAGAGATGGCGGAGATGGCAGACGCGCCGGAGACGGCTGAGTCTGCTGATGAGGGGCCTCCTCCGGCTCATGAGTATGCTGAGGCGGCGTGAAGTAAGGAAGCTTGATGTGTAACTTTCTCCATAGACAGGTAGTCCTTAAGGCATTTTCCAGAGAATAAACCTCGCCTTCACCTGTAGGATGATCAAGCTGCAGGCTCCCAAATCCGGGCGTTATTTCATCCACCATGACAACAGCATAGCCATCTGGAATCGGAGCACAATGGAAAGTTGCATCAGCTCGAGGATGGTGGACAGAGCCTTTCGCCACCTCCAAGCTCAGGTTTCCGCAATCCGCCAACAGCACACAATGTTCATTCTCCGTGATACCATCCACGGGGTAGCGGCGAGCCATGATATCAGGCTGAACGTGCTCCGTGGAAGCCACGCTGCTTCTCCGCTGAGATGGTGGAGTAGCTTCCAATGAAGGATCGTGCTGTTGAGATGGTGGGCCGAGGGCTTGCTGGCTAACTGATGCCGCCTGTAGTGCCGCTAATCTTTGTTCCATCTGCTGTAGTTTGCTTGCTTCCTCTTTCTTCTTTCGCCCTCGGCTTCTATAAGTGTCTCTGCTGTCGCGAAACCCATGCACCCACGGAACGGAGCCTGGTGTGCCTCGTGTTCGTCCAGGGTGTTCAGGATTCCCGAGGGCCTTTGTCAGCACGTCCTTCTCTCTGTCGGGATGGAACGTCCCTTCCTCCACTTCCTTGATTGCTTCCTCAATCTTTTTCATGGGTATTGCAAGTTTAGGATCCGCGTAAACAACCTCCCCTGTTTCTGGGTCCAAAGCTCCCCCATTCCCGAATACCCAAGTCCTTACCCGATCTGGCCAGTTCCGTGACACTGGTTCGACCCCTTTAGCAAGTAGGTCGTTCTCCATTTTTTCCCACTTAGGCTCGGCTTGGCTGTAGCCACCTGACCCCGTAACATGGTGATACTGCTTCTTTGCAGCATTCAGCTTATTTTGATGTGATGTTTTCCGCGCCTTCTCGGATTTCTTGTAGGCCACAAATGCGGGCCACTGATCTCTTATCTTCTCATATATACCGGTGAAATCTGGAGTCTTGTTTTTCTCGACAAACTGTGTGTTCAAATTCTTCTTCCAGTTCTTGAACAGTTCTGCCATCTTCTTTAGAGCGTATGCCTTGACCTTTGGCTCTATAACTGGTGGGGTTGTCGGATCCTCCTCTGGCGGTAGGATGAAATTTGTCAGCAGCAAGCTCCAAAGATCTTCTTTTTGTCTATCCTGGACAAAAGTAACTGAAGGGTTGTCCTTCTTCTTATTCCATTGCTCGATGGTGATCGGGATGATATCCCTAACCAGTACTCCGCACTGATATGTAAAGGCGTGTTTGGTCCGGTTGGGAAGAATCGGTTGGCCAGCTGGAGAGATTACGTCGATCTTGTACCTTTCCTCCTTGTCCAACCTTTTCTTCGCGCCTCGTCTCCTTGTTGACGAAGTTTGGCTCGTTCCGGAAGGCTAAAAGAAGAAAGAAGCGTTAATATATGTACATACAAAACAATTAATGCATCTAGTCAGCAGAGGCTTAATTAATATATATACCTCGCCGGACTCTGCATTAGTTAAGGCTCCCTTCTCCATATCACCGGAGCCGTCATGATCTTGTTCCTCCTCCATTCTTCCATCATCGGAGCCGTGATGATCTCCTTCCTCCTCCATTCCACCATCGTTGTCGTTGAGAAACGACAAGGTGTCCTCCTCCATTGGATTTTCTCCGGCGCGGATTATATTCTCCAACGCCTCTTCTTTTTCTAAGTCTCTGTGATCCATAGTTTCTGCAAATATTACAACATGGCAAAATACAAACCATGAGAGATGGATAGTGGCAAACATAGACCTAACTAGAAAAAGGAATCATATGCATATGAGTAATGGATTAGTGGCAAACATCATGCAAAGTTCACAAGTTATATATATAGGGGCAAAAATTTAGATTAAGAATACAAGATATCTCGAATAGTATCATATATATAACATCACTAATACAGCTAGAACCCTAGCGAACGACGGGTATCGGCGCGGGCGGTGGACACCCAAAGAGAAGGAACCATCACAGGATCATAGCTCCAGTGAGATCCCTGAAGAACCTGCCAGGTATTGTCGGACCTGGCCTCCAACGCAACCATGTAGCGACGGACGTGCTCGTCCTCCTCCCTGACATGGTGACGTACCACCTCCGCGGGGGACTCAAGCCTCCGCACCGTCACTGGCCCACGCGACCGCCACCAAAGAAGCTCTGGGTCAACGACGGGCTGCCTCCTCACCAACCTGTGCGCCCCGGAAGGTAGCACCTCCCAGTCCCAGCCCGGCGGAGCCCAGTCCCGGACATGGCCCCTCTGATCAAGCAGGCCTCCTCCGCCGAGTCGACGACTAGGATGCATGCCAGGCATCTTCGACGTCGAGAACAAATGCTTAATTATGAAAACAAATTTAATAAACACTTAGCAAAATTAGCTTATACACTTAGCATCTATCCATCTCTACACTTAGCAAAATTAGCATCTACACTTAGCAAAGTTATATACGTAAGAGATATCTTGTATTCTGAATCTAAATTGTTGCCCTATGTTTCTCCATCACTGGAAGGATCCTCTTCTGGCTAGTAACAGGATTCAGAATCATAACAGATTCTCTTAACCTTTAAAGGATTTAACAAAATGGCGCCATTCTGGATGTGCAGAAAATGGTCCATTTTTTTCCCGATCTACCATTTTATATGTCACATTGTCTAGTGTCAAAGGATTCAAGAAATACATGGCTTCATCATTAGCCGGAAGTAACAGATGCATGATGGTATGAAGCTCTTCAAAGTTGTTTTGGAACGGAGTCCCGGATAGGATAATTAGCTTTTTGGTACGAAGTTCGGCAACTTCGGAAGGCCTTTGCTGAACTTCGTACCAAAAAGCTAATTATCCTATCCGGGACTCCGTTCCAAAACAACTTTGAAGAGCTTCGTACCATCATGCGCCTGTTACTTCCGGCTAATGATGAAGCCATGTATTTCTTCAACCCTTTGACACTAGACAACGTGACATATAGAAGGGTAGATGAGATCAGAAAAAATTGGATCAACTTGTGCACATCCATAATGGGGGCATATTCTTGATAAATCCCTTAAAGGACTAAGAGAATCAGTTGTGATTCTGAATCCTGTTCCTAGCCAGAAGAGGGTCCCTGCAGTGACGGAGACTCGTCCGGCGATCGTCGGGGACTCGTCCGGCGATCGTCGGGGCAAAGCCAAACAAATTTTTTTAATCTATTTCTACTAAATTCATCTAAACTACACTTAGCAAAATTAACGTGCTTCTTCATGCAATTTTTATTTAACCATACTACACTTAGCAAAATACAAGATTTATACACAAGATGAATACACAACTCAAAAAATGAACCATATTAACCATACTACACTTAGCAACAATATGTGCTCCTAATCCTCCATTTCTCAAACAAAATTAGCAAGATTTAGATGATTTGGCCCCTGTCTAACTACAACATATCCATACAATCTATCCATACATTCATCAACACACCTCTATTAATTTCTGCCATACATTCATCAACACATATCCACACAATTTATTCATCCATACAAAATTTCAAACAAAGTGATGAACTAGGGTTCCTGCCATGAATCCATCCATCCATCCATGAATCCATCCATCCATCCATTTGGAGAAGAGGGGGAGGAGGGGGGGTGCTACCGTGGGGCGGCGACGACGAGAAGGGCTCGATCGGGGGCGCGCGGCGACGAGGAGCGGGCTCGGGGGCGGCGATGCTCGGGGAGGACGGCGAGGAGGTCCGGCGACGGTCAACGGGCTAGGGGACGGCTCGGGCCAGGGCGTCGCGGCAGCCTGGCGGCGGCGTGCGGTGGTTCGCGGCGTCGGGGCAGAGGAGCGAGAGAGAAAGAAGATTGGGGAGGAAGAAGAACTAAGTCGTGCTTATATACTAGCCCCTTTAGTCCCGGTTGGTGCCACCAACCGGGACTAAAGGCCACCCTTTAGTCCCGGTTGGAGCCACCAACCGGGACTAAAGCCCTTTGCTTCCCGCCCTTTCGGGTGCTGAAAAGGAGCTTTAGTCCCGGTTGGTGGATCCCTTTAGTCCCGGTTGGATCCACCAACCGGGACTAAATGTCTGGTCGCGCGGTGCAGGACAAGTTTAGTCCCACCTCGCTTGGCGAGAGGTGCGAACACCAGTTTATAAGCCCCGCCGCGGCAACTGCTTCGAGCTCCTCTCTTTAGCAGGCCTATTGGGCCTATCAAACATGTCTGCCCTGTGGTCCCTACTAGACCGCGCGGGCCTGCATCCTGGCCCAACTAGTTGCTGGGTTTCTAGTCGTATGCAGGCCGTGTCGGCCCAGTAGGGGGGCTTTTTTTAATTTATTTATTTTCCATTTTTTTTTGTTTTCTGCTTTATTTATTTTGTTTTGTTTCTGAGTTGTTTTTTGCTTTATTAGAGTTTTTGAGTGAATCTTTTTTGCTTTAGGTCACAAAAATTCTAAACTTTCTGTTAGTGCCAGTAGTTTTCAAATTTCAATAGTTTAAATTTGAATTATTTGAAATTTGTGTGAATCACTAGTCTGTGAATTACTTTACTTTAAAAATAGATTTTTGAGTGATTCTTCTTCCTGCTGTTTAATATTAGCGTGTTTTATCATTATATTCAATTTGCTATTTTTCATGCATTTAATGATGCCTTTTGAGCTAAATGACCCTGAAATTGAAAAGCACTACAAATGAAGTCTGAAAAGGTTGAAACTTGGCATGGTATCATATATTCACCCACATAGCAAGTGCTAAAAAGTTGAGATGGTTACGGCAAAAACTGGATGCACTTCGTGTACAAACTGGACAATCTCTTTCGAAGTATCAGGGTTTCGGACGAAAACTCATCTATTACAAAAGGGATTTCATTTGTTGACATGTAACTGCAGTGATATTCTAGATCAAAGCCATCATCAGAATAGGTGTGGAGAGAAAGTCTTCACTTTTTCTTCGCGTGTGTCCCTTGCTTATTTCGTCGTAACCATGGATAATCTTCATTGTTTAACAGGATGCTTGGGTCAGCCTTCACTTTGAAGGGAGGAATTTCATGAAACTTTTCATAATCTGCAGACATGTCTGTCTTATCCTCCACTCCCACGATGTTTCTTTTCGCTGAAAGAACTATGTTGCGCTTTGGCTCATCGTATGATGTATTCACTTCCTTATCTTTTCTTTTTCTCTGTTTGGTAGACATGTCCTTCACATAGAAAACCTGCGCCACATCATTGGCTAGGACGAATGGTTCGTCTGTGTACCCAAGATTATTCAGATCCACTGTTGTCATTCCGTACTGTGGGTCTACCTGTACCCCGCCTCCAGACCGATTGACCCATTTGCACCGAAACAAAGGGACCTTAAAATCATGTCCATAGTCAAGTTCCCATATGTCCACTATGTAACCATAATATGTGTCCTTTCCCCTGTTGGTTGCTGCATCAAAGCGGATACCACTGTTTTGGTTGGTGCTCTTTTGATCTTGGGCGATCGTGTAAAATGTATTGCCATTTATCTCGTACCCTTGGTAAGTCAATACAGTCGAAGATGGTGTCCTGGCCAACAAGTACAGCTCATCTCCAACAATGTTGTCACCCATGAGATGTGTTTGCAACCAACTGCCGAAAGTCTTGATGTGTTCACACGTAATCCAGTCGTCACACTGCTCCGGGTGTTTGGAGCGCAGAATATTCTTGTGTTCATTGACATACGGGGTCACCAAGGTAGAATTCTGTATAACTGTGTAGTGTGCTTGAGCCGAAGAATGCCCGTCCCTACATATTATTGAATCCGCTCCTAGCGTGCCTTTTCCAGTCAGTCTCCCCTCATACCACGATTGAGGGAGACCAATCGGCTTAAGGTCAGGAATGAAGTCAACACAAAACCCAATGACCTCCTCTGTTTGCCGGCCCATGGAGATGCTTCCTTCTGGCCTAGCACGGTTACGAACATATTTCTTTAAGACTCCCATGAACCTCTCAAAGGGAAACATATTGTGTAGAAATACAGGACCCAGAATGGCAATCTCGTCGACTAGATGAACTAGGATGTGCGTCATGATATTGAAGAAGGATGGTGGGAACACCAGCTCAAAACTGACAAGACATTGCACCAAATCATTCTTTAACCTTGGTAGGATTTCTGGATCGATTACCTTCTGAGAGATTGCATTGAGGAATGCACATAGCTTCACAATGGCTAATCGAACATTTTCCGGTAGAAGCCCCCTCAATGCAACCGGAAGCAGTTGCGTCATAATCACGTGGCAGTCATGAGACTTTAGGTTCTGGAACTTTTTCTCTGCCATATTTATTATTCCCTTTATATTCGACGAGAAGCCAGACGGGACCTCCATACTGAGCAGGCATTCAAAGAAGATTTCCTTCTCTTCTTTGGTAAGAGCGTAGCTGGCAGGACCTTCATACTGCTTTGGATGCATGCCGTCTTTTTCGTGCACACGTTGCTGGTCCTCCCGTGCCTCCGGTGTATCTTTTGTCTTCCCATACACGCCCAAGAAGCCTAGCAGGTTCACGCAAAGATTCTTCGTCACGTGCATCACGTCGATTGCAGAGCGGACCTCTAGGTCTTTCCAATAGGGTAGGCCCCAAAATATAGATTTCTTCTTCCACATGGGTGCGCGTCCCTCAGCGTCATTCGGAACAGATTGTCCGCCAGGACCCTTTACATGGATTACTTGTAAATCCTTGACCATATCAAGTATGGCATCACCAGTACGGAGGGCGAGCTTCTTCCGGTGATCTGCCTTACCTTTGAAATGCTTGCCTTTCTTTCTTAAGAGATGGTTGGTCGAAAGAAATCGACGATGTCCCAGGTACACATTCTTCCTGTATTTGTCCAAATATATACTTTCCGTATCATCTAAATAGTGCGTGCATGCGTGGTATCCCTTGTTTGTCTGTCCTGAAAGGTTACTAAGAGCAGGCCAATCATTGATGGTTACAAACAGCAACGCATGTAGGTCAAATTCCTCCTGTTTGTGCTCATCCCACACACGTACACCTTTTCCATACCACAGCTATAAAAGTTCTTCAACTAATGGCCTTAGGTACACATCAATGTCGTTGCCGGGTTGCTTAGGGCCTTGGATGAGCGCTGGCATCATAATGAACTTCCGCTTCATGCACAACCAAGGAGGAAGGTTATAGATACATAGAGTCACGGGCCAGGTGCTATGATTGCTTCTCTGCTCCCCAAAAGGATTAATGCCATCTGCACTTAAACCAAACCATACGTTCCTTGCGTCACCTGCAAAGTCCCCCCACCTTCTCTCGATTTTTCTCCACTGCGACCCGTCAGCGGGTGCTCTCAACTTCCCGTCTTTCTTACGGTCTTCCTTGTGCCATCGCATCAACTTGGCATGCTCTTTGTTTCTGAACAGACGTTTTAGCCGTGGTATTATAGGAGCATACCACATCACCTTGGCAGGAACCCTCTTCCTGGGGCGCTCGCCCTCAACATCACCAGGGTCATCTCGTCTGATCTTATACCGCAATGCATCGCATACCGGGCATGCGTTCAAATCCTCGTACTCACCGCGGTAGAGGATGCAGTCATTAGGGCATGCATGTATCTTCTGCACCTCCAATCCTAGAGGGCAGAGAACCTTCTTTGCTTCGTACGTACTGTCGGGCAATTCGTTATCCTTTGGAAGCTTCTTCTTCATTATTTTCAGTAGCGTTCCAAATCCCTTGTCAGATACACCATTGTCTGCCTTCCATTGCAGCAATTCCAGTGTGATACCGAGCTTTGTGTTGTCATCTTCTCAATTTGGGTACAACCCTTTTTTATGATCCTCTAACATGCGCTTGAACTTCAACTTCTCCCTTTCACTTTCGCATCCTCTCTGTGCATCAACAATGACCCGACGAAGATCATCATCGGGCACATCGTCTGGTGCCTCTTGATCTTCAGCTTCCCCCGTTGCAGTATCACCGTATTCAGGGGGATAGTTGTCATCATCCTCTTCTTCTTCGTTGTCTTCCATCATAACCCCTCTTTCTCCATGCTTGGTCCAAACATTATAGTGTGGCATGAAACCCTTCTCAATCAGGTGGATGTGAAGGGTTCTCGAGTCAGAGTGAGACTTCGTATTCCCACAGACAGTACATGGACAATACATAAAACCATTCTGCTTGTTTGCCTCAGCCACTTCGAGAAAATTATGCATGCCATCAATGTACTCGGAGGTGCGTCGGTCACCGTACATCCATTGCCGGTTCATCTGCGTGCATTATATAATTAAGTGTATCAAAAACCATTACAGAACATCATGAATAGAGAAGTGACCAAATTAATACAACTTCATCATCACATTAAAACCAAAGTACAGTAGTGATCAAATGTTATTACTGAAAAAATAAATACATAAAGTTCATACATATATAGTTCTCATAGAACAACATATAGCTCTCTAGAGCATCTAATTAAAACATACATTGAAACTATGAAAAACAACAACAAATGCGATCATAATCGCAACTAAGGTAACAATTGATCCAACGACATAATGATACCAAGCCTCATTATGAATGGCATATTTTCTAATCTTTCTAATCTTCAAGCGCATTGCATCCATCTTGATCTTGTGATCATCGACGACATCGGCAACATGCAACTCCAATTCCATCTTCTCCTCATCAATTCTTTTCAATTTTTTCTTCAAGTAATTGTTTTCTTTTTCAACTAAATTTAACCTCTCGACAAGAGGGTCGGTTGGAATTTCCGGTTCACATACCTCCTAGATAAAAACATCTATGTCACGTTGGTCGGCATAATTGTCATAAACACTAAATGAAACAAATCATAATAAAAGATAATATACCACATCCGAATCATAGACAGGACGAGGGCCGACGGGGGCGGATACCAAAGTCATGGCACTATATAATAACAAAAAATAATAAAAGTAAGAAAATTATACAAGTATCTATCTAAATCATACAAGTAAGAATTTTTTTCTTTTAAAAAGAAGATAAGAACAAGAGGCTCACCACGGTGGTGCCGGCGACGAGATCGGCGCGGGCGATCGACGGCGGTGAGGACGGGGACGGCACCCTACACATGTGCAGACTCTAAGAAGTTAATTTCAGCTCAAATTGTGCATCTAAATCAAAAGAACTCCCACATACACTCCTCCACTAAAACCTACAAACCACTCTACTTCTACATCATTTGAAATGAGCTAAACTAGCAGTGAGAGATGAAACGATGAAGTTGCTAACCTTTTAGAACACTTGTGTAGTTGGTGCACTGCCAAACCTAGACAAATCTTGGGGAAAATGTAGCTTCGAGGTCGAGCTTGGAGAGGACAAAGCTTAAGTGTGGCTCGGGCATTTCATCAAACACCTCATGTGCATAGAAGGTGAGAACAGAGCAGCACAAACCTCCCACCCTTCGACGGCCAAAACACAGAGGAGTTGGGGGGGGGGGGGGGGGGCTGGATATATATAGGCAAAACTTTAGTCCCGGTTCGTGGCTAGAACCGGGACTAAAGGCCAACCTTTAGTCCCGGTTCCAGCCACCAACTGGGACTAAAGGGGCTGCGCCAGGAGCGAGGCCCTTTAGTCCCGGTTCGTGTCTGGAACCGGGACCAAAGGGGTCCTGCCGAGGCCCGGCCGGCGTCCTGGCCTCACGAACCGGGACTGATGCACCCATTTATCCCGGTTCGTAGCAGAACCGGGACTAATGCTCTTATCTGGCCTGGACCAAAGCCCTGTTTTCTACTAGTGTGTACATGTGAACGAGGGTGTCATAAATCCTAGCAAAACCTTAAGGGCCCGAGTCTATCTTGATGTGGAGACGCCCTTGGTCAGGTTTATCCCAATAATGCTAAAGGAGCGCAAGAAATATAAAGTTTACTACGAGAAGTTGCCGGATTTTTGCTTTTTCTGTGGTCTCATGGGACACCTTGTGGAGGAGTGCGGCGATGGAATTCATGACCCCGCTACTTGTGAGTGGGGGGAATGGCTATTGTGGAATGCAGAACAATCTGCCAATCGTCCCTATGCTGAACGCGGAGGTGGTGGCGGTAGAGGAGGAAGAGGAAGGATGGGGGGAGGAGGAGATAGAGGCGGAAGGCAAGGAAGAGGAGATGGTAGAGGAAGGAAACAAAGTGGGGGAGAGGAAGGTGTTCCCGTCGACATGGATTACACTAATGCTGGACAGAATGAAGACGAAGGGAAGAATGTGAGGAAGTGGCTAGTTGCATCAGACGGTACAATCAATGTGAGGGGTCAGCCAGTTTCGAACCTAGCTGGTAAAGTAGCTGGCAACGTCCTGATGATTGAAAGCGCAACGGCTAGATCAAGTGTGGATGGAGGAACTGGTACACCGGGAAAGTTTCCGATGGTGAAGCGTAGAAAGCAAGGAGCAGATGGGGAAGAGCAAAATGATGATTCAACGACCTTGGCGGCCTCCCGGGAGGAGGACCGCCCGTCCCAATGAGTACACTATGTTGGAACTGTCGCGGTTTGGGCAATCCCGCGACAGTTCATGAAGTCCGTGAACTCACAGCAAAATTTGCCCCGGCTGTGCTCTGTCTTGTTGAAACACAAATATCAAGGGCAAGGGCCGAAGTTTTAGCTCAGTCCTTTGGTTATAATAAATCGTATGGAGTTGATAGTTCTGGTAGAAGTGGTGGTCTTGTAATGTTTTGGAATGATGAAATAAAGTTATAGGTTACTGGTTACTCTAAATATCATATTGATGCAAATGTACTTGAGCTAGGCCCAGCCCCGTGGAGGTTGACATGTGTATATGGGGAGGCTCAAGTCATAGAAAGGTACAAGACATGGGATACTTTGTGTTCCATTGCGGGTGCTTCTGGACTCCCGTGGGTGGTTCTAGGCGATTTTAATGAGGTGTTGGTACAATCAGAACATGAAGGAGTAAATGCAAGGAGTCAAGGCCAGATGGATGGGTTCCGAGATGCACTAGACATCTGCGGATTAGTTGATCTTGGTTACAAGGGACGGATGTGGACCTTTGGAAAGAAAGTAGCGGGAGGAACTTACACTAGAGTGCGGTTGGATCGTGCTGTTGCGGATCCCACGTGGATGGCACTCTTTCCAGCAGCTGAAGTTACAAACGCTGCAGCAGCATGTTCGGACCATGGGCCAATTGTCTTGAAATTTTCTGATATGGCGGACACAAGAGGACAACCAAAGAGTTTCAAATATGAGATTATGTGGGAACGACATCCTGAACTTGAACAGTTTGTGCAAACTGATTGGGGCGGCAGGCCTACAGCTCCTTCGGCCGCAGATCTCCAGGAGAAATTAAAGAGTTTGGGAGATAATTTACACAGCTGGGATAGGCACACCTTTGGTAGTGTGAAGGGGGAAATAAAGAGACTATGTAGAGAGCTAGAGATTCTGAAAAATATTCCGGGGCGAACAGGTCCAAGTCATTTCGAGATAAAGATCACGGATCGGTTAGTAGAGTTATATCAGAGGGAAGAAATCATGAGCCGTCAGAGGTCGAGAGTGGACTGGTTGACATCCGGAGATAAGAACACAGTACTTCCAGCTAATTAGGTCCTCATCCCGAAGGTAAAAAACCCGGCCTTACTGTCACAGTTCCGACCAATAAGTTTATGTAATGTCACTACTGGAGATTAGGCCAATAACGACCAACAGTTAACAACCCCCGGTTGTTATTAGTATGTTGAGCCGGTTCCGCGTCCAAACGAACCCGCGAATCCTCCCTAACAACGATGGGTCTGCTCGTCGTTATTTTTTACTAGCTCGTCCTTATTGTTGGTTGGTTAGAGAGTAATTAGCATCCTTATATCAAGATAATTACCAATCAGTTAGGTATAGTAAACAATGGTGGCGCATCCCGTGCGATCAGCCTCTCATATGGCAGGTGCCTGTTCTTACTTCCCCAAAAGATACTCGCCGCCTCTCCTCTCCCTTCCTGTTACCACCGTCGGCGGCCGCCGTCCGGCCGGCCGTGGCAGCGGGACCTTCCAGCCGCCATCCCCCTCCCGCCCTTGTGCGTCTCCCTCCCGACCTCGAGCGCAGCGGCTGATTCCAGTCCGGCTTGAGTCGATCTCCGTCAGGGCCTAGTTCTGTTGGCGGCGGGCATCCACTACGTCGGGCCTCGTCGGGGTGGGACCGGCGCTGCTCATCTCGGTGGCGGTGGCCACGGCCATCCCCGCTCCCACATGGCCCCCCAAAATAGTGCATCACCGGTGAGCTTCCATGGATGAGATCTGAGGTCTAAAGGTGTGTGTTCGTGCGTTGAGAAGAAGATGTGGGCGGGTATCTGTCCAGTGCCGCTCAGCCAAGTATGTGAAGCACGACTCCAACTCCAAGCCGAATTGAAAGGGAAACCACATGACGTATACAAATTTGATACTTTGTCATGTTTTCTATGTGACCATATGAACCATGAATTACAATGTAAACTTCTTCATATATTTTATTCATTCACCTACTGACTACAGATTTATGAATATGAATTCTATTGAGACTGAGGCAGCCAGATAAATGGAAGAAGAGATTCGAAATGGCGTTCGTCGCTTCATCAGCCATGCCTAATGGTAAATAAAGCATAGCAGGAAGAGGTGTCATTACCATGTTAATGTTGTTTGCCCACCACATGTTTGAGGTAATGCCAGGATGAAGATGAACCTAGGAAATCCTTCGTTTTAATGTTGTTTTGTTCCAAATTAAGTCCAATCGTGGCATCCTTTTTCATATTACATTATCCTCTACTTTATAGTTGATTTGTCACCTAAGATTATAAATTCATTGGTCACTGAACTTTATTATTACTGTATGAAAGGTTCCAAAACATTGCGGCGCTATTGCTTTGTTCAACCTGAAAGATTTTAGGTTCTATATGTTTTGCCAACTAGAAAGATGCACTGAAGATAGAAGTTATGTAAGATGTCACATTTCTTAGTTGTAACATATAGGTTTAATTCCGTTTGCCTTATTTTGATTTACAAATTCGTTATACCATCTTGAATACAATCCATTCATCTAGAGCTCTTCTATGATCTGGTTTATTTTTTAATTTGTTGTGCCGTACGTCGAACAGCATAATTGCAGGCTAGCTAGATAGTAAAACGGGAATTCTTTGCTCCTAAGTAAAAAATGGATGAGACTAGTTGATGAGCGATTAAATGATTAAAACTTAGAAAGGGTAGAGAATTTCCTCGAGTACGTGTTCAGCCACGCGTGCAGGGAGAATGAAATTTGATGTGACTTGACATGCCATTCTATTTCAACTAATAGTAACCACTTGTCTCTGTTCGAACAGGGAGCAAAGGAAAAGAAGCCACCAAGCATTGATAAACTATTTTCTGAGACTCACAAGAAGCGTACATTCTTTGTTGATTCTACAGCCTCCACCAAACATGCAAGACTTTTTTTAAATGTAAAAGCTTCCCTAATGATTTGCAAATAATTCAAGCACTTTAGGCAAAAATTAGAATATAGTTAAATCTAATCTTGGTCTAATTTACAGTAATGAAGTCTTGCAGAAATGTGACTCATCTAATCACCACGATCATGAAGTTGGATTTGGTGCTGGAAGTAAAACAAGAGATTTGCGAGGACCAGCATTAAGTACTCGGAGAAAAGGTCAATGCCGTGGCGCATGAAAGTGGCAGAAATTAAGTGTCTTATTTTGTCGGTAGATCTCTAAGTGACGGTCCTCATGAAAGACAACATGATTGAGTAAGTGTCTCTCATACGATGATTTTATATGCTACTTTGTGCCAATTTATTTACATGGACTGACTTCTATAAATTATTCAACGTCTTGCAGAACTGATGTGTGATCACCGATGACTGATGCTATCCATTCAGACAATGATGATGTCCTTCGATTGAAGATTAATAAATATTACATTTTCTAGTGTTTTCAGTTAGAGATGTACAGTGGTCATCTAGTGAGTGTTGTTGACTCATATTTCTTAAGTGGTATTGTAATTCCAGAATTGTATGTTGTCATCTAGTGAGTGTTGTTGAGTCATATTTCTTAATTGGTATTGTAATTCCAGAATTGTATGTAGGAATATTTTTAAGTTATCCGATTTCTATTAATAAAAGGAGGCTATGGCCTTTCATTATTTAGATATTTTTTGTTGTTAAATTGATGTGGATGTTAATCTTCAAGTGTCGGATGCTACATAAACTGATCGTCAATGATTCTATAGGTGGTTTTAACAGAAAACAATGATATTATCAACGACGGCAAAATTTGTCGCTAATACTAAAATAGTGGTCGTTGTTGCCTCAGGATTAACGACAACACACCATCTCGTCGTTACAAGAATAACGACAGGAAAAGGTATGTGGTCGTTATACTTTTAACGACGGAGCCTATTACGACCGTCATATTGTGGTCGTTAATGATCTTTAGCGACCACAATCCGACTTTTAACGACCACATATGTCGTCGTTAAAAACAGTTTTCCTAGTAGTGTGTGCTCTACAAAATCGTATCAAAAGTGATTGCTAATCGTTTGAAGTTAGTGCTTCCTGACATCATCTCAGCAGAGCAATCTGCGTTTGTACCGGGTTGCATGATCACTGACAACATCATTGTTGCGTATGAGTGCCTACATTTTATGAAGCGCAACAAATCTTTGAAGCATCGTCATTGTGCGTTGAAGTTAGATATGATGAAAGCCTATGACAGGGTGGAATGGGATTACCTGCGAGCAATCATGAATAAGTTGGGCTTTTCAGATAGATGGGTAAACATTGTGATGAATCTTGTCAGTACGGTTTCCTATACTGTTTTGTTCAATGGAAAGAAATTGGAGGAATTTAAACCAAGCAAAGGTATCCGTCAGGGAGATCCAATCTCCCCTTACCTGTTTTTGTTGGCAGCAAAGGGCCTTTCGTGTTTCTTAAAAAAGTGTGACCAGTCGTCTAAAGTTGGTGGAATACAAGTGGCGCCGTCGGCACCACATGTGAATCATCTCCTATTTGCGGATGACAGCCTGCTGCTTTTCAAAGCTAATGGTGAAGGGGCGACGATGGTGTCAAACCTGTTGGAGAAATATTGCCAAGCATCAGGTCAGCAAATAAATCTAGGAAAGTCCTTGATATTTTTCAGCAAAAAATGTCCTATGAATGTTAAACAGGAGGTCAAGGGTATTTTGAATGTTCCTAATGAAATACTGAATGACAAATACCTTGGCATGCCATCTGATATTGGTACATCAAAATCCGGAGCCTTCAAGTATCCGAAAGATAGGCTCTGGAACAAGGTAAAAGGGTATATTGAGAAAACTATTTCATATGCAGGAAAGGATGTTCTCGTTAAGTCAGTAGCACAAACTATACCAGTGTACTCGATGTCATGTTTTAAGCTGCCCAGAGGTTTATGTGAACACATCAACAAGCTCATCAGACAATTCTGGTGGGGCAGTAGAGATGGAAAAAGAAAGCCGAATTGGGTCTCATGGAAATCGATGACGCAACCCAAGTCTATGGGCGGACTAGGATTCCGGGATTTTGAGCTTTTTAATCTTGCACTATTGGCTAGACAGGCTTGGAGATTGCTGCAACACCCAGAGTCACTTTGTGCACGTATGCTGAAGGCGGTTTGTTATCCCAATTGTAACACCCCAAATTTTTTTTATGAAAGGTTTTTCAAATAAAATTTTGACAGGAATTTTTTTTGTTGGATCTTTTAATAATTTTAAAGCCATTTTTTTTACTGCTTTCTCCTTACAGAAAATTTTGGGAAAAATATTGATGGTCTTAAATTTTTTGCCCAACTCTTTAATGACCTCTTAAATATCAGTAGAAAATATTTTCATAATAAACTTCACCCAAAAACAATTCTTTTAATGCTATTTTCAAACTCCGAAATGCTTCTGTTGAACTAAAACCATTTTAAATTTTATAAAATTGCCACAAAAATTTGGGAGACTCTCTTAGGCCTATAGTTCACTTTCATGCAAAAACCCACCCTGGTCATTTGAAAATTTTGAGCAAATCATCCTCTCTTCTATTCTGGTCCAATTCTAGCATATAACTACAGCTATATTAAATATTGCTCAAACAATTCCGAGATTTTTTCAAGTCCTAGTCCTTACTAAGAGACCGTTAAGTCCAGAAGCTCACCTCCATTTGCATCATTTAAGTTCATCTAATAATTCTCCACAGATTTGGTCCAGAACTGAATTTTAGTAAAACTTGCACTTGCAAGTTTTTAATTTTGGCAAACCAACTCCACCATACCATCCTTCCTGCAATGAGACAGCATCCTGCCAATTCTTAGGGTCAGCTAAATTCTCTAGCTAGCTCTATCATTCTGCCGAACACTTTGAGTGCATGACCTAATTTTTTCAACTTCCTCAAACACCATGTGACACTTGTTCATTTGGCCAAAGTAACATGTCCATAATCTTCAGCAGACCATGCACTGCCACCCTATCGAATTTCAGACTTAGAAAAGCACTCTAGCTCACCCTGGCAAATTATCGAGCACCTTACGTGCATGACCAGAGCGCGAGCAGAGCACTCTCCTGGCACGTTCAGCATCACCCGCGCGCCACTGCCCTGCTGCCTCCCCTCACGCGCGACACGTCCAGCTAGCTTCGCGAGGAAACCACATCGCTTTCCGACATCTTTCCCTGGCCTCTAGCGCCACCCTCACCGACCAGCGTCACCGCCCATCGCCGCCATCTCGGGCACGGCACCGCCCGAGACACCTGGCTCAAACCAGAGGCAACCAACGCACCAAGGCTCAACTGCCAACCGCTCGGAATCATCCACAGCTCGCCGACCAAGCAACAGCCTCAACAACTTCGCCATCGTCCAAATTCGGTCATTAATGGCGACGGCCGCCGTGGCCGTTCTCTGGAAGTAGCAAACCGACCCTCTCCGGCCTATAAAAGCCACCCTCGAGCTCCTCAAGTCACGGCACCACCTCCTCTCCCTCCCTGGCTCTCTCCTGGCCGAAGCCCTCAAGCTATCGTGCCTCAATTTCTCCCCACCGTCGCCATTGCCCCGCCTCGGCCTTCCATCCATTCGAGCCATGCCAACCTCCTCCACCTCACCTAGCCCTACCCCTCGGCCTCCACCACCACCACAGAGACCTCCCGAGCCTCATTTTGCTATGGGGATAGCCAGAGCCTCGACCCCATCATCACCCGAGACTGTGCTCCGCCTCCGCCAATGCTCTGCTCAATTCCGAGCTCGCCGGCGTCCACTTCCACCACCATCGGGTGCGGCACCTCCCCCTGAACCCATCCATATGCTGAGTGTCGCCGGAGATGCCCTACGGCGTCCGCAATCGGCCGCTGACGCCGCCTCTATTTCACCGATCAGCGCCCGCACGGGGTAGGGGACAAACCAGACAGGTGGGTCCCACCTGTTGGTGAATCACCCTTCCTCTCCTGTAGCGCATTTCCGCGGGTGCGCTTTCCCTGCGAGGAAACGTACTCCAGGGAGTACGCCTTCGACGCCACCGTCTCCCACGCGTGGCTGCGTGTCTGGGCTCGGCGCAGTGGCGTCGTTTAGCTGGGCCTCGCCCGGTGCACGCCTCTGCCAGCCCGTCAGGTTGTTTTTCTGTCATTTTTCTTTTACCCAGAGACATAAAAATTTCCACATAATTCATTTGAAATTCAAATGCGACGATTCAAATTTATAGGGACTCATAAAATTGTTCTATATTTAACTAGCCATAGTGAACATTTTTCCTATGGCTAATTTCTGCCTGATCTAATTAATAGGTCATTTTCTTGTATAAGTCAACTTATAAAATTCATAGAATATATTCACCTCAAATCCAAATCCAGTGAAACCAATTTATAAATGCCTCTAAAATCATGCCTCATTTAATGGGTGCCTCATCTCATTTTTTTTAAATGTTTTCTGTAAACTTCTTGCAGATCCATTATTCCCTTGGTTCCACCTAATTGAAATGTTCAAAAAATCCGTAGTGCTCAAAATCCAGTAGGAACACCTTGGTCATTTTTCATATAACCAAAGAGGTCCTAGAAAAGTGAAATTCCTATTTTTAGAGCACTTTTATTTTTTTGCTTGATGTGTTGCTTGTTGCGATTCGTTCCGACGTTAGACAACGAAGTAGACGAAGGACTTGGGTAAGGACCAGAAGCATGTGAAGACTTTGCTGAGCCGGGAAAAATGAAGGGAAATGAATTTTCAAAGCTTATGGAGTGCACCCAACTTTTCTACATGCTCAAGGCAAGCATCTTGAACCACTGATATGATGATTGCATGGTCGATTGCTTAGCTAGAAATTCGAGCATGCTTATGTTCATATTGAATGAATTTGCAAAGTATTGATCATGCATGTGTGGTTGCTTGCTAGTGTTTTGGTCTCAACTAAACATGACAAATATATGGGTGTGTAGATGATTTGTGATGTGCATGCCCATGCTTGCTGGACTAACTTGAAGGAGCAGGTACAAAGGAGGTTCTGTTACCGACAGAAGGGTGATCACGTTGGAGCGTGTTCATGCCTCGATTGTTATGCATGTTGGGACATGCTAGGGCTGTGGCCCTATTTTGGTGTTGCTGCTAAGAGAAAACTTTATAGTGCTAATCACTGCAGGGAACATAAGCCTCCCGAGTCGACCGTAGATCGAGTCTTGTACCGTTAACCCCAAGCTGGTTTCGTGCTACCACAAGTCCCTCCGTAAGGGGGGTATGGTTCAGTAAGTTGCTAACCCCTTTCTTGCACACACCGTACAGAGAGGCCATAGTGAATGATTCCATTGGCCCTGGTAATCATGTCACTTGGTCCGGGGGCATGAAAGGCCGGTTGTAGCCTTGGCAGAATGTTCATGTTATTGGAGGTGAGAATTCTTCCCACTTAGAGTTTTACCTTATCATTGCTTTGGGTGATTCCTGGCTTTGATGGGTTAAAGCTGGTATGGGCTGGTCAGGTGTGTTTGCTTCCCAAAGACCATAATTGGAACTCGTCAACATTTCGATGCTGACTAAAGAAATCCTTTACATGTGGGTAAAGAGTACATCCTCTGCAGAGTTAAACCTATTCGAATAGCCGTGTCAACGGTCAAGGACGTCAGTTTGGCTAGGTCAAGTGTCGGTCTTAGTGTCGGTCTTCGGAGGAAATAACTAAACAAAGAATTGATCAAGATCCACTCTTGAGGGGTGATTATTACTACTACTGATGCTATTATGAATATGATTATTGATGCTATTATGGACTAGCCCCTTTCTTATATGTTATCGTTGAGTATCCCCTGGGAAGGTTCTACCTCCTGGATACTCGTTATACCCTGCTTGATTACTTGCATACTTTATTATTCTTATAAGCCCTTTATGGGGTGTCGCTCAGACGCCCGACTGTGGCATTACTTTTCAAAACCTTTCGAGGCGTCGCTGCAGACACCCGATTGGCATTTCTTTTGGAATTCTCAGGACGGTCCTACCTCCTAGAACCCACCTTGCCTTTGTTTTATTTGGATTAAAGCCCTTTGCGTGGCGTCGCGAAGACACCCAACTGTGGCATTCTTTCATCTTTTTCTCTTGGGTTCCTTCGGGACGGTTCTACCTCCTGAGACCCGATTTATATTATGTGTGACAACAATGATTACCTATACCTTGTTGATACTGGTTGACTAACCTTTATTCCCCATGCAGATAGTAAATTACCTTTAGTCATGCATCTTCATTAAATTAGTAGCATGTTTGGATCGATTGCATGCCATGTCATTTTAATGTTGAACCTGCTTGAAAGTTTAATTGCATGCATTCTGCCTGCTTTTATTATATCTTTTGTTCATGATGTTTGCGAGTACATTCAAACGTACTCACTGGCTTGTCCCTGGCTATTTACTTGGCCATGTCAGGATTTCAACAAAGAGTGCTGCGGGGACGCCCTTATGGACTAGGAGCCTAAGATAGCAGCCTCGTGAGATAGGAGTTATCCCGGTCAGCCATTCCTGTGGATTGGAGACCCACCAGAGTTGGAAATTTGCTACCCGCTTTCGCCATCCACTGTTAAAAATCATTGTTGTATCATTAGACCTTTACGGTCTTGTATTCAATTCTTGTAATTGCTTGGTAATCTGTATCGAGGACGTGTCCACCAGTAACAATGATCTTGGGGCTGGTGATGACACGAGGGGGTTGTTTCTGGGACTCTATGTCCTGGAAATCCGGCCCCGACAGCCTTGGTATCAGAACCAGGCTGACCATTGGCTAATCCTATCTTAGCCTGGTCGCTATCCCTAGGTTTCCACACCATCCAAGTTTTTTCCTGTCCACCGCCAAGCCCATCCCATCTGATGGCACGATGAGTGGCCAACCGACATCTTTTGACAGTCGATGCCCAACCTATCAACCCAGCCCATAGGCCGTGTGCCTGTGGCAGGCACCTGAGTTGTCCCATCCGCAAGTGTGCGATGGAAGACTCAGTTAGCTTATAAAGGAAGCCTTGCCCCAACTCCGCACAACACAACCTTCATTCTCGCTTTGACACCCCAAACCACCAAGATGCCTCGTTCCCTCATCCGCCATGAGACCACCGCGCCGGAGCTTGATGGCTTCGTCCGCATACTTTCCAACGTCACCCGACGTGCCCTTGGTTTGGAAGAACCACCACGATATGTGGTGTACCAAGCAAGGGATCACAATGGCCTCACCCAGTATTGGGCCACAGTATCTATCCATGGAAGGGCTTTGGCGCAAGAACACTCCTACCGATTCACGGGAAGAGTAATGGCTGGTGAATATCAAGCCATCCAGTATGCAGCTAGAGAAGCCATTGCCCAACTTCGCCACCAAGTTCTAAGAACTCGTAACCGCTCATTCTTCTACTATCCATCCAAAACCAGCTATGATAGAGGAATGCATCTTGCCAACTCCGAGCACAAGCAAAACCCTGCCCTGGAAAACTTGGTGCATTTTGTGGCCGCACAAGAGTCACTGCTCACCCAAGTTGCCAAGGAACTCTCCAGTGCGAGGAGAGCCATTGCTCAACACCCACTAGTAAGGGGGAGTGCAGAACCATCAGTTATTCTGCCGGCAGCCCCGAGGAGTAATTCAAGATTCCCAGGAGACAACCAGCAGAATGGCCCGGCTCTCTCTTTTGGCTACTCTCGTCGAGGGTTTGAAGAGTACACAGCCAGGGTTAGAGCCGGAACGTCTCATCCAGAACCACACCAACCACTACAGGAATCAGTTACTTTGCCGTCTGCCATAGCAGACGGCAAAGGCCCAGGCCACGGACGGCAAACAGCGTTGCCGTCTGCTGGCTGACGGCCCCACTTTCAACACTGAAAGTCACGGTAAACAGCTTCTTTGCCGTCTGTAGAACGGCAACGGACGGCAAAGAGGTTTACCGTCCTCCTTCCTGGCTAAGCTGACGGCAAAGGTTCTGGACGGCAAAGTATAGCTGTTAGCCCCGTTAGGTGGCTAACGGCAGACTTTGCCGTCTGCCTGCGGACGGCAAACAAACACTTGCCTTTGCCGTCTGCCCAGTGACGTCAGCAGGCCTGTGGCTGCCCGTCACTCCTCCTTTGTCTTTGCCGTCTGCCTGCTTTGTCTTTGCCGTCTGCCAGCTGACGGCAGAATGACCAAATGGGTCAGACATGGTGCTCCCAGGTTGCACAGGTTGCTGCCACATGGCACCTTTGCCGTCCGGCTACCGACGGCAAAGGTCTTTGCCGTCAGCTGGCGGACGGCAAAATGCCTGTACTGCCTCTTTTTTGTCTGTTTTCTGTTATTTCCCTGCATTTTCACAACACATATATGATATATACAGTTTCAAGCTGAAGCATAGGCCATGTATTCCAACAATCCAACATCATCGTGAAATATTGAACAAGAGAACACATAGGCTATTAAAAGATCCAATACATACATAGTTTCACACTGTTCATCCATATATAGATACATAGTTTCACATTGTTCATCAATACAAATCAAAAAAAAAAACTAAACACTAGCAGTCCATCAATGCAGCTTCCATGAAGTGAATCAAATCTGCAAAATGGGAATAAGAAAGTTAGAAGAAGAAGAAGAAGAAGAAGAAGAAGAAGAAGAAGAAGAAGAAGAAGAAGAAGAAGAAGAATCAGAAGAAGAAAAATAATAAGAAGAAAGAAAGAAGAAGAAAGAAGAAGAATAAGAATAAGGAGTAGAATATGGAGAAAAAGAAAGAAGAGAAAAAGGAAGAAAGAGAATATATTTTCTTCTTCTTCTCTCTTTTTCTCAGCTTTCTTCTTCTCTTCTATCTTTTTATCCTTTTCCTTCTCATTCTTCTTCTTTTATTCTTTCTTTTTCTTCTCTTTCTTCTTCTATTCTTTCTTTTTCTCCTCTTCCTTGTTTTTCTTCTTCTTATTCCTTATTTGTGTCATTTTAGAGCTAACTTAGGTAATTATGCCATTTTAGAGCTAACTAAGCTTATTATGTCATTTTGGAGGAAAATAAGGTAAGTATAGGTCATTATTGAGCTAACTTAGGTAATTATGCCATTTTTGAGCTAACTAAGCTTATTATGTCAATTTGGAGGAAAATAAGATAAGTATAGGTCATTTTTGTGCTAACTTAGGTAGTTATGCCATTTTTGAGCTAACTTAGGTAAGTATAGGTCATTATTGAGCTAACTTAGCTTATTATGTCATTTTGGAGGAAAATAAGCTAAGTATAGTAGATGCAGGCAGGAGTCGGTCTACTTATCTTGGACGTGATGCCTATATACATGATCATTGCCTTGGATATCGTCATGATTATTTGCTTTTCTATCAATTGCCCAACAGTAATTTGTCTACCCACCGTACGCTATTTTCTTCAGAGAAGCTTCTAGTGAAAACTATGGCCCCCGGGTCTATCTAAATTATATTACTAAAACCCTAAAAATATTGCTGCCATTTTCTTTTGTATTTTTGTTTCAATCTATATATCCATCACATACAATTTAATCTTGCAATTAACCGCCGAGGGATTGACAACCCCTCGTTTGCCTTGGGTGCAAGGATTTGTTGTTTGTGTGCAGGTACTGCTAACAAGGTGTTGCGTGGTTCTCCTACTGGATTGATAACCTTTGTTTCATAACTGAGGGACATACTTACCTCTGCTGTGCTGCATCATCCCTTCCTCTTCGGGGATAAAACCAAAGCAAGCTACAAGTAGCAATCAGCCTGATGGGTTCATGGTAAAAGGTGAAGAGAAAATGGTGTGCAAGTTGTTAAAATCCTTGTATGGTCTGAAACAGGCACCTAAACAATGGAATGAGAAGTTTGACAGAACTCTGACTTTTGTAGGCTTTGTCATTAATGAGGTTGATAGGTGTGTTTACTATCGCTATGGTGGGGGCGATGGTGTTATATTGTGTTTGTATGTGGATGACATACTGATCTTTGGTACAAACATTGATGCGATCAATGAGGTCAAGTCTTTTCTATCAAAGAGTTTTGATATGAAAGATCTAGGAGAAGCTGATGTAATTCTAAACATCAAACTGATTAAGGATGAGAGTGGGATTACTCTAACGCAATCTCACTATGTTGAGAAGGTCTTGAGCCGGTTCGGCTTTATGGATAGCAAGTCTTCTCCAACACCTTATGATCCCAGCGTGACACTCAAAAGAACAAGAATGAAACGAGAGATCAATTGAGATACTCTCAAATTCTCGGTTCACTCATGTACTTAGCTAGCTCAATAAGACCGGATATCTTTTTTGCTGTGTGCAAACTGAGTAGGTTCATGTCCAACCCGGGTGATGACCATTGGCATGCACTAGAAAGGGTCTTGCGCTATCTGAGAGGTACTATGAGTTATGGAACTCACTATTCAGGGCACCCTACTGTGCTTGAAGGATATAGTGATTCAAACTGGATTTCTGATGTTGATGTGCTTTACGCCACAAGTGGTTATGTATACTCATGGAGGTGACATAGTGTCATGGAGGTCTTGTAAAAAAAAACCATATTGACGAGGTCAACCATGGAAGCAGAACTTACTTCTTTAGACACAACCACTGTTGAGACACAATGGCTGCGTGAGCTCTTGATGGACTTGCCTGTGGTTGAAAAACCTGTACCGGCTATTCTTATAAATTGTGACAACCAAACGGTTATAGCTAAAGTAAACAATTCTAAGGATAATGCGAAGTCATCAAGACACGTGAAGACCCGTTTGATGTCTGTCAGGAAGTTGCGAAACTCCGGAGTAATAACTGTTACGTATATTCAAACTGACAAAAACCTGACAAATCCCTTTACAAAGAGACTATCACGAAATGTGATAGATAATGCATCGAGGGAGATGGGTATGAGACCAATAGATGTTAGACCATAGTAGTAACCCAACCTTTGTAATCGGAGATCCCGTGAATTAGGACCTGGGAAAAACAAACTATTGATTAACAGGGGAGAGTAACATGTAACCCACTCGATGTGAAGATGTAAAACTCTCAGAGCTGTAATGCTTAGAGCTCTAAGGCAGGTTGGCAACATGCCTTAATGTGGTCATATTGTCTATGATTAGCAAAGATACTGTCCTACAAAGCAGTCTTTAAAGAACACACCTATATGAGCTCCGACTGTAAACGTCGCAGTCTATGAGACTTGGGTGATCTCTAGTAAGATCATGAAGAGACCAAGGAGTACGACGTGTATGCTCCAAACCACGGGGTAGCCTACTCATAGCCAGGTATTGGTTAAGACTTTGAGTGAAACCTGTTCACACAAAACTTGTAATTCAAGGCATAGTCCATTGTCAAGTTGAGGATGGATGTAGCTTAAAGCTCTAGGCAGAAGTTTAACTTAACTTTCTCTGCTAAAACACTAGTATATTAAACCACACGCTATTGGAGGAAGTTCAACTTAACAATCTCTAAATGGGTATTTGAGATCTGGTGGGGGATTGTTAGAAATAATGGGCCTAACCCATGTACAATTTCTGAAATCTCAAAGTGGCCCATGTAAAAATGGCAAGTGGTGGTGCTAAAGTTTAGTCTCATACCGCTAGTGGAGGAAGTGTTTGAGCTCTTTATATAATGGGTTCTCTCCACCACACTAAGTGATGTGTTGAGGAGAGAAATAGAAGACCACACGCGCGCACTCGCTCGCCTCGCCACGTCTGGCCGGGCCGGGCTCGGGCTCGGGCTGGGGATAAGACCCGTGAAGTGAAGGTGCGGTGTGCTTGAGCACGCGTGGCCTCGTAGAGCGCCCGCTGCTCAGCCACGAAGTTGGGGTTCGCCGCGGCCATGGCCGACACGGCCTCCTCGCTCGCGCGCTCACCGGCCGGTGCTGCTTGAGGAGGAACAGGTTGTACCGTTGTTCCTGCTGCGCCTGCCGGAACGACGACTCGGTAGAAATCCTAACAACTATGAGCTGGCGCAGCGTGAACATAGCACACATCTGGCCCATGTAGTTGGCATGCAGTACAACCACGATGCATGCAACCACTCTTACGTGACTAGGACTCTAGCTGAAACAAATCTAATGTGACAGTGTAAAGAATGTAACAAGATTAAATCTAACAATCATCTCCCTATTCTTGTTACCCTCATCTTTATTGCCAAGTTGCATGCTCAAACTTCATGCCAGCTCGACATCGCATCGTGACGTCAAAAAATGTTATTATATTTACTTACAGAGGCAGTATATCACATCGCGACGTCAAATAATTTGGGAGGGAGGCGGCGATGCGCGAAGTGGACCATGAGAGGTCCCCTTTTATGTTGGCCATGCTATGTGTGTATACATGTTGTGTACATGTAGCACACCTACTCCTATCACCTCAACTAAGTGGACCATGAGAGGTTCCCTTTTATGTTGGTCACAACTTCCTCCAACAAACGAGGTGGTACTAAATTTTGATGCAACACCTCGGTCCCAAACCAATCCTTCGGCTGTTCACCCTTGTCTTACTCTTGCATGGGCCTCCGGGGCTTGCTGCAAGAGCATGGCTAACCGCTCCTGCAGCTCATCACTTTGGCACCTACTGGGCCGTTGGTGAAGTCGGCTATTGTTCATTTAGTACTACATGTCCACATGCTAATTTTCATGCACAGAGCCAATCTCTAACGGCCAATGCTAAATGAGAGTAACTATTCTTGAAATTTCCCTCCAAAAAGAAAAGAAAAAAGGGTGTCGCCACGAAACGTGAGAGCAGCTGCTATATATATGTGTGTGACTAAAGGAACTTGCCTAAAAATCCTAGAATAGATATTTTTCTTAGTCCGAGAATAGATAGTACGCATCTAAATTTCTTTTGCTTTAGAGCAACTCCAACAGCTCCCTTAAAAAACTTCCTGTAAAACTGGTTTGACGGAATGACCATAAAATTTAGGGGAAGCTGTCCGAGAGCTACTTTTGTCAGTTAGTTCCCGCCGTAAATCCGTGTTTATTTTAATTTTAATTAAACAAAAAAGATAGTACCCTAGGACCCGCCAGTCAGTGACACGCGTGACGGTCACCATCAAGAAGCGGTGTGGCGGCGACACAGGCGCGGGTTGGTCGCTGGCGAGGGGCGGTGCGTGGCAGCGACGCGGGCATGGAACGGCCGCCGGCGAGGGGCGGTGCGGACGGCATGGGACAACATTTAATCTTATTTCCCATTTATGGTCCAAGAAATTAAACAAGAATGATAGACAAGGAGAAAAGCATTGAAACATAATGATCAATCCAATATATATCGCTCTCGCCGAACAACTCATTGCATTGCAACGTCCAAGGTTGGGGACAAACACATTGGTTCGACACTCCCTCGGGCGGCATTATATGCCACACTTTTTTTGCCAATAAACCAGACACTGATAGGTGGGCCCCAGGGAGACCTGTGACAGTACCACATGGTAGGGTGTGGCTCACTAGTCAGTATTTGAGTCAGGTAACGATCAACTGCTTTGACCTGACGGCAAGGCTCCATTTTGGGCATAGTTGAGTGTGGGCAGAGTACTGGAGGGGAAAAGTGAGGGATGTTAGTTGGATGGGGGAAAACTGACCAGAACTAAGAAACCAGGGGCATGAAAATAGAAAATCCAACTAGAAATCCTTTGAATAAGAGAAGACATCCCATACGACGAGTGCCTTATCTTTCATTTAGAGATCATCTCTCTTAGCTAAGACAAGATGAGCCCTTTTTTCTCTCTTTCTCTTGTTGAATAATTGAGCATTTTCCCATCAATTTAATAAAAAAAAGTAGATAAAACATGATAGCAATGATAACCGAAATATGCAACAGATTGTGGAAGCTAGTCATGCAATCGAGAATATAAGAAACAAGCATCATATCCATGTCGATTGCTACTAGCAGTAAATCAAACGCTAACCCCCTAACAGAGAGGATAAGGTGACATACGGAGCAGTGGAAGAAGATGCAGAGGTTCCATTCATCATGTTGTCGAGGAGGTGGTCGACGTTGGGGAAGAAGTCATCGTTGGTGAACTCAGCGTCGGGGATGTCACCGTTCATAGCCATGATGAACAACGATCTAGCAGTAATGCAAGGGTGCCCCCCCCCCCCCCCGAACACCTCATTGCCCCTCTCCCGTACCGGATCACAAGAGGCGGGGTTTCAGAGGCCTGTTGTCTCACTTTTCGGTGCACACCGAGAAGTGAGATGGGAAAGTGTTAGGAGGCACAAAGCTTGGAACCAGAAGGTAGGAGATAAAGTGTATCTCGTATGGGAAGAGGAGCAACCTCTTAAAGGCGAGGCGCAACTGACCCCTCGGTAGTGCAGAAGAGAAATAGGCACACTAACCCACTAAGGAGACGAAGACAAACCGTCTGAACTCGTCTGGGAAGAGGAGCGACCTCTTATAAGCGAGGCGCAAGTGATCACTCGGTAGTGCAGAAGAGAAACAGGCGCACTAACCCACTAGGGAGATGAAGAAAACCATACGAAAGCAGCACGCACACGTGGCATAGGTCCTAGCGGCTTGGCTCGATCACAAAAATCACCGCGTCTGCGAGGCGTGGCGTGACGAGGCAAGGTGGGCGGCGGAGGAGGAGCCAACCCAGGCAGACAAGCCACACGACCCACATTGGGGACAAGCCAGCCATAGCTTCCTAAAGATAGCGGTGAGACACAATGGGTGGGGCAGTGAGAGGAGGAGTGTATCATGCTATACCAACACAGCCAGCAGTGCCATGCACTGGTGTTGAGCCGCACACCAGAGGATGGACGACGTCCCATGCACCCTAGCAGGGGCCCGACTGGATGTCCACATCCAGCACCGGATGGCCAGTCCTAAGCAGTGGACCACTAGAGGATGGGGAGAGGGTGGATGCCAGAGAAGCAAGGAAAGAACAATGAAGGTAAGGCCTAACCTGGCGAGGAAGGGAGGGGAAAAGTGGTTATTGGCGGCTAGGATTTCAAATTATCCACCAAATGATTGCAGGCAAATGCCGTACTCTTCACTAACCACAATTATTCTTCAAGCCTAGTTGTACTAATTCCCTCCTAATAACTCCCACAAGGTAGAATCAGTTCCATGCAAGTATGTCCATCGAAGTCCAGCTTGGGAAGGCAACAAATCCACCATGGGACGATAACGCCAGTAGAACGATGACGTGGTTGCGTGTGGAGCCAGGAAAATAAGGTAGTGAGGGGTCCTATTTAGATATAAGATAGTCTATTATTTTTGTTGTTATGCTCGGAAAATATGTTATCAGGGCTATTTCATCCATTTGAACTTGTCTTCCGACATTGAGAAAAAGTTACTATCCATGTCGCTACAAATAGAAAACAATGTTACTGATCATGTTGCCATAGTACAAGATTGATGTTACTATGGCATACATGTAATACATTTTACTATCTATAGGGTGAACTATTTTATGTTACTAACCCTCGTTCTTCCAACATAGGCTGAAGGAACACACACAATATTGTGTTACTACCAACCTTAGTAACACTTCTTATGAGATCTAGTACTCCATATGTTTTATCTACTCTCCATATTAGCTATGTCCTATGTCAGACTTTATAATGTTTGACCAAGTTTATATAAAACAATATGAACATTTACAATACAGGTGTATGTGTTGTGAAAATATATTCAATGATGAATCTAATTGTATTGTTTTGGTATTGTAGAAGTTAATAATTTTTTCTATAAAGTTGGTCCAAATTTGACTTAAAAGAAAAGAAATGTGTAGAGTAAATAAAAACGAAGTGAGTACATAGCACATTTCTGTGTTACTAGACCCCACACTTGACGTAGTGTGTGATGAAAATACCTCATCATAATCTACATGAAATATGCAATAATGAGTACATTTGGGACACCTTTTTGCTTTTGAAGTGTAACTTGTACCTTTTGATGATTATTTTGCCTAGTGCATTATACTAGGTGTAGGACGAAATGTCTAGGCTAGCATGGTCGATGAGTGCATGGCCACAGATGGAGCAAGTGAATGAACGATGACCGTGTAACCGTTTATGAAATCAATAAATCATTCTATTCACATTCTTGAGCTCAACAAATATTTTTATTTGAAAATGATCAATAATGAAAACAACGTCTATTAAAAGTGTTACATTCCTGAAAAATAAGCACAACATGTTCATTTAACTAACAAGATACATTGTGTCGAGGTAATCCAAATATACCACCTCCAATAACCATCTTCTACTTATGGATCCCTTGTGGTCGCGGGCTCCGTACATCTATTACATTGGATCAGCAAAAAGCATTCTTATTGTATCTTTCAGTGTCTCTGAATTAGTGTATGCGTCGGTATGCTTGTACATGTTATCCACAGTCCTTGAAAGGTTAAGTATCATTTGGGGCACGACCATTGGTTGATCTGTCAATGCGAGATACTGGTGTAACATATCCTTCCATGAGTTCTCAATAAGTTCTTTTATCTTTTCACATGCGTCATCATTTGTCATCCCATGCTCCTTCATGTACGATTGGATAGTAGAGGCACAGTGGCCCCCTGCTTGCTCACGCTGCAAGAATATATATGGTACAAAATGTCAGTTACTAATTTTAGTACAGTCACTGGGTTAATCTCATAGATGGCCTTGTTGTTCGGAAGGCCCCTAGACGAAATTTAAAAGAAGACATTTGTTTCTTCCGCTCGGTCTCTCCGCACGTTCTTTTAGTGCTTTTATTGCCATCATTAATTAATCAAGCTACATAGGCCCACGACACTTTGAATTAGACTTGTATATTGTATTTCATATATATACTAGCTATTATACTACACATGATGCACATGTTATGCGCCCCTATTCAACCTGTGTACGTCCTACAATCATCGCCCTTGCCCGGGTCGGGCCATGATTAATCCAGCTTCACTTCAAAGCTTGCATGAGTTGCCCAAGGATGTAAATGACTATAACCTAAAACTTTTAAATTAAACTTGTATAATCAAGTTTGGATAGGCTAGCTATACAATAGAAACATGCAGTTATCACGATGTAAGCATACAAAATAATACAATATGTGCCTTAAATAATGTCATCACGAGTATGATCAATATTCATTATGTATAGTTCACATTTTTTTAAATACATGTTTACACTTATGTTCAGACTACTTCATCACTTTGCCAAGATGAATGCATGCAAAATCATCATGGGAAGTCGATCACATCTCCAAGTATACATAAATACCTTTGCTGATGCCATGTCATTCGTGAAACGTGTATATATAGCAAAAGACTTCAGAAGTTGTTGGTCGCTCGACACCCAATTGAGAGTTTCCACTGTTGTGTCATCCATGCCAACAAATATAGCACATGCTACCACGGAGGTTCCAATACTTACCGTTGAAACTTGAAGGTGTTCATTAAGTGTTTTCGGCACATAATTTTCATCACGCCATTTTAGTTCATCACTGTATGCTTGAACCAATCTCTTGAACTGCATTTGATAAAAAAAATCACTCAAAATGTTGTAATATTTCTAAAGTGTCAATACATTAAAATTGGTTTAAATGAAGACATTCAAGGTTAAATTATCGATTGTCTTTCCATATGGTTGGCGGCATAGTCTATGGAGCAGCACCCCTGCCATCTCGTCATAGGCATTTCCTTGGTTCTGTCTAACTTAGTTTTGTCTGCATTCTCTTTTAGTGCGTGTGTGGTTGTTTTGGCTGTGTGCATCATAGTCATGCGGAAGCCGGGTGTGAATTCATTTTGCTTTTATCGCCTTGATGTCACAATTATGAGGCAATAAAGTGTAATATCGTAAAATCAAAATTCCATTGATTACATTATGGGGAATACAAATAAGAAACCGTTACGAAGGAATAAGGCTTTTCATGAAAAGATCAACATCTACATGTTAAAATAATAAATTGCTACATATAGCTTTTTTAAAGCATTGTTGATTAAAACCGTACATACAGTTTGTAAAACAACATATGATGAATTTTCTTCTACAAAGAACATATGGTGAAAATGATATAGTGACTACACCAAAATATCTATTGCCGAGTTTCATTTAGTTGAGCCATCGACCATGTCATTCATATCATGTTCAAAAAGATGTATCCAGTCTATTTTTCAATTGATGGACCTCCCTTGTTTCCATTTCAAAGAAATAAGAACATGCATACTATCGACCTAGCTAGGTTCAACTCATGACCTAAATTAAAGTACATGTAGCTCCATAAATTGATATTGAGGACTAATGACAATGGTTCATGGATTAATGATTAATAAATATGTGCTCCAAGCACATGGTCCTGTTTAAACCACAACTGACAACTGCCAAATGAATTGGAGAAGAAGACACCAACAGTTGTTGATTATAAAATCCCAATACCAAGTTTCTTGAGTGATTCGAGTAATTATATTGATTATAGGAAAATCCATAACAAAACAAGTGTATCATATAGCAGGAGAGAAAGCTTACTGCTAACGCTTAAACTTTGTTGTACGAAGCCTCACAAGATCACCTTACAGAGTGAGATGTCACTACTTAACCATTAATATCTAGAATTTAAACTTAAAATTCACTAGAATCTCCGAGTCAAATACTTTAGTGGAAACAACTCTCTCTTAATATTTTCCATAGTATTTATTTTAAACTCCAAATTGTCTAGCTAGGACTTTCCTCTCGACTGTCAGAAGTGCACGGGGCCGGAATTTTAGCATGTATGCTAGTTTTTTATACCTTCTATTAGTATTGGCTCAACTTTGGTGGCTCCAAGTATTTTAGTGGTGAGGGCCTCTATGAGATTGCCATGTATGCTTTAAGTGCCCATTGGAGTTTTTTTTTATCTCCGTCACTCTCATCCAAGGTGCATACTTTTGAAATATAATTGTTGCAATAGTGGCCAGCTTTTTAAGTGAAGACTATTTATAACCACCACTAATGTTAAGAAAGAGGAAGCGTTACAACATGCTCACTTGGCCAGCGTAGTTCTACACATTGTAAAACCACTATTTTAGGAAAAGAATAATTATCTTCTCTTGTAGACTGGCAAATAGTTTAATCTATTTCTAAGTTCTTTACTTAAAGTATGATACTTTTTTTTAAATTTATATCAGCATGCCAGATGTATTAATAAATATAACATTTCTGTAGTTAGCTAGATCGATGATATTCCATCTTGGCGATGCTCAACTGGGAGATATTTCAAAAGTAATATACATCAAAATAAACTAAGTGCATATTTCTACACGACCAACTTTGTAGGAATAAATAAAATAGAGTAATACTTGCCGCTTCTTTTAGATAAACCACACGGTAGCTCTTCTCAGGTCCTAAATAGTCCTCAAAAGAATGAAATGTTTCCAACAAATATAAGTAGATATCTTTCAGGTATTCTGGAAGCACATTTACTGCATCTTCATCCCACCTGCGTTTCACTATGTTAGAACCTAATGCTTATAGTAGAGAAATATTTAAGCCGCAATTATGTTTTTGGAAACTTCAGATTCAAATCAATGTGTGTTTCTACAAAAAAAATTAATATGGTTACGTCCATAATCAATAATGGCACTTTCCATTCACATCTGACACAGTAGATCCATGACGTAGTCCTTACTTTCACTCTAATGTTAGCATATGTATTGATAAACAGTTTCCCGTACTAGAATAGAATAATTTATGGACAGCCTTTTTTTATTTATTGTTTCCATTATGGACTTATTTATAGTTTCGTATAATATATGTCGGTGCTATAGTATAATTAGTGTGTGATCTACAACATTTATTACATACTTTACATCCTAGTGCAGATATTAGTACTTTTTTGCGAAGTGAAACCGTTGTTGTAATACATATAAGGCACATCAAATGTATTAACATTGCTAATACACCGCCCAAAAGAACCATGGACATCATGAGCATAGAAACAACGCAATGAATTCTTCTTAATGCAACACTTCACTTTGTTCTTTTTTTAGTTTGTATAAATTGTCACTAATATTTGTCCCTTGATGCTTAATTCCAATGTATAAATCGTTAGTAATATTTGTCACTTTGTTCTTTGATAAAAAAAGAGTCAAATTTCATGTATTGGAATTATTATAAAACCATTATATATTATAACTATTACAAAATCAACTCGAGAAGGGAAGGAGGGTTTGACCTATTAATTGCTTCTGCAAGTTGCATGCTGTCTTCAGTGCTGCTATATGTGTCAAATATGTCATCTATAATAGTCATGAAAGCGGTGACCTTTGTAGCTATTATTCGGGAATAAAAATATTCACGGTTGTAGCTAGTCCCATTTATCCAAAAATAAGTTTCTACAATTCTGTCTCTTACGAAACTCAAATTTGACTTGATTTTGATCTTATTCCACCACCTAGCATGTGCATAAAAATAAGTCAGTGAACATTTGTTTAATTGGAAAAAGTGAAGAGCACCCTAGATTAATTTCAAGATGAGAATTAATAATAAAACTTACAGTGTGACGTCTTTCAACTCCTCACAAAAATGAAGTTGCATAATATTAAAATTCAATTTCGCAAGCTCCAATATGGCTTCATTTCGTGTGGCCTTGTTTCTGTAACACGGTAGGTAGTTTCTTGCTTCTAATATCCCAACCCTTCTAAAAGGAGGTGTAAGAAGGGAAGAAGAAACTTCCCCTGCAAATGGTGATTCCAAATTTTCTAATGCCCCGAGGAGGTGTCTTCTCGTGAAAGAGACTGCCGTGTCAAATACATCCTCCCCCTTGATACTCAGATGTGCTGCATTATATAAGCTCAACAAACTATTTGTATCCGAGTGCACAAAACCTCCCTGTTTGTCTTCAAATTTATGGAATACATCTGCAAAGTTGATTGGTAATGGATATCAACAATTTCCATCTCATTACTAAAAGAGAAATCATTGCTATATAGGTTGCATCAGTCTATAAGGTCTTACCAGATGACACATCATATCTATTTTTTCGCAGAAGATAAAATCGAAGTGAAACCAAGTGTAGATTATTATCATCATAATCAGAATTCGAAACAACATCCAGTAGTTGTGCAATCTCATTCTCATAATGGTAGCCCAAACCAAGTCTCTCAATCGTGATTACAAGCTCTAGTATTTTGGGGATTTCATTGGCCTCCTTTATCACCGTTCTTACTTGCTCCAATAGCACTTCCATCCTTTCTCTCATGTGAGCTTGCTGCAAGAACATAAAGGTTATTATATATTTATTAACCATGTGGACCCTAATGGTTCGTGTGATTGCGACATATTAGCCATAATGCTTGTTCCACCATCTGCTATGAATACAAGATGACATTAGCATAGCTGATTAAGCAAAGAAGAGTAGAAGACCATCTATTCTAAGTTGGCTGATTCTTATGTTTAAGTCGATGGTCTTAACCATTTAATCTTATGTAATGAATTTTTTTTTATAGCTACACATTTTATATGTTATAGCAACTTTACTTCTAGAAATATGCAATGAAGCAAATGCATGGTTTTACAAATAAAAAACCACACAAATTTATATGTAATTCTACGTTTTATGATATGCTAGTTGGTAAATTTAGAAATACTAATTGCTCTCATAAAACTGATAAATAACAATCCCATAAGAAGAAGTCAAATACTAATTTTAATATAAATAATGGTGACATTAATGTATAAATAATATGGTGTACAAAAATATTATGGTAAAAATATTTTCACCATAAAATATTTCTATTTCACATAAAAGTAAATGTGACTCCTACAAAAGTAAATATGTTCCATTTAATTAAAAATGGTTTCCACCACATGAAAATGCTGCATAGCGTTAAAACAAATCATGAGTGTTTTCGGCATTTCTTAGGTGGAAACTGCTTGTGATAATTGATCATCACGGTAGTGCGGATTGTCACATTGGGAAAAAAAATCATAATATAGTGTCATGTTGTATGTGTACAATGGTGGCATAGTGTGATTGTCATGTTTCCACGAAAAGAGCGAAATCATGAGTTTGACTAAAGTATAACCCAATTAGTTATTTAAAATCGGGTTGACATGTGCATACATGCATGTATACATGCATGTGGTTGTCGCATTGGTTCAACACATTTATTTATTTGTTTTTTTTCTAAATAAGCACATGTCATGCAAAAATGTTTCCACGAAGGATGTCTGAATTGCCAAATGATTTTATTATCGACCAAGATTAATACTCCCTCTCTTTCAGTTTATAAGGTCTACGTGTATTTCTAGATCTTCAATTTGACCAACGAAATAAGAGAGTTATATGCTATTCATGATATACGTTTTATTACACATACCTTATATTAATGACATACGGGAGTTATATGCTATGATATACTCGTATTTCCCGTTTATATGGCTAATAAAATATACCATTAATTGCATATTTGAAAGAAGTTTCTAATGATTTAATTTTTATGAAATATACTTCATATTTTGTTAGTCAAATTGATGATCCAGAAATACGTACATGCCATATAAAGCGGAAGGGGCATATAGCTACTGACATGTGCTTTAGGTCCCTGCTTCCTCTAGAGGTTATGATCAGTCCTACAAGCAAAGCCAGGGACATGACTAGTGCTGTTCTTGCTTTAAATATTATCTCTGTAGAATTTATTCACCACGCCTATTATATAGAGTGTGAGTGTGACAAACGGGTATTTGCAGGTGGGTCTTCCAGGAAATACTGCACAAGATTTGAAGCATCATACCAATTTCAGGCTGCACGCAAGACGTGATGCTTCTACCTAAATATAGCTAGTGTGTGACATTTTCTTATCTGAACTTCTATGCCGTGCTTCTAATTCCACCAGTTTGCTGCACGATTATTACGTCAGGTTTCATTACGAGGCTTGGAGTATCACAGAAAGGTACTTCCTCTGTAAACTAATATAAGATGTTTTATATCACTACTTTGGTGACCTAAAACGTCTTATATTTGTTTACAGAGGGAGTATCACTGAAGGGTACTGCAGTCTAATTTTATTTCCTCGTTTATCTTTCTTTAAAATTATGTGCTGATTGTCTGGTTTCCACATCATTTGTAGAACCACTTTATAGACTAACACCAGACGGTGCTTCATGAAGTTCTGGAGAAGTGGAGCTTGGATATTATGCAGAAACTTCTACCTCGACATGTTGAGATTATATAGAAACAATAGAGGGGGTGGGGGGTATCAAACGTATAGAGAATATTATACACTTAGTTGGGGCCGAACGGAGGAAGAAGAACGAGGGGACACTGGATTTTTTCAGGCGACGAACGCCATGCCGCACGAACGGCGCCTCGGCCGCACGAACGGCCTCACTTTTCTTTAGACTGGGCACATACCCCGGCTCGGCAACACACCGCGGCGCCACAATGGACTGGATTACATGGCTTAAATAGCCAGACTCACCGGCCACTCTGCAGCCTGAACGCACACCTAGCTAACTACCCTGGAGTCTAACAAACTCTATCCATGCACACACACGGACGCCCACCTCCTAGAATAGCTCCTATGGATGACTCGGCCAGCGCAACTAACTCCAACCATGCATGGAGCCAACTAGCTAACTACATGCACGCCACACGCTGCTGCTTGACTCCGGCCGCATGCACGCCGCGCACGCACGCAGTCACACTGGGCTCACTCACCACGGCCACGGACGCGGCCACGCACCGGCGTCCGGACTCGACCAACACGCGCACACGCTGATCACCACCGTGGCGTGGCTTATTCCTAACATTCTCCCCCTAAGCCACGACCTGCCTTGCCGTCGCCGGAGTTGCTGCAGCTCCGTCGTTGTCGTCGCCATGGCCGCCGCTACGGCCTCCACCACGCTTGACGCAGCTTCCACCCTCTTCCTCGGCGACACACGCCGAGCTCCTTCTCCGCCGGCGACACACGCCTGACGTTCTGGCGACATACGCCGTCTTCCTCGTCTCCGGTCGCGGCGACATACGCCATCTCCTCCGGCTCCGGCAACACATGCCATTGACAGCCGCAGCGCCGCGCATCTCCTCAGGCCGACACACAGCCCGGAGCTTCATCGCGCAGCTGCCGGCGAACGCCGCCACCGCCGGCACGCCTCCGGCAAGGGGAACGACGCCCAAGACAACCAAGCTCATGATACCAATTGTTGGGGCCGAACGGAGGAAGAAGAAGGAGGAGACACTGGATTTTTTCAGGCGACGAACGCCATGCCGCACGAACGGTGCCACGCCGACGAACGGTGCCTCGGCCGCAGACTGGGCACATACCCCGGCTCGGCAACACACCGCGGCGCCACAATGGGCTGGATTACATGGCTTAAGTAGCCAGACTCATCGGGCCACTCCGCAGCCTGAACGCACACCTAGCTAACTACCCTGGAGTCTAACAAACTCTATCCATGCACACACACGGACGCCCACCTCCTAGAATAGCTCCTATGGATGACTCGGCCAGCGCAACTAACTCCAACCATGCATGGAGCCAACTAACTAACTACATGCACGCCACACGCTGCTGCTTGACTCCGGCCGCGCGCACGCCGCGCACGCACGCACTCACACTGGGCTCACTCGCCACGGCCACGGACGCGGCCACGCACCGGCGTCCGGACTCGACCAACACGCGCACACGCTGATCACCACTGTGGCGTGGCTTATTCCTAACAATTAGTTCACTTGTCTTCAACGTTGATTTGAAAAGAGCTGATGAATAGCATCATCTCGAAATATGGAACGGCAGATATTTCACTCTTTACACAGAAGCTTAAAGATATGAGGATCAACGTTGGAAGTACAGGTACGAGTATTAACCTGCGCCGAAGACTCTGGCTTGTATGTAAGGAAGTAATCACCCCAAAGAGTCGGGTGAAAAGTTGTCCTCGTCTCTTGGCCGGAGCAGTCTGCCTGAATTGCTGCCATTGAACTGTTTTGTTGGAGCACAGGACATGTGTACTTGAAGTACGGAGCTGCTGGTATATATAGAGATACTACTCAAGCCAATTTATACTCTTGTCCTTCTGTTGGTAAAAAGGAACAAAAACAATCCATTTTGTTTGCAAGTTGTCAAATCTTGCAAATGGAAAAAATGAGTATGAACTACAGAAGAACCGGCTAAGTGCATGTAATCCAATTTTTTTTTCTTGCACGGAATGCAATCCAAGTACCGAGAGCATCTACAGCCGGGCACCTCAAACCGTCTCCAAATGACCGGGCGGACCGACCAGTCACTGACCGGTCAAAAAAAAAAACGACCCAGCCGGGCGCCTCAAACCTTCCTCAAACGCTCGGGCTATCCGGCACCCCTCATATCCAGCCCAAATCTAGGGCGGATATGGGGCGGCCCGGGCGCGTCCGCCACGTCAGCCTGGCGAAGCCTGGCCCGCCCTGGCCCACCCTTGCCCCACAAATATCAGCATCCGGAAAACCCTAGACCGAAGTCAATCCGTCAGTCCACCCCACTCCATTCTCCGTCCACTCCACTCCCGATCCCCTCCGATCCTAATCGATGGCCGACGACGGTAGCAGCACTGGCTCCGGTGGCGAATCAGGCGACTCCGACAACTGGTCGAACCTGCTGCGGGATGCGGAGCCCGACGATGTGGAGGAGGTCGCCCTCCGCATCGCGTTGAGGCGTTCGCGGCTCGACCAAGGTGGCAGTGGTAGCTCTGGCTCCGCAGCACCCGTCGATAATCGACACAGCGCCGGCGACGTTGCCGGCCCGTCATTCAGGTCCGGCCGCTCCGTGCTCGCGCCCCGTGCAGGTACGCCGCCCACCTCCACCTACGCGGGTTCAATCTCGTCCGGAAGTGGTACCCGGGCACCGCTGGGTCTTCGTGCCCGCGCCGGCGCCGGCGCACACGAGGACGCCCGAATCGGTGGCATGGGCAGCCCGTCATGAGCGGCAGCGGACGACCGCGGGGGAGGCGCTGTCCGCGTGCCTGGCACGTGCGAGCGTGCCGGTGGATCCCGAGGCCGCACTCCTCGCGTCGTTCCTCCACCGGTCTCTTACGACGGCGGAGACGGATGCGCACCGCCTCCACCGAAGGAATACCAAGGTGCTCCGGCTCGCCATCGAGCTCTCGGAGCGCGAGGCAAACAAGGAGGCGGCGGCCAAGGCGAAGGCGGCCCGCCATGCCAAGGAGCAGGACCGCCTGCTCCGGAGGCTGACAGGCCAAACTTGCTTCGACGACTCCGACCTGACGGACGGCTCCACCTCCAGCTCCGACGATGACGCACCGCCGCACGCCGACGCGTACATGGAGGAGGGGCACAACGGTGCTGGCGACCGCAACGGGAAGGGGCCGGCGAGGAAATGGTGAATTCCTCCGCCCTTCCCTGTTTTATCTATGTTTTCTTTATGTTTTAAGTAGTTTGTAGTATGAATTTGCACTGTCCGCCGATGAAACTATGATATTTTGTCCGGTGATGAGCTATGATCCGGTTTACTTTACGTAGCATTGCATGTGTTGCATGAGTTTGGGGTTTTGGATATGAGGGACGCGGCTGTGGGAGCAAAAATATGAGGCGTGCCCGCAGAAGCGCCTGGGCGCGTCCGCGGGTGTTTGAGGGGCCAGATTAGCTGTCCGTGGTTGTAGATGCTCTGACAAGTTATAGCCATACGTACTAGCGCCACATGTTTTCAATAAAGGCGCTTTTATTAACTCAAAATGTAGCATCAAGCGGATACAAAGCATAATGAGCAACACCCGGCCTCTTCATAGCTAATATGCACACAACCATAAACGAATCGTCTAACAAAGTATATATAAAAAAGAATGGCAAGTTCACAACAGTAAAGCCATATGAGTCCGAAACTATGCCAATGTCAACGGAGGAGGTGGACCGATCCGGAGATTATGCTGTCATCCATGTTGGGTAAAAACCTCCCTGACCACCCGCTCCAACCACATGCACAGCATCCTGAACAGTGATTGGTATTCCGTTCAGTGTAGCATAGACCACATACGAAGTCAGTGCGTACAACGGTAAATAATCTGCATAGGAGAAGAGTTTTTGCCATTAAAAACACAGTCATTTCTACATAACCAAAGCAACCATAGTAAGGCAGACGCTCCCACCCGTATTAGTGTACTAAACGTATTTGGTATTCCGTCAAGTCAGTAACCATATATATTGGCAATACTTGTGGACTAGCGGCACATGTTGTAGCCATACGCTAGTAATCCAAGTACGTAACCAATTATTGCCATACATACTAGCGCCACTTGTTGTAGCCATACGTACTGGCCCCACTTATGTCCTCTTTTTTAGCCATACGATACATTTGTAGATATCTTCATCTCGAACAAGTCATGAAGTTCGAAGAAAGCCGCCTGATGGGATGCCTCGCATGCATTTTTAGTTTTTTACAGTAGCCGGATCATAACAGCTTACCCCGTCCATTTAGTCACCACAGACCTCTACGGTACGTCTACTTGTTCAATACTATATATTTTTGTTCCAGCAAGAAGAAGGGAGTGCCGTTTTGGCTCTGGGGAGCATATGCTCTCGGATGAACAGCAAACTCAAAATAAATAATAAATAAAATTTAAAAATTCTGATTTTTTTTGTAGATGCTCATGTTAATGTAACAAACGTGCTTGACAATTTTGATGCGAAACGGGATAGTAGTGCTTTGTCAATGAAAAAAACAAAATTAAGTGTAACATTTGTCGTTCGACTTTTTTTTTACATGTCAAAATGTTTAAGTTTTTCCCTTAAAAATTTACAGGTAGCATTTTGGTGTGACAATGAACAGATCTAATTTTTTTCAATTTTTTTTGACATTTGCAAAATACATTTTAGGCATGCAGGAGCATATGCTATTTATTTTTGGCTTAATTTGGTCAAGCGGTCTTTCGAAGTACTAACCAGTTATAGCCATATGTACCAGAATAGCGACTTGTTTGTAGCCATACATTAGTACTAGCCACATGTATGTCCACTTGCTTAGCAATATGTACATTTTGTAAAATTCTTTCTAGAATAATTCATAAATTTTCAAGAATGCCGCCTGGTGGAATGGCTCATATATTTCATTTTAAATAGAAGGATCGCAATCGGAAATCTAATTCGGCTCTTGGGAGCATATGCTCTTGCTCGGCAAAAATGTTTTTTGTAAATGTCAAAAAAAATAAAATATATATATGTTCATTGTCACACCCAAATGCTACATGAAATTTTTAGGGGGGGGGGGGGAGCTTAAGCAGTTTCACATGTGCAAAAAAACAAAAAAAACAAGTCGAACGACAAATGTTACCTCCAAATGTTACACTTCATTTAGTTTTTCACTTTCGCATGAAAATTGTCAAGCACGCTTGTTACACTAACATAAACATCTACAATAAAAATCAAAATTTAAAATTTTAATTACTATTTATTTTGAATTTACTGTTCATTCAGGAGCAAATGCTCCCCAGAGCCAAAACATCCATCCTGATCACAATAACTTACTCCATTAAGTAATTAGCCGCCATAGACATATATATCATTACACCTACTTCTTCAATGCTAATATATTTTTGGCTTGATTCAGTCAAACAGTTTTTCCAAGTACTAACAAGTTATAGCAATACGTACTAACGCAGAGTTGTTGTAGCCATACGTACTAGCCCCACGTATATCCACTTGCTTAGTCATACGTACATTTGTATCAGTTTTTGTTGAATAAATCATGAAATTTCAAGAAAGCCGCCTGGTGGAACGCCTTGCATATTCTTTTACAGTAAATGTATCGTAACCAGTGAACAACACCGAGGCCTTGAGATCTCTCCCCCCCAAAAGATTAGCATGTTAGGAGGGGACACACCACCCTTATAAGTCGTGTTCTGTCTCCTCTCACAACCAATGTGGGACTAAACCCAACAATCTTCCCCTCACACATTGGTCACTATGGGCCCGCTAACACCAGCGTTTCCAACCCAACAACCATGACCGACCACACAGGTGCCCGGAATAAATCTCGGCGGACTGACGAAACCAAGTTGCCTCCCTCTTCAAGAAAGAACTTAGGGTTCCTCCGCCTCTCGCCGGCGTCGCCATCGGTCCGCCTAGTCTCCGGTGGCCCTAGGGCCATGGAGGCGCGGTGGACCACGGACCTTGCCGACGGGAGGGATCTTGCTCCGTTTCTTGATGTTTTTGTGAGTTTCTTTAGGGTTTGTGTCCTACACAGGAAGACGAGGCGGTGGCGGCTCCATGAAGATGGAATAAGGTTCTCCCCGCCTGGCCCCCGTTCTGGTGATGTGTCTAGCGTCATTGGAAGGAGTGTGGAGGTGTCTCTCCGGCGGATCTCGCGGGATTCGGTCGGTCCTGGTCGTTCGTGTCTACAGATTGGATCCTTTCAATCTATACTTCTCTTCATCGGCGATGGTTGCTGTTCTGGTGCGCTGGTCCTGTGGGGTCTTAGCACGACGACTTCCCGACTGTCTAGTAAAACAAGTTTGCCCCGGCTCCGATGAGGGAGGGGTGACGGCGGCGGCGCACCTTCGGCTCGCTCCAGTCCTTGTAGTCGTCGCTAGGTGGTCTATGGATATGGATGTAATTTTTATTATTTCCTTGTTCTTTGTACTGCCATGACATGATGAATAGATAGGAAGTTTTCTCACAAAAAAAAGTATGTCATGACGTCTTAAGTATTACAAGAATGTTTGGATGTTTAATTGTGCACATGAAAACTATAGAATTCTTCACAACTAGTTGGAGTGGATGGAAATTGTCCTATGCAATCTAGTGCAAATGAATCCCAAGAAAAAAAATTCCTATGGATTGTAATCCTACGAATCAAACAACTCATGTAGGAAAAATTCGCCAGGATCAGAATCCTCCAAAATTACTTTTACAATCCTTTGAATCAAAGCAGCTCACGCGTTTATTAAGATTGATGATCCTCCTATGTTTTTACCATCAAACTTGGTAGAGGATGTAACTGTGAGTTTTTCATGTAATCACGTGGAATGGAAGTGACGTTCATCTTGGATTCTTCACATTTTTATGGATGCTCAAGTTTGCAAAATAATATGCTGTTTTGGCATGTAGTGTACTGAAGAAGCTCAAAAGATTAATGCTTTGTACCAGCCGTACGTATCATCAATCATATCAAAAGAGAGCTGCGCAATCTAATGAGCTAAGCGACAATGGCTGCTAAGGGCATCTCTACCAATTATGGTACTGACGCTGGTATAGAAGATTTGGTGGCGGCTAAGCGTTCAAGTTTTATATACCAAGGCAGTAAGTGGAGAAAATCCTATGAAGTTAGAGAAGCAGCCACCTACAAGATTAAGTCTACCCAATAGATAAAGGAAGAATTAACAACAGGGTGTTTGATCTTGACTTCACGTGAAGGCATCCAATAGATCAAAAATAATAATTATCGCATTGCAGCACCCATCCAGTGACCCTTTAATCATGGTGAACGGGAATCCTGCTTGTACTGTCTTTTTATCTCTTAGATTAGTGGTTGTAGAGAGTGATGCCAATCGATCGACGTGTCAACTCTCTAGTTGGTGATCTAATACTCTTTCTATCGCTTGGAAGCCTTGTTTCAACTATTCTGATTGGACTGGTAAAATGAAATTAGTGGTATTGAATTGTTATGACTAAAAATATAAAATACTCCAAAGGAAATGTTTCAATACTTCCTTACTAACATATGCATGTATTATTGATGGTCAAAGGTGTACGGACATCATACACCAATGCAATTTTTTTTTTTTTGCGAAAAGGCCAAAGGCCATATATTAAGTAGCATAAACCCTTGCAAGAAACACCCTTACAGAAATTGAAAAATACATTCAAATCCTTGAGGGTGTCGAAGTCTTCTTCCTCATGCATCCACCGGCGACACCCGTCATGAGCAAAGCTCGTTGCCGCCTCTGGGCCCCTGACTCAGTGAAGCAAACTTGTTTAAACCCATGAGCTTGTAAAAGCAGCGGTCGAGAAGTCGTCGACGTAGACCAGAAGATTTTTCTGATAAAGTGTATCTATTTTAGAAAACTAAATAAGTGACTGTGTGTTGCAACGGGGGCATATATACGTTAGCTTGTGATTTACTTACCCATATTAGTGTAATTGTGTAAAAAAAATGTGTTTTATTTGATAACGTATTATTGACTTAACAAAGAAAACATAATTTTATTGGGTAACTCAATAAGAGGTGGGGCATTTGTGAGGGAGGGGGAATATACAGAAGTTCGGAGGAAGGAGGAGCGGACAACAAGACCCCTCCCCCCCCCCCCCCCCCCCCCCCCCTCCCCCGGGCGATCGTAGCACATTCAGAAGATTGCAGTGTAGAGCATCTTTGCAGCAGGGAAAGGTGTCACATGTGTTGACAAGTAGAGCAACGACAAAAAGATACAACAACCATGATGCTCTTCTTCATAAAAAAGGGATCCACCCTAGGTATGGGAATTCAGTTCATTTTCTTTCTTCTTCTTTTTTCAAATACATGCGGTTTTCCAGGAATCACAACCAAAGTCACGTTTGTAATTTCTGAAATGATGACTTGGTTAGCTGGTAATCGTTTTCAGTTTCACCAAATTCACCCAAAGAAAAATAAGCAGAAGAGTCAGACTGCACAGAGACAAAATGAGCAAGGCCATAGAAGAACCAGGTATTTTCCTCTGAAGTTAGAGAAGAAGCCACCCACAAGAGCCATTTGGATGCACTGGATCATTGCAAGTTATCTCCTGGCAGCATTTTGGTACATAATAAGTTTTAGAATTAATTGCACTTTTTACATAAATCGAGGTGGGCCATACAATCGCATGGACAGTCCGGCCGTTGTCTGGTTCGGGAATCACCCAGAGCCAAGCCAGCGACTAGGACCTAGGCAATCTGGCGAGATTTGGCCCGAACAGTACGACTGACTGTTTTTCGGCCAATTGAATGCCTTTGACTTACGTTTTCTTGTGGCTTTTTGGCTTTGGACTCAAATGAGGATATGCAAGGAACAATTTGGTGGTGACTTGATCAACTCCTTCGTTTCCCTTGATCCACTTTTAATAGTGCAGGATCCTTATAACTCAATAACAAAAAGAAAAAGCGATGTTTTAACTTCGTTGTTGCACATGTATTGAGTCTAGTCATTTTGGAGGTAGACGATCGTCAGCATAATACTGCATATGGATTAAAACATGAGTATTCACTTAACGCACATATTAGTCCGTATAATTGTGTGTCATCAGTCAGTGCCAAAACATCATTGCGGGCTTAGATGCATTTTCAGCCGCCTCTTCGTCCCCTTCTTCCCTACCATAACTCGGCATCGGACGGCCCATCCTCTATTGAGTGTCACCACGCCATCCACCATCACCACACCGCAGCCCTCTCAAGCTCGCCGGGCGTCACCAGTCCCCACGACACTGTTGTCTTTCCCCCTCGCCATGGCCGCCGAGCCGTCGTTCCCTCCTCTCTACGGACGCCATCCTCGCGTCGTTCCCTCCCGGTCGATGCACGGTCGTACATGTGGCCGTCGTTGCATGTGCGCGTGTGGTGGTCATCGTCAGGTGTCCCCTTCAAAAAAGTTGTCGGACAGACTGTTAAAGGTCGTGTATGCATTTTGGCACAGAAGCCGGAAACAAAAAATTCTTTTGCTACTGGAGAAAAATGGCTCAGAAGAAGGATATGGAGAGGCTTTATTTGTACTTGGATACGTATTAGCATGGTATACAAATTTTTATTGAGGGACTCTTGATTCTCAGAAATTTTAAAACGAGAGAACATGGAAAACATAGGAATAGAATGTCATGACGTCTTAAATACTTCAAGAATATTTGGATGTTTAATTTTGCACATGAAAACTATAGAATTCTTCACAAGAGGTTGGAGTCGGAAACTTTCCTATGCAACAAATGAATCTTAAGGAAAAAAATCCTATGGATTGTAATCCTACGAATCAAACAACTCATGTAGGAAAAATTCCCGAGGATCAGAATCCTCCACTCTTATAATCCTCCACTCATGGCCCAGGAGGCCTGATGTTAGGCCGGCTCCAGAAGGCAGCCCAAGGGGCCCGGCTTGGAGCGAGAAGACCATCTTGGCGTGCAAGCCAAGATGCCCTCGGCGCGAGGTCGGTTAGGCACCATGTAAACCCTAGCCCCCGTCCCCTATATAAGGCGAGGCTAGGGGTAGCCATTCCCATCTATTCGATAGAGCATACTCTTGGTAGTCACAGTCTCCATCATCTTGAAACCCCCTCGCATGAGGTGCTCCCACATCAATACAAAACAAAGCATGACATAGGGTATTACCTCACCATGAGGGCCCGAACCCGGGTAACCCCCTTGTGCGAACTCCCTTCTGGCACTTCCGGCCACGTTTGCCACTCTACCGAGGGTACTGGTGGTTTCCCATACCGTCGGCCTCAGATTACTATTTTTTTCCCTCAAGGACCAGGGATGGGCGCCAATGACAAGGAACCATAGATGCTGGGATGTAGTACTGATTAGGATCCATCTTTGGGATGTACATAGGAAAAATTGTGATTCTACTGCCATACAGCTACACCTTCTATCATCACCATTCATTTTTGCATCAAAATTCATGCGGGAAAATTCTCTTTCTTGTTTCTCCCAAATAAAAGAACATTTCAACTCGAAACTTTACAGATCAACATCACACAAGTACTACCATGTGTAGAAATGTTTTTGGATTTTTTGTCTCAACAGAAATATTTGAAAATGATGCAACTTATTCAAAATTTGTAATTTGACAAATTTATGTTTCATAAAAAAAGTCAAAAACATTTTACGCACATAGTGGCACTTGTGTGTAGTTGACCTGCAAAGTTTCAAGGTCTTGTTTGGAGGAAACAAAAAAGAGAAATATCTATATAAAGATAACACGGATCTTGTTGCAAACTGGATGGCCTAAATAGAAGGTGTAGCTACATGGAAGTATGGAAATCCACAGTCACTACGTACATAATACCTTCTCTGTAGTTTCCTGTTATTTTGGTACAACAGTTGAGTCCTCGGCTGTGTCTCCAGCATGGTGTGTGTGTGCTGGAGGTGGGGAGTTGTGTTGCTGGACTGTAATCCTGGAGACTTTGCTTTGGTTGCATTCAAAAAAGAAAAAAGGCCGTTCAAGAAGATCTTTCTGTTTAAGCAAGATCTGCAAACTTTGTTAACAACCCAACCACATAAGGACCGTACCAAAAACTATTGAGTTCTGTGTAAAATTGACATAGTGAAATTCCACTGGCCATTTCATTTACTTTAGCTAGCTAGAAGTATGAGCTATGACCGGACTGTAACAGAACACGATCCACATCTTGAGGCACTCTCACATGTCATAGGCGAATCTCTCTTGATCCAGATTCTCGAAACCAATGAGACTCCATGCTTTGGTTGACGTGTGGCCGGCCGGGCTAAATTAATTTGTTGGGACTCCCAAGTCGTCTCTCAGGTCTTGGCTAATTAATTATCTGTTTGTTGTTTAACAATGTCCAAATGAGCTGTTTCATGGCTTACCAGGGGACAGATTATGTAAGGTCCCAATTATATTCCTGACGGGGGACAGATGCATGCATGCGTTAGCAGCCGAAGGAATCAGGTTTAAGATCAGCCATGTTTAGTCCCCGTTAGCTGTTAGCAGCCGGATGAATTATTAGATACTCCAGACCACAGATTCTAATTTATCTTCTACTTTCTTGGTCCTGGTGGCCCTTCTCATATTTTGGATAAAATTAATATATTTGACTAGTAAAATACATGTTATATGCCACAAAAATATATTGTTATTAGGTTCGTATTTGAAAGAAGTTACTAATGGCATATTTTAATGACATATAACTTATATTTTAGTAGTTACATTTATAGTCAGAATTTGACCCAAAATAGAGACGGACTAATAAACCGGGATAAAGGAAGTACGAAGCATTGCAGGTTTATCGCTATGTGGCAAGCCCAGTAGAGTTTAAGATCATATCGTCATTGTGAAGATACACGCATGCATGAATGTCTCTCATTGCACTATTAATTAATTGGGAAGAATAGGTTTGTGCCACTATCTAGATCTAATATTCGAAGCTGCCATAAAAAATAAATTAATTGAAACTGTGCCACTAATGCTTACGAAGAAATTAGCCACAAGCCCCTGTGTGTGGTCTTTGCGACTTGCCATCAGGTCAGCCTCTCATTGTCGTGTCCTTTGCCCCGTTTCTTCATCTATGGGACCCACCCCTTTGCCATGTCATCGGCAACGAGTAGGAGACTCGATTGACCCTTTGCTCCCACTAGTCGGGGTGGGGCCAAAGAAATACCTTAATGATCTTCTTCACTGAATGCTAGACACCCACAATCTGATGGCCAAACGGAGCGGGTGAACCAGTGTTTAGAGGGATATCTCCGCTGTTTTGTCCACTCATGTCAAAGCAAATGGGCTCAGTGGTTGCATCTTGCTGAGTATTGGTATAATACAGCATATCATTCTGCCCTTGGCAAAACACCATTTCAAGTGGTGTACGGCCATCCTCCCCACTACTTTGGAATTCAGGGAGTGGAACATTGTGCTGTGCCCAGTCTAAAGGAATGGCTTCAGGAACGTGAAACCATGGTTCAACTTCTACAACATCATCTCCAGCGTGTCAAAAAACGGCATGAAAGCTCAGGCTGACAAGAAGAGAACAGAACGAGTGTTTGAAGTAAATCAATGGGTGTATTTGAAGCTGCAGTCGTATGTGCAATCTTCTCTGGTACCGTGAGCAAATCGCAAACTCTCCTTCAAATATTATGGTCCATATCAAGTACAACATAAGGTAGGAGAAGTAGCTTATCGCCTGAAACTACCTGCAAGCAGTATGATCCATCCGGTTTTTCATGTTTCTCTGCTTAAAGCAATGGTGCCCAAGGATCAGCCTGTGCTGCAATCACTACCCGATGAGCCTCCTGCTATCCTAGTTCCAGAAAAAGTTTTTAGCAGACGTCGGCGTCACAGAGGAGCGTACAAGATGCAGCAGGTCTTGGTGGTTTGGTCAGGTATGTCTGATGATATGGCTACTTGGGATGGCTTGCAGGAATTACAACGATGCTTCCCTGACGCCCCGGTTTGGGGACAAGCCGGAACTGAAGAAGAGGGGAATGTCACAGTGCCACCTACCACGTCCAGCCTGGAGTTGAAGAAGTCGCACAAGAGGCAGAAGGCTGAGCTGCGAGCCCAGCAACGAAGGAGATCACAGCGAGCCATCCAGCCGTCAACTCGCTACAAGTTGGTAGATTGGACAGCCTAGAGAGATTTGGCGTGACCGTGTAGCCTCCGGGCCTCCCTTACTTAGCAGAGAGGCGTGTGTGGTGTGGGTTGCTTTTGGCCAGACTGAAATGAATGACTCTGAACCTGTATCCTTCCTTCGTCTACTCTCTCTCTAATCTGAATCCCAAATCCCAGATTTGCTGTCTCTCCTCTCCCAAATACTTCTGCTCCTGTACCTTGCAGCTGTCTCTCCTCTCCCAAATACTTCTGCTCCTGTATTCTGGTATCAGATTCTTGGGATCGATCCTCCTCCTCATCCACTCATATTCCCTCAATCTGAATCCTAAAATCCCATGGTAACAAGGTGCCGTTCACTCTGTGATTCGGCCCAAAGCTTCCGCAAGGAACACCTCTTACTCGGTTGATTTGGATTTGGGGCGAGTGCGTCCAATCTGGCGGATCGGATCCAAACTCGCTGGACCTGAGTTCTCATCAGTACACGGGTCTAGACAGACCTGAGTTCCCAATTTCCCGGGGGCAACCTGGTGTGGTCACCACGGTTACGCCTCCGGCCAAGGGTATGCCCTACGGCCTAAATTCTGCCTTCTCTCCCAACTGTGTTCATGAATTTGCTTCTCCTTATTCGGGGTCCTGTAGTTCTCATCAGTACACGGGTCTAGACAGACCTGAGTTCCCAATTTTCGATGGAGACAACCCCAAGTGGTGGAAGAAGTGTTGCGAAAAATATTTCCAGCTGTGTCAAACTCCACAAGCTTCCTGGAAAGATTATGCGACCATGTATTTTACTGGTCAGGCTAAGATATGGTTACCCTCTGTAGAGTTCAAAATAGATAAAATGGAGTGGGAAGAGTTCTGTGAATTTGTGTGTCATACGTTTGGGAAATTGCAGTTTCAAGCTTTGATAGGGCGACTGACTCATGTCAGACAAGCCGGAAGTGTCCAAGAGTACATTGAAAATTTCCACACTTTGATGCACCAAATATTAGCTCACACTCCTCACTTATACCCAGAGATTTTCACCACCACTTTCTTAGATGGGTTAAAACCAACGAAAAAAATAGCGCGCTACAAAATATAGCGAGGCCCTTCTCGAAATGCTACACAAGTTATAGCGCGCTAATAGCGTGCTATATTTCAATATAGCGTTTGCAAAAAAATCCAAATATATCTAGAAATAAAGTATTTAAGCAACTAATTTTTCCTAGGAGCAAGCAATATATGCATAAGGGCCAAATCCAGGACATAAAAATAATAAGTCTCAAACAGGGGATCTCTTTCTATGGATATACACTAGCTACACAGGGGATCTCCTTCAGTATAGTGCAGAGTACAGCACTACGTACACTAATTAGTCAAAATCGTAAACCATATTGAGGAAGCTTGATTACCTAGTGGCTGACTTGCCGCTGGTATGGCTGACATCGCCCTTGCCGGTGCTAGGATGGAGTCGAGCTTGAGGACGACTGTTGACACACGAACGCGTCACGCGTGTACCCTCGACGCCGGGGGTGATGCACCGCAGCTCACGTCGAAGGAGACCCGGCCGGAAGCGCGGTACGCAAGCAATCCGGCGGGCGCTTTTGAAGACCCGAAACCCCACACGCCCGGGAGGGACCCCGTCAGGGCGCGCGGCGGCTATGGGCTGCCCTAGGTCGACCTGATCGCCCCTAGGGCCTCGTGGTTCGCTGCCCTCCAAAGCGAAGAACGAACGAAGAACGAGAAGAAGATACAAGGGAGAGGGATAAAAAGTAGATGAACACGAAAAAGTAGTAGATTGATTTGTTCGATTGTGTGTTGTTCAATCGGCCGTCACCCCTTAGGTATATAAGAGGCGGCTGGACTTCCCGTGCAAGGAAAAGTCTTGAATTCACGTCCAAAACCTAGTTTGAGTCCAACTAGGAACCGAACTTTCCAAAACTGTTCGGTTTAAAAGCTGGCTGCACCTTGCGGGTCACTTTTGAGGTAGCAAACGACCTCGGATGGAAACGAGCCCAAAAGCAATTTTGACCGTTTCGACGAGACGAACAACTTTCATGTTGAACGTTTTTTGATCAGAGGCCATCTTGAGGGGGTTTTGGGCTGTTTTCCGAAGTCTGCAGCAGAGAAATTCATAACCCGGATGATTGCCCCCGGAGTGTCCGGCCTCTTCATCAGAGAAATTCAGAACCCGGAGTATTGCCCCCGGAGTGTCCGGACATCTACTGTAGCAGTGTCTTGTAACGGCTGTAACTTTTGCATACGATCTCGGATTGAGACGATTTTTATATCAAAATCGACCGATTCGACGAGACGAAGACAATCCGTGTAGACCATTTTCTCATATGAGGTTGTCTTGGGGGCTTAATCAGCCGAATAGTGTTCTGGATACAAAATCTCAGTACTTCGAACACAACTTCGGCCTTAGAGATGAGATCGGATGGCTATGGCCCAAATATCAAAGTTTCTCCTTTCGACGACATGGAACTTTCTCACTTTGAGCACTTTTCCATTTGAGGCCTTCTTAATTATGTTTTTGACCATGCCAAAATCTGGTGTCAACACATGCCCCCCTGTTTTTCGGCAAAACTTGTGTGCCGAAAAATAACTTGCACAATGCTTTTATAAGGACGATGTCAACACTCCATCGGCCATTTATGTTCTTAGGGCGATAATCATGTATCGGCCATATTTGTTCTTAGGGCGATAATCATATATCGGCCATATTTGTTCTTAGGGCGATAATCATATATCGGCCATTGCCTATTTAGGCTTCTTGCCACACAGTTGGGTAATACTTCTTCAAATATTTGCCATTGAGAGCTCGAGGTAGCAATGTTCCTTGCATGGATTCCACCAAGTATGAATTTCCGGGAACTATTCTTGCAATCTTGAAAGGACCTTCCCAGCTTGGAGACCACTTCCCGAACTTTTTATCCTTTGAACCGATAGGTAGAATCACTTTCCACACAAGATCACCAATCTGAAAATTCTTCAACTTGACCTTTTTATTGTAAGCTCTTGCTACTCTCAACTTGTCCCTCTCTATGGCCTTTAATGCAGCCAGGCGTTTATCGGCAACCTCATCAATGTTGTCCATCATCAAGTTATAAAAATCCACCGCCGATAAATCACTTTGTTTGGCTATTCTCAAAGCATTCAAATTCACCTCCACCGGTAAAACGGCCTCTTGACCAAATACAAGCTCATATGGAGTTACCTTTGTCGCACCATGCCTTGAGATTCTATGTGCCCACAATGCCTCGGACAATAATTCATGCCATCTCCTTGGATTATCTTCAATCTTCTTCTTGACGAGCTTGATCAAAATTTTATTGCTAGACTCAGCTTGTCCATTGGCTTGAGCATAATACGGAGAGGAATTGAGCAATCTTATCTTATATGATTCGGCAAATTCTCTAACTTGATGTGACATGAAAGATGAACCTTGATCCGTAGTTAATGTTTGCGGAATACCGAATCTATGAATAATGTGCTCATTTATGAATTGAATTACCTCCGTATGCGTCATATTCTTGAGAGGTACCGCTTCAGACCACTTAGTGAAATAATCAGTTGCCACCAACACGAACCGATGCCCCTTTGAAGAAGAAGGATGAATCTCTCCAATGAAGTCTAATCCCCAACCTCTAAAGGGCCACGGCTTGATAATAGGATGTAACATAGCAGCAGGAGCTAACTGAATATCACCAAACTTTTGACAAGCTTCACATCCTTTATAATACCTGAAGCAATCATTGATCATCGTCGGCCAATAAAATCCAGCACGTCGTAATAACCACTTCATCTTGGGAGCCGGCTGATGAGTGCCACAAATTCCTTCATGAACCTCTCCCATAGCAATTCTTGCTTGGTCTTCGTCCAGACACTTCAAAAGAACATCTTCAACTGTTCGGCGATAAAGACCACCGTCTCTCATAGTATATTTGAAAGCCATGTGCCGAACAGCCCTGTCTACCCTTTCACTCGGATTGCACAAGTAATCAATAATGGGCTTCCTCCAGTCATGATTTTCTCCTGCACTAGATTTATTGTTAGTGGCCGAATCAGTGGGCTCTGGTTCGGTCTCTCCTATGTTAGCAAGACAGGACATCGGCTTTTGAGAGATATGAAACATGCCATGATCGACATGATAGCCGGATGCTTGTTGTGCCAACTCATTTGCTCTCCAATTTTCATGTCTAGATATATGAGCAATTCTAAAGTGATCCAAGGTAGAAATTATATCTAGACATTTATCAAGATAAACATTAAGTGATTCGTCTAAACATTGAAAAACCTTGGATATTTGTTGTACTACTAATAACGAATCACCAAAAGCCTCAATATGTGTAGCACCTATAGCAAGCAACATCTCTAAGCCGAATAACAATGCTTCATATTCGGCTTGATTATTTGTACAAAAATATTCTAAGCGGCACGAGGCTTCAAAAACAGCACCATGAGGAGATATATAAGCAATACCAACACCTTGGCCGTTGCTACAAACTGAACCGTCAAAATATAATCTCCATGGTACTAATGAGACAAGGTTTATATCAAAATCTTGCTTGTCATTAATCCGATGCTCAACAATAAAATTAGCAACAATTTGGCCTTTCATGGATTTTAGAGATTCATAAGCCAAATCATACTCAATTAAAGCATAAGCCCATTTACCAATTCTACCACTAAGAATTGGTCTATGCAACATGTATTTTGAATGGCATCGGTCATAATGTCTCAACTCCATGCAAACATAATATAAGCATACATATAAATTTCCATGCGCACGGACCTTGTCTCGCTCTCCAATCGAACTAAGGACAATGTTAGAATACTACACCGGCCATGCATTGACATACTCTTAGGACGATAGATAAATATCGGCCATTACCATAAGGTCCATGTAAACTTCATCCACCAAAGCACGTATAGCCGAAATAAACAAATGAAATAACAAATCAAATATTTCGGCTTTTTTGGATTAGCAACAAATATGTAACTAACCAAATGTATAGTGATTTGGTAATACCCTCTTGTGATGTAGGAAATTATGTTGCATCCATGGATCGAAATAAATCCATGGAGGATAATTGATTATACCTGGGGATGAATTCCATGGCAAAGGCATCAATGGCATGTTTGATGAATATGGATGATGTGCTAACCGAAGATTTTGATGGGGTGATTGAAACCTTCGGCTGAATTGTTTACTGCTTTCATTCTTCTCTTTCTTCACTTGTATTGTACTTGTTGCAATAGAACCTTGCACATCATTTTTATTTTGACTACTCCTCTTGCGAACCCATGCCATGTTCTTCTTTCTCAACTCTTGTGCACTAAGCTTTTGTAATTCCTTCTTTTGCCAATAAGATAAGCTGAGTGGGCATCTCGACTGTGACTCTGTTTCGACCAATGGCAATTCTTTCTTGGCCTTGTGCACTCTCAACTTCTTTTCTTCAGTTTCGGCACTTTGACTCTCAACAATTGATTGCTTCCTATCATTGCCTTTAGTAGACAATGTCAACACTTTAATTGGCTCTTTTTCAATTGAGATCAAATCTGAAGTAGCACTCTTACGACCATCTCTTTTAACGCGGTAAACTTGCTTGACCATCTCTTTCTTCTTCATTGAGCTCCGAACCGATTCCTTATGATTGAAACGGTCTTTGACATGTGATTGTTCAAATGTTGGTCTTCTTGGAGCTGCATAATATTGGTGAGATGGTTTATAACAAGATGTAGAATGTGCCCTTGTATCATACCTGCCCCATGATGGATACGGATCTACATGAGCATAGGGAGGCATCCACGGCATTGGCATTGGCGGCCCACAATAAGGATATGAATATGTTGCATTAAAATTCTCACTTTGCCAATACCGATCCTCGGATTTGCGCCTAGGGGGTGATCTTGATGCTTTTGCATTAGTTGGCCGATAAGCACTTTTCTCTTCACTCTTCTTTTGATATTTATCTAATAATTGTGCAAAAGTGACTTTGGATTTCTTGCACTTGTGCTTATTGCGGCCTTTATCTCCTTTAGCTTGACTTGCATCGATCCTTGGATTTTCTTGTTGCCCCCCAGTCCTTGGCGTCTTCATTGTAGCTTCGATGGAATTCTCGCCCTCAAGATTATGTTCATTGTGCTCTTCAACAACTCGTTTACTCGAAAGCTTGATCCCACCACCTGCAGTTTTTACCTTCTCTTTAAACGTATCGGCTTGAAGCAGCCGATGCAAAAACTGTTTGCAATCATGACCAATTGGAATAGAATAGTCATCTCTTGGTGTTTCAACAAATTTCAATCGTCCTTTTTCAATGGCCGATTTGACTATTTGACGAAACATATTGCAATCCTCAAAATTATGTTTGAACGAATGATGCAACCTACAATACATTCGTCCTTGGATTGATGGCTTGACATGGTGATCAAGAATTCTAATGTAATTATTTTTCAGCAACAAATCAAATATTCGATCACACATGCTTGAATTGAAGGTAAACTTTTTATTTTCTAGCCGATCTTGCTGTGAGAACGGCTTTGGAGTTAAGTAAACGAATGGTTCAGATTTTGCATCACCCCATTCAGTTATGCATTGTGTTTTGCACCCTATCTCCGATGTCTTTGAAAAATAAATTATACTATCATCGGTTTTCTCAATAGAATATAACCTTGGCTTTAAATTTCTGAAATCAAAATAGTTAGAACATACATGTCTCAATTGAGACCATGTGTAAGCCAAGTATGAAACAAGCAAAGCTACCCACTTAGATATGAACTTTAAATAAAGCAATGGGAAAAGCTTTGGCTGCAATAATAAGTCACTATCGGTCTCTTTGAATGGTACAACATGTTGACCGATATGGTTTGTAACAATTTTATTGCTAACAAGTAAATTACCCCTCTTCATTGGTCTTTCAAAATTACTTATGAGAATTTTTCTAATAGATGCATCAACTATGAAGTTGTGACCAAATCTGGAAATAGGTAAATTACTTGCTAGGCATACCTCTTCAAATATGTTGGGAGAGCATGATGGTGGTGTGACTTGAACAATATTTTGCTCCGTCTTTGGATGGCTCCCCAACGCCTTGTCATCATATTTTTCTTGATTCCGTGCATCATTACTTTGAAGATCCTTGTCAGCCGAACTTTGTTCGGCTACTTGCTCTTGTCCTTGAGGCTTGTCAATTTCTATGGCACAGAACTCATAGGGCAGGAAGTAGGTTCCATTAACTTCAGAAAAATCAAGCATGGTCGTTTTGCTATGCTTGCCATGCCCTTTCTCAATAATGCTTGCCTCTTTGGACTTGATGGACTCGGAATATATACTACTTGATTCGGCTTTTTCAACCGAAGCACTTTTAGTTTCCGAATCACCATTCTTTTCATTGATTCTACCAATTGGCAATGCTTCTTTTATTTGAGCCAATTCTTTTTCTGTTTGTTTCTGGTGGCGAGCGGCAAAATTGGTTTTAAGCTTTTTCTCAATTTCAGCCCACTCCGGATATGATTGCCCCCCAATGCTCTTAGATGCTTTCGGCAATGACACACGGGTGTTGCCGAAACTTTGCAATTGTATAGGGGGTGTATAATATGATGTAGCAGTAGGTGAAGGTGTATGCATTGTTGTAAAACCATATTTTTGCTCGCCAATTTTATTAATTGGCAAAGATTCACCTTCTTGCAAAACTCTAGCTCTTATTGCATTATAATCAGGAACTAGCCCCTTATCATGTTCTTCAAGGCAAAGAGCACTAATCTTGTTATTTCGGGCTATATCCCTTTTTAATGTAGCCACTTCCCATTCTGTAAGGGATTGCTCCACAATATTTTTAGATTCTTTCGGCAATGAGGTGTTGCCGAAATTCTGCAATTGCGTAGAGGATGCATTATATGCTACAACATTAGGTGAAGGCATGTGCGCTCCTGCAAAATTGTCACTTATTCGGCTATGACCATGAAGGTGCGGAGCCGGATTATGAACATCTACAGTTGTGTACGGTGCCGAAAAATTAGCAGCATGAGGTGTAGCATAAGATCGTTGAGGGTAATTGGCCGAATAACTAGTAGTAGCATGGCCAATTCCCCCATCCACCGGCATGTTTGGATTAACATATTGCAAGTTAGTTGCCGATGAATAAACAGGTGGAACACTTTGTTGCATGCTATTGGAAATTCCTACATGAGGTGTTTCAACTTGATTGACCAAACTCATCATGTTGTTCATCGGCATATGGATTTGTGGGGTTGCCGATGCATGAGAGTTAGGATACATATGTTGCATGTTACTAGTATCATAAGAAGTTGAAGCTTGTAAATTACTTTGAATCGGCCCTTGCACGTAATTAGATGAATGATTGAAAAAATTAGGGCTGGCCGATAGAGTATACTCATTGAACGATCTAGTAACACCATATGAATTATTTGCATCTACATAAGGGGATTGGGTATTCATATTACCTTTGTAGATTGCAAACCCTAGATGACGATCTCTTCGTAGCAAGAACGGGCCGGAGACCGTTCAAAGCTTCGTCCCCAGTGGAGTCGCCAAAAAGTGTGTTGACACACGAACGCGTCACGCGTGTACCCTCGACGCCGGGGGTGATGCACCGCAGCTCACGTCGAAGGAGACCCGGCCGGAAGCGCGGTACGCAAGCAATCCGGCGGGCGCTTTTGAAGACCCGAAACCCCACACGCCCGGGAGGGACCCCGTCAGGGCGCGCGGCGGCTATGGGCTGCCCTAGGTCGACCTGATCGCCCCTAGGGCCTCGTGGTTCGCTGCCCTCCAAAGCGAAGAACGAACGAAGAACGAGAAGAAGATATAAGGGAGAGGGATAAAAAGTAGATGAACACGAAAAAGTAGTAGATTGATTTGTTCGATTGTGTGTTGTTCAATCGGCCGTCACCCCTTAGGTATATAAGAGGCGGCTGGACTTCCCGTGCAAGGAAAAGTCTTGAATTCACGTCCAAAACCTAGTTTGAGTCCAACTAGGAACCGAACTTTCCAAAACTGTTCGGTTTAAAAGCTGGCTGCACCTTGCGGGTCACTTTTGAGGTGGCAAACGACCTCGGATGGAAACGAGCCCAAAAGCAATTTTGACCGTTTCGACGAGACGAACAACTTTCATGTTGAACGTTTTTTGAGCAGAGGCCATCTTGAGGGGGTTTTGGGCTGTTTTCCGAAGTCTGCAGCAGAGAAATTCATAACCCGGATGATTGCCCCCGGAGTGTCCGGCCTCTTCATCAGAGAAATTCAGAACCCGGAGTATTGGCCCCGGAGTGTCCGGACATCTACTGTAGCAGTGTCTTGTAACGGCTGTAACTTTTGCATATGATCTCGGATTGAGACGATTTTTATATCAAAATCGACCGATTCGACGAGACGAAGACAATCCGTGTAGACCATTTTCTCATATGAGGTTGTCTTGGGGGCTTAATCAGCCGAATAGTGTTCTGGATACAAAATCTCAGTACTTTGAACACAACTTCGGCCTTAGAGATGAGATCGGATGGCTATGGCCCAAATATCAAAGTTTCTCCTTTCGACGACATGGAACTTTCTCACTTTGAGCACTTTTCCATTTGAGGCCTTCTTAATTATGTTTTTGACCATGCCAAAATCTGGTGTCAACAACGACGCCGCCAGGAGATGCTGCCGCTGCCGCGAGGTGATGCTGCTGCCGCTGCTCACGTGCAGATGTTTCCGCCGCCGCTGACGACTAGACGCTGCCGCTGCCGCTGCCTCCGCTCACGCCGCTGCCGCCGCCGCCGCTCATCTTGGCTGGGAACTGGGAAGGGATGGGAAGTGTGAACTAGGGTTAGCCGGTTAGGTCCATGTCGTGGCAGAATCTGATAAACGAGCGAGGGCTGGTTTCGGCCTGCTGGGCCTGCTGGGCCGTGGTTATTTCAGTTTTGTATGGTCTGCACGTTAAAACGTTACACGCTACAACGTTATAGCGTGTCATAGCGCGCTATATACGCGAATAGCGCCGTAGCGTCCGAATTTGGCAAAACGTAGCGTCTCTCTTCCAAATACGCTATAACGGCGCTATAGTGGCGAAATAGCGCGCTATTTTTTTCGTTGGTTAAAACCTCCGATTCGTAGTGTTGTTCTTATACAAAGGCCACCAGATTTGGATACTGCTGGTTCTCTGGGCCCTTTTGCAGGAAGAGATGCTTGAAGACTGTCGTGTGGTTGATCACCCACGTTCTGAATCCAGCGGCTCAACTTACAGCCGTGCAACTCGGAAGACTGCATTTCCTTCTGTTCCAACAGTCAGTAATCGAGCAGTTCAGCCCAATGTTATGGCTGACAAGCGTGGTGGAGAGGCTGTTGAATCTCAGCCTAGTTCAGGAAGCAAGTTGAATACTCTCAGAGCTTATAGAAGAGCCCGGGGTCTCTATTTTACACACTACTGGAATTTCCCTATACGCCGGGTGACAGGCTCTTCTCCGAGAGACAAACCACGGGCACTCGGCAAACTTCGGTATGCCGAGAGCCGCGCTCGGCAACAATGGGTTCACGGCAACTAGCCCATGTTGCCGACATAGAGTCACGGCAAAGCGACTACACCCAGCAAACGGTACAGACGCCGAGAGCACCACACGGCAAAGAGTAGCCACGTGGCATGCCCGTTCGCACTTGACGGCTCCGTCAGTTTCTTTCCATATTACCGAGAGCCGGTTGTCAACGCTTGGTACAGAATATGCCACATCCTATTTTCCTTTTTTTTTGTTCATTGGCCCTCTATTGTTGTGTCTCATATTTCATATATTTTAATGACTAAAGTTTCAAAATGCCATGACTTATGTTTTGGGTTAGATTTTTTCAAATCTCAACTTCTAAGCACTACTCCCTCCGTTCCTTTATGTAAGGTGTATTATTTGTGCCACAGTGACCAAGGCACAAAATTATAGCGGATTTAGGACGAAGTTGTCCTTGGCTAATTTGTTGGTTAGTGCCAAGTAAATCAATTCGGCCAGGAAAGAAAGAGATATTTGCAATAGGGAGAAAGATTCCTACCGAGCACGGCTACAAACGGAGAAGACCCCTAGACCTAGGGTTAGGACCTGTACCGAGAGGGCTCTCGGTACATGCAGCTATTACCGAGAGCTGGTTACCGACCCTCGGTACTGAGTAAGCCACATCCTATTTTCCTTTTATTTGTGTGTGTTTCTTTGCAACTCTCATTTTGTGTCTGATATTTCATGTCTTTTAATGACTCAAGTTTCAAAATGCCATGACTTTTGATGACTTGTGTTTTGGGTTAAAAAAATTTAAATCTCAACTTCTAATCACTATAAAGTAAAAGAATGAAAACAGAGACCTGCCGTAACACGGAGAAGCAGGTATTCACCAACCCCTACCCCCTCTCGGTGCCAGTCAATGCCGTAGACCGCCGAGGCCACCGGCTGGGTGCTCGGTCGGGAAGCCGCCCGAGGGGGGGTCCGGCAACTGGCCCTACATGCGTGTGGCCAAGGCATATGTATGAAAGGGTGGTGTGGTGTACGAATACCCAATGCACATCCTTGACGTGGCAGATGCCTCACAAACCGGACACATGCATGGGCCCGAACATCGAGGACTAGCTGCGTTCGTCACCCAGATCGAGCCGGCGGTGGGCGATCCTGTGAGGGAATGGGCTAAAACTTGGTCTGGCATCTCACAATGACCTGTCGTAATACGGAGAAGCAGGTATTCATCAACCCCTACCCCCTCTCGGTGCCGGTCAACGCCGTAGACCGTCCGGGCCACCGGAAGGGCGCACGGCCGGAAAACCCCATCTCGGTAATGTCTAACTATAATGGTAATGTCTAACTATGATGGTAAACAACAACAAAAAGAATAACACATATTTACCGAGCACGGCTAGAAACGGGGAAGACCCCTAGAACTAGGGTTAGGACCTGTACCATGAGAGGTACTCTCGGAAAACCCCATCTCGGTAATGTCTAACTATAATGGTAAGGTGCTTTGCGAAGCATGTAGGAAAATAAAGGAGATATAAACAACAACAAAAAGAATAACACATATTTACCGAGCACGACTACGAATGGTGAGGATGTGTAGACCTAGGGTTAGGACCTTTACCGAGAGGCACTCTCGGTAAAGTCATTTATTACCGAGAGCCGCTTATCGACCCTCGGTACTGAGTAAGCCACATCATATTTTCCTTTTATCATTCTTTGCCACTCTCTTTTTTTGTCTGATATTTCATGTCTTTTAATGACTAAAGTTTCAAAATGCCATTACCTAAGTTTCAGACTGCCACTGCTGGAGTGATGGAGTCCCATTCTTTACCGAGAGTGGCCCTCGGAAAAGAATGGCACTACAGTTGGCAGTGTCAGGCGACCCCTTTTCCGAGAGCTACACTCGGGAAAGTGAGGTTTTTCGTGTGTTGCTCTCGGAAATGTGTCCCATAGCTCTTTTGTTGAACCCCTTCTTGTCTTATCCCTGCAACTGAAATCAACTAAATAGATTTCTGGCCATATCTTCAGTGCAGAAAATATTACCATATCAAATGAAGGCCTAGAAGCACATCACACACATAAATATAATTCAAACTAGAAATTCACATAAGCATTAGCATAACTCAAAGTAGTTTACATAGGCCAATGTTTCATACAACTTCATACAACTTCATATTGCAAAACACATGGACATCACAACCAAGTTCACATCTTCAGACACCGCGTTGAGGAGGAGGGGGGCATCATTTCCATAGGGTTAAGCTGCTGGAGGAGGAGAGGCATCATTTCCACCGCCTTTAGATTGCATAAGAGCCTATAAGAGTAGAGTTTTGTGAGCATTGATCTAGGGCTTTATAATGAATGGGCCAAATTTAGAGAATTTTCTACCTCTAGTCTTTCCTCGAGCAGCTTGAACCTTTTGTCATTTTCTGCTCTTTCCTTCTCTCTTTTCTCCTCCTCGGCCTGCCGCCGTTGCTCCTCCTCAGCATCCCGCTTCTCAATTAAAGCCTGTAATATGGCATTAGGCTCATATAGATTGCAAGGATGCAAATTCGAGGCATCGACATAAATGAATGGTTATGCTGCTAACCTTGAGACGCGTGATCTCACGCGTCGCGGCGGTCGGGCGACTCCGTATGGACGGAGTTGAGCTTGTGCTTGATACGTCTCCGTCGTATCTACTTTTCCAAAAACTTTTGCTCTTGTTTTGGACTCTAATTTGCATGGTTTGAATGAAACTAACCCGGACTGACGCTGTTTTCAGCAGAATTGCCATGGTGTTGTTTTTTGTGCAGAAATCAAAATTCTTGGATTTGGATGAAACTTTTTGGAGAATTTTTATGGATTATATAAAAATTATTGGCGCAAGAATCAACAGAAGGGGGGCCACCCAGTGCCCACGAGGCACCAGGGCGCGCCACCCCCCCCCCCAGGCGCGCCCTGGTGGCTCATGGGGCCCACGTGGCTCCGCTGATCCTAATCTCTGGCCTATAAATTCACAATTCCAGAGAAAAAAATAAGAGAGGAAGTTTATTGCGTTTCATGATACGGAGCCGCCGCCACCTCCTGTTCTTCATCGGGAGGCCAGATCTGGAGTTCGTTTGGGGCTCTGGAGAGGGGGATCTTCCGGCATCGTCATCATCAACCATCCTTCATCACCAATTTCATGATGCTCACCGCCGGGAGTGAGTAATTCCTTCTTAGGCTTGCTGGACGGTGATGAGTTGGATGAGATTTATCATGTAATCGAGTTAGTTTTGTTAGGGCTTGATCCCTAGTATCCACTATGTTCTGAGATTGGTGTTGCTATGACTTTGCTATGCTTAATGCTTGTCACTAGGGCCCGAGTGCCATGATTTCAGATCTGAACCCTTTATGTTTTCATGAATATATTTGTGTTCTCGATCCGATCTTGCAATTTGTATGCACCTGCTAGGTGTTATGATCCACATACCCCAAGGTGACAATAATTGGGATTCTTTCCGGTGATTTGCCGTAGTTTGAGGAGTTCATGTATTCACTAAGTGTTAATGCTTTGTTCCGGTTCTCTATTAAAAGGAGGCCTTAATATCCCTTAGTTTCCTTATGGACCCCGCTGCCACGGGAGGGTAGGACAAAAGATGTCATGCAAGTTCTTATCGCAAGCATGTATGACTATATACGGAATACATGCCTACATTACATTGATGAATTGGAGCTAGTTCTGTGTCGCCCTAGGTTATGACTGTTACATGATGAATGTTATCCAACATAATCACCGATCCAATGCCTACGAGCTTTTCACATATTGTTCTTGCTAAGTTACTACTGTTGCTACTGCTGTTACAATCGCTACTACTACTTCTGCTACTGTTACCGTTACTATTATTGCTACTACTATCAAACTATCATACTACTGTGCTACTGCTCTGCTGCAGATATTTAGTCTCTAGGTGTGGTTGAATTGACAACTCAACTGCTAATACTTGTAAATATTCTTTGGCTCCCCTTGTGTCGAATCAATAAATTTGGGTTGAATACTCTACCCTCGAAAACTGTTGCGATCCCCTATACTTGTGGGTTATCAAGACCTTTTTCTGGCGCCGTTGCCGGGGAGCATAGCTCTATTTGCTGAGTCACTTGGGATTTATATCTGTTTATCACTATGAAGAATCTGAAGGATGCTAAGACCAAGATCGTTCCCTCTAAGACGAGGGGAGGTAAGGAACTGCCATCTAGCTCTGCACTTGATTCATCTTCTGTTTTGAGTAAACTTGCAACACCACCACATGCTATTAATTCTGATATGTCACAAGTTATTGATGATACCACTTCTGCTATGAATGATACTCATGATGATGCTAGTACTATGCTTGATAATGCTGTGCCACTTGGTGAATTTCTTAGTGAACAACTTGCTAAAGCTAAAGAAATTGAAAATGCTGAAACTCTTGAGAATTATGATTCACCTATTATGCCTAGCTATCCTACTAGAGTTGAAACACCTGATGAACATTTCTTTGATAGGGAGACGGCTAGAGTCATTCTTGCTTGTAATGATAGAAATGAAGTTATAAAACTGCTTGCTGAAATGAAAGAAAAATCTATGAGGGAGAGAATGAAATATGATCCTAAGTTTGCTACCTCTCCCATATTTGTTACTGATAAGGATTATGAATTCTCTGTCGATCCTGAATTAATTACTTTGGTTGAATCTGATCCTTTCCATGGCTATGAAACTGAAACCGTTGTGGCACATCTTACTAAATTAAATGATATAGCCACCATATTTGCTCATGAGGAAAAAATTCGCTATTACTATATTCTTAAGTTATTTCCTTTCTCATTAAAGGGTGATGCTAAAGAATGGTATAATACTCTTGCTCCTGGATGTGTGCGTAGTCCACAGGATATGATTTATTACTTCTCTGAAAAGTATTTTCCTGATCATAAGAAACAAGCTGCTTTACAGGAAATATTTAACTTTGTGCAAATTAAAGAAGAGAATCTCCCTCAAGCTTGGGGGAGGCTTCTCCAATTACTTAATGCTTTGCTTGATCATCCTCTTAAGAAAAATGAAATACTTGATATCTTCTATAATGGACTAACCGATGCTTCTAGGGACTACCTACATAGTTGTGCGAGTTGTGTTTTCAGGGAACGGACTATTGAACAAGATGAGGAATTACTGAATAATATATTGAAGTATGATAATGATTGGACACTTCCTGAGCCACCGCCAAAACCCACTCCGAAGAAGAGGGGTATTTTATATCTCAGTCCTGAAGATATGCAAGAAGCAAAGAAATGCCAGAAGGAAAAAGGTATTAAAGCTGAAGATGTTAAGAATTTACCACCTATTGAAGAAATACATGGTCTTGACACACCGCCACACGTAGTAGAGGTAAATTCTCTTATAAAGTTTGATGAAAGTGATATTCCTTATAACAAACATCCTAGTCCATGCTTGTATGAATTTGAAAATTATATTATTAAGCAAGATCACTTCAATGCCAATGTTATGAAACAATTGAAACGAAATGCCTACATGATTGATCGCTTGAGTGACTTGTTATTTAGAATTGCTAATGATGTTAAGGGTGTAAGTAAACATGCATCTATGGTTCAAACCCAGTTAGAACAAGTTGCTAAATCTCAAAGTGAATTGCTCAATGAAATGAATAACAATATGAATGATCATGCTGTTAGAGTAATGACTAGAGGAGGTAGAATGACTCAGGAGCCACTTTATCCTGAAGGTCACCCTAAAAGAATTGAACAAGACTCTCAAAGAATTAATGTTGATACACCTAGTCTATCTAAAAAGAAAAAGAAAAAGAAAAATGATAGGACTTTGCATACTTCCAGTGAACCCGAGGTAGAAAAACCTTTAGAGGATAGTAATGATGTTTCTATTTCTGATGCTGAAACACAATCTGGTAATGAACATTCACCTGATGATAATAATAATGATGATGATGCTCATGTGGATACCCAACTAGATAATGATAAAGAACATGATAATGATGTTGAAATAGAACCTGTTGTTGATCTTGATAACCCACCTTCTAAAAATAAACATTATGATAAAAGAGACTTCGTTGCTAGAAAACATGGTAAAGAAAGAGAACCATGGGTTCAAAAACCCATGCCGTTTCCTCCTAAACCATCTAAGAAAAAAGATGAGGAAGAATTTGAACGCTTTGCTGAAATGCTTAGTCCAGTCTTTTTGCGTACTCGTTTGACTGATATTTTAAAGATGGCCCCTTATGCTAAATATATGAAAGACATTGTCACAAATAAAAGAAAGATACCTGAAGCTGAGATTTCCACCATGCTTGCAAATTATTCTTTTAAGGATGGAGTACCTAAGAAACTAGGAGATCCAGGAATACCAACTATACCATGCTCCATTAAACGAAATTATGTCAAAACTACTTTGTGTGATTTAGGAGCCGGTGTTACTGTTATGCCTTTCTCTTTATATAAAAGACTTGATTTAAATAAACTCACTCCCACTGAAATATCATTGCAAATGGCTGACAAATCAACTGCCATACCTATCGGTGTTTGTGGGGATGTGCCCGTTGTAGTTGCAAACGTTACTATTCTAACAGACTTTGTTATACTTGATATGCCCGAGGATGACAACATGTCGATTATCCTTGGTAGACCATTTTTTAATACTGCAGGGGCTGTTATTGATTGCAACAAAAGCAAGGTCACTTTTCATATCAATGGTAATGAACATACGGTGCACTTTCCGAAGAAACAATTTCAAGTAAATGGTATTCGTGTTATTGGAAAGACTCCGACAATTACTATTGGAAGTTTTCAACTCCCTCTTCCTACTGTTAAAAAGAAATATGAAACTCTTATTATTGGGGATATGCATATCCCCGTTGAGGTAACCTAGTGTTATACGAAAATTCTTCGGTTTCATGTCACTCAAAAATGGTTTGTTAATAAGACCAGATCAACCTTATTAATGGATTCTTTTTGAGAGGCATGTGGTTGATGAATTTAGTAAGCATAACCTTCTGTACCCACTCTTTGTTTTCTGTTATTTTTAGTTAAATGCAATAAAATGCCATGATTACCATGTTTTCTGAATTATCCGTGCAATAAAAAATGTCCAGAAATGAAAGTGCTCAGAATGTAATAAAATTTTGATATGAATTTTTATATAATATTTAAGAATTTTTGGCACTGGAAACATACCAGGGGGTGCCCCAGGTGCCCACGAGGCAACGGGGCGTGCCACCCCCCCTGGTGCGCCCAGGTGGCTCGTGGGCCCCACAAGGACCCCCTCACTTATCCCTTCAGCCCACTTCGTCTCTTACCTCTAGCAAAAATTCCTGGTAGCTCTCTCTCTCTCGTGTTCTTGCTCACAAACCTAAAAATTTTGATCTCTTTACTCGGAGCTCCGTTTCCGAAACTGTTTTGCGAGATTGCTCCTTGGTATGTGACTCCTCCATTGCTCCAATTAGTTTCTGTTTTAGTGGATTATATTTTGCATAATTAGCTCCTCTTGGTGCTACTGAAAATGAGCTTGCATGTTGAATTCTTTGAGTTCCAAGTAGTTTGAATGCTTGATATAGCCTCTAGACATCCATATGAGTAGTTGCTATCAATCTTGTGAAGTTTTATTGATATCATTTTTGTGACCCAAAAAATTTCAGAAATTGTTCTTAGGAAAATGAATATCTTCCGGAGGAGTTCTTCGAAGCGGAACGCCAAGGGAGTCCTTGGAGACTCCTCGGACAACGACCTCAACATTCTGCGTAGGACGGAGGTCCGGCCGTGCGAATGGCCGCACAATGCCTTCATGAACGAAGCCGGATTCTACCAAGAGTTCACGTAATTTGTTGCTAATGCCGAATTGACCGACTTCCTCGCAGATGAGTGTGACCAGCACCACATCCTTACAAATTCCTTTGTGCAAAATTTTCATTTTCTGAATAGGCTCGAACCCCCTGAGGTGCGCTTTGATTTATATGTTGAATATCATCAGATACCACTTGATGAATTTTGTGAAATATGTTTGATTCCCTTTGATGGGGACATAAGAGAGCCTCGACCGGAGGAGTTCGAGGGTTTCCTCCACACTTTAACTGTGGGAGAGACAAGTGGCGTGTCGAGGGCCCGAGCCACTAGCTTGCAGTTTCCCTCTGTTCATTACTTTGCTTTATTCTTAGGGAAATGCTTGATTGCTAGGGAGCAAGGTAGTGCGCTAGCTGCACCTGACTTTGCCATTTTACGCCGCGCACTGCATAATGACAACACTTATAACCTGGGAGCTAACATTGCACGCCGCCTGCACACTAATAGGACTAGGGGTAAAATTCATGGTGGTATTTATGCTACTCGCTTAGCGAGACATTTTAATGTTAACATACGCCCTCATGATTACTTGTTGCCTAGAGTTTACTTAGATCACCAGTCCATGAGGGACCACTGATACGTCTCCAACGTATCTATAATTTTTGATTGTTCCATGCTGTTATATTATCAATCTTGGATGTTTTTATAATCATTTACAGCAATTATATATCAATTTTGGAGACTAACCTATTAACTTAGTGCCCAGTGCCAGTTGCTGTTTTCTGCCCTGTTTTTGTTTTACAGAAAATCAATACCAAACGAAGTCCAAATGCCATGAAACTTTTTGGAGATTTTTTATTGGACAAGATAAACACTAAAAGCTTCGGGAGAGGGCCAGAAGACCCAGGAGGTGGCCACGAGCCACCAGGGCGCGCCCTGGTGCCTCATGGGCCCCCCTTTGCTCCGTTTGACCTAATTCCAGCACTATAAATTCCCAAAAAATCAGAAACCCTCAGGAGAGTCCACAAAATACTTTTTCTGCAGCCACAAGTTTCTGTTCCAGAGAGATCCCATCTGGGGTCCTTCTCCGGTAATCTGCCGGAGGGGGAATCTATCACGGAGGGGTTCTACATCAGTCTTGCTGCCCTTCCGATGATGCGTGAGTAGTTTACCACAGACCTTCGGGTCCATAGGTAGTAGCTAGATGGCTTCTTCTCTCTTTTTGATCTTCAATACAATGTTCTCCTCGATGTTCTTGGAGTTCTATCCGATGTAATCACTTTTTGCGGTGTGTTTGTTGGGATCCGATGAATTGTGAGTTTATGATCAGATTATCCATGAAATTATTTGAGTCTTTGCAGCACACTTTTATGCATGATTATTATAGCCTCGTATTTCTTCTCCGGTCTATTGATTTGGTTTGGCCAACTAGATTGATTTATCTTGCCATGGGAAGAGGTGCTTTGTAATGGGTTCGATCTTGCGGTGCTCAATCCCAGTGACAGAAAGGGACATGACACGTATGTATCATTGCTATTAAGGGTAAAAAGATTGGGTTTATTCATACGTGAGTTTATCTTGTCTACATCATGTCATCGTTCTTAAGGCGTTACTCCGTTCTTTATGGACTTAATACACTAGATGCATGCTGGATAGCGGTCGATGTGTGGAGTAATAGTAGTAGATGCAGGCAGGAGTCGGTCTACTTGTCTCGGACGTGATGCCTATATACATGATCATTGCCTTGGATATCGTCATGATTATTTGCTTTTCTATTAATTGCCCAACAGTAATTTGTCTACACACCGTATGCTATTTTCTTGAGAGAAGCCTCTAGTGAAACCTATGGCCCCCGCGTCTATCTAAATCATATTACTAAAACCCTAAAAATATTTCTGCCATTTTCTTTTATTTAATTTATTTTGTATTTTTGTTTCAATCTATCTATCTATCACATACAATTTAATCTTGCAATTGACCGCCGAGAGATTTACAACCTCTCATTTGCGTTGGGTGCAAGGATTTGTTGTTTGTGTGCAGGTGCTGCTAATGAGGTGTTGCGTGATTCTCCTACTGGTTCGATAACCTTGGTTTCATAACTGAGGGAAATACTTATCTCTACTGTGCTGCATCATCCCTTCCTCTTCGGGGAAATACCAACGCAAGCTACAAGTAGCAGGAAGAAATTTCTGGTGCCGTTGCCGGGGAGACATCATCAATATCTATCAAGTACCTTTGCATAAACTCTTATCTCCTTGCATTTACGTTATTTGCCATTTGCCTCTCGTTTTCATCTCCCCCACTTCTAAAACATTTTTACAAAAATACAAAAATATTTTTCGTTTGCCTTTTGCTTGTTTGCTTGATTTGCCTTCATGGCTAGAGTGACTATCCCTCCTTTGTCGCTGGATTTTGAAGTACTTTACTTCAAACAAAAACAAGGAGAAAATCTTAAAGATGCTTGGTATAGGTTAATGGAATCCTGCCGTGTTTGCTCTATAAAAGGGGATTTAAAAATTTTGCTTTGCAATTTCTATATAGGTTTAACCATGCATCATAGACAACTTTTGGATTTTGCCGCAAAGGGGAATTTTATTGAAAGTGAGGCCAATACTGCCTATGAAATAATAGAAGGCATATTGGGAATTCCACCACCACAAAAGGGTTTTGCTTTTACTCAAGAGGGGGCTCAAATTTTAGACAAATTGGGTGATATGCAGAAAAATTTGGTTGAGTTGCAAAAGTCTAACGAGCCTCTTAAAAATATTAGTGGAAATCTTAATCGCACGAACACTTTGATTTCTTTATGCAATAAGCGATTGGATATTTTAGATCTTAAAATTGCCTCTTTTTTTGAGAATAATGGGAAGCGTAAAGAACCTCCCGGGTTTGAGAAAACTCCTACAAATATTATTAAAACCAAAGATGACAATACTTGAAACTATGCATTATGCCTAGCTAGGGGCATAAAACAATAGCGCTCGTTGGGAGGCAACCCAATGAATAAAATAAAATTTTCTGTTATTGTGTGTTTTCACATTTATGCTACTGGTATGAATGTGTTTTTGTGTTTTTAATTAGTGTTTGTGCCAAGTAAAGCCTTTGGGATGATTTGGAAGATAGTATAATTGATGCTGTTTGGAAAACAGAAAGTTTTGCGTCCAGTGCCTGAATTTTCTTTCTGTACTGGAGTGTCAGAAAAATCTGAATTTTTTACACAGTATTGGTATATGAATTTCCCACGTTGTCCTCATTTTTCAGAATTTTTGGAGTTACAGAAATATAGCTTTTAAATAGATTGCTACAGACTGTTCTGTTTTTTGACAGATTCTGTTTTTGATGCACTACTTGCTTGTTTTGATGAATCTATGGATTGTATCGGGGGGTATATGCCATGGTGAAGTTAGAGTACAGTAGGTATAATGCAAAAATAAAATATGAATGGGTTTGCAACAGTACTTAAAGTAGTGATTTATTTTGTTATACAAACGGATCTCACGGAGGTTTTGTTGAGTTTTGTGTGATTGAAGTTTTCAAGTTTTGGGTGGGATCACGATGGATGAAGGAATAAGGAGTAGCAAAAGCCTAAGCTTGGGGATGCTCGAGGCACCCCAAGGTAATATTCTAGGAAGACTCAAGCGTCTAAGCTTGGGGATGCCCCGGAAGGCATCCCCTCTTTCTTCTACCAACCATCGGTAATTTTACTTGGAGCTATATTTTTATTCGTCACATGATATGTGTTTTGCTTGGAGCGTCTTGTATTATATGAGTCTTTGCTTTGTTTGCTTTTTAGTTTTTCATAATCATGTTTGCTGAACACACCTATTTTGAGAGAGCCACACGATCATCATAATTTGTTAGAATACTCTATGTGCTTCACTTAAATTTTTTGAGCTAGGCAGTTGCTCTAGTGCTTCACTTAAATCTTTTTGAGCACGGTGGTGGCTATATTTTGAAGAAATAAACTCTCATGCTTCACTTATATTATTTTGAGAGTTGATTAAAAATTTGAAGAAATAAACTCTCATGCTTCACTTATATTATTTTGAGAGTTGATTAAAATTTTGAAGAAATGAATTCTCATGCTTCAATTATATTATTTTGAGAATTGATAAGATTAAAATTTTGAAGAAATATTTGCACTCTCATGCTTCACTTAAATCTTTTTGAGAGTTGATGATAGTAACGGTAATTTGCACAAGATATGAATTTGGTCCCAAAGTGATGAATATTCAAGAGGGATATAAATAAAAACTTTCATATAGATCATTGGATATGATGAGTGTGATTCCTTGCAATAGTTTTGCGATATGGAAATGATAATATGTGAGTCATGTTAGTGAGTAATTGTTATTTAGTAAGAATATTAGTGTTAAGGTTTGTGATTCCCTATGCATGCACGTTAAGTTAATAGTTATGCAATGAAATTATATCCTACTTATGGCGCATTATTCGGTGTTAGTTGTGTTCAATGCATGTTTATGACCGTTTTCATTTTTTGGTTGGTTGCTTCTCAATCTATTTGCTAGCCTTCATTTGTACTAAGCAGAAATACTGCTTGTGCATCCAAAATCCTTAAACCCAAGTTGTGCCAAATGAGTCCACTAAATCTACCTATATGCGGTATTTCAATGCCGTGCCAACTCTAATTTTCAAAATAATTTTTCCGTTTTGTGTGCCCGTACCGCTCATGAAGCGGCAGGGGGTGGCCATTATTTTCCATGCTAGGTGTGTTATTCTCACGATGAGTGTTTATTCACTTGTCATTGCACGAGAGAATGGTTGGTAATAGGGATGCCCAGTCCCACAATGAAATCAAAAATTAATAACAACAAAATACCTTAGAAAGTGATGGTATGGAGGGCACCCGTGGATACGGCTAGCCATGGATTGTGAAAGAAATGGTGGAAAGGAAATAAACTTTACTTTCTGTTTGGGAACCACCAATAATGTATCTAGCATGGAAAATATTGGGAATTCTCGGTCATTTTCGTTGACAGGAAAAGCATGCCTCTCAAAATATTTTTATCTCTTTAATTTCATCTTTGAGCTCTGGCACATTAGCAAATCTCTGCTTCCCTCTGTGATGGGCCTATCTATTTACTCTTATGCAATTTTTATTTTTACTTTGAGTCTCCATCTTCTCTTACAAAAGCACCAACTAGAGAGCACTATTGTCATACCTGTGCATTGTGTGTAGCTAATATTTGAGTGTGTTTCATGAATGGATCAATGATTGAGCATAATGGGCTAGGGATAACTTTCTTTAGCGTTGATATTTTGAAAGACATGGTTGCTTGTTAGCATGATTGAGTATTTATATCTTCATGTCAAATTATAGACTATTGATTTGAATCATTCAAGTCCAATGTCCATGCTAGAAAGAAAAGAATATGTGATGAATATGTTAGGCAGCATTCCACATCAAAAATTCTGTTTTTATCATTTACCTACTCGAGGACGAGCAGGAATTAAGCTTGGGGATGCTGATACGTCTCCAACGTATCTATAATTTTTTTATTGTTCCATGCTGTTATATTATCAATCTTGGATGTTTTTATAATCATTTACAGCAATTATATATCATTTTTGGAGACTAACCTATTAACTTAGTGCCCAGTGCCAGTTGATGTTTTCTGCCCTATTTTTGTTTTATAGAAAATCAATACCAAACGAAGTCCAAATGCCACGAAACTTTTTGGAGATTTTTTATTGGACAAGATAAACAATAGAAGCTTCGGGAGAGGGCCAGAAGACCCAGGAGGTGGCCACGAGCCACCAGGGCGCGCCTGGGGGGGCAGGCGCGCCCTGGTGCCTCGTGGGCCCCCCTTTGCTCCGTTTGACCTAATTCCAGCACTATAAATTCCCAAAAAATTAGAAACCCTCAGGAGAGTCCATGAAATACTTTTTCCGCCGCCGCAAGTTTCTGTTCCAAAGAGATCCCATCTGGGGTCCTTCTCTGGTAATCTACCGGAGGGGGAATCGATCACGGAGGGGTTCTACATCAACCTTGCTGCCCTTCCGATGATGTGTGAGTAGTTTACCACAGACCTTCGGGTCCATAGGCAGTAGCTAGATGGCTTCTTCTCTCTTTTTGATCTTCAATACAATGTTCTCCTCGATGTTCTTGGAGTTCTATCCGATGTAATCACTTTTTGCGGTGTGTTTGTTGGGATCCAATGAATTGTGAGTTTATGATCAGATTATCCATGAAATTATTTGAGTCTTTGCAGCACTCTTTTATGCATGATTATTATAGCCTCGTATTTCTTCTCCGATCTATTGATTTGGTTTGGCCAACTAGATTGATTTATCTTGCCATGGGAAGAGGTGCTTTGTAATGGATTCGATCTTGCGGTGCTCAATCCCAGTGACAGAAAGGGACATGACACGTATGTATCATTGCTATTAAGGGTAAAAAGATGGGGTTTATTCATACGTGAGTTTATCTTGTCTACATCATGTCATCGTTCTTAAGGCGTTACTCCGTTCTTTATGGACTTAATACACTAGATGCATGCTGGATAGCGGTCGATGTGTGGAGTAATACACTACAGGAATCACGCGGTTTGCCGTCAGGCAAGTACAGACGGCAAAGACTGAAATACAGACGGCAAAGATTTTGCCGTCAGCTGGCTGACGGCAAAGAGTGACGGCAAAGCCAAAGTCGGCAAAGAGTACTTTGCCGTCAGCTTTTTATCGGGCAGACGGCAAAGAATTTGTCGTCAGCCAATCTCAGTATTTTGCCGTCTGCACAAATAATAACAGACGGCAAAGAATTATATTTTGCCGTCAGCCGAACGCGATCTTTGCCGTCTGCCGAACTACTTTAGAGACGGCAAAGATTTTTTTTAATTTTTTTTTAAAAATACGCTGGGCACATGAACATCAAAAAGACAGAAAGGACTAGAGCAAATTTCTGCCACAACAATCTTTATAGATCGATTTACACAAGAAATTCACAGATCTGACCACAACAATTTTTGCGTTTTAGTAGTTTGACAATCAATCATTCAATAGTCTAACAATCATCTATGAAGACAAAAAAAATCAGATTACACAGGGCTGCCAAGTTCACCCCGAAGCTTGCACGACCACCTTCCGAGCAAGACGGGCAGAGGCCGGTGTGGCCAGCGGTGGCCGGTGGAGCGAGGTGTCGATGGGGAGGAGGCCTCCGCTGTGCGGGTGCTTGTGGTGTCACGATGCGTCGATGGGGAGGAGACCTTCCGAGCACGACGGGGGACAGGACGGCCGCGCTGGGGGTGACGGAGGATGGGGCCGGCCATGCCGGTGGCGCGAGGCGTCGACGCGGTTTTCTTCCGACGCGCAGAGGCCGGCGCGGTCAGCGGTGACCGGCGCCGCCGGGAGCGATGGGGGACCAGGCCGGCTGCAGTGGAGGCAGCGGGGGACGGGGCGGTCGCGCCGGGGCGACTGGTGATGGGGCCGGCCGCGCCGGGAGGACGAGGAAAGGGGCCGGCCGCGCAGGTGGCGAGTGGGACGGGGGACGGGGGACGGGGCGGCCACGCCTGGGGCGACGGGGGACGGGGCTGGTGGCGCCGGCCGGCGACCAGGGACGGGGGACGGGGGACGGAGCTGGTGGCGCAGGCGAGTGAATCGGGAGGCGGGCGAGGTGGTGGGGGTGGGCTGCGTGCGGGGGATAAGGGAGAGAGAGAGAACCTGCGACGGGATAAGGGAGAGAGAGAGAATGTGGTGGGGTCGGGGGTGGGTGAGAGATCTGGGAGAGACGAGTGGTGGGGGTGGCTGCGATGGTGCCACCTCATCGATCCGTGGGATCGATCCGCGAGATGTGTTTTCTCTTTGCCGTCTGCGCTTTCTTTTACAGACGGCACAGAGGGCTCTTTGCCGTCTGTTAAAAAATACGCAGACGGCAAAGACTTTGCCGTCTGTATTTTTTTTAACAGACGGCAAAGTGACCTCTTTGCCGTCTGTAAATAAAAATGCAGACGGCAAAGTCTCTTTGCCGTCTGCGTTCTTTCCTACAGACGGCAAAGTATGTCTTTGCCGTCAGTTGTTCTTTGCCGTCAGCAGCTGTCGGCAAACTTGATCTTTGCCGTCTGCCCTGATGAAATGCTGACGGCAAAGAGCAGTACTGACGGCAAATCTCCTGTTTCCTGTAGTGATAGTAGTAGATGCAGGCAAGAGTCGGTCTACTTGTCTCGGACGTGATGCCTATATACATGATCATTGCCTTGGATATGGTCATGATTATTTGCTTTTCTATTAATTGCCCAACAGTAATTTGTCTACCCACCGTATGCTATTTTCTTGAGAGAAGCCTCTAGTGAAACCTATGGCCCTCGCGTCTATCTAAATCATATTACTAAAACCCTAAAAATATTTCTGCCATTTTCTTTTATTTAATTTATTTTGTATTTTTGTTTCAATCTATCTATCTATCACATACAATTTAATCTTGCAATTGACCGCCGAGAGATTGACAACCTCTCATTTGCGTTGGGTGCAAGGATTTGTTGTTTGTGTGCAGGTGCTGCTAACGAGGTGTTGCGTGATTCTCCTACTGGTTCGATAACCTTGGTTTCATAACTGAGGGAAATACTTATCTCTACTGTGCTGCATCATCCCTTCCTCTTCGGGGAAATACCAACGCAAGCTACAAGTAGCAGGAAGAAATTTCTGGTGCCGTTGCCGGGGAGACATCATCAATATCTATCAAGTACCTTTGCATAAACTCTCATCTCCTTGCATTTACGTTATTTGCCATTTGCCTCTCGTTTTCATCTCCCCCACTTCTAAAACATTTTTACAAAAATACAAAATTATTTTTCGTTTGCCTTTTGCTTGTTTGCTTGATTTGCCTTCATGGCTAGAGTGACTATCCCTCCTTTGTCGCTGGATTTTGAAGTACTTTACTTCAAACAAAAACAAGGAGAAAATCTTAAAGATGCTTGGTATAGGTTAATGGAATCCTACCGTGTTTGCTCTATAAAAGGGGATTTAAAAATTTTGCTTTGCAATTTCTATATAGGTTTAACCATGCATCATAGACAACTTTTGGATTTTGCCGCAAAGGGGAATTTTATTGAAAGTGAGGCCAATACTGCCTATGAAATAATAGAAGGCATATTGGGAATTCCACCACCACAAAAGGGTTTTGCTTTTACTCAAGAGGGGGCTCAAATTTTAGACAAATTGGGTGATATGCAGAAAAATTTGGTTGAGTTGCAAAAGTCTAACGAGCCTCTTAAAAATATTAGTGGAAATCTTAATCGCACGAACACTTTGATTTCTTTATGCAATAAGCGATTGGATATTTTAGATCTTAAAATTGCCTCTTTTTTTGAGAATAATGGGAAGCGTAAAGAACCTCCCGGGTTTGAGAAAACTCCTACAAATATTATTAAAACCAAAGATGACAATACTTGAAACTATGCATTATGCCTAGCTAGGGGCATAAAACAATAGCGCTCGTTGGGAGGCAACCCAATGAATAAAATAAAATTTTCTGTTATTGTGTGTTTTCACATTTATGCTACTGGTATGAATGTGTTTTTGTGTTTTTAATTAGTGTTTGTGCCAAGTAAAGCCTTTGGGATGATTTGGAAGATAGTATAATTGATGCTGTTTGGAAAACAGAAAGTTTTGCGTCCAGTGCCTGAATTTTCTTTCTGTACTGGAGTGTCAGAAAAATCTGAATTTTTTACACAGTATTGGTATATGAATTTCCCACGTTGTCCTCATTTTTCAGAATTTTTGGAGTTACAGAAATATAGCTTTTAAATAGATTGCTACAGACTGTTCTGTTTTTTGACAGATTCTGTTTTTGATGCACTACTCGCTTGTTTTGATGAATCTATGGATTGTATCGGGGGGTATATGCCATGGTGAAGTTAGAGTACAGTAGGTATAATGCAAAAATAAAATATGAATGGGTTTGCAACAGTACTTAAAGTAGTGATTTATTTTGTTATACAAACGGATCTCACGAAGGTTTTGTTGAGTTTTGTGTGATTGAAGTTTTCAAGTTTTGGGTGGGATCACGATGGATGAAGGAATAAGGAGTAGCAAAAGCCTAAGCTTGGGGATGCCCGAGGCACCCCAAGGTAATATTCTAGGAAGACTCAAGCGTCTAAGCTTGGGGATGCCCCGGAAGGCATCCCCTCTTTCTTCTACCAACCATCGGTAATTTTACTTGGAGCTATATTTTTATTCGTCACATGATATGTGTTTTGCTTGGAGCGTCTTGTATTATATGAGTCTTTGCTTTGTTTGCTTTTTAGTTTTTCATAATCATCTTTGCTGAACACACCTATTTTGAGAGAGCCACACGATCATCATAATTTGTTAGAATACTCTATGTGCTTCACTTAAATTTTTTGAGCTAGGCAGTTGCTCTAGTGCTTCACTTAAATCTTTTTGAGCACGGTGGTGGCTATATTTTGAAGAAATAAACTCTCATGCTTCACTTATATTATTTTGAGAGTTGATTAAAAATTTGAAGAAATAAACTCTCATGCTTCACTTATATTATTTTGAGAGTTGATTAAAATTTTGAAGAAATGAATTCTCATGCTTCAATTATATTATTTTGAGAATTGATAAGATTAAAATTTTGAAGAAATATTTGCACTCTCATGCTTCACTTAAATCTTTTTGAGAGTTGATGATAGTAACGGTAATTTGCACAAGATATGAATTTGGTCCCAAAGTGATGAATATTCAAGAGGGATATAAATAAAAACTTTCATATAGATCATTGGATATGATGAGTGTGATTCCTTGCAATAGTTTTGCGATATGGAAATGATAATATGTGAGTCATGTTAGTGAGTAATTGTTATTTAGTAAGAATATTAGTGTTAAGGTTTGTGATTCCCTATGCATGCACGTTAAGTTAATAGTTATGCAATGAAATTATATCCTACTTATGGCGCATTATTCGGTGTTAGTTGTGTTCAATGCATGTTTATGACCATTTTCATTTTTTGGTTGGTTGCTTCTCAATCTATTTGCTAGCCTTCATTTGTACTAAGCAGAAATACTGCTTGTGCATCCAAAATCCTTAAACCCAAGTTGTGCCAAATGAGTCCACTAAATCTACCTATATGCGGTATTTCAATGCCGTGCCAACTCTAATTTTCAAAATAATTTTTCCGTTTTGTGTGCCCGTACCGCTCATGAAGCGGCAGGGGGTGGCCATTATTTTCCATGCTAGGTGTGTTATTCTCACGATGAGTGTTTATTCACTTGTCATTGCACGAGAGAATGGTTGGTAATAGGGATGCCCAGTCCCACAATGAAATCAAAAATTAATAACAACAAAATACCTTAGAAAGTGATGGTATGGAGGGCACCCGTGGATACGGCTAGCCATGGATTGTGAAAGAAATGGTGGAAAGGAAATAAACTTTACTTTCTGTTTGGGAACCACCAATAATGTATCTAGCATGGAAAATATTGGGAATTCTCGGTCATTTTCGTTGACAGGAAAAGCATGCCTCTCAAAATATTTTTATCTCTTTAATTTCAGCTTTGAGCTCTGGCACATTAGCAAATCTCTGCTTCCCTCTGTGATGGGCCTATCTATTTACTCTTATGCAATTTTTATTTTTACTTTGAGTCTCCATCTTCTCTTACAAAAGCACCAACTAGAGAGCACTATTGTCATACCTGTGCATTGTGTGTAGCTAATATTTGAGTGTGTTTCATGAATGGATCAATGATTGAGCATAATGGGCTAGGGATAACTTTCTTTAGCGTTGATATTTTGAAAGACATGGTTGCTTGTTAGCATGATTGAGTATTTATATCTTCATGTCAAATTATAGACTATTGATTTGAATCATTCAAGTCCAATGTCCATGCTAGAAAGAAAAGAATATGTGATGAATATGTTAGGCAGCATTCCACATCAAAAATTCTGTTTTTATCATTTACCTACTCGAGGACGAGCAGGAATTAAGCTTGGGGATGCTGATACGTCTCCAACGTATCTATAATTTTTTTATTGTTCCATGTTGTTATATTATCAATCTTGGATGTTTTTATAATCATTTACAGCAATTATATATCATTTTTGGAGACTAACCTATTAACTTAGTGCCCAGTGCCAGTTGTTGTTTTCTGCCCTATTTTTGTTTTACAGAAAATCAATACCAAACGAGGTCCAAATGCCACGAAACTTTTTGGAGATTTTTTATTGGACAAGATAAACAATAGAAGCTTCGGGAGAGGGCCAGAAGACCCAGGAGGTGGCCACGAGCCACCAGGGTGCGCCTGGGGGGGCAGGCGCGCCCTGGTGCCTCGTGGGCCCCCCTTTGCTCCGTTTGACCTAATTCCAGCACTATAAATTCCCAAAAAATTAGAAACCCTCAGGAGAGTCCACGAAATACTTTTTCCGCCGCCGCAAGTTTCTGTTCCAAAGAGATCCCATCTGGGGTCCTTCTCTGGTAATCTACCGGAGGGGGAATCGATCACGGAGGGGTTCTACATCAACCTTGCTGCCCTTCCGATGATGTGTGAGTAGTTTACCACAGACCTTCGGGTCCATAGGCAGTAGCTAGATGGCTTCTTCTCTCTTTTTGATCTTCAATACAATGTTCTCCTCGATGTTCTTGGAGTTCTATCCGATGTAATCACTTTTTGCGGTGTGTTTGTTGGGATCCGATGAATTGTGAGTTTATGATCAGATTATCCATGAAATTATTTGAGTCTTTGCAGCACTCTTTTATGCATGATTATTATAGCCTCGTATTTCTTCTCCGATCTATTGATTTGGTTTGGCCAACTAGATTGATTTATCTTGCCATGGGAAGAGGTGCTTTGTAATGGATTCGATCTTGCGGTGCTCAATCCCAGTGACAGAAAGGGACATGACACGTATGTATCATTGCTATTAAGGGTAAAAAGATGGGGTTTATTCATACGTGAGTTTATCTTGTCTACATCATGTCATCGTTCTTAAGGCGTTACTCCGTTCTTTATGGACTTAATACACTACATGCATGCTGGATAGCGGTCGATGTGTGGAGTAATAGTAGTAGATGCAGGCAGGAGTCGGTCTACTTGTCTCGGACGTGATGCCTATATACATGATCATTGCCTTGGATATCGTCATGATTATTTGCTTTTCTATTAATTGCCCAACAGTAATTTGTCTACCCACCGTATGCTATTTTCTTGAGAGAAGCCTCTAGTGAAACCTATGGCCCCCGCGTCTATCTAAATCATATTACTAAAACCCTAAAAATATTGCTTCCATTTTCTTTTATTTATTTTATTTTGTATTTTTGTTTCAATCTATCTATCTATCACATACAATTTAATCTTGCAATTGACCGCCGAGAGATTGACAACCTCTCGTTTGTGTTGGGTGCAAGGATTTGTTGTTTGTGTCCAGGTGCTGCTAACGAGGTGTTGCGGGATTCTCCTACTGGTTCGATAACCTTGGTTTCATAACTGAGGAAAATACTTATGTCTACTGTGCTGCATCATCCCTTCCTCTTCGGGGAAATACCAACGCAAGCTACAAGTAGCAACCACCACTTTCTTGATGCTCCTGAGCCTCCTCACAACATTCGTTATAACTTGGTTTTTAGTGAGGATACTCGTGATATTATTCCGTTGCCTGCACCTGCTTTGTTTGATTCTCATGCCAGGAACGGATATACCGTGATGCCACCGGACATCGTTGCTTACCGGAACGCGTTGGCAGCGGCAGAGGAGGAGGCCCAGGATTGGGACGCTCGGGTGCCGCCACCTCAGGACTTTCACATGGGACCGGATGGCTACTGCGGATGGCCGTGGACCAAGCTAGGCCAAAAGCCTAAGCTTGGGGGAGTACGTATCTCTCACCGACATTACATTCATGTCCACACATTTCATTCCAGTTGTCGGTGTTCATACTTTTTCATTGTATAATCAATGTTAATTTTTATTTTCTCACTTTCTTCTCGTGTGTTTGAAAAAACTTTGAGAAAATCCAAAAATATTTCTCGTTTCTTTTCGTTTTTTCTTTCTAGCTTAATTAGTTGTAGTATTAAAAGAAACCCAAAAAGATTTCTCGTTTCTTCTTTTGCTTGTTGGGAGTTCTCTCGTGTAAATAGTTTTCTTTTCTCGTTTTTCGTTTTTCTTCTTAATTTGTTTTCTTTAGAAAAACTAAAAACTCCAAAAATATTTCAGTGTGCTTCTCTGAAATTCTTTTCTTTTGTTGAGTCATTGTAAGGAGAAGACCACGATGAAAATGTTGAGTGGCTCTCATATGCATTATGGTTTATCTGACAAAGAGCCCATATTACCTTGTCTTCTCCTTTGAATAAAATGCTTGCAGATTCCAGCTTAGTCCATGGCACACTTGCACTATTTTTATTTTCATATCATTCGGTCGTGCAAGTGAAAGGCAATAATGACGATGATTTGATGAAGTGACTGTGGCAAGGAAAAGCGGGTATGAACTCAACTTGTTCTTTGTTTTTGTAAATATGTTTAACTCAGTATCCATGATTCAGCATATTATGATTAAACATGTTTATGATGACAATTAGAGATTATAGTTGCTCATGCCATGCTTAAGTAGCTAGGAGTGGATAATGATTTATCTTGAGTGTCAACATGCATTAAAATGATTGTAATGTAGTATGATGATATGGTATCCTCCTCTGAATGTTTCAAGTGGCTTGACTTGGCACATGTTCACGCATGTAGTTGATTCAAAACCAACATAGCCTCTACAATATTTATGTTCATGGTGATTATATCCTACTCATGCTAGTATTCAATGTTGATTATTCATAATGCATGATTATGACCGTTTTCGCTCTCTAGCTGGTCGCTTCTCAACCCATTTGCTAGCCTTCGCCTGTACTAAGCGGGAATACTGCTTGTGCATCAAAACCCTTAAACCAAAGTTATTCCAGACGAGTCCACTATATCTACCTATATGCGGTATTACTCTGCCGTTCTAAGTAAATTTGCATGTGCCACCTCTAAATATTCAAATGAACATCTGTTTTGTGTGCCCGTACCGCTCATGGAGCGATAGGGGGCGGTCAGTATCTTCCATGCTAAGCGGGTTATTCTCATGACGAGTGTTTACTCACTTGTCCTTGCACGAGAGGGGCTGGTAATCGGCATGCCCAGTCCCATTATTAAAATTGCAAAATAATAAAACAAACTCCCCCGAAAAGTTGTTGGTATGGAGGGCACCCGAGGATTCGGCTAGCCATGGCTTGTGATTGTTAGTGGAGGGGGAGTAAACTTTACTTTACTGCTTGGGAACCGCCGCTAATGTGTTTAGCATGGAAGATATTGAAAACTCTCGGTCGTGACGTTGACAGGAAAGGCATACCTCCCAAAATTATATTTATCTCTGATTTAAGCTTCGAGCTCTGGCACCTCTGCAAATCCATGCTTCCCTCTACGAAGGGCCTATCTATTTACTTTTATGTTATTTTACTTTTATTGTTGAGTCATCACCTTCTCAAATAAGCACCAGACCTGAGAGCACTATTGTCATTCTCATGCATTGTGAATAGTTAATGTTGTGTGCATCATGAATTACAATGTTTAGTCGCTGCTTGAACTTTGGAGGTCCTCTACATTTATGTTTTGCGGTCTCAGAAAGGGCTAGCGAGATACCATGTTGCCATATTATATCATGATTGTTTTGACAAAGTGTTGGCATTTGAGATATCTTATTATTGCTCGCTAGTTGATTATGCCATTGATATGAGTAAATATAATTTCTAAGAGTTATCACTTGCATGGTTACATAATCTTTGCTGAAAACTTGGGCACTATTTAAGCATATATATAGATACAAGAACAAAAGAGTTTGTAAAAGTTTTTCTTTATCACTTTCAGTTTGTCAACTGAATTGCTTGACGACAAGCAATGAGTTAAGCTTGGGGGAGTTGATACGTCTCCGTCGTATCTACTTTTCCAAACACTTTTGCTCTTGTTTTGGACTCTAATTTGCATGGTTTGAATGAAACTAACCCGGACTGACGCTGTTTTTAGCAGAATTGCCATGGTGTTGTTTTTTGTGCAGAAATCAAAGTTCTTGGATTTGGATGAAACTTTTTGGAGAATTTTTATGGAATATATAAAAATTATTGGCGCAAGAATCAACAGAAGGGGGGCCACCCAGTGCCCACGAGGCACCAGGGCGCGCCACCCCCCCCCCCACAGGCGCGCCCTGGTGGCTCGTGGGGCCCACGTGGCTCCGCTGACCCTAATCTCTGGCCTATAAATTCACAATTCCAGAGAAAAAAATAAGAGAGGAAGTTTTATTGCGTTTCATGATACGGAGCCGCCGCCACCTCCTGTTCTTCATCGGGAGGCCAGATCTGGAGTCCGTTTAGGGCTCCGGAGAGGGGGATCTTCCGGCATCGTCATCATCAACTATCCTTCATCACCAATTTCATGATGCTCACCGCCGGGAGTGAGTAATTCCTTCGTAGGCTTGCTGGACGGTGATGAGTTGGATGAGATTTATCATGTAATCGAGTTAGTTTTGTTAGGGCTTGATCCCTAGTATTCAGTATGTTCTGAGATTGATGTTGCTATGACTTTGCTATGCTTAATGCTTGTCACTAGGGTCCGAGTGCCATGATTTCAGATCTGAACCCTTTATGTTTTCATGAATATATTTGTGTTCTTGATTCGATCTTGCAAGTTGTATGCACCTGCTACGTGTTATGATCCGCATACCCCAAGGTGACAATAATTGAGATTCTTTCCGGTGATTGCCGTACTTTGAGGAGTTCATGTATTCACTAAGTGTTAATGCTTTGTTCCGGTTCTCTATTAAAAGGAGGCCTTAATATCCCTTAGTTTCCTTATGGACCCCGCTGCCACGGGAGGATAGGACAAAAGATGTCATGCAAGTTCTTATCGCAAGCACGTATGACTATATACGGAATACATGCCTACATTACATTGATGAATTGGAGCTAGTTCTGTGTCGCCCTAGGTTATGACTGTTACATGATGAATGTTATCCAACATAATCACCGATCCAATGCCTACGAGCTTTTCACATATTGTTCTTGCTAAGTTACTACTGTTGCTACTGCTGTTACAATCGCTACTACTACTGCTGCTACTGTTACCGTTACTATTATTGCTACTGCTATCAAACTATCATACTACTGTGCTACTGATCACTCTGCTGCAGATATTTAGTCGCCAGGTGTGGTTGAATTGACAACTCAACTGCTAATACTTGCAAATATTCTTTGGCTCCCCTTGTGTCGAATCAATAAATTTGGGATGAATACTCTACCCTCGAAAACTGTTGCGATCCCCTATACTTGTGGGTTACCAGTGCTCGACGCGTGTATCTCATGGAGCTTGCGATGCGAGGACGTGGCGATCGCCCCGTTGCAAAGGTGGTGGCGGCCATGGCTCTTCCCCTTGCCAGCAATGACCATCAGCTCAGGATCAATTGCCTGGGACATCTGTTCGGCGTCCTCCCCGAGCACCTCCTGGAAGACCTGTCTGAAGGTCGTATACCTCTCCTCCGCCGACTCGCTGCAGAACTCGGCGCCATCCTTCCCCTTGTGACCTTCTTTCCAGGCCTCCAGGATGTGGACCGGGCGACCAAGCTCTGCCTCCTGCAAAAGTAACCATCAAGCTTAATGAACGGAGATGCACCGTGCGAAAAAGTAAACATCATATTCCACATACCATGTGTTGCATCAGAGTGGATAGGTTGCGGCTCCCCTGGACGTGTGCCGGGCCTGGCATTTTCGCGCGGTCTGCGCCTTTCTCCACATGCTGCGCCTGCCATGCTGGGTCACACCACATGTCAACCAGCGCCTCCCAACAATCGGCCTTCATCCAGGTTTCCCTCGCCTAGTCAGACATAATCAAGTCATTGAGTAAAAAGCAGAGGATGACTCAAAGTGTTAGCAAGCAATGTCGTCACTTACCACCGACAAGTACTCTTCTCTCTCTAAGTTGGTCCGGCAAGCAGATGTTCTCGTCATCTTGAGCCCCTCGTCATCGAGCGGCCGACACTTCAACACGGCCTTGTATCGCAGTGTGTGCTTCATATCGGAGAGTATCTTTCGGGCTGCTTTCACGAGGCCTTTTGTCTTCTCTTGTCCACCATCATTGCAATCATATTGTTGCTACAAGAATTCATAAAGTAGTTAATTAACAGGCTTCGGATATGGAGCAGTGAGGTGGCAAAGATACTCACAAAGAAACCATCGATGACCCGTTGGGCCATGGTGACATCGTGCTCATCCTTGGTGTACTCGTAGTGCTTCCAGGAGAAACCTGGCGATGGCGGGTCTTTATCACCCGACTTAGCCATACCGGGGAAGTACTTCCTCAAGAATGAGCCGATAACGTGGTTCGGCAATAGCGCCCCCACTAGTACAAAACAGGGCTTTGGTCCACCCTGAAAAGCCCATTAGTCCCGGTTCACTCACGAACCGGGACCCATGGGGGCATCGGTCCCGGTTCGTGAGGCCAGGGCACCGGCCGGGCCTCGTCTGACCCCTTTGGTCCCGGTTCCAGACACGAACCGGGACCAATGCGCCTCGTGGGCCATTGGTCCCGGTTTGTGGCTGGAACCGGGACCAAATGGTGAGGCTTTAGTCCCGGTTGGTAACACCAACCGAGACTAAAGGGGTTGAGGCTTTACTCCCGGTTGGTGTTACCAACCGGGACTAAAGGTTGGACCTTTAGTCCCGGTTGGAGACACCAACCGGGACTAAAGGGGTTCTGAAAGTTTTTTTTTCCTGTTTTTTCATTTGTTTTCTGTTATTAGTTTCTGTTTTAAATTGCTTATATCTTTTAAGATATTTGATGTTTTTGAGTGATTCTTTTTGCATTAGATTCAAAATTTTGTCTAGTTTCTGTTTGTGCCATTAGTTTTCAAATTTGAATGGTTTAAATTTGAATTTGTTCAAATTTGCTTCAAACCCTAGATTGTGAATAACTTGAGTTTACAAATAGTTTTTAATTTAATTCTTTTTGCTCCTAGTCACGTGTTAGATTGTTGTCACAGTAAGATTTATTTGGTTATTTTTAGAATAATTTAAATTAGGATTTTAATTAAAACAATAATGTTTTGCTTATATAGTTGTTTTAGTCATTTAATTGTTGTTTTTTATTATTTTTAGTTAGTTCTTTCTGTAGATTTTAACATGTTGTAGTATGGTGCATATTGAATGCACAAAAAGTCTGGAGTTGAAATAAGTTCAAAAAAATGAAATGCATTTGTAACAGACGAGTTTTCGTCCGAAACCTTGATACTTCGAATGAGATGGTCCAGTTTGTACACGAAGTGCATCCAGTTTTTGCCGTAACCCTCTCAACTTTTTAGCACATGCTATGTGGGTGAAATGATGATACCATGCCAACTTTCACCCTTTTCAGAGTTCATTTGTAGTGCTTTTCAATTTCAGGGTCATTTAGCTCAAAAAAATCAGTAAATGCATGAAAAATAGCAAATGAAGTCAGAAAGGGTTGAAATTTGAGGATGTGTCTTTGAATGGTGCATAATGAACACACAAAAAGTCTGGAGTTGAAATAAGTTTAAAAAAATGAAATGCCATTGTAACAGACGAGTTTTCGTCTGAAACCCTGATACTTCGAAAGAGATTGTCCATTTTGTATACGAAGTGCATCCAGTTTTTGCCGTAACCCTCTCAACTTTTTAGCACATGCTATGTGGGTGAAATGATGATACCATGCCAACTTTCAACCTTTTGAGAGTTCATTTGTGGTGCTATTCAATTTCAGGGTCATTTATCTCAAAAAAATCAGTAAATGCATGAAAAATAGCAAATGAAGTCAGAAAGGGTTGAAAATTGATGGCGTGGCTTCGAATGGTGCACACACAAAAAGTCTGGAGTTGAAATAAGTTTAAAAAAATTAAATGTCTTTGTAACAGACGAGTTTTCGTCTGAAGGGGTTCTGAAATTTTCAAACTCTACCCCCCCCCCCCCCCCCGTGGATCGCCTTTTTTAGTTTTGTAGAAAATAAACAAAAATGATAAAATCTTCAAAAAATAAAATCCTTCGAGATGTAGTTAGGTTTTAGTGTCTAGTTGGTATAGAAATTTTGAAATATGAATTTTGACCTTTTTTGCAAAAAAATGAAAAAAAAGTAAAACGGCCATAACTTTTGCATACGACGTCGAAAAAAAAGTTTAATATATCAAAAAAAACTAGAGAAAAATTGGGACTCGATTTCACCGGGGTTTACCCGGTGAAGTTTTCTCAGACTCTCAAAATTCCAAAAGGAAAAAAAGTTATTTCAAATCAAAAAAAAAATTATTAAAATTTTAAAAATTAATTTTATTTAAAAATAAGATGTCATATTTGGATTCCTCACATTTTTCTGATAATAATGAATATATTATTTGTCGAATTTCGATTTACAGATTTAAAGATATTAATTATGTCATATTAAATGAATAAATGGCAAAAAAAATGAATAAAATAATATTATTACTTATTTTATTTTCATTGAAATTCAATATTATTAGTACTTATTTTGTTTATTTTAATAATTGTTTAGAATTCAAAAAATTAAATCATGTGACATCAAGACCTAAGGGTTAACAGGATTGATAGCTGAAGATTGTCAGGAAAACAACAAGTGCAGACTTGGAAACTAGGGGAGATAGAACCTGAAAGTTAAGCGTGCTGGGGCTGGAGTAGTGAGAGGATGGGTGACCGGCCGGGAAGTTAGACAATTTGGAATGAGTGCTGATTAGAGAGTAGAGATTAAATTCTGAAGCAGTGAGGAGGGGTGATTAGAGATTAAATTGTCAAATAATTCAAAGATTTGAAATTCGGAATAAAACTTAAAAACAAATCAAAAAAAAATTAAAAAAAAATTAAAAAAAAATTTCAATTCCCCCCCCCCCCCGGCAAGGACCTGCCTTTAGTCCCGGTTGGTAACACCAACCGGGACTAAAGGTCCTCCCTCCCCCGCCCCAGGCAGCGCCACGTGGAGGGCCTTTGGTCCCGGTTCGTAAGCAAACCGGGACTAAAGGTTTTGGGCTTTAGTCCCGACCCTTTAGTCCCGGTTCCAGAACCGGGACTAAAGGCCCTTACGAACCGGGACAAATGGCCCTTTTTCTACTAGTGCCCCTTAGGCCTGTTACGGACAAATTTCCATTGACTACATGATGAAAAAGAAAAGGCGACAGTTAGTGTTCAATTATGGTAACCAAAGTAATTGCAAGATCAAATACTTACGCATCTCCCGACAATGATATGACAGGACGGCTGCCGGTAGCCGTTGGCTTCGGGACCTTCCCCGGACCACCCCCGGATTTCTTCCTCTTGGAAGTGTTGCTCGATGTAGACCCCGAGCCGTTCGAGGCCACAATGTCGCCCGACTCCGTAGCGAGCGGATCTGGAATGTTCACTCCGGCATCATCATCCGATGTGGACTCATCGTCGTCCACATCGCTATCATGGGTCGCCTGATGGGAGCCGGACGACTCAGTCTCGCCAGAGTACCTGGCGTGGGTCACCCTACCGCTCGTGGTTCTCACGTACTTACTCGGGCTCCCATCAGAATCTGAAAACAAAATATAATATATGAGTAACTAAAACAGAGAGTAATCTGAAAATAAAATAAAAACAGAAATATTGATTGCATTCTGTATCACATCATCGAAATTAGTTATGAAAAATTTGCACCGCATTGCCTCATGTTATATAGATACCATTCGTATTCTAGTTTGTAGTGACCTATTAAAAAGTACCCTCCACAAGTAATTATCTTCTTCTATTGGCCAAGGCAATAATTATACTTTAGTAGTGAAGCAATAAGGATAGCACCGAAAACATCAAAACGAGCTAACTACCCAATGGCGCTCTATGGAGGGAACATGAAAGATATATATTACAAGGCAACCAACTATAACTAATTCTGCCATGCCCATTTTCTTAATATCTGGTGCCCATATCCTAACGATGTAAACTGCTTTTATATCTGTTCTATGACTTGGCATTTTCATGCTTATTGCATTTTTTTTCAAACATTGTAGCTAGCATCATACAACCAATTTCTCTTGAATTCTAGATATAAGATTTTCTCTTGAATTCTAGTTATATCTCAATGCTAAAGGACAAGAAGCTAGCATCATACAACCAATTTGCACAAATCCACCGGAGGGGGAGGGGGTTCAGGGGGTGGGGTGGGGGCGAGGGGGAGGGGGTTGGGAGGGGAGAGGGAGGGGAGGGGTACCTGAGGGCATCTCCAGCTGCCGCGCCACGCGAGGCACTTCCCGGCGGCCGCCGTCCATGGCCAGCAATGCCGAACGGTGATGCTCGGCGCCGGCCATGAGGAAGACGGCGGTGGAGGTGGCGGCAGATGGTGGTGGCGGCGGCGGCAGATGGTGGTAGCGGCGGCGGCAGATGGCGCTGGCGGCGACAGATGGAGGAGGTGGCGCTGGCGTCGGCGGCGATTTCATCGGTGGCGCAGCCAGTCCTGAGGAACAGAAAAGAGAAGGGAAGAAAGTGAGTGAGAGAAAGAAAGGGGATCGCTAAGATCTAGGGTTAGGACATTTACCGAGAGGCGCGCTCGGTAAAGGCCAGTATTACCGAGAGCCGGTAATCCACCCTCGGTAAAGAGTATGCCACATCTTACTTTTCTTTTTTTTAATGTGTGTATTGCCGAGAGGGACGCTCGGTAAAAACTGTGCCACTTCTTCATTTTCCTTCTATTTGTGTTTTTGTTTGGCACTTTCTTTTTGTATCTGATATTTCGTATCTTTTTATGACTAAAGTTTGAAAATGCCATGACTTATGATGACTTATGTTTTCGGCTAGATTTGTTCAAATCTCAACTTTAAACACTGTAAAGTAAAAAACATGAGAACGGGGACCTGCCGTAACACGAAGAAACAGGTATTCACCGTGGCCTACCCCCTCTCGGTGCCGGTCAACGCCCTAGACCGCCGGGGCCACCGGATGGGTGGTCGATCTGGAAACCGCCCGAGGGAGGGGGGGACCACCCCTACATGCGTGTGGCCCATGCATATGCATGAAAGGGTGGTGTGCTATTTGAATACCCAACGCACATCCTTGACGTGCACATGCCTCACAAAACGCACGGACGGGCGGGAACGTCGAGGACCGGCTGCGTTCGTCCCCGAGACCGAGCCGACGGTGGGCGATCCTATGACAGAACGGGCTTAGACTTGGCCTGGCATCTCACGATGACCTGCCGTAACACGAAGAAGCAGGTATTCACCGTGGCCTACCCCCTCTTGGTGCCGGTCAACGCCCTAGACCGTCGGGGCCACCAGATGGGTGCTCGATCTAGAAACCGTCCGAGGGCCATCTCAAAAGGACAAAACAAAGTGTAACTATAATGTGGTAAGGTGGTTTACCAAGCATGTAAGAAAACAACAACAAAAAGTATAAGACATATTACCGAGCACGGCTACAACAGGAGAAGAAACAAGATATAGGTTTAGGTATATTGCCGAGAGGGACGCTCGGTAAAGGTAGGCATTACCGAGAGCCGTATATCGACGCTCGGTAAAAACTGTGCCACTTCTTCATTTTCCTTCTATTTTTGTTTTTGTTTGGCACTCTCTATTTGTATCTGATATTTCGTATCTTTTTATGACTAAAGTTTGAAAATGCCATGACTTATGATGACTTATGTTTTCGGCTAGATTTGTTCAAATCTCAACTTTAAACACTGTAAAGTAAAAAACATGAGAACGGGGACCTGCCGTAACACGAAGAAACAGGTATTCACCGTGGCCTACCCCCTCTCGGTGCCGGTCAACGCCCTAGACCGCCGGGGCCACCGGATGGGTGCTCGATCTGGAAACCGCCCGAAGGAGGGGGGGGGGAACCACCCCTACATGCGTGTGGCCCATACTCCCTCCGTTCCTTTATATAAGGTGTATTTGTTTTTTGATAAAATTCCACCATGTAAGGTGCATTTGTTCTAATTCCACGAAATTCCGTTTATAGCCCTCCAGAAAAAATGAAAGTATCTCTCTCCTGATTGCATGTATCTCTCCTTGTGAGAAAAAAAGGAAAGTATCTCTCTCCTGATTGCGTGTATCTCTTACTTTCCTAGACTAAATGATTTACTTGCCACTAATCAATGATTTAGCCAAGGTTAATTTCGTCCTAAAATGTGTATAATTATGTGCCTTGGTCACCATGCCAAAAATAATAAACCTTACATAAAGGAATGGAAGGAGTATATCTCAAATATAAAAAAAATCGAAGTTGTAAAAAAAGTGGGGTCAGTCTTACTGATACCTTGTATACTGTTCCGAATCCACCTCTACCCAGAATTCTGGCCTCGTCGTAATTATTTATCTGTTTTATTACTTGGTATGGTATCTTGTTCTCCATGCTCCAGCTAGCTCCTGGTTTGACAACACAAATAATCAAGACAAGTTACAAGACAAAGTAACAAAGAGATGTGGTAGGTAGCACTTTGTGAAGATCTGGTGAGCTAGGTAGATCAATTGCGAAGGCACTTACCTGAATAAACCTTGCACTGCCCCTTTTATGAAGTATAATGCTTTGATGAACAGTATATACAGATCTTGAGAAATGTCTGTCCAACTCTTTGGCAATGCAGCAAGAATGCTTAGCCGGGACAGGTGATTCACTTCCACAGCTAGGTTCAGCAGTTCAAAGCAGCAAAAGCTTAGGACATTTTTGCAGATTCTAGTGCAAGGGATCAGAATAGTATATGCCAGAGATCCCATCCCAGATAGAACTTCCGGCGACGATATCCCACAATGCACCGTCTGCAACAAGAAGAAGAAATACCTCGATTGGCTAGCAGCGGGCGGCGCTTTGGACGAGGGATTGGAGGGGAGTTAGCGGCGGCGAGCAAGGGAGCAGGCGACCTAGGGGAGATGTGCTCGGGGTAGCCGTTGACCTGGTTTTTTTTTTTTTTGAGTAATCTTGCCAACTTTATTCATTCAAAGTAATGTTCATAGGTACAAGATTTGGATCATGAGGAGTGCCCAACCAAACATGTCTACCTATGTCTAGACTACAAGCAAACTTGGCGAGATTGTGAGCTTCAAAATTGAAGTTTCTACGCTCATGCACAAAATTACAGGAAGTAAAACTGGAACTACGAGCTAATATTTCATGTATGATAGCTGCATTGGGACCTCCTGTCCCCCCCCCCCCTTGATGTCATTAACAACTCCTTGGCAATCCAAAGCGACTGTGATGTTCTGGATGGCAAGATCTTCAGCTAAAGCGAGCGCTTCTCTGCAAGCATAAGTCTCCAAAATCATTGGGTCTGTAACACCCTGATAAACAACTGCCGAAGAACCGAGATAGTTGCCATGGTGGTCGCGGCATAGTGCTGAAACAGCCCCTCCGCGCCTGCTCCTGGCTAAAGCTCCATCAACATTCAGCTTTGCAACACCAACTGCAGGAGGTAGCCATCGCTGAAGTTGATCATGTGAACTACTCGGCACAGCCGGCCTTACCAGAACTGGGAGTTGCTCAAGTTCTGAAATAAAATTGTTCACAAAGGACATGGTCTGTTGTGGACTCTGAAAAATTGCCTCGTATATTGCTTTTCTCCTTGCATACCAAAGTGCCCACAAAGTTACAGCCACCTTTGTGAGGCTCGAGTGATCCAAAGAGCTGTGAAGCTCAAACAACCAGTTTTTCGCGCTGGGTTCTTCATGCTCTGCCATCATTGCTACTATATGCTCGTCAGATAGTGCCCAAACACACCTTGACATGGTACATGATAATAAAGCGTGCCGTCATGAGTCCTGACAACCACACAGCGGGCATGCGTTTTGGGTCGCCATGTTTCGGTGGTGCAGAACATCAGTGGTGGGTAGCGAATGGCGCGCCAACCTCCACAGGAAGATCTTTATTTTCGAAGGTATGGATAGTTTCCACAACTCAGTCCAAGCTTTTCCTTCAACTTCTTCAGTAGACGTCCCGCTTCTACCCTCAAGCCATTCCTCCCTCTGCAACTTTGTTTTCATGAGAAATTTGTATGCGGAACTCACTGTGAACCTCCCTCTCTTCTCCGGGAACCATGCCCAAAAATCCTCCGTATCACGGGTACAAACCGGAATTTTCAGAATTGCTTCCGCATCCAAAGGGATGAAAACCGACCGAATAAGTTCCACATTCCATGTTCCTAAAGCAGGAACTAGCAGCTCCGCCACTTTCCTTGGTGGGTTCTGAGTAAGGGATGTGATCGGCCTTGGCGTCGTTTCTTTCGGAATCCAATTGGCCGTTGACCTGGGTGGGACTGGGGGCTGTTCGCACGGGCTGTCTTCAAGCTGCTCCATCCAGTCCTGGCAGGCCGGCCCATTAGCGGGAATAGGAAGCGCCCGCGCAGCAATTTAGGGTTTTTTTATTTTGGTTTTTTCTGGCTTCCGGCCGATTTTTCTTTCTTTTTTTGGTTTTTTTCTCTGGTTTTCTCTTTTTTGTATTTTTCGTTTTTCTTTTTTTATTTTTTCGTTTTTCCTATTTTCTTTTCTTTTCTTTTATGTTTTATTTTCAAAGTTTCACAAATTTCTAAAAATGTTTAGTATGCATTAAAAAAATGTTCAGTGTGTATTAGAAAAAAGTTCACCGTATATTAAGACAAAGTTCACCGTACACTAAAAAATAGTTCACTGTATATAAAAAATGATCAGTGTGTATTAGAAAAAAGTTCACCATATATTAAAAAATAGTTCACTGTATGTAGAAAATGTTCATTGTATATTAAGAAACTGTTCAGTGTATATATGAAAAAATGTTCACTGTATATTAAAAAATGTTTAGTGTGTATTTAAAAAATATTCACCATATATTAAAAAGTATGTAGTACGTATTTGAAAAATAATCACCGTATATTAAAAATGTTCAGTATGTATTTGAAGAATGTTCACCGTATATTAGAAGAAGAAAAATAGTACAGAAAACTATAAAAAAAATGGAAGAAAACAAGAAAAACCACACCTGAAATAGAAAACAAAAAGGGAAAAAACCCACACCTGGATGAGAACCCGTATGTGAGCATGGTAAGCGACCCGCTTGATGCTGCGACGTGGGCCTGGCCCATTATCGGGATCGCTATGAGCGATCGCACGATCGGGAATCGCTATAGGCGATACACATCATCACCGAAATCACTAGTTAAGGGTTACCCCTTGCAAAGGTCACTCCCCACCTTTTCTGGCGCTGACAAATGGCGCACTGCGCAACCTGAGAGTTTTCCTTTTTTTCGTTGATTCATTTATTCAAAACGTTTTATCTCTTGAACCGTGCATCCAAATATGGAACCGTTTCCATCGTTGGATTTCTCGCGTCGAGATCTTCGAAACTAGATCCCATGTTAATAGGTTTCGATGAACTTTTTTTTCACGAAAAAACGGAAACCAAAAAAAAAGGCAACGAAAAAAAAAGAATACCAAAAAAAAACCGGACCCCGGAAGCACGGTTGTGGTTTTCACTTTTTTTTTGTGAAGCACATGCTGCGCTTTTCCCTTTTTTTCAGGAAAAGCACAGTTGTGCTTTTCCCTTTTCGAGAAGCAAGCACAGGGTGTGCTTCTCGCGGAAGCAAATCTGTGCTTCCCCGAGAAGCACAGGCTGTGCTTCTCGTGTAAGCACAGGCTGTGCTTTTCATTTTTTCGAGAAGCACAGCTGTGCTTCGGAAAAAAAAACCAAAAAACAATTTCCACCAATACCTAGGGAAAGCCAGGCAATAACCAAAAAGCCAAAAAAATAAAAATAAAAACATCTAAAACCCGAAAACGCGTATAGAAAAATAAAAAAAATAAAAATCCAGAGAAAGCGCCCGCACACGACACATGGCGGCGGCTAGGCACACCACTTGGCGCGCTCCCGGGCCAAAAAAGTGAGCCCTGCGGGAGCGCCCCAAAGGGTAACCGTTAGTTAGTTGCTCTCCATCATCACCCTCCCCCCCCCCCTCTCTATGGGAGCTCCTATTCAACGACCTACACGCTGGAAAGTTAGGAATCGCGTAGGGTAAGGGAGTTCCCTGTTCATAGTTGGGCTGGCCCAATTCCATGTTTCTTTCCCACTCACTGTTTTCTTTTCGGGCTCGCTCGTTCCTGTTTCTTTGTCCCTGTTTTCTTTCCCGCTCGCTTGTTCCTGTTTCTTTGTCGCTGCGGTTGCTGAGCTGGTAAGAAGCTAGAAACAAACTGCTTCGAATAAAAATATATTTTTTGTTGAAACTATTTGAACGTAGAAAACAGTATAAATAGGAATTTGTTGTAATTCCATACAGAACAAACCAATTTTGTGATTGTCAAACAAAAATATTTCAGAATTACAGGAAAAAAAGGAACTAAAAGATCTATGTAATTTTTGTAGCATATATATTGCAAAAGGATCTATCATGGACTACTTGTACTGCAATTTTTTTTTTGCTTTCTTCTATTGGCCATTGCACTTTGACCGCTACCTTCTGCCTACTTTCTGCATAGTACTGTCTTCATGTTGTACCTGACAAAAACAGAATCACTTTAATTTAGTATTTTTTTTATTTTTACGAAGTTGCTTACAAAAAATATTCTTTCGGAAATTGACTTCAGCATTCCATGAAATACATGTACTAAAAGAATATCAACAGCGAGCTGGGAATTTTCAGGAGAATTTTTTTGGGACAGATCTGTACTAAATGAGCAAAAAGATCTATCATGTTGTACTAAATGAGCTTATGGAAACTGAAACATTTCTGGGACAGATCTGATTTATTAGTTGGTAACTCTTTTTCAAATGGCTATGCATCAAAATTGTTTGTTTTGAACTCTACATGGCATGAACAAAAATCAATACATGTTTGTTTGAATACCTGATTTTTCAAAACTTTCTTTCTGAACAGGTTGGTGAGTTCACTTGAAGAGGCGGAATCCCTGCTGAATGATAGATGTGACTATAAAGACATTTTTCAAAATGATTTTCAAAAAGGTTTTGCAGGTGAGAAGAGCCTCAAAAACTCAAGGGGAAATCAATATTTACATGTTTCTGAAGGAAAGTCTTGGACCACTTCAAGTTGGATTTCATTGTGCTTGCAAGTAACAATCTGGTAGAAGAATTTCTCTCAAAGTGCTTGTATATCAGCCTGTACAACAATTGTAATTCAGTGTACTAGTTAAAAGAATGATCATATACAAAATATTTTTGAACCCATGTTCCGATGGTAGTACAACTCACATTCGAAAAACCCTCCAACCCTAGTCCTCTGTACCAATTGATATATTGTAGAACAAAAATACCAGTCATACCTGTGATTGAAGAAACAAATTAAAAAATGTTTAATTAAATGAACTAGCTATCAACTGGCCCTGTGCACTAGAGAAAACTGTGCACTGAAGAAAACTATTTCAGACTTCTGTAAACTAGTATATGAACTAGCTATCAACTGGCCCTAGCTAGCTAGCTGCAGAGAGCAACATGGTAGTAGTGTAGTGACCATGTAGTGCATTGAGTAAGAATTTAGCACATAGTAATATGGATTAAATAGCAAGTGTAAAACAACTGGTAAATCTCTGACCCCTAAAAGTGCAGCAGTAGCTGGCATCAATTAGCATTCACATTTGACACTTGACTGCATTATAAAATGGCCATGTTGAATGCAGTTTGTCTGAAATTAATACTACATGGCACAGTAAGGTGCAAGACTGATAATAGGTTAAGATCAACCTTTCTGAAATTAATAATAGCTTCGAGACTGTTCCTTCAGTTCACCTGTTTGGTTGCTAATTACTACTCCCTCCGTTCCACACTATAAGGTGTATTAGCTTTTTCAAAAGTCAAACTTATGCATGTTTGACCATGTTTTTAGAAAAAAGTATTAATATTTATAATATCAAATTTGTATTATTAGATCCATCATGAAATGTATCTTCATATTTTATTTATTTTCTATTGCGGATGTTGATATTTTATTCTAGAATCCTAGTCAAACATACATACATTTGACTTTTGCGGAAATTTATGCACCTTATATTATGGAACAGAGGGAGTATTTGCTAGAAAACTGTTTCAGACTTCGTAATGTTTCATTTCCTAGTTTTTAGTCTTCTTAGTCGAATGGTAATCTTCTTATTCGAATAAACAACTTGATTTTACTCTAAGGAATGAAACTATTATTACAAGCAAAACAACTCGAGAAATCAAAGAAAAACTCGAATGCACCAAGTACTCAGGTTGAATTTCTTCCTTATCCTTGATCCTGATTTGTTGATTTTGACTTAGAGGGAAACATGTACCCAGATTTGGTTTGGGGGCAAAGTTTCTCAGGAATTGGATGGAAAACAATTCACAGGAAAGAGAAGAGGTGAATGAGGAATCGATGGAGAACCTGTTGGATCGCCAATGGTAGTCAAATTTCCTCTACAGATGGAAGCGAGGTAGGAGGAGGCCTGCTCGTTTCCCCTCTCTGTCCCTGTCTCTCGAGTTCTAGAAAACTGTAGAGAATTCAAAAAATATTCAAAATATGCTCAAGGATTTGAAAATTTGTTCACCTAAATTCAAACAACGTTCAATAAAATGAAAATCTTTTCACGGATTTGAAAATTATTCAAAAAAATCAAAAAATGTCCGCGAATTCAAAAAATGTTCAAATATTTGAACTTTGTTCATCCAATTTAAAAAAACTTTAGGATTTAAAAAATTTCCACAAAGTTTAAAATATGTTCAAGGATTTGAAATTTGTTCATCAAATTCAAAAAATGTTCATGAATTCAAAAAATGTTTGAGGATTTGAAATTTTCTTGTCAATTCAAAAACTGTTCATGGATTCAAAATATCTTCACAAGTTCGAAGTTTGTTCAAGAATTCAAAAAAAGTTAAACAAAAGGAAAATATGTTCAAGGATTTGGAAATTGTTCAAGAAATTCAAAAAATGTTCATGAATTTAAAATATGTTCAAGGATTTGAAATTTGTTCATCAAATTCAAAAGATGTGGATGAATTCAGAAAATGTTCAAAGATTTGAAATTTGTCCTTATCAATTCAAAAAATGTTCATGAATTCAAAATATGTTCACGGATTCAAAATTAGTTCATGAATTTAAAAAAAATCAACAAAATTTAATATATGTTTAAATATTCAAAAAAATTCAAAAAATGTTCATGAATTTAAAATATGTTCAAGGATTTGAAATTTGTTCATCAAATTCAAAAAATGTGCATGAATTCAAAAAATGTTCAATGATTTGAAATTTGTTCTTGTCAATTAAAAAATTGATCGTGGATTCAAAATATGTTCAAGAATTCAAATAAGCTTCAACAAAATGAAAATATGTTCAAAGATTTGGAAATTGTTCAACAAATTCAAAAAATGTTCAAGATTTAAAATTTGTTCATCCAATTCAAAAAAAAGTTCACAAGATTTAAAATATGTTCAAGGATTTGAAATTTGTTCATCAAATTCGAAAAATGGGCATGAATTCGAAAAATGGGCATGAATTCAAAAAATGTTCAAAGATTTGAAATTTGTTCTTGTCAATTCAGAAAAAAATCATGAATTCAAAATATGTTCATGGATTCAAAATATGTTCAGGGATTTGAAAATTGTTCATGAGTTCAAAATATGTTCAAGGATTTGAAATTTGTTTGTCAAATTCAAATTATGTTCAAGGATTTGAAATTTGTTCAAAAATTCAAAAATGTTCAAAAAATTCTAAATATGTTCAAGGATTTGAAAATTGTTCAACAAATTTAGAAATTGTTCATGAATTCAAAAAAGTTCAAAGATTTGAAATTTGTTCATCCAAGTCAAAAATTGTTCGTGAATTCAAAATATGTTCAAGAGTTTGAAATTTATTCGTCAAATTCAAAATATTTTCACGGATTCAAAATTTGTTCAAGAATACATAAAATGTTCAAAAAAATTAAAATATGTTCAAGGATTTGTAAATTGTGCAATGCATTCAAAAATGTTCATGAATTCAAAAAATGTTCAAAGTTTTGAAATTTGTTCGTCTAATTAGAAAAAAGTTCAAGGATTTCAATAAATATTCAAAAAAATTAAAATATGTTCACGGATTTGAAATTTGTTTACCAAAATCAAAAAATTTGCATGAATTCAAAAAATGTTAAAAGATTTGAAATTTGTTATTGTCAATTCAAAAAATGTTCATGAATTCGAAATATGTTCATGGATTCAAATTTGTTCAAGAATTGAAAAAAATTAAACAAACTGAAAATATGTTGAAGGATTTGGAAATTGTTCAACAAATTCCAAAATTTGCATGAATTCAAATTTTTGTCATAGATTTGAAATTTGTTCATCCAATTCAAAAAAAGTTCAAGAATTTCAAAAAATATTCGCAAAATTTAAAATATGTTCAAGGATTTGAAATTTGTTCATCATATTCAAAAAATGTTCAAAGATTTGAAATTTATTATTGTCAATTCAAGAATTTATTCAGTTGGTCATTGCAAGTACACATCAACGAGCATTTTGAGGTGTACGATGATCAGACAAAAATGAAAACTAACACTGATGAAGCTTGTACTTGTTGAAGAGTCTACTAGTCAGCAAAACATCTAAAGGCGCTTCTTTGTCTTCTTGGTTGTAACATCTTCCAATATGTCCAAGTCTACCTCGTTCTGGTCGAATTTTGCCATTTTGAAAGCAACAAGCTACCGAAGTTGGGAATTATATGCTGATAGATTTGAAAAGGAATTATACTTGAGTAAGTACAGAAATATTTTGTGTCAAAAATTACAGCATCAAAAGAATAGTGCTGGCATTAAAGAAAACAGAAAAACTTACAGCATCAAATTCTTTCATTAATTTCCCATCCCATAACTCCATGCATAGGAATCCATAGAGAGCACAGTTGTGGCTGTGTGTACCAAACAGAAAAGTAGAAAATTGGAGCATTTAAAAAATGGTATTTAAACAGAGTAAAATAACAAGATGCACAATTGGTTAACTCACGTGTTTTCCTGCAATGGGTAGTTCTCAGGAGAAATACAGACAAAATCCTCAACATTTTTGAAATTGGATTCAGAAGACTTGAAAAGGGTGCCCAGGTTGGTAATCTATATAGAAAGAAGTAAACTAAGAGCCAGCTTTTCCCAGCTCCGCGACTCCGTCAATTTTGCACGTAGTCCAGAGCCAGCTTCTCGGCCCAATAACCAGGATTGGAATCGTTCGGCTGGACTCCGAGGCTGGATACGAGGATTTCAGAAGCCAGAGAGCTCCCGAACACGCCCTAAGTTGATCAACAGCACTAGTATTCTTGCATATTGCACAACACAACAAATTCAGTTTTTCTTTAATAACCAATTCAGAGTCTTTTGCTCAAGAAGTGCCTACTAAACAGTACAAGAGGAGGAACACAACAGTGAAGACTAGCTATCAGCCTATCAACCATCCCCTACTTGAGGAAAATCTTCCTTTTTCCTCTCCTCAGTTTCTCTGATTTTAGAGTTTGAATATGAAATGGTACAAACATACATAGATAGATACAAAGTCCCTAGCAAGCTGCGAGGTCGTCACTCAACAGCACAACTTAGCACTAGAAACTCTTCAACAGTAAATTTACATCAGGAATATTAATACAGGAATCTCCTGAGAACAACCAAATCATTTCTTCAGAAGCTAGCTGGCTAAACAGATGACATCTAATAGGAGATGATCTGTCGAACCAATCAACTCCTATCATGCTAGTTGGCTAAAACAGTATTGGCATGCATGTAATTTAATCTACTATACAAAGTAGCTAGTTACACAGACTACATAAAGTAGATGCTAAGCAACCGACACAGAACATGCTTCACGTTAATTGACTGAACAAAGCAGGGAAACGGGGCGCTCAGGTGGCCGTCTCCAGCGGGCGACAGAGCAGGTGCATGAATGGATGCTAAGCTGCCAATTAATTGAACAAACTTGGTACAGTCTGACGTTAGCTGCTAGTACAGGCATAGCAGAGAAACAGGGGCTCTCCGGTGGCGATGGTCACCGGCGATAGAGTGATCGTCTCCGGCAGCAGCTTTACTAACAGTACTATAAAAGCAGAGGACTGACATGACTAATTACTAGCCAGTACTAATAAAAAAGCAGAGGACTGAAAAAATTTCCTAGTTAACACAGACTAGACAACTGGATGCTAATTAAGCTACCAACACAGAAGATGCTTTAGTTTAATTAATTGAACAAACCGATTACATTCGAACAAAACTAACTGCTAGTAGTAACAACACTAACAGCAAGTACAGGCATAGCAGAGAAACAAACCTTACAGGGAAACATTGAGAGGGGAAGAGGGAGTAGGAGAACTTACTATGAAAGAGGAAGAGGGAGGAACCCTAACAAAATCTGCCTCTGTTCAACAAGAACCTGCACACAAAAATTACAGTACAAACTGTAAGATACCTACAATCTCTACACCAAAAACTGTGTGCAAAAAGTCCCACAAAATCAGTTAGGTGATATTAACAAAAACACGAACGTGTTTCTATAGATCCACGAAACCGGCTGCACGAACTGACTATTAAACCCCTAACAAAAATAGTATCCGCCTGCCATGAACACGAAACCCTAGCAAAATCGACGGACGCTAAATGGATGGGAAACCCTAGCAAAATCGATGGACGCTAAGGCCCCGTTCGGTTCGTAGGTTTTGTAAAGGAAATTCGGAGGAACACTGTTCACACAGGTTTATTTTCCTTTGCAGCGTTCGGAACGCAGGAAACACGCACAGTAATCCAGAGGAAACTAGCTCCTTCGGTGCCGATTCCAGAGGAATTCTAACATCCGCGTAGAGCTCATTTTTCTCGCGGAAGACCGACGTGAGGCGCCCTGGCAGTCGCTGTTAGAATCAGCAGGATTAAAAAAACTAGATGCGTCACGTGGTGAGGTGAGAAAGTTGGAGGTAAAGCTGCCTTGTTTAGCCCGTGTAGCTAATTTTAAAAAGCCTGCAGACTACTGTTCATGCAGTTCTTTCTTATGGTCACCCGAACGCCCATTCTGACAACTTTCCTGTGTTTTTTTCTTCTAGCGTTTCACACATACATTCCTTCTCCGTTCCTATGTTTTCTCTCGTTCCTGTGTTTCGTATCCCCACGAACCGAACGAGGCCTAAATGGATGCGAAACCCTACGAAAATCAATTCAATGGATCCGCCTGCCATGTTGCCCTGCGGAAGAAGAAACAGAGAGGGGAAGGGGGGGGGGAGGCGGCAGAGAGAATGAACGACGAACCTTGAAGAAAAACGCCGGTCGGAGGGACGACCTCCACCGGCTGCCGATCTAGGAAGGGGGGCTCGATCTCGCGAAGAAGAAGAAGCAACGAAGGGGGGCTCGATCTCGCGGAAACGAGGAGCGTCACTATTCGCCGACCTACGCGGTAAATAGGATCCGCCCCTCTCTATGCCCTCAACCCGCACCGCTCCAGCCCATTTTGCTTTTCTTTTTGTACATTACAGCCCAGTCCAACGAAAAAATAAACCAGACGAAGAAGACCCCGCACCATTACGGCCCACGCGAACTAATTTGTTGTTCTGACAACATTTATTTGTTGGCTGTGTGTACAATGTCCTAATCGTCTTTTTGGTTGTTGCACATCCACATATATGCATGTAACCCACCTCAGTAAAGAACTCAAGGTAGTAACAAAAATTCTCCCAATCCGGTACTCGGATGTCGCCATTAAATTTGATAGGTTCGTTGGTACTTATGTGCACCTTACAAATTAAAATAAATAATCTCGCGGTAAGCGAGATCAGCAATCTACAACTCTTGCTATATATAAAATAAATAAATAGTAGAGGGAAGCATATACACAGTGTGTGGCATACGATCGATACATTGCTATGTAGGTATGTAGAATAAATATACAAAACATATTAGTTCACAAATATAGAGGAGCGGTTGTGTTTATTCTTTTTCAGATTCCAGTGGGCTTCCATGAACCATTCAACACTTGCGAAACATGTGTTCTCAGTTAAGCGTAATTCCATGTTAACATCAATCTGCAACCAGAGCATGCATAATATTCAAAGATGAATGGGGATCTCCATCGTTGCCATTCCTTGTTGACACCCGACCACCATCCTACACAAATTAGCATGCATGCTTGTTAACATCGATGAAAAATCGAGGCTATTACGCAGCATCACAGAAATCACGTGAAGAAATCTCTGGTAGTTTGACACCCGACCACCATCCTACGTGAATATGCATGCATGTATGTTATGTTCCCTTTTTCTTGTCCTATTTTGGCTGAACCCTCGTGCACACAGTCTATAAGCTGAACATGCCTACATATTTCAATTTTTTGCCCGTAAACATTCCAATTAAACGAAGGTAATAAAAAATAATGGTGAAAAATAATTCAAATCCAGGAGTTAATTAGGTTTCCACTCAAACAAAAGAAATACTAAACAGAACATGGGTACATATGAACCCTCTTTTCAAAGCTTATTGGAGATCATATTTCAAAGAAGCTCATAGAGGATCGATTGCACGTACGTACAGCTCGGGCGCGTGCAGGCGGCGGGCACCACGAATTGTTTTCCTCTTCCTCCCCATGAGCGACTCCAGCAACTAGGGTTTCCACGCCTCCTGCCGACGCTGCCGCCGACCTGCCTCGCCTCCTGTGGCCTTAGGACCATGGAGGCGCGGTGGATTCCGGCTCTTGTCGGTGGGAGGGCTCCTGCTCCATTTTTAGGGTTTTTTTTAGTTTGTTTACGGTTTGTGTCTTGCTCAGGAAGGCGGGGCAGGGGCGGCTCCCTGAAGATGGAATAAGGTTCTCCCCGCCTAACCCCCATCCCGGCGGTGCTAGGATTAAGGTCCTAACGAGCAGTCATGTAAATTAAGTGAATGTTGTGCTGGATTTAAATCAGATCGTAACCAGGCCTGATGCTCAGCATGTTTCGTCCATAGATGTGCATCCAACAGAGCCATGGTGAGTGTGTGCATACTACCGTCGACTCTCTCTCTCTCTCTCTCTCTCTCTCTCTCTCTCTCTCTCTCTCTCTCTCTCTCTCTCTCTCTCTCTCTCTCTCTCTCTCTCTCTCTCTCTCTCTCCTAGCGTGTGTGTATTTCACACACACACATATACCAGTACTCATCCATCATTTGTTAATTTGCAAATAATCCTAATATGCAGGATTATGACCACACATCATGCGGGGAGTCTTCGTGTTTAGAACTACAAGACAATGGTACATTGTTGATCGGTGCTGCTTACATATATTCTCGACATAGTTATGTACTGATTCAAGTTACTTGTTTATATCCGCAGGCAACGCTGAACTCGATTCAAGACGTCACAGCTGAATCAGGCACACACCCGTATGCGTAATTCATATGATTTATTCCAATAGATAACACTTACACTTTATTCAGTAATTGCTCACACATGCGTGCTAAAGCGTTACATTTATACATGTATATATTCCTCCTCCATGCATGAATATGCAGTTCATGTGGCTAAATTTATCGCACGGGAGAAGTGGCTCGTCGCCGGCGATTGCAGAGGGTGCATCCATGTGCACAACTACGGCGAAAATGAAGAAGCAGAGAGCTTTTGTGCTCACAATAGTTGCATCACAAGTTTGGCCGTGCATCCAACAGATCCATTTTTGTTGTCGTCGTCTGATGATGTTGATCACCTGATCAAGCTTTGGGACTGGGACATGGGAATGGAAAGAATTTCAGGGACACGTTGGCAAAGTGACGCAAGCAACCTTTAACCCAAATGACTCCAATAGTTTTGCTAGTGCTTCCATGGATGGCACGGTCAAGGTTTGCTTTCATTCTTCTTCTTTATATATGTTTTTCTGCCAAATATGTTGGTGATTCTATTTTTTGCACTTACAAATAATTGGTAGATCTGGAGTATTTGTTCCGATGAGCCCGGTAATAACATCACATTGAAATTGGATGAGCATGGACTTTGTGTTGATTATTTCACACGCAATAATCAACAGCATCTGGTCATAGGATGTAGGACAGAGCTGCACAGGTACCATCTCCCCCCCCCCCCCCCCCCCCCCCCCACCAAAAAAAAGAATATACTCAGCTAATCTTAGCTACCTAGGATTAAGTCTCGCCATACATGATATATGACTATTAAATTTTTCCCTCTCTTTTTTTGCGGCCTTTGTTGAGTCAGGTCTGGAAATTGGAGACGAAAGCACGTGTACATGAGCTAGAAGGGCATATAAACCTTATCAGTGCCGTCAATTTGCAGCTGGAGCTTCCAATGTTAATCACAGGTTCAACATATGTTTATGTAGCTCCATTATGTTTCCTCGTGTAAGTGTATACAGTACTGATACATATACTCTGAAGTTCTTATTTAACACATGGGGTCTCCCCATCGTTACAGGCTTAAGAACATAATTGGTTTCAACCTCGGAGCAGTTTATGCTTTTGGATGTATAAAGGGCTCAAGAAGGTAATACACAACATTCATGTCCTTTCTCTGATTTACTAATAGGAATTAATGGCCAATGTATTATGTATTATATATTTTCCTGAAATTTGTAATCGGAAAGAAAAACAAACTAAACTACATAACATTCTGAAGTTCAATCTACGAAACTTAACAGGTAGCTAGGCATCCAGGATTACTTCATCGCTAGCTAGTCCTATATATTCGATTTTTATTTTCTAAATATCGTGGCGTATCTGAACTTCACACATGTGGTGTCATACAACTACATGGATGCAGTAAACACGTATTTATGTTTCATAGTAATTCTGTTTGGTGATCTCAATGACTTTGCACATCGTCAGAAACACTGTTAGTTATGCCTTCACCTATTTGTGTCGTCCTCCATTAACTGTATTGTCTTAGTCTTTTGGCAGCATGTTTAAACTGATTGATAACTGAACGGCACACTGATTGATTTGTGTAGGATTGTGGTCGGGTGTCACCAGGGAATAGCAATGATGGAAATTTCTTTGCCTTGAAGACTATGTTGCTAGCAGAGGAACACAGCAGGAAAACATCGAGAGCAGAACAAATTTAGCGACCATTGTTTGCCTCTGTTTCTTATTCTTGACTAAGACTTATGATCTGTTTGCACTCGGGTTGTCGTTAACGAAATATGGTACTGAAGTTAAGAAAGTAGCACAACCATCCAGTCTTGGTCAGTGATGATCCTAGCCTATACCAGTCTGGTGATGAGTGCATTTGTACCCATCATTTAATTAGTTCAGTCTGGAACTCTGGATATCGTTCAGATTTTTCTCGGGTTACCTCTTTAATAGCCTGCTAATCACAAATTAGTTGCGAGATGTTACAAATCTCGTCACTCAATGCCTGCCTGCGTTGCTGTCTAGAGAAAGATAGAGAGAATGTTTCTTTGCCAACAGATTTCCAATTGCTCTTGATGTCATCAACACCAGCAGAATGAAAGCTCAGCAGCAAACCAGCATGAGACAATTTCAGTAGGTGCTGCATTCCCTCCGAATCCTGTACCACAAGTTGCACAATGCAGTCAGGATGAGATAGTGATGAAACAAGGCGATAGATCACACATGAGTCTTCTAGTAAAGTATATCAACTCCGAGGACCTGACGTGTAAGTGCGCAAAATCCTCCTCGAGGTTACGGTCCACTGTGCAATCGTGGGCACAGGAAGCTGACAGGTCAGGTAACAGCTCTAGATGATTGTGCATAGATCCTACGAAATCTGTAGTTGCGATAGATGTTTGAAATGCAAATAGCCACATACACTCTATGCATAAGGATCATAATAATCACCGGATACTGCAGATCAACTTTAGAGTAATGTCCTACCAGATTCAGCAAAAGGTTCGCATGCATCAGGCTGCTAGAGCAGAGCAACAAGCTCAGCCGTGCGGGGCGAGTGCGTGATTCAGCCACCGCATTGGGCGTCCTCCTATTCTAGTGGGCGAGGCGGCGCGGGTCTTCCGGTCGCCGAGCGCGGAGTGTGGCGGCGGCCGCGGAGGCGGGGCGCGGGGGATTTGATAGGGCGAAGGGGGCGGAGCTTTTCTATTTCCTGCCTTTTTCCAACTTCCGTCAATCAAATCGAAGTATCTAAAAATAAAGGTTTGCGACAGTTTCACTTTTTTTCTTTCTGTTTCCTGCCTTTTTCCAGTTTCACTTTTCTTTTCTTTTTTCATGGGGACAGTTTCACTTTTCTTTTCCATAACATGTCCGGAGCTATTCTGAGCGTGTTATTTTTAGGGCTATAACGTCAATTTGTGCGTGGTCATTACTTCAGCGCGTGAACGCTCAAGAACACATATAGCCTTTAGGTGCATCCGTATGGAGACGGTAGCACATGATTTGTTCAACCAGTTTAGCAGGCGCGTCAGTAATAGGTTAATAGGTTACGTGTATAGTCATGTGAAGGTCTTTTTTATGCGTCTTTGAAACGATAATGGATGTTTGAGACTTATTAAATAAAAATGGTTGTGTGCATGGCAATGAGGCCAGGGGTCAACCTCCTTTTAAAAAAAAAAATGCAACATCCCATATTTTGCAATGAGAAAAATAAAATGTAGCATATATACAACAAATAATACAATAATATTGATCAGATGGAGATGCTGTTGGGGATGCCCTTGGCCGTGATCCCGGTGGCGCTCTTGCCATCGACGTCAGAGGTGTTGGGGTAGAGAAGCATGTAGGGGAACTTTGTTGGCCCATTCCGGTTCTTCAGCCGGCAATCCTTGTTCATACTCATGATTCCCTCTTCGATGCTGATCAACTTCTGGCTGAACTTTTGGAACGCCTTTTTCGCCTTGTCATCTGATGTCCACTTTGGCTCGTCGCGCTGCCCCATGTACACCTCATCGGAGGAGTGGTTGGACAGGACCTCGATCAGGGACACGCCAATGATGCTCTGGAGTTGGCTCGTGATGGTGTGGATGAAGGCCATGTCCGGGTCAGTCTCCACCTCCTTGTACTCCTTGGTGCCTGGCTCCGGCATTGGCCGTCGGCTCACGGTCGGGTGGTTCGGGAGGTAGCCGGCGTACGAGTACTGACCAAAGTTGACGGCCGCGTGCAGCGCGGAGGCAATCCAAATAATTGTGGCGCACGACCTAACGAGCTCCGTCACGGTTGTCATCTTGGGCCACCACGGCTGGTCCTTGATGTCGCCATGGCCAACCTCACGCACCTCCTTCCACCATGCCTGCAGCTCTACATCACACTGAAGCACGTCGTTGCTTGGGTAGTAGATCCTGCAGTACTCGTCGACCCAGCTCTCAATGGACGACCAGACGGCCAGCCCGTCCACCCCGTATGGGTAGTCCATCATGAGCAGCGACACTCCGTAGGGACTGGCTGGGTCCGGCTTCGCCACACCCCTCTTGATCAGGTCTGCCGGCAACGCCTGCTCGGTGAAGTTCCAGTTCCTATAGACGTCAGAGGAGATTCTGAGCGCGTGCTCACCAGGACAGACGGTCATCTCGAAGAAGCCGCCAGCGTTGATGAGGACCTGACATGCTAAAGCGTTGATGGTCATGGTGTCACGGTAGTGTGGCTGCAGGAGCTTGTGAATGGGATGCGTGACACTGAGCTGCCTGTTGGTCGCAATCACGAACGGCTCAATGACGGCATGTGTGTGGAGCCAGTGGCTGATGAGCCCGTGCCACGCGGAATCGTTCACGACGGCATAGGCCTTGGCCAGCTGCCAGATAGTGTCCTCGACAACCCTTTCTGACTTCGAGCGGGAGGTGGGTGGCGTGTAGACCTTGCTGTCGACGCCGATCACTTTGGTGCCAAGTTCGTTAAGGCGGGGCTTGCTGAGCTCGATGGCGATTGGCTTGAGAGTGCCATCAATCTGCAGGAAGAGCAGTGTCCTGGTGGCGTAGACAAATGTGTTTTGGAGTTTGTTGATATTTGTCAGGTGAGGCATGAAGTTGTCGTGGTGGTCCAAGATGAAGAGCCTGTCGTCGGCGATCGCCTCCTCAACTGTGAGGCTACCGAGGTTGTGCTGGATGTGCTCCACCGTGATCTTGCTTGTCTGGTCGCCGTGTCCATCAAGCGTGCTCCTCGGAGGGAACTCCTTCAGGCGGGTGATGATGTGTGGGTTTAGGCCGGCGAGCATCTCCCGGGCAAACTCCTCATCGGTCTGCCATGCAAGCTTGTCGTCCTTGATGACCTTCGGCATGGGCATCTTGAGGAGGAAGTCCCCGCCGGCTGGCATGATGCTCCCGAGGGGCGGGAACAATTTGAACAGCTCCTCCAGGGAGGGGATGTCGGGGATCATAAGCCCGCCTTGGTAGAGCTTGTAGATTTCCTCGAAGTTGTTGAACTCGCGCGGCGAGGAGGAGTCCAACTGCTCATGAAGGAGGGGAAGGACGCCCGCTGAGATGCTCTTGATGAGGTATGAAGTCGGACTTCTTGACGTGGTTGAAGCACTCGTCACGGGGGGACGTAGAACTGCTGGAGCACGGGCAATACGTTCCGGCTCTCGCACGTGGGGTCGGTCCGCATGGGCTTCCGGCCTGTGTGACCGCGACGCGGGTAAGGGTACTTGGGGCCGCCGAGGGTGGGGCGAGGGGCCTTCTTGTCCGGATCGATCGCCGAGGTCGTTGTAGAGGTCGTAGGGTAGACGCGATCATGCTCCTCATAGGCGTCGTTCTTCTGCATGGGGTCGTCCCCTCGTAGGATCTGGAGCTCAAGCTCCCGGTATGGCCGCAGCAACGCCGGCATCTCGCTCGGCAGGTACGCCTGCATTGCATTGCATACGATGCTCGTTCAGGTAATTGTTCATGGAATTGATGCAAGAATATACATATAGCATGTGTAGTACGTCGTTGGTGAAGAAGACTCGGTCGTAGTGGTACTTGTCGGTGTTGTAGACCCATGAGTTTGCAACGAAGACGATGGGGCCATCATGGCCGGGGACGTCGTCGATGGTGATGGTCTTGAGGAGGAACTGGGTGGCGTGGTAGTTCTTGACGATAACGGCGCCGGGGACGCCATGCTTTCTTCACGTCCCAGTCGAAGGTGACATCGTAGGTGGTATCACTGTGGGTGACTGGGGGCAAGTGGAGCACCCAGTGTTCAATGTGCTCCTCCTCGCCCACGAGACCCCGGTTGCCGTTCTCATCATCTGCATCCGATCGTTAGCATGCTTAACTAATTAGTTAATACATCGTACTCCCTTCGTTTGAAAAAGTATATATGTCGTTGAAAGGTCAATGCTGAAACTTCTACAATTTAGAACAAACGACGCCACGACTTGGATAAAAATACTTTTAATGTATTCTTGGAATATATACCATGCTTTTTTACAGCAATTTACTTACAATCTTATCCAAAAGGTGATGGTTAAAGTTAGCGGTTCGGCTAATTCCTAGTTCTTAGTCGATGCCAAAAGCCGCCGATCGGACCTTGAGATCCATATTTTTTTGAACCGTGAGAACAAATACTACATATTTTTGTAGTAGACGAAACAAATTATTACAATACGGTTAATGTTTCTTTAGATGTGTAATAACATATAAGAAATAAGGTTTTCGAGGCAATGCTTTTTTTTTATTTGCATTAGATGAGCAACTTATTACATCAATGTGAACATTTTTCTAGATCTGTATGAAGAAATTTGAAGTGAGAAAGAACATTACTTGGGTCGGCGACGGTGGAGCTGATGAGCCGGCAGGTGACGCCTTTGGTGGTGACCTCATCCCAGGTGTCGTGGCTGATGGGGTGCCGCCAGTGGTTCAAGTCGAGGACGCTTCTGCGCATGAGCATCAGTACCTTGCCCTTGAGCTTCGGCGGACTCATCCATCACTACATCTTGGACTTGGATCGATCACTCACTCTCACTCTCACTCTCACTCCACTACTTAGCTACTTAATTAGCTCAGGCAGGCTGCTGGTTACTTGGCTACTTGTGCTTGCCCATTTACTGCCATGATTGAAGATGAATAGATCAGCTTTTTTCTCGCAAAAACAAAAAAACTATCGATTTTTTTTTCCGCTGATAACTACCAAGTTCGGGGTTGGCTGTTTCAAAAAAACCAAAACACGCGTTGCTAGCGATTTAAACCGTTTTATGACAGGTCGGGCCCGCTCCTAAACAATCCGTTTGTTTGACCGTTTTGTTTGACCGTTAACTTGCATGTGGGACCCACGTGTAAGTTGTCTCTTCTTCCTCTTATCTTCTCTTCTCTCCTCCTGTCTCTTTCTTCCTCCTCTCCCCCGCGACAACCACCACCCACCGACGGCCACCTCCACCATCCGTCACACGCCAAGACAAGGTCGACCGCGGGAATGAACGCCGCGGGGAGGAGCAGCCGCAGCCCAGGAGCACGGGCCGCTGCCATCCGTGTACCATGGCCAGGAGCGCGCCCGCCGCGCCCAGGAGCAAGGGTCGGCGCCCGCCGCGCCGAGGAGCAAGGGCCGCCGCCAGCCGCGCCATGGCCAGGGGCTCGGGCCGCCGCGCCCAGGAGCACAGGCCGCCGCCAGCCGCGCGCCATGGCCAGGAGCAGCGGCAGCGGTCGGCAAGGAGCTCCGCCACCCAGCCCGTCGCCCCCCTGGAGAACCCCGCCTTCGCGCTGAGGAACGCAGCGGCCGAGCCGCCTCCTTTCGCCTGGCCGGCGACCTGGCCGCCGGCGAGCTGCCGACGCCGTTCCTCAGGGCTCGCGCGAGTTATCCTCAGGGGCCTGATTGCTTTTTCTGAAAACATTCAGGGACCCGATTGCTTTTTAAAAAAACTTACAGGGACCTGACTACTTTTTCATTTTTTTTAGGGACCTGATTGCTCTTTTTAGGAAACTTACATGGGTTATCTGTAAAGATATGGACATATATTTGTAAATTTATAAAAGAACATAATTTTTTATTAGAATATGAGAAAGAGACACTGACATGTGGGCCCCACATGTAAGGTAATGGTCAAACAAACGGTTCTCTTACGTGCGGGTCCCAACTGTCATAAGCGCGATCAATTTTAAAGCACTCTATGATTAGGGTTTTCTGAAACAGCCAACCCCTGACTTGGTAGTTATCAGCGGAAAAAAAAATCGGTAGTTTCTTTAAACCCTAGCCCGAATTGTAGTAATTTTATGCTAGGACAGCCGTACCGAAAGCTATAGCTAGCTGTACGTGCCTGCGGGTAACACGCCGTACCACCAGTCGCCTTGCTGGCTTTCAATTCCCAGCGACGTGTGGCCGGCCATGGTCACCCACGGATCAATATGAGATGCTTCATCTAAAAAAAAAGATCAATATGAGATGCTAACATTAAGATTGTCGGTCGTTGGTATTAGATGTACAATTATATGCTGTGGTCCAATTAATGGTGAGGGTCTAGCCGAGCAATTAATGCCGCAACCCAACTCGCTGCCTCCACTGTCTTCGCGAGCACCATACGGCACGTTTCTGCCGTCGAAAGCACCTGCCCCGTGTGCCCCTCTCCACGCTAGACGGTGCACCGCCGCCATCGCATCGCCCGCCGTTGCCTCCGGTGCACTCCAGGCTTATCTTCCCCCCCGACCACCCGGTGGCCACTCGCGCTCCGGTCCGCTCGCGCCTCTGTTTCCCTCCTCTGACCGCTGACGTGCCTCTGGTCGCGCCCGCTGCTGCCTCTCCATCAACGCCGGCGCCGACCACGGACACCAACGACTTCCTGGCACCTGCGGCGCGCCGGGGAAGGCGAACCAAGTGCCTCATCGAGCCTAACGACGAGATGGAAGCAGAGGAGGCTCAGCTGCGGAGATCCGCGCTGGTGCTCATCGTCGCCGGCACGCGCCCCACTCTGATGCCCGGGAACATCGCCGAGAGCATCACATCAGAGTTCCCGGACTTGCCGCCGAGCGCCTTCCAGGTGTCGCTTTACCACGACGGCTTCTTGGTCCGCTTCACCGACAACCGCTGGTACGCCGCCGTCGCCGCCAAGAACATGCTCCACTTCCATGGCGTCCCCATCCTTGTTCGTCGCTGGACTGGCCTCTCCTTCGCCTCCTCGCACGTCAACCGCTATAGCGTGCGGCTGTTCCTGGAGGACCTGCCGCCTCAAGCCTGGTCGATCAACCGGGTTCAACAGATGCTGCCTGAGTGTTTGATCTACCGGGTAGCTACTGAGACGCTGGACAAGGAGGATCTCTCCTACTTCGTGGCCACTGCCTGGGTCGAGGACCTCGAAGAAGTGCCCACCGTCGCCACCATGACCGTGCGCGGCGTGCCCAAGGCCTGCTCCAACCCCCTGGCGCACGTCTCCATGCCGGTTGGTTTCGCTGAAGACGGTGGAGATGGCGAGACATGCGCGTGCACCGACTACATCCCGCAGCTGCTCCACCATAGGGTCCTCGTCCACGTCGACTCCGTAGCGTTCTGCCCGGCTAGGCCGGCGGCCGCCGCCTGGCGGCGCGGACCGCGTGGCGACCCTGACGACCGTGATGACGACGACGACGGGCCGCCGCCTGAGAAGCACCCAATGCCTTGGGCTCGCGGCTTCGCCGACGACGACTACCGCCGCTTCCTCGAGTCTCAGTCCATGTCCCTCTCGGACCGCCGCCAGGCCCATGGGCGTCGGAATGGTGGCGGCCGCTTCTGCAACCGCGCCGCCGCCATCAGTGGGCCTCCCGACGCCTCTGACCATGCCGTGCCTGACGCTGATGTCCAGGTCATGCTCGCCGCGGCTGGCCATGCCGTGCCTGCCGTGTTGGGCCTGGCTGCTCCGGCTGTCGCTGGCCTGACGGAGACTGATGGTTGCTCTAGTGGCGCTGTTGCTGAGGGAGCCCAGTGCATGGACGCCGTGCCGGTTGGGGATCCGCATGTTAACGGCGTCTCTAACGGCGCAGTCCCTGAAGCTGTGTCATCGCCACACCATCTGACTCCCCACGTCGCCGAGCATCGGCGTGCACTGCAAGCTCTGGACGTGCCGGCTGCTCCTAGGCAAGAGGACGAGGAGGGCCACCACATTGCCCTTCTGATGATTGACGCCCGCCCCGATGTTCCTTAGAGCTTGGAGAGCAGCCTGCGACTTGCCCCTGAGTGCTGGGGAACGTTGCATGGAAAACAAAATTTTTTCTACGCACACGCAAGATCTATCCATGGAGATGCATAGCTACGAGAGGGGGAGTGTGTCTACGTACCCTCGTAGACCGTAAGCGGAAGCGTTAGAACAACGCGGTTGATGTCGTCGAACAACTTCACGATCCAACCGACCGAGCACCGAACATACGGCACCTCCGCGTTCAGCACACGTTCAGCTCAGTGACGTCCTCGACTTCTTGATCCAGCAAGACGGCGAGGTAGTGGATGAGTTCCGGCAGCACGACGGCGTGGTGACGGTGATGGTGATGCTACCTCCGCAGGGCTTCGCCCAAGTACTGCGAAAATATGACCGAGGGACGGAACTGTGGAGGGGGGCGCCGCACACGGCTAAGACAATGTTGTGTCCTTTGGGGCGCCCCCTCTCCTCTATTTATATATGTGTAGGGGTTTGGAGTAGAAGGAATAGTGCCACGTAAACAGTAACCATGAATAGTACACACGTGGACTTGGACTTCAAAGTCCAATCCTATTCCTACTAGGACTCTCCCTTTTTTTCCTTCCCTAGCTGCGTGGGCTTTTGAGGACTTGGTGCGCCTGGCCCAATAAGGCCAGGGCGCCTCCCCTTAGCCCATGCCAGCCCTTTGGGACGTGGTGGACCCACTTGTGGACTTCCGGACCTCTCCGGAATCCTCCGGAACCTTCAGAAAACTTCTCGGTACAATACCGAAAAAACTGCACCTTTTTTCGGAACCCAAAATATGACTTCCCATATATAAATCTTTACCTCTCAACCATTCCAAGACTCCTCGTGACGTCCGGGATCTCATCCGGGACTCCGAACAATATTCAGTTACCAATTCACATAACTCATATAACACTATATCGTCAACGAACGTTAAGCGTGCGGACCCTACGGGTTCGGGAATGATGTAGACATGACTGAGACGCCTCTCCGGTCAATAACCAATAGCGGAACCTGGATGCTCATATTGGTTCCTACATATTCCACGAAGATCTTATCGGTCGAACCGCAATGACAACATACGTAATTCCCTTTGTCCGTCGGTATGTTACTTGCCCGAGATTCGATCGTCGGTATCTCCATACCTAGTTCAATCTCGTTACCGGCAAGTCTCTTTACTCGTTCCGTAATACATCATCCCGTAACTAACTCCTTAGTCACTTTGCTTGCAAGCTTCTTATGATGTGCATTACCGAGAGGGCCCAGAGATACCTCTCCGAAACACGGAGTAACAAATCCCAGTCTCGATCCATGCCAACTCAACGGACACCTTCGGAGATACCTGTAGAGCATCTTTATGATCACCCAGTTACGTTGTGATGTTTGATAGCACACAAGGTATTCCTCCGATATCCGGGAGTTGCATGATCTCATGGCCTGAGGAACATGTATTTGACATTCAAGAAAGCAGTAGCAATAAACAGAACGATCATATGCTAAGCTAACGGATGGGTCTTGTCCATCACATCATTCTCCTAATGATGTGATCCCGTTATCAAATGACAACTCATGTCTATGGTTAGGAAACCTTAACCATCTTTGATCAACGAGCTAGTCTAGTAGAGGCTCACTAGGGACACGGTATTTGTTTATGTATTCACACATGTATTTAAGTTTCCAGTCAATACAATTCTAGCATGAATAATAAACCTTTATCATGAACAAGGAAATATAAAATAATAACAACTTTATTATTGCCTCTAGGGCATATTTCCATCAGTCTCCCACTTGCACTAGAGTCAATAATCTAGATTACATAGTAATGAATCTAACACCCATGGAGTCTTGGTGCTGATCATGTTTTGCTCGTGGAAGAGGCTTAGTCAACGGGTCTGCCACATTCAGATCCGTGTGTACTTTGCAAATTTCTATGTCTCCATCCTTGACATATTCACGAATGGAGTTGAAGCGTCTCTTGATGTGTTTGGTCTTCTTGTGAAACCTGGGCTCCTTGGCTATGGCAACTGCTCCAGTGTTGTCACAAAAGATTGTCATTGGACCCGATGCACTAGGTATTACACCTAGATCGGATATGAACTCCTTCATCCAGACTCCTTCATGTGCTGCTTCCGAAGCAGCTATGTATTCCGCTTCACACGTAGATCCCGCCACGACGCTCTGGTTGGAACTGCACCAACTGACAGCTCCACCATTTAATATAAATACGTATCCGGTTTGTGACTTAGAGTCATCCGGATCAGTGTCGAAGCTTGCATCGACGTAACCCTTTACGACGAGCTCTTCGTCACCTCCATAAACGAGAAACATGTCCTTGGTCCTTTTCAGGTACTTCAGGATATTCTTGACCGCTGTCCAGTGATCCACTCCTGGATTACTCTGGTACCTCCCTGCCAAACTTATGGCAAGGCATACATCAGATCTGGTACACAGCATGGCATACATAATAGAACCTATGGCTGAGGCATAGGGAATGACTTTCATTTTCTCTATATCTTCTGCCGTGGTGAGGCATTGAGTCTGACTCAACTTCACACCTTGCAAGACAGGCAAGAACCCTTTCTTTGACTGATCCATTTTGAACTTCTTCAAAACTTTGTCAAGGTATGTGCTTTGTGAAAGTCCTATCAAGCGTCTTGATCTATCCCTATAGATCTTGATGCCCAATATATAAGCGGCTTCACCGAGGTTTTTCATTGAAAAATTCTTATTCAAGTATCCCTTTATGCCATCCAGAAATTCTATATCATTTCCAATCAACAATATGTCATCCACATATAATATTAGAAATGCTACAGAGCTCCCACTCACTTTCTTGTAAATACAGGCTTCACCGTAAGTCTGTACAAAACCATATGCTTTGATCACCTCATCAAAGCGTATATTCCAACTCCGAGATGCTTGCACCAGTCCATAGATGGATCGCTGGAGCTTGCACACTTTGTTAGCACCCTTAGGATCGACAAAACCTTCTGGTTGCATCATATACAACTCTTCTTTGAGAAAACCATTAAGGAATGCAGTTTTGACATCCATTTGCCAGATTTCATAATCATAAAATGCGGCAATTGCTAACATGATTCGGACAGACTTAAGCATCGCTACGGGTGAGAAAGTCTCATCGTAGTCAACCCCTTGAACTTGTCGAAAACCTTTCGCGACAAGTCGAGCTTTGTAGACAGTGATATTACCATCACCATCTGTCTTCCTCTTAAAAATCCATTTATTCTCAATGGCTTGCCGATCATCGGGCAAGTCCACCAAAGTCCACACTTTGTTCTCATACATGGATCCTATCTCAGATTTCATGGCCTCAAGCCATTTGTCGGAATCCGGGCTTATCATAGCTTCTTCATAGTTCGTAGGTTCGCTGTTGTCTAACAACATAACTTCCAGAACAGGATTACCGTACCACTCTGGTGCGGAACGTACTCTGGTCGACCTACGAAGTTCAGTAGTAACTTGATCTGAAGTTTCATGATCTTTATCATTATCTTCCTCTCTTATTGGTGTAGGCATCACGGGAACGGTTTTCTCTGATGAGCTACTTTCCAATTCGAGAGAAGGTACAATTACCTCATCAAGTTCTACTTTCCTCCCACTCACTTCTTTCAAGAGAAACTCCTTCTCTAGAAAGGACCCATTCTTGGCAACAAAGACCTTGCCTTCGGATCTGTGGTAGAAGGTGTACCCAATTGTTTCTTTAGGGTATCCTATGAAGACGCACTTCTCCGCTTTGGGTTCGAGCTTATCAGGTTGAAGCTTTTTCACATAAGCATCGCATCTCCAAACTTTAAGAAACGACAGCTTAGGTTTCTTGCCAAACCATAGTTCATATGGTGTCGTCTCAACGGATTTAGACGGTGCCCTATTTAACGTGAATGCAGCTGTCTCTAATGCATAGCCCCAAAACGATAGTGGCAAATCGGTAAGAGACATCATAGAACGCACCATATCCAATAAAGTACGGTTACGACGTTCGGACACACCATTGCGCTGTGGTGTTCCAAGTGGCGTGAGTTGTGAAACAATTCCACATTTTCTTAAATGAAGGCCAAACTCGTAACTCCAATATTCGCCTCCGCGATCAGATCGTAGAAACTTTATTTTCTTGTTACGATGATTCTCTACTTCACTCTGAAATTCTTTGAACTTTTCAAATGTTTCAGACTTGTGTTTCATCAAGTAGATATACCCATATCTACTCAAATCTTCTGTGAAGGTTAGAAAATAACGATACCCGCCGCGTGTTTCAACATTCATCGGACCGCATACATCGGTATGTATTATGTCCAACAAATCAGTAGCTCGCTCCATTGTTCCGGAGAACGGAGTTTTAGTCATCTTGCCCATGAGGCATGGTTCGCAAGTATCAAATGATTCATAATCAAGAGATTCCAAAAGTCCATCCGCATGGAGTTTCTTCATGCGCTTTACACCAATATGACCTAAACGGCAGTGCCACAAGTATGTTGCACTATCATTATCAATTTTGCATCTTTTGGCATCAATATTATGAATATGTGTATCACTACGATCGAGATTCAACAAGAATAGACCATTCACAAAAGGTGCGTGACCATAAAAGATGTTACTCATATAAATAGAACAACCATTATTCTCTGACTTAAATGAATAACCGTCTCGCAATAAACAAGATCCAGATATAATGTTCATGCTCAACGCTGGCACCAAATAACAAATATTGAGGTCTAAAACTAATCCTGAAGGTAGAGGTAGAGTTAGCGTGCCGACGGCGATCACATCAACCTTGGAACCATTCCCGACGCGCATCGTCACCTCGTCCTTAGCAATTCTTCGCTTATTCCGTAGCTCCTGTTTCGAGTTACAAATATGAGCAACCGAACCAGTATCAAATACCCAGGCGCTACTGCGAGCATTAGTGAGGAACACATCAATAACATGTATATCAAATATACCTTTGCTCACTTTGCCATCCTTCTTATCCGCCAAATACTTGGGGCAGTTCCGCTTCCAGTGACCAGTCCCTTTGCAGTAGAAGCACTCTGTTTCAGGCCTGGGTCCAGCTTTGGGTTTCTTCGTGGGAGCGGCAACTTGCTTGCCGTTCTTCTTGAAGTTCCCCTTCTTTCCCTTGCCCTTTTTCTTGAAACTAGTGGTTTTGTTAACCATCAACACTTGATGCTCCTTCTTGATTTCTACCTCCGCTGATTTCAGCATCGCGAAGAGCTCGGGAATTGTCTTCTCCATCCCTTGCATATTATAGTTCATCACGAAGCCTTTATAGCTTGGTGGCAGTGACTGAAGAACTCTGTCAATAACACTCTCAACCGGAAGATCAATTCCCAGCTGAGTCAAGTGGTTGTGGTACCCAGACATTCTGAGTATGTGTTCACTGACAGAACTGTTCTCCTCCATCTTACAGCTAAAGAACTTGTTGGAGACTTCATATCTCTCAACCCGGGCATTAGCTTGAAATATCAATTTCAGCTCTTGTAATATCTCATATGCTCCGTGGCGTTCAAAACGCTTTTGCAGTCCCGGTTCTAAGCCGTAGAGCATGGCACACTGAACTATCGAGTAGTCATCAGATCGAGCCTGCCAGGCGTTCACAACGTCTGCAGCAGCTCCTGCAGCAGGTCCATCACCTAGCGGTGCATCAAGGACATAATTCTTCTATGCAGCAATGAGGATAATCCTCAAGTTACGGACCCAGTCCGTGTAGTTGCTACCATCATCTTTCAACTTAGCTTTCTCTAGGAACGCAGTAAAATTCAACGGAACAGTAGCACGGGCCATTTATCTACAACATAGATATGCAAAGAAACTATCAAGACTAAGTTCATGATAAATTAAGTTCAATTAGTCAAATTACTAATGAACTCTCACTTAAATTAACATCCCTCAAGTTAACTAAGTGTTACATGATCCAAATCAACTAGCACATGTCCGATCATCACGTGAGATGGGATAGTCATCAATGGTGAACATCTCCATGTTGATCATATCTACTATATGACTCATGTTCGACCTTTTGGTCTCCAGTGTTCCGAGACCATGTCTGTACATGCTAGGCTCGTCAAGTTTAACCCAAGTATTCTGCTTGTGTAAAACTGGCTTACACCCGTTGTATGTGAACGTAGAATCTATCACACCCGATCATCACGAGGTGCTTCGAAACGACGAACTTTAGCAACGGTGCATACTCGGGGAGAACACTTTTATCTTGAAATTTAGTGAAGGGATCATCTTATAATGCTACCGTCGTTCTAAGCAAAATAAGATGCATAAAGGATAAACATCACATGCAATCAAAATATGTGACATGATATGGCCATCATCTTGTGCTTTTGATATCCATCTCCAAAGCATCGTCATGATCTCCATCGTCACCGGCTCGACACCTTGATCTCCATCGTTGTGTCGTGGTCGTCTCGCCAACTATTGCTAACGCATAGCGATAAAGTAAAGCAATTACATGGCGCTTGCATTTCATACAATAAAGAGACAACCATAAGGCTCCTGCCGGTTGCCGATAAATTACAAAACATGATCATCTCATACAATAACGTATATCACATCATGTCTTGACCATATCACATCACAGCATACCCTGCAAAAACAAGTTAGACGTCCTCTACTTTGTTGTTGCAAGTTTTACGTGGCTGCTACAGGCTTCTAGCAAGAACCGTTCTTACCTACGGCACAAAACCACAACGGTGATTTATCAAGTTTGCTGTTTTAACCTTCAACAAGGACCGGCCGCAGTCAAATTCGATTCAACTAAAGTAGGAGAAACAGACACCCGCCAGCCACCTTTATGCAAAACAAGTTGCATGTCTGTCGGTGGAACCGGTCTCATGTACATGGACATGTAAGGTTGGTCCGGGCCGCTTCATCTTACAATACAGACGAATCAAAATAAGACGTTGGTGGTAAGCAGTATGACGATCACCGCCCACAACTCTTTGTGTTCTACTCGTGCATATCATCTACGCATAGACCTGGCTCATGATGCCACTGCTGGGGAACGTTGCATGGAAAACAAAAAAAATTCTACGCACACGCAAGATCTATCCATGGAGATGCCTAGCTACGAGAGGGGGAGTGTGTCTACGTACCCTCGTAGACCGTAAGCGGAAGCGTTAGAACAACGCGGTTGATGTCGTCGAACAACTTCACGATCCAACCGACCGAGCACCGAACGTACGGCACCTTCGCGTTCAGCACACGTTCAGCTCGGTGACGTCCTCGACTTCTTGATCCAGCAAGACGGCGAGGTAGTGGATGAGTTCCGGCAGCACGACGGCGTGGTGACGGTGATGGTGATGCTATCTCCGCAGGGCTTCGCCCAAGCACTGCGAAAATATGACCGAGGGACGGAACTGTGGAGGGGGGCGCCGCACACGGCTAAGACAATGTTGTGTCCTTTGGGGCGCCCCCTCTCCTCTATTTATATATGTGTAGGGGTTTGGAGTAGAAGGAATAGTGCCACGTAAACAGTAACCATGAATAGTACACACGTGGACTTGGACTTCAAAGTCCAATCCTATTCCTACTAGGACTCTCCCTTTTTTTCCTTCCCTAACTGCGTGGGCTTTTGAGGACTTGGTGCGCCTGGCCCAATAAGGCCAGGGCGCCTCCCCTTAGCCCATGCCAGCCCTTTGGGACGTGGTGGACCCACTTGTGGACTTCCGGACCCCTCCGGAATCCTCCGGAACCTTCTGGAAGCTTCCCGGTACAATACCAAAAAAACTGCACCTTTTTCCGGAACCCAAAATATGACTTCCCATATATAAATCTTTACCTCTCGACCATTCCGAGACTCCTCGTGACGTCCGGGATCTCATCCGGGACTCTAAACAATATTCGGTTACCAATTCACATAACTCATATAACACTATATCGTCAACGAACGTTAAGCGTGCGGACCCTACGGGTTCGGGAATGATGTAGACATGACTGAGACGCCTCTCCGGTCAATAACCAATAGCGGAACCTGGATGCTCATATTGGTTCCTACATATTCCACGAAGATCTTATCGGTCGAACCGCAATGACAACATACGTAATTCCCTTTGTCCGTCGGTATGTTACTTGCCCGAGATTCGATCGTCGGTATCTCCATACCTAGTTCAATCTCGTTACCGGCAAGTCTCTTTACTCGTTCCGTAATACATCATCCCGTAACTAACTCCTTAGTCTTTGCTTGCAAGCTTCTTATGATGTGCATTACCGAGAGGGCCCAGAGATACCTCTCCGAAACACGGAGTAACAAATCCCAGTCTCGATCCATGCCAACTCAACGGACACCTTCGGAGATACCTGTAGAGCATATTTATGATCACCCAGTTACGTTGTGACGTTTGATAGCACACAAGGTATTCCTCCGATATCCGGGAGTTGCATGATCTCATGGTCTGAGAAACATGTATTTGACATTCAAGAAAGCAGTAGCAATAAACAGAACGATCATATGCTAAGCTAACGGATGGGTCTTGTCCATCACATCATTCTCCTAATGATGTGATCCCGTTATCAAATGACAACTCATGTCTATGGTTAGGAAACCTTAACCATCTTTGATCAACGAGCTAGTCTAGTAGAGGCTCACTAGGGACACGATATTTGTTTATGTATTCACACATGTATTTAAGTTTCCAGTCAATACAATTTTAGCATGAATAATAAACCTTTATCATGAACAAGGAAATATAAAATAATAACAACTTTATTATTGCCTCTAGGGCATATTTCCATCATTGAGATGGCTTCCTTGTCGGCTGGCTCCGACATGTCGCTGTGGCGCCTGCCGCTGGATGGATGTGGACCCGACGACCAGTCAAGACTGCATGCTGCTGACCCGGACGCGATCGACCTGTCGGGCGCCCCGGCTGTGGTGCTTGGCTCCTTGGGCCTCGCCCCGCAGGCCGAGCCCAACCCGCCCGCCTCCTGTTTCACTGGGCTTTGCGCGGTGCAGGCCCCCTATGGTTGTGCAAGTTCTGCATCGCCACAGCATGCTGGTGGGATGTTAGGCAATCGTCAGATCACGACGCCACCGCACCCCATTCAGGACCTGCTCTGCCGCTTAACATCGCCGATCTCGGCGCCGCTCCTCGACAGACCACCATCCCCGCCTCCCTCCAAACCCAAGCGGAGCTGCCGCCCCCCGGCCACTGCTACCAGAAGAAGCTTCAGGCTCCAGCACCGCAAGGATGCAATCACTGGAGGAGGAAATGTCTCGCTGCGGATGGCCCGACGGATCATTGTCGGGAAGAGGGGCCTCGCCATCGCGGAGCCGGGTGAAGAAGAAGAGGAGGATGCTCTCGAGAGGTACAAGCTGACCTTCAAGAAGCCACTCTCTGAGCCGCAGATTCAGGCGCTCTCCGCCCTGGCGAAAGCGGCTACTGTCAAAAAGGGGAGGAAGGGCCGCTGTGTCTGATCTGTCGTGCTAGTTGCTGTCTATGTCGATTTATTGTCATGATTAGTACAAGTATCCTAGTCTGGAATGTTAGAGGCCTAAACTGCCCAGCTCGCCGTGGGGTGGTCCATGATGTTATTTCCATGCACAATCCGGCGATTATCTGTTTGCAAGAGTCGAAGTTAGCTCATGTCGATCAATTACTGGTCAAGCAAGTTTGTGGTTCTAGTTGTTCAGAATTTCTGTACTCGCCTGCATTGGGAACCAGAGAGGGCATCATCATGGCTTGGGATCTAGCCCTGGTTGATGTTGATTTGCAGGAGTGCCACCGCTCCTTTTTAGCTGCTGATTGTTGTTGGAAGTTGACTGGAATAAAATTCAGAGTTGTGACTGTATATGGGCCACAATCTGACTCGGACAAGCTGAAATTCCTTGAAGATTTGAGACCTCTTTGCCCCTCCGATTTGCCGTGCATTTTTGCTGGGGATTTTAATTTGATTGCTGATGCTGCTGACAAAAACAACCTGAACTTGAATAGGAGAATGATGGCGGCTTTTAGGAGATTCATCAATGAGCTTGAGCTAAGAGATCTGTATTTGCATGGGAGAAAATATACCTGGACGAATGAGCAGCAAAACGCAACCAAAGTGAAACTTGACAGAGTCTTATACAATGATGACTGGATGGCTGTTCACCCAAACTGCATTCTTGCTGCCCTGTCGACTGACATTTCAGACCACTGCCCCCTGCTGCTCTCCACTAATGCCACCTTCACACCCCCAAGACATTTCAGATTTGACAATTACTGGACTGGGTTCGATGGCTTTTATCAGGTGGTGAATGATTGTTGGGCAAAGCCAACCAGATGCTCCGATCCATACCTTTTGTTGCATTGCAAGCTCACCAACACTGCTAGGGCTCTGAAGAAGTGGAGTTCCGCCCACCTCGGCGATCTTAAGCTCAGAGCTGCCATCTCTAGTGAGCTCATTGGAAAGTTGGATGTGGCTCTGGACGAAAGAGAGCTCACTAGCAGCGAGCGTCGCCTTCGGGCCTCCCTGAAAATGAATCTTCTAGGCATTGCAGCGATCCAGCGAGCCCATTGGCGGAAAAGGGCCAGGATTGATTGGTTGAAAGACGGTGACGCGAGCACTGAATTTTTCCATGCAAAGGCTTCCGCGAGATGGCGTAAGAATCTTGTCCTCAGTATTAAGCATAATGGTACGATGGTGACTGGCCAGGATGAAAAGATGCAAGCTATCTGGGAGCATTTCTCATCGGTCCTTGGAACTAATAATCAGAGAGGCTGTTGTCTGAATTTCTCTGCATTGGGCATAAACCAAAAAGATCTCTCTGGACTGGAGTGCCCCTTCACTGAGCACGAGGTTAAGGCTGCAATTATGGACCTAAACCCAAGAAAAGCCCCTGGGCCTGACGGATTCACGGCACTATTTTTCCAAAAGTGTTGGGACATTGTAAAAGGGGATGTCATGCTGGCGATCAAGGCTTTTGAGTGTTGCAACGTCCGAAACCTTGCTAGTCTTAACAATGCAACCATCATTCTCATCGCCAAGAGAGCAGATGCGGAAGAAGCTAAAGACTATAGGCCTATTAGCCTGCTCTCCTTCTTTGCGAAGATTATCATGAAAGTCCTTGCAAGAAGACTGCAACCAATGATGAAAGACCTGGTGCTTCCTTCGCAGAGTGCATTCATCAAGGGCAGAGCAATCCATGACAATTTTGTCTTTGTTAAAGGAATGGTCAGATCGCTATACCTGAAGAAAATCCCTTCCGTGATGCTGAAACTGGATATTGAAAAGGCGTTTGATAGTGTCTCTTGGGAGTTCCTGATTGAGGTCCTCACTGCAAAAGGTTTTGGGCAAAAGTGGAGAAACTGGATTGCTGCGATGCTTGCTTCTTCTTCCACTCGGGTCCTTGTCAATGGCGAGCTTTCTGAGAAAATTGTTCATCGCAAGGGCCTTAGGCAGGGTGACCCACTCTCACCGCTGCTTTTCGTCCTTGTCATGGACATGCTTGATGCACTGGTGCGTGCGACGGTGCAGGCTGGCGTGCTGGCCCCTTTTGGCCGCTGCATACCTACCCTCAGAATCTCATTATATGCAGACGATGTGATGATGTTTGTCAGGCCAACTACCCATGAGATCACTGCGGCCAAAGCTATTCTGGATACCTTTGACAATGCGAGCGGCCTAAGGACAAACTTTCTCAAGAGCAGTTTCTGCCACATTCGTTGTGATGGCATCAATCTCCTGGAGCTTGCTGCACTCCTGCGCTGCCCGATCAAGGAATTGCCCGTCACATACCTGGGCATGCCTCTTAGCTATTCTCGCCTGCAAAGAGTGCATTACCAGCCGGTCTTCGATAAACTCCACCGCAACACTTCCGGTTGGAATAAGCTCAACTTGCCACGGCTGGGAGGCTGGCTCTTGTCACCTCGGTCCTGTATGCACTTCCATTATTTCAGATCATGGCCATTGACCCGCCTGTTTGGGCTGTCAAGAAATTTGATAAGTGTTGCCGTGGATTCTTGTGGGCGAACAAGGATATTGCAACTGGAGGAAAATGCTTGGTGAATTGGAAGCAGGTCTGTCTCCCAAAAAAGCTTGGTGGCCTGGGTATCCCTTGCTTGAATCAAAAAAGTGTCGCGATGAGATGTAGATGGCTATGGCTCTCCTGGATGGACACTTCAAAACCTTGGATAGGCCTGCCGCTCCCTGTGGACAGATCCGTCCGTTCTTTCTTTGAGGCTTCGGTGGAATTCTCCATTGGAGATGGGGGTCTAACTCAGCTCTGGACCGACCCTTGGCATAATAGGGAAAGCTTCTGCACAAAATTCCCAGATTTGTTCAAGCAATGCACTCTCAAAACTTTAACTGTCAAGACTGCTTTGATGGGTGACAAATGGATGAGACACTTCAAAGCCAACCTCTCGGCTGCCTCCATCGACCAGTTCTCGAGCCTCTGGAATGCTGTGCAGCACACCCACCTCGTGCCGGACCAGCCTGACTCCTTAACCTGGCGTTGGACTGCTAACGGTGTTTTCTCTGCTACTTCGGCTTCTGCTGCCATGCTGTCGGCGCAGATCAAGCCGCTCTTCGCCAAACTTGCCTGGAGCTCAGACGCACCGCCAAAATGTCAATTTTTTGTGTGGCTCGCGGCTCAAGGAAAGTGTTTAACTGCTGATAACCTGGCTAAGAGAGGTTGGCCGCATAATCCCACCTGCACCTTGTGCTTGCAAGCTCCTGAAAGTGCCTCCCACCTCCTTTCAGTTTGCCCCTTCGCCAAGGAGATTTGGCACTTAACAATCAGCAAGCTGGGCCTCCCCCAGAGCTTGAATATCAGTGGCAATGAAGACATGATGGACTGGTGGCAACGTTCTTCTGTGGGTATGAACAAGGAGACAGCGAAATCGTGGAGATCGGTCATGGCCCTCGTATGGTGGATGCTATGGAAGGAGAGAAACGAAAGAATTTTCAGGAACACGTCCTGTACCTCTACAAGGCTGTTAAAAAAAAATCAGTTAGAGGCCCAGGACTGGGTTGACGCTGGACGGCGACGAGTCTTGGCATTAGTAGAGAGACCTCTAGAACCAGACTAATGTGATGTTATGTATTTCCCTTTGTAATCTTGCTTTGTAACATTTTTTCCGTCTATTCGCAATGAAAAGCAGTGGCCCTGCCTTTTCGTCAAAAAAAAAAATGCATGTTGCCGACACCGACGAGCAGCTCCTGCCGGTCGCCCGTGAGCTACAACGTCGACCGCATCGACGCTGACGAGATGGACCGCGTCGACACTGATGAGCAGCTCCTAGTGGTCATCCGAGAGCTACAGCATCGACCGCAAGACAAACACGGATGCAAAAAAAGAAAGCATTGGAACCTCTCTAAATTGAAATGCATGCTGCCAATCAGTACATATACAGAATTGGGCTTCCTGTGGACATTACTTTATAAACTGAAATTAGTCATTATGTCACGACCACAATAAACAAAAATTGCAGAGAGAAGCATCAAATGTGCAGGTTTCTTGCCCTCTTTGATTTGTTACTTGTTACTGAATCAAACAACAGTGCTGAGATGGGACGTTTGTATACTTCTTACTGAATCAAACAACATTGCAGAGAAGCTATCTTGTATTGCATAAACATGAGCAGAGATAAGCTACAATTTAATGCAAGGAATGAACCAAAAAATTACAGAGAAACAGCAAACAACATTGCCATCCTTCCACAATATATTTTTCTTCAGATTTTTTAAGAGGCAACCAAGTAACACAACTGAAAAAAATTCAGAATACAACGAGCAGGGGACTCATGGCAGAATCGTCCGGGGAGGTTCATGTAGAATCGCGCGGTGCGGTGGCGGCGGCTCTCCTCCCGCCTTTGCAGCAGCCCCCTCATCGCTTTCCTCCCTGGTAGCGTAGCCCCTCCTCGCTCTCCTCCGCGACGGCGCTGGCTTGCCTCGCTTTCACCGTGGGGGCGCAGCTATCCTCCCTATCCCCTGCGCGGCGGCTCGCCTTCCTCACGTCCACGGCGCGACGCGGGAGAGCACGAGGCCGCCCGCCAAATCCCTAGCTTTTCCCCGCTATATAGCCCCCGACCGCTCAAATCAGCATATGTGTGTCCTCTGTTCGTGTTCACCCAGTAGGAGCAGAGCGTCGCTGGGGGACCATCTTCTCTAGCGGCTTAGACCTACCCATTCTCTCCATATCTCAATTTCCTTCTCCCACTCGATAGGTTGTGTGCAACGTTCAGTACTGCACATGCTACAGGTTGCAAACAAGCTAAACCAACAGAGTTACTAGGGTAGTAGGACATCTCCAAGTACAAACAACTTTCTTCCAATAATTTTCTTTAAAATATACAAATACAATTCCTAATGAATAAATATCCACTAATGCGAGCACATAGATAATCCAGCCAGCCAGCACGGCCATTTTTTTTTCTTCTCTGACGCTTGCAAATTCGGCACCATAACAGCACCGAAAACACAAACTGAGTTTAAAGCTTCTTCCCTGGTGTTCTTCAGCCCTTCAAATCTTCGGTGCCCCGCAGCGAAATCTACAGGGGAGCCAGAAGGGAAAGCTACGGTTGGGATGTGGAGTGAGGCAAATTGAGAGTGGAACGGGGAGGGGAAAGGAAAAATTGGACACTTGGGCGCCGGAGTTGCCACGCCCATGGTCGCTGGCGCCGACCCCACGCTCGTCCTCCATGCGCCCATCATCCTGGAGTTGTCGTGCCGCCTGTGTGATGGCCTGTGGAATTGCAGCTCCAGCAGCGCCGTGACCTGTGGAGTCACCTCGCCACACATGGTCGCCGGAATGTTGGCGCTGCCACTCCTCCTTTTCCTTCATGGTAGAATGGCGACCCTGGGATTAAGCAAAAATTCTAAGATAACAAGCAGAGCAAAGTGGTCAGTGCTCGACTTGACTCAGACATAACTATCATGTTGGTTAGTGTAATGAACTTATAGGATCTTAAGGCACCACATCATAACTAGCTAGAGTATCATACTGGTTACTGTAATTAACTAGTTGAGCATCTTTAGCATCGTAACAAAGCACTATGTTAGTCCTAAAATACTAACCGGTGAACTGAAACATTGTAACTTAGACACGCATTACTAATCCGTTCCTGCCTATCGGAAATAGCAAACCAGAACAAGCTAGATAATTCAGTATAAAGACTTGCTCTCTTTGCATTGAAGATTCAGTTGTAGTCAAACATGAGATTAACTTGCCAGAACAAAACAAGTACAGAACACAAACTTGAACGACCAGAACTTCACTCGTAAAAGAAGAATGAATAAAAAAGCATAAGCTGCTGCACAGAATTTGCTCTCAAAAGCAGACCGAATACATTCATAGCTACCAATTATATCCTTGCTCAAAAGGCACCAATGATATTGTAAATGCACTGAGAGTCTGAGACAATAAAGTGTTTCTCCATAGCAGCAAGGACAATGGTCATATGGTCAATGGAGAAGCACATGTGTAACAAAACAGAGATCACAAGGTGGCGCAACGCAACCACAAACATAGCAGCAAGGAAAATGATGATTGCATAAGGTGGTAACTCGTTGGAATTTATACTGACTAGCATAAATGGTGCTATTCTGCAGCAAACAAAATTGTGCGATTCAGACCAAGTAAACGATAGTGACCAAATATGACAAATTTGATTTAATTCGGAACAAAAGCATCAAGCCTTGAGCTCCATCAATCTTCGAAGTTATTTGGACAATTGAACAGATCATTGATCAGCAAGACCACAAGAATTTCTCCACGACTTACTTGATGAGAGAAGATGGTCCACCAGCAATGCACCGTGGACATCAAGAGAATCACGGAAGCGTTGACCAGCATCATCGTCATGCAAAAGCTACTGACACAGAAGGAAACATCATGCAATTAGAAATTCTGGGACAAGATGGCTTCTCATTTCTTTCCATCGGACATAATCAACAGAAAAAGTTATAAATAAACAGGTACTTATGAATATACATGATAAATTCATTCAAGCAATCCTCTAGGAGAGTGAGACATGGGCACAACACTAACCAAAATAAAAGAAGAACCCATTTGTTCAGCTACCATAGCAAAGAATTCATAATCATACAGCAAGACTGCAATATTTATTTCCCGCAAAACATAAATTGCAATATTTAGCATACAGCAAGAGAAGGGCGCATTCATTCGTCACACCTTCAGCTCACGGACAACACGCAAGTCATTCACAAAGAAGAGAAACTGCATACTTGATTAGATCTATAAGGGCATCATTCCAACAGAACAAAGACATATGCATGGAGCTAAACTCCCTAACCCTGAATTTGCAGTACATGTTTGACAGACAGAGATAAGAGGATGGTGCAACGCAACCACAATGCAGATAAACTACCTGGGACCCTGACCCTCATGATTCAGAACATGTGTAACAATCAGAAGTACCAATTAAGATAGCGCAATGCAGCCGCAGCCACAGCAAGGAAAATAGATTGGTCATCGTTCATTCACAAAATGGAATGGAGATTGCACGGGCAGATAATTAACCTGTTGAACGTGCACCAGTTTGGTTAGTACTATTCTGTGTACTAGACACTACAGTTACAAAACAGAGATAACAAGTGGTGCATCGCAACCGCAACCATCGTCTCATGAGAAAATACAAATCAGTTGCAATGGGGAGCACCGAATTCTCATTGCCCTGTTAGTCCTCTCCTCTCCATCTTTGCCACAAATACAGAGCCAATACAAACCCATCCTGCGGGGGAGAGGAATTGAAGAAAATAACAATCGTAACCGTACCAACTCCCTCCAGAGCTCCTGCTCTCCTCTCCTCTCCTCGCAAGTATGGACTTGAATAGGAAGGAGAGGAGGGCATACCTCGGACCGGCAGGCCGTCGGGAGTGGGCTCGGAGATGCTGCCGGAGGCCGAGGCGCCCAGCAGTCCGCCGACAGGAGGGCGCAGGTGGAGCCGATGATGGCCCTCGCCGGCTCCCAGCTCGCCGCCGTCAAGGGACACCGCAGCAGCGAGCTCCCCCCATGCGTGGCGCCGCGCTGAGAGAGGGAGGGGGGGGGGGGGGGGGGGGGGGGTTGGACGGAATCGACCCGGCCGATGCGGCCCGCTAGGCATCCATCGGGCTGCCGGTGAGTGGAGCTCGGCCGTGGAGCGTGCGGATTCGCAGCCATCGTCGCCGGAAAAGCGCGGAGGAGCGGGGCCGCCTGCCTTAATGCTCTAGTAGTAGGTTTGAAACTCTCGGTTTCTTCACCGTTAAAACGAACCCGGTACTCCACAGTGGATACACATTGCATAATTAAATTCACCCAATTCTTCTGAAATCCTATCTTCAACATAATTTCCTTCAAAAATGACCACTTCACTCGGTCATATGCTTTGTGCATGTCCAGTTTGATAGCACGTGCCGCGCCCCTGGGAGCACGTGCTCCTCACCACTCACGTGGAGAGAGGTTTCTCCATGCCACCCCACTCTTTCTTTCGCGGTTTCTTGAACTTTTTCGGTGCCCAGCTTCATCATCTTCCTCCGAATGTCATAGTGTACCTCGCTGCGTTCATTTCCTTGTGTGAGAACTTCTTAGGCTGCCAGCCGCACTGGGGGCTGTTCAAACATATCTTCACATGTCGCTCCCAGTCGGTTAAAAAGGCTGACCCCGATGGAGAGAGGACCCATGTGTAGGGGAACGCGACAGAAAACAAAAAATTTCGGTACAGAGAGCACGCCCAGGATCACTATGGAGACTGCATACAAGGTTTGATCTGATCCGTACCGACTCGAAGCGCAGCGGAAGAAGAGTCGGTGTAGATCGTCGGTGCAGATCCCTGCAGCTAGGATTTACAACCTCCCAACCGCAAGGATGTACTCCCACTCCGGACAGCCCTTCGGGAGGCGGTCGGACAGTCCCCCGGACGATGTCGTGGACAGCCCTTCGGGAGGACCCTCGGAACCCGAACAGTAACCCGGACAGCCCTTCAGGAGGACGCCGGAAACTCGAACGGTAACTCGAACAGCCCTTCGGGAGGACACTCGAAAACAGCCCCTCGGGCAAAAGATCGAAACTACAATCTCTCTACGGGGTTGCACACATACGGTGTCAGCTATCCGGCAGGGCTTCGCCGTCCAGAACTAGTTCCTGCCGGAACCCAGACAGCCTTTCGGCTCTACGAAACTATTTCGTGGGAGGGAGAGAGAAGCCAGACAAGTCAAATGGCATGTGTATGAGAGCAAGGATGATCTGATTTTGGAGAGCTCTCTCCACCTCTATTTATTGGAGGAGCAAGGGGTAGAGGAAAGACCAAAAGGACCTTCCTAGGATCTTTCCACCACATGCCACATAAGGGTGTGTAGAAGATATCCACCATGAGGTGGAAGGACACCTCAAGGAGCCCCCCCCCCATGTCATGGCCGAAATTTGCAGCCCCCTTGGGGAGCTCCACCTCCCTTTCACACACCAAAAGTGGTTTTCTTCTAGAAGAAAAGCCCCATTTGCAAATCAGCCCAAAAAGTGTTTTTCACTATTCACGAAGACATTTTTCTGCGTCCGTTAAAACCCAAATTATTTCTGTGTGCCTAGAATAATTCTAGCACCCACCAAAACAATTTTGAACGCATTCCGAAACAATTTCAGAACAATGTTTCTTCAGTGAAAAGCAACCAAAGCGGTTCCGGCTGCTCCGGAATATTTCCGGTTTTTGTCCCGGAAAATTCCCAGAAGTTTCCAGAACACTTCTGGCATCCTCCAAGAATTTCTAGGCGTGTGCCAGAACCAATTTGACTTAATGGAATACCCTGAAACAACTTTTCAGTTTCACCGGAACTATTCCGGTGTTCTCTCCGGAACGTTTCCGTTTCGTCCGAAACTTTTTCGGTGATTTTCTCTCAGACTCCCCGTCTGGTATTCAGCAGATAGATGACCCTTAAGCGTGTGACCCTATAGGTTCGGTGAAGTATAGACATGACCCGGAACACTTTCCGATCAATGATCAACATCGGAGCCGTGGACACCCATATTGACCCCTATACCCACACGAATGAATATTCGAGTGAACCTCCAGTTGCCGTGTGCTATTCCTGTTGCTTCATGATATATTACAAATACCCGAGGTGAGATTTATTGCATCCCCGTGGATCAACAACTTGTCCACTATGCAAGTTACCTCGTTACCGGTTTTGTTCTCTTTACTCGTTTCCGTGTTCCGGCATCCCTGTGATCAAATCACAATGTGTCTGGCCAGACGATGATGGATACCGTAACACCGAGAGGGCCCGAGAATATCTCTCCATCGTCGGAGGAGCAAATCCCAATCTTGAGCTATCAAGTTACTTGACATACTTTTCCATGAACCCGTAAGCCGCCGTAATAGCTACCCATTTACGGATGACGTTTAACAAACCCCAAAGTTCATGAAGCAAGCATGAAGAAACTCGACACTCTCATGGTCTAAGGAATTATGCAAACATTAACTATCTCTGTGTTATTAACCATTAACTCATGACGAATGTATCTCATAGCATAACATCAATCGGGTCGATTCAACACAAGTGTTCTACTAACATTGTGCCCTCAAAATTGCCGGCATAGTCATGCCCATGATCAGGAAAACAGGATCATCATGCAATACTTGAGCCAGTCATAGAGGCATGACTAGGAATACATTTTCCGTTTATTATACCACACGTGCACATGAGTTTCCCTCCGAGCCTCGTGGTTATTGTAGACTCGAGAATCATTGCAGTTATAGCATGGAACATAAACATTCATTACAAACTCGGAGATACAAAGTAACTGATATTACTGCCTCTAGGGCATATCTCCTACACCATGTGACCCAGATGTGCGGCGGCTTAGGTGTCCAGATGAGGGGTAAGAGTGCATTCCCCTCCATGTCTTTCCCCGATTCGGTTAGAGGTTGGCAGTCGACCTGGTTCTACTGCAACGACCTTCCTTGCACCGGTTCGTCTACTGGTCTTCCTCCCTACACATCTGAGAGAGTCAAGACTCCTCCCTCGCTGACGATTGCCAAGGAGGAGAAGACTGAAGTGGGGATCTTGGTGAGTGCCGTGGTCGGTCTGATTCAGGGCGGAGTGACGGGCCTGGATCTTCTGGAGGTCTTCCTCAGTCGACGGATCCAGCCGCTGCAGGAGCGGGCTCACCCCATGTGGCGCTACACTAGAGCCAATGACTCGACCCAAGTGCACCCAGAAGATGTTAATGAGAAAACGGTGGAACAATGGATCAGGTGCATCACTGGCGCACGCGACAATCCGTGAGGGTCGAGACGGATCCTGCCCTACGACGACGTGCATCAACCGTCGGAGGTAAGACACACATTTCCGAGTGAATTATTTACGCGCAAATTCTTCCAGTGAACTTAATGATCCGAGTGAACTGACTCAACTGGCTGTCTCTGTTCTTCGTATCTTGCAGGATTTCCAGAAGATGCTCTCGCCTGTGCCGAATGGATAACACCTTGTCGGGGACGTGGAGAGCGATCATGGCAGTGTCGAGGGCAGATATGTGGAGGACAGTGAGGAGGAAAGCGACGACTCGGAAGGGAGCGACGAGGTCGAGTCGTCCCAGTCTCCAGAGTTGCGCTCTGAGCGCCGCTCTAAGCAGACTCATGATCCGAGTGCTGGCTTGGAGAAGACGGTGGCTCCGAGTGCTAAGGCTCCGAAGCGCACTCGGACATCGACGCCGGAGCCGACAGAGAAGACCGCCAAGCAGCTCAAAGTCGCTTCTCCCAAGCCTCGGAAGGCTCTACCCAGGATCAAGGTCACCGTGCCTGTCGCCTCAACGTGAGTGCCACGCCTTTCTTTTCTGTCTTTGTCAACTTTTGGACTCTTCTGACCGAGTGAAACTTATGAACCAGAGCTGCAACATCGACGACGTCTCCCATGCAGATCGACGGAGACCGCATCGAAGCCGAGTCGGCAGACGCGGCCACTTCTCAGAAAGGTAACAATGATTTCATTTTTACTTTGATCTATGATCCGATTGAATTGTCTCCATCCGACTGAATTGCGTATTGCGGCTGATTGTGTCGAGTGGATGTAGCGCTTGCAGAGATCATCCACGTCGCGGACGATGATGAAGGACCGCCACAGAAGGACGCCGAGAAGAAGACCGCAGCTCCAAGCAAAGCGCCTCAAGTTGTCCCTGCGCCTAACGTGACCGTGCCTCTGGGGCAAGGCTCTTCTCAAGCCGGTGTTGGCCCCGTCTCAGCCTCGTCGACTGCTCTGGTCTCGGCTCCGACTCCTCCCGTCAACATATTCAGTCTGTATAAAGTGCCATAGGACCAAACCGGAGCCAGCAAGGAGGCGATGATCCAGGCGGATCTGATGACCCAGCGGCTGAAGGAAATGTGTGCGGCTGGCAAGTTGTCGTACGATGCCAGTGCTGCTCTCCAGGAGAACGTTCGAGTAAGTGCTCTTGTAAGTTGATCTCCAATTCATTTTTCTTCTGAAGGAGTTTCAGTCGGTAAATTTTTCGGTACACCCACTGGGGGTGTGTCGACCTGTGGGGGCACGCTGAGTGCACCCACTGGGTGTAGTCCCCGAGACTGCCATCGACTGCAGGCAGTCAGCGGGAGTCTTAGAACTTGATTTGTTTGTTTATTTTTTTTTGTTTGGCCGTCACTCGGATCGGGCGGACCGTTCCGAGTGGATACCTTTTCGGTGGGGGCACGCTGAGTGCACCCACTGGGTGTAGTCCCCGAGACTGCCGTGGACTGCGGGCAGTCGGTGGGAGTCTTAGAACTTTTTTTTTGTTTGGCCGTCACTCGGATCGGGCGGACCGTTTCGAGTGGATACCATTCTAGTGGGGGCACGCTGAGTGCACCCACTGGGTGTAGTCCCCGAGACTGCCGTCGACTGCAGGCAGTTGGCGGGAGTCTTAGAACTTAGAATCCGTTTTAGAGGGTACTTCAGGATCTGAAACTGGTCAAGCTGGCCCCTCCCTGACAAAGGGTACTTCAGGATCTGGTATTGGTCAAGCTTGTTCCTCCCTGACAAAGGGTACTTCAGGATCTGGTATTGGTCAAGCTTGTTCCTCCCAGGAATGCTGGTCTCTGGGCACTCGGAATATTCCTTAACATTAACTGGTCTGCTTTCTCTTGTGTTTCGGAAAACTTGCGAGCTTGGGACTCAGTATGTGTCACTGGAGAAGGAGACGGTCCAGCTCCGACTGGACTTGGAGGTGGAGAAGAGGAACGTGGCTCGCGCCCAAGCGGAGCTCAAGGCCATGGGAGGTAAGTTTTGATTACTGAGCGTCCTGCTTTCACCTCTTTCCATTCTTTGAACCAAGTGACTTCACTCGAACAGATGTGCGTAGTGAAAACCATCGACTCCAAGTGCGGCTCAGAACCTCTGTCTCTTTAGAAACTATGAAGCAGGCACTCGGAAACAAGGACAATGAGCTGGCGGGGGCATAGAAGGTGGCGAGAGAGAAGACCAAGGCCGCCGAAGAGAAATTGGCCTCACTCGAGAAGCTTGAAGGAGAGAACAAGTCACTGAAGGCCGCCGTCACGGAGGCGAAGAAGGAAGTAGCCGAGCTCAAGAAGCAGAAGGCCGGGTGGGATGGCAAGCTCAAGGCTCAAGCGAACGCTTACGAGCAAGAGAAGAAGACTCTGAGCGAGAAGATCGCCCAGCTCATTGAAAAGAAGAATGCTCTCGAATAGTATATAGAAGACTTCACAGAGGAGATGTACACCAAGCTTGCAGGTAACTTGTAACATCCAAGCGAGTTTTAACTTGTTTCCGAGTGAACTTCATGCACGCTGATATTCGACTCTCCTCTTTTCTTGTTTACAGAGTACTGCCGAGACTTCGAGCTGGAGACTGACATAATCGAGAGGGATCTGGATCCCTCCAGGTCACTCGTCTGTGACAAGGCTGCCCTAGGCGTCTTGCGGCTTGAATCTCGTATTGAAGACATCCTGGGGTACATCATCCGTCTGCGGGGTGCACACGGAAGGATCGACAAGGAGCTGTGGCCAGAAGACACTCTCGACACCGATTTGGAAGCAATGATGACTCGCCTCAACGAGATTCCTAGCCGAGTGCAAGCATGGAAGAAGTCAGCTGCTCGCTGCGGAGCCGATGTGGCGCTCTCTCTCGTCCGTGTGCACTGCAAGGATGCCAACGAAGAGAAGCTGAAGTCTCTCCAAGTCGCCAACACGAAGAAGCTCAAATTTGAAGACTTCATAGAGGACGCCACTCGGATCGCAGATGGCATCGATCTGAACGCCTTCGTCGAGCCGGCCAGCCCTTCTGGAGCATGAGAAAAACTTTAAGCTTTACCCATTTGCCTCGGTATGCCGAGTGGATTTGTATCCGTTAAACTCTTTCGGGCTCAGGGCCCGAGTACTCGCATTTACTTTTGAACTTCTAAAGTTATCCAAATGCTTTCTTTCGAGTCTTTAAATGTGTGCAGCTTAGGCGAAAGCTGGTTCGCAGCTAAGCCCTCTGAGTGAGAGGGACGCTCTTCACTCGGAGTAGTGTTCACTAGTAGAAAACGGGCCTTTAGTCCCGGTTGGGAAGGGCCTCTAGTCCCGGTTTTCCAACCGGGACAGCGCAATCGGGACTAAAGCCCCCCCCCCCCTTTAGTCCCGGTTGGGTCACAAACCGGGACTAAAGGCCCTCCACGTGGAGGCACTCGTGCGCTGGGACTGGAGGACCTCTAGTCCCAGTTCGTAACACCAACCGGGACTAAAGGACCTTTTTTTCGAAATAATTTTTTTTGAATTTTTTCGAATTTTATTTTATTTTTTTCTATATTTCAAATCTTTGAATTATTTGTCAGTTTAATCTCTAATCGCCCCTAATCTCATGTCAAAGTGCATACTCGTGGTCAAACTTCCCAGTCGGTCACCCATCCTCACACTACTCCACCCCCAGCACGCTTAACTTTTGAGTTCCATCCCAACTAGCTTCCAAGATTGCACTGATAACATCTTGATAATACTATGCTATCAATCTTATTATCCCCTAGACTTTGATGTCACATGATATTATTTTTTGAATTCCAAACCTGTATTAACATAAACATCAATGATTATGTAATAATAATTATTAATTCAAATAACAAAAAATGAATTTTACATTATTATTGCCATTTTCAATTTAATATGGAAAAATTCATATCTTTACATTCATAAATCGAAATTCGACAAAAAATATGTATAAATCGATCAGAAAAATGATAGGAATCCAAATATTGTATCCATATCATCTTTTGCATAATGTATTATGTCTTTTAAATAATGTACTGCTATGTGTGCTTTTTTTTGATTTTGTAGGAAAAAATCTTCTTTTTGAAATAACTTTTTTTACTTTTGGAATTTTGAGAATCTGAGAAAAGTTCACCGGGTAAACCCGGGTGAAATCGAGTCCCAATTTTTCTCTAGTTTTTTTTTATATATTAAACTTTTTTTTTCGACGTCGTATGCAAAAGTTATGGCCGTTTTAATTTTTTTTTCTGTTTTTTGCAAAAACGGTCAAAATTCATATTTCAAAATTTCTATACCAACTAGACACTAAAACCTAACTACATATCAAAGGATTTTATTTTTTTTGAATATTTTATCATTTTCGTTTATTTTCTACAAAACTAAAAAAGGCAGTCCACGCGGGGGGGGGGGGGGGTAGGCATGAGAGAAAAGAAAACCTTTAGTCCCGGTTAGTGTCTCCAACCGGGATTAAAGATAGACCTTTAGTCCCGGTTGGAGACACCAACCGGGACTAAAGGGTGGCATCCATATCATGTCTTTTAATCGAAATATTGAGAGAAAAAAAAACCTTTAGTCCCGGTTGGTGTCTCCAACCGGGACTAAAGATAGACCTTTAGTCCCGGTTGGAGACACCGACCGGGACTAAAGGGTGGCAACCCCTTTAGTCCCGGTTGGTGTCACCAACCGGGACTAAAGGTCCCATTCGAACCGGGACTGATGCCTGCCGAGCCCCGGCCGGCTTCCTAGCCGCTCGAACCGGGACTGATGATCACATTAGTCCCGGTTCGTAATGCGACCGGGACTATTGCTCCCATCCGGCTAGAACCAAAGCCCTGTTTTCTACTAGTGGATTTTAACTTGGGCGAAAGCTGGTTCACAGCCAAGCCTCCGAGTGAGAGGGATGCTCTTCACTCGGAGTAGGTATTTAACTTGGGCGAAAGCTGGTTCGCAGCCAAGCCCCCGAGTGAGAGGGATGCTCTTCACTCGGAGTAGGTTTTTAACTTGGGCAAAAGCTGGTTCGCAGCCAAGCCCCCGAGTGAGAGGGATGCTCTTCACTCGGAGTAGGTTTTTAACTTGGGTGAAAGCTGGTTCGCAGCCAATCCCCCGAGTGAGAGGGATGCTCTTCACGCGGAGTAGGTTTTTAACTTGGGCAAAAGCTGGTTCGCAACCAAGCCCCCTAGTGAGAGGGATGCTCTTCACTCGGAGTAGGTTTTTAACTTGGGCGATGTAGGAGATATGCCCTAGAGGCAATAATAAAGGTTATTGATTATCTCCCTGTTTATAATTATGTTTATGTTCCATGCTATAACTGCAATGATTCTCGAGTCTACAAATAAAACGAGGCTTGGAGGGAAACTCATGTGCACGTGTGGGATAATAAACGGTAAAATGTATTCCTAGTCAAGCCTCTATGACTGGCTCAAGTATTGCATGATGATCCTGTTTTCCTGATCATGGGCATGACTATGCCGGCAATTTTGAGGGCACAATTGTTGGTAGAACACTTGTGTTGAATCGACCCAAATTGATGTTATGCTATGAGATACATTCGTCATAAGTTAATGGTTAATAACACAGGAAGTTAATGTTTGCATAATTCCTTAGACCATGAGAGTATCGAGTTTCTTCATGCTTGCTTCATGAACTTTGGGGTTTGTTAAACGTCATCCGTAAATGGGTGGCTATTACGGCGGCTTACGGGTTCATGGAAAAGTATGTCAAGTAACTTGATAGCTCAAGATTGGGATTTGCTCCTCCGACGATGGAGAGATATCTCTGGGCCCTCTCGGTGTTACGGTATCCATCATCGTCTGGCCAGACACAGGGTGATTTGATCACAGGGATGCCGGAACACGGGAACGAGAAAAGAGAACAATACCGGCAACGAGGTAACTGGCATAGTGGACAAGGTGTTGATCCACGGGGATGCCAACATGTCTCACCTCGGGTATTTGTAACATATCGTGAAGCAACAGGAATAGCACACGGCAACTCGAGGTTCACTCGAATATTCATTCGTGTGGGTATAGGGATCAATATGGGTGTCCACGGCTCCGATGTTGATCATTGATCGGAAGGGGTTCCGGGTCATGTCTATGCTTCACCGAACCTATAGGGTCACACGCTTAAGGGTCATCTATCTGCTGAATACTAGACAGGGAGTCTGAGAGAAAATCACCGAAAAAGTTTCGGACGCCGGAAAAGTTTCGGACAGCGGAAAAGTTCCGCAGAGAGGTCACCGGATGAGTTCCGGTGAAACTGGAAAAGTTGTTTCAGGGGATACCATAAAGTCAAATTGGTCTTGGCACATGCCTGATAATTCTTGGAGGGTGCCAGAATCGTTCTGGAAACTTTTTGGAATTTTCTGGAATGAAAACCGGAAATGTTCCGGAGCTGCCGAAACCGCTTCAGATGCTTTTCGCAGATGAAATCACTAAACCGGAATTGTTCCGGCTCGCGTTGAAAATTATTTTGGTGGGTACTAGAATTGTTCTAAGCCCACATGAATATTTTCAGTTCGATCAGACGCTGAAAAATGTCATCGTGAATAGTGAAAGCACTTTTTGGATATTTTTGAGAAAGGCATATTCCTTTTGAGAAAGGGATATTCCAAAGGCATATTCCTTTTGAGAAAGGGATATTCCCCTTGGGATTTCCTATAAATAGGAAGGGAGATGGCTGCCATCTTCACATCCTTGCTCTCACATACAAAGCCATGCATGATCTGGCATTCTTCTCTCCCTCCCAGCGAAATAGTTTCGTAGAGCCGAAAGGCTGTCTGGGTTCCGGTAGGAACTAGTTCTGGACGGCGAAGCCCTGCCGGATAGATGACACCGTATGTGTGCAACTCTGTAGAGAGATCGTAGTTTCGGTCTTAGTTCGAGAGTGCCTCCCGAAGTGCTGTACGTGTGACCGTCCGAGTTTTGGAGGTCCTCCCGAAGGGCTGTCCGAGTGACAGTCCGAGTTTCGGAGGTCCTCCCGAAGGGCTGTCCGCGACACCGTCCGGGGGACTGTGCGACCGCCTCCCGGAGGGCTGTCCGCGGGGCAGATGAGGGTATACATCCTCGCGGTTGGGAGGTTGTAATATCCTAGCTGCGGGGATCTGCACCGCCGATCGTCATCGACTCTACTTCCGCTACGCTACGAGTCGGTAACGAAAGAGATCAAACCTTGTATGCAGTCTCCATAGTGATCCTGGGCTGGTGCGTAGGTCGGAAATTTTTTGTTTTCTGCTGCGTTACCCTACAGTGGCATCAAGAGCCGTGCTATGCGTAGATGCAGGTTGCGATCTAGAATACATAGAGATGTATGGGTATTGCACAATATAATTAGGTAGTAGATGAGATCTATTGCTGAAAATTATTTGTGCGGGTAGCAGATGAAGTCTGTTACCCGATGTTCTTGTTGCTTCCCTAGAATTTGCATATTTCTGATCTTGATAACAGTATGGTGGAGTTTCAATGTTCTGGCAATCCGCGATCCTGATTGATCAACGAAGTGCTAACAGTTCATTGAATTCCACCGTAGTTAAAAAGAAAGATGAAATTTCGCAAACGAAAGGGCAATGCAGATATGATCTGCACGGGGGTCACGCGTATGACGAAGTTTAGTATGGGGCTCGAGATTTTATTATCTCGTGTTTCATACACCCTGGAATGTTAATCTAGCGACTTGGATTATCATGCTTGATGATGGACGTTGGTAGCTTCGGTTTGTTTCGAAACCTTAGAAGCCACGTAAAATAAAATTTCGCATGAACCGATTAGAGGCGTCTAACTTGGTTTTGCAGGATGGTTTGCATGTGCATGTGATGTGGTATAGCAGTGTTCATAATAATTTGATAATGTATGAGATGACTATATGATGTAAATTGATTAACATGACCTGCGTGTCATGATTCGGCATGATGGCTGGAGCCATATGATTGCACTTTAATGACCTGCGTGTCAACCTTATGTAATGCACTTATTTTATTAGCTATAGAGATAGCAATATTATCTGGTGCATCGACAAGGTGGTGGCAATCTTCGCGAAGGTGAACACCGACGCGAATGCCAAAGACGAAGAAATGAAAGACTTCTCCGTCAGAAAGGGCTATACCATATCTTGCTATTTTGAATTGCCTGAGATGTTTATCCCTTATGATGCACCCTTCTTGATTGCGCGGTAGTCGCTTTTTATTAGGGTGATCTCTCACAAAAATATCAAGTAGTTAGTGTTCTCCCAAGTGTAGCACCGTCACGGCACCTAACTTTTCGGGGTGCGCCATGCTGACATGGGTACGAACGATTAGGGATGTGTGAGGCGGGTGAGTTAAGACCTCGCAGCGAGATCACTTGGTTGTCTTGACGTTCAGGCATGAAAGTCATGAGCTCGGAACACACACATCGAAAGATGAACAAGAGTCACATAGAGATGTGATCGGCAAGTTTGCCTAACGATTGAAGTTCTCGTCATCAGTGATGCTCACCATCAATGGCGTTGAATTGAAATTCGTGTCTTGAATCACTCACAATCAATTATGAGAGATATTGATTTGAGTGGGAGCGCACTGTTGAATTAACTTGTTTAATTCTCAGTGCAATTAATTTTGAACACTGTCTAAGTGTGATTTGCATAATAGTTGTAGAATAATGGCTCGCGTTTCCACATTCCCTATTAAAATTGAATAGCTGTTGAATATCTGGTTAAAACTTTACGGTTGGTAACGTAATGTGAGGATTGTCCTCAAGAGTGCCGAGAAGGACTTTGTCCTATCGCATGCTTTCGGTATTCTCCCGCTAATGCTATGGATCATGTGACTCTCGTCCTTCGATCCAAAAGCTAGAATTCCTTTTCAGTCAAAGTGCAATATGTTTGCTTCCATGAGACCCGAACTTCGAAAGTTTGGATAGTTATGTGATATTCATGGAATCTGAAAATCATTTTCAAAGATAGACAAAGGCTAAAAGATATGAGATATCCAAAGCAATGTTTGTTTGCGAACTGTTAGTAAAGGAGTTTACTATGCATTAGACTGATAAGAGAGGGATCCAGAAGAACGCCTGTCATGTGATGATGGTGAATAAAACAACAACTTAAAGAGAAAGGAAGTGTCCGAAGGGTGTTAGTGAAACTTTCACGCCTATGAAGTCCAGGGCTAACGCCACTCTTAAGTTGGGTGCTTCTTCTGAGAGTAGGAGAAATACTGAAAGTTAAACTGTTAGAAGTATAAAGGCAAAAGGAAAGAAGACTGGAATATCCAGCTCATGTATGAATGTCATACAAGTTTTTGATGTATAAAAGGCTGGTCAAAGATATAGTTCTTGAAAATTATGGTTAAACATGTTAATCACTAATTCTTGGGTATTGTGAGTTAATCACAAAGATACCCGCTCGATTGCATTCTGTTGCAACTCGATGTAAGAACTACTATGGCCTGAAAGACTAGCCAAGAATGAGGTTTAGATACACACAGGGAACATAGTAAATGTTACTATACCTTCCATTAGTGTATTCCCTATGTATTTACTTTCATAATTCATTTTAGAGTTTTACACTCTTACCCATTGCATAAAGTATCTTGCAAGAAGGTTATTCATAAGAGAACTTTTGATGTTCGATGTTATGAATAACATAAGGGCCATACTTTCATTATGAATGAGATGTATGTTATGAATATTGATATTAATACATTACCTCTGTATTTACTTTCATAATTCATTTAGAGTTTCATACACTCTAGCCCTTTGCATAAGGTATTTTGCAAGAAGGTTATTCATAAGAGAACTTTTGATGTTCGGTGTTATGAATAACATGAAGGGCCATGCTTCCATACAGGATGGGATGTATGCTATGAATATTGATGGTAATATGATACATCCATAACACTGACGCTAAATGTCGCAAGACTAAAAGAATACCACACAAGTGTGGCACTGCATTTGGTCACATTGGAGAAACCCGCATGGAAAATTCCATTATGATGGATTTTGAAGTCGTTTGATTTTGAATCATCTGACACTTGCAACTTTCCTCTGAAAAGTGAAGTGACTGAAATACCGTTCACAGGCCATAAGGAACGAGCAAAGAACATATTGGTGATCATACATTATGATGTGTGTAGTCCAATAAATGTTGTTGCAAGTAGTGGATTTATCTATCTTCAGAAATGACTCAAGTAGATATATGGATATTTACTTGATGAGACGTAAGTCTGGATTTTTTGAAATCATTCGAAAGGTTTTCAATACGAAGAAGAAAATATTGTAACAAGAAAATTATGTTTCTACAATTCGATTGCAGAAAGGACTTTTTAAGTTATAAGTTTAGCGAATGTCTGATGAGTTGTGAAAGGGGTTTCATAACTTGCACCTCCCGGAACACCACTACAAGTGGAGAGTCCGTGTAGATGTAATCGAACCATTTATGACATGGTAAGATCAAAGATGACATAAATAAATTTGCCATTATCCCTTTTAAAGTGATGCTTTAGAGACTGCGGCTTTTACACTGAAAAGAGCTCCAACGGGTCTGTTGAAATGACGTCATGGTATGGTACGCCCAACCATGTTATATCTTTTCTTAACATTTGGAATATGGGGCTTGTGTAAAAGGTTACAAACCTATTCCAAATCAGACAAGTGCTACTTTGTAGGTTATCCCAAGTCATTGGGTATTTCCCCACCACTATACCGAGGCAAATAGGTTTGCCACAAAGAACGGTATGCTTTTTGAAGATAATAGTTCTTTCAAAAGGTGAGTGGGAGGACAGTGCAACTCGACGAGATAACCAGTATCTTCGTCATCAGATCAAAGGAAAGAAACCTTGGAAGTGATTCCGGAGTTTCCTACTACGACTGATACAGAAGTCTCTACAATAAAATGTATGGACTTCAGTCGTACTTGCAGCTGAACCCCGTAGGCAAGGCTCGTGCAAACCTCTCAGGTGCGCAAACGAGATATTGTTGTTGGACAACAGTATACCTACGATACACAAGGAAGCGTTGATGGGCCCTGACTCCGGAATTGGCTAAATGCCAATACAATCCGAGATAGTTTCCATATAAATGTTTCAAGATTAAAACCTTGATACACCTTTCGGAAGACTTAGAGTCTAAACGAATATTTATGGAACTAAAAACTGATACGGATAAAAATGTTTTATCCATAAAGCTCGACTTGTTGAAATAACAAGTTCAAAGGAGTTGACTGCGATGAGGTTGTTTCACCGTAGCGATGCTTGAAGTCGGTTCGGGTTGAACTAGCAATTAATACATATTTCAATCATGAGATATGAAACATGGATGACAAAGGGACTTCCATCTGATGGAAATGAAACCTAGGACTTATATGTGATACAGTCCAAAGTAATTTGTCGATCCAGAGGATGCTAGTAAGTATGCAAACTTCAGAGTTCCAGCGATGGACAGAAGAAAGCAAAGTGGAGTTGGAATATTTGTTTTTGATGAAATGGTCAAAAGAGTTTGACTTCATCAAATGAGTATCGAAGATGCTTGTGATTCAAGAAAGTAAGTGGGAGCATAATAATATTTCTAAAAACCGTGTGTACTTGACACATTGTTAATTGGAAATAAATTTCTTGACACGAATTAGGACTTCATTTGAAAATAGTTTTTCGATGAAGTGCTTAGGCTAAAATGGCCTCAATATTAGGCATGATGATCTATGGAGATAGATTTACCTAAATGGGGCTAAGCAATTAATACATATTGACAAGATGCTAAAACTTTTTAGCATTTAAAACGCCAAGGAGTGATTCTTGCCGAAGTCACATGGAAAGAGTTTTTGCAAGACTCGGTGTCCCAAAACACTGATGAGTAAAATACATGATGGAGATTCCACACAGTCTTGTGTTTGGATTAATCATGTATTCCATGGTATGTAAAACCAACCAGATATGTCCAATACTCCAAAGTTGTTGCGAGTATAGATACCATAGTGATCAAAGTACTGATCATGGGACAACAGTGAAAGATGTCATTGAGTACTAGGGCAGTACTGATGACATGTTTTCTCGCAAACGGAGATCATGAAGGGTTCGTTGTAAAAGGTTACATCGATACAGTCTTCATCAATGCTCCATGCGATTTTCGATTTAAATTGAGGGTTTTGTGTGATACACAATATGGTGGCACGGTAGTTGGAAATTGTTCCAAACAAGATACTGTGGCGAATTCTATAACAAAGGCTAAGTATGTTGACGCTTGAGAAGCGACAAAGAAGTTGTTGAATCATGTAGTTCATTCATGAACTTAGTATGGTTCCAAGAAGGCTTTGGTCTATGGGACACTATAGCAGATAGTTGCTCCATAGCTCAGTCTGAGGAATCAGGTTTCGACCAATGATTCACACATATGCAAAGCCAAGTCCACACAAAATATGAATTTTGTGAAAGCGTGAAAACGCGAGGATATGCAAAGTTACACACGGAGCTGAAGTTGTCAGATCCGTTGGACATCAGGCTATACCACATGCGAAGCATATTTTACACCAGTATGCCATAGGTGTAAAGTGCATTAGCATTGACTAGATTATTGACTCTAGTGCAAGTGGGAGTCTGTAGGAGATATGCCCTAGAGGCAATAATAAAGGTTATTGATTATCTCCCTGTTTATAATTATGTTTATGTTCCATGCTATAACTGCAATGATTCTCGAGTCTACAAATAAAACGAGGCTTGGAGGGAAACTCATGTGCACGTGTGGGATAATAAACGGTAAAATGTATTCCTAGTCAAGCCTGTATGACTGGCTCAAGTATTGCATGATGATCCTGTTTTCCTGATCATGGGCATGACTATGCCGGCAATTTTGAGGGCACAATTGTTGGTAGAACACTTGTGTTGAATCGACCCAAATTGATGTTATGCTATGAGATACATTCGTCATAAGTTAATGGTTAATAACACAGGAAGTTAATGTTTGCATAATTCCTTAGACCATGAGAGTATCGAGTTTCTTCATGCTTGCTTCATGAACTTTGGGGTTTGTTAAACGTCATCCGTAAATGGGTGGCTATTACGGCGGCTTACGGGTTCATGGAAAAGTATGTCAAGTAACTTGATAGCTCAAGATTGGGATTTGCTCCTCCGACGATGGAGAGATATCTCTGGGCCCTCTCGGTGTTACGGTATCCATCATCGTCTGGCCAGACACAGGGTGATTTGATCACAGGGATGCCGGAACACGGGAACGAGAAAAGAGAACAATACCGGCAACGAGGTAACTGGCATAGTGGACAAGGTGTTGATCCACGGGGATGACAACATGTCTCACCTCGGGTATTTGTAACATATCGTGAAGCAACAGGAATAGCACACGGCAACTCGAGGTTCACTCGAATATTCATTCGTGTGGGTATAGGGATCAATATGGGTGTCCACGGCTCCGATGTTGATCATTGATCGGAAGGGGTTCCGGGTCATGTCTATGCTTCACCGAACCTATAGGGTCACACGCTTAAGGGTCATCTATCTGCTGAATACTAGACAGGGAGTCTGAGAGAAAATCACCGAAAAAGTTTCGGACGCCGGAAAAGTTTCGGACAGCGGAAAAGTTCCGCAGAGAGGTCACCGGATGAGTTCCGGTGAAACTGGAAAAGTTGTTTCAGGGGATACCATAAAGTCAAATTGGTCTTGGCACATGCCTGATAATTCTTGGAGGGTGCCAGAATCGTTCTGGAAACTTTTTGGAATTTTCTGGAATGAAAACCGGAAATGTTCCGGAGCTGCCGAAACCGCTTCAGATGCTTTTCGCAGATGAAATCACTAAACCGGAATTGTTCCGGCTCGCGTTGAAAATTATTTTGGTGGGTACTAGAATTGTTCTAAGCCCACATGAATATTTTCAGTTCGATCAGACGCTGAAAATGTCATCGTGAATAGTGAAAGCACTTTTTGGATATTTTTGAGAAAGGCATATTCCTTTTGAGAAAGGGATATTCCAAAGGCATATTCCTTTTGAGAAAGGGATATTCCCCTTGGGATTTCCTATAAATAGGAAGGGAGATGGCTGCCATCTTCACATCCTTGCTCTCACATACAAAGCCATGCATGATCTGGCATTCTTCTCTCCCTCCCAGCGAAATAGTTTCGTAGAGCCGAAAGGCTGTCTGGGTTCCAGTAGGAACTAGTTCTGGACGGCGAAGCCCTGCCGGATAGATGACACCGTATGTGTGCAACTCTGTAGAGAGATCGTAGTTTCGGTCTTAGTTCGAGAGTGCCTCCCGAAGTGCTGTCCGTGTGACCGTCCGAGTTTTGGAGGTCCTCCCGAAGGGCTGTCCGAGTGACAGTCCGAGTTTCGGAGGTCCTCCCGAAGGGCTGTCCGCGACACCGTCCGGGGGACTGTGCGACCGCCTCCCGGAGGGCTGTCCGCGGGGCAGATGAGGGTATACATCCTCGCGGTTGGGAGGTTGTAATATCCTAGCTGCGGGGATCTGCACCGCCGATCGTCATCGACTCTACTTCCGCTGCGCTACGAGTCGGTAACGAAAGAGATCAAACCTTGTATGCAGTCTCCATAGTGATCCTGGGCTGGTGCGTAGGTCGGAAATTTTTTGTTTTCTGCTGCGTTACCCTACAGGTGAAAGCTGGTTCGCAGCCAAGCCCCTGAGTGAGAGGGACGCTCGTCACTCGGAGTGGTGTTTTTAACTTGGGCGAAAGTTGGTTCGCAGCCAAGTCTCCGAGTGAGAGGGATGCTCTTCACTCGGAGTAGGTTTTTTAACTTAGGCGAAAGCCGGTTCGCAGCTAAGCCCCCGAGCGAGAGGGACGCTCTTCACTCGGAGTAGGTGTTTTAACTTAGGCGAAAGCTGGTTCGCAGCTAAGCCCCCGAGTGAAAGGGACGCTCTTCACTCGGAGTAGTGTTTTTAACTTAGGCGAAAACTAGTTCGCAGCTAAGCCCCCGAGTGAGAGGGACGCTCTTCACTCGGAGTAGTGTTTTTAACTTAGGCGAAAACTGGTTCGCAGCTAAGCCCCCGAGTGAGAGGGACGCTCTTCACTCGGAGTAGTGTTTTTAACTTAGGCGAAAACTGGTTCGCAGCTAAGTTGAAGGGCGTACACCCACTGGGGGTCGTAAGCCAGAGAATGCATACGAGTGAACTCAATGTAGAACTGGAAAAGTCATGCTTTTATTCATCAAACATCACTCGAGTGCTTTTATTACATCTCAACATCAACTATAAAAACATCGAAGCAAGTCTGCATTCCAAGCGCGGGGCTCGTCTGCTTGCTTCAGAAGGTTGTACAGGTGGTATGCCCTGTTATGCAGAACTTTTGAAACGACAAAAGGACCTTCCCACGCAGGAGCAAGCTTGTGAGGTCGCTGCTGATCCACTCGGAGCACAAGATCACCTTCCTGAAAGGCCCGACCCCTGATGTGCCTGTCGTGAAAACGCCGTAGGTCCTGCTGATAGGTGGCTGAACGGATAAGAGCCATCTCCCTTTCCTCCTCCAAGAGATCAACGGCGTCTTGTCACGCCTGCTCTGCTTCAGCTTCGGAGTATAGTTCTACTCGGGGTGAATTGTGGAGCAGGTCACTCGGCAGGACGGCTTCAGCTCTGTACACCATGAAGAAGGGAGTGCGGTTGGTAGACCGATTGGGGGTCGTCGTCAGGCCCCACAGAACTGACGGCAATTCAGTGACCCAGGCTCCGACTGCATGCTCCAGATCACGCATAAGTCGTGGCTTTAGCCCTTGAAGGATCAGTCCATTCGCTCTCTCGGCTTGTCCATTCGACTGTGGGTGAGCCACGGATGCATAGTCGACCCGAGTGCCTTGGGCGGCACAGAACGCTCTGAACTCTTCGGAGTCGAAGTTGGAGCCATTGTCAGTGATGATGCTGTGAGGAACGCCATATCTGAAGATTATCTCTTTCATGAACTTTCTGTTTTTGACAAATTCTGTTTTTGATGCACTACTTGCTTGTTTTGATGAATCTATGTTGTATCGGGGGGGGGGTATAAGCCATGGTGAAGTTAGATTACCGTAGGTATAATGCAAAAATAAAATATGAATGGGTTTGCAATAGTACTTATAGTAGTGATTTATTTTGTTATAATAACGGATCTCATGAAGGTTTTTTTGAGTTTTGTGTGATTGAAGTTTTCAAGTTTTGGGTGAGATCACGATGGATGAAGGAATAAGGAGTAGTAAAAGCCTAAGCTTGGGGATGCCCGAGGCACCCCAAGGTAATATTCAAGGAAGACTCAAGCGTCTAAGCTTGGGGATGCCCCGGAAGGCATCCCCTCTTTCTTCTACCAATCATCGGTACTTTTACTTGGAGCTATATTTTTATTCGTCACATGATATGAGTTTTGCTTGGAGCGTCTTGTATTATACGAGTCTTTGCTTTGTTTGCTTTTTAGTTTGTCACAATCATCTTTGCTGAACACACCTATCTTGAGAGAGCCACACGTTTATCATCATTTGTTAGAATACTCTATGTGCTTCACTTAAATTTTTTGAGCTAGGCAGTTACTCTAGTGCTTCACTTAAATCTTTTTGAGCACGGTGGTGGCTATATTTTGAAGAAATAAACTCTCATGCTTCACTTATATTATTTTGAGAGTTGATTAAAATTTTGAAGAAATAAACTCTCATGCTTCACTTATATTATTTTGAGAGTTGATTAAAATTTTGAAGAAATGAATTCTCATGCTTCACTTATATTATTTTGAGAGTTGATTAAAATTTTGAAGAAATGAATTCTCATGCTTCACTTATATTATTTTGAGAATTGACAAGATTAAAATTTTGAAGAAATGAATTCTCATGCTTCACTTATATTATTTTGAGAATTGATAAGATTGAAATTTTTAAGAAATATTTGCACTCTCATGCTTCACTTAAATATTTCTGAGAGTTGATGATAGTAACGGTAATTTGCACAAGATATGAAGTTGGTCCCAAAGTGATGAATATTCAAGAGGGATATAAATAAAAACTTTCATATAGATCATTGGATATGATAATATGTGAGTCATGTTAATGAGTAATTGTGATTTAGTAAGAATATTAGTGTTATGGTTTGTGATTCCCTATGCATGCACGTTAAGTCAATAGTTATGCAATGAAATTGTATCCTACTTATGGTGCATTATTCGGTGTTAGTTGTGTTCAATGCATGTTTATGACCGTTTTCATTTTTTGGTTGGTTGCTTCTCAATCTATTTGCTAGCCTTCATTTGTACTAAGTGGAAATACTGCTTGTGCATCCAAACTCCTTAAACCCAAGTTGTGCCAAATGAGTCCACTATATCTACCTATATGCGGTATTTCAATGCCGTTCCAAGTAAATTTGCGTGTGCCAACTCTAATTTTCAAAATAATTTTCCGTTTTGTGTGCCCGTACCGCTCATGAAGCGGCAGGGGGTGGCCATTATTTTCCATGCTAGCTGTGTTATTTTCACGATGAGTGTTTATTCACTTGTCATTGCACGAGAGAATGGTTGGTAATAGGGATGCCCAGTCCCACATGAAATCAAATTAATAACAACAAAATTCCTTGGAAAGTGTTGGTATGGAGGGCACCCGTGGATACGGCTAGCCATGGATTGTGAAAGAATGGTGGAAAGGAAATAAACTTTACTTTCTGTTTGGGAACCACCTATGATGTGTCTAGCATGGAAAATATTGGAAATTCTCGGTCGTTTTCGTTGACAAGAAAAGCATGCCTCTCAAAATATTTTTATCTCTTTAATTTCAGCTTTGAGCTCTGGCACATTTGACAAATCTCTGCTTCCCTCTGCGAAGGGCCTATCTATTTACTTTTATGTAATTTTTTTATTCTCCATCTTCTCTTACAAAAGCACCAACTAGAGAACACTATTGTCATACTTGTGCATTGTACGTAGCTAATATTTGAGTGTGTTTCATGAATGGATCAATGATTGAGCATAATGGGCTAGGGATAACTTTCTTTAGCGTTGATATTTTGAAAGACATGGTTGCTTGTTAGCATGCTTGAGTACTTATATTTTCATGTCAAATTATAGACTATTGCTTTGAATCATTCAAGTCCAATGTCCATGCTACAAAAGAAAAGAATATGTGATGAATATGTTAAGCAGCATTCCACATCAAAAATTCTGTTTGTATCATTTACCTACTCGAGGACGAGCAGGAATTAAGCTTGGGGATGCTGATACGTCTCCAACGTATCTATAATTTTTGATTGTTCCATGCTGTTATATTATCAATCTTGGATTTTTTTATAATCATTTACAGCAATTATATATCATTTTTGGAGACTAACTTATTAACCTAGTGCCCAGTGCCAGTTGCTGTTTTCTGCCCTGTTTTTGTTTTACGGAAAATCAATACCAAACGAAGTCCAAATGCCACGAAACTTTTTGGAGATTTTTTATTGGACAAGATAAACACTAGAAACTTCGGGAGAGGGCCAGATGATGAAGGAGTGGGCCACGAGGCACCTGGGCGCGCCCCGGGGGGGTGGCGCCCCCTGGTACCTCGTGGGGCCCACCCAGCTCTATTTGACCTAATTCTTCCACTATAAATTCAGAAAAAATCAGAAACCCTCAGGGGAGTCCACGAAATACCTTTTCCGCCGCCGCTAGTTTCTGTTCCAGAGAGATCCCATCTGGGGTCCTTCTCCGGTAATCTGCCGGAGGGGGAATCGATCATGGAGGGGTTCTACATCAACCTTGCTGCCCTTCCGATGATGCGTGAGTAGTTTACCACAGACCTTCGGGTCCATAGGCAGTAGCTAGATGGCTTCTTCTCTCTTTTTGATCTTCAATACAATGTTCTTCTCGATGTTCTTGGAGTTCCATCCGATGTAATCACTTTTTGCGGTGTGTTTATTGGGATCCGATGAATTATGAGTTTATGATCAGATTATCCATGAAATTATTTGAGTCTTTGCTACACTCTTTTATGCATGATTATTATAGCCTCGTATTTCTTCTCTGATCTATTGATTTGTTTGGCCAACTAGATTGATGTATCTTGCCATGGGAAGAGGTGCTTTGTAGTGGGTTCGGTCTTGCGGTGCTCAATCCCAGTGACAAAAAGGGACATGACACGTATGTATCGTTGCTACTAAGGGTAAAAAGATAGGGTTTATTCATACGTGAGTTTATCTTGTCTACATCATGTCATCGTTCTTAAGGCATTACTCCGTTCTTATGGACTTAATACACTAGATGCATGCTGGATAGCGGTCGATGTGTGGAGTAATAGTAGTAGATGCAGGTAGGAGTCGGTCTACTTGTTTTGGACGTGATGCCTATATACATGATCATTGCCTTGGATATCGTCATGATTATTTGCTTTTCTATCAATTGCCCAACAGTAATTTGCCTACCCACCGTATGCTATTTTCTTGAAAGAAGCCTCTAGTGAAACCAATGGCCCCCGGGTCTATCTAAATCATATTACTAAAACCCTAAAAATATTGCTGCCATTTTCTTTTATTTATTTTATTTCGTATTTTTGTTTCAATCTATCTATCTATCACATACAATTTAATCTTGCAATTTACAGCCGAGAGATTGACAACCTCTCGTTTGCGTTGGGTGCAAGGATTTGTTGTTTGTGTGCAAGTGCTGCTAACGAGGTGTTGCGTGATTCTCCTACTGGTTCGATAACCTTGGTTTCATAACCGAGGGAAATACTTATCTCTACTGTGCTGCATCATCCCTTCCTCTTCGGGGAAATACCAACGCAAGCTACAAGTAGCATCGTAAACGGCAGCATCGTCGACCTCGGGGCTATCGGAGAGAAGAGAGGGAAGAAACAATAAATATAAAGCAAACAAATGCACACAGATGCTTGGCATGGCAATAGGCTGTGCTAGGGGGTGCCCTAATGCAGTGCTGGGTATTTTAAACGGAGCGGGAAAATATCCGGGAATATTTTCCCAGCTCCAAACACTATTCATTTAGTGGTTTCGGTATCAAATGTTCAACGTTCAGTATGTTAGAGGCATGTGACAGGTATGTGGAGGGCATATTCGGAATCTTCATATTTTTCTGATCATTTTTCATATATAAATTATTTTCATCCGAGTTACGGATTATTTTATATGATTTTCAAAGTTTTAATTATTTTCTGAAATTTCTGGAATTAATTTAATTTGAAAATTATTTAAATATAAATTGCTATGGGTACACAGAAGTGTACCCAGAAATGTGCAACAGAGGCTCACATGTGGGCTCAGTCAACTGCCCAGTCAGGAGTTGACTGGGTCAACGTTGACTGTTCAGCGGGTCCAGTGGGACCCGCATGTCAGTCTGCCACGGTCACAGACATGTGGGACCGGTCAACGCTGACTAGGCCAGGTCAAAGCTGACAGGTGGGGGCCACTACAGGGTTAGTTTAATTTAACCAAAAACTTAATCACGTTTAATTAAATAGCGGGCCTTGCCTGTCATAGAGTGATTAGGGTGCGGGTTAGGCTCTTATCGATGCCACGTCGGCGGCCGCCGGAGTTACGCCGGCGACGACCAAACCGACGGTAGTCGAGCACCGCGCGGTCCCTACAGGGCTCCAAATCGCGCGCGGTTTGAAGCTACGGAATCCTGGGAGCGAGCGCGTTCGAATGGTGGTGGAGTTGGACCAAAAGGTTGCCGGAAACGAGGCCGGCGACGACCTCGCGCGGCGGCGCAGCTACGGGCTCGGCGAACGGGGCAGCTGGAGCACGCGCGGGACGACGGGGAGAGGGGGGAGATGCTCAGAAGCTCACCACGAGCTCGAGGGAGTGGTCGGAGAGGCCGGGGAGGTGCTGCGGGCGCCGAATCGAAGAAGAACGCCGTCGGAGCCGAAACTTGAAGACGACGGCGGGGACGGCGATGTAGTGCTCCCACGATCGAGTTCTTCGGCGTGGAGACGAGGGCAAGCTTCGCGGAGCGTCTGGGCATGGCAGAAAGGCCAGTGGGTGGCATTGGCCGCGGGGACAGCGAGCGGCGGCGGCGGTAGCGCTCGGTGAGCGCGGGGAAAGGCAAGCGAGCGAGGGGAAGGGGAGAGAGTGGGGGTTAGGGTTCGACCGATGGTGAGAGGGAGAGGCTCGGGTTGCTCTTATCCCCTCCAGAGCAGCGCTGTCGCTTGGAGGAGAGGGGGGCCGGCGCGGCGGTGTGCGGGCGTTCTGCCACGGAAGAGAGAGACGGCAGGAGGAAGGAGAAGGCTGAGGGAGTGGGCTGGGCTTGCTCCTATGCTACTCAAGCCCATAAGCACAGTGGCAAGTTTGCCTTTTCCTTTTTCTTTTTCTGCCAAACATTTCAGCCACTGTTTTGCATTATTTTGGGCTGCTAAAAGATTTTTTGTAAATGATGAAACTTGACACATAATTACTTGGCAATATACTGAGCTGGCTCAAAAAGTTTGTGGTCATTTGGAATGGTTTTAATATTTTTAAAAATTGAAAAGGTCAAATAAATTGCTGCTGGTCCACTGGTTTATTTTCTAGGGGCATTTTTTGAAATTCAAATAATGTTAGTTTTATTTTTATGATTGCTTTAGGATTATTTTCAATATTATGAACATTTTTATCCAATTAATTGAAGAAGTAATAATTTGACTTGCATTTGAATTTTGAAATTGAACTTGAAGTTGGATTATTTTCTAAATGCAATTTATTTAGGACGATCATGATGACATGACTAATTAATTAGCATAATGACAGGGTTGAGATCTGGGGATGTTACATGGACTCCAATGCCGTTCGAGTTTGTCCGTTTGGACGTAGTCGAGGGAGCTCCAACATAGACTTTTGTCGCCTCCTTGGGACGGTGAGGTTACGTTTCAAATTTAAATGACCTACAAGGGTACAACTTCAAAATTAATAATAATGAAATTAAGCGTTCTACACTTGTACTCCTATTGTTTGGCCACAGACGTGACTTTAAAGTTTAAACACAACATGAAACAAGGTACATGCCCAGCTGCCTACTATCTACATGGTAAACCGGCAGTACTAGACATGAAACAAATCATCAAAAACTAAAAAAGGGGATAAAAACAACCGCTTGTTACCTCTCGCGCGTCGTTGGTGCTTCGTTGCCACACCGTTGCCATGATTTTTCAAATACACGATGGATATTTTTCAAATACGCCACAAATATTTTATACACACCGACACGAATATTTTCTCATTTCCGTAATATAAAGCTTATATTATTAGAAACTTGCTTGTCATTTTTTCCTTTTTAAATCTGCCAAATTAAAACTATGTTTTCTACTCCCTCCGTCCCGAATTGCTTGTCGCGGAAATGGATAGAGATGTAAATACGTCTAGATACATCCATTTCTACGACAAGTATTTCAGGATGGAGGGAGTATTTTTTTATAAAACATTTTAGAAAATATGTGAACGCATTTTCCAAAAATGAAAGGTCTCGCTGCATAAATATGTTAACACGTTTTTTCCTGAGTTTTTTTTCCTGAATAGAAGCACTCAATTCTAGAAATCCATATTTGACGCATTTTGTGTCAAACTGTCGAGGGATCGCACAGACGCGACGACCGAGCGAGCGATTGGGCCGGCCCACGTGTAGTACAAACTGTCGAGGAATTCCAAAAAATTTCTTGCTTTCAAAATTTGTTCACCATTTCGAAAAATGTTCGTGTTTCAAAAATTGATCTCGTTTTTAAAATTTGTTCATGGTTTCAAAAAATGTTTGTGTTTAAAAAAATTCAGGGATTTCAAAAAATGTTCTTGTTTTCAAAATTTGTTCATGGTTTGATAATAAATGTGTGTGTTTCAATTTATTTTACGAATTTTAAAAAATATTCTCATTTTCAAAATTTGTTCAGAATTTAAGAAAAATGTTCGTGTTTCAAAAAATGATTGTGAATTTCAAAAAATGTTTGACTTTTCAATATTTCGTTTGCAATTTCAAGAAAATATCCCCATGTTTCAAAAAGTTCTAATTTAAAAACAAATTTTATTCTTCTTTTACAAACAATGTTCAGAAATTTTCAAAATCTGTCGATATTAATTTTTTTCCTGAAATTCAAAAACTATTTCAAATTTTCAAATTTTGTGGACATTTTCCAAAAAAAATCGTGCTTTTTTAAAATGTGTTCAAAACAATTGAATAATCTGTACACTACAGTAAAAGGATGCTAGAGTGAATATAGCGTTATAGTTAAAAACGATTCACGCTATAATGTGCCACCAGCGGCCATAAGGTGTAATGGCTAGTAGCTCGAGTTATTCATTGTAACGTCCTGAGTTCGATCCTTGCAGCCGCTCGAGTTATTTCGGTTTTACAAGGCCCAGCTGGTTCGTGGATTGTTAAGAACGAAAGCATTGGGCCCATCCCGAACCGGGCAATCTAGTCAAATCTAATGAAACGCTTGTTCACTCCGCCGCCGTTCTGCTCCAGTCCAGGTCCGCCACCGCCGGCAGATGGGTTAATCTGCCACTACTTCTTAGATAGAAGGATCATAGTAAGTAAGTAGATCGTCGGTCGGAGTTGAGCTGCTTCCGGCGGTTCGTGAACCTGGGGATGCTAGACTGGCGCGGCGAACCCGGCTTGTACACTCTCCAGCGCCTGGACCTCTCCAAGGTGGACCTGTTATACCGGACGGCACAAGAAGCAGCTGCACATGCCAAGGTGGTGCCGACACTAACCCCTGCCGAGGCCATGGTGCCCAACAGAGGAAGCAGCTGCAAGATCGGCTTGGCGGCGGCGCCCAAGATCCAGCCGCCTCAAGCCGTGGTGGCCGCGCCGCCGCCGGTGTACTCGTCCTATGTGCCAGGCACTAGTGACAATCACTTCTTCGCGACCGCCTCGGAGAACAAGGTCATCTTCGCGGACAGGGCGAACCGCATCTTCCGCTTCGACGCCGACGATGCCGGCCCCTGCCCCGTGGTCACCATGATGCCAAGCCTCAACGCCTACAAGCACTCGCCGCTGGCCATCTCCGTCCATCCGACGCCCTTACAGCTCGATGACGGCCAAGTCACCGGCGACCTCTACATCATCGATAGCCACGTCGAGCTGGACAAGGGGGAGGCGCGGCCGCAGTTCGAGGCCCTGGTCTGGAGGGACTACGGCCCGTCCTTACCAACTGACAGGTGCTGGCACTGCGACGTTCTCCCGGCGCCACCCTTCATGGCCCACGAGAGGGACATTCTCCCGCCGCCGCCCTTCATGGCCCATAGGAAGCGCGCATTCATTTGTGGCCATGCCGTCGTTGGCGTGGCGACACCATCTGCTTCTCCATCACCGACTTCCACGACTCTGCAGGCACCTACTGCTTTCACACCGCGACCCACGAGTGGAGCAAGGCCGGCGACTGGCTATTGCCATTCGATGGCAAGGTGGAGTATGTATCGGAGCTCGGGCTCTGGTTCGGCATCTTGCGTGGCCTCCCCTGCGCCGTTGACCTCTCCGGTGTTGTCAGAGGGGAGGAGCCGCTGCCAGACAAGACACGGATTTGGGCGAACGACGATGTACCGGACGGGTGGTAACCGGGCTATATGTCCGGCGCCGAGGTCGGGGTCATCAGCCTTGGTTCCGGCAGGTTCGTGGTTGCTGATTTCTTCGATACCAAGGTATTCGACAAGGACTTCAGCGAGATGGTTGTTAATGACCGATTTGTCGTCTTCACTGGTATGGAGGTAGTGTACGACAAAGGCAACGACAACGGTAATGGCAATGACAACAATGGCAACGGCAACGGGAACAACAACAATAATAACAACGGCAATGATGGTGACACTAATAATGGCACTAGCATCTCCGCCAGCAGCAATGGCAGCAATGGCAAAGGCAAAGGGAAGCGTGGCCTCCGTATGATTAAGCACAAATCCAGTCGTTACATGCTTGGCTTTGACAATATTATCACGGCGGTACTCTGATTAAGTCATTTTGAGTTCGAGACATATGTAGTACAGACATCGTTTCCTTCAAGTCAAGTCAAGTCTCCCAGTTGCTTTATCATTTTCCTTTGAACTCTAGTATTTGATATCAAAGTCAAGTCAAGTCCCCCGTGGCGGCGTCCTCATCGCCTGGCGCGTCGACACGTGGGATGTCCTGGATGTCGTGCCCGACACGTTCTCCGTCAACATTAGGGTGCGGGACCGCCGCTGCACGGCCGCGGCCGCCCCCTGGTGGCTTACGGCTGTTTATGGGCCTTTCCCGAATGACGAGCGCCAGCTGTTCCTCGGGGAGCTCCGGGCTTTCCGTGCTGCGCATCCCGGGCCATGGGCCGTTCTTGATGATTTCAACCTCATATACCAGGCTGCTGACAAGAACAATTAGAACTATGATCGACGTTGGATGAATCGCTTCCGGTGCTTCCTTGACGACCTCGAACTGCGCAAGCTGGACCTCCATGGTCGCCGCTACACATGGAGCAACGAGCGCCGGCAGCCTACCCTCGTGCGGCTGGACCGCTGGTTCTACTCCGGCGAGTGGGATGAGCTGTTCCCAAACTGCCTGCTGCGCGCCGGTGCCTCTCTCGCGTCCGACCACTGCCCGATCGTGCTGCACACCAATCTGCTCGCCCCACGCTGCTTTCGGTTCAGGTTCGAGTCCTTCTGGACCAAATTTGACGGCTACCTCCAAACCGTCGCCGACGCCTGGAACGCGCCGCTTCCCGATGGCCTTGATCCGCTCGCCAGACTCAACGCCCTGTTTGCGAGGACCGCCAAGGCCCTCCAATCCTGGAGTGATCGCTGCATTGGCAGTGTGCGCCGTCAGCTACTGCTCGCCAAGGAGCTTATCCTGCGTTTGGACGTCGCCATGGAATCCCGTCTGCTGTCTGGCGATGAGCACTGCTTTCACGCGGAGTTGAAGCTGAAGGCGCTTGGGCTAGCCTCCCTTGAGCGCATGATTGCGCGGCTGCGCTCGCGCGTGCTTTGGCTCCGGGAGGGTGACGCCAACACGCAATATTTCCACTCCCAAGCCCGCCACCATCAGCGCTCCAACCATGTCATCGCCCTTGCCCGCGATGGTGTCTCGGCCGTGGAGCATGGGGACAAGGAAGCGATGCTCTTCAATTTCTACAGCGAGCTGATGGGCTCGGCCCCCACGCGCGAGCACGACATAGATCTCGACTTCCTGGGCATGCCATCGTTCGACCTACAGGCGCTTGACGCGCCGTTCTCCGACGAAGAACTGTGGGATGCTGTAAAGGATCTCCCGCCGGATAAAGCGCCTGGACCAGACAGGTTTTCCAACCGCTTCTACCAGACCGCCTGGCCAATCATCAAGGGAGACATCAAACGGCCGTTGATCATCTATACAACCTCAACGCGCGCGGCATGGGCCGGCTCAACGACGCGCTTATTGTGCTGTTGCCGAAGCGCGTTGGCTCCTGCGAGGTCAAGGACTTCCGCCCAATCTGTCTCACCCACAGTTTTGGGAAGTTCTTCTCCAAGTTGCTCGCTGGCCGCGTCTATCCACGTCTGCCCGAGCTCGTCGCGGCCAACCAATCTGCCTTCGTGCGCCATCGCAGCATCCATGACAATTTTCGGATGGTCCAGCTCACCACTAGAGCCCTGCACGTCCAGCGGATCCCGTCGCTGCTCCTAAAAGTTGACATCTCTAAGGCCTTTGACACCGTCTCCTGGCCTTTTCTGCTACGGGTACTTCGCCATCTTGGTTTCGGCCACCGGTTCATCGCCTGGGTATGCATCGTTCTGTCCACGGCCAGCTCCCGAATTCTCCTGAATGGTGTGCCGGGCCGACGCCTGATCCACCAGGGTGGACTGCGGCAGGGTGATCCCTTCTCGCCGATGCTTTTCCTCCTCGTCATGGAGGTCCTCAATGCCCTCCTCCGGCGGGCGGAGACCCTCGGCATCCTAACGCCTATACCTTGCCGTGGCATCCGCTTCCGCACGTCCATGTACGCCGATGACGTCGTGATCTTCGTCCGCCCTCTACAGCAAGACCTCAGCTGCATCCGCGCCGTTCTGGACTGTTTTGGAGGCGCAACCGGGCTGCGCACCAACTTTGAGAAGTGCTCGGTCTCCCCCATTCGCTGCTCGCCGGAAGACCTGGCTGTCGCCGCGACCCACTTCCCCTGCGCCGTGCAACACTTCCCTTGCACATACCTCGGCCTTCCGCTGTCCTACAAGCGTGTGCCGCGCGCATGCCTGCAGCCGCTCCTGGACAAGGTTTTTCGCAAGCTGCCGCCATGGATCGCCGGCATGATTACCACGATTGGCAGGCTCGTCCTCGTCAAATCAGTGCTCACCTCAATTCCGGTGTACCAAGCCATAGCAATGCAGCTCCCGGTGTGGCTTCTGCATGCGTTCGAGAAGCGCATCCGTGCCTTCTTCTGGAAGGGCACCGATGCGATCAAGGGAGGCCACTGCCTCGTCGCTTGGGAACAGGTGTGTCGCCCAGTGGAATACGGCGGCCTCGACGTCCTGAACCTCAAGCTGCTGGGCTTCTCCTTCCGCGCCCGCTGGTTGTGGCAGCTACGGACCGGTAACCCATGTTGGTCCGGCCTGCAGGAGGCCGCCGAGCCCGAAGTTCACGCGCTGTTCGACTCCTCCACTTGGGTCGTGGCTGGCAACGGCCTCTCAGCCCGCTTCTGGACGGACCCATGGGTTGACGGCCTTGCCATCTGTTCGCTCGCGCCGGACCTTGTCAACGCGGTGGACGCCCGTGCGCGTAACTGTCGAACTGTCGCCGACGCGCTGCTGAACCGTGCGTGGATTAGAGACATCTCCGGCGCGCTCTCCGTGCGCGTGATCGTGCAATTCCTCCAACTTCTGGATCGTCTACAGGATGTCCAGCTCACCGACACCGTCGATCGGATGATCTGGAAGTGGACTGCGGCAGGCGAGTACACTGCCAGCTCTGCCTACGCTGTCTTCTTTGCAGGGCTCGAGTTCTTCCCATGCGGCAAGCTCATCTGGAAGACCTGGGCGCCGGGCAAGTGCAAACTCCACATCTGGCTCGCTCTGCGGCGTCGCATTTGGACTGCCGACCGCATGCACCGGCGCGGCATGGAGGCCCATACCGCATGCCCCCTATGTGATCAGGAGGACGAGACGGCTGACCACATCGCCACTGGATGCGTCTTCGCCCGCGAAGTTTGGTTTTCAACCCTCTCGTGGTGCGGCTTGGCGCATGTCGTGCCCCTTGGCGCCCCGGCACTGGTTGACTGGTGGCCTGATTCGCGTGCGACGCTGCCAGCCCCGGCCAGAAAGGGCTTTGACTCGATCGTCCTACTCGTAGTGTGGATGCTGTGGAAGGAGCGCAATAGCAGGGTCTTCGATCGCGCGGCCGTGGTCTGTTCGGAGCTCTGTCGTAGGATCGCGTCCGAGGCACAGCTTTGGAAACTCTCTGGCGCGGCCGGGCTGCACAGATTTGGAAATAGTCCCTCTAGGCTGCGGGTGATGCGTGCACAGGGGGCGTACAGGTAGCCCGCCCATGTGTGTGAGACCATCGTCTGTGATGTCTGTCCACCCCTGTAACCGCCAAACTCTGTAACATACTCTCTCTTCTATCTAATACACCGACACGCAAGGCTTTTGCGTGTTCGCAAAAAAAAATCCAAACTTTTAAAAAGAAGGGGGATCTTACACAGAAATAACAAGACTTATAATTAGTTACAATACAATGAGATGTGCTCGGTAGCACTTTGGGAAGATCTGGAGCGCTAAGTAAACATATGCTAATCAAGATTTGTTCTACGTCGCCAGCGTGTACAAATCACATCTCAAAGCAGGCAGATCAGTTGTGAAAGCACTTACCTGAACAACTGATCAATTGGAGGCCAGGTGGGCGACAAAATGTCAACAAGAGGCGACATGAAGAAAGAAACCTGGCACAAAACCCCTGATCATGTAATACGTTGCCACAGAAATAGAATTAGATTGCCACGCAATTTTGACGGATCGTAAACCTGGGGCTGTCTGACGGGTGGCGCAGTATACTCTGCGGTGCTTGGACCTCACCAAGCAAGGTGACCTGTTTTACAAAGACAAGATCTTCAGCTGCAATTAATAGCTCACGCACGGTTCTAGATTTCCTTCTTTGCTTTTATATACTTCATTTATATAGAAGATAGATAGAAACACACCCGCTTACAGATGCGCGACCTGCTAACCAGGTTAATTTCCTTGCTCGACACGACCACCGCCAAATCTGTTTGTATACTCATGAAACTGAAATCATATCGTTCATTTACATGGTACCTACTCCCTTCTCTATCTATATATAGGACAGGCTACTTATTCCTAAGATAAGCCACCGGTGAATTCATTGTTGGACAAATCAAGATGCGTCAGCGATGGAAGCAACGCGAGGCTGTCAAATGGAATTGCGCCGGACAACCTGTTGATGTTGGTATGCCACCGGTAAATTTATTCCTAGACAAATCAAGGAAAATCAGCGATGGAAGCAATGCAAGGTTGTCAAATGGAATTGCACCGGACAACCTGTTGTCGCTCAGGCTGAGATTATTGAGCCTCTTCAGCAAACTGATTGATGTTGGTATGCCACCGGTAAATTCATTACTGGACAAATCAATGCCCGTCAGCGATGGAACCAACGCGAGGGTGTCAAATGGAATTGCACCAGAGAACCTGTTGTCGTTCAGGCGGAGACTATTGAGCCGCATTAAAAGGATTGATGTTGGTATTCCACCGGTAAATTCATTACTGGACAAATCAATGATCGTCAGGGATGGAAGCGATGCGAGGCTGGCTGGAATTGCCCCTGATAACCTATTGTCGTTCAGGTCGAGACTATTGAGCTTCTGCAACAAATAGATTGATGTTGGTATGGGACCAGTTAGTTGGTTGCCGGAAATCGACAAGTCTGTAAGGTTAGAAAACTTGCTCATGTCCGCCGGTAGCTCGCCGGAGATCAGGTTGTTCTCTGCCTTGAACACAGACAGCCCGGTTGCCGATGTTGGCAAGGACCCAGAGAACTTGTTGTTCCCCATCTCAATCTGCGAGATGTTCTTTCCTATCTTGGCCGGTAAAGTCCCGGTGAAACCATTGTTATGTATCATCACAGTGGTCAACTTGGGTAATGACCATATCTTCGCCGGGAACTCGCCGGAGAAACGGTTGTTGTAGAGCATGATGTAGTTCAGCAGGACGCAATCGCCGAGGTTCTTCGGGAGCTCGCCGGAGAAGTTGTTGTTGAACACGACGATGTCGTAGAGCTTCCCGTTGGTGCAAAGTGAGTCCGGGAGCGGGCCGGATAGGTTGTTGTTGCAGACCTCGATGTTGCCTAGCGGCGAGTGCTTCCCGAGCTCCCGCGGGATCTCGCCGGCGAGATTGTTTTCAAATAGCCTAATGTCTGTGAGATTGGGAAGCATAGCTATGCTTGCTAGAATGGTGCCGGTGAGCTGGTTAGTGTACATGAACAATATGCTCAGGTTCTTGAGGTTACCAAAGTCTTCCGGAATTTCTCCGGTGAGATTGTTCGAAGACACATCGAGCTCTCTCAAATTCACCGACGTGATTTTAGGCGGCAGTTTTCCGGTGAGTCCATTGTTGTACAGGTACAACAGCTCGAGCTTTTCATGCTGCTAGACCCACGCCGGGATCTCACCGGTGAGCTTGTTATCATATATGGCCAACAACATAAGGTTCTCTAGGCTGGAGTAGGCCTTCGGGATCTCGCCAGTCATATTCATATCGGACATCCAGAGGTAGCTCAAGTTGGTCAGCTTGGCAAACTCCGGTGGCGCTGGCGCCGGCGCAAACGGGTTCGAGGCAAGCGTGAGCTGTTCGAGCCCCGCGAGCTTGCTCATCTCGGCAGCTGGGTACGCCCCGGTGAACCAGTTGTAGTCAAGAAGTAGCGACCTCAGTGCTGGCAGCCCAGCCACGGCGGCTGGTGGCGAGGGCATGTACTAGGGATAGGGTAATAGGCCTGACCTATAGACCCTACCCTAGGACACCACACGTATTACACTGGGCCCCAGGGCCAGATCAACAACCCAGAATTCCGTAGACTGACATTCACTTGGAGTTCTACAAACCACTCGACAGACTCGTTTCACTCGGAGCACGTGAAAGTCACTCGGCCAGAGAAGACCAGGAGTCTCCATGAGCGCAACGGTCAGGACACACGTTCTCCTGTATTAATTGTCATCAATACGCCCGTTACCTGGCGCACTTATACCCCTCTTAACCCCTGTAATGGCTGGCGTTCATGGGTGGGCTGGCGAGACTATATAAGCGGCCCCCTGCTCCATTCGAAGGGTTGGCAACCTGTTGTAATCATACACTCAAGCAATACAGCTCCGGAGCACCGAGACGTAGGGCTATTACCTCCACCGTTGAGGGGCCTGAACTCGTAAATCCGAGTGTAACACCTGCGCCGTAGCTAGGCTCTGCCCTCTCATCCGTACCCCTACACACTACTGTCAGACTTGCACCCACGACAGTTGGCGCCCACCGTGGGGCAGGCGTCTAGCGACTCCCGGCGTAGTTGCATTTTTCCCACCATCATCATGGTTTTCGGCGGCGGACTGACTCTGGGTGGCGAGATCCGTTTCGGCGTCCTCAGCTTCATCGCCGACGATTCGGCGTGGCTCCAGGAAGCCCCGCTGGATGTCGAGGCGTTGCCCGTCCGCGGCACGGCGCACTTCCGTGCGAGCACCTTCGGCGTCCTTCTTCGACAACCGTCGACTCCCTACCAGTCGACTCCTTCGCTCTCCGCTAGCCGTCGTCGCAAGCGCTCCGGGCGCTCACGGCTTCAGCGGTGGATCGGGCATGCGGTGGCCCTTCAGGCTGCGGCCCCGTAGATCGCGGCAATCGAGCCCGATGAACCTGTCTTCGATCTGTTCGCCTCCGTGCATGAGCACTCGGAAAGTTTATCCAAGTGCGAGAGCAGCGATCCCGCTGCGGAGGTGCTGATGGCCGATTCCCCGCCCAGTCCGCCTGGGTACGGCCGCGGCGGGGCGGAGAACGGTGACCCGTCGCGCACTGATCTTGGCGGCGGCAGGAACCGACATGACGACGAGTACATCCCCGAACCTCTCACTCGGCAGCAGAGGGAGGAACTGCAGCGCAGGACCGAGCAGGCCCTCCAGACGCCCATCATTGGGACGACCCCTGAGGCTCAGGCTTTGGAGGCCGTGCGCCAGGCCAACTTTGCTGAGCGCAATCGTCTGGAAGCGCTCCAAAAAGCACTCGACAATCGCGCCCGCAGACAGCTTCAGCCCAGTGTCTCCAAGGAGAAACAGGCACTCGCCCCCGCGGCGAAACGACCAAGACCGCCACCGAGACCAGTACTCGGGGCGGAGTCGCAGTCGGAATACGCCCCCGCAGCGTCAGGATGATCACCACCGCATGCAGTCGCCCCCTCCGCGGGATGGCTCGTACGCGCCCCGGCTGTACGACGCCAGGCGTCCTTACGGAAACGATCGGAGGGCCAGCCCTCCCCGTCATGGCGACGGTTATCGCCAGAGAGAGCCAGTCGACCACCATGACCCGCAGTTCAACGCGAGATCCGTTCTCGCTCAGAACCTGGTCAATAGAGGCAGAGCTCAGAGAGAGAACTTGGACAGAGATCGTCCGAGTGGAAGTGGAGCATTCATCTCCGGGCCTGAGTGTTTTAGCAGAGCCATCAGGGCCGCCGAGATTCCGCCAAACTTCAGATTGGCAGCTGGAGTAAGCAAGTTCACCGGTGAGTCCAAGCCAGAAACTTGGTTAGAGGATTACTGAGTGGCTGTGCAGATCGGAGGAGGAAATGACTATGTGGCTATGAAGCATTTGCCATTGATGCTTGAAGGGTCCGCTCGTGCCTGGCTCAATCAGCTCGCGCCAGGCAGCATATACTGCGGGGAATATTTGACCCGAGTGTTCATCAAAACATTAGAGGGCACGTGCAAACGCCCGGTTGGATTGTCTGAGCTGCAGCATTGCGTGCAAAAACCGAATGAAACATTGAGGGAGTACATCCAGCGGTGGACAACTTTGCATCACGTGGTGGAGAACGTCACGGAGCATCAAGCCGTCTGCGCCTTCAAGGCAGGAGTCAGATATCGGGAGCTCATCCTGAAATTCGGTCGGTCAGGAACCTCGACCATGAGCCGAATGATGGAGATAGCCGCTCGGTACGCAAACGGGGAAGAGGAAGACTGTCTCCGTAACGGCAAAGGGAAAACCAGCGAGCCCAACCCCGGAAACAGTAATCCCAGTCGGAAGCCGAAGCGCAAGGCTGATGGTTCGGCTCAGGCCGAGGCTGTTGCTCTGGCTGGTCAAGCCAAGAACAAGGGGAAGGCTAAGGACAAGTGGGTCCCAAAGAAAAAGAGAGATCAGTCGGGCCAAGATGTCCTCGATTTACCGTGTCACATCCACACTAGAAAGGATGAAGAGGGCAATCTGATATTGCCCAAGCATACCACTCGACAGTGCAGACTGTTGATCAAGCAGTTCCGCGAGGGCCCGTCGAGTGAGAAGACCCCAGAAGACACTGATGACGGAGACAAAGATGAACCTTTTCCCAGCGTCAATGCAACCCTGATGATCTTCGCAGATGTAGAGAGCAGGAGCCGGTTGAAAGTTATCAACCGAGAAGTGAACATGGCAGCGCCGGCGACGACTAAGTTTCTGAACTGGTCGAAGACTCCGATCACCTTTGATCAGTCGGATCACCCAGCCTATATTGCCACCCCTGGGCGGCAGGCTCTGGTGGTCGATCCAGTCGTGGGAGGTGTCCGATTGCGCAAGGTCCTCATGGACGGAGGAAGCGGACTGAACATACTGTACGCTGACACTCTGCAAGCGATGGGCATTCCGATGTCCCGACTCAGCGAGAGCAGCATGCAGTTCCACGGAGTGATCCCCGGCAAGAAAACAAAGTCACTCGGGCAAATCGCCCTGGATGTGGTCTTTGGAGACGACAAGAACTTTCGGAAGGAAAGGCTGACCTTCGAAGTGGTCGACTTCCGCAGCGCATATCATGCCATCCTCGGTCGGCCGGCGTATGCGCGTTTCATGGCCCGCCCATGTTATGTGTATCTCAAGCTGAAGATGCCCGGTCCCAAAGGTGTGATCACAGTCACTGGCAGTCGACAGCGAGCAGAAGAGTGTTTGCAACAAGGGTCCAAGATAGCTGATGAGCAGATGGCCATGGTGGAACTGGAGGAGTACAAGAAAAACGCTGATCCGAGTGATCTGCTACGCTCCAAGAAGCCGGTTGCAGAGTCTGCATTTCAGTCGGCCGGCGACACGAAGCCTGTGCACATCCACCCGGAAGATCCCAATGCTGTTCCCACCAATATATCAACAACACTCGACAGCAAATAGGAAGAAGCGCTCATCCAGTTCCCCCGTGAGAACTGGGACATCTTTGCATGGAAACCATCCGACATGCCAGGTGTGCCCAGGGAGCTGGCTGAGCACCGTTTGCGAGTCGATCCAAAGGCGAAACCTGTGAAGGAGCATCTCCGTCGCTCTGCTACACAGAAGAGGAAGGCCATTGGCGAAGAAGTTGCTCGGCTCCTGGCAGCCGAGTTCATCCGTGAGGTGTACCACTCCGAGTGGCTCGCCAACGTCGTCATGGTCCCTAAGAAGGACAAGTTTGTCCGAATGTGCATTGATTTCAAGCACATCAATCGGGTCTGCCCCAAGGATCACTTCCTGCTCCCCCGCATAGATCAAATCGTAGATTCCACCGCGGGTTGTGAGCGTCTGTCTTTTCTGGATGCGTACTCCGGGTACCATCAGATCCGACTGTATGGGCCGGACGAAATAAAAACAGCCTTCATCACCCCATTCGGGTGTTTCTGCTATATCACCATGCCATTCGGCCTCAAGAATGCCGGTGCCACTTTCATGCGCATGATCCAGAAGTGTCTGCAAAAACAGATCAGTCGGAATATTGAGGCGTACATGGATGATATCGTGGTCAAGTCCAGAAAAGGTTCCGACCTGCTGGCTGACTTGGCTGAAACTTTTGGAAATCTGCGGAAATACGACATCAAACTGAATCCAGCAAAGTGCACTTTTGGAGTTCCTGGGGGCAAACTACTCGGTTTCCTCGTTTTCGAATGAGGGATAGATGCCAATCCTGAGAAGATCGGGGCGATTGTACGAATGAAACGTCCAGAGCGTCTTCATGATGTATAGAAGCTCACGGGTTGCCTTGCAGCTCTGAGCCGATTCATCTCCCGTCTCGGTGAGAAGGCACTGCCCCTGTACCGATTGATGAAGAAGTCTGATTCGTTCGAGTGGACTGCTGAAGCACAAGCAGCGTTTGTCGAGCTCAAAGCCCTGCTTTCCACCCAGCCGGTGCTTGCCGCTCCGAATGAAAAGGAGCCGTTGCTCTTGTACATCGCGGCCACTGGTCAAGTTGTCAGCACTGTCCTCACAGTCGAGCGAGAAGAATAGGGCAAGGCTTACAGAATGCAGCGCCCAGTCTATTATATTTCTGAAGTTCTGACTCCGTCCAAGCGGAGGTATCCTCATTACCAGAAGCTCGTCTACGGCATTTATCTGACTGTGAAGAAAGTAGCCCATTACTTCCAGGAGCACACTGTGTCAGTCGTCAGCGACGCCCCACTGTCTGAGATCATGAACAATCGGGATGCGACTGGTCGAGTGGCGAAGTGGGCTATCGAGCTTCTACCCCTGGACATCAAGTTCGAGGCGAAAAAGGCGATCAAGTCTCAAGCATTGGCCGATTTCCTAGCCGAGTGGACTGAACAGCAGCAACCGACTCAGAGTCACCCGGAACACTAGACCATGTTCTTTGACGGTTCCAAGATGCTGAATGGTTCAGGAGCTGGAGTTGTGTTAATATCCCCGAAGGGCGATCGTCTCAGATATGTTCTGCAGATTCACTTTGATTCCTCCAACAACGAAGCCGAATACGAAGCGCTCCTCTATGGTTTACGTATGGCCATCTCACTCGGCGTCCGACGCCTGATGGTCTACGGCGACTCGGATCTAGTTGTGAACCAAGTGATGAAGGAGTGGGACATCAGAAGCCCCGCCATGACAGGATACTGCAACGCAGTGAGAAAGTTGGAAAAGAAATTTGAAGGTCTGGAGCTGCATCACGTTCCCCGAGCCAAGAATCAGGAAGCAGACGATCTGGCAAAAATCGGGTCCACTCGGAAATCCATACCCAGCAACGTTTGCCTCGAGCATTTACGTTCCCCGACAGTAAAAGAAGATCCCTTCATGGAAGAGCCCCCGCAAGCGGTCAGTCCGTCTGATCCGACCGAGGATGAAGTCCCGGTAGTCATTGATTTGGTAATGGAGGTCCTAGCAATCACACCCGAGTGGACTGTGCCTTACATTGCATACCTGCTCAGGCAGGAACTTCCAGAAGACGAAGCTGAGGCCCGCCAGATTGTTCGCAGGTCCAAAGCCTTTGAAGTGGTCGGTGATCAGCTATACAGAAAGAGCGTCACCGGTGTGACTCAGCGCTGCATTTCTCCGGAAGAAGGTCGACTGATCCTGGAGGAGATTCACTCGGGAACTTGTGGACACCACGCGTCCTCTCAGACAATCGTGGCTAAAGCTTACCGAGCTGGTTTCTTCTGGCCACGCGCCAATGAAGCTGCGCACGAGATAGTTCAACACTGCCCCGGATGCCAGTTCTATGCAAACTTATCCCACAAGCCTGCATCTGCTCTGAAGACAATTCCGCTCGTCTGGCCGTTTGCAGTCTGGGGACTCGACATGGTGGGGCCCCTCCGAACAGGGGCGAGTGGATTCACTCACTTGCTGGTTGCAGTCGACAAGTTCACTAAGTGGATCGAAGCCAAACCCATCAAGAAGCTAGACTCTCGTACAGCAATCAAGTTCATGAAAGAGATAGTATTCAGATACGGCGTGCCCCACAGCATCATCACTGACAACGGTTCAAACTTCGACTTGGAAGAGTTCAGGACATTCTGTGCCGGCCAAGGTACCCGAGTTGATTATGCATCTGTGGCGCACCCGCAGTCGAATGGACAAGCGGAGAGAGCAAATGGACTGATACTTCAGGGGTTGAAGCCACGACTCATGCGCGATCTGGATCATGCAGCTGGAGCCTGGGTCACTGAGTTGCCATCGGTTCTTTGGGGCTTGAGGACGACTCCCAATCGGTCCACCAATCGTACTCCCTTCTTCATGGTGTACGGAGCTGAAGCCGTCCTGCCGAGTGACTTGCTCCATAATTCACCCCGAGTGGAACTGTACTCTGAAGCTAAAGCAGAGCAAGCACGGCAAGACGCTGTTGATCTCTTGGAAGAGGAAAGGGAGATGCCTCTGATCCGTTCGACCATTTATCAGCAAGATCTACGACGTTTTCACAGCAGGCACGTCCGAAGTCGGACCTTTCAGGAAGGAGATCTTGTCCTCCGAGTGGATCAACAGCGACCTCACAAGCTTGCTCCCGCGTGGGAAGGCCCCTTCATCGTGTCAAAGGTTCTGCACAATGGGGCATACGGCCTGTACAACCTTCAGAAGCAAGCAGATGAACCCCGTGCTTGGAATGCAGATTTACTGCGACGATTCTATACCTGATCGGGAGATGTAATAAAAGTACTCGAGTGATATTCGATGAATAAAAGCATGACTTTTCCAGTTCCACATTGGACTCACTGGTACGCATTTTCTAGCTTACAACCCCCAGTGGGTGTACGCTTTTCAACTTAGCTGCAAACCAGCTTTTGCCTAAGTCAAAAATTACTCCGAGTGAAGAGCAACCCTCTCACTCGGGGGCTTGGCTGCGGACCAGCTTCCGCCCAAGTTAAAATGCTCCTCCGAGTGACGAGCAACCCTCTCACTCGGGGGCTTGGCTGCGGACCAGCTTCCGCCCAAGTTAAAACGCTACTCCGAGTGACGAGCAACCCTCTCACTCGGGGGCTTGGCTGCGGACCAGCTTCCGCCCAAGTTAAAACGCTACTCCGAGTGACGAGCAACCCTCTCACTCGGGGGCTTGGCTGCGGACCAGCTTCTGCCCAAGTTAAAACGCTACTCCGAGTGACGAGCAACCCTCTCACTCGGGGGCTTGGCTGCGGACCAGCTTCTGCCCAAGTTAAACCGCTACTCCGAGTGACAAGCAACCCTCTCACTCGGGGACTTGGCTGCGGACTAGCTTCCGCCCAAGTTAAAAAAAACTACTCTGAGTGATGAGCAACCCTCTCACTCGGGGGCTTGGCTGCGGACCAGCTTCCGCCCAAGTTAAAACGCTACTCCGAGTGACGAGCAACCCTCTCACTCGGGGGCTTGGCTGCGGACCAGCTTCCGCCCAAGTTAAAATGTTACCCCGAGTGACGAGCAACCCTCTCACTCGGGGGCTTGGCTGCGGACCAGCTTCTGCCCAAGTTAAAACGCTACTCCGAGTGACGAGCAACCCTCTCACTCGGAGACTTGGCTGCGGACTAGCTTCCGCCCAAGTTAAAACGCTACTCCGAGTGAAGAGCAACCCTCTCGCTCGGGGACTTGGCTGCGGACCAGCTTCCGCCCAAGTTAAAACGCTACTCCGAGTGAAGAGCAACCCTCTCACTCGGGGGCTTGGCTGCGGACCAGCTTTCGCCCAAGTCTAAAACGCTACTCCGAGTGACGAGAAACCCCTTCACTTGGGGGCTTGGCTGCGGACCAGCTTCCGCCCAAGTTAAAGCACTACTCCGAGTGAAGAGCAACCCTCTCACTCGAGGGCTTGGCTGCGGACCAGCTTCCGCCCAAGTCTAAAACACTACTCCGAGTGTCGAGCAACCCTGTCACTCGGGAGCTTGGCTGCGGATCAGCTTTCGCCCAAGTCAAAACCCAGTTCGAAGAAACGAAAGTCTCGAAGGAAAGCATTCGATTAACTCCAGAAGTTCAAATGTGAATACGAGTACTCGGGCCCAAAGCCCAAAAGAGTTTAACGATTACAATTCCAGTCGGCATTCCGAGGTTAATGGATAAAGACTCAAAGTTTTTTCACGCCCCTGTAGGGCTGGCTGGTTCGACGAAAGCGTCCAAGTCGATGCCGTCTGCAATCCGAGTAGCTGCTTCGATGAATGTCTCCATGAAGTCCTCAAACTGGAGTTTCTTCGTGTTGGCAACTTGGAGAGCCTTCAGTTTCTCCTCCTTGGCCTCCTTGCAATGCACTCGGACCAGGGAGAGCGCCACGTCGGCCCCGCAGCGAGCAGCTGACTTCTTCCACGCTTGCACTCGGCTGGGAATGTCGTTGAGACGAGTCATCATGGCTTCCAGGTCGGTGTCGAGGGTATCTTCTGGCGACAACTCCTTGTCGATTCTGCCGAGTGCGCCCCGCAGACGAATGATGTAGCCTTGAACGTCTTCGATGCGGGATTCCACCCGCAGGATTCCTAGTGCGGCCTTGTCAGCGACGAGCGACTGGGAAGGATTCAAATCCCTCTCGATTCGATCAATTTCCAGCTCGAAGTTTCGGCAATACTCTGCGGACAAGAAAAGAGGAGAGTCGAAGGTCAGCATGCATGAAGTTCACTCGGATAAAAGTTCGCTCGAAGGCTGTAAGTTACCTGCAAGCTTATTGTACATCTCCTCCGTGAACTCCTCTATGTATCTCTCCAAAGCATTCCTCTTCTCGATAAGCTGGGCGACCTTCTCGTTCAAGGTCTTCTTCTCTTGTTCATAGACCTCCGCCTGTGCCTTGAGCTTGCCATCCCACTCGGTCCGCTGGTTCTTGAGCTCGAGCACCTCCTTCTTCAGCGATGTGTTCTCTGCTTCAAGCTTCCCGAGTGAGGCCAGCTTCTCTTCGGCAGCCTTGGTCTTCTCCTTCGCCACTTGTTGCGCTCCCGCCAGCTCATTGTCCTTGTTCTCGAGTGCCTGCTTCATGGTGTCTAAAGAGATACAAGTTCTGAGCCGCACTTGGAGACGGTGATTTTCACTACGCACATCTGTTCGAGTGGAGTTACTCGGTTCAAAGAATGCAAAAAGGTGAAAGCAGAATGCTCTGCAAGTGAACCTTACCTCCCATGGTCTTGAGCTCCGCCTGAGCACGCTCTGTGTTCCTCCTCTCCACCTCCAAATTCACTCGGAGCTGGGCCGTTTCCTTCTCCAATGCGACGTACTGAGTCCCGAGCTCGCAAGTTTTCTAAAATACAAGAGAGAACAGTTAATGTCAAGAAGCATCCTGAAGTATCATTTGACAAAGGAGGAACAAGCTTGACCAGTATCAGATCCTAAGTTCTAAGACTTCCGCCGACTGCCCGCAGTCGACGGTAGTCTCGGGGACTACACCCAGTGGGTGCACTCAGCGTGCGCCCACTGGAATGGTATCCACTCGGAATGGTCCGCCCGATCCGAGTGATGGCCAAACACGAAGCAACAAGACAAAAAAGTTCCGAGTGCCCAGAGATCGACACTCCTAGAAGGAACAAGCTTGACCAGTATCAGATCCTAAGTTCTAAGACTTCCGCCGACTGCACGCAGTCGGCGGTAGTCTCGGGGACTACACCCAGTGGGTGCACTCAGCATGCCCCCACTGGAGTGGTATCCACTCGGAACGGTCAACCCGATCCGAGTGATGGCCGAAAGCGAAAAAAAAACAACAATAGAACAAGATCTAAACTCTAAGACTCTCGCCGACTGCCCGCACTCGACGGCAGTCTTGGGGACTACACCCAGTGGGTGCACTCAGCGTGCCCCCACTGGAGCGGTATCCACTCGGAGCGGTTCCCCCGATCCGATTGATGGCCGAAAACACAACACCCAGTGGGTGTGCCGGATACTTTCCGACTGAAATTCCTACTGAAGAAAAAACGACTTGGAGGTCAACTTGCAAGCGCACTTACTCGAACGTTCTCCTGGAGAGCAGCACTAGCGTCATATGCCAACTTCCCGGCCGCGCACATCTCCTTGAGTCGATGAGTCATCAGCTCCGCCTGGATCATTGCCTCCTTGCTGGCCCCAGTCTGATCCTCCGGTACCTTGTACAGGCTAAAGATATTGACGGGAGGAGTCGGAACCGAAGCCAGAGCAGTCGACAGAGTCATAGCAGAACCAACTCCGGCCTGAGAACCCTGCCCCAGAGTCACGGTCACGGCAGGCGCAAGAGGAACTTGAGGCGCTTTGCTCGGCGGTGTCTTCCGCGCGGTGGCCTGAGGAGCGGTCGGAGTTGCGGGCCTCTACTCGGCGTCGTCCCGCGGCTGCTCTTCATCATCATCCCCGACTTGGATGACCTCTGCAAGCACTGTGTTCACTAAGCACAATCAGTCGCAATACATATTTCAATCGAACGAAGATATTTTAGTCGAATGGCAAGGCAAAGTAAAAATGAAGTTATTGTTACCTCTTTGAGAAGTGGCCGCGTCTGTCGTCTCTGCTTCTGTGCGGTCCTCATCAATCTGCATGGGAGACGTCATCGAGGTTGCAGCACTGGTTCATAACATTCAGTCGGTCAGAAGGATCGCAAAAGTTCGCAAAGACAGAAAAGAAAAGCTGAGAAGGATACTCATGTTGAGGTGACAGGCACAACGACCTTGATTGGGGGCAGAGCCTTCCGAGGCTTGGGGGAAGCGACCTTGGGCTGCTTGGCGGCTTTCTCAGTCGGCGCAGGCGTCGGCGTCCGAGCACGCTTCGGAGCCTTAGCACTCGGAACCGCCTCCTTCTCCGAGCCTGCACTCGGATCCTGGGCTCGTTTGGAGCCGTGCTCATAACCCAGCTCTGGAGATAGAGAAGACTCGTCATTGTCGCTCCCATCCGAGTCCTCACTTTCCCCCTCGCTGTCATCCGCGTAGCTGCCCCCGGCGCTGCCATGCTCGCTCTCCGCGCCTCCGACAAGTTGTTCTCCATTCGGCACAGGCGATAACATCTTCTGGAATTCCTGCAAGACACAAAGATCAGAGACAGTCGGTTTAGTCAGATTATTCAGTTCATTCGGAAAATTTGCGCATAAGTGATTCACTCGGAAACGCATGTCATACCTCCAACGGCAGGTTGTTGACGTCGAAGGGCGGGATCCATCTCGACCCTCGCGGATTGTCACGTGCGCCAGTAATGCACCTGATCCACTGTTCCACGGTTTTCTCCTCGACGTTTTCCGGATACACTCTGGTCGGATCACTGGGCCCAGTGTAGAGCCACATGGGGTGAGCCCGCTCCTGCAGCGGCTGGATCCTCCGACTGAGAAATACCTCCAGAAGGTCTAGGCCAGTCAACCCACGCTGAATCAGACTAACCACGGCAGTCATCAAGATCGATACGCCCGTCTTCTCCTTTTTATCAACTGTCAGCGAGGGAGGAGACTGAATCCTCTCGGTCGTGTAAGGAGGAAGACCAATCGACGAACCCGAGCACGGCAGGTCATTGCAGTAGAACCAGGTCGACTGCCAGCCCCTCACCGAGTCAGGAAAAGACATGGATGGGAATGCACTCTTACCCCTCATCTGAATACCTAGGCCACCGCACATCTGGATCACGTGTGTCCTCTCTCCATTCGGGTCAACCTTCTTAACAGATTGAGATCGACACGTGAAGATATGTTTGAACAAACCCCAGTGCGGCGGACAACCCAGAAAGTTTTCGCACAGAGAAACGAATGCGGCAAGATACATAATAGCATTTGGAGGTAGATGGTGGAGCTGAGCACCGAAGAAGTTCAAGAATCCGCGGAGAAAGGGATGGGGTGGCATGGAGAAACCTCGCTCCACGTGCGTGGTGAGAAGCACTCGCTCCCCGGGGCGCGGCGCGGGCTCGATCTCCCCATCCTCCGGCAGCCTCCACGTCCCGTTGTGGATCAGCCCGTCCACGACGAGCCCGGTGACGTCGTCGAGCGTGGTGGTCGGCGGGAGCCAATCGCCCTGGATCCACCCGGGCGGGAGCACGGTTCGCGAGCTCGAGGCCTTCCTCCCCTTCGCCGCCTTCTTCGCCTTCCCGAGCTTGGCCATCTTGTCTTTCACCATCGCCGCCGAGCTCTCTAGTACCGAGGAAGATTTGCGCGGAGTGGGTTGCGGGAGAAGGGATCGGGCGGACTGAGGAAGTTGGGAAAAGGGGATCTGTCTCTCTCTCCCTCTCCGCCACGGCCACCTCTTATATCGCCGCCCGCACCGCTCCCCAATCCGCGCCGCTGAACCGCGGGCCCGCAGATCTCCTCAAATCGTGCTGCCGAAGATCCAGCGGTACTTGGCGAAAAGTGGGGCGAAAATGGAGGTGTCATGCCCCACTTTCCCCACTCGTTGCGCTGCAGCCGTTTACGCGCGCTCAAATATGGTTTCAAATCCCGCAAAATCTGGAGTCCGGCAACCCGATTGCTCTCACTCCAAAGACGTGCCGCGTACGCTCGGATCCGCTCCGGTGCACGGCATATGGCTACTCATTTCACTCGGATGGGAAACTACTCACTCGGATGGAAGCTACTCACTCGGACAGAAACTACTCATCCGGATGAAGACTACTCATTTCACTCGGACGTCACATGGTCCAGAATCCGTCAAGGTGCGATGCGAAGACAAGGGCGCCTAATGACCAGTTAGAGTTCTTGAGCGCCCCCATAGCGCTCAACTCACCTGGAAATTCGCCTTGACTCGACCCACCTAACCTCGACCGATTCGGGGGCTAATGACGAGGGCATGTACTAGGGATAGGGTAATAGGCCTGACCTATAGACCCTACCCTAGGACACCACACGTCTTACACTGGGCCCCAGGGCTAGATCAACAACCCAGAATTCCACAGATTGACATTCACTCGGAGTTCTACGAACCACTCGACAGGCAAGAGTTCACTCGACAGACTCGTTTCACTCGGAGCACCCGAAAGTCACTCGGCCAGAGAAGACCAGGAGTCTCCAAGAGCGCAACGGTCGGGACACACGTTCTCCTGTATTAATTGTCATCAATACGCCCGTTACCTGGCGCAGTTATACCCCTCTTAACCCCTGTAATGGCTGGCGTTCATGGGTGGGCTGGCGAGACTATATAAGCCGCCCCCCTGCTCCATTCGAAGGGTTGGCAACCTGTTGTAATCATACACTCAAGCAATACAGCTCCAGAGCACCGAGACGTAGGGCTATTACCTCCACCGTTGAGGGGCCTGAACTCGTAAATCCGAGTGTAACACCTGCGCCGTAGCTAGGCTCTGCCCTCTCATCCGTACCCCTACACACTACTGTCAGACTTGCACCCACGACAGCCGGCACCACGCCTTGGAAGTGATTGCTCGACAGGTTGAGCCGTTGAGGTGCTCCATCGCCGACGACAGGCGGCTGATGTCATCCGGAAGGACCCCATGGAAGCCGTTGTTGGATAGGTCGAGGAAGCGGAGGTGGGAGCAGGCGTATAGCAGGACGTTGGGGAAGCCGCCGGTAAGATTGTTGTAGGAGAGGTCGAGGCGGGTGAGGCTCGGTAGGTCGCACACCGGCTCTGGCAAGGTGCCAGTAATGTTTAGCTCTGACAAGGATATCCCCGTCACCGCACGTCCGTCTTCCTCGTCGCCGCAAACCACGCCGGTTCAGTCGCAGTGGTCGGCGTTAGAGACAGGGTCCCACGACGCAAGCTGCGTGGGGTTTCCCCATTGTTTCTTGATCGCTAGGAGGGTGGCCTGGTCGCCGGAGGTTGGCTGCGAGCTCGATGTGCCGGCCAGCAGGAGGACGCCGAGGAGCACAATAAGGTGGGTGGTCGACATGATTTTTGTGTGGCAAGGCGCTGCCCTAGAGGTGGGGAGTTGGGGCTGGCGAGTGGAGCTAGCTGCTGGCCTCATATACCCAAGCAAACTCTAGACTAGAGTCGTGGGTCGTCTGCTAAATGATGTACACATATGCAAATATCTTAGTTGAAATGAAGCAGGATATACTCCAGTACTCGGTGGCAATTTCTACTACCACACAATGGAAGTAAATATCAGACAGCAGCCACAATGTATGTATGGTTCACGATAGCACAAAAATCACATCATCATCAATGTACGCGCATTATTTAGATAGCAAATGCGTAACACTTCTTCAGTTTTTTATTTACGAGTGAAGCTCGTCTAGTCGAGCAGATTCTAGAGTCGTCAGTCGGGTCGGTCGTCGGCGACAACACCACTAGACGTTAACTAAATGAGGTAGACGTATGCTAATATCTTGAAAGGTAGTACAACTTATACTCCTTTAGAGCTTACAATACATTATCTTCAAAAAAGAACTTACTATACATTATTGGTGGCAATTTTACTATCACGCAATAAAAATAATTGAGATTTGAGATTGATCAGATTCAACCATAATGTACACATACATGGTTCATCATATATAGCATTGAAATCAAGTCATCATCAATATATGTGCACCTAAATAGCAAGTTCGTAGCCAAGGATTTTCTCTTCAGATTTTCGTCACAGTAAATCAGTGAAGCCATCGGTTGTTATAGGGCATGCTTGTGCCAGTCGTCGTCGATCTGCCTGGAGACCTCGCCTAGAGCTGCAGAGCGGCTGCCGGCAGCCTTGATAGATTCTGCCTGCTGTGTTGGGAGGGGCGTGGCTTCAGCAATGCTGCCTCAGGAGCAGCTGTATTTTATTGGAGGAGATAAATACACTGGCGATCATTGAAGTTGATGCCAAAGCACACTACGGTCACTGGACTTCAAAATACGCTCAATACGGTCACTGAATACGAGTTGCGGTGATTATACGGTCACTGACACACCGTAGAGCACCGTATTTTGTCTAGTTGATCGGTCAAATAGTCTACGTGGCATTTAGGGCAGCACCGTCAGCGCTACACTGTCTCCCTACTCTATGGGTCCCACATGTCAGTGAGTATAAGAGAGAAAAGAAGAAAAATAAATAAGTGCAAAGCTGGGCATTCCAACTTGAGACCCCGGGGCCATAAACCTCGTGAGTTAACAACACATGACGTCGTGATTTTTGTGTTAATTGGCCCAGGGTTAAGCTTTAATAGTATACGTGAGCTACTATGTTTCGACATGACCTATCTGTGTAAAATACTAGCTTTTACCACGCTTGCCTCGTGGCCATAAGCTACTATATTTTTGCTAGTGTTCACGGCTACTGCATGCATTTTTTTGCTATGTTTTTTTTTTCATTTGTGCTGTGCGTGTGCGTGCGTATGTGTTAGTGTGTGTTATGTGTGACTTTTTTGCTGTCGAGACGTGCACGAGAACCAGCGCAATGCTCGACAATCCGGACAACGCCGTCGTGATCTCGACCGACGCCATGATGCGCCTCTCCACGGCCAACCCCTTCGTCGTCCTTGACACACTGTTGTTTTTCTTGTGCTCGCTGCCTGCTGCGGTCCACGTGCTCCTACTCGACATGCTCTGCATCAATGTGCTACTGCATGGAGTCGTACTTGCGCGTGAGCCGCTCTTGATCACCTACCTATTGATCAGCCCCTCGAAGAACCTCATCGCCTTGCCACCATGGCCCAAGCTCCCCCCTGCCTCTTGTGCCTCCTGTCATTGGCTGTCTCGTCTCCTCACCATCCGAGTCTGAGAAGCTCTCGTCGCCTACCACCGCATGCAGCCGCCTTCGTAGACACCTCACGCGGGAGGAGTAGAGGCAGCTCGTGGGTACTCCGTACGTTCCCCCGGTGCTCTAAGAGCATCTACAGCCGGACTTGGCAAATCCATCCCCCTATACGCCCGCGCGCGTGTCCGCGGACAGTGCCCGCCGGCCCCTCATATGCTACCTTGCACATCCACATATCTCAAGTCCGGTCTCTCAAATCCATATAAATCCATGCACGTCGATCATACTGGACGTTGTCGCACCTAAATAACAAATATTTGGTACCGAACATAAATATTGTTTACATATAATTTATTTCAAGTGCACAACTCAAACAACAGCTCATTGGTTTTCATTATGAGTCCACATATGCTCCACAAAATCACTGAGGAGCTGCGCGTGCACCGGATGATCTCGAAGATTCTGATGCATCTGTAGAAAGTTCATAAGCTGAGTTGCATCTTGATCTTTCGGGATTTCAACTTGTTCTCTAGGTGCTTCGAAATCATTGGTTTGGGCTACACCATCATCCTCATCCTCGACAATCATGTTGTGCAAAATAACACAACATGTCATGAGCTGCCACAAAGTCTCCGATTCCCACATCATTGCAGCGCCACGAACAATTCCCCAACGAGCTTGAAGCACACCAAATGCCCTCTCGACATCCTTCCTAGCCGCTTCCTGCATTGTTGCAAAGTGGCTCTGTTTATTGCCATGCGGTTTGGATATGGTCTTCACAAACGCCGCCCACTGAGGATAGTTGCCATCGGCAAGGTAGTATTCCATGTTGTAGTCTCGGCCGTTAACGGTGAACTTGCACGGCGGTGATTCCCCATTGCAAAGCCTCCTGAACACCGGAGATCGTTGAAGCACGTTGATGTCATTGTAAGAACCGGGCATTCCAAAGAAAGCATGCCAAATCCATAAGTCATGTGATGCCACCGCTTCTAGTATGATGATGGCCTCTTTGATGTGGCCTTGATACATTCCCTGCAAACCTTTGGGGCAGTTCTTCCATTGCCAATGCATGTAGTCAATTGATCCGAGCATTCCAGAAAACCCCCTAGCCTCTTCAATAGCCAACAACTTCTCCGTGTCCTACGCATTTGGTTCTCTGAGATACTCAGATCCAAACACCTCCACCACGGCGCGGGAAAACTTGATAGTAGTCTTCATGCATGTGCTCTCCCCCATCCTGACCATCTCACCAACAACATCTGCAGCAGTACCAAGTGCAAGCATCCTCAGAGCAGTCGTGCATTTCTGCTTGGCACCGAAATATAGTTGGCCGCAGCAATCCCTTGTAAGCTTGAAGTAGTCATCGTGTGCCTCCACTCCCTTCACAATGCGCAAAAACAATGGTTTCCGCATGCGAAAACAGCGACGAAACCATGGATCATCCGAAAAAGTTGGGTTCGGAGCAAAGCAGTCCTTCTATAGTAGCCGAGCTCCGGACACCCTATCCCGATTGATCACTCTAAGGAATCGAAGAACTCATCTTCAATCTTTTGATCAAGCTCCGTCGGTCCATACTCTTCGTCCGACGAAGCATCGGAATCCATCGTTTTCCCTAATAAAATCACAAAAAATCCGGTCAGACAATGTGTTGAACACATGAAGCGCAAGGCGGAGCCAGAGAGTTGCCAGACGTACCGTGATGGCGTCCGGGCCGGCAACGATGTCCCAGGCGGCGACGATGGGACAGAGGACTGCTCTGCCGGAGCTGGCGGCGCAGAGGCTACGAACGGCTGCAGAGCGGGTGCGGCGGCGGAGCTGCGAGACGGACGGCGCGGAGGAGGAAGAAAAGAGGAGAGAGCAAATGGATCCGGCAAGTTCTGGGGGTGGATTTGATGCAATTTGCGGTGGGATCGGGCTGTCGGGTCCGACGTGGCGGGCGTGCCCGGGCGCGCCTGGACGCCCCCATATCCGTCCCATATTTGGGCTGGATATGAGGGGTGCCGGTCAGCCAGGACGTTTAAGGCCCGTTTGAGGCGCCCGACTGGATCGAAATTTCGTGACCGGTCAATGACCGGGCGACCTGCCCGGTCATATGAGGCGACCGGCTGTAGATGCTCTAAGGCTGCGGTTGCGGTCGTCTTCGTCTCCGGTCCGTTTGTCGAGCAACGACGACAAAGAGATGGTCCAAGAGATGGCGCAGGAGGCAGTTGTGGGCAAGCTCTTCGCCGGACGTCCCCGCAGATGGTGCACAGCTCTATGCACCCGAGTGTGTGTGCATGCATGTGTTGCGTACGTGCGTTCGTGCGTTGTTGTCCGTGGCCGCGTGTGTGCGTCCTGTGCCTGCATTGCGTGTGTGCGTGCTGTGCATGCGTGGGTGTTTATATAAAGTAAAAATGATCTTATGTCAACATTCGAATGTACTGTCTCGAGTGGTTAGCTTTCATAGTCTGCAGCCGATAGATCTCGGGTTTGATTCCCGCTGCTGTGAGTATGTTTTCTGTTTTTTTAATTTGTTTATTTCGCCAACTGACAGGTGGGACGCGCAAGACAGAGAGAGGATGTGGCGATGGCCACGCTTCATTAGGTGCCACATAGACTATTTGACCAGTCAACGAAGTGTCATGCATATAAAATACGGTGCTCTACGGTGAGCCAGTGACCGTATAATCACCGCAATTCGTATTCAGGGACCATGTTGAGCGTATTCTGAAGTCCAAGGACCATAGTGTGCTTTGGCCTCAACTTCAGTGATCATCAATGTATTTATCTCTTTTTGGAGAGCACCACAAACTGAGAGGACACTCAAATCCATCCTTCTTTTTGGAGACCAATAAAGTTGGAAAACCAGCTAGGCTGCCAGTCAGACACTTGCGATCAAGACCTCCCTCCCTCCATGGAGAAAAATGCATCTTTCTTTCTTTCTTTGTTGCCAATCAATCCCTGATTATTAAAGGAAGGAGGTCAGAGCAGAAAGAAAAATGACAGAATGGTTGCTCTAACCCAAGTAGATGCAGGCTAACATTTCATACAACCGCGAAAAAAAAACCAGTCTACGTCTACAAGTACAATCTGGATTTTTTTCGCAAAAAAAAAGTACAATCTGGATTTAATCAATATTGACAAAAAAAAAGTAGTTTCTGAGCCAGGATATCCACTCTTCACGGGCAAAAAGCATTCACAACTTATCATAAAAAATTGCCAGCACATGATGGCCCCAAAGTACACAAGGATATATAGCACTTGTTCTATCTACATGCAGCACGAATATCCATTTCTGAGCCCAGACTTATCTGCACCTGGTCAAGAAAAAAATCACAAAAAATACAAAAAAACTTCAAATAATTCCAATGTTTTTTGCCTGGTAGATAATTTGGTGCGTGAGGTGCGCTCCAAATTTCAGATCATTTGGACGTATGAGTAGCTCTCAGCAAAAATGTCAAATCGAGTCAGAACAATACATGAACAGTAAACTTTTTTTACATACCACAAATTTGTCTTTTTTGCCGAGAGCTACTCAGATGTCCAAATGATCTGAAAATTTGGAACGCGCCTCACGCACCAAATTATCTACCATGCAAAAAATGTTTCGAATTTTTTGAAGTTTTCTAGTATTTGTTTTGAATATTTCTTCATCGCAGGTGCAGATGAGCCTGGGCACCGAATCGCTGCTCCCCATGCAGCAGCACTACACAAACAGGTGAGCATTTTGTTCTATTTGATGATTGCCATTAACAACTCAAAATCCCAGCATAGTTAGGTAAGGATCATATTATTTATCAAAACTAAACTTGGTGGACCATTACCAAACCCACGGCTCAATAGCCGGACCATCTCAGAGAGAGGGAGAGCAGACCAAAGTGTTATTCTTGAGCAGTCCAGCTTCTATTCAACTTAGTAAACTTAGTAACCGAGGAATAGATGGTATGAGATCTTTGCCAGCGTCCTTCTGGTTCTGCCTTTAGGCCAACTTAGTAAACTTAGTAGGAGTGAACTTAGTTGAACTGATGGTACTGTAAATTATCCCAGGTGTTATTCTGGAGCAGTCCAGCGTCTATTCAGATTTGCTGCTTTAATAAATAATTGTTTGATTGGAAGTTTAAACTGTGTTATTGTTAGGCTAACCGAAGAGTCTACATAAAAAGAAAAAGAGATTATATATGTCAGTGCTGTTTTAATTCCTGAGTTGAAAGCAGAGCCTATTGTGTGAAAACAGGACCAACGATGTTTGATTTGGTCGGTTATTCGCGCATTAGTAATATCATTCACACTTGAGCACTAGTGTTTCACGCACATGTACTACTCCCTCCATCCATGTCTGTCGGAATTTGAACTGAATTTTGACTATAAATTTTGCTACTACAAATACGAGATATATATGTCATGAAACTTATAAAGTTGGAAACTTTTTGCAAATACAAATCTAGTAGTATTTTTTGGGTGGCACATAACTCATACTCCTTTCATTTCTATATATATACAAGGCCACTTCGTTCACTCAACACTAGACTCGGTACTACTTACTGTAAACAGGAAGCCGAAATCAAAGATCAGCAAGAGTAATTAAATGACGGCAAATTAAGTCCAAGCATGCATGCATAAATATAGTCAAACAATAGAGTTCAGCAAGTCAAAATGACTGCCTACTGAATCATTCAGAGCACCTCCTCGATCCTCTGTTGGTTGTTAAACATGTAACGACCAGATTTGTGCTTGATCATACGGAGGCCATGCAACATCCCTTTGCCTTCGCTGCCGTTGCTACCATTGCTGCTGCTGTTTTTGGCATCGTCACTTTTGCCTTTGTTGCCGTACGCTACCTCCATACCGGTGAAGAGGGCGAATTGCTTGCCCGTAACCATCTCGTTGCAGTCCTTGTCGAGTTCCATGGCATCCAAGAAGTCTACAATGATGAACCTGCCAGAACCGAGATTGATAACCCTGGGCCTGAACAATTCGGTCGGCCGCCACTCCTTTGGCAGGTCATCATGCGCCCAGATCCACATCTTCTCCGGCGGCGGCTCCTCCCCTCTGACAACTCCGGAGAGGTCAGCAGCCCAGGGAAGTTTGTCTGAGACGCCAAATCAGAGTCCAAGCTCCAGGACGTAATCCGCCCTCACATGGTCGAACCCCTCTCGATGCGGTCAACGCCCTAGATCGCCCGGGACCAGCACTATAGGTGCTGAATCTTCTCGCGAGACTGTCCCGTTTGTGAGGCAAGTGCCACCAAGAAATAGCATGAATAAGGGTCGCAACAACTTATCCTTTTGCATGTGATCCTAATGTGGGTACAGTAGGGGGTCGGAAGAGTACAAGGCCATCAAAATATTAAAGTGGCGGTAAATAGAGAGAGATAGGGAAATTGAGGGCATAAAAAATAATACCCATGAAAACTAGTCGGGAGAAAATGTGTGAGAAAGAAGGTAAATCATTTAAGAAAAATCATTAAAAAATAGGCTTTCAAAAAATCTGTGAACTGAGTAAGCCGAGTGCTGTCGCAAGGCACACGGCTTATTGGCCATATAAGCCGAGTGCTGTCGCAGGGCACACGGCTTACAGGCTGCTCCATGACGGCACCGTCAACCACCTCCGTTTTGGACACGTGGCAGCTATCTTTGCCGTGTGTGCTCTATAAGCCGAGTGCTTTTTTGTGTAGATGCCGTGTACCTCATGTAAGCTGAGGGCTTTTCTGCACCACTCGGCTTATAGACTGCCATAAGCCGAGTCCTTTTTTATTTGCCGGGTGTTTTTTTCAGTAGACTCGGCTTAGAGTGACATAAGCCGAGTACCCGAAAAAAAGAACTCGGCTTATACTATTTCACACGGCAAAACATGATTTTCCTGTAGTGGATCGTGAACTTGAAATTATATCGCTCGTTCACATGGTACCCATTCTTTTTTTCTATAAATAAAAAGAACAAGGTACTTATTCCAAACATAAGCCACCGGTAAATTCATTGTTGGACAAATCAAGGGATACCAGCGATGGAACCAACGCGAGGGTGTCAAATGGGATTGCTCCAGACAACCTGTTGTTGCTCAGGTCGAGATAATTGAGCTTCTGCAATGACATGATTGATGTTGGTATGGAACCAGTTAATTGGTTCCCGGATATCGACAAAACAGTAAGGTTGGGAAACCTGCTCATGTCCGCTGGTAGCTCTCCGGAGATCAGGTTGTTCTCCGCATGGAAGAAGCGCTGCCTGGTTGCCGATGTTGGAAAGGACCCAAAGAACATGTTGTTCTTGATCTCAATATACGAGATGTTCTCACCTATCTTGGCTGGTAAAGTCCCGATGAAAACATTGTTCTGTATCATCACAGTGGTCAACTTGGGTAATGACCATATCTTCGCCGGGAACTCACCGGAGAAGCGGTTGTTGTACAGCATGATGTTGTTCAGCAGGACGCAGTCGCCGAGGTTCTTCGGGAGCTCGCCGGAGAAGTTGTTGTTGAAGATGATGATGTCGTAGAGCTTCCCATTGGCACAAAGTGAATCTGGGAGGGGGCCGGAGAGGTGGTTGTTGCAGAGCTCGATGTTGCCTAGGGGCGAGTGCTTCCCGAGCTCCGACGGGATCTCGCCGGAGAGATTGTTTCCAAATAGCCTGATGTCCATGAGATTGGGAAGCATCGGTATGCTTGTTGGAATGGTGCCGGTGAGCTGGTTGGTGTACATGAACAATATGCTCAGGTTCTTGAGACTACCAAAGTCTTCCGGTATTTCTCCGGTGAGGTTGTTCGACGACACATCAAGCTCTATCAAATTCACCGACGTGATTTTGCGCGGCAGTTTCCCCGTGAGTCCATTGTTGAACAGGTACAACAACTCGAGCTTTGGGTGCCGCCATACCCATGCCGGGATTTGGCCGGTGAGTTTGTTATCCGTCATAGCGATCAGTTCGAGGTTCACTAGGCTCGAGTAGGCCTTCGGGATCTCGCCGGTCATGTTCATGTCAGACATCCAGAGGTAGGTCAAGTTGGTCAGCTTGGCAAACTCCAGTGCCGCTGCGCTGGCGAGAACGCGTTCGAGGCAAGCGTGAGCTGCTCGAGCCCCGCGAGCTTGCTTATCTCGGCAGCTGGGTACGCCCCGGTGAACTGGTTACTGTCAAGAACCAGCGACCTCAGCGCTGGTAGCCTGGCCACGGCGGCCGGCACCACGCCCCGGAAGTGACTGCTCGACAAGTTGAGGTGCTCCATCACGGGTGACAGTTGGCTGATATCATCCGGAAGGACCCCGTGGAATTCATTGTTGGAGAGGTCGACGAAGCGGAGGTGGGAGCAGGCGTAGAGCGGGACGCCGGGGAAGCCACCGGTAAGATTGTTGTAGGAGAGGTCGAGGCGGGTGAGGCTTGGTAGGTCACACACCGACTCTGGAACCTTGCCGGTAATGTTTAGCTTCGGCAAGGATATCCCCGTCACCGCGCGTCTGTCTTCCTCGTCGCCGCAGACCACGCCGGTCCAGTCGCAGTGGTCGGCGTTGGAGACAGGGTCCCACGACCCAAGCTGCGTGGGGTTTCCCCATTGTTTCTTGATAGCTAGGAGGGTGGCCTGATCGCCGGAGGTTGGCTGCGAGCTGGATGTGCCGGCCAGCAGGAGGACGCCGAGGAGCACAATAAGGTGGGTGGTCGACATTATTTTTGTGACAAGATGTGATGTCCGTGAGGTGGGGAGTTGAGCTAGCTGCTGGGCTCATATACCCAAGCAGACTCTAGACTAGAGTCGTCGGTCGTCTGCTAAATGATGTACACATATGCAAATATCTTAGTTGGAATGAAGCAGTATACTCCAGTACTCGGTGGGAATTTCTACTACCACAACAATAGAAGTAAATATCAGACAGCAGCCACAATGTATGTATGGTTCACACGATAGCACAAAAAACACATCATCATCAATGTACGCGCATTATTTAGATAGTAAATGCGTAACAATTCTTCAGTTTTTATTTACGAGTGAAGCTCGTCTAGTCAAGCAGATTCTAGAGTCGTCGGTCGGTCGTCGGCGACAACACCACTAGACGTTAACTAAATGAGGAAGACATATGCTAATATCTTGAAAGGTACAAGTTATCCTCCTTTAGAATTTACTATACATTCTTGGTGGCGATTTGTACTATCACGCAATAAAACAAATTGAGATTTTAGATTGACCGTACAACAACTATAATGTATACATACATGGTTCATCATACATAGCAGAGAAACCATGTCATCATCAATATATGTGCATCTAAAATTCTAAATAGCAAGTGCGTAGCCAAGGATTTTCTCTTCAGATTTTCGTCACAGTAAATCAGTGAAGCCGCCCGCCTCCTGGCCGCGCTCTCCTGGGGTGGTCTACTACGCCCGCTCGCCTGGGACCCCACCTTCCCAGCATAGGTGGACCATTTCCAAACACGCGGTTCTATAGCCGGACCATCTCAGAGAGAGTGAGAGCAGACCAAGGACTCACCTGCACCGAGGAGTAGATGGTATGAGATCTTGGCCATCGTCTTTCTATTTCTGCCTTTAAGTCAACTTAGTAAACTTAGTTGAACTGACGGTACTCTAAATTGTCACAGGTGTTATTCTGGAGCAGTCCAGTTTCTATTTCAGAATTTATTTGAAAAAAGTTCTATTTCAGATTTGCTTCTTAATAAATAATTGTTTGATCGGAAGTTTGAACTGTGCTATTGTTACGCTAACTGAAGAATCTACGTACAAATAAAAAGAGATTATATTATATCAGTGCTGCTTTAATTCCTGAGATGAAAGTAGAGTATTGTGTGAAAGCAGGACCAACGATGTTTAATTTGGTCAGTTATTTGTGCATTAGTAAAATCATTGACACTTGAGCACTAGTGTTCCACGTACATGTACTACTCCCTCCATCCAAAATCTGTCGGAATTTGACCTGCATTTTTACAATGAATTTTGCTACTACAAATACGAGATATATATGTCATGAAAATTGTACAGTTGGACCTTCATGCAAATATGAATCTAGTACTCCCTCCACCCTGAAATAAATGTTGTCGACTTAGTATAATTTTGCATAAAGTTGTACAAAATCAGCGACACTTATTTTGGAGTAAATAGCATAAAACTACTACAATTCGGGTTAGGGTTCCAAAAAACTACCAGAATTTATTTTTTCTCTGATAACTACCAAGTCAGGAGTCGACTGTTTCAAAAAATCCAAATCGTCGAGTGCTTATCAATTGATTGCGATTATGACAGTTGGGGCCCACATGTAAGATAACAGTTTGTTTGACCGTTAACTTACATGTGGGGCCCTTATTCTGTTAAAAAATGAAAAAGCAATCAGGTCCCTGCAAGTTTTAAAAAAAGCAATCAGGTCCCTATATGTTTTCAGCAAAAGCAATCGGGCCCTCCGAAGAAGATGCGCCCGCACTGAGGAACGGCGTCGGCAGCTCGCCGGCGGCCAGGTCGCGGGCCAAGCGGAAGGAGGCGGCTCGGCAAGGTCGCGGGCCAAGCGGGAGGGCGCGAAGGCGGGGCTTCTCCAGGCGGGCGAGGGTCCAGGCGAAGCTCCTTGCCAGCCGCTACTCCTGGGCATGGTGCTCTGACTTGCCTGTGCGGCCGCCGCCATGCCCTACCATCTTCTATGCGTCCGCCACCACGCCCAAGAAGAAAGGAGCGGCCGCCGTCGCCGGGATGGCCAAGCACCTCACCTGCGGCCGCCGTCGACGCCTTCGCCGGCCTCCTCGAGCTCGCTGCTGACTACGACGCGGACGGCCTGCGCCGCTGCTGGAACGCACGCCTCCCGCCGCTGCGGACGAGGCCGGCCTCTGGTACGGCCACCGGAAAGCCCTCGAGCAACGCACCGCGGTTCGTCCGGCCTCCTCGTCGCCACCTCCAACACCAGGAGCTCCGGCGAGCTCGTACCACAGCCATGGGGAGGGGAGGCCCGTCACCGGCTAGGGAGGGGATGGGAGGGTCGCCTGCTCGGGAGGTGAGAGGGTCGCCGGCTCGGGAGAGATGACGGGAGGAGAGGAGAGAAGAGACAGAGACCATGAAGAGGAAGAAGAAAGAGATGAGGAAGAGGAAGTTTACAACTGGGCCCCACATGTAAGTTAACAGTCAAACTAAACGGTCAAACAAACAACTATCTTACATGTGGGTCTCAACTGTCATAATCGTGATCAATTGATAAGCACTCGGCGATTTGGGTTTTTTGAAACAGCCGACCCCTGATTTGATAGTTATCAGAGAAAAAAAGAATTCCGGTAGTTTTTTGGAACCCTAACCCGAATTGTAGTAGTTTTATGCTATTTACTCCTTATTTTGGGACAGAGGGAGTAGCTTATTTGTTTTTGTGGCACATAACTCATCTTTACGTTAGCAAAAAAGAATTATGACCAAAGTTGGGTTCAAATTTCAAGGGGGCATACATGTTTGCCGAATTGGGATTCCATTCAAGGCACATAAACTGGGAGGCCAAAGTTGAGCCCAAATGTGGATTATCTATGTTGCTTCTTCATCAGAAAAGCCATCATTTACCATCCATGTTGTGAGAGAGAATCTTGAATGTAATTTTGGCAAAAGAAAAAGCAGGGAAAATATACTGACCTGGATTTACTGGTCATTTGACAATATACTGACCATGATGGAAGTTCAGGAATTTGATGCTAATTTTTCCTCTTTATGGGTCCTTCAAATAACAAATAGTAACATGATGTTATCACATTTGCCCAGCTTAGCTGTCAACAAAAGACTATGCTTCAAGAAGGGAATTACACAAGTCGTTTTCAACCTATCGAGCTCGGGGTTTGGTCTACCATGGTCACGTTAAAGCACTAGTTGAGTGCCTATCACATAGAGAAGAGAATGGACTTGAAGGCTGATGAATGCGTTTTGTTAATCAACACATGCAAAATAGCACAGGCTAACACAAGAAATAAATAGCTCGATATATAGCACAACAGTTCAAACTCTGGAAAACTAGCAGTGTACAATCTCTTTTTCTTTGTATATGTGGATTCTTCAATTAGCTTAACACAATAGCACAAAAGTTCAAATCTGAATGCTAAAGTAAGTCCCAGCATGCATGCATAAATTAATATAGTCAAACACTAGAGTTCAGCAAGTCAAAATGACTGCTTACTGAATCATTCAGAGCACCGCCTTGATCCTCTGTTCATTGTTAAACATGTAACGGCCAGATTTGTGCTTAATCATACGGAGGCCACGCGTCACCCATTTGCCTTTGCTGCTGCTGTTTTTGACATCGTCACTTTTGCCTTTGTTGCCGTACGCTACCTCCATACCAGTGAAGAGGGCAAATTGCTTGCCGGTAACCATCTCGTTGCCGTCCTTGTCGAATACCATGGCATCCAAAAAGTCCACGACCATGAACCTGCCGGAACCGAGGCTGATGACCCTGGGCTTGAACAATTGGGTCGGCTGCCACTCCTCTGGCAGGTCATCATGTGCCCAGATCTGCATCTTCTCCGGCGGCGGCTCCTCCCCTCTGACGACGCCGGAGAGGTCAGCAACATAGGGGAGGTTTTCTGAGACGCCGAACCAGAGTCCAAGATCCGGGACGTAATCCGCCTTGCCATCGAAAGGCATGAGCCAGTCGCCAGCTTTGCTCCACTCACGAGTCACCATGTGGAAGTAGTAGGTGCCATCGCCCTCTGAGCCAGAGATGGAGAAGCAGATGGTGTCGCCGACGAGGGCGTGACCGTAGACGAAAGCATTCCTGTGGTGGGTGATCCATGGGGTCAGCGGGAGGATGTCGCAGTGCCAGAACCTGTGAGATGCGAGGGACGTGCTGATCCCCCTCCACACCAGAGCTTCGAACTGCGGGCGTACCTCCGCCTTATCTGGATGGAGGACGCTATCAATGATGTAGAGGTCGCCGGTGTCTTCGCCGTCAAGGAGGTGTAAGTCCGTTGGAGGGACAGAGATGGCCAGCGGCGAGTGCTTGTGCCTGTGGAGGCTAGGCATGGTATCGATGTAGCTGCAGCCGTCGATGATGTCGAAGCGTAACATGCGGCTCGCGCGGTCGGCCAAGACGACCTTGCTCTCCGAGGCGGTGGGCAAGAAATTAACGCAGGGAAGGCTCCGCACGGAGTAGGAGACTTCTGGTGGCCTCATGAGCAGCTCGCTTTTCGGCGGATCGATCTTGGGCGCCAACGCCTCCGCCGTCGCTAAGTCGGTGCTGCAGATCCTTGTCCTCTTGGGCGCACATGCCTTGGCGCGCGTCAGTGTTGGTACCAGCTTGCCATGTGCGGCCGCCTCTTGTGCGGTCGGGTGAAAAAAATCCTTCTTGGAGAGGTCCAAGCGGCGCAGTGAGTATGCACGTTTGCGCCCGTCAAACAGCCCCAGGTTTAGGAACCGGCGGATGCCGCCGGTCATGTTCAAGTCTCGGACGATCTAGTTAGGATGATCCTTCTGTCCTGGGAGGGTAATAAGGACAAAAATTAGATCGATTGAACTTGCTAGGTCAGTATGAAGCTTCAAAAAATAAACCACGATGCGGAGCATCACTTGAACTTCCTAATTAAATGAGTACTTTACCTCTGTTTGACTAACATCCCTAACAGGTTGTGCATGCTATGAACAAAATAAAATGCAGTGAAAAATCTATGAATATGGTTGCTTCACTTTAATTACTTGTTCCTATATAAGTGAATTACTACTACAAGTGGATTTGTGTCCTGAACAACAAATCGACTGCTGATTTCTAGCAGTAGGATCGATGTTAACCATGCAAGCAGATAGATAGATAAACCCACTCTAAGAGCTACTAGCACAAGACAAGATCGATCCAAAGAAAGCAGAGGACGAGATGGCCTGAAGGACACACCTAGCTACGTACGTACAAATCCAATGACGCGGCCGTGCACACAGCCGGGGAAGGAAATCGAGATGGAGAAAGCACCTAACCTTGATGGGAACGGACGGCGGTCCGAGGAGGATAGGGAGGCGGTGGTTGGAACGGTGCCGACGGCGACGGCGACGTTCGAGGCAGAGGCGGCGGTTCGTTGGTCGATGAGAGATTCGAGGAGAGGCTACGGATTTCAGCCGGCGGCGAGGCATTTGAGGAGGTCCATGGATGGAGCCCAACGGGCTAACCCTGTGGGCCGAGCGCGGACTGACACCTCCTATATTGGACGACTAGGACGGCCTATTGGCAGAGCTGTAGCACCTCCAGCTTACTGTTGCATCGCATCGATAACTGCAGCACAATGTTTACTGAAGCACTAAGTTCAAACAATCATGAAATAATTTTAAGTTTGTGGAAAAAATTGAAAACGAGAAACCTTGTGATATTTTTTTAAGAAAAAAGTGAACATTTTTTCAAATTCGAAACAATTTTTGAGAGTATGATTTTTTTAAAAAATTATGAAAAAATTGTGGAAAATCATTTTTTTAAAATTCGATTTTTTTTTGAAACCGCAAACAATTTTTTAATTTTTGAACAATAACAAGTACTCCCAAAACCGTGAACAAATTTGAGCTAAAACCACATCACTTATTTTGGGACAGAGTGAGTACATTTTTTGAAATTCTGACCATTTTTCAAAAATGTGAGCATTTGTTAAATTTGTGAATAAATTTTGAATTTTCCAAACTTTTTCTGAAAAAGGAAAACTAAAGTTAAAATGAAAAAAGTAAAAAAAAAAGGTAAAAAAACAACAGAAAAAAGAAAAAAGAAACATCTAGCTGAACCAGACCGAAACCTTCTGGAAGGTTCCTAAAACCGGTAAACCATATAGCATGAACTAGGTCGGCCCATTAAAGCGCTGCCCCGTGCAAAGTGACGACATTTGGCCGCTTAATGCGGCAAATAGGAAATTCAAGGACATATGGTAGCTGATGTATTCGTGGCGTAGTGTTTCGGGCTGATAGTACAAACCCATTTTCCTGTGTGCTAGCGTGGACCTGACAGGGTAATAAATGGCATGTAGAAAAAAATTGGTTTCTCCACGGGTTAAAACGGTTGAACAACTGCAGTATTGGAAAGTATGACTCTACCCTAGCGATTAGGGTTTACCTACTCCGACGATTCTCTGGCCGTTGAGGTTTGTAATTCAGATCAATGCTGATCCCTCTCTCCACCTCCATCTCCTGTCCTTATGCGCGCTTGGGTTGAACAAGGGGTTCGTTCATCCTTCCTCCTGGCCTTGACGCTGCTACCAGTGGCAGGGAGTTTGGAGGTTTGGATCTGATGGCATGTTCGTCGACTATGGGATCTGGTGAGACGTCATTGGGGAAGATGGGCAAGGGAGCGGCTGATCTCAAAGATGCAATGAAGAATATGGAGTTGAAGGACTTGAAACTCGAAGATGTCTTCGTCGGGGAAGAAGAGATCTCAAAGCTCTCGAAGGCCGAGAGACATTTTGGTGTGCATCATATAGATGCTGAATCCATGGCACCAAACGGGCTAATCATGTGGGCCGAGTGCGGACCGACACCTATATTGTTATTTTTGTGAATTTTCTAGTCAGCGCCCAGGATAACTGATGCATTTTTGGCGTGGGTATTTGGACTGGCAGTACGAGCCCATTTTCATGTGCGCTGGCGCGGGCCCCGTGAAAAAATAAATGACACACATGAATTCCAGTTTCTGGGTGAGAGCGGAATGACAACGTAGGAAAAAGGGAGTGGGATGGGAGCGGAATGACCATGCAGGATGGGACCTTGCATGGAAGTTAGGTGCGTTTGCGTAGGAACCACCTCGTCATCATCATCTGCCAGTGCGTGCAGCAGAGCGACGGTGGCGGCTCTCAATCGGACCTGACGTTTCTTTCTTCTGTTGGCTCGGCCCAACAACAGACAGGTACTCTACTAGCATTAGCTTTTCTCCCTTATCCTGCAACTAAGGCAAACAATCCCCTCCGACTTCACCGGCAAGCGCGTGGATTCGCCTCCCCTCTACCTGCCGCTCCGGAGGTCAGTCGTAAGGAGGGGAATACTTTTGCCTCCGCTCTAGTTAATAGTTTAGGATAGGATATTTTTAGTCCTCACAGGTGCGGTGTTCAGGCGTATGTCGGCGCTTCTTCTTCAAGTTTGTCTTTTGGACTCCGATCCTGTTCGAGTTCATCCGTTTGGACGTAGTCGAGGGAGCTCCAACATTAGACTTTTGTCGTCTCTTTGGGACGGTGAGGTTACGTTTCAAATTTAAATGACCTACAAGGATACAACTTCAAAATTAATAATAATGAAATTAAGCGTTCTACACTTCTACTCCTATTGTTTGGCCACTTTAAAGTTTAAACACAACATCAAACAAGGTACATGCCTAGCTGCCTACTGTCTACATGGTAAACCGGCAGTACTAGACATGAAACAAATCATGAAAACTAAAAAAAGGGGATAAAAAACAACCGCTTGTTACCTCTCCCGCGTCGTTGGTGCTTCGTTGCTACACCGTTGCCATGATTTTTCAAATACACGATGGATATTTTTCAAATACGCCACAAACATTTTATATACACCGACATGAATATTTTCTCATTTCCGTAATATAAAGCTTTTATTATTAGAAACTTGCTTGTCATTTTTTCCTTTTTAAATCTGCCAAATTAAAACTATGTTTTCTACTCCCTCCGTCCCGAATTACTTGTCGCGGAAATGGATAGAGATGTAAATACGTCTAGATACATCCATTTCTACGATAAGTATTTCTGAATGGAGGGAGTAACTTTTTTATAAAACATTTAAAAATATATGTTAACGCATTTTCCAAAAATGAAAGGTCTCGCTGCATAAATATGTTAACACGTTTTTTCCTGAGTTTTTTTTCCTGAATATAGAAGCACTCAGTCCTCGATCGGTTTTACAAGGCCCAGCTGGTTCGTGGATTGTTAAGAAGGAAAGCATTGGGCCCATCCGAACCGGGCAATCTAATGAAAGGGCAAAGGTGAGACGAGAATGCTTGTTCACTCCGCCGCCGTTCTGCTCCAGGTTCGCCGCCGCCGGCAGATGGGTTAATCTGCCACTACTTCGGGCGCAGATAGAAGGATCATAGTAAGTAAGTAGATCGTCGGGCGAAGATGAGCGGCTTCCGGCGGTTCGTGAACCTGGGGATGCTAGACTGGCGCGGCGAACCCGGCTTGTACACTCTCCGGCGCCTGGACCTCTCCAAGGTGGACCTGTTTTACCGGACGGCACAAGAAGCCGCCGCACATGCCAAGGTGGTGCCGACACTAACCCTGCCGAGGCCATGGTGCCCAACAGAAGAAGCGGCTGCAAGATCGGCTTGGCGGCGGCGGAGGCGGCGGCGCCCAAGATCCAGCCGCCTCAAGCCGTGGTGGCCGCGCCGCCGCCGGTATACTCGTCCTACGTGCCAGGCACTAGTGACATTCACTTCTTCGCGACCGCCTCGGAGAACAAGGTCATCTTCGCTGACAGGGCAAACCGCATCTTCCGCTTCGACGCCGACGATGCCGGCCCCTGCCCCGTGGTCACCGTGATGCCAAGTCTCAACGCCTACAAGCACTCGCCGCTGGCCATCTCCGTCCCTCCGACGCCCTTACAGCTCGATGACGGCCAACTCGCCGGCGACCTCTACAACTCGCCGCCGGTATACTAGCTGAGTGCTACCGGGTGTAGTTACACCCATGTCTCATATACTATCATGTGACAGTATATATACTACTTTATCATTTTTAGTATATTCATATACTATATCTAAGATACTCCAAAGTGAGTTCTATGAAAAAATTGCAAGTGGACGCATAGTTTTTATTATATTTGTGAAATATGTACATATTTGTACGTAAAAAGGAGTATGCTAAAAATATGGTACATACTACCTAAAAAGTAGTATATATACTACTTAAACATTCTTATATAGTACATACTACGCGTACATACTCTCTGGCATGATAGATACTACGTAGAACATACACAACAAAAGTGGGAGTAACTACACCCGGTCGTAGGAAACATTTGTCCTATATATATATATATATATATATACTAGCTGAGTGCCCATGCGTTGCCACGGACGAAAAACATAGTGATTAAATAATTGTTCTATTTAAGAAATGTGCGACACATGACAGCATGCGATTTCAATTTCTATAACAACAAATTGATTCTTTTTACCGCTTATTCCTTCATAGGCAATTATCGTGTCTCTGTAACCACTCTCTCCTTACAACAAACCATTTTTCTCCTTATCATTCATTTCCCTTCATTCCTTTCCCTTCACCTTTTTACCGATTTCAATTTTTTTACTCGCTCACAACAAACCATTTTTCTCCTTATCATTCCTTTCCCTTCACCTTTTTCTCGCCACAGCGTGTGAGCCCACTTTACAAACTCTTGTCCTTTATATGTTATATATTTTTATCTATTCAAAATATTCTTTTGATCTCTTTTTTGGCGATCAGATAGTTGAAAGGAAACTTAAGCTATACCGCTCACAACTAACCATTTTTCTCCTCGTCATTCCTTCCCCTTCACTTTTTTCTCACCATAGTGTGTGAGCCCTCTTTTCAAAATCTTGTACTTCATACATTATATATTTTTATCGATTCAAAATATTCATTTGATCTCTTTTTTGACGATCAATTCTGCACACTAATCGGTTGAGAAATCAATGTACACAGTCTATTCTTAGCACCACAATTATATAATCACATATTCATGTGTTTACTGAGATGTATAAATTTTCAAGACTTTGTAGATCATTTTCTTCTATATTTCAACATATGCTGTTAAAAAAGAAAAAAAAAGAAACCATCTGCACAATCAAGCATTCACCCAAATGCAAATATATAGCTACATCCTCCCATTGGCAACTTTCAATACAATCATCCATGATCCTTTTTAAGAGCAGTTTCTAAAACAGTCTAGCTAGTAAGAAACCATACCACTGCATCAGTTTGCACAAGAGATAGTTAATACTGAGAGCAACCAACCGTATGGTAAGAAATCTTTACATGATGACAAAGAATGCATTTACATGATGCAAAGAATGCATAGCGAACAGCACACCAACTGGAAGTAGTACAACCAGAGGTAGAAGAAATGTTGCTCCTTAGGCTTGACTAATAAAACCAATAAAAAGTAAAATAAGATGAGCATTTTAGAAATGCTAAATATGTACTCCCTCTGTAAAGAAATAAGAGATCACTACTTTAGTGATCTAAAAAGTCTTATATTTCTTTACAGTGGGAGTAGATATTACTATAGTATTAGAGCTGTGACATACCTGAACCAGCACATATCATGTTTTTGTCCGTATTTTTTCTTCTTTCCAAAACATTCAGATATTTTCCCTAGCAAAAAAAGACTCCAAAACACATATATTTTCATCATAGAACTATAAAGCTGAGAGAGGCATTGTAGAGGTAATCACTTCTGAGCAAATTAATAGCCATCTAATTCTCCCAAATTTCTCCACTGATAATATCATCCACTGAGTCCTCTTACATGTACATAGTACCTCAGCACTTGCAATTATTATTCAGGCCCTATATACCATCTAAGAAAATGCAAGCATGTTTAATTGACACTTCTTTCTGCAGTTACAATGTTCAATTGACTCTGTTCAAAGTATATCTACTAAAGTTTGAATGTATTTAGAAAATAATGTCTACAAAACAAACATCCATGTGAAAATCAAAATTTACCATAGGTGTTCTTTGGAGAGTCTTTTGTTAAATATAAAATAAACCTACATGCTATACATGCAAAAATGTGACTGAACAAATGCTACTTGTATCCGAGAGCTTTTTCAAGTGCCTGGGCCACTTCCATTAAGGTGCTGTAAAAATGTACAAAACAAAAGAGCAGATAATTACTTTCACTCTGCAATAATGAATATAGACATGTTTTTTCTCGGAACAGTATAATATGAATCCCAATGCCAACAAAACTGAACCTGGAACAAAACTGGAGTGAATCAGATCATGCCGATGGCTTATGGAGCGACAACCCCGTGGCATTTTCCCCCAACCTCAAGCTGCTCTCCATCCTCTCCTCTCCTCTCCTTCCTTACACCGCTGTCGCTAGTTTGCCTCCTCCTGTTGCTCTATCGATCTTGCTGCACCATCATTGCTCCGCATCTTCCTACTCTACTGCTAGTAGCTGGCACAGTCATCACCATGACTTTTGCAACAGCACTTAATTATTGAGTATACCTTGAGTAAATGCATTGTCCCAGATTGAGATTGATCATGTTGGATTGACAAGCAAATCTGTACATTGGGATACTTTTCAAGCAATAGCGACACTAAAGATGTTGTGGTTGCAACAATAGCAATAAAGGAAGAAGATTACCATAAGGCGTAAAGAAATCTGATTGATCTCCTTGGCATCCCATATAAGTTGTCTCCTCCGACAGTGATGATACCACGACGTCGCTAATTATATCATGATAATCCAGTCGAGGTGGCAATAAAATTCTAATTAGACCATGTGAGTACAAAGAAAAATCTTCCAATTATATCAATTAGCATGGTTTGAATTTACAAGGTTCTTCCCTGCATCGTGCATGCTTTCATTTTTGATATAATGAATCAAAGAGGGAATGCATATGATTGAGATGGACAGGCTACTTAGCAAGAAAATTCTGAAGGGTGGAATGAAAATTCATCACCTATATTTCCCAGTTTCTTCTGAATGCCAAATAAAGCTACCAGATAACTTCACCTTGTACTCTGAAGAATAGAATGGTTAGCAAGTCAATTATTCAGTAAAGGTGGTTGTGCAATGGGGGATTACTCCACTGAATATATTGGACCGTGCCTAGAAATGAAGACCTAGACACCTAATCATTTTTTTCTGTACACATTTACATGAAAGATAACTTCAAATTTCTTCAGCTAGGCATGGTTTCTCAGAGGGGTGCTTTGGTGGGATGGAGAGGGGGGGGGGGGGTGGTGGAGGAGCCATGGGAGAGGACAACGATGAGGTGCGAGTGTAAGGGAGATAAGGTTACCTGGGCCGTCGTCCGCCGCTGCCGCCGACACGATGCTCCTGCTGGTCGCCCTCCCGCATCGTGCTCCTCCTTGACACGATGAAGGAGAGATGAGATGGCAAGGGCACACACCGACTGCTCCAATCTTTTGGATGCACCGTGTTGCTGTTCGAGGTTGCCGTAGGTGGGTGGAGGGCATCAGTGCTGCCGTCGAGGTCGCCGACTGCTCCAAACTTTATTTGTTAAAAACACTTCCTTTACCCAGGTTAACTGGGGGCTCTTAAATTTATATGTGCCGCTTTATAATAAGTGTTTTCTTCTTAGTCGTTACAAAGTCTTTTTCTACTACTCCTTTTTCCGACGCGAGTGTGTGGTCAATAACCGGGTTGCCTGGTTTCTCTCTAAAGCCGCTCGAGTTTAGTTTGCTAAACTGGCCTGAGAAACACTCCGCCTTCGGGATAGGAGGTTGAAGCCGAAGGTTGACCCACTTGAAGTCTAGAGATCGGATGTATCATGTTAAAGTACGACGGAAGCATAAATTAATTTTAAGACCAATTTTTGAATTGGCATAAAAAAACTTGATTTAGTTCGGACGTAAAGTTTTTACTAAAGTTTTTCGATTTTCCGAGCTTATGAAGCTTTTAACCTATTTGTATGTTTTTTTTCCAGGAGGCGGGACATCCTCTTGACCGAGGTGCCGTGCATAATAATTCGGCTCGGAAAATCTTTTCCGACCCGTAGTTCGGCAACTTCCCTGCCGAGCTGCACCTCGGCACGCCCGAACACTCCAAACACCGAGGGCTAGTTATTTGCCCCCACAGTCAAGCTCCTATGACTAAGTGAAAGTTATAAAGCCTACATATCTGATTGCCTCGTTTCCGCTAACACAACCGCCTCCGGGCACCGAGACGTCGGCTAAGGGTTGTCTTGTTATTGCGGAAACACCCTGCGTAGCATCTACAAAGGGGTGGAAGCCGACGATGGGCCACTTTCAAATTATAAACAGTCGCAACGGAGTCAAAATAATATATAGCATAAAGCTGCAAAATACAGCTTAAAAGCTGACTACCACAAACATGCGCAAATTCAATCGGCCGATCAGCTTGCTTTCATAAAAGTGTTCGGCTTGTCCGAGGTCACTAATAGAAAAGTAGTTCGGCCGTTTTTGAAAAAAACGTGCAATTTTAACCTCGAGTTTTTGATATAAAACACTTCGGACATATAAAAGAGTCCAATAAACCGTACCAGGGGCTCCTTGAGGCACCTCGGCGCGGTTACTTTGGGACTCCTGAAGAGTCCGATGTATTCTCAGCATTTGTATTCAATATACGAGCGCTGCCTTCCCATAAATCGTTATAAAGCCACAATATGCATCAATTTGACTTGAGATCTGGCCAAGCTGGGTTGCCTGGCTCCTGTGCTTACCCCCTACGTTCCCGATTGTTCGGCTAGGGGGTAAAGGGAGCACCTATGTGATTGATACTACCGGGTTATCCGGGTTAGTACCTCAGACTGGGTGAAGCCGAAAGCTAGCAATCTCAAGAACATAATTGGTCGGCAAACGACGGAAGTGAAAATCTCGGTTTTTTTTAAAAGCCAAATACTTCGGGAATCTTCTCAGAATTGATCTTCACTATTTTTCTCCCACTTAGATCGGAGGTGAAGTTATATCATCCTGCTTAGCATGACAACTCAAAGAAAGGAACCGATAGCGGGACTATTTTCTTTGGAAGATGTTTCTTACGTTAAATAGTAATATAACATATCTCTCCGCGTACCTTTGTTTATAAAATCGTATGGCCGGATTGCCTTGTTTTCTATAAATCTTTGCCATTATAACGGCTTTATAAAGTAGGAAGACACTCCTCGGCTACTGGCCGAGGAGGTTGAAGCCGATGGTCGGTCAACAAAGTTTTGTACAATGCGGATCCGAGCATTAATGATGTAAAGTACTTGGATACGTAAAATCATTACACGTAAATTCTGATTAAAGTTAATTTACCCCGGATATCGATCCTTAATTCGGCCACCCTTGCCCAAATTAAGGCTCGGGGGCTACTGGGCTTCACGCTTCTCAAATTAAAAGCAACGAAAGAGGTACATCGATCCCCTAATCTGGTGTTCCCACCCGACCAGTGGCTCGGGGGCTACTGCATTTGACGATTCAATACAGGGAAATTAAAAGTGCAACATAGTTTCCGAGGAGATTACGATCCTCAGGTTGGTCGGCCGCACCCAACCTGAGTCTCGAGGACTATGCACACCGTGTTTCTGTTCCTAAATATGCTGCCGAGCTAGGAGTTGATCCTCAGGCCTATTTCGCGAATCGACCTGAGTCTCAGGGGCTACTGGGATCAGCGGTTTTATGTTTTCCTTCAGATGCATCTCGGATTTTTGGCCACACACACCTTGAGGGCTACTGGCTATATATCTCGGCAGAGAATAGATTGCACCAATCGAAAATATATCCGCAAAAAATCAGCCCAAGACCGAGGTGGTGCACCACCTCGGAAGCAGTTCGGCATAAAGCTCGGCTGCGAGTAGCTGGCTCCATAGAGAGCATTTCCAGCATTAAGCTCGGCTTAACTCCTTCAAACTTTTTCAAAGACGAGGTACTCTATGCCTCCTCGGATGCAGTCCAGCGCTGGAGCTCGAATACAGACCGGCGTTGGAGCTCGGCTGCTAAAATGTACCTCGGATGCAGACCGACGTTGGAGCTCGGCTGCAAAAGACACCTCGGTTGCAAGAAGACACCGCCGCACGGGAAAATCTTTGAACCCGAGGTGTGGCGTTAAGTAACAAGGCATTGATAAAGGCCAAGAATTTAAAGGGATTCCTCGGACGCCCGACGTACAAACTCCTCGGATGCCCGACGGGTAAACTCTTCGGATACACCTCGGCGATCCTCAAGATCGAAAATGGGAAGATTTGTTGAACCAGTTTTCAAGACCGCGACCGAAGACGAAGAACAGCTCGGAAGAACCGAGGAGCGTCACCAACTTGAAGACCGGTTCAGGGGGCTACTGATGGTGTCCTGGAGTAGGGGGTACTCACCACGTCGTCTCCCGACCAGTGGGTCGGGCCGAGGACCCCCATGACGGTTCACTAATGGGCCACTTCGGGCAGCCCATGACGCATACAAGAAAGATTCCACAAAGACTTGGTGCCCAAGACGAGGACTCCTTTGAACCCTAGGCCTCTGGTGCATTATATAAACCGAGGCCAGGCTAGTCAATAGATGATTTCATATTCATTAGAACTATCTCGTGGTAGATACATGTACTCTGTACTACACCCCATATGAATACAATCAAAAGCAGGACGTAGGGTATTATCTCCTCGAGAGAGTCCGAACCTGGGTAAAATCCTGTGTCCATGTTACCATCGCTCCAAGACGCCTAGCTTAGGACCCCTACTACGAGATATGCCGGATTGAGAATCGACACTCTCCTAGGAAGGTAATAAGGACAAAAATTAGTTCAAATAGAGCCTAGCATTTTCTTGGGGACGAAACAAATGAAGCTTCAAATTAAAAATAAACGACGATGCAGTGCATCAAGTGAAGTTCCTAATTGACTAACAACATCACAGGTTCTATTTGACAAACATAACAGGTTGTGCATGCTATGAACAAGATCCAATCCAATGAACAAATTGATCGATATGGTTGCTTCACTTTACTTCCTATACAAGTGAATTATTACTAGTGGATTTGTATCCTGAACAACAAATCGACTGCTGATTTCAAGCAGCAGGATGTTATTAATTAACAAGAGCAAATAGCACAAAACAAGAGCATGTATTATATTGTATAGTGGAGGAACGGGGCCCAAGGAATTACGTACGTACCTACAGAAATCACTGAGTAGGCAGCGCACGGACGACGTGGTCGGTCGATCCAAGCGACGGCGCGGGGGTGTCGACGGCGGCTGGTACGGGGACGGCGACGTTCGATGCAGAGGCCACGAGTCGGCGAGCTAGGTATTCGCGGGACGTGATGGCTTCACCACATGGGCCGAAATATTGCTTTGGTTTTTTGGTACGCACATTCAATCATCCAGACTGGGCCAGACCATTGGCAGGGCTGTAGCACCGTGTGAATATCTTTGCTTCAAGAAGGGAATTAGCTAGCCCTAAAAAAAAGTGAAGGGAATTACCTCCCTCAAAAAAGAAGAAGAAGGGAATTACCTATGGAGATGGGGTTTTGCTCTACCATGGTCACGTTAAAGCACTAGGTGAATGCCTTTTTAAAAAAAAAAAACTTCCATCTATTCATCTTCAATTATGATAGTACATCGAAACCAGAAATAATAAAAATTACATCCAAATCTGTAGAACACCTAGCGACGACTACAAGCACTAAAGTGAGCCAAAGGCGTGCTGTCATCATCGCCCCTCCCTCGCCGGAGCCGGGCCAACCTTGTTGTAATGGACAGTCGGAAAGTCATCGTGCTAAGGCCTCATATGATCAATACATCAGAACAACAACCGCCACTGATGAAGAGTAGCGTAGATCGGAAGGATGCAACCTGAAAACACATGAACGTAGATGAATGACAACCAGATCCGAGCAGATCCATCAAAGACAGATCCACCGGAGACATACCTCCACACGCCCACCGATCATGCTAGACGCACCGCCGGGACGGGGGCTAGGCGGGGAGAACCTTATTCCATCTCCAGGGAGCCGCCGCCGCCTCACCGTCCTGAGCAGGACACAAACCTTAAGAAAGCTCAAAGAAACATCTAAAAACGGAGCCCTCCCGCCGGCAAGGGCCGGGATGCCAATCCGAGAGAGAAAAGAATGGGCTATTGAAGTCAGAATGCCATTTTTTATTTTGTTTATGAAAACTTAAAAAGGGGATAAAAACAACCGCTGGTTACAACTGGCGCGTGAGTTTGCTACGCTGGTGCCATATTTTTCAAATACGCGATGAATATTTTATACACATCAATGTGAATATTTTCTCATTTCCGTAATATAAATTTTTTATTTTTTGAAACTTGCTTGACATTTTTTTCCTTTTGAAATCTGACAAATGAAAACTATTTTTCTATTTTTCGATAACACATTTACAAATATATGTGAATCATTTTCCAAAAATGAAAGAAAACTCGCTGAATAAATCTTTTAACACGTTTTTTCCTGATTTTTTATTTCCTGAATATTTTTTGAGACAATTTTATTTCCTGAATAGAAGCACTCAATTCTCCTCGGTTTTACAAGGCCAAGATGGTGGGTGGATTATCAAGAAGGAAAGCATTGGGCCCAGCCCCAACCGGGCACTCTGATCCAATCTAAAAGCGCAATTTACTCAAAAAATAAATAAATCTAAAAGCGCAAATGTGAGACGAGAATGCCGTTCTGCTCCAGGTTCGCCGCCGCCGGCAGATGGGTTCATCTTCCACTACTTCTTAGAAGGATCATAGTTCATAGTACGTAGATTGTTGGTCGGAGATGAGCGGCTTCCGGCGGTTCGTGAACCTGGGGATGCTAGACTGGCGCGGCGAACCCGGCTTGTACACTCTCCGGCGCCTCGACCTGTTTTACCGGACGGCACAAGAAGCGGCCGCACATGCCAAGGTGGTGCCGACACTAACTCCCGCCGAGGCCACGGCGCCGAACAGAAGAAGTAGATGCAAGATCGACTTGGGGGTGGCGCCCAAGATCCAGCCGCCTCAAGCCACGGTGGCCGCGCCGCCGCCGGTATACTCGTCCTATTTGCCAGGCACTAGTGACATTCACTTCTTCGCGACCACCTCGGAGAACAAGGTCATCTTCGCTGACAGGGAAAACCGCATCTTCTGCTTCGACGCCGACGATGCCGGCCCCTGCCCCGTGGTCACCATGATGCCAAGCATCAATGCCTACAAGCACTTGCCGCTGGCCATCTCCGTCCCTCCGACGCCCTTACAGCTCGATGACGGCCATGTCACCGGCGACCTCTACATCATCGATAGCCACCTCGAGCTGGACAAGGGGAAGGCGCGGCCGCAGTTTGAGGCCCTGGTCTGGAGGGACTGCGGCCCGTCGATACCAACTGGCAGGTCCTGGCACTGCGACGTTCTCCCGCCGCCGCCTTTCATCACCCACGAGAGGCACATTCTCCCGTTGTTGCCCTTCATGGCGCCCTTCATGGCCCACATGAAGCGCGCATTCATTTGTGGCCACGCCGTCATTGGCGGTGGCGACACCATCTGCTTCTCCATCACCGACTTCCGCGGCTCTGCAGGCACCTACTGCTTTCACACCGCGACCCGCGAGTGGAGCAAGGCCGGCGACTGGCTATTGCCGTTCGATGGCAAGGCGGAGTATGTCTCGGAGCTCGGGCTCTGGTTCGGCATCTTGCGTGGCCTCCCTTGTGCCGTTGACCTCTCCGGTGTTGTCAGAGGGGAGGAGCCGCTGCCAGACAAGACATGGATTTGGGCAAACAACGATGTACTGGACGAGTGGTACCCGAGCTATATGTCTGGCGCCAAGGTCGGGGTCATCAGCCTTGGTTCCGTCAGGTTCGTGGTTGCTGATTTCTTCGATACCAAGGTATTCGACAAGGACTTCAACGAGATGGTTGTTAATGACCGATTTGCCATCTTCACTGGTATGGAGGTAGTGTACGACAAAGGCAGCGACAGCGGTAATGGCAATGACAACAACGACATCAATGGCAACGGCAACGGCAATGGCAACGTGAACAATAATAACAACGGCAATGATGGTCACACTAATAATGGCACTAGCACCTCTGCCAGCAGCAATGGCAGCAATGGCAAAGGCAAAGGGAAGCGTGGCCGCCGTATGATTAAGCACAAATCCAGTCATTACATGCTTGGCTTCGACAATATTATCATGACGGTGCTCTGATTCAGTAAGTCATTTTGAGTTCGAGACATATGTAGTACATACATCGTTTGCTTCAAGTCAAGTCAAGTCTCCCAGTTGCTTTATCATTTTTCCTTTCAACTCTAGTATTTGATATCTCGAAAAAAAATCCAAAGTTGTAAAAAGAAGGGGGATCAGTCCATGCTCCAGCAAGCTTCTGATCTTACACGGAAATAACAAGACTTATAAGTTACAATGCAAAGAGATGTGATCGGTAGGACTTTGCAAAGATCTGGAGAGGTAAGTAAACATATGCTAATCAAGATTTGTGCTACGTCGCGAGCATTTAATAATCACCTCTCAAAGCAGGCAGATCAGTTGTGAAAGCACTTACCTGAACAACTGATCAATTGGAGGCCAGGTGGGCGACAAAATGTCAAGAAGAGGAGACATGAAGAAAGAAACCTGGCACAAACAACCTGATCATGTAATACGTTGCCAGAGTCAGAGAAATAGAATTAGATTGCCACGCAGTTTCAACATTACAAGATATGCAGCGCCTGGAGCAAACCTATCCATAAAATTAGTCCTCGGCTATTCACCATGCATCTGAAAACCCTGTACTGTGCAATGGTTTTGAAGAACAGTACTTGCAGATCTTGAGAAATATCTGTCCAACTGTTTAAGGGGCTATTTGTGTTCCCGTTTCGTGCAATGATGTAGCATGTTGAAAACCGGATGAGGCGTGTGGCAGCGACGCCTGGGGACCTGGTTTCTTTGTATTGACGATTTCATCTCCTGAGTATGAAATTGGGGGCTCTTTCTGAGCCCCTTAATTCGAAAAAAAAAGATGTGTTTGACCCACCCCTTCAGTGCAATGATTTGATGAGAACATGTCTGTGCAACTTATTCGAAATGCATCAAGCAAGCTTGGCCAGGCTAGGTGCTTCACTTCCACAGCTAAGTTTAGTATTTCAGAGCAGCAAAATCTTAGGACATTTTTAGTGTAGGAAATCAGATAGTATATATGCCATAGAGGCATAGACCCCAGATACGAATCCGGGCGCCGATATCTACGGCAATAAAAATCTCAGCTATACCGAGGAAAGTTTTTCAATGTTCAATATATTTTGCGGACAAAAACGGAAAAAGGAAATTCACTGCTAGCTTCTCACTACAGTACACAGACACACAAATGCATTTTGTAACAGTCTAAACAACTGAGTTTCTATGAAGATCATGACAAGCTCATCTGTACTAAGAGTCATTACAAATTAACTTGGACGGCAGAACATATAGTTAAATAGACCTCTAGAGACAATGCTCTATCAAGTGGGCAATATAGCGATGCCTCAACTAAACCGTATCAAGTGGGCAATGTCTCAACTAAACCCGGAAGAGCCAAGGCAGATCCACTAGATTCAATCACACTGCAACACGACAAATTTGGCAATGCATGGTTTATGATAATGACAGGTGGATCCATGGTTGCTACTGGATGAATCAATTAAGGTGATTTAATTGCTTGACCACTATGAAATCGTCCTCGTAATTTTTCTCCCATGAGCAAGAAAGCGTTGTATCCGTGATACTTCATTTTTTTTTTTGGAAAAGGAGGATTACCCCCGGCTTCTGCATCAGAACGATGCATGCAGCCATCCGCTTTACTTTATGATGTAGTACTATTCTAACTACGTACTGTACATGACCTTTTATGTTCTAGGTTTGCCCATCAAAAAGGTATCCTGGATCCGGTGCAGACCCTATTCGAAACTGGAACTACTCGGTTTTAGGACGAATGAAGTATTAATTTGTAGTGTGAACAACAGCGTCTCGAGACAATTGACCTAAACTATTCAGGACTGGCTAGCAAGTGGAGACAACCACATGTTCTCACATGGGTTCTGTTGGACCAACGACCAAACATGAATCCAAAAATTATGCGTTCCATCAGCCATGATAAAAAAAAACTAGCTAGGTCCCTGCTAGCCTTGCTAGGTGCTGAACAAATGAACCTGACACGAAATTTACAAGCTAAACATTTTTTTGCGAAAAGGATCATATCTATTTTCAAAGTTTACCGGAAGTATAAAGTATCTCAAACACAATAAAAATTACATTAAAATTATGAGACCACCTAACGACCACTGCTGCCGCCAGAATGAGCCGACGACGTACCACTATCGCTGCTCCCCAACCGGAGCCGGCTTGACCTTGTTGATGACAGCCAGAAAGTCTTCGTGCAGGTGCCCCTAAGGACCAGGGCTCTGGAGCCACAGTTGTCGTCGTCGAACCCTTGCATAGATCTGAAGCGTCTGACACCAAATCTCGCCACATGACGAGAAACTCTAACCTCATTACCCCAAGGAGACAGCAGGAATCCACGCGGGAGCTCCGTCAACTACGTCCAAACGGACGAACTCGAGGAAGATCGGAGCTCGAAATACAAACTCGAAGAAGAAGCGCCGCCATCCGCCCGAGCGCCACGCCTACAAGGACTAAAAAACATTAACCTAAACTACTAACCGGAGCGGAGGCACCGGAATTTCCCTCCTCGCTACGGACTGCTGGGGCAGCAGGCAGAGGGGAGGCGAATCCGCGGGCTCGCCGGTGAAGTATAGAGGGGAGAGTTTGTGAGCGCACTTACATGAGAACTGACATGCAGGCATTATGGGACGTTTTCGGTGCATGCATCGTCGACTTAGGGAATATTTGGTAGCACTTTAGCTCCTAACTCCATGAAGCCGAGGTTAAGGAAGCTCATCCTTGTCTTCTCGCACAAGCGCGACCAAGTTAACCAACAAAAATGATGAAATGATGAGTAACAGAATAAGCGCACTCTTTGTTTCTATTAAAAAATACAGACTAATAGGACAACATAAAAAAATTGATGGGTTTATCCCTTCGCCACCGGACCGCAGGTCACTGCATTTCTATTTCTACCATGTCAGCACAAACCCATAGAAACAGCAGCAGCAAAACTTCTCATCAAAAACCAAGTTGAGCTGCAGTCTTGCTTCGTGTGGTACCATACACTGGGACAACTCTTGCTGTGTGGGGCGGGTTAACTGCTGAAGTCTCACGTCTCACAACAGCAACAACGTGTGGCCGAGCAGCTGGAGTAGGATAGAAGGAGCATGCAGCGTCGACCTTCGGACCTCTCAAGTCTTGTTTAAATACTGTTTATGCAACCCACAATCCTCTTCCTTTAATTATTAAGGCAGCCTACAAATCCTCTTCCTTTTTAATTATGATCATTTTTCTTAATTATGGGCCAGCCCACATAATCATCCGTTTTTGTCATGGAGCGTACGTGCACAGCACGTCCCCATCTCGTTTATATTATCTACTCCCTCCGCCCCATAATATAAGAGCGTTTTTTCCACTAGTGTAGTGTCAAAAACGCTCTTATATTATGGGACAGAGGGAGTAGATGATTTACAAATATAGGGTGAAAAAAATACAAATATCTAGATTAAAAAATGCAGGGAAAACTTTGTGAAACTTGCAAAAGTGGTTACCTTTCTTACTTTTAGCATCTTAATGTTACTTGTGTGAGGTGCGTAGATGATCTTAAAACTACGGCTCCTATGAGCTGAAGATATAGAAAAGGCTTGATTTAAGTATAAGGGAAACTTTTGTCAAACTTGGAAACTTGTTTGCAACAGGAGAAAAAGTTGTCGTGCAAGAGTACACTTGGATGCATCCGCGTCCATACTTTCTATATTTTCATTGATCGAGTTGATTTAGTTAGAACGGAAGAAATTTTTGACATGTTTATATTATTAGGGTGAGCCATTGACTCTTATTTTATATTATGTAGCAAAAGAGCTCGTGCGTTGCAATGGGTATAAAATAAATTTCAGAGTTCACATTGTCGTGGTGAAATACTGAGTTTTATCTCTTAATCCGTTAGATTCTTCCTTGTCTTATTATGAATTCATATTTTATATTTGCCACTTTCAAAATAAGATGACTGGTTAGACAGTAAAGAAATTACAATGCTTGGTGCTCTTTTGTTAATACACTATCGTCAGTAGTAGAAGCACACCGACTATGCCAACACGATTACTTTCCTTGACACCGTCACCAGTGCCACATCTAGGGATTAAGATTGGGGCACGCGGAGCTGCAGGAGCGATGGTATGACCAAAGGGAGTAGCCACATCTAGGTGGGGCATGGGAAAGGACCGAGGACATGGTCAACGTAGCCATGACCACATGCTTCTCTCTAGTCTCTCTCCAGACCCAGTTCGAGCAGGACCTGTCATACTCTGTCAACTCTTCATCCTTCCTACCCACGACACCGTTCCTCTTCGCCGATCGTGGCAAGGGCGTTGCTGCCGCACGCCTCGTGCTCTCCTGGCCGTGCTTCACCCCACCTGGCACGACGGCCGCCCGTGTTCCAATCGCGCACCCACGGCCATCGTGATTCAAGTCCCTCTTTTCTCATCATCCTCGCTTTGTTTATTCTAATAAAGAGGCTTGTTGATTGTCTACTTTTGGACATATATACATCGGTAAGATTCGATACAAAGTTGCGATGTGGGACTAATAATCAATTGAACGATGTGGGAAAAGGCTTGTTGATTTCTCACACTGATGTGCCACACGCAGCCACAGCCGCCATGGTTGATGGCCTTCAGAGCGTCGCCGCAGAGCTTCTCCTCTATCGCTGCTCGCCTTCGTTCGTCGGAGCCCCAAGCACCGCCGCTGTGGGGCCTCCCCTCCCCCCCCCCACCCCCCCGGCGCTCCTTCTACTCCGCCACGGCTGTAGCCGTCCGCCGGCAAGGGCGCGCCCCTCACCTTCTCCTGCTCCGCCGCGTCTGCAAAGGGAGCGGGCGTCTGGATAAAATTAAACAGGATTCGCGGGTTGAATTCATACAGATGTAGGGGTTTTTTTATAGAAATGAAATGCTTTTCCACATCCACTATAGTAGGGACTGTGGGTTCAATTATCAAAAAACACAAGGACTTATTTGCAAAAGTTACGCAACGGTGAACCAACAAAAGCAATAACTGTTAGTAGGGGTAAAGAAAGATATAGATATAGATTAGAAGATAGATAAAACCTAAAAAGCATGGACACGGGGACGGAAAGACGGGGATACGCATACGGGGATACGGGATACGGCATTTTCCAAAAACAGCCATTCGGGGATACGGCGAATATATATAAAATAAAATAAAAATATGCCATGTAATATAGAGTTAAGACAGAAAATTAAAGAGAAAGAGATCATAATAGAGAGTACTGCCCCATTTGGTGTACCTGTCAGGCCAACAACAAGCAATCAAGTTCAATCAACAAGCAAGCAAATTCAAGATTGAAAAATGAACATTGAACAACATTACAACAGCACAAGCATTACTGCAAAAGCATTGATTCAACTATATATTCAGGCAAGCAGCAGCAGCACAAGCATTCAAATAGAGCAGCTGAGCAGGGCTTACAGTAGCGGGCTAGCAGCAGCAGCACAAGCGAGTAGCAGCACAAGCGGGCGGCAGCAGCAGCATAATATGGATAGCAAACAGAACAGCAGCAGCACAAGCAAAGAGCAGCAAGCCAGCAAGCATCCAGATCCAGTAGCTTAAGTGGAATAAATCTGAAGATTAAAAGTGGAAGAGGTTGAAGAATGAGGAGAGGCTGCTGGGTTATCTGCGGCTGCGAGGAGAGACTGCTGCTGCTGGTGCTGGAGGGGACGGTCGCCGGTCGAATCCAGGCGTCGCCGGCGGCGAGTCCAGGCGATGGAGGCGACGATCCAGGAGGTGGCGGCGCCTTCTGTGCGACCTGGGAGGCAGGGAGCAGATCTTCCTTATGTCGAGGGCGTGCGGGAGACCATGCAAAATAGGGTTAGCTAATGGGCCGAGGCTGTTTTCTGGGCCAGGCCGTATCCCCATACGTGTCCCGGCGTATCCCTGTCTTTTTTTCTTTTTTTTTAAATTCGAATTTCGGGGATACTGCAAAATTCGCGTATCCCGGCGTATCCCCGTATCCCGCCGTATAAGGACGGCAGTTCGGCAATATCTGGCGTGTCCGTGCTTTCTAGGATAAAACACAACCCGCAAATACATGCCTGACCTGCTAACCAAGTTAATTTCCTTGCTCGACACGAGCACCGCCAAATCTGTTTGTATATTCGTGAACTTGAGATCATATCGTTCGTTCACATGGTACCTATTCCTTTTTCTATCTTTATTTAGGCCCAAGCTACTTATTCCTAAGATAAGCCACCGATGAATTCATTGTTGGACAAATCAAGGCGCGTCAGCGATGGAAGCAACACGAGGTTGTCAAATGGAATTGCGCCGGACAACCTGTTGTCGCTCAGGTCGAGAATATTGAGCCTCTGTAACAAAATGATTGATGTTGGTATGGAACCAGTTAGTTGGTTGCCGGACATCGACAACTCTGCAAGGTTGGGAAACTTGCTCATGTCCACTGGTAGCTCGCCGATCAGGTTGTTCTCTGCCTTGAACACGAACAGCCCGGTTGCAGATGTTGGCAATGACCCAGAGAACTTGTTGTTCCCCATCTCAATCCGTGAGATATTTTCAGATAACTTGGCCGGTAAAGTCCCCGTAAAACCATTGTTCTGTATCATCACAGTGGTCAACTTGGGTAATGACCATATCTTTGCCGGGAACTCTCCGGAGAAGCGGTTGTTGTAGAGCATGATGTTGTTCAGCAGGACGCAGCCGCTGAGGTTCTCCGGGAGCTCGCCGGAGAAGTTGTTGTCGAAGACGACGAGATCATAGAGCTTCCCGTTGGCGCAAAGTGAATCCGGGAGCGGGCCCGAGAGGTTGTTGTTGCAGACCTCGAGGTTGCCTAGGGGCGAGTGCTTCCCGAGCTCCCGTGGGATCTCACCGGAGAGATTGTTTTCAAATAACCTGATGTCCCTGAGTTTGGGGAGCATCGCTATGCTTGCTGGAATGGTGCCGGTGAGCTGGTTGGTGTACATGAACAATATGCTCAGGTTCTTGAGGTGACCAAAGTCTACCGGTATTTCTCCGGTAAGGTTGTTGGACGACACATCAAGCTCTATCAAATTCACCGACATGATTTTGCGTGGCAGTTTGCCCGTGAGTCCATTGTTGAACAGGTACAGGAACTCAAGCTTTGGGTGCTGCCATATCCACGCCGGGATTTGGCCGGTGAGCTTGTTATCCATCATAGCGATCAGTTGGAGGTTCACTAGGCTCGAGTAGGCCTTGGGGATGTCGCCGGTCATGTTCATATCGGACATCCAGAGGTAGCTCAAGTTGGTCAGCTTGGCAAACTCCGGCGGTGCTGGCGCCGGCGCGAACGGGTTCGAGGCAAGTGTGAGCTGCTCAAGCCCCACGAGCTTGCTTATCTCGGCAGCTGGGTAAGCCCCGGTGAACTGGTTAGTGTCAAGAACTAGCGACCTCAGCGCTGGTAGCCCGGCCACGGCGGCAGGCACCACGCCCTGGAAGTGATTGCTCGACAGGTTGAGGTGCTCCATCGCCGGCGACAGGTGGTTGATGTCATCCGGAAGAACCCCGTAGAAGGCGTTGTGGGAGAGGTCGAGGAAGCGGAGGTGGGAGCAGGCGTAGAGCGGGACGCCGGGGAAGCCGCCGGTAAGATTGTTGTAGGAGAGGTCGAGGCGGGTGAGGCTCGGTAGGTCGCACACCGGCTCTGGCACCTTGCCCGTAATGTTTAGCTCTGACAAGGATATCCCCGTCACCGCGCGTCCGTCTTCCTCGTCGCCGCAGACCACGCTGGTCCAGTCGCAGTGGTCGGCGTTGGAGACAGGGTCCCACGACGCAAGCTGCGTGGGGTTTCCCCACTGTTTCTTGATAGCTAGGAGGGTGGCCTGGTCGCCGGAGGTTGGCTGCGAGCTCGATGTGCCGGCCAGCAGGAGGACGCCGAGGAGCACAATAAGGTGGGTGGTCGACATGATTTTTGTGTGGCAAGGCGCTGCCCTAGAGGTGGGGAGTTGGGGCTGGCGAGTGGAGCTAGCTGCTGGCCTCATATACCCAAGCAGACTCTAGACTAGAGTCGTGGGTCGTCTGCTAAATGATGTACACATATGCAAATATCTTAGTTGAAATGAAGCAGGATATACTCCAGTACTCGGTGGCAATTTCTACTACCACACAATGGAAGTAAATATCAGACAGCAGCCACAATGTATGTATGGTTCACGATAGCACAAAAATCACATCATCATCAATGTACGCGCATTATTTAGATAGCAAATGCGTAACACTTCTTCAGTTTTTATTTACGAGTGAAGCTCGTCTAGTCGAGCAGATTCTAGAGTCGTCAGTCGGGTCGGTCGTCGGCGACAACTCCACTAGACGTTAACTAAATGAGGTAGACGTATGCTAATATCTTGAAAGGTAGTACAACTTATACTCCTTTAGAGCTTACAATACATTATCTTCAAAAAAGAACTTACTATACATTATTGGTGGCAATTTTACTATCACGCAATAAAAATAATTGAGATTTGAGATTGATCAGATTCAACCATAATGTACACATACATGGTTCATCATATATAGCATTGAAATCAAGTCATCATCAATATATGTGCACCTAAATAGCAAGTTCGTAGCCAAGGATTTTCTCTTCAGATTTTCGTCACAGTAAATCAGTGAAGCCATCGGTTGTTATAGGGCATGCTTGTGCCAGTCGTCGTCGATCTGCCTGGAGACCTCGCCTAGAGCTGCAGAGCGGCTGCCGGCAGCCTTGATAGATTCTGCCTGCTGTGTTGGGAGGGGCGTGGCTTCAGCAATGCTGCCTCAGGAGCAGCTGTATTTTATTGGAGGAGATAAATACACTGGCGATCATTGAAGTTGATGCCAAAGCACACTACGGTCACTGGACTTCAAAATACGCTCAATACGGTCACTGAATACGAGTTGCGGTGATTATACGGTCACTGACACACCGTAGAGCACCGTATTTTGTCTAGTTGATCGGTCAAATAGTCTACGTGGCATTTAGGGCAGCACCGTCAGCGCTACACTGTCTCCCTACTCTATGGGTCCCACATGTCAGTGAGTATAAGAGAGAAAAGAAGAAAAATAAATAAGTGCAAAGCTGGGCATTCCAACTTGAGACCCCGGGGCCATAAACCTCGTGAGTTAACAACACATGACGTCGTGATTTTTGTGTTAATTGGCCCAGGGTTAAGCTTTAATAGTATACGTGAGCTACTATGTTTCGACATGACCTATCTGTGTAAAATACTAGCTTTTACCACGCTTGCCTCGTGGCCATAAGCTACTATATTTTTGCTAGTGTTCACGGCTACTGCATGCATTTTTTTGCTATGTTTTTTTTTTCATTTGTGCTGTGCGTGTGCGTGCGTATGTGTTAGTGTGTGTTATGTGTGACTTTTTTGCTGTCGAGACGTGCACGAGAACCAGCGCAATGCTCGACAATCCGGACAACGCCGTCGTGATCTCGACCGACGCCATGATGCGCCTCTCCACGGCCAACCCCTTCGTCGTCCTTGACACACTGTTGTTTTTCTTGTGCTCGCTGCCTGCTGCGGTCCACGTGCTCCTACTCGACATGCTCTGCATCAATGTGCTACTGCATGGAGTCGTACTTGCGCGTGAGCCGCTCTTGATCACCTACCTATTGATCAGCCCCTCGAAGAACCTCATCGCCTTGCCACCATGGCCCAAGCTCCCCCCTGCCTCTTGTGCCTCCTGTCATTGGCTGTCTCGTCTCCTCACCATCCGAGTCTGAGAAGCTCTCGTCGCCTACCACCGCATGCAGCCGCCTTCGTAGACACCTCACGCGGGAGGAGTAGAGGCAGCTCGTGGGTACTCCGTACGTTCCCCCGGTGCTCTAAGAGCATCTACAGCCGGACTTGGCAAATCCATCCCCCTATACGCCCGCGCGCGTGTCCGCGGACAGTGCCCGCCGGCCCCTCATATGCTACCTTGCACATCCACATATCTCAAGTCCGGTCTCTCAAATCCATATAAATCCATGCACGTCGATCATACTGGACGTTGTCGCACCTAAATAACAAATATTTGGTACCGAACATAAATATTGTTTACATATAATTTATTTCAAGTGCACAACTCAAACAACAGCTCATTGGTTTTCATTATGAGTCCACATATGCTCCACAAAATCACTGAGGAGCTGCGCGTGCACCGGATGATCTCGAAGATTCTGATGCATCTGTAGAAAGTTCATAAGCTGAGTTGCATCTTGATCTTTCGGGATTTCAACTTGTTCTCTAGGTGCTTCGAAATCATTGGTTTGGGCTACACCATCATCCTCATCCTCGACAATCATGTTGTGCAAAATAACACAACATGTCATGAGCTGCCACAAAGTCTCCGATTCCCACATCATTGCAGCGCCACGAACAATTCCCCAACGAGCTTGAAGCACACCAAATGCCCTCTCGACATCCTTCCTAGCCGCTTCCTGCATTGTTGCAAAGTGGCTCTGTTTATTGCCATGCGGTTTGGATATGGTCTTCACAAACGCCGCCCACTGAGGATAGTTGCCATCGGCAAGGTAGTATTCCATGTTGTAGTCTCGGCCGTTAACGGTGAACTTGCACGGCGGTGATTCCCCATTGCAAAGCCTCCTGAACACCGGAGATCGTTGAAGCACGTTGATGTCATTGTAAGAACCGGGCATTCCAAAGAAAGCATGCCAAATCCATAAGTCATGTGATGCCACCGCTTCTAGTATGATGATGGCCTCTTTGATGTGGCCTTGATACATTCCCTGCAAACCTTTGGGGCAGTTCTTCCATTGCCAATGCATGTAGTCAATTGATCCGAGCATTCCAGAAAACCCCCTAGCCTCTTCAATAGCCAACAACTTCTCCGTGTCCTACGCATTTGGTTCTCTGAGATACTCAGATCCAAACACCTCCACCACGGCGCGGGAAAACTTGATAGTAGTCTTCATGCATGTGCTCTCCCCCATCCTGACCATCTCACCAACAACATCTGCAGCAGTACCAAGTGCAAGCATCCTCAGAGCAGTCGTGCATTTCTGCTTGGCACCGAAATATAGTTGGCCGCAGCAATCCCTTGTAAGCTTGAAGTAGTCATCGTGTGCCTCCACTCCCTTCACAATGCGCAAAAACAATGGTTTCCGCATGCGAAAACAGCGACGAAACCATGGATCATCCGAAAAAGTTGGGTTCGGAGCAAAGCAGTCCTTCTATAGTAGCCGAGCTCCGGACACCCTATCCCGATTGATCACTCTAAGGAATCGAAGAACTCATCTTCAATCTTTTGATCAAGCTCCGTCGGTCCATACTCTTCGTCCGACGAAGCATCGGAATCCATCGTTTTCCCTAATAAAATCACAAAAAATCCGGTCAGACAATGTGTTGAACACATGAAGCGCAAGGCGGAGCCAGAGAGTTGCCAGACGTACCGTGATGGCGTCCGGGCCGGCAACGATGTCCCAGGCGGCGACGATGGGACAGAGGACTGCTCTGCCGGAGCTGGCGGCGCAGAGGCTACGAACGGCTGCAGAGCGGGTGCGGCGGCGGAGCTGCGAGACGGACGGCGCGGAGGAGGAAGAAAAGAGGAGAGAGCAAATGGATCCGGCAAGTTCTGGGGGTGGATTTGATGCAATTTGCGGTGGGATCGGGCTGTCGGGTCCGACGTGGCGGGCGTGCCCGGGCGCGCCTGGACGCCCCCATATCCGTCCCATATTTGGGCTGGATATGAGGGGTGCCGGTCAGCCAGGACGTTTAAGGCCCGTTTGAGGCGCCCGACTGGATCGAAATTTCGTGACCGGTCAATGACCGGGCGACCTGCCCGGTCATATGAGGCGACCGGCTGTAGATGCTCTAAGGCTGCGGTTGCGGTCGTCTTCGTCTCCGGTCCGTTTGTCGAGCAACGACGACAAAGAGATGGTCCAAGAGATGGCGCAGGAGGCAGTTGTGGGCAAGCTCTTCGCCGGACGTCCCCGCAGATGGTGCACAGCTCTATGCACCCGAGTGTGTGTGCATGCATGTGTTGCGTACGTGCGTTCGTGCGTTGTTGTCCGTGGCCGCGTGTGTGCGTCCTGTGCCTGCATTGCGTGTGTGCGTGCTGTGCATGCGTGGGTGTTTATATAAAGTAAAAATGATCTTATGTCAACATTCGAATGTACTGTCTCGAGTGGTTAGCTTTCATAGTCTGCAGCCGATAGATCTCGGGTTTGATTCCCGCTGCTGTGAGTATGTTTTCTGTTTTTTTAATTTGTTTATTTCGCCAACTGACAGGTGGGACGCGCAAGACAGAGAGAGGATGTGGCGATGGCCACGCTTCATTAGGTGCCACATAGACTATTTGACCAGTCAACGAAGTGTCATGCATATAAAATACGGTGCTCTACGGTGAGCCAGTGACCGTATAATCACCGCAATTCGTATTCAGGGACCATGTTGAGCGTATTCTGAAGTCCAAGGACCATAGTGTGCTTTGGCCTCAACTTCAGTGATCATCAATGTATTTATCTCTTTTTGGAGAGCACCACAAACTGAGAGGACACTCAAATCCATCCTTCTTTTTGGAGACCAATAAAGTTGGAAAACCAGCTAGGCTGCCAGTCAGACACTTGCGATCAAGACCTCCCTCCCTCCATGGAGAAAAATGCATCTTTCTTTCTTTCTTTGTTGCCAATCAATCCCTGATTATTAAAGGAAGGAGGTCAGAGCAGAAAGAAAAATGACAGAATGGTTGCTCTAACCCAAGTAGATGCAGGCTAACATTTCATACAACCGCGAAAAAAAAACCAGTCTACGTCTACAAGTACAATCTGGATTTTTTTCGCAAAAAAAAAGTACAATCTGGATTTAATCAATATTGACAAAAAAAAAGTAGTTTCTGAGCCAGGATATCCACTCTTCACGGGCAAAAAGCATTCACAACTTATCATAAAAAATTGCCAGCACATGATGGCCCCAAAGTACACAAGGATATATAGCACTTGTTCTATCTACATGCAGCACGAATATCCATTTCTGAGCCCAGACTTATCTGCACCTGGTCAAGAAAAAAATCACAAAAAATACAAAAAAACTTCAAATAATTCCAATGTTTTTTGCCTGGTAGATAATTTGGTGCGTGAGGTGCGCTCCAAATTTCAGATCATTTGGACGTATGAGTAGCTCTCAGCAAAAATGTCAAATCGAGTCAGAACAATACATGAACAGTAAACTTTTTTTACATACCACAAATTTGTCTTTTTTGCCGAGAGCTACTCAGATGTCCAAATGATCTGAAAATTTGGAACGCGCCTCACGCACCAAATTATCTACCATGCAAAAAATGTTTCGAATTTTTTGAAGTTTTCTAGTATTTGTTTTGAATATTTCTTCATCGCAGGTGCAGATGAGCCTGGGCACCGAATCGCTGCTCCCCATGCAGCAGCACTACACAAACAGGTGAGCATTTTGTTCTATTTGATGATTGCCATTAACAACTCAAAATCCCAGCATAGTTAGGTAAGGATCATATTATTTATCAAAACTAAACTTGGTGGACCATTACCAAACCCACGGCTCAATAGCCGGACCATCTCAGAGAGAGGGAGAGCAGACCAAAGTGTTATTCTTGAGCAGTCCAGCTTCTATTCAACTTAGTAAACTTAGTAACCGAGGAATAGATGGTATGAGATCTTTGCCAGCGTCCTTCTGGTTCTGCCTTTAGGCCAACTTAGTAAACTTAGTAGGAGTGAACTTAGTTGAACTGATGGTACTGTAAATTATCCCAGGTGTTATTCTGGAGCAGTCCAGCGTCTATTCAGATTTGCTGCTTTAATAAATAATTGTTTGATTGGAAGTTTAAACTGTGTTATTGTTAGGCTAACCGAAGAGTCTACATAAAAAGAAAAAGAGATTATATATGTCAGTGCTGTTTTAATTCCTGAGTTGAAAGCAGAGCCTATTGTGTGAAAACAGGACCAACGATGTTTGATTTGGTCGGTTATTCGCGCATTAGTAATATCATTCACACTTGAGCACTAGTGTTTCACGCACATGTACTACTCCCTCCATCCATGTCTGTCGGAATTTGAACTGAATTTTGACTATAAATTTTGCTACTACAAATACGAGATATATATGTCATGAAACTTATAAAGTTGGAAACTTTTTGCAAATACAAATCTAGTAGTATTTTTTGGGTGGCACATAACTCATACTCCTTTCATTTCTATATATATACAAGGCCACTTCGTTCACTCAACACTAGACTCGGTACTACTTACTGTAAACAGGAAGCCGAAATCAAAGATCAGCAAGAGTAATTAAATGACGGCAAATTAAGTCCAAGCATGCATGCATAAATATAGTCAAACAATAGAGTTCAGCAAGTCAAAATGACTGCCTACTGAATCATTCAGAGCACCTCCTCGATCCTCTGTTGGTTGTTAAACATGTAACGACCAGATTTGTGCTTGATCATACGGAGGCCATGCAACATCCCTTTGCCTTCGCTGCCGTTGCTACCATTGCTGCTGCTGTTTTTGGCATCGTCACTTTTGCCTTTGTTGCCGTACGCTACCTCCATACCGGTGAAGAGGGCGAATTGCTTGCCCGTAACCATCTCGTTGCAGTCCTTGTCGAGTTCCATGGCATCCAAGAAGTCTACAATGATGAACCTGCCAGAACCGAGATTGATAACCCTGGGCCTGAACAATTCGGTCGGCCGCCACTCCTTTGGCAGGTCATCATGCGCCCAGATCCACATCTTCTCCGGCGGCGGCTCCTCCCCTCTGACAACTCCGGAGAGGTCAGCAGCCCAGGGAAGTTTGTCTGAGACGCCAAATCAGAGTCCAAGCTCCAGGACGTAATCCGCCCTCACATGGTCGAACCCCTCTCGATGCGGTCAACGCCCTAGATCGCCCGGGACCAGCACTATAGGTGCTGAATCTTCTCGCGAGACTGTCCCGTTTGTGAGGCAAGTGCCACCAAGAAATAGCATGAATAAGGGTCGCAACAACTTATCCTTTTGCATGTGATCCTAATGTGGGTACAGTAGGGGGTCGGAAGAGTACAAGGCCATCAAAATATTAAAGTGGCGGTAAATAGAGAGAGATAGGGAAATTGAGGGCATAAAAAATAATACCCATGAAAACTAGTCGGGAGAAAATGTGTGAGAAAGAAGGTAAATCATTTAAGAAAAATCATTAAAAAATAGGCTTTCAAAAAATCTGTGAACTGAGTAAGCCGAGTGCTGTCGCAAGGCACACGGCTTATTGGCCATATAAGCCGAGTGCTGTCGCAGGGCACACGGCTTACAGGCTGCTCCATGACGGCACCGTCAACCACCTCCGTTTTGGACACGTGGCAGCTATCTTTGCCGTGTGTGCTCTATAAGCCGAGTGCTTTTTTGTGTAGATGCCGTGTACCTCATGTAAGCTGAGGGCTTTTCTGCACCACTCGGCTTATAGACTGCCATAAGCCGAGTCCTTTTTTATTTGCCGGGTGTTTTTTTCAGTAGACTCGGCTTAGAGTGACATAAGCCGAGTACCCGAAAAAAAGAACTCGGCTTATACTATTTCACACGGCAAAACATGATTTTCCTGTAGTGGATCGTGAACTTGAAATTATATCGCTCGTTCACATGGTACCCATTCTTTTTTTCTATAAATAAAAAGAACAAGGTACTTATTCCAAACATAAGCCACCGGTAAATTCATTGTTGGACAAATCAAGGGATACCAGCGATGGAACCAACGCGAGGGTGTCAAATGGGATTGCGCCAGACAACCTGTTGTTGCTCAGGTCGAGATAATTGAGCTTCTGCAATGACATGATTGATGTTGGTATGGAACCAGTTAATTGGTTCCCGGATATCGACAAAACAGTAAGGTTGGGAAACCTGCTCATGTCCGCTGGTAGCTCTCCGGAGATCAGGTTGTTCTCCGCATGGAAGAAGCGCTGCCTGGTTGCCGATGTTGGAAAGGACCCAAAGAACATGTTGTTCTTGATCTCAATATACGAGATGTTCTCACCTATCTTGGCTGGTAAAGTCCCGATGAAAACATTGTTCTGTATCATCACAGTGGTCAACTTGGGTAATGACCATATCTTCGCCGGGAACTCACCGGAGAAGCGGTTGTTGTACAGCATGATGTTGTTCAGCAGGACGCAGTCGCCGAGGTTCTTCGGGAGCTCGCCGGAGAAGTTGTTGTTGAAGATGATGATGTCGTAGAGCTTCCCATTGGCACAAAGTGAATCTGGGAGGGGGCCGGAGAGGTGGTTGTTGCAGAGCTCGATGTTGCCTAGGGGCGAGTGCTTCCCGAGCTCCGACGGGATCTCGCCGGAGAGATTGTTTCCAAATAGCCTGATGTCCATGAGATTGGGAAGCATCGGTATGCTTGTTGGAATGGTGCCGGTGAGCTGGTTGGTGTACATGAACAATATGCTCAGGTTCTTGAGACTACCAAAGTCTTCCGGTATTTCTCCGGTGAGGTTGTTCGACGACACATCAAGCTCTATCAAATTCACCGACGTGATTTTGCGCGGCAGTTTCCCCGTGAGTCCATTGTTGAACAGGTACAACAACTCGAGCTTTGGGTGCCGCCATACCCATGCCGGGATTTGGCCGGTGAGTTTGTTATCCGTCATAGCGATCAGTTCGAGGTTCACTAGGCTCGAGTAGGCCTTCGGGATCTCGCCGGTCATGTTCATGTCAGACATCCAGAGGTAGGTCAAGTTGGTCAGCTTGGCAAACTCCAGTGCCGCTGCGCTGGCGAGAACGCGTTCGAGGCAAGCGTGAGCTGCTCGAGCCCCGCGAGCTTGCTTATCTCGGCAGCTGGGTACGCCCCGGTGAACTGGTTACTGTCAAGAACCAGCGACCTCAGCGCTGGTAGCCTGGCCACGGCGGCCGGCACCACGCCCCGGAAGTGACTGCTCGACAAGTTGAGGTGCTCCATCACGGGTGACAGTTGGCTGATATCATCCGGAAGGACCCCGTGGAATTCATTGTTGGAGAGGTCGACGAAGCGGAGGTGGGAGCAGGCGTAGAGCGGGACGCCGGGGAAGCCACCGGTAAGATTGTTGTAGGAGAGGTCGAGGCGGGTGAGGCTTGGTAGGTCACACACCGACTCTGGAACCTTGCCGGTAATGTTTAGCTTCGGCAAGGATATCCCCGTCACCGCGCGTCTGTCTTCCTCGTCGCCGCAGACCACGCCGGTCCAGTCGCAGTGGTCGGCGTTGGAGACAGGGTCCCACGACCCAAGCTGCGTGGGGTTTCCCCATTGTTTCTTGATAGCTAGGAGGGTGGCCTGATCGCCGGAGGTTGGCTGCGAGCTGGATGTGCCGGCCAGCAGGAGGACGCCGAGGAGCACAATAAGGTGGGTGGTCGACATTATTTTTGTGACAAGATGTGATGTCCGTGAGGTGGGGAGTTGAGCTAGCTGCTGGGCTCATATACCCAAGCAGACTCTAGACTAGAGTCGTCGGTCGTCTGCTAAATGATGTACACATATGCAAATATCTTAGTTGGAATGAAGCAGTATACTCCAGTACTCGGTGGGAATTTCTACTACCACAACAATAGAAGTAAATATCAGACAGCAGCCACAATGTATGTATGGTTCACACGATAGCACAAAAAACACATCATCATCAATGTACGCGCATTATTTAGATAGTAAATGCGTAACAATTCTTCAGTTTTTATTTACGAGTGAAGCTCGTCTAGTCAAGCAGATTCTAGAGTCGTCGGTCGGTCGTCGGCGACAACACCACTAGACGTTAACTAAATGAGGAAGACATATGCTAATATCTTGAAAGGTACAAGTTATCCTCCTTTAGAATTTACTATACATTCTTGGTGGCGATTTGTACTATCACGCAATAAAACAAATTGAGATTTTAGATTGACCGTACAACAACTATAATGTATACATACATGGTTCATCATACATAGCAGAGAAACCATGTCATCATCAATATATGTGCATCTAAAATTCTAAATAGCAAGTGCGTAGCCAAGGATTTTCTCTTCAGATTTTCGTCACAGTAAATCAGTGAAGCCGCCCGCCTCCTGGCCGCGCTCTCCTGGGGTGGTCTACTACGCCCGCTCGCCTGGGACCCCACCTTCCCAGCATAGGTGGACCATTTCCAAACACGCGGTTCTATAGCCGGACCATCTCAGAGAGAGTGAGAGCAGACCAAGGACTCACCTGCACCGAGGAGTAGATGGTATGAGATCTTGGCCATCGTCTTTCTATTTCTGCCTTTAAGTCAACTTAGTAAACTTAGTTGAACTGACGGTACTCTAAATTGTCACAGGTGTTATTCTGAAGCAGTCCAGTTTCTATTTCAGAATTTATTTGAAAAAAGTTCTATTTCAGATTTGCTTCTTAATAAATAATTGTTTGATCGGAAGTTTGAACTGTGCTATTGTTACGCTAACTGAAGAATCTACGTACAAATAAAAAGAGATTATATTATATCAGTGCTGCTTTAATTCCTGAGATGAAAGTAGAGTATTGTGTGAAAGCAGGACCAACGATGTTTAATTTGGTCAGTTATTTGTGCATTAGTAAAATCATTGACACTTGAGCACTAGTGTTCCACGTACATGTACTACTCCCTCCATCCAAAATCTGTCGGAATTTGACCTGCATTTTTACAATGAATTTTGCTACTACAAATACGAGATATATATGTCATGAAAATTGTACAGTTGGACCTTCATGCAAATATGAATCTAGTACTCCCTCCACCCTGAAATAAATGTTGTCGACTTAGTATAATTTTGCATAAAGTTGTACAAAATCAGCGACACTTATTTTGGAGTAAATAGCATAAAACTACTACAATTCGGGTTAGGGTTCCAAAAAACTACCAGAATTTATTTTTTCTCTGATAACTACCAAGTCAGGAGTCGACTGTTTCAAAAAATCCAAATCGTCGAGTGCTTATCAATTGATTGCGATTATGACAGTTGGGGCCCACATGTAAGATAACAGTTTGTTTGACCGTTAACTTACATGTGGGGCCCTTATTCTGTTAAAAAATGAAAAAGCAATCAGGTCCCTGCAAGTTTTAAAAAAAGCAATCAGGTCCCTATATGTTTTCAGCAAAAGCAATCGGGCCCTCCGAAGAAGATGCGCCCGCACTGAGGAACGGCGTCGGCAGCTCGCCGGCGGCCAGGTCGCGGGCCAAGCGGAAGGAGGCGGCTCGGCAAGGTCGCGGGCCAAGCGGGAGGGCGCGAAGGCGGGGCTTCTCCAGGCGGGCGAGGGTCCAGGCGAAGCTCCTTGCCAGCCGCTACTCCTGGGCATGGTGCTCTGACTTGCCTGTGCGGCCGCCGCCATGCCCTACCATCTTCTATGCGTCCGCCACCACGCCCAAGAAGAAAGGAGCGGCCGCCGTCGCCGGGATGGCCAAGCACCTCACCTGCGGCCGCCGTCGACGCCTTCGCCGGCCTCCTCGAGCTCGCTGCTGACTACGACGCGGACGGCCTGCGCCGCTGCTGGAACGCACGCCTCCCGCCGCTGCGGACGAGGCCGGCCTCTGGTACGGCCACCGGAAAGCCCTCGAGCAACGCACCGCGGTTCGTCCGGCCTCCTCGTCGCCACCTCCAACACCAGGAGCTCCGGCGAGCTCGTACCACAGCCATGGGGAGGGGAGGCCCGTCACCGGCTAGGGAGGGGATGGGAGGGTCGCCTGCTCGGGAGGTGAGAGGGTCGCCGGCTCGGGAGAGATGACGGGAGGAGAGGAGAGAAGAGACAGAGACCATGAAGAGGAAGAAGAAAGAGATGAGGAAGAGGAAGTTTACAACTGGGCCCCACATGTAAGTTAACAGTCAAACTAAACGGTCAAACAAACAACTATCTTACATGTGGGTCTCAACTGTCATAATCGTGATCAATTGATAAGCACTCGGCGATTTGGGTTTTTTGAAACAGCCGACCCCTGATTTGATAGTTATCAGAGAAAAAAAGAATTCCGGTAGTTTTTTGGAACCCTAACCCGAATTGTAGTAGTTTTATGCTATTTACTCCTTATTTTGGGACAGAGGGAGTAGCTTATTTGTTTTTGTGGCACATAACTCATCTTTACGTTAGCAAAAAAGAATTATGACCAAAGTTGGGTTCAAATTTCAAGGGGGCATACATGTTTGCCGAATTGGGATTCCATTCAAGGCACATAAACTGGGAGGCCAAAGTTGAGCCCAAATGTGGATTATCTATGTTGCTTCTTCATCAGAAAAGCCATCATTTACCATCCATGTTGTGAGAGAGAATCTTGAATGTAATTTTGGCAAAAGAAAAAGCAGGGAAAATATACTGACCTGGATTTACTGGTCATTTGACAATATACTGACCATGATGGAAGTTCAGGAATTTGATGCTAATTTTTCCTCTTTATGGGTCCTTCAAATAACAAATAGTAACATGATGTTATCACATTTGCCCAGCTTAGCTGTCAACAAAAGACTATGCTTCAAGAAGGGAATTACACAAGTCGTTTTCAACCTATCGAGCTCGGGGTTTGGTCTACCATGGTCACGTTAAAGCACTAGTTGAGTGCCTATCACATAGAGAAGAGAATGGACTTGAAGGCTGATGAATGCGTTTTGTTAATCAACACATGCAAAATAGCACAGGCTAACACAAGAAATAAATAGCTCGATATATAGCACAACAGTTCAAACTCTGGAAAACTAGCAGTGTACAATCTCTTTTTCTTTGTATATGTGGATTCTTCAATTAGCTTAACACAATAGCACAAAAGTTCAAATCTGAATGCTAAAGTAAGTCCCAGCATGCATGCATAAATTAATATAGTCAAACACTAGAGTTCAGCAAGTCAAAATGACTGCTTACTGAATCATTCAGAGCACCGCCTTGATCCTCTGTTCATTGTTAAACATGTAACGGCCAGATTTGTGCTTAATCATACGGAGGCCACGCGTCACCCATTTGCCTTTGCTGCTGCTGTTTTTGACATCGTCACTTTTGCCTTTGTTGCCGTACGCTACCTCCATACCAGTGAAGAGGGCAAATTGCTTGCCGGTAACCATCTCGTTGCCGTCCTTGTCGAATACCATGGCATCCAAAAAGTCCACGACCATGAACCTGCCGGAACCGAGGCTGATGACCCTGGGCTTGAACAATTGGGTCGGCTGCCACTCCTCTGGCAGGTCATCATGTGCCCAGATCTGCATCTTCTCCGGCGGCGGCTCCTCCCCTCTGACGACGCCGGAGAGGTCAGCAACATAGGGGAGGTTTTCTGAGACGCCGAACCAGAGTCCAAGATCCGGGACGTAATCCGCCTTGCCATCGAAAGGCATGAGCCAGTCGCCAGCTTTGCTCCACTCACGAGTCACCATGTGGAAGTAGTAGGTGCCATCGCCCTCTGAGCCAGAGATGGAGAAGCAGATGGTGTCGCCGACGAGGGCGTGACCGTAGACGAAAGCATTCCTGTGGTGGGTGATCCATGGGGTCAGCGGGAGGATGTCGCAGTGCCAGAACCTGTGAGATGCGAGGGACGTGCTGATCCCCCTCCACACCAGAGCTTCGAACTGCGGGCGTACCTCCGCCTTATCTGGATGGAGGACGCTATCAATGATGTAGAGGTCGCCGGTGTCTTCGCCGTCAAGGAGGTGTAAGTCCGTTGGAGGGACAGAGATGGCCAGCGGCGAGTGCTTGTGCCTGTGGAGGCTAGGCATGGTATCGATGTAGCTGCAGCCGTCGATGATGTCGAAGCGTAACATGCGGCTCGCGCGGTCGGCCAAGACGACCTTGCTCTCCGAGGCGGTGGGCAAGAAATTAACGCAGGGAAGGCTCCGCACGGAGTAGGAGACTTCTGGTGGCCTCATGAGCAGCTCGCTTTTCGGCGGATCGATCTTGGGCGCCAACGCCTCCGCCGTCGCTAAGTCGGTGCTGCAGATCCTTGTCCTCTTGGGCGCACATGCCTTGGCGCGCGTCAGTGTTGGTACCAGCTTGCCATGTGCGGCCGCCTCTTGTGCGGTCGGGTGAAAAAAATCCTTCTTGGAGAGGTCCAAGCGGCGCAGTGAGTATGCACGTTTGCGCCCGTCAAACAGCCCCAGGTTTAGGAACCGGCGGATGCCGCCGGTCATGTTCAAGTCTCGGACGATCTAGTTAGGATGATCCTTCTGTCCTGGGAGGGTAATAAGGACAAAAATTAGATCGATTGAACTTGCTAGGTCAGTATGAAGCTTCAAAAAATAAACCACGATGCGGAGCATCACTTGAACTTCCTAATTAAATGAGTACTTTACCTCTGTTTGACTAACATCCCTAACAGGTTGTGCATGCTATGAACAAAATAAAATGCAGTGAAAAATCTATGAATATGGTTGCTTCACTTTAATTACTTGTTCCTATATAAGTGAATTACTACTACAAGTGGATTTGTGTCCTGAACAACAAATCGACTGCTGATTTCTAGCAGTAGGATCGATGTTAACCATGCAAGCAGATAGATAGATAAACCCACTCCAAGAGCTACTAGCACAAGACAAGATCGATCCAAAGAAAGCAGAGGACGAGATGGCCTGAAGGACACACCTAGCTACGTACGTACAAATCCAATGACGCGGCCGTGCACACAGCCGGGGAAGGAAATCGAGATGGAGAAAGCACCTAACCTTGATGGGAACGGACGGCGGTCCGAGGAGGATAGGGAGGCGGTGGTTGGAACGGTGCCGACGGCGACGGCGACGTTCGAGGCAGAGGCGGCGGTTCGTTGGTCGATGAGAGATTCGAGGAGAGGCTACGGATTTCAGCCGGCGGCGAGGCATTTGAGGAGGTCCATGGATGGAGCCCAACGGGCTAACCCTGTGGGCCGAGCGCGGACTGACACCTCCTATATTGGACGACTAGGACGGCCTATTGGCAGAGCTGTAGCACCTCCAGCTTACTGTTGCATCGCATCGATAACTGCAGCACAATGTTTACTGAAGCACTAAGTTCAAACAATCATGAAATAATTTTAAGTTTGTGGAAAAAATTGAAAACGAGAAACCTTGTGATATTTTTTTAAGAAAAAAGTGAACATTTTTTCAAATTCGAAACAATTTTTGAGAGTATGATTTTTTAAAAAAATTATGAAAAAATTGTGGAAAATCATTTTTTTAAAATTCGATTTTTTTTTGAAACCGCAAACAATTTTTTAATTTTTGAACAATAACAAGTACTCCCAAAACCGTGAACAAATTTGAGCTAAAACCACATCACTTATTTTGGGACAGAGTGAGTACATTTTTTGAAATTCTGACCATTTTTCAAAAATGTGAGCATTTGTTAAATTTGTGAATAAATTTTGAATTTTCCAAACTTTTTCTGAAAAAGGAAAACTAAAGTTAAAATGAAAAAAGTAAAAAAAAAAGGTAAAAAAACAACAGAAAAAAGAAAAAAGAAACATCTAGCTGAACCAGACCGAAACCTTCTGGAAGGTTCCTAAAACCGGTAAACCATATAGCATGAACTAGGTCGGCCCATTAAAGCGCTGCCCCGTGCAAAGTGACGACATTTGGCCGCTTAATGCGGCAAATAGGAAATTCAAGGACATATGGTAGCTGATGTATTCGTGGCGTAGTGTTTCGGGCTGATAGTACAAACCCATTTTCCTGTGTGCTAGCGTGGACCTGACAGGGTAATAAATGGCATGTAGAAAAAAATTGGTTTCTCCACGGGTTAAAACGGTTGAACAACTGCAGTATTGGAAAGTATGACTCTACCCTAGCGATTAGGGTTTACCTACTCCGACGATTCTCTGGCCGTTGAGGTTTGTAATTCAGATCAATGCTGATCCCTCTCTCCACCTCCATCTCCTGTCCTTATGCGCGCTTGGGTTGAACAAGGGGTTCGTTCATCCTTCCTCCTGGCCTTGACGCTGCTACCAGTGGCAGGGAGTTTGGAGGTTTGGATCTGATGGCATGTTCGTCGACTATGGGATCTGGTGAGACGTCATTGGGGAAGATGGGCAAGGGAGCGGCTGATCTCAAAGATGCAATGAAGAATATGGAGTTGAAGGACTTGAAACTCGAAGATGTCTTCGTCGGGGAAGAAGAGATCTCAAAGCTCTCGAAGGCCGAGAGACATTTTGGTGTGCATCATATAGATGCTGAATCCATGGCACCAAACGGGCTAATCATGTGGGCCGAGTGCGGACCGACACCTATATTGTTATTTTTGTGAATTTTCTAGTCAGCGCCCAGGATAACTGATGCATTTTTGGCGTGGGTATTTGGACTGGCAGTACGAGCCCATTTTCATGTGCGCTGGCGCGGGCCCCGTGAAAAAATAAATGACACACATGAATTCCAGTTTCTGGGTGAGAGCGGAATGACAACGTAGGAAAAAGGGAGTGGGATGGGAGCGGAATGACCATGCAGGATGGGACCTTGCATGGAAGTTAGGTGCGTTTGCGTAGGAACCACCTCGTCATCATCATCTGCCAGTGCGTGCAGCAGAGCGACGGTGGCGGCTCTCAATCGGACCTGACGTTTCTTTCTTCTGTTGGCTCGGCCCAACAACAGACAGGTACTCTACTAGCATTAGCTTTTCTCCCTTATCCTGCAACTAAGGCAAACAATCCCCTCCGACTTCACCGGCAAGCGCGTGGATTCGCCTCCCCTCTACCTGCCGCTCCGGAGGTCAGTCGTAAGGAGGGGAATACTTTTGCCTCCGCTCTAGTTAATAGTTTAGGATAGGATATTTTTAGTCCTCACAGGTGCGGTGTTCAGGCGTATGTCGGCGCTTCTTCTTCAAGTTTGTCTTTTGGACTCCGATCCTGTTCGAGTTCGTCCGTTTGGACGTAGTCGAGGGAGCTCCAACATTAGACTTTTGTCGTCTCTTTGGGACGGTGAGGTTACGTTTCAAATTTAAATGACCTACAAGGATACAACTTCAAAATTAATAATAATGAAATTAAGCGTTCTACACTTCTACTCCTATTGTTTGGCCACTTTAAAGTTTAAACACAACATCAAACAAGGTACATGCCTAGCTGCCTACTGTCTACATGGTAAACCGGCAGTACTAGACATGAAACAAATCATGAAAACTAAAAAAAGGGGATAAAAAACAACCGCTTGTTACCTCTCCCGCGTCGTTGGTGCTTCGTTGCTACACCGTTGCCATGATTTTTCAAATACACGATGGATATTTTTCAAATACGCCACAAACATTTTATATACACCGACATGAATATTTTCTCATTTCCGTAATATAAAGCTTTTATTATTAGAAACTTGCTTGTCATTTTTTCCTTTTTAAATCTGCCAAATTAAAACTATGTTTTCTACTCCCTCCGTCCCGAATTACTTGTCGCGGAAATGGATAGAGATGTAAATACGTCTAGATACATCCATTTCTACGATAAGTATTTCTGGATGGAGGGAGTAACTTTTTTATAAAACATTTAAAAATATATGTTAACGCATTTTCCAAAAATGAAAGGTCTCGCTGCATAAATATGTTAACACGTTTTTTCCTGAGTTTTTTTTCCTGAATATAGAAGCACTCAGTCCTCGATCGGTTTTACAAGGCCCAGCTGGTTCGTGGATTGTTAAGAAGGAAAGCATTGGGCCCATCCGAACCGGGCAATCTAATGAAAGGGCAAAGGTGAGACGAGAATGCTTGTTCACTCCGCCGCCGTTCTGCTCCAGGTTCGCCGCCGCTGGCAGATGGGTTAATCTGCCACTACTTCGGGCGCAGATAGAAGGATCATAGTAAGTAAGTAGATCGTCGGGCGAAGATGAGCGGCTTCCGGCGGTTCGTGAACCTGGGGATGCTAGACTGGCGCGGCGAACCCGGCTTGTACACTCTCCGGCGCCTGGACCTCTCCAAGGTGGACCTGTTTTACCGGACGGCACAAGAAGCCGCCGCACATGCCAAGGTGGTGCCGACACTAACCCTGCCGAGGCCATGGTGCCCAACAGAAGAAGCGGCTGCAAGATCGGCTTGGCGGCGGCGGAGGCGGCGGCGCCCAAGATCCAGCCGCCTCAAGCCGTGGTGGCCGCGCCGCCGCCGGTATACTCGTCCTACGTGCCAGGCACTAGTGACATTCACTTCTTCGCGACCGCCTCGGAGAACAAGGTCATCTTCGCTGACAGGGCAAACCGCATCTTCCGCTTCGACGCCGACGATGCCGGCCCCTGCCCCGTGGTCACCGTGATGCCAAGTCTCAACGCCTACAAGCACTCGCCGCTGGCCATCTCCGTCCCTCCGACGCCCTTACAGCTCGATGACGGCCAACTCGCCGGCGACCTCTACAACTCGCCGCCGGTATACTAGCTGAGTGCTACCGGGTGTAGTTACACCCATGTCTCATATACTATCATGTGACAGTATATATACTACTTTATCATTTTTAGTATATTCATATACTATATCTAAGATACTCCAAAGTGAGTTCTATGAAAAAATTGCAAGTGGACGCATAGTTTTTATTATATTTGTGAAATATGTACATATTTGTACGTAAAAAGGAGTATGCTAAAAATATGGTACATACTACCTAAAAAGTAGTATATATACTACTTAAACATTCTTATATAGTACATACTACGCGTACATACTCTCTGGCATGATAGATACTACGTAGAACATACACAACAAAAGTGGGAGTAACTACACCCGGTCGTAGGAAACATTTGTCCTATATATATATACTAGCTGAGTGCCCATGCGTTGCCACGGACGAAAAACATAGTGATTAAATAATTGTTCTATTTAAGAAATGTGCGACACATGACAGCATGCGATTTCAATTTCTATAACAACAAATTGATTCTTTTTACCGCTTATTCCTTCATAGGCAATTATCGTGTCTCTGTAACCACTCTCTCCTTACAACAAACCATTTTTCTCCTTATCATTCATTTCCCTTCATTCCTTTCCCTTCACCTTTTTACCGATTTCAATTTTTTTACTCGCTCACAACAAACCATTTTTCTCCTTATCATTCCTTTCCCTTCACCTTTTTCTCGCCACAGCGTGTGAGCCCACTTTACAAACTCTTGTCCTTTATATGTTATATATTTTTATCTATTCAAAATATTCTTTTGATCTCTTTTTTGGCGATCAGATAGTTGAAAGGAAACTTAAGCTATACCGCTCACAACTAACCATTTTTCTCCTCGTCATTCCTTCCCCTTCACTTTTTTCTCACCATAGTGTGTGAGCCCTCTTTTCAAAATCTTGTACTTCATACATTATATATTTTTATCGATTCAAAATATTCATTTGATCTCTTTTTTGACGATCAATTCTGCACACTAATCGGTTGAGAAATCAATGTACACAGTCTATTCTTAGCACCACAATTATATAATCACATATTCATGTGTTTACTGAGATGTATAAATTTTCAAGACTTTGTAGATCATTTTCTTCTATATTTCAACATATGCTGTTAAAAAAGAAAAAAAAAGAAACCATCTGCACAATCAAGCATTCACCCAAATGCAAATATATAGCTACATCCTCCCATTGGCAACTTTCAATACAATCATCCATGATCCTTTTTAAGAGCAGTTTCTAAAACAGTCTAGCTAGTAAGAAACCATACCACTGCATCAGTTTGCACAAGAGATAGTTAATACTGAGAGCAACCAACCGTATGGTAAGAAATCTTTACATGATGACAAAGAATGCATTTACATGATGCAAAGAATGCATAGCGAACAGCACACCAACTGGAAGTAGTACAACCAGAGGTAGAAGAAATGTTGCTCCTTAGGCTTGACTAATAAAACCAATAAAAAGTAAAATAAGATGAGCATTTTAGAAATGCTAAATATGTACTCCCTCTGTAAAGAAATAAGAGATCACTACTTTAGTGATCTAAAAAGTCTTATATTTCTTTACAGTGGGAGTAGATATTACTATAGTATTAGAGCTGTGACATACCTGAACCAGCACATATCATGTTTTTGTCCGTATTTTTTCTTCTTTCCAAAACATTCAGATATTTTCCCTAGCAAAAAAAGACTCCAAAACACATATATTTTCATCATAGAACTATAAAGCTGAGAGAGGCATTGTAGAGGTAATCACTTCTGAGCAAATTAATAGCCATCTAATTCTCCCAAATTTCTCCACTGATAATATCATCCACTGAGTCCTCTTACATGTACATAGTACCTCAGCACTTGCAATTATTATTCAGGCCCTATATACCATCTAAGAAAATGCAAGCATGTTTAATTGACACTTCTTTCTGCAGTTACAATGTTCAATTGACTCTGTTCAAAGTATATCTACTAAAGTTTGAATGTATTTAGAAAATAATGTCTACAAAACAAACATCCATGTGAAAACCAAAATTTACCATAGGTGTTCTTTGGAGAGTCTTTTGTTAAATATAAAATAAACCTACATGCTATACATGCAAAAATGTGACTGAACAAATGCTACTTGTATCCGAGAGCTTTTTCAAGTGCCTGGGCCACTTCCATTAAGGTGCTGTAAAAATGTACAAAACAAAAGAGCAGATAATTACTTTCACTCTGCAATAATGAATATAGACATGTTTTTTCTCGGAACAGTATAATATGAATCCCAATGCCAACAAAACTGAACCTGGAACAAAACTGGAGTGAATCAGATCATGCCGATGGCTTATGGAGCGACAACCCCGTGGCATTTTCCCCCAACCTCAAGCTGCTCTCCATCCTCTCCTCTCCTCTCCTTCCTTACACCGCTGTCGCTAGTTTGCCTCCTCCTGTTGCTCTATCGATCTTGCTGCACCATCATTGCTCCGCATCTTCCTACTCTACTGCTAGTAGCTGGCACAGTCATCACCATGACTTTTGCAACAGCACTTAATTATTGAGTATACCTTGAGTAAATGCATTGTCCCAGATTGAGATTGATCATGTTGGATTGACAAGCAAATCTGTACATTGGGATACTTTTCAAGCAATAGCGACACTAAAGATGTTGTGGTTGCAACAATAGCAATAAAGGAAGAAGATTACCATAAGGCGTAAAGAAATCTGATTGATCTCCTTGGCATCCCATATAAGTTGTCTCCTCCGACAGTGATGATACCACGACGTCGCTAATTATATCATGATAATCCAGTCGAGGTGGCAATAAAATTCTAATTAGACCATGTGAGTACAAAGAAAAATCTTCCAATTATATCAATTAGCATGGTTTGAATTTACAAGGTTCTTCCCTGCATCGTGCATGCTTTCATTTTTGATATAATGAATCAAAGAGGGAATGCATATGATTGAGATGGACAGGCTACTTAGCAAGAAAATTCTGAAGGGTGGAATGAAAATTCATCACCTATATTTCCCAGTTTCTTCTGAATGCCAAATAAAGCTACCAGATAACTTCACCTTGTACTCTGAAGAATAGAATGGTTAGCAAGTCAATTATTCAGTAAAGGTGGTTGTGCAATGGGGGATTACTCCACTGAATATATTGGACCGTGCCTAGAAATGAAGACCTAGACACCTAATCATTTTTTTCTGTACACATTTACATGAAAGATAACTTCAAATTTCTTCAGCTAGGCATGGTTTCTCAGAGGGGTGCTTTGGTGGGATGGAGAGGGGGGGGGGGGGGGGGTGGTGGAGGAGCCATGGGAGAGGACAACGATGAGGTGCGAGTGTAAGGGAGATAAGGTTACCTGGGCCGTCGTCCGCCGCTGCCGCCGACACGATGCTCCTGCTGGTCGCCCTCCCGCATCGTGCTCCTCCTTGACACGATGAAGGAGAGATGAGATGGCAAGGGCACACACCGACTGCTCCAATCTTTTGGATGCACCGTGTTGCTGTTCGAGGTTGCCGTAGGTGGGTGGAGGGCATCAGTGCTGCCGTCGAGGTCGCCGACTGCTCCAAACTTTATTTGTTAAAAACACTTCCTTTACCCAGGTTAACTGGGGGCTCTTAAATTTATATGTGCCGCTTTATAATAAGTGTTTTCTTCTTAGTCGTTACAAAGTCTTTTTCTACTACTCCTTTTTCCGACGCGAGTGTGTGGTCAATAACCGGGTTGCCTGGTTTCTCTCTAAAGCCGCTCGAGTTTAGTTTGCTAAACTGGCCTGAGAAACACTCCGCCTTCGGGATAGGAGGTTGAAGCCGAAGGTTGACCCACTTGAAGTCTAGAGATCGGATGTATCATGTTAAAGTACGACGGAAGCATAAATTAATTTTAAGACCAATTTTTGAATTGGCATAAAAAAACTTGATTTAGTTCGGACGTAAAGTTTTTACTAAAGTTTTTCGATTTTCCGAGCTTATGAAGCTTTTAACCTATTTGTATGTTTTTTTTCCAGGAGGCGGGACATCCTCTTGACCGAGGTGCCGTGCATAATAATTCGGCTCGGAAAATCTTTTCCGACCCGTAGTTCGGCAACTTCCCTGCCGAGCTGCACCTCGGCACGCCCGAACACTCCAAACACCGAGGGCTAGTTATTTGCCCCCACAGTCAAGCTCCTATGACTAAGTGAAAGTTATAAAGCCTACATATCTGATTGCCTCGTTTCCGCTAACACAACCGCCTCCGGGCACCGAGACGTCGGCTAAGGGTTGTCTTGTTATTGCGGAAACACCCTGCGTAGCATCTACAAAGGGGTGGAAGCCGACGATGGGCCACTTTCAAATTATAAACAGTCGCAACGGAGTCAAAATAATATATAGCATAAAGCTGCAAAATACAGCTTAAAAGCTGACTACCACAAACATGCGCAAATTCAATCGGCCGATCAGCTTGCTTTCATAAAAGTGTTCGGCTTGTCCGAGGTCACTAATAGAAAAGTAGTTCGGCCGTTTTTGAAAAAAACGTGCAATTTTAACCTCGAGTTTTTGATATAAAACACTTCGGACATATAAAAGAGTCCAATAAACCGTACCAGGGGCTCCTTGAGGCACCTCGGCGCGGTTACTTTGGGACTCCTGAAGAGTCCGATGTATTCTCAGCATTTGTATTCAATATACGAGCGCTGCCTTCCCATAAATCGTTATAAAGCCACAATATGCATCAATTTGACTTGAGATCTGGCCAAGCTGGGTTGCCTGGCTCCTGTGCTTACCCCCTACGTTCCCGATTGTTCGGCTAGGGGGTAAAGGGAGCACCTATGTGATTGATACTACCGGGTTATCCGGGTTAGTACCTCAGACTGGGTGAAGCCGAAAGCTAGCAATCTCAAGAACATAATTGGTCGGCAAACGACGGAAGTGAAAATCTCGGTTTTTTTTAAAAGCCAAATACTTCGGGAATCTTCTCAGAATTGATCTTCACTATTTTTCTCCCACTTAGATCGGAGGTGAAGTTATATCATCCTGCTTAGCATGACAACTCAAAGAAAGGAACCGATAGCGGGACTATTTTCTTTGGAAGATGTTTCTTACGTTAAATAGTAATATAACATATCTCTTCGCGTACCTTTGTTTATAAAATCGTATGGCCGGATTGCCTTGTTTTCTATAAATCTTTGCCATTATAACGGCTTTATAAAGTAGGAAGACACTCCTCGGCTACTGGCCGAGGAGGTTGAAGCCGATGGTCGGTCAACAAAGTTTTGTACAATGCGGATCCGAGCATTAATGATGTAAAGTACTTGGATACGTAAAATCATTACACGTAAATTCTGATTAAAGTTAATTTACCCCGGATATCGATCCTTAATTCGGCCACCCTTGCCCAAATTAAGGCTCGGGGGCTACTGGGCTTCACGCTTCTCAAATTAAAAGCAACGAAAGAGGTACATCGATCCCCTAATCTGGTGTTCCCACCCGACCAGTGGCTCGGGGGCTACTGCATTTGACGATTCAATACAGGGAAATTAAAAGTGCAACATAGTTTCCGAGGAGATTACGATCCTCAGGTTGGTCGGCCGCACCCAACCTGAGTCTCGAGGACTATGCACACCGTGTTTCTGTTCCTAAATATGCTGCCGAGCTAGGAGTTGATCCTCAGGCCTATTTCGCGAATCGACCTGAGTCTCAGGGGCTACTGGGATCAGCGGTTTTATGTTTTCCTTCAGATGCATCTCGGATTTTTGGCCACACACACCTTGAGGGCTACTGGCTATATATCTCGGCAGAGAATAGATTGCACCAATCGAAAATATATCCGCAAAAAATCAGCCCAAGACCGAGGTGGTGCACCACCTCGGAAGCAGTTCGGCATAAAGCTCGGCTGCGAGTAGCTGGCTCCATAGAGAGCATTTCCAGCATTAAGCTCGGCTTAACTCCTTCAAACTTTTTCAAAGACGAGGTACTCTATGCCTCCTCGGATGCAGTCCAGCGCTGGAGCTCGAATACAGACCGGCGTTGGAGCTCGGCTGCTAAAATGTACCTCGGATGCAGACCGACGTTGGAGCTCGGCTGCAAAAGACACCTCGGTTGCAAGAAGACACCGCCGCACGGGAAAATCTTTGAACCCGAGGTGTGGCGTTAAGTAACAAGGCATTGATAAAGGCCAAGAATTTAAAGGGATTCCTCGGACGCCCGACGTACAAACTCCTCGGATGCCCGACGGGTAAACTCTTCGGATACACCTCGGCGATCCTCAAGATCGAAAATGGGAAGATTTGTTGAACCAGTTTTCAAGACCGCGACCGAAGACGAAGAACAGCTCGGAAGAACCGAGGAGCGTCACCAACTTGAAGACCGGTTCAGGGGGCTACTGATGGTGTCCTGGAGTAGGGGGTACTCACCACGTCGTCTCCCGACCAGTGGGTCGGGCCGAGGACCCCCATGACGGTTCACTAATGGGCCACTTCGGGCAGCCCATGACGCACACAAGAAAGATTCCACAAAGACTTGGTGCCCAAGACGAGGACTCCTTTGAACCCTAGGCCTCTGGTGCATTATATAAACCGAGGCCAGGCTAGTCAATAGATGATTTCATATTCATTAGAACTATCTCGTGGTAGATACATGTACTCTGTACTACACCCCATATGAATACAATCAAAAGCAGGACGTAGGGTATTATCTCCTCGAGAGAGTCCGAACCTGGGTAAAATCCTGTGTCCATGTTACCATCGCTCCAAGACGCCTAGCTTAGGACCCCTACTACGAGATATGCCGGATTGAGAATCGACACTCTCCTAGGAAGGTAATAAGGACAAAAATTAGTTCAAATAGAGCCTAGCATTTTCTTGGGGACGAAACGAATGAAGCTTCAAATTAAAAATAAACGACGATGCAGTGCATCAAGTGAAGTTCCTAATTGACTAACAACATCACAGGTTCTATTTGACAAACATAACAGGTTGTGCATGCTATGAACAAGATCCAATCCAATGAACAAATTGATCGATATGGTTGCTTCACTTTACTTCCTATACAAGTGAATTATTACTAGTGGATTTGTATCCTGAACAACAAATCGACTGCTGATTTCAAGCAGCAGGATGTTATTAATTAACAAGAGCAAATAGCACAAAACAAGAGCATGTATTATATTGTATAGTGGAGGAACGGGGCCCAAGGAATTACGTACGTACCTACAGAAATCACTGAGTAGGCAGCGCACGGACGACGTGGTCGGTCGATCCAAGCGACGGCGCGGGGGTGTCGACGGCGGCTGGTACGGGGACGGCGACGTTCGATGCAGAGGCCACGAGTCGGCGAGCTAGGTATTCGCGGGACGTGATGGCTTCACCACATGGGCCGAAATATTGCTTTGGTTTTTTGGTACGCACATTCAATCATCCAGACTGGGCCAGACCATTGGCAGGGCTGTAGCACCGTGTGAATATCTTTGCTTCAAGAAGGGAATTAGCTAGCCCTAAAAAAAAGTGAAGGGAATTACCTCCCTCAAAAAAGAAGAAGAAGGGAATTACCTATGGAGATGGGGTTTTGCTCTACCATGGTCACGTTAAAGCACTAGGTGAATGCCTTTTTAAAAAAAAAAAACTTCCATCTATTCATCTTCAATTATGATAGTACATCGAAACCAGAAATAATAAAAATTACATCCAAATCTGTAGAACACCTAGCGACGACTACAAGCACTAAAGTGAGCCAAAGGCGTGCTGTCATCATCGCCCCTCCCTCGCCGGAGCCGGGCCAACCTTGTTGTAATGGACAGTCGGAAAGTCATCGTGCTAAGGCCTCATATGATCAATACATCAGAACAACAACCGCCACTGATGAAGAGTAGCGTAGATCGGAAGGATGCAACCTGAAAACACATGAACGTAGATGAATGACAACCAGATCCGAGCAGATCCATCAAAGACAGATCCACCGGAGACATACCTCCACACGCCCACCGATCATGCTAGACGCACCGCCGGGACGGGGGCTAGGCGGGGAGAACCTTATTCCATCTCCAGGGAGCCGCCGCCGCCTCACCGTCCTGAGCAGGACACAAACCTTAAGAAAGCTCAAAGAAACATCTAAAAACGGAGCCCTCCCGCCGGCAAGGGCCGGGATGCCAATCCGAGAGAGAAAAGAATGGGCTATTGAAGTCAGAATGCCATTTTTTATTTTGTTTATGAAAACTTAAAAAGGGGATAAAAACAACCGCTGGTTACAACTGGCGCGTGAGTTTGCTACGCTGGTGCCATATTTTTCAAATACGCGATGAATATTTTATACACATCAATGTGAATATTTTCTCATTTCCGTAATATAAATTTTTTATTTTTTGAAACTTGCTTGACATTTTTTTCCTTTTGAAATCTGACAAATGAAAACTATTTTTCTATTTTTCGATAACACATTTACAAATATATGTGAATCATTTTCCAAAAATGAAAGAAAACTCGCTGAATAAATCTTTTAACACGTTTTTTCCTGATTTTTTATTTCCTGAATATTTTTTGAGACAATTTTATTTCCTGAATAGAAGCACTCAATTCTCCTCGGTTTTACAAGGCCAAGATGGTGGGTGGATTATCAAGAAGGAAAGCATTGGGCCCAGCCCCAACCGGGCACTCTGATCCAATCTAAAAGCGCAATTTACTCAAAAAATAAATAAATCTAAAAGCGCAAATGTGAGACGAGAATGCCGTTCTGCTCCAGGTTCGCCGCCGCCGGCAGATGGGTTCATCTTCCACTACTTCTTAGAAGGATCATAGTTCATAGTACGTAGATCGTTGGTCGGAGATGAGCGGCTTCCGGCGGTTCGTGAACCTGGGGATGCTAGACTGGCGCGGCGAACCCGGCTTGTACACTCTCCGGCGCCTCGACCTGTTTTACCGGACGGCACAAGAAGCGGCCGCACATGCCAAGGTGGTGCCGACACTAACTCCCGCCGAGGCCACGGCGCCGAACAGAAGAAGTAGATGCAAGATCGACTTGGGGGTGGCGCCCAAGATCCAGCCGCCTCAAGCCACGGTGGCCGCGCCGCCGCCGGTATACTCGTCCTATTTGCCAGGCACTAGTGACATTCACTTCTTCGCGACCACCTCGGAGAACAAGGTCATCTTCGCTGACAGGGCAAACCGCATCTTCTGCTTCGACGCCGACGATGCCGGCCCCTGCCCCGTGGTCACCATGATGCCAAGCATCAATGCCTACAAGCACTTGCCGCTGGCCATCTCCGTCCCTCCGACGCCCTTACAGCTCGATGACGGCCATGTCACCGGCGACCTCTACATCATCGATAGCCACCTCGAGCTGGACAAGGGGAAGGCGCGGCCGCAGTTTGAGGCCCTGGTCTGGAGGGACTGCGGCCCGTCGATACCAACTGGCAGGTCCTGGCACTGCGACGTTCTCCCGCCGCCGCCTTTCATCACCCACGAGAGGCACATTCTCCCGTTGTTGCCCTTCATGGCGCCCTTCATGGCCCACATGAAGCGCGCATTCATTTGTGGCCACGCCGTCATTGGCGGTGGCGACACCATCTGCTTCTCCATCACCGACTTCCGCGGCTCTGCAGGCACCTACTGCTTTCACACCGCGACCCGCGAGTGGAGCAAGGCCGGCGACTGGCTATTGCCGTTCGATGGCAAGGCGGAGTATGTCTCGGAGCTCGGGCTCTGGTTCGGCATCTTGCGTGGCCTCCCTTGTGCCGTTGACCTCTCCGGTGTTGTCAGAGGGGAGGAGCCGCTGCCAGACAAGACATGGATTTGGGCAAACAACGATGTACTGGACGAGTGGTACCCGAGCTATATGTCTGGCGCCAAGGTCGGGGTCATCAGCCTTGGTTCCGTCAGGTTCGTGGTTGCTGATTTCTTCGATACCAAGGTATTCGACAAGGACTTCAACGAGATGGTTGTTAATGACCGATTTGCCATCTTCACTGGTATGGAGGTAGTGTACGACAAAGGCAGCGACAGCGGTAATGGCAATGACAACAACGACATCAATGGCAACGGCAACGGCAATGGCAACGTGAACAATAATAACAACGGCAATGATGGTCACACTAATAATGGCACTAGCACCTCTGCCAGCAGCAATGGCAGCAATGGCAAAGGCAAAGGGAAGCGTGGCCGCCGTATGATTAAGCACAAATCCAGTCATTACATGCTTGGCTTCGACAATATTATCATGACGGTGCTCTGATTCAGTAAGTCATTTTGAGTTCGAGACATATGTAGTACATACATCGTTTGCTTCAAGTCAAGTCAAGTCTCCCAGTTGCTTTATCATTTTTCCTTTCAACTCTAGTATTTGATATCTCGAAAAAAAATCCAAAGTTGTAAAAAGAAGGGGGATCAGTCCATGCTCCAGCAAGCTTCTGATCTTACACGGAAATAACAAGACTTATAAGTTACAATGCAAAGAGATGTGATCGGTAGGACTTTGCAAAGATCTGGAGAGGTAAGTAAACATATGCTAATCAAGATTTGTGCTACGTCGCGAGCATTTAATAATCACCTCTCAAAGCAGGCAGATCAGTTGTGAAAGCACTTACCTGAACAACTGATCAATTGGAGGCCAGGTGGGCGACAAAATGTCAAGAAGAGGAGACATGAAGAAAGAAACCTGGCACAAACAACCTGATCATGTAATACGTTGCCAGAGTCAGAGAAATAGAATTAGATTGCCACGCAGTTTCAACATTACAAGATATGCAGCGCCTGGAGCAAACCTATCCATAAAATTAGTCCTCGGCTATTCACCATGCATCTGAAAACCCTGTACTGTGCAATGGTTTTGAAGAACAGTACTTGCAGATCTTGAGAAATATCTGTCCAACTGTTTAAGGGGCTATTTGTGTTCCCGTTTCGTGCAATGATGTAGCATGTTGAAAACCGGATGAGGCGTGTGGCAGCGACGCCTGGGGACCTGGTTTCTTTGTATTGACGATTTCATCTCCTGAGTATGAAATTGGGGGCTCTTTCTGAGCCCCTTAATTCGAAAAAAAAAGATGTGTTTGACCCACCCCTTCAGTGCAATGATTTGATGAGAACATGTCTGTGCAACTTATTCGAAATGCATCAAGCAAGCTTGGCCAGGCTAGGTGCTTCACTTCCACAGCTAAGTTTAGTATTTCAGAGCAGCAAAATCTTAGGACATTTTTAGTGTAGGAAATCAGATAGTATATATGCCATAGAGGCATAGACCCCAGATACGAATCCGGGCGCCGATATCTACGGCAATAAAAATCTCAGCTATACCGAGGAAAGTTTTTCAATGTTCAATATATTTTGCGGACAAAAACGGAAAAAGGAAATTCACTGCTAGCTTCTCACTACAGTACACAGACACACAAATGCATTTTGTAACAGTCTAAACAACTGAGTTTCTATGAAGATCATGACAAGCTCATCTGTACTAAGAGTCATTACAAATTAACTTGGACGGCAGAACATATAGTTAAATAGACCTCTAGAGACAATGCTCTATCAAGTGGGCAATATAGCGATGCCTCAACTAAACCGTATCAAGTGGGCAATGTCTCAACTAAACCCGGAAGAGCCAAGGCAGATCCACTAGATTCAATCACACTGCAACACGACAAATTTGGCAATGCATGGTTTATGATAATGACAGGTGGATCCATGGTTGCTACTGGATGAATCAATTAAGGTGATTTAATTGCTTGACCACTATGAAATCGTCCTCGTAATTTTTCTCCCATGAGCATGAAAGCGTTGTATCCGTGATACTTCATTTTTTTTTTTTGGAAAAGGAGGATTACCCCCGGCTTCTGCATCAGAACGATGCATGCAGCCATCCGCTTTACTTTATGATGTAGTACTATTCTAACTACGTACTGTACATGACCTTTCATATATTGTCCGAAAGATGAATCCGGTGCTTTTATGTTCTAGGTTTGCCCATCAAAAAGGTATCCTGGATCCGGTGCAGACCCTATTCGAAACTGGAACTACTCGGTTTTAGGACGAATGAAGTATTAATTTGTAGTGTGAACAACAGCGTCTCGAGACAATTGACCTAAACTATTCAGGACTGGCTAGCAAGTGGAGACAACCACATGTTCTCACATGGGTTCTGTTGGACCAACGACCAAACATGAATCCAAAAATTATGCGTTCCATCAGCCATGATAAAAAAAAACTAGCTAGGTCCCTGCTAGCCTTGCTAGGTGCTGAACAAATGAACCTGACACGAAATTTACAAGCTAAACATTTTTTTGCGAAAAGGATCATATCTATTTTCAAAGTTTACCGGAAGTATAAAGTATCTCAAACACAATAAAAATTACATTAAAATTATGAGACCACCTAACGACCACTGCTGCCGCCAGAATGAGCCGACGACGTACCACTATCGCTGCTCCCCAACCGGAGCCGGCTTGACCTTGTTGATGACAGCCAGAAAGTCTTCGTGCAGGTGCCCCTAAGGACCAGGGCTCTGGAGCCACAGTTGTCGTCGTCGAACCCTTGCATAGATCTGAAGCGTCTGACACCAAATCTCGCCACATGACGAGAAACTCTAACCTCATTACCCCAAGGAGACAGCAGGAATCCACGCGGGAGCTCCGTCAACTACGTCCAAACGGACGAACTCGAGGAAGATCGGAGCTCGAAATACAAACTCGAAGAAGAAGCGCCGCCATCCGCCCGAGCGCCACGCCTACAAGGACTAAAAAACATTAACCTAAACTACTAACCGGAGCGGAGGCACCGGAATTTCCCTCCTCGCTACGGACTGCTGGGGCAGCAGGCAGAGGGGAGGCGAATCCGCGGGCTCGCCGGTGAAGTATAGAGGGGAGAGTTTGTGAGCGCACTTACATGAGAACTGACATGCAGGCATTATGGGACGTTTTCGGTGCATGCATCGTCGACTTAGGGAATATTTGGTAGCACTTTAGCTCCTAACTCCATGAAGCCGAGGTTAAGGAAGCTCATCCTTGTCTTCTCGCACAAGCGCGACCAAGTTAACCAACAAAAATGATGAAATGATGAGTAACAGAATAAGCGCACTCTTTGTTTCTATTAAAAAATACAGACTAATAGGACAACATAAAAAAATTGATGGGTTTATCCCTTCGCCACCGGACCGCAGATCACTGCATTTCTATTTCTACCATGTCAGCACAAACCCATAGAAACAGCAGCAGCAAAACTTCTCATCAAAAACCAAGTTGAGCTGCAGTCTTGCTTCGTGTGGTACCATACACTGGGACAACTCTTGCTGTGTGGGGCGGGTTAACTGCTGAAGTCTCACGTCTCACAACAGCAACAACGTGTGGCCGAGCAGCTGGAGTAGGATAGAAGGAGCATGCAGCGTCGACCTTCGGACCTCTCAAGTCTTGTTTAAATACTGTTTATGCAACCCACAATCCTCTTCCTTTAATTATTAAGGCAGCCTACAAATCCTCTTCCTTTTTAATTATGATCATTTTTCTTAATTATGGGCCAGCCCACATAATCATCCGTTTTTGTCATGGAGCGTACGTGCACAGCACGTCCCCCATCTCGTTTATATTATCTACTCCCTCCGCCCCATAATATAAGAGCGTTTTTTCCACTAGTGTAGTGTCAAAAACGCTCTTATATTATGGGACAGAGGGAGTAGATGATTTACAAATATAGGGTGAAAAAAATACAAATATCTAGATTAAAAAATGCAGGGAAAACTTTGTGAAACTTGCAAAAGTGGTTACCTTTCTTACTTTTAGCATCTTAATGTTACTTGTGTGAGGTGCGTAGATGATCTTAAAACTACGGCTCCTATGAGCTGAAGATATAGAAAAGGCTTGATTTAAGTATAAGGGAAACTTTTGTCAAACTTGGAAACTTGTTTGCAACAGGAGAAAAAGTTGTCGTGCAAGAGTACACTTGGATGCATCCGCGTCCATACTTTCTATATTTTCATTGATCGAGTTGATTTAGTTAGAACGGAAGAAAATTTTGACATGTTTATATTATTAGGGTGAGCCATTGACTCTTATTTTATATTATGTAGCAAAAGAGCTCGTGCGTTGCAATGGGTATAAAATAAATTTCAGAGTTCACATTGTCGTGGTGAAATACTGAGTTTTATCTCTTAATCCGTTAGATTCTTCCTTGTCTTATTATGAATTCATATTTTATATTTGCCACTTTCAAAATAAGATGACTGGTTAGACAGTAAAGAAATTACAATGCTTGGTGCTCTTTTGTTAATACACTATCGTCAGTAGTAGAAGCACACCGACTATGCCAACACGATTACTTTCCTTGACACCGTCACCAGTGCCACATCTAGGGATTAAGATTGGGGCACGCGGAGCTGCAGGAGCGATGGTATGACCAAAGGGAGTAGCCACATCTAGGTGGGGCATGGGAAAGGACCGAGGACATGGTCAACGTAGCCATGACCACATGCTTCTCTCTAGTCTCTCTCCAGACCCAGTTCGAGCAGGACCTGTCATACTCTGTCAACTCTTCATCCTTCCTACCCACGACACCGTTCCTCTTCGCCGATCGTGGCAAGGGCGTTGCTGCCGCACGCCTCGTGCTCTCCTGGCCGTGCTTCACCCCACCTGGCACGACGGCCGCCCGTGTTCCAATCGCGCACCCACGGCCATCGTGATTCAAGTCCCTCTTTTCTCATCATCCTCGCTTTGTTTATTCTAATAAAGAGGCTTGTTGATTGTCTACTTTTGGACATATATACATCGGTAAGATTCGATACAAAGTTGCGATGTGGGACTAATAATCAATTGAACGATGTGGGAAAAGGCTTGTTGATTTCTCACACTGATGTGCCACACGCAGCCACAGCCGCCATGGTTGATGGCCTTCAGAGCGTCGCCGCAGAGCTTCTCCTCTATCGCTGCTCGCCTTCGTTCGTCGGAGCCCCAAGCACCGCCGCTGTGGGGCCTCCCCTCCCCCCCCCCCACCCCCCCGGCGCTCCTTCTACTCCGCCACGGCTGTAGCCGTCCGCCGGCAAGGGCGCGCCCCTCACCTTCTCCTGCTCCGCCGCGTCTGCAAAGGGAGCGGGCGTCTGGATAAAATTAAACAGGATTCGCGGGTTGAATTCATACAGATGTAGGGGTTTTTTTATAGAAATGAAATGCTTTTCCACATCCACTATAGTAGGGACTGTGGGTTCAATTATCAAAAAACACAAGGACTTATTTGCAAAAGTTACGCAACGGTGAACCAACAAAAGCAATAACTGTTAGTAGGGGTAAAGAAAGATATAGATATAGATTAGAAGATAGATAAAACCTAAAAAGCATGGACACGGGGACGGAAAGACGGGGATACGCATACGGGGATACGGGATACGGCATTTTCCAAAAACAGCCATTCGGGGATACGGCGAATATATATAAAATAAAATAAAAATATGCCATGTAATATAGAGTTAAGACAGAAAATTAAAGAGAAAGAGATCATAATAGAGAGTACTGCCCCATTTGGTGTACCTGTCAGGCCAACAACAAGCAATCAAGTTCAATCAACAAGCAAGCAAATTCAAGATTGAAAAATGAACATTGAACAACATTACAACAGCACAAGCATTACTGCAAAAGCATTGATTCAACTATATATTCAGGCAAGCAGCAGCAGCACAAGCATTCAAATAGAGCAGCTGAGCAGGGCTTACAGTAGCGGGCTAGCAGCAGCAGCACAAGCGAGTAGCAGCACAAGCGGGCGGCAGCAGCAGCATAATATGGATAGCAAACAGAACAGCAGCAGCACAAGCAAAGAGCAGCAAGCCAGCAAGCATCCAGATCCAGTAGCTTAAGTGGAATAAATCTGAAGATTAAAAGTGGAAGAGGTTGAAGAATGAGGAGAGGCTGCTGGGTTATCTGCGGCTGCGAGGAGAGACTGCTGCTGCTGGTGCTGGAGGGGACGGTCGCCGGTCGAATCCAGGCGTCGCCGGCGGCGAGTCCAGGCGATGGAGGCGACGATCCAGGAGGTGGCGGCGCCTTCTGTGCGACCTGGGAGGCAGGGAGCAGATCTTCCTTATGTCGAGGGCGTGCGGGAGACCATGCAAAATAGGGTTAGCTAATGGGCCGAGGCTGTTTTCTGGGCCAGGCCGTATCCCCATACGTGTCCCGGCGTATCCCTGTCTTTTTTTCTTTTTTTTTAAATTCGAATTTCGGGGATACTGCAAAATTCGCGTATCCCGGCGTATCCCCGTATCCCGCCGTATAAGGACGGCAGTTCGGCAATATCTGGCGTGTCCGTGCTTTCTAGGATAAAACACAACCCGCAAATACATGCCTGACCTGCTAACCAAGTTAATTTCCTTGCTCGACACGAGCACCGCCAAATCTGTTTGTATATTCGTGAACTTGAGATCATATCGTTCGTTCACATGGTACCTATTCCTTTTTCTATCTTTATTTAGGCCCAAGCTACTTATTCCTAAGATAAGCCACCGATGAATTCATTGTTGGACAAATCAAGGCGCGTCAGCGATGGAAGCAACACGAGGTTGTCAAATGGAATTGCGCCGGACAACCTGTTGTCGCTCAGGTCGAGAATATTGAGCCTCTGTAACAAAATGATTGATGTTGGTATGGAACCAGTTAGTTGGTTGCCGGACATCGACAACTCTGCAAGGTTGGGAAACTTGCTCATGTCCACTGGTAGCTCGCCGATCAGGTTGTTCTCTGCCTTGAACACGAACAGCCCGGTTGCAGATGTTGGCAATGACCCAGAGAACTTGTTGTTCCCCATCTCAATCCGTGAGATATTTTCAGATAACTTGGCCGGTAAAGTCCCCGTAAAACCATTGTTCTGTATCATCACAGTGGTCAACTTGGGTAATGACCATATCTTTGCCGGGAACTCTCCGGAGAAGCGGTTGTTGTAGAGCATGATGTTGTTCAGCAGGACGCAGCCGCTGAGGTTCTCCGGGAGCTCGCCGGAGAAGTTGTTGTCGAAGACGACGAGATCATAGAGCTTCCCGTTGGCGCAAAGTGAATCCGGGAGCGGGCCCGAGAGGTTGTTGTTGCAGACCTCGAGGTTGCCTAGGGGCGAGTGCTTCCCGAGCTCCCGTGGGATCTCACCGGAGAGATTGTTTTCAAATAACCTGATGTCCCTGAGTTTGGGGAGCATCGCTATGCTTGCTGGAATGGTGCCGGTGAGCTGGTTGGTGTACATGAACAATATGCTCAGGTTCTTGAGGTGACCAAAGTCTACCGGTATTTCTCCGGTAAGGTTGTTGGACGACACATCAAGCTCTATCAAATTCACCGACATGATTTTGCGTGGCAGTTTGCCCGTGAGTCCATTGTTGAACAGGTACAGGAACTCAAGCTTTGGGTGCTGCCATATCCACGCCGGGATTTGGCCGGTGAGCTTGTTATCCATCATAGCGATCAGTTGGAGGTTCACTAGGCTCGAGTAGGCCTTGGGGATGTCGCCGGTCATGTTCATATCGGACATCCAGAGGTAGCTCAAGTTGGTCAGCTTGGCGAACTCCGGCGGTGCTGGCGCCGGCGCGAACGGGTTCGAGGCAAGTGTGAGCTGCTCAAGCCCCACGAGCTTGCTTATCTCGGCAGCTGGGTAAGCCCCGGTGAACTGGTTAGTGTCAAGAACTAGCGACCTCAGCGCTGGTAGCCCGGCCACGGCGGCAGGCACCACGCCCTGGAAGTGATTGCTCGACAGGTTGAGGTGCTCCATCGCCGGCGACAGGTGGTTGATGTCATCCGGAAGAACCCCGTAGAAGGCGTTGTGGGAGAGGTCGAGGAAGCGGAGGTGGGAGCAGGCGTAGAGCGGGACGCCGGGGAAGCCGCCGGTAAGATTGTTGTAGGAGAGGTCGAGGCGGGTGAGGCTCGGTAGGTCGCACACCGGCTCTGGCACCTTGCCCGTAATGTTTAGCTCTGACAAGGATATCCCCGTCACCGCGCGTCCGTCTTCCTCGTCGCCGCAGACCACGCTGGTCCAGTCGCAGTGGTCGGCGTTGGAGACAGGGTCCCACGACGCAAGCTGCGTGGGGTTTCCCCACTGTTTCTTGATAGCTAGGAGGGTGGCCTGGTCGCCGGAGGTTGGCTGCGAGCTCGATGTGCCGGCCAGCAGGAGGACGCCGAGGAGCACAATAAGGTGGGTGGTCGACATGATTTTTGTGTGGCAAGGCGCTGCCCTAGAGGTGGGGAGTTGGGGCTGGCGAGTGGAGCTAGCTGCTGGCCTCATATACCCAAGCAGACTCTAGACTAGAGTCGTGGGTCGTCTGCTAAATGATGTACACATATGCAAATATCTTAGTTGAAATGAAGCAGGATATACTCCAGTACTCGGTGGCAATTTCTACTACCACACAATGGAAGTAAATATCAGACAGCAGCCACAATGTATGTATGGTTCACGATAGCACAAAAATCACATCATCATCAATGTACGCGCATTATTTAGATAGCAAATGCGTAACACTTCTTCAGTTTTTATTTACGAGTGAAGCTCGTCTAGTCGAGCAGATTCTAGAGTCGTCAGTCGGGTCGGTCGTCGGCGACAACTCCACTAGACGTTAACTAAATGAGGTAGACGTATGCTAATATCTTGAAAGGTAGTACAACTTATACTCCTTTAGAGCTTACAATACATTATCTTCAAAAAAGAACTTACTATACATTATTGGTGGCAATTTTACTATCACGCAATAAAAATAATTGAGATTTGAGATTGATCAGATTCAACCATAATGTACACATACATGGTTCATCATATATAGCATTGAAATCAAGTCATCATCAATATATGTGCACCTAAATAGCAAGTTCGTAGCCAAGGATTTTCTCTTCAGATTTTCGTCACAGTAAATCAGTGAAGCCATCGGTTGTTATAGGGCATGCTTGTGCCAGTCGTCGTCGATCTGCCTGGAGACCTCGCCTAGAGCTGCAGAGCGGCTGCCGGCAGCCTTGATAGATTCTGCCTGCTGTGTTGGGAGGGGCGTGGCTTCAGCAATGCTGCCTCAGGAGCAGCTGTATTTTATTGGAGGAGATAAATACACTGGCGATCATTGAAGTTGATGCCAAAGCACACTACGGTCACTGGACTTCAAAATACGCTCAATACGGTCACTGAATACGAGTTGCGGTGATTATACGGTCACTGACACACCGTAGAGCACCGTATTTTGTCTAGTTGATCGGTCAAATAGTCTACGTGGCATTTAGGGCAGCACCGTCAGCGCTACACTGTCTCCCTACTCTATGGGTCCCACATGTCAGTGAGTATAAGAGAGAAAAGAAGAAAAATAAATAAGTGCAAAGCTGGGCATTCCAACTTGAGACCCCGGGGCCATAAACCTCGTGAGTTAACAACACATGACGTCGTGATTTTTGTGTTAATTGGCCCAGGGTTAAGCTTTAATAGTATACGTGAGCTACTATGTTTCGACATGACCTATCTGTGTAAAATACTAGCTTTTACCACGCTTGCCTCGTGGCCATAAGCTACTATATTTTTGCTAGTGTTCACGGCTACTGCATGCATTTTTTTGCTATGTTTTTTTTTTCATTTGTGCTGTGCGTGTGCGTGCGTATGTGTTAGTGTGTGTTATGTGTGACTTTTTTGCTGTCGAGACGTGCACGAGAACCAGCGCAATGCTCGACAATCCGGACAACGCCGTCGTGATCTCGACCGACGCCATGATGCGCCTCTCCACGGCCAACCCCTTCGTCGTCCTTGACACACTGTTGTTTTTCTTGTGCTCGCTGCCTGCTGCGGTCCACGTGCTCCTACTCGACATGCTCTGCATCAATGTGCTACTGCATGGAGTCGTACTTGCGCGTGAGCCGCTCTTGATCACCTACCTATTGATCAGCCCCTCGAAGAACCTCATCGCCTTGCCACCATGGCCCAAGCTCCCCCCTGCCTCTTGTGCCTCCTGTCATTGGCTGTCTCGTCTCCTCACCATCCGAGTCTGAGAAGCTCTCGTCGCCTACCACCGCATGCAGCCGCCTTCGTAGACACCTCACGCGGGAGGAGTAGAGGCAGCTCGTGGGTACTCCGTACGTTCCCCCGGTGCTCTAAGAGCATCTACAGCCGGACTTGGCAAATCCATCCCCCTATACGCCCGCGCGCGTGTCCGCGGACAGTGCCCGCCGGCCCCTCATATGCTACCTTGCACATCCACATATCTCAAGTCCGGTCTCTCAAATCCATATAAATCCATGCACGTCGATCATACTGGACGTTGTCGCACCTAAATAACAAATATTTGGTACCGAACATAAATATTGTTTACATATAATTTATTTCAAGTGCACAACTCAAACAACAGCTCATTGGTTTCCATTATGAGTCCACATATGCTCCACAAAATCACTCAGGAGCTGCGCGTGCACCGGATGATCTCGAAGATTCTGATGCATCTGTAGAAAGTTCATAAGCTGAGTTGCATCTTGATCTTCCGGGATTTCAACTTGTTCTCCAGGTGCTTCGAAATCATTGGTTTGGGCTACACCATCATCCTCATCCTCGACAATCATGTTGTGCAAAATAACACAACATGTCATGAGCTGCCACAAAGTCTCCGATTCCCACATCATTGCAGCGCCACGAACAATTCTCCAACGAGCTTGAAGCACACCAAATGCCCTCTCGACATCCTTCCTAGCCGCTTCCTGCATTGTTGCAAAGTGGCTCTGTTTATTGCCATGCGGTTTGGATATGGTCTTCACAAACGCCGCTCACTGAGGATAGTTGCCATCGGCAAGGTAGTATTCCATGTTGTAGTCTCGGCCGTTGACGGTGAACTTGCACGGCGGTGATTCCCCATTGCAAAGCCTCCTGAACACCGGAGATCATTGAAGCACGTTGATGTCATTGTAAGAACCGGGCATTCCAAAGAAAGCATGCCAAATCCATAAGTCATGTGATGCCACCGCTTCTAGTATGATGATGGCCTCTTTGATGTGACCTTGATACATTCCCCGCAAACCTTTGGGGCAGTTCTTCCATTGCCAATGCATGTAGTCAATTGATCCGAGCATTCCTGAAAACCCCCTAGCCTCTTCAATAGCCAACAACTTCTCCGTGTCCTACGCATTTGGTTCTCTGAGATACTCAGATCCAAACACCTCCACCATGGCGCGGGAAAACTTAACAGTAGTCTTCATGCATGTGCGCTCCCCCATCCTAACCATCTCACCAACAACATCTGCAGCAGTACCAAGTGCAAGCATCCTCAGAGCAGCCGTGCATTTCTGCTTGGCACCGAAATATAGTTGGCCGCAGCAATCCCTTGTAAGCTTGAAGTAGTCATCGTGTGCCTCCACTCCCTTCACAATGCGCAAAAACAATGGTTTCCGCATGCGAAAACAGCGACGAAACAATGGATCATCCGGAAAAGTTGGGTTCGGAGCAAAGCAGTCCTTCTATAGTAGCCGAGCTCCGGACACCCTATCCCGATTGATCACTCTTCTCCCTTTAATTGAGCCCTTGAAGTTGAGAATATGCTCCACTTGCCGGTCCATTTCCTCTTGCATGCTCATGAGCATGACCATGTCCACTTGTTCGTCCGAATCCGAGGAATCGAAGAACTCATCTTCAATCTTTTGATCAAGCTCCGTCGGTCCATACTCTTCGTCCGACGAAGCATCAGAATCCATCGTTTTCCCTAATAAAATCACAAAAAATCCGGTCAGACAATGTGTTGAACACATGAAGCGCAAGGCGGAGCCAGAGAGTTGCCGGACGTACCGTGATGGCGTCCGGGCCGACAACGATGTCCCAGGCGGCGACGACGGGACAGAGGACTGCTCTGCCGGAGCTGGCGGCGCAGAGGCTACGAACGGCTGCAGAGCGGGTGCGGCGGTGGAGCTGCGAGACGGACGACGCGGAGGAGGAAGAAGAGAGGAGAGAGCAAATGGATCCGGCAAGTTCTGGGGGTGGATTTGATGCAATTTGCGGTGGGGTCGGGCTGTCGGGTCCGACATGGCGGGCGTGCCCGGGCGCGCCTGGGCGCACCCATATCCGCCCCATATTTGGGCTGGATATGAGGGGTGCCGGTCAGCCAGGACGTTTAAGGCCCGTTTGAGGCGTCCGGCTGGGTCGAAATTTCGTGACCGTTCAATGACCGGGCGACCCGCCTGGTCGTATGAGGCGGCCGGCTGTAGATGCTCTAAGACTGCGGTTGCGGTCGTCTTCGTCTCCGCTCCGTTTGTCGAGCAACGACGACAAAGAGATGGTCCAAGAGATGGCGCAGGAGGCAGTTGTGGGCAAGCTCTTCGCCGGACGTCCCCGCAGATGGTGCACAGTTCTATGCACCCGAGTGTGTGTGCATGCATGTGTTGCGTACGTGCGTTCGTGCGTTGTTGTCCGTGGCCGCGTGTGTGCGTCCTGTGCCTGCATTGCGTGTGTGCGTGCTGTGCATGCGTGGGTGTTTATATATAAAGTAAAAATGATCTTATGTCAACATTCGAATGTACTGTCTCGAGTGGTTAGCTTTCGTAGTCTGCAGCCGATAGATCTCGGGTTTGATTCCCGCTGCTGTGAGTATGTTTTCTGTTTTTTTAATTTGTTTATTTCGCCAACTGACAGGTGGGACGCGCAAGACAGAGAGAGGATGTGGCGATGACCACGCTTCATTAGGTGCCACATAGACTATTTGATCAGTCAACGAAGTGGCATGCACGTAAAATACGGTGCTCTACGGTGAGCCAGTGACCGTATAATCACCGCAATTCGTATTCAGTGACCATGTTGAGCGTATTCTGAAGTCCAAGGACCATAGTGTGCTTTGGCCTCAACTTCAGTGATCATCAATGTATTTATCTCTTTTTGGAGAGCACCACAAACTGAGAGGACACTCAAATCCATCCTTCTTTTTGGAGACCAATAAAGTTGGAAAACCAGCTAGGCTGCCAGTCAGACACTTGCGATCAAGACCTCCCTCCCTCCATGGAGAAAAATGCATCTTTCTTTCTTTCTTTGTTGCCAATCAATCCCTGATTATTAAAGGAAGGAGGTCAGCAGGGTCAGAGCAGAAAGAAAAATGACCAAATGGTTGCTCTAACCCAAGTAGATGGAGGCTAACATTTCATACAACCGCGAAAAAAAAACCAGTCTACGTCTACAAGTACAATCTGGATTTTTTTCGCAAAAAAAAAAGTACAATCTGGATTTAATCAATACTGACAAAAAAAAAGTAGTTTCTGAGCCAGGATATCCACTCTTCACGGGCAAAAAGCATTCACAACTTATCATAAAAAATTGCCAGCACATGATGGCCCCAAAGTACACAAGGATATATAGCACTTGTTCTATCTACATGCAGCACGAATATCCATTTATGAGCCCAGACTTATCTGCACCTGGTCAAGAAAAAAATCACAAAAAATACAAAAAAACTTCAAATAATTCCAATGTTTTTTGCCTGGTAGATAATTTGGTGCGTGAGGTGCGCTCCAAATTTCAGATCATTTGGACGTATGAGTAGCTCTCAGCAAAAATGTCAAATCGAGTCAGAACAATACATGAACAGTAAACTTTTTTTACATACCACAAATTTGTCTTTTTTGCCGAGAGCTACTCAGATGTCCAAATGATCTGAAAATTTGGAGCGCACCTCACGCACCAAATTATCTACCATGCAAAAAAAGTTTCGAATTTTTTGAAGTTTTCTAGTATTTGTTTTGAATATTTCTTCATCGCAGGTGCAGATGAGCCTGGGCACCGAATCGCTGCTCCCCATGCAGCAGCACTACACAAACAGGTGAGCATTTTGTTCTATTTGATGATTGCCATTAACAACTCAAAATCCCAGCATAGTTAGGTAAGGATCATATTATTTATCAAAACTAAACTTGGTGGACCATTACCAAACCCACGGCTCAATAGCCGGACCATCTCAGAGAGAGGGAGAGCAGACCAAAGTGTTATTCTTGAGCAGTCCAGCTTCTATTCAACTTAGTAAACTTAGTAACCGAGGAATAGATGGTATGATATCTTTGCCAGCGTCCTTCTGGTTCTGCCTTTAGGCCAACTTAGTAAACTTAGTAGGAGTGAACTTAGTTGAACTGATGGTACTGTAAATTATCCCAGGTGTTATTCTGGAGCAGTCCAGCGTCTATTCAGATTTGCTGCTTTAATAAATAATTGTTTGATTGGAAGTTTAAACTGTGTTATTGTTAGGCTAACCGAAGAGTCTACATAAAAAGAAAAAGAGATTGTATATGTCAGTGCTGTTTTAATTCCTGAGTTGAAAGCAGAGCCTATTGTGTGAAAACAGGACCAACGATGTTTGATTTGGTCGGTTATTCGCGCATTAGTAATATCATTCACACTTGAGCACTAGTGTTTCACGCACATGTACTACTCCCTCCATCCATGTCTGTCGGAATTTGAACTGAATTTTGACTATAAATTTTGCTACTACAAATACGAGATATATATGTCATGAAACATATAAAGTTGGAAACTTTTTGCAAATACAAATCTAGTAGTATTTTTTGGGTGGCACATAACTCATACTCCTTTCATTTCTATATATATACAAGGCCACTTCGTTCACTCAACACTAGACTCGGTACTACTTACTGTAAACAGGAAGCCGAAATCAAAGATCAGCAAGAGTAATTAAATGACGGCAAATTAAGTCCAAGCATGCATGCATAAATATAGTCAAACAATAGAGTTCAGCAAGTCAAAATGACTGCCTACTGAATCATTCAGAGCACCTCCTCGATCCTCTGTTGGTTGTTAAACATGTAACGACCAGATTTGTGCTTGATCATACGGAGGCCACGCAACATCCCTTTGCCTTCGCTGCCGTTGCTACCATTGCTGCTGCTGTTTTTGGCATCGTCAGTTTTGCCTTTGTTGCCGTACGCTACCTCCATACCGGTGAAGAGGGCGAATTGCTTGCCCGTAACCATCTCGTTGCAGTCCTTGTCGAGTTCCATGGCATCCAAGAAGTCTACAATGATGAACCTGCCAGAACCGAGATTGATAACCCTGGGCCTGAACAATTCGGTCGGCCGCCACTCCTTTGGCAGGTCATCATGCGCCCAGATCCACATCTTCTCCGGCGGCGGCTCCTCCCCTCTGACAACTCCGGAGAGGTCAGCAGCCCAGGGAAGTTTGTCTGAGACGCCAAATCAGAGTCCAAGCTCCAGGACGTAATCCGCCCTCACATGGTCGAACCCCTCTCGATGCGGTCAACGCCCTAGATCGCCCGGGACCAGCACTATAGGTGCTGAATCTTCTCGCGAGACTGTCCCGTTTGTGAGGCAAGTGCCACCAAGAAATAGCATGAATAAGGGTCGCAACAACTTATCCTTTTGCATGTGATCCTAATGTGGGTACAGTAGGGGGTCGGAAGAGTACAAGGCCATCAAAATATTAAAGTGGCGGTAAATAGAGAGAGATAGGGAAATTGAGGGCATAAAAAATAATACCCATGAAAACTAGTCGGGAGAAAATGTGTGAGAAAGAAGGTAAATCATTTAAGAAAAATCATTAAAAAATAGGCTTTCAAAAAATCTGTGAACTGAGTAAGCCGAGTGCTGTCGCAGGGCACACGGCTTATTGGCCATATAAGCCGAGTGCTGTCGCAGGGCACACGGCTTACAGGCTGCTCCATGACGGCACCGTCAACCACCTCCGTTTTGGACACGTGGCAGCTATCTTTGCCGTGTGTGCTCTATAAGCCGAGTGCTTTTTTGTGTAGATGCCGTGTACCTCATGTAAGCTGAGGGCTTTTCTGCACCACTCGGCTTATAGACTGCCATAAGCTGAGTCCTTTTTTATTTGCCGGGTGTTTTTTCCAGTAGACTCGGCTTAGAGTGACATAAGTCAAGTACCCGAAAAAAAGAACTCGGCTTATACTATTTCACACGGCAAAACGTGATTTTCCTGTAGTGGATCGTGAACTTGAAATTATATCGCTCGTTCACATGGTACCCATTCTTTTTTTCTATAAATAAAAAGAACAAGGTACTTATTCCAAACATAAGCCACCGGTAAATTCATTGTTGGACAAATCAAGGGATACCAGCGATGGAACCAACGCGAGGGTGTCAAATGGGATTGCGCCAGACAACCTGTTGTTGCTCAGGTCGAGATAATTGAGCTTCTGCAATGACATGATTGATGTTGGTATGGAACCAGTTAATTGGTTCCCGGATATCGACAAAACAGTAAGGTTGGGAAACCTGCTCATGTCCGCTGGTAGCTCTCCGGAGATCAGGTTGTTCTCCGCATGGAAGAAGCGCTGCCTGGTTGCCGATGTTGGAAAGGACCCAAAGAACATGTTGTTCTTGATCTCAATATACGAGATGTTCTCACCTATCTTGGCTGGTAAAGTCCCGATGAAAACATTGTTCTGTATCATCACAGTGGTCAACTTGGGTAATGACCATATCTTCGCCGGGAACTCACCGGAGAAGCGGTTGTTGTACAGCATGATGTTGTTCAGCAGGACGCAGTCGCCGAGGTTCTTCGGGAGCTCGCCGGAGAAGTTGTTGTTGAAGATGATGATGTCGTAGAGCTTCCCATTGGCACAAAGTGAATCTGGGAGGGGGCCGGAGAGGTGGTTGTTGCAGAGCTCGATGTTGCCTAGGGGCGAGTGCTTCCCGAGCTCCGACGGGATCTCGCCGGAGAGATTGTTTCCAAATAGCCTGATGTCCATGAGATTGGGAAGCATCGCTATGCTTGTTGGAATGGTGCCGGTGAGCTGGTTGGTGTACATGAACAATATGCTCAGGTTCTTGAGACTACCAAAGTATTCCGGTATTTCTCCGGTGAGGTTGTTCGACGACACATCAAGCTCTATCAAATTCACCGACGTGATTTTGCGCGGCAGTTTCCCCGTGAGTCCATTGTTGAACAGGTACAACAACTCGAGCTTTGGGTGCCGCCATACCCATGCCGGGATTTGGCCGGTGAGTTTGTTATCCGTCATAGCGATCAGTTCGAGGTTCACTAGGCTCGAGTAGGCCTTCGGGATCTCGCCGGTCATGTTCATGTCAGACATCCAGAGGTAGGTCAAGTTGGTCCGCTTGGCAAACTCCAGTGCCGCTGGCGCTGGCGAAAATGGGTTCGAGGCAAGCGTGAGCTGCTCGAGCCCCGCGAGCTTGCTTATCTCGGCAGCTGGGTACGCCCCGGTGAACTGGTTACTGTCAAGAACCAGCGACCTCAGCGCTGGTAGCCTGGCCACGGCGGCCGGCACCACGCCCCGGAAGTGATTGCTCGACAAGTTGAGGTGCTCCATCACGGGTGATAGTTGGCTGATATCATCCGGAAGGACCCCGTGGAATTCATTGTTGGAGAGGTCGACGAAGCGGAGGTGGGAGCAGGCGTAGAGCGGGATGCCGGGGAAGCCACCGGTAAGATTGTTGTAGGAGAGGTCGAGGCGGGTGAGGCTTGGTAGGTCGCACACCGACTCTGGCACCTTGCCGGTAATGTTTAGCTTCGGCAAGGATATCCCCGTCACCGCGCGTCTGTCTTCCTCGTCGCCGCAGACCACGCCGGTCCAGTCGCAGTGGTCGGCGTTGGAGACAGGGTCCCACGACCCAAGCTGCGTGGGGTTTCCCCATTGTTTCTTGATAGCTAGGAGGGTGGCCTGATCGCCGGAGGTTGGCTGCGAGCTGGATGTGCCGGCCAGCAGGAGGACGCCGAGGACCACAATAAGGTGGGTGGTCGACATTATTTTTGTGACAAGATGTGATGTCCGTGAGGTGGGGAGTTGAGCTAGCTGCTGGGCTCATATACCCAAGCAGACTCTAGACTAGAGTCGTCGGTCGTCTGCTAAATGATGTACACATATGCAAATATCTTAGTTGGAATGAAGCAGTATACTCCAGTACTCGGTGGGAATTTCTACTACCACAACAATAGAAGTAAATATCAGACAGCAGCCACAATGTATGTATGGTTCACACGATAGCACAAAAAACACATCATCATCAATGTACGCGCATTATTTAGATAGTAAATGCGTAACAATTCTTCAGTTTTTATTTACGAGTGAAGCTCGTCTAGTCAAGCAGATTCTAGAGTCGTCAGTCGGTCGTCGGCGACAACACCACTAGACGTTAACTAAATGAGGAAGACATATGCTAATATCTTGAAAGGTACAAGTTATCCTCCTTTAGAATTTACTATACATTCTTGGTGGCGATTTGTACTATCACGCAATAAAACAAATTGAGATTTTAGATTGACCGTACAACAACTATAATGTATACATACATGGTTCATCATACATAGCAGAGAAACCATGTCATCATCAATATATGTGCATCTAAAATTCTAAATAGCAAGTGCGTAGCCAAGGATTTTCTCTTCAGATTTTCGTCACAGTAAATCAGTGAAGCCGCCCGCCTCCTGGCCGCGCTCTCCTGGGGTGGTCTACTACGCCCGCTCGCCTGGGACCCCACCTTCCCAGCATAGGTGGACCATTTCCAAACACGCGGTTCTATAGCCGGACCATCTCAGAGAGAGTGAGAGCAGACCAAGGACTCACCTGCACCGAGGAGTAGATGGTATGAGATCTTGGCCATCGTCTTTCTATTTCTGCCTTTAAGTCAACTTAGTAAACTTAGTTGAACTGACGGTACTCTAAATTGTCACAGGTGTTATTCTGGAGCAGTCCAGTTTCTATTTCAGAATTTATTTGAAAAAAGTTCTATTTCAGATTTGCTTCTTAATAAATAATTGTTTGATCGGAAGTTTGAACTGTGCTATTGTTACGCTAACTGAAGAATCTACGTACAAATAAAAAGAGATTATATTATATCAGTGCTGCTTTAATTCCTGAGATGAAAGTAGAGTATTGTGTGAAAGCAGGACCAACGATGTTTAATTTGGTCAGTTATTTGTGCATTAGTAAAATCATTGACACTTGAGCACTAGTGTTCCACGTACATGTACTACTCCCTCCATCCAAAATCTGTCGGAATTTGACCTGCATTTTTACAATGAATTTTGCTACTACAAATACGAGATATATATGTCATGAAAATTGTACAGTTGGACCTTCATGCAAATATGAATCTAGTACTCCCTCCACCCTGAAATAAATGTTGTCGACTTAGTATAATTTTGCATAAAGTTGTACAAAATCAGCGACACTTATTTTGGAGTAAATAGCATAAAACTACTACAATTCGGGTTAGGGTTCCAAAAAACTACCAGAATTTATTTTTTCTCTGATAACTACCAAGTCAGGAGTCGACTGTTTCAAAAAATCCAAATCGTCGAGTGCTTATCAATTGATTGCGATTATGACAGTTGGGGCCCACATGTAAGATAACAGTTTGTTTGACCGTTAACTTACATGTGGGGCCCTTATTCTGTTAAAAAATGAAAAAGCAATCAGGTCCCTGCAAGTTTTAAAAAAAGCAATCAGGTCCCTATATGTTTTCAGCAAAAGCAATCGGGCCCTCCGAAGAAGATGCGCCCGCACTGAGGAACGGCGTCGGCAGCTCGCCGGCGGCCAGGTCGCGGGCCAAGCGGAAGGAGGCGGCTCGGCAAGGTCGCGGGCCAAGCGGGAGGGCGCGAAGGCGGGGCTTCTCCAGGCGGGCGAGGGTCCAGGCGAAGCTCCTTGCCAGCCGCTACTCCTGGGCATGGTGCTCTGACTTGCCTGTGCGGCCGCCGCCATGCCCTACCATCTTCTATGCGTCCGCCACCACGCCCAAGAAGAAAGGAGCGGCCGCCGTCGCCGGGATGGCCAAGCACCTCACCTGCGGCCGCCGTCGACGCCTTCGCCGGCCTCCTCGAGCTCGCTGCTGACTACGACGCGGACGGCCTGCGCCGCTGCTGGAACGCACGCCTCCCGCTGCTGCGGACGAGGCCGGCCTCTGGTACGGCCACCGGAAAGCCCTCGAGCAACGCACCGCGGTTCGTCCGGCCTCCTCGTCGCCACCTCCAACACCAGGAGCTCCGGCGAGCTCGTACCACAGCCATGGGGAGGGGAGGCCCGTCACCGGCTAGGGAGGGGATGGGAGGGTCGCCTGCTCGGGAGGTGAGAGGGTCGCCGGCTCGGGAGAGATGACGGGAGGAGAGGAGAGAAGAGACAGAGACCATGAAGAGGAAGAAGAAAGAGATGAGGAAGAGGAAGTTTACAACTGGGCCCACTAGTAGAAAAAGGGCCTTATGTGAGACACATTAGTCCCGGTTTGTAACTGAACCGGCACTAACGTGACCATTAGTGCCGGTTCCAACAGCTAGGCGGGCGGCGCTCATTAGTACCGGTTCGTGGCGAACCTATAGTACCGGTTCGTGCCACAAACCGGTACTAAATAGGTGGTGGCAGGCTGTTGTCAGGCTGGGGCCTAACAGGACCTTTAGTCCCGGTTCGTATAACCAACCGGTACAAAAGATCATCCTATATAAACCCTTCGTCCAGCCCAAGCCGAAGCGCTCTGTTTTTCCCCCTCTCTGTTTTCTTCCCCTCTTGCTCGAGCTCACCTCCATTTTTGCCAAAATTTGTCCAAGATTTGAAGGCACCCCATCCATCCAAGTGATCACAAAGGTTAGCAACTTTGTCCTTTCATCTCTCATTTCTAGATTAGCTCTTGCAATGCTCTATAAGTATAGTGATTTGTGGGTTTTATTTTGGGAGGAATTATATGTGGTAGTATTTGATTTATATGCAATTTGAGGTCAATATAACTCTTAGTTTGCATATGTAGGTGTGGTTTACTTAGTGCCTTCCCGTCTCCGTCGTAAGCACCGTCGATCGCCCGCACCGTCCCGTCGCCGGCACCACCTTGTGGTGAGCCTCTTGTTCTTATCTTTTTTATATAAATAAAATCATGTTTGTGTGATTTAGATATATAGTTACTTGTATAATTATCTTACCCGTACGTTGTTTGTTATACATAGTGCCATGGCTTTGATATCCGTCCCCGTCGGCCCTCGTCCGGGTTATGATTCGGATGTGGTATATTCTCTTTTATAATTATTTGTTGCATTTCGTGTTTATGACAAATTATGCCCATCAAGTTGACATAGATATTTTTATCTAGGAGGTATGTGAACCGGAAATTCCAACCGACCCTATTGTCGAGAGGTTAAATTTAGTTGAAAAAGAAAACGAGTATTTGAAAGAAAAATTGAAAAGAATTGAGGGGGAGAAGATGGAATTGGAGTTGCATGTTGCCGAAGTCGTCGATGATCACAAGATCAAGATGGAGAAAATGCGCTTGAAGATTAGAAAGATTAGAAAATATGCCATCGATAGTGAGGCTTGGTATCATTATGCTGTTGGATCAATTGTTACCTTAGTTGCGATCTTGATCGCATTTGTTGTTGCATTTAAATGCTTTAGCTAGAGAGTTATTTGTATGTTGTTTTATGATAATAAGTGTTGTATGAACTTTATGTATGAACTTGTATTAATTTGGTCTTTTCGGTGCTGTGTAATGAAGATGAGCCGGCAATGGATGTACGATGACCGATGCTCTGCCCAGTTCATTAATGGCGTGCAGACTTTTCTGCTTGCGGCTGAGGCGAACAAGCGGGCGGATGGTTTTATGCCTTGTCCATGTGCTGGATGTAAGAATGATCGGAATTACTCTAAGTCAAGAACCATTCACGTCCACCTGTTTGAGTCCGGTTTCATGCTCCACTATAATGTTTGGACCAAGCACGGAGAAAGAGGGGTTATGATGGAAGACAATGAAGAAGAAGAGGACGACGACAGCTATCCTGGCCATGGGTTCCATGAATACGATGGTACAACAATGGGGGAAGAAGCTGAGCCGGCAATGCGGGAAGAAGCTGAAGAACAGGCATCAGATGAGCCCGCTGATGATCTTGGTCGGGCCATTGCGGATGCAAAGAGAAAGTGTGCAAGTGAAAAGGAGAAGCTGAAGTTGCAGAGCATGTTAGAGGATCACAAGAAACCGTTGTACCCAAATTGCGAAGATGACAAGAAAAAGCTGGGTACCACACTGGAATTGCTGCAATGGAAGGCAGAGAATGGTGCAGGTTTTCTATGTGAAGGACATGTCTACCAAGCCGAGAAAAAGAAAAGATAAGGAAGCGAATACATCATACGATGAGCCAAAGCGCCACATAGTTCTTTCAGGGAAAAGAAACATCGTGGGAGTGGATGACAAGACAGACATGTCAGAAGATTATGAAAAGTTTGATGAAATTGCTCCCTTCACAGTGAATATTGACCCGAGCATCCAGTTAAATGATGAAGATTGTCCATGGTTACGGTGCAAAGGGACACACGCGAAGAAAAAGTTTCACACCCAAAGATCCCACTCTGGGATGTGACCGACTTCACTGTCATCACTTTCTTCTCTAGTGAGTTTCCGGACTAATATATCTGGAAAGTCCCACTTCGGACAAACCGGAGGGAATCTTTGTAATAGTTAATTAGGGTACTTATGTGTTTTGGCATTTGAAACGCGAAGAAATATTACGGCAAAAACTGGATGCACTTCGTGTACAAAATGGACAATCTCTTTCGAAGTATCAGGGTTTCGGACGAAAACTCGTCTGTTACAAAGGCATTTCATTTTTTTAAACTTATTACAACTCCAGACTTTTTGTGCGTTCAGTATGCATCATTCAAAGCCACGTCATCAACTTTCAACCCTTTCTGACTTCATTTGCTATTTTTCATGCATTTACTGATTTTTTTTGAGCTAAATGACCCTGAAATTGAAAAGCACTACAAATGAACTCTGAAAAGGTTGAAAGTTGGCATGGTATCATTATTTCACCCACATAGCATGTGCAAAAAAGTAGAAAGGGTTACGGCAAAAACTGGATGCACTTCGTGTACAAAATGGACAATCTCTTTCGAAGTATCAGGGTTTCGGACGAAAACTCGTCTGTTACAAAGGCATTTCATTTTTTAAATAACCTAAGTATTACCAAATTAAATATAATGATAAAACACACTAATATTAAACATAAGAAAAAAGAATCACTGAAAAATCTATTTTTAAAGTAAAGTTATTCACAAACTAGTGATTCACACAAATTTCAAATAATTCAAATTTAAACTATTAAAATTTGAAAACTACTGGCACTAACAGAAAGTTTGTAATTTTTTGTACCTAAAGCAAAAATATTCAGAAAGAAACTCTAAATACAGCAAAAAACAACTCAGAAATAAATACAAGAAAATAAATAAAGCAGAAAAGAAAAAAGAGAAAAAATATAAATAAAAAAAAGCCCGCCTACTGGGCCACAGCGGCCTGCATACGACTAGACACCCAACTTGTAGTTGGGCCAGGATGCAAGCCCGCAGGCCCAGTAGGCCCAACAAGGCATAGCAGCAGAGGTAGGCACAGAAGGCCTGCAATACAGAGGAGCTCGAGACAGCAGCCGCGGCGGGGCTTATAACCTGGTGCGGGCGCCCTTCGGCAAGCGAGGTGGGACTAAACTTGCCCGCACCGCACCTGCGGCAGCGCACCACCTTTAGTACCGGTTGGTAGATCCAACCGGTACCAAAGGGATGTCTTTAGTACCGGTTGGAGCCACGACCCGGTACTAAAGGGGGTCGCTTCCCGCCGCTTGGCCTGGCCAAATTTGACCTTTAGTACCGGTTGGTGGCTCCAACCGGTACTAAAGGTCCATCCTATATAAACAACCCTTATGAAAATTTTCACTTCTTCTCTGTTCGCTCGTCTCCTCTGCTTCTTCGATCGACAGCGCCGCCGCCCCCCGTCGCCGCCCCCGTCGCGCGCCGTCCCCGTCGCCGTCCCCATCGCGCGCCGTCGCCGTCGCCGTCGCCGTCCCTGTCGCCGTCGCCGTCCCCGTCCACGTCGCCGCCCCGGCCCGTCCCTGTCGCCGTCCCCGTCGCGCGTCGCCGTCTCGCCGCCGCCCCGTCGCCGCGCCCGTCGCCGCCCCCCGTCGCCGCCCCGGTCGCCCCGCTGTGAGCCCCCTGCGCCATGGCCGCGCCCTCGATCATCCGATCGAGCCCGCCCGCACACACACACACATAGAGTACACACACACACACGTACACACACACACACACATTTTTCTTAATTATTTTCTGTTTTCTCTGTTTTGTAGTTATATAAATGTTAGATTAATGTTAAAGTTTTAGCTAGATGAATTAGATTAATGTCAATTTGTTAGATGATCGAATTAGATATATTAATGTCAAATGTTAGATGAATTACATAGAAATGTTAGATTAATGTCAAATGTTAGATGAATTAGATATATTAATGTCAAATGTTAGATGAATTAGATATATTAATGTCAAATGTTAGATGAATTAGATTAATGTCCGTTATGTTAAATTTGCATATAGAATTTGCATATAGAATTTGTATATAAGAAAAAATGTTACATTTGCATATAGAATTTGTTATCGACGTCAACGATGCCCGGCCCGCATCCTCGCCGTCGACCCGTTCGCGACGACGTCCTGCTTCAGAGGAGCCATGTCCGGGACTGGGCTCCGCCGGGCTGGCACTGGGAGGTGCTACCTTCAGGGGGGCGCCGCTTGGTGAGGAACCCGGCCCCGGGTCCCGTCGACGACCCGGAGCTCCTTTGGTGGCTCCGGGCGCCACTTTCGATAATATTCGAGACGATGTATTCGAGATTATATTCGATGATGCATATTATCTACTATGATTCAGTTTTATCTTTCGAGATGCATATATATTATCTACTATTATTCGAGATGCATATCAATTATCTACTATTATTTGAGATGCGTACTAAATTGTTTTATATTTCTTCTGGATTAGTTAAATAAAAGCTATGGCGGACAATACCGGCAGAGAAGGAGAAGAGGTCGTGTTCGAGATCATACGCTCCCCTCGCGGGCCACATGATCAGAATGAAGAAGATGACGGCTCCCAATATCTGAACAATACCGGGGAGGGTGATATGATATTCGATCAAGACGACCGAATTGATGAAGTCCAGAACTATGATGATCTTGAAATAGCAAATACCGGCGAGGTACATTATAGAAGCAGGCATCTGGTGATCATCACGTGTTTTAAATGATTTTGTATATATATATATATATATATATATATATATATATATATATATATATATATATATATATATATATATATATATATATATATATATATATATATTAACGAATCGATCTTTCTTCTTTCAGCCCTCCGGATCGAGTAAATCGTCTGCAGGCAGCAGAAAGCGAGGCCCGGCCAAAAAGTTGAAGGATGGCGTAAAGTACAACATCGATGCCATCAAACCTAATGGCGAACCAAGCGAGCCTAAGAAGAATGCGGACAAGTGGATTCGTCAGTGCGGAGTTCTTGTGAAGGACCAAATCCCGATCTCCATTCAAGAATGGAAAAAGCCAGCAACGGAACGTCCAGATCTTACTTATGTTGACCAAAGAGCAAAAGATCGGCTTTGGGAATCTCTCATGTCACATTTCACCCTACCAGATCATTTCACACATGCAGATGTGCAGAAAGTCAAGGACGCTGCTCTTAGGAAGATGGCGCGTGCATTCAACAACCACAAGAAAAATATATGGGCCAAGTACGGAGGAAAGAAGACTCCAGAATTCACGGGAACACTGGAGAAGCAAAGAGATCACTGGCCCGCTTTCGTGAAATTCAAGGAATCGGAATTAGCTAAGGAACGGTCGAGAATAAACAAGCTCAATGCCGCGAAAAAGGAGCATTACCATAGGCTGGGGCCAGGTGGCTACGCGGTGGCCCGGCCTAAGTGGGATAAGGCTGAGCAAGAGATGATAGATGCAGAGGTCATTCCAGTTACATTGAGCTGGCCCCCCAGGTGCAGGACTTGGTTCTATGCGCATGGGGGGGCGTTGGACCCAAAGACAGGCCAGGTTTTGAAGAAGGCAAGTCTTAAAGGAGCCGACGACAAACTACTTGTTGCAATAGAAGAGGCTCGAACGGGGGTGTTCACGCCCAACAGAGAGAACGACGAGCTTACACGCGCCCTGGGAAATCCTGAACACCCGGGAAGAACACGAGGCAAAGGCATTGTTCCGTGGTATCAGGGGTTTGCGGACTGGAACGCCGACTACAGAAGCCGTGCGAGAAAGAAGATGGAGGAGGAGAAGAAGAGGAAGCTGGAGGAGGAGCAGAGGAAGCAGGAAGCAGAACGCGTTAGAGGCCTAGAATCAGCGCACGCGGAGTTGGCACTCCAATTAGAGCGGCAGCAGCAGCAGATAAACTCACTTAGCCAGGAAAGGGGGTCTCAGCAGCGGCAGCAGCTAGCGGATCCATCATTGGATAGCACCGAGCCATCCATGCCGAGAAGCAGCGTGGGTTCCGCCCTGGGCGATGAGTCACTACTGCTGGATAGATACCCTGTGGATGACATCATGGATAACACTAATTGTGAGCTACACTTTAAAATGAAGAACATATCCATGAAGGTGGCGGACGGCATTGCTTATACAAATCCCCCTGAAGCAACCTTCCATTGCAATCCGATTCCAGCTGACTATGCTCGTGTCACGGTTGATGAAGTTGTGGCACAATATTCGGGGCTACAGCTTGACATTCCTGGAGGTGACGACGAGCGCACACTGGGAGAGGCCATACATCGTATCATTCTATGGAGAAAGGATTGCATTGTCTTTCCAAGGCCACCGACACCGCGTCAGCCGACTCCTTCTCCAAGTCCGCCACCGCGTCAGGACACTCCTACTCCTCCAAGTCCGGCAACGCGTCAGGCCAGTCCTCCTCCTCCAAGTTCGGCACCGCGTCAGGCCACTCCTCCTCCTCCAAGTCCGGCACCGCGTCAGCCCAGTGCTCCTGCACCGCGTCTGTCGTCTCCGCCGCCTAGGCAACAGCGGAAGAGAGCCGCCGCAGCTATGGCGTCTAGCGGTACAAGTACAGGAGGCAAGAGACGAGGATACCAATTTGGTCCAAGCCTCGCGCCTCTTCCGAAGAGGCCTTACGACATGACGGATGAGGAAATCAAAGCCAAATGCAGGGCGGACTTGGACGCCCATTTTGCACCGAAACCGCCACCGCCGCCAAAGGAGAAAGTGCCTGAGGTTGTCGTTGAGCACTTTATTCGTATGGCTAAAGAACCAGCTCCCAAGCCTGTTGACTCAGACTATGAGCGCCAACTCAGGAAGGCACATCTAGCAAAAAAAAAGAAGGAGTCGAGCTCGAGCTCGAGCCAAGGCGCAGCTGCCAAAAAAAGCGGGAAAACTGTTCCCCAGCTGGGAGAACAGGCGGTGCAATCGATCCCCCCGCTCATTGTACCAACACATGTGAGTACCGACGCGGCCGATGAGCTGGTAATAACCGACGATCATAGAAGGATGGCTGCCGAGGCCGGTGTCACTGTTTATCAACTCCTAGGCATTGAGCCCATGGATAAGATTAGAGAGGAGGACGTAAAACGGAAATATGCCCGCGGCGAACCTCTGGTAAAGCCTGAGGAGGTCAAGAAGCTCCCAACGAGAATGTATGAATTGCATGAATGGTACATGAAAATTGCCAAGACTACCAATCGAGAGTCCCTCATGGTGAAAGTCAAGGCAGAGCATTACTACCATGAGAATGCTCTGTATGTTGAGTTTACAGAACTGTTTCAGTTATTCAATCAAGACGCACTCGACAAATCTATCGTCAGTTGCTATTGTCTGTAAGTGATTTCTTTCTGTAATTTAAGTCTCAAGCTAGCTGTAGTGCTCGTTGATCATTACCTGTAATTATCCTCACTATATTCTTTTCTGTGGTATTATGCAGGATGAAGATCTATGAAATGAATAAAAAGGGACGCTATGGCATTGGGTTCATTGACCCAAATACCATTAATCAAGAGATATGGACGGATGAATGTTATCGAGAAGACACAGAGAAAAGCATGCTAGAGTTCTTCAAGCGCCTAAACACCAATCGAGATATACTACTTCCTTACAACTTCAAGTGAGTCACACTGTCTTGTACTACAAATTCTGTTTTTGCTTACTAGCTAGATGTTAATAAGTGTATAGGGTTTAGGGTAGTTGATGAGTGTTATGCACATGCCCGCTTAATTTATACATGCAAACGTGTGCGCATGCAGATTCCACTGGATCTTGTTAGACATTCAAGTTGAAGAAGGAAAAGTTGAAGTACTGGACTCACTAATTAAACCAGTTGAGGAGTACGAAACCGTCAAGGGGATAGTCAACAGGTAATTTCAATCATTATTGAACTATATGTCGGCCTATTTAGTTCGTCATTTCCTGATATCAACTAATTAATAACTCCTTTATTCATTTTCTTTGCCGGCGGGCAGGGCTTGGGCAAAGTTCATCAAAACGGTTCCAGGCCAATGGAAACAAAAGCTGTATTGGTATCGACCCAGGGTAATTAATTAATTAGTACTAGCTAGCTACCATCTCTTTAATTCTAGTTTCAATACCATTAATTATCATGCTTGATTAATTATTATCTGATTGAATTCTATTCTCGTAAAGTGCATGAGGCAGAAGCCGGGGAATGATTTATGTGCATACTACGTTTGCGAGAACATTCGCATGATGACGATCGAAAGTAGCACATCTGCTAGACAGCAATGGGTACGTTTGCCAGAACACTATTCACAATTTTTACATCATTATCGATATCTAATCACACAACTAATACATGCATATTGATCTCCTTCTTAAAAGTTCGATATGGTGCGGGATCAGCTCCTACCAACGGATCGCGTACGAGCAATTCAAGAGGAAATAGCGGGATTTTTGCTCGACCAGGTCATAGATCCCAAAGGAGTATACCATTACCCGCTACCGCAGTAATGCCTCCATGTAGGAGAAATTGTATATACCAAATTGTATATATACATGTGTATGTGTGAATGGTGGTGCGAGACATTCGATGATATATATATATATGATCGGTTCTACGAGAAATTCTATTTATATATATGCATAACGTGTACAATATGTAGTATCGTAAAATACCAGCAAATGAAAAAGAATTAAATGGAAAACACAAAATTAAAGGAAAAAGAAATCATAAACCCCAAACCCCCTAAACCTTTTAGTACCGGTTGGTGTTACCAACCGGTACTAAAGGTCTTCCACCCCCCGGCGCTGGCTCGTGCCACGTGGTGGCCTTTAGTGGCGGTTCGTGTTGAACCGGTACTAAAGGGGGGGGACCTTTAGTCCCCACCCTTTAGTGCCGGTTACAGAACCGGCACTAAAGGGCCTTACGAACCGGTGCTATAGCCCGAATCTGCACTAGTGGCCCCACATGTAAGTTAACAGTCAAACTAAACGGTCAAACAAACAACTATCTTACATGTGGGTCTCAACTGTCATAATCGTGATCAATTGATAAGCACTCGGCGATTTGGGTTTTTTGAAACAGCCGACCCCTGATTTGATAGTTATCAGAGAAAAAAAGAATTCCGGTAGTTTTTTGGAACCCTAACCCGAATTGTAGTAGTTTTATGCTATTTACTCCTTATTTTGGGACAGAGGGAGTAGCTTATTTGTTTTTGTGGCACATAACTCATCTTTACGTTAGCAAAAAAGAATTATGACCAAAGTTGGGTTCAAATTTCAAGGGGGCATACATGTTTGCCGAATTGGGATTCCATTCAAGGCACATAAACTGGGAGGCCAAAGTTGAGCCCAAATGTGGATTATCTATGTTGCTTCTTCATCAGAAAAGCCATCATTTACCATCCATGTTGTGAGAGAGAATCTTGAATGTAATTTTGGCAAAAGAAAAAGCAGGGAAAATATACTGACCTGGATTTACTGGTCATTTGACAATATACTGACCATGATGGAAGTTCAGGAATTTGATGCTAATTTTTCCTCTTTATGGGTCCTTCAAATAACAAATAGTAACATGATGTTATCACATTTGCCCAGCTTAGCTGTCAACAAAAGACTATGCTTCAAGAAGGGAATTACACAAGTCGTTTTCAACCTATCGAGCTCGGGGTTTGGTCTACCATGGTCACGTTAAAGCACTAGTTGAGTGCCTATCACATAGAGAAGAGAATGGACTTGAAGGCTGATGAATGCGTTTTGTTAATCAACACATGCAAAATAGCACAGGCTAACACAAGAAATAAATAGCTCGATATATAGCACAACAGTTCAAACTCTGGAAAACTAGCAGTGTACAATCTCTTTTTCTTTGTATATGTGGATTCTTCAATTAGCTTAACACAATAGCACAAAAGTTCAAATCTGAATGCTAAAGTAAGTCCCAGCATGCATGCATAAATTAATATAGTCAAACACTAGAGTTCAGCAAGTCAAAATGACTGCTTACTGAATCATTCAGAGCACCGCCTTGATCCTCTGTTCATTGTTAAACATGTAACGGCCAGATTTGTGCTTAATCATACGGAGGCCACGCGTCACCCATTTGCCTTTGCTGCTGCTGTTTTTGACATCGTCACTTTTGCCTTTGTTGCCGTACGCTACCTCCATACCAGTGAAGAGGGCAAATTGCTTGCCGGTAACCATCTCGTTGCCGTCCTTGTCGAATACCATGGCATCCAAAAAGTCCACGACCATGAACCTGCCGGAACCGAGGCTGATGACCCTGGGCTTGAACAATTGGGTCGGCTGCCACTCCTCTGGCAGGTCATCATGTGCCCAGATCTGCATCTTCTCCGGCGGCGGCTCCTCCCCTCTGACGACGCCGGAGAGGTCAGCAACATAGGGGAGGTTTTCTGAGACGCCGAACCAGAGTCCAAGATCCGGGACGTAATCCGCCTTGCCATCGAAAGGCATGAGCCAGTCGCCAGCTTTGCTCCACTCACGAGTCACCATGTGGAAGTAGTAGGTGCCATAGCCCTCTGAGCCAGAGATGGAGAAGCAGATGGTGTCGCCGACGAGGGCGTGACCGTAGACGAAAGCATTCCTGTGGTGGGTGATCCATGGGGTCAGCGGGAGGATGTCGCAGTGCCAGAACCTGTGAGATGCGAGGGACGTGCTGATCCCCCTCCACACCAGAGCTTCGAACTGCGGGCGTACCTCCGCCTTATCTGGATGGAGGACGCTATCAATGATGTAGAGGTCGCCGGTGTCTTCGCCGTCAAGGAGGTGTAAGTCCGTTGGAGGGACAGAGATGGCCAGCGGCGAGTGCTTGTGCCTGTGGAGGCTAGGCATGGTATCGATGTAGCTGCAGCCGTCGATGATGTCGAAGCGTAACATGCGGCTCGCGCGGTCGGCCAAGACGACCTTGCTCTCCGAGGCGGTGGGCAAGAAATTAACGCAGGGAAGGCTCCGCACGGAGTAGGAGACTTCTGGTGGCCTCATGAGCAGCTCGCTTTTCGGCGGATCGATCTTGGGCGCCAACGCCTCCGCCGTCGCTAAGTCGATGCTGCAGATCCTTGTCCTCTTGGGCGCACATGCCTTGGCGCGCGTCAGTGTTGGTACCAGCTTGCCATGTGCGGCCGCCTCTTGTGCGGTCGGGTGAAAAAAATCCTTCTTGGAGAGGTCCAAGCGGCGCAGTGAGTATGCACGTTTGCGCCCGTCAAACAGCCCCAGGTTTAGGAACCGGCGGATGCCGCCGGTCATGTTCAAGTCTCGGACGATCTAGTTAGGATGATCCTTCTGTCCTGGGAGGGTAATAAGGACAAAAATTAGATCGATTGAACTTGCTAGGTCAGTATGAAGCTTCAAAAAATAAACCACGATGCGGAGCATCACTTGAACTTCCTAATTAAATGAGTACTTTACCTCTGTTTGACTAACATCCCTAACAGGTTGTGCATGCTATGAACAAAATAAAATGCAGTGAAAAATCTATGAATATGGTTGCTTCACTTTAATTACTTGTTCCTATATAAGTGAATTACTACTACAAGTGGATTTGTGTCCTGAACAACAAATCGACTGCTGATTTCTAGCAGTAGGATCGATGTTAACCATGCAAGCAGATAGATAGATAAACCCACTCCAAGAGCTACTAGCACAAGACAAGATCGATCCAAAGAAAGCAGAGGACGAGATGGCCTGAAGGACACACCTAGCTACGTACGTACAAATCCAATGACGCGGCCGTGCACACAGCCGGGGAAGGAAATCGAGATGGAGAAAGCACCTAACCTTGATGGGAACGGACGGCGGTCCGAGGAGGATAGGGAGGCGGTGGTTGGAACGGTGCCGACGGCGACGGCGACGTTCGAGGCAGAGGCGGCGGTTCGTTGGTCGATGAGAGATTCGAGGAGAGGCTACGGATTTCAGCCGGCGGCGAGGCATTTGAGGAGGTCCATGGATGGAGCCCAACGGGCTAACCCTGTGGGCCGAGCGCGGACTGACACCTCCTATATTGGACGACTAGGACGGCCTATTGGCAGAGCTGTAGCACCTCCAGCTTACTGTTGCATCGCATCGATAACTGCAGCACAATGTTTACTGAAGCACTAAGTTCAAACAATCATGAAATAATTTTAAGTTTGTGGAAAAAATTGAAAACGAGAAACCTTGTGATATTTTTTTAAGAAAAAAGTGAACATTTTTTCAAATTCGAAACAATTTTTGAGAGTATGATTTTTTAAAAAAATTATGAAAAAATTGTGGAAAATCATTTTTTTAAAATTCGATTTTTTTTTGAAACCGCAAACAATTTTTTAATTTTTGAACAATAACAAGTACTCCCAAAACCGTGAACAAATTTGAGCTAAAACCACATCACTTATTTTGGGACAGAGTGAGTACATTTTTTGAAATTCTGACCATTTTTCAAAAATGTGAGCATTTGTTAAATTTGTGAATAAATTTTGAATTTTCCAAACTTTTTCTGAAAAAGGAAAACTAAAGTTAAAATGAAAAAAGTAAAAAAAAAAGGTAAAAAAACAACAGAAAAAAGAAAAAAGAAACATCTAGCTGAACCAGACCGAAACCTTCTGGAAGGTTCCTAAAACCGGTAAACCATATAGCATGAACTAGGTCGGCCCATTAAAGCGCTGCCCCGTGCAAAGTGACGACATTTGGCCGCTTAATGCGGCAAATAGGAAATTCAAGGACATATGGTAGCTGATGTATTCGTGGCGTAGTGTTTCGGGCTGATAGTACAAACCCATTTTCCTGTGTGCTAGCGTGGACCTGACAGGGTAATAAATGGCATGTAGAAAAAAATTGGTTTCTCCACGGGTTAAAACGGTTGAACAACTGCAGTATTGGAAAGTATGACTCTACCCTAGCGATTAGGGTTTACCTACTCCGACGATTCTCTGGCCGTTGAGGTTTGTAATTCAGATCAATGCTGATCCCTCTCTCCACCTCCATCTCCTGTCCTTATGCGCGCTTGGGTTGAACAAGGGGTTCGTTCATCCTTCCTCCTGGCCTTGACGCTGCTACCAGTGGCAGGGAGTTTGGAGGTTTGGATCTGATGGCATGTTCGTCGACTATGGGATCTGGTGAGACGTCATTGGGGAAGATGGGCAAGGGAGCGGCTGATCTCAAAGATGCAATGAAGAATATGGAGTTGAAGGACTTGAAACTCGAAGATGTCTTCGTCGGGGAAGAAGAGATCTCAAAGCTCTCGAAGGCCGAGAGACATTTTGGTGTGCATCATATAGATGCTGAATCCATGGCACCAAACGGGCTAATCATGTGGGCCGAGTGCGGACCGACACCTATATTGTTATTTTTGTGAATTTTCTAGTCAGCGCCCAGGATAACTGATGCATTTTTGGCGTGGGTATTTGGACTGGCAGTACGAGCCCATTTTCATGTGCGCTGGCGCGGGCCCCGTGAAAAAATAAATGACACACATGAATTCCAGTTTCTGGGTGAGAGCGGAATGACAACGTAGGAAAAAGGGAGTGGGATGGGAGCGGAATGACCATGCAGGATGGGACCTTGCATGGAAGTTAGGTGCGTTTGCGTAGGAACCACCTCGTCATCATCATCTGCCAGTGCGTGCAGCAGAGCGACGGTGGCGGCTCTCAATCGGACCTGACGTTTCTTTCTTCTGTTGGCTCGGCCCAACAACAGACAGGTACTCTACTAGCATTAGCTTTTCTCCCTTATCCTGCAACTAAGGCAAACAATCCCCTCCGACTTCACCGGCAAGCGCGTGGATTCGCCTCCCCTCTACCTGCCGCTCCGGAGGTCAGTCGTAAGGAGGGGAATACTTTTGCCTCCGCTCTAGTTAATAGTTTAGGATAGGATATTTTTAGTCCTCACAGGTGCGGTGTTCAGGCGTATGTCGGCGCTTCTTCTTCAAGTTTGTCTTTTGGACTCCGATCCTGTTCGAGTTCGTCCGTTTGGACGTAGTCGAGGGAGCTCCAACATTAGACTTTTGTCGTCTCTTTGGGACGGTGAGGTTACGTTTCAAATTTAAATGACCTACAAGGATACAACTTCAAAATTAATAATAATGAAATTAAGCGTTCTACACTTCTACTCCTATTGTTTGGCCACTTTAAAGTTTAAACACAACATCAAACAAGGTACATGCCTAGCTGCCTACTGTCTACATGGTAAACCGGCAGTACTAGACATGAAACAAATCATGAAAACTAAAAAAAGGGGATAAAAAACAACCGCTTGTTACCTCTCCCGCGTCGTTGGTGCTTCGTTGCTACACCGTTGCCATGATTTTTCAAATACACGATGGATATTTTTCAAATACGCCACAAACATTTTATATACACCGACATGAATATTTTCTCATTTCCGTAATATAAAGCTTTTATTATTAGAAACTTGCTTGTCATTTTTTCCTTTTTAAATCTGCCAAATTAAAACTATGTTTTCTACTCCCTCCGTCCCGAATTACTTGTCGCGGAAATGGATAGAGATGTAAATACGTCTAGATACATCCATTTCTACGATAAGTATTTCTGGATGGAGGGAGTAACTTTTTTATAAAACATTTAAAAATATATGTTAACGCATTTTCCAAAAATGAAAGGTCTCGCTGCATAAATATGTTAACACGTTTTTTCCTGAGTTTTTTTTCCTGAATATAGAAGCACTCAGTCCTCGATCGGTTTTACAAGGCCCAGCTGGTTCGTGGATTGTTAAGAAGGAAAGCATTGGGCCCATCCGAACCGGGCAATCTAATGAAAGGGCAAAGGTGAGACGAGAATGCTTGTTCACTCCGCCGCCGTTCTGCTCCAGGTTCGCCGCCGCCGGCAGATGGGTTAATCTGCCACTACTTCGGGCGCAGATAGAAGGATCATAGTAAGTAAGTAGATCGTCGGGCGAAGATGAGCGGCTTCCGGCGGTTCGTGAACCTGGGGATGCTAGACTGGCGCGGCGAACCCGGCTTGTACACTCTCCGGCGCCTGGACCTCTCCAAGGTGGACCTGTTTTACCGGACGGCACAAGAAGCCGCCGCACATGCCAAGGTGGTGCCGACACTAACCCTGCCGAGGCCATGGTGCCCAACAGAAGAAGCGGCTGCAAGATCGGCTTGGCGGCGGCGGAGGCGGCGGCGCCCAAGATCCAGCCGCCTCAAGCCGTGGTGGCCGCGCCGCCGCCGGTATACTCGTCCTACGTGCCAGGCACTAGTGACATTCACTTCTTCGCGACCGCCTCGGAGAACAAGGTCATCTTCGCTGACAGGGCAAACCGCATCTTCCGCTTCGACGCCGACGATGCCGGCCCCTGCCCCGTGGTCACCGTGATGCCAAGTCTCAACGCCTACAAGCACTCGCCGCTGGCCATCTCCGTCCCTCCGACGCCCTTACAGCTCGATGACGGCCAACTCGCCGGCGACCTCTACAACTCGCCGCCGGTATACTAGCTGAGTGCTACCGGGTGTAGTTACACCCATGTCTCATATACTATCATGTGACAGTATATATACTACTTTATCATTTTTAGTATATTCATATACTATATCTAAGATACTCCAAAGTGAGTTCTATGAAAAAATTGCAAGTGGACGCATAGTTTTTATTATATTTGTGAAATATGTACATATTTGTACGTAAAAAGGAGTATGCTAAAAATATGGTACATACTACCTAAAAAGTAGTATATATACTACTTAAACATTCTTATATAGTACATACTACGCGTACATACTCTCTGGCATGATAGATACTACGTAGAACATACACAACAAAAGTGGGAGTAACTACACCCGGTCGTAGGAAACATTTGTCCTATATATATATATATATATATATATATATATATATATATACTAGCTGAGTGCCCATGCGTTGCCACGGACGAAAAACATAGTGATTAAATAATTGTTCTATTTAAGAAATGTGCGACACATGACAGCATGCGATTTCAATTTCTATAACAACAAATTGATTCTTTTTACCGCTTATTCCTTCATAGGCAATTATCGTGTCTCTGTAACCACTCTCTCCTTACAACAAACCATTTTTCTCCTTATCATTCATTTCCCTTCATTCCTTTCCCTTCACCTTTTTACCGATTTCAATTTTTTTACTCGCTCACAACAAACCATTTTTCTCCTTATCATTCCTTTCCCTTCACCTTTTTCTCGCCACAGCGTGTGAGCCCACTTTACAAACTCTTGTCCTTTATATGTTATATATTTTTATCTATTCAAAATATTCTTTTGATCTCTTTTTTGGCGATCAGATAGTTGAAAGGAAACTTAAGCTATACCGCTCACAACTAACCATTTTTCTCCTCGTCATTCCTTCCCCTTCACTTTTTTCTCACCATAGTGTGTGAGCCCTCTTTTCAAAATCTTGTACTTCATACATTATATATTTTTATCGATTCAAAATATTCATTTGATCTCTTTTTTGACGATCAATTCTGCACACTAATCGGTTGAGAAATCAATGTACACAGTCTATTCTTAGCACCACAATTATATAATCACATATTCATGTGTTTACTGAGATGTATAAATTTTCAAGACTTTGTAGATCATTTTCTTCTATATTTCAACATATGCTGTTAAAAAAGAAAAAAAAAGAAACCATCTGCACAATCAAGCATTCACCCAAATGCAAATATATAGCTACATCCTCCCATTGGCAACTTTCAATACAATCATCCATGATCCTTTTTAAGAGCAGTTTCTAAAACAGTCTAGCTAGTAAGAAACCATACCACTGCATCAGTTTGCACAAGAGATAGTTAATACTGAGAGCAACCAACCGTATGGTAAGAAATCTTTACATGATGACAAAGAATGCATTTACATGATGCAAAGAATGCATAGCGAACAGCACACCAACTGGAAGTAGTACAACCAGAGGTAGAAGAAATGTTGCTCCTTAGGCTTGACTAATAAAACCAATAAAAAGTAAAATAAGATGAGCATTTTAGAAATGCTAAATATGTACTCCCTCTGTAAAGAAATAAGAGATCACTACTTTAGTGATCTAAAAAGTCTTATATTTCTTTACAGTGGGAGTAGATATTACTATAGTATTAGAGCTGTGACATACCTGAACCAGCACATATCATGTTTTTGTCCGTATTTTTTCTTCTTTCCAAAACATTCAGATATTTTCCCTAGCAAAAAAAGACTCCAAAACACATATATTTTCATCATAGAACTATAAAGCTGAGAGAGGCATTGTAGAGGTAATCACTTCTGAGCAAATTAATAGCCATCTAATTCTCCCAAATTTCTCCACTGATAATATCATCCACTGAGTCCTCTTACATGTACATAGTACCTCAGCACTTGCAATTATTATTCAGGCCCTATATACCATCTAAGAAAATGCAAGCATGTTTAATTGACACTTCTTTCTGCAGTTACAATGTTCAATTGACTCTGTTCAAAGTATATCTACTAAAGTTTGAATGTATTTAGAAAATAATGTCTACAAAACAAACATCCATGTGAAAATCAAAATTTACCATAGGTGTTCTTTGGAGAGTCTTTTGTTAAATATAAAATAAACCTACATGCTATACATGCAAAAATGTGACTGAACAAATGCTACTTGTATCCGAGAGCTTTTTCAAGTGCCTGGGCCACTTCCATTAAGGTGCTGTAAAAATGTACAAAACAAAAGAGCAGATAATTACTTTCACTCTGCAATAATGAATATAGACATGTTTTTTCTCGGAACAGTATAATATGAATCCCAATGCCAACAAAACTGAACCTGGAACAAAACTGGAGTGAATCAGATCATGCCGATGGCTTATGGAGCGACAACCCCGTGGCATTTTCCCCCAACCTCAAGCTGCTCTCCATCCTCTCCTCTCCTCTCCTTCCTTACACCGCTGTCGCTAGTTTGCCTCCTCCTGTTGCTCTATCGATCTTGCTGCACCATCATTGCTCCGCATCTTCCTACTCTACTGCTAGTAGCTGGCACAGTCATCACCATGACTTTTGCAACAGCACTTAATTATTGAGTATACCTTGAGTAAATGCATTGTCCCAGATTGAGATTGATCATGTTGGATTGACAAGCAAATCTGTACATTGGGATACTTTTCAAGCAATAGCGACACTAAAGATGTTGTGGTTGCAACAATAGCAATAAAGGAAGAAGATTACCATAAGGCGTAAAGAAATCTGATTGATCTCCTTGGCATCCCATATAAGTTGTCTCCTCCGACAGTGATGATACCACGACGTCGCTAATTATATCATGATAATCCAGTCGAGGTGGCAATAAAATTCTAATTAGACCATGTGAGTACAAAGAAAAATCTTCCAATTATATCAATTAGCATGGTTTGAATTTACAAGGTTCTTCCCTGCATCGTGCATGCTTTCATTTTTGATATAATGAATCAAAGAGGGAATGCATATGATTGAGATGGACAGGCTACTTAGCAAGAAAATTCTGAAGGGTGGAATGAAAATTCATCACCTATATTTCCCAGTTTCTTCTGAATGCCAAATAAAGCTACCAGATAACTTCACCTTGTACTCTGAAGAATAGAATGGTTAGCAAGTCAATTATTCAGTAAAGGTGGTTGTGCAATGGGGGATTACTCCACTGAATATATTGGACCGTGCCTAGAAATGAAGACCTAGACACCTAATCATTTTTTTCTGTACACATTTACATGAAAGATAACTTCAAATTTCTTCAGCTAGGCATGGTTTCTCAGAGGGGTGCTTTGGTGGGATGGAGAGGGGGGGGGGTGGTGGAGGAGCCATGGGAGAGGACAACGATGAGGTGCGAGTGTAAGGGAGATAAGGTTACCTGGGCCGTCGTCCGCCGCTGCCGCCGACACGATGCTCCTGCTGGTCGCCCTCCCGCATCGTGCTCCTCCTTGACACGATGAAGGAGAGATGAGATGGCAAGGGCACACACCGACTGCTCCAATCTTTTGGATGCACCGTGTTGCTGTTCGAGGTTGCCGTAGGTGGGTGGAGGGCATCAGTGCTGCCGTCGAGGTCGCCGACTGCTCCAAACTTTATTTGTTAAAAACACTTCCTTTACCCAGGTTAACTGGGGGCTCTTAAATTTATATGTGCCGCTTTATAATAAGTGTTTTCTTCTTAGTCGTTACAAAGTCTTTTTCTACTACTCCTTTTTCCGACGCGAGTGTGTGGTCAATAACCGGGTTGCCTGGTTTCTCTCTAAAGCCGCTCGAGTTTAGTTTGCTAAACTGGCCTGAGAAACACTCCGCCTTCGGGATAGGAGGTTGAAGCCGAAGGTTGACCCACTTGAAGTCTAGAGATCGGATGTATCATGTTAAAGTACGACGGAAGCATAAATTAATTTTAAGACCAATTTTTGAATTGGCATAAAAAAACTTGATTTAGTTCGGACGTAAAGTTTTTACTAAAGTTTTTCGATTTTCCGAGCTTATGAAGCTTTTAACCTATTTGTATGTTTTTTTTCCAGGAGGCGGGACATCCTCTTGACCGAGGTGCCGTGCATAATAATTCGGCTCGGAAAATCTTTTCCGACCCGTAGTTCGGCAACTTCCCTGCCGAGCTGCACCTCGGCACGCCCGAACACTCCAAACACCGAGGGCTAGTTATTTGCCCCCACAGTCAAGCTCCTATGACTAAGTGAAAGTTATAAAGCCTACATATCTGATTGCCTCGTTTCCGCTAACACAACCGCCTCCGGGCACCGAGACGTCGGCTAAGGGTTGTCTTGTTATTGCGGAAACACCCTGCGTAGCATCTACAAAGGGGTGGAAGCCGACGATGGGCCACTTTCAAATTATAAACAGTCGCAACGGAGTCAAAATAATATATAGCATAAAGCTGCAAAATACAGCTTAAAAGCTGACTACCACAAACATGCGCAAATTCAATCGGCCGATCAGCTTGCTTTCATAAAAGTGTTCGGCTTGTCCGAGGTCACTAATAGAAAAGTAGTTCGGCCGTTTTTGAAAAAAACGTGCAATTTTAACCTCGAGTTTTTGATATAAAACACTTCGGACATATAAAAGAGTCCAATAAACCGTACCAGGGGCTCCTTGAGGCACCTCGGCGCGGTTACTTTGGGACTCCTGAAGAGTCCGATGTATTCTCAGCATTTGTATTCAATATACGAGCGCTGCCTTCCCATAAATCGTTATAAAGCCACAATATGCATCAATTTGACTTGAGATCTGGCCAAGCTGGGTTGCCTGGCTCCTGTGCTTACCCCCTACGTTCCCGATTGTTCGGCTAGGGGGTAAAGGGAGCACCTATGTGATTGATACTACCGGGTTATCCGGGTTAGTACCTCAGACTGGGTGAAGCCGAAAGCTAGCAATCTCAAGAACATAATTGGTCGGCAAACGACGGAAGTGAAAATCTCGGTTTTTTTTAAAAGCCAAATACTTCGGGAATCTTCTCAGAATTGATCTTCACTATTTTTCTCCCACTTAGATCGGAGGTGAAGTTATATCATCCTGCTTAGCATGACAACTCAAAGAAAGGAACCGATAGCGGGACTATTTTCTTTGGAAGATGTTTCTTACGTTAAATAGTAATATAACATATCTCTCCGCGTACCTTTGTTTATAAAATCGTATGGCCGGATTGCCTTGTTTTCTATAAATCTTTGCCATTATAACGGCTTTATAAAGTAGGAAGACACTCCTCGGCTACTGGCCGAGGAGGTTGAAGCCGATGGTCGGTCAACAAAGTTTTGTACAATGCGGATCCGAGCATTAATGATGTAAAGTACTTGGATACGTAAAATCATTACACGTAAATTCTGATTAAAGTTAATTTACCCCGGATATCGATCCTTAATTCGGCCACCCTTGCCCAAATTAAGGCTCGGGGGCTACTGGGCTTCACGCTTCTCAAATTAAAAGCAACGAAAGAGGTACATCGATCCCCTAATCTGGTGTTCCCACCCGACCAGTGGCTCGGGGGCTACTGCATTTGACGATTCAATACAGGGAAATTAAAAGTGCAACATAGTTTCCGAGGAGATTACGATCCTCAGGTTGGTCGGCCGCACCCAACCTGAGTCTCGAGGACTATGCACACCGTGTTTCTGTTCCTAAATATGCTGCCGAGCTAGGAGTTGATCCTCAGGCCTATTTCGCGAATCGACCTGAGTCTCAGGGGCTACTGGGATCAGCGGTTTTATGTTTTCCTTCAGATGCATCTCGGATTTTTGGCCACACACACCTTGAGGGCTACTGGCTATATATCTCGGCAGAGAATAGATTGCACCAATCGAAAATATATCCGCAAAAAATCAGCCCAAGACCGAGGTGGTGCACCACCTCGGAAGCAGTTCGGCATAAAGCTCGGCTGCGAGTAGCTGGCTCCATAGAGAGCATTTCCAGCATTAAGCTCGGCTTAACTCCTTCAAACTTTTTCAAAGACGAGGTACTCTATGCCTCCTCGGATGCAGTCCAGCGCTGGAGCTCGAATACAGACCGGCGTTGGAGCTCGGCTGCTAAAATGTACCTCGGATGCAGACCGACGTTGGAGCTCGGCTGCAAAAGACACCTCGGTTGCAAGAAGACACCGCCGCACGGGAAAATCTTTGAACCCGAGGTGTGGCGTTAAGTAACAAGGCATTGATAAAGGCCAAGAATTTAAAGGGATTCCTCGGACGCCCGACGTACAAACTCCTCGGATGCCCGACGGGTAAACTCTTCGGATACACCTCGGCGATCCTCAAGATCGAAAATGGGAAGATTTGTTGAACCAGTTTTCAAGACCGCGACCGAAGACGAAGAACAGCTCGGAAGAACCGAGGAGCGTCACCAACTTGAAGACCGGTTCAGGGGGCTACTGATGGTGTCCTGGAGTAGGGGGTACTCACCACGTCGTCTCCCGACCAGTGGGTCGGGCCGAGGACCCCCATGACGGTTCACTAATGGGCCACTTCGGGCAGCCCATGACGCATACAAGAAAGATTCCACAAAGACTTGGTGCCCAAGACGAGGACTCCTTTGAACCCTAGGCCTCTGGTGCATTATATAAACCGAGGCCAGGCTAGTCAATAGATGATTTCATATTCATTAGAACTATCTCGTGGTAGATACATGTACTCTGTACTACACCCCATATGAATACAATCAAAAGCAGGACGTAGGGTATTATCTCCTCGAGAGAGTCCGAACCTGGGTAAAATCCTGTGTCCATGTTACCATCGCTCCAAGACGCCTAGCTTAGGACCCCTACTACGAGATATGCCGGATTGAGAATCGACACTCTCCTAGGAAGGTAATAAGGACAAAAATTAGTTCAAATAGAGCCTAGCATTTTCTTGGGGACGAAACGAATGAAGCTTCAAATTAAAAATAAACGACGATGCAGTGCATCAAGTGAAGTTCCTAATTGACTAACAACATCACAGGTTCTATTTGACAAACATAACAGGTTGTGCATGCTATGAACAAGATCCAATCCAATGAACAAATTGATCGATATGGTTGCTTCACTTTACTTCCTATACAAGTGAATTATTACTAGTGGATTTGTATCCTGAACAACAAATCGACTGCTGATTTCAAGCAGCAGGATGTTATTAATTAACAAGAGCAAATAGCACAAAACAAGAGCATGTATTATATTGTATAGTGGAGGAACGGGGCCCAAGGAATTACGTACGTACCTACAGAAATCACTGAGTAGGCAGCGCACGGACGACGTGGTCGGTCGATCCAAGCGACGGCGCGGGGGTGTCGACGGCGGCTGGTACGGGGACGGCGACGTTCGATGCAGAGGCCACGAGTCGGCGAGCTAGGTATTCGCGGGACGTGATGGCTTCACCACATGGGCCGAAATATTGCTTTGGTTTTTTGGTACGCACATTCAATCATCCAGACTGGGCCAGACCATTGGCAGGGCTGTAGCACCGTGTGAATATCTTTGCTTCAAGAAGGGAATTAGCTAGCCCTAAAAAAAAGTGAAGGGAATTACCTCCCTCAAAAAAGAAGAAGAAGGGAATTACCTATGGAGATGGGGTTTTGCTCTACCATGGTCACGTTAAAGCACTAGGTGAATGCCTTTTTAAAAAAAAAAAACTTCCATCTATTCATCTTCAATTATGATAGTACATCGAAACCAGAAATAATAAAAATTACATCCAAATCTGTAGAACACCTAGCGACGACTACAAGCACTAAAGTGAGCCAAAGGCGTGCTGTCATCATCGCCCCTCCCTCGCCGGAGCCGGGCCAACCTTGTTGTAATGGACAGTCGGAAAGTCATCGTGCTAAGGCCTCATATGATCAATACATCAGAACAACAACCGCCACTGATGAAGAGTAGCGTAGATCGGAAGGATGCAACCTGAAAACACATGAACGTAGATGAATGACAACCAGATCCGAGCAGATCCATCAAAGACAGATCCACCGGAGACATACCTCCACACGCCCACCGATCATGCTAGACGCACCGCCGGGACGGGGGCTAGGCGGGGAGAACCTTATTCCATCTCCAGGGAGCCGCCGCCGCCTCACCGTCCTGAGCAGGACACAAACCTTAAGAAAGCTCAAAGAAACATCTAAAAACGGAGCCCTCCCGCCGGCAAGGGCCGGGATGCCAATCCGAGAGAGAAAAGAATGGGCTATTGAAGTCAGAATGCCATTTTTTATTTTGTTTATGAAAACTTAAAAAGGGGATAAAAACAACCGCTGGTTACAACTGGCGCGTGAGTTTGCTACGCTGGTGCCATATTTTTCAAATACGCGATGAATATTTTATACACATCAATGTGAATATTTTCTCATTTCCGTAATATAAATTTTTTATTTTTTGAAACTTGCTTGACATTTTTTTCCTTTTGAAATCTGACAAATGAAAACTATTTTTCTATTTTTCGATAACACATTTACAAATATATGTGAATCATTTTCCAAAAATGAAAGAAAACTCGCTGAATAAATCTTTTAACACGTTTTTTCCTGATTTTTTATTTCCTGAATATTTTTTGAGACAATTTTATTTCCTGAATAGAAGCACTCAATTCTCCTCGGTTTTACAAGGCCAAGATGGTGGGTGGATTATCAAGAAGGAAAGCATTGGGCCCAGCCCCAACCGGGCACTCTGATCCAATCTAAAAGCGCAATTTACTCAAAAAATAAATAAATCTAAAAGCGCAAATGTGAGACGAGAATGCCGTTCTGCTCCAGGTTCGCCGCCGCCGGCAGATGGGTTCATCTTCCACTACTTCTTAGAAGGATCATAGTTCATAGTACGTAGATTGTTGGTCGGAGATGAGCGGCTTCCGGCGGTTCGTGAACCTGGGGATGCTAGACTGGCGCGGCGAACCCGGCTTGTACACTCTCCGGCGCCTCGACCTGTTTTACCGGACGGCACAAGAAGCGGCCGCACATGCCAAGGTGGTGCCGACACTAACTCCCGCCGAGGCCACGGCGCCGAACAGAAGAAGTAGATGCAAGATCGACTTGGGGGTGGCGCCCAAGATCCAGCCGCCTCAAGCCACGGTGGCCGCGCCGCCGCCGGTATACTCGTCCTATTTGCCAGGCACTAGTGACATTCACTTCTTCGCGACCACCTCGGAGAACAAGGTCATCTTCGCTGACAGGGCAAACCGCATCTTCTGCTTCGACGCCGACGATGCCGGCCCCTGCCCCGTGGTCACCATGATGCCAAGCATCAATGCCTACAAGCACTTGCCGCTGGCCATCTCCGTCCCTCCGACGCCCTTACAGCTCGATGACGGCCATGTCACCGGCGACCTCTACATCATCGATAGCCACCTCGAGCTGGACAAGGGGAAGGCGCGGCCGCAGTTTGAGGCCCTGGTCTGGAGGGACTGCGGCCCGTCGATACCAACTGGCAGGTCCTGGCACTGCGACGTTCTCCCGCCGCCGCCTTTCATCACCCACGAGAGGCACATTCTCCCGTTGTTGCCCTTCATGGCGCCCTTCATGGCCCACATGAAGCGCGCATTCATTTGTGGCCACGCCGTCATTGGCGGTGGCGACACCATCTGCTTCTCCATCACCGACTTCCGCGGCTCTGCAGGCACCTACTGCTTTCACACCGCGACCCGCGAGTGGAGCAAGGCCGGCGACTGGCTATTGCCGTTCGATGGCAAGGCGGAGTATGTCTCGGAGCTCGGGCTCTGGTTCGGCATCTTGCGTGGCCTCCCTTGTGCCGTTGACCTCTCCGGTGTTGTCAGAGGGGAGGAGCCGCTGCCAGACAAGACATGGATTTGGGCAAACAACGATGTACTGGACGAGTGGTACCCGAGCTATATGTCTGGCGCCAAGGTCGGGGTCATCAGCCTTGGTTCCGTCAGGTTCGTGGTTGCTGATTTCTTCGATACCAAGGTATTCGACAAGGACTTCAACGAGATGGTTGTTAATGACCGATTTGCCATCTTCACTGGTATGGAGGTAGTGTACGACAAAGGCAGCGACAGCGGTAATGGCAATGACAACAACGACATCAATGGCAACGGCAACGGCAATGGCAACGTGAACAATAATAACAACGGCAATGATGGTCACACTAATAATGGCACTAGCACCTCTGCCAGCAGCAATGGCAGCAATGGCAAAGGCAAAGGGAAGCGTGGCCGCCGTATGATTAAGCACAAATCCAGTCATTACATGCTTGGCTTCGACAATATTATCATGACGGTGCTCTGATTCAGTAAGTCATTTTGAGTTCGAGACATATGTAGTACATACATCGTTTGCTTCAAGTCAAGTCAAGTCTCCCAGTTGCTTTATCATTTTTCCTTTCAACTCTAGTATTTGATATCTCGAAAAAAAATCCAAAGTTGTAAAAAGAAGGGGGATCAGTCCATGCTCCAGCAAGCTTCTGATCTTACACGGAAATAACAAGACTTATAAGTTACAATGCAAAGAGATGTGATCGGTAGGACTTTGCAAAGATCTGGAGAGGTAAGTAAACATATGCTAATCAAGATTTGTGCTACGTCGCGAGCATTTAATAATCACCTCTCAAAGCAGGCAGATCAGTTGTGAAAGCACTTACCTGAACAACTGATCAATTGGAGGCCAGGTGGGCGACAAAATGTCAAGAAGAGGAGACATGAAGAAAGAAACCTGGCACAAACAACCTGATCATGTAATACGTTGCCAGAGTCAGAGAAATAGAATTAGATTGCCACGCAGTTTCAACATTACAAGATATGCAGCGCCTGGAGCAAACCTATCCATAAAATTAGTCCTCGGCTATTCACCATGCATCTGAAAACCCTGTACTGTGCAATGGTTTTGAAGAACAGTACTTGCAGATCTTGAGAAATATCTGTCCAACTGTTTAAGGGGCTATTTGTGTTCCCGTTTCGTGCAATGATGTAGCATGTTGAAAACCGGATGAGGCGTGTGGCAGCGACGCCTGGGGACCTGGTTTCTTTGTATTGACGATTTCATCTCCTGAGTATGAAATTGGGGGCTCTTTCTGAGCCCCTTAATTCGAAAAAAAAAGATGTGTTTGACCCACCCCTTCAGTGCAATGATTTGATGAGAACATGTCTGTGCAACTTATTCGAAATGCATCAAGCAAGCTTGGCCAGGCTAGGTGCTTCACTTCCACAGCTAAGTTTAGTATTTCAGAGCAGCAAAATCTTAGGACATTTTTAGTGTAGGAAATCAGATAGTATATATGCCATAGAGGCATAGACCCCAGATACGAATCCGGGCGCCGATATCTACGGCAATAAAAATCTCAGCTATACCGAGGAAAGTTTTTCAATGTTCAATATATTTTGCGGACAAAAACGGAAAAAGGAAATTCACTGCTAGCTTCTCACTACAGTACACAGACACACAAATGCATTTTGTAACAGTCTAAACAACTGAGTTTCTATGAAGATCATGACAAGCTCATCTGTACTAAGAGTCATTACAAATTAACTTGGACGGCAGAACATATAGTTAAATAGACCTCTAGAGACAATGCTCTATCAAGTGGGCAATATAGCGATGCCTCAACTAAACCGTATCAAGTGGGCAATGTCTCAACTAAACCCGGAAGAGCCAAGGCAGATCCACTAGATTCAATCACACTGCAACACGACAAATTTGGCAATGCATGGTTTATGATAATGACAGGTGGATCCATGGTTGCTACTGGATGAATCAATTAAGGTGATTTAATTGCTTGACCACTATGAAATCGTCCTCGTAATTTTTCTCCCATGAGCAAGAAAGCGTTGTATCCGTGATACTTCATTTTTTTTTTTGGAAAAGGAGGATTACCCCCGGCTTCTGCATCAGAACGATGCATGCAGCCATCCGCTTTACTTTATGATGTAGTACTATTCTAACTACGTACTGTACATGACCTTTCATATATTGTCCGAAAGATGAATCCGGTGCTTTTATGTTCTAGGTTTGCCCATCAAAAAGGTATCCTGGATCCGGTGCAGACCCTATTCGAAACTGGAACTACTCGGTTTTAGGACGAATGAAGTATTAATTTGTAGTGTGAACAACAGCGTCTCGAGACAATTGACCTAAACTATTCAGGACTGGCTAGCAAGTGGAGACAACCACATGTTCTCACATGGGTTCTGTTGGACCAACGACCAAACATGAATCCAAAAATTATGCGTTCCATCAGCCATGATAAAAAAAAACTAGCTAGGTCCCTGCTAGCCTTGCTAGGTGCTGAACAAATGAACCTGACACGAAATTTACAAGCTAAACATTTTTTTGCGAAAAGGATCATATCTATTTTCAAAGTTTACCGGAAGTATAAAGTATCTCAAACACAATAAAAATTACATTAAAATTATGAGACCACCTAACGACCACTGCTGCCGCCAGAATGAGCCGACGACGTACCACTATCGCTGCTCCCCAACCGGAGCCGGCTTGACCTTGTTGATGACAGCCAGAAAGTCTTCGTGCAGGTGCCCCTAAGGACCAGGGCTCTGGAGCCACAGTTGTCGTCGTCGAACCCTTGCATAGATCTGAAGCGTCTGACACCAAATCTCGCCACATGACGAGAAACTCTAACCTCATTACCCCAAGGAGACAGCAGGAATCCACGCGGGAGCTCCGTCAACTACGTCCAAACGGACGAACTCGAGGAAGATCGGAGCTCGAAATACAAACTCGAAGAAGAAGCGCCGCCATCCGCCCGAGCGCCACGCCTACAAGGACTAAAAAACATTAACCTAAACTACTAACCGGAGCGGAGGCACCGGAATTTCCCTCCTCGCTACGGACTGCTGGGGCAGCAGGCAGAGGGGAGGCGAATCCGCGGGCTCGCCGGTGAAGTATAGAGGGGAGAGTTTGTGAGCGCACTTACATGAGAACTGACATGCAGGCATTATGGGACGTTTTCGGTGCATGCATCGTCGACTTAGGGAATATTTGGTAGCACTTTAGCTCCTAACTCCATGAAGCCGAGGTTAAGGAAGCTCATCCTTGTCTTCTCGCACAAGCGCGACCAAGTTAACCAACAAAAATGATGAAATGATGAGTAACAGAATAAGCGCACTCTTTGTTTCTATTAAAAAATACAGACTAATAGGACAACATAAAAAAATTGATGGGTTTATCCCTTCGCCACCGGACCGCAGGTCACTGCATTTCTATTTCTACCATGTCAGCACAAACCCATAGAAACAGCAGCAGCAAAACTTCTCATCAAAAACCAAGTTGAGCTGCAGTCTTGCTTCGTGTGGTACCATACACTGGGACAACTCTTGCTGTGTGGGGCGGGTTAACTGCTGAAGTCTCACGTCTCACAACAGCAACAACGTGTGGCCGAGCAGCTGGAGTAGGATAGAAGGAGCATGCAGCGTCGACCTTCGGACCTCTCAAGTCTTGTTTAAATACTGTTTATGCAACCCACAATCCTCTTCCTTTAATTATTAAGGCAGCCTACAAATCCTCTTCCTTTTTAATTATGATCATTTTTCTTAATTATGGGCCAGCCCACATAATCATCCGTTTTTGTCATGGAGCGTACGTGCACAGCACGTCCCCCATCTCGTTTATATTATCTACTCCCTCCGCCCCATAATATAAGAGCGTTTTTTCCACTAGTGTAGTGTCAAAAACGCTCTTATATTATGGGACAGAGGGAGTAGATGATTTACAAATATAGGGTGAAAAAAATACAAATATCTAGATTAAAAAATGCAGGGAAAACTTTGTGAAACTTGCAAAAGTGGTTACCTTTCTTACTTTTAGCATCTTAATGTTACTTGTGTGAGGTGCGTAGATGATCTTAAAACTACGGCTCCTATGAGCTGAAGATATAGAAAAGGCTTGATTTAAGTATAAGGGAAACTTTTGTCAAACTTGGAAACTTGTTTGCAACAGGAGAAAAAGTTGTCGTGCAAGAGTACACTTGGATGCATCCGCGTCCATACTTTCTATATTTTCATTGATCGAGTTGATTTAGTTAGAACGGAAGAAAATTTTGACATGTTTATATTATTAGGGTGAGCCATTGACTCTTATTTTATATTATGTAGCAAAAGAGCTCGTGCGTTGCAATGGGTATAAAATAAATTTCAGAGTTCACATTGTCGTGGTGAAATACTGAGTTTTATCTCTTAATCCGTTAGATTCTTCCTTGTCTTATTATGAATTCATATTTTATATTTGCCACTTTCAAAATAAGATGACTGGTTAGACAGTAAAGAAATTACAATGCTTGGTGCTCTTTTGTTAATACACTATCGTCAGTAGTAGAAGCACACCGACTATGCCAACACGATTACTTTCCTTGACACCGTCACCAGTGCCACATCTAGGGATTAAGATTGGGGCACGCGGAGCTGCAGGAGCGATGGTATGACCAAAGGGAGTAGCCACATCTAGGTGGGGCATGGGAAAGGACCGAGGACATGGTCAACGTAGCCATGACCACATGCTTCTCTCTAGTCTCTCTCCAGACCCAGTTCGAGCAGGACCTGTCATACTCTGTCAACTCTTCATCCTTCCTACCCACGACACCGTTCCTCTTCGCCGATCGTGGCAAGGGCGTTGCTGCCGCACGCCTCGTGCTCTCCTGGCCGTGCTTCACCCCACCTGGCACGACGGCCGCCCGTGTTCCAATCGCGCACCCACGGCCATCGTGATTCAAGTCCCTCTTTTCTCATCATCCTCGCTTTGTTTATTCTAATAAAGAGGCTTGTTGATTGTCTACTTTTGGACATATATACATCGGTAAGATTCGATACAAAGTTGCGATGTGGGACTAATAATCAATTGAACGATGTGGGAAAAGGCTTGTTGATTTCTCACACTGATGTGCCACACGCAGCCACAGCCGCCATGGTTGATGGCCTTCAGAGCGTCGCCGCAGAGCTTCTCCTCTATCGCTGCTCGCCTTCGTTCGTCGGAGCCCCAAGCACCGCCGCTGTGGGGCCTCCCCTCCCCCCCCCCCCCCACCCCCCCGGCGCTCCTTCTACTCCGCCACGGCTGTAGCCGTCCGCCGGCAAGGGCGCGCCCCTCACCTTCTCCTGCTCCGCCGCGTCTGCAAAGGGAGCGGGCGTCTGGATAAAATTAAACAGGATTCGCGGGTTGAATTCATACAGATGTAGGGTTTTTTTTATAGAAATGAAATGCTTTTCCACATCCACTATAGTAGGGACTGTGGGTTCAATTATCAAAAAACACAAGGACTTATTTGCAAAAGTTACGCAACGGTGAACCAACAAAAGCAATAACTGTTAGTAGGGGTAAAGAAAGATATAGATATAGATTAGAAGATAGATAAAACCTAAAAAGCATGGACACGGGGACGGAAAGACGGGGATACGCATACGGGGATACGGGATACGGCATTTTCCAAAAACAGCCATTCGGGGATACGGCGAATATATATAAAATAAAATAAAAATATGCCATGTAATATAGAGTTAAGACAGAAAATTAAAGAGAAAGAGATCATAATAGAGAGTACTGCCCCATTTGGTGTACCTGTCAGGCCAACAACAAGCAATCAAGTTCAATCAACAAGCAAGCAAATTCAAGATTGAAAAATGAACATTGAACAACATTACAACAGCACAAGCATTACTGCAAAAGCATTGATTCAACTATATATTCAGGCAAGCAGCAGCAGCACAAGCATTCAAATAGAGCAGCTGAGCAGGGCTTACAGTAGCGGGCTAGCAGCAGCAGCACAAGCGAGTAGCAGCACAAGCGGGCGGCAGCAGCAGCATAATATGGATAGCAAACAGAACAGCAGCAGCACAAGCAAAGAGCAGCAAGCCAGCAAGCATCCAGATCCAGTAGCTTAAGTGGAATAAATCTGAAGATTAAAAGTGGAAGAGGTTGAAGAATGAGGAGAGGCTGCTGGGTTATCTGCGGCTGCGAGGAGAGACTGCTGCTGCTGGTGCTGGAGGGGACGGTCGCCGGTCGAATCCAGGCGTCGCCGGCGGCGAGTCCAGGCGATGGAGGCGACGATCCAGGAGGTGGCGGCGCCTTCTGTGCGACCTGGGAGGCAGGGAGCAGATCTTCCTTATGTCGAGGGCGTGCGGGAGACCATGCAAAATAGGGTTAGCTAATGGGCCGAGGCTGTTTTCTGGGCCAGGCCGTATCCCCATACGTGTCCCGGCGTATCCCTGTCTTTTTTTCTTTTTTTTTAAATTCGAATTTCGGGGATACTGCAAAATTCGCGTATCCCGGCGTATCCCCGTATCCCGCCGTATAAGGACGGCAGTTCGGCAATATCTGGCGTGTCCGTGCTTTCTAGGATAAAACACAACCCGCAAATACATGCCTGACCTGCTAACCAAGTTAATTTCCTTGCTCGACACGAGCACCGCCAAATCTGTTTGTATATTCGTGAACTTGAGATCATATCGTTCGTTCACATGGTACCTATTCCTTTTTCTATCTTTATTTAGGCCCAAGCTACTTATTCCTAAGATAAGCCACCGATGAATTCATTGTTGGACAAATCAAGGCGCGTCAGCGATGGAAGCAACACGAGGTTGTCAAATGGAATTGCGCCGGACAACCTGTTGTCGCTCAGGTCGAGAATATTGAGCCTCTGTAACAAAATGATTGATGTTGGTATGGAACCAGTTAGTTGGTTGCCGGACATCGACAACTCTGCAAGGTTGGGAAACTTGCTCATGTCCACTGGTAGCTCGCCGATCAGGTTGTTCTCTGCCTTGAACACGAACAGCCCGGTTGCAGATGTTGGCAATGACCCAGAGAACTTGTTGTTCCCCATCTCAATCCGTGAGATATTTTCAGATAACTTGGCCGGTAAAGTCCCCGTAAAACCATTGTTCTGTATCATCACAGTGGTCAACTTGGGTAATGACCATATCTTTGCCGGGAACTCTCCGGAGAAGCGGTTGTTGTAGAGCATGATGTTGTTCAGCAGGACGCAGCCGCTGAGGTTCTCCGGGAGCTCGCCGGAGAAGTTGTTGTCGAAGACGACGAGATCATAGAGCTTCCCGTTGGCGCAAAGTGAATCCGGGAGCGGGCCCGAGAGGTTGTTGTTGCAGACCTCGAGGTTGCCTAGGGGCGAGTGCTTCCCGAGCTCCCGTGGGATCTCACCGGAGAGATTGTTTTCAAATAACCTGATGTCCCTGAGTTTGGGGAGCATCGCTATGCTTGCTGGAATGGTGCCGGTGAGCTGGTTGGTGTACATGAACAATATGCTCAGGTTCTTGAGGTGACCAAAGTCTACCGGTATTTCTCCGGTAAGGTTGTTGGACGACACATCAAGCTCTATCAAATTCACCGACATGATTTTGCGTGGCAGTTTGCCCGTGAGTCCATTGTTGAACAGGTACAGGAACTCAAGCTTTGGGTGCTGCCATATCCACGCCGGGATTTGGCCGGTGAGCTTGTTATCCATCATAGCGATCAGTTGGAGGTTCACTAGGCTCGAGTAGGCCTTGGGGATGTCGCCGGTCATGTTCATATCGGACATCCAGAGGTAGCTCAAGTTGGTCAGCTTGGCGAACTCCGGCGGTGCTGGCGCCGGCGCGAACGGGTTCGAGGCAAGTGTGAGCTGCTCAAGCCCCACGAGCTTGCTTATCTCGGCAGCTGGGTAAGCCCCGGTGAACTGGTTAGTGTCAAGAACTAGCGACCTCAGCGCTGGTAGCCCGGCCACGGCGGCAGGCACCACGCCCTGGAAGTGATTGCTCGACAGGTTGAGGTGCTCCATCGCCGGCGACAGGTGGTTGATGTCATCCGGAAGAACCCCGTAGAAGGCGTTGTGGGAGAGGTCGAGGAAGCGGAGGTGGGAGCAGGCGTAGAGCGGGACGCCGGGGAAGCCGCCGGTAAGATTGTTGTAGGAGAGGTCGAGGCGGGTGAGGCTCGGTAGGTCGCACACCGGCTCTGGCACCTTGCCCGTAATGTTTAGCTCTGACAAGGATATCCCCGTCACCGCGCGTCCGTCTTCCTCGTCGCCGCAGACCACGCTGGTCCAGTCGCAGTGGTCGGCGTTGGAGACAGGGTCCCACGACGCAAGCTGCGTGGGGTTTCCCCACTGTTTCTTGATAGCTAGGAGGGTGGCCTGGTCGCCGGAGGTTGGCTGCGAGCTCGATGTGCCGGCCAGCAGGAGGACGCCGAGGAGCACAATAAGGTGGGTGGTCGACATGATTTTTGTGTGGCAAGGCGCTGCCCTAGAGGTGGGGAGTTGGGGCTGGCGAGTGGAGCTAGCTGCTGGCCTCATATACCCAAGCAGACTCTAGACTAGAGTCGTGGGTCGTCTGCTAAATGATGTACACATATGCAAATATCTTAGTTGAAATGAAGCAGGATATACTCCAGTACTCGGTGGCAATTTCTACTACCACACAATGGAAGTAAATATCAGACAGCAGCCACAATGTATGTATGGTTCACGATAGCACAAAAATCACATCATCATCAATGTACGCGCATTATTTAGATAGCAAATGCGTAACACTTCTTCAGTTTTTATTTACGAGTGAAGCTCGTCTAGTCGAGCAGATTCTAGAGTCGTCAGTCGGGTCGGTCGTCGGCGACAACTCCACTAGACGTTAACTAAATGAGGTAGACGTATGCTAATATCTTGAAAGGTAGTACAACTTATACTCCTTTAGAGCTTACAATACATTATCTTCAAAAAAGAACTTACTATACATTATTGGTGGCAATTTTACTATCACGCAATAAAAATAATTGAGATTTGAGATTGATCAGATTCAACCATAATGTACACATACATGGTTCATCATATATAGCATTGAAATCAAGTCATCATCAATATATGTGCACCTAAATAGCAAGTTCGTAGCCAAGGATTTTCTCTTCAGATTTTCGTCACAGTAAATCAGTGAAGCCATCGGTTGTTATAGGGCATGCTTGTGCCAGTCGTCGTCGATCTGCCTGGAGACCTCGCCTAGAGCTGCAGAGCGGCTGCCGGCAGCCTTGATAGATTCTGCCTGCTGTGTTGGGAGGGGCGTGGCTTCAGCAATGCTGCCTCAGGAGCAGCTGTATTTTATTGGAGGAGATAAATACACTGGCGATCATTGAAGTTGATGCCAAAGCACACTACGGTCACTGGACTTCAAAATACGCTCAATACGGTCACTGAATACGAGTTGCGGTGATTATACGGTCACTGACACACCGTAGAGCACCGTATTTTGTCTAGTTGATCGGTCAAATAGTCTACGTGGCATTTAGGGCAGCACCGTCAGCGCTACACTGTCTCCCTACTCTATGGGTCCCACATGTCAGTGAGTATAAGAGAGAAAAGAAGAAAAATAAATAAGTGCAAAGCTGGGCATTCCAACTTGAGACCCCGGGGCCATAAACCTCGTGAGTTAACAACACATGACGTCGTGATTTTTGTGTTAATTGGCCCAGGGTTAAGCTTTAATAGTATACGTGAGCTACTATGTTTCGACATGACCTATCTGTGTAAAATACTAGCTTTTACCACGCTTGCCTCGTGGCCATAAGCTACTATATTTTTGCTAGTGTTCACGGCTACTGCATGCATTTTTTTGCTATGTTTTTTTTTTCATTTGTGCTGTGCGTGTGCGTGCGTATGTGTTAGTGTGTGTTATGTGTGACTTTTTTGCTGTCGAGACGTGCACGAGAACCAGCGCAATGCTCGACAATCCGGACAACGCCGTCGTGATCTCGACCGACGCCATGATGCGCCTCTCCACGGCCAACCCCTTCGTCGTCCTTGACACACTGTTGTTTTTCTTGTGCTCGCTGCCTGCTGCGGTCCACGTGCTCCTACTCGACATGCTCTGCATCAATGTGCTACTGCATGGAGTCGTACTTGCGCGTGAGCCGCTCTTGATCACCTACCTATTGATCAGCCCCTCGAAGAACCTCATCGCCTTGCCACCATGGCCCAAGCTCCCCCCTGCCTCTTGTGCCTCCTGTCATTGGCTGTCTCGTCTCCTCACCATCCGAGTCTGAGAAGCTCTCGTCGCCTACCACCGCATGCAGCCGCCTTCGTAGACACCTCACGCGGGAGGAGTAGAGGCAGCTCGTGGGTACTCCGTACGTTCCCCCGGTGCTCTAAGAGCATCTACAGCCGGACTTGGCAAATCCATCCCCCTATACGCCCGCGCGCGTGTCCGCGGACAGTGCCCGCCGGCCCCTCATATGCTACCTTGCACATCCACATATCTCAAGTCCGGTCTCTCAAATCCATATAAATCCATGCACGTCGATCATACTGGACGTTGTCGCACCTAAATAACAAATATTTGGTACCGAACATAAATATTGTTTACATATAATTTATTTCAAGTGCACAACTCAAACAACAGCTCATTGGTTTTCATTATGAGTCCACATATGCTCCACAAAATCACTGAGGAGCTGCGCGTGCACCGGATGATCTCGAAGATTCTGATGCATCTGTAGAAAGTTCATAAGCTGAGTTGCATCTTGATCTTTCGGGATTTCAACTTGTTCTCTAGGTGCTTCGAAATCATTGGTTTGGGCTACACCATCATCCTCATCCTCGACAATCATGTTGTGCAAAATAACACAACATGTCATGAGCTGCCACAAAGTCTCCGATTCCCACATCATTGCAGCGCCACGAACAATTCCCCAACGAGCTTGAAGCACACCAAATGCCCTCTCGACATCCTTCCTAGCCGCTTCCTGCATTGTTGCAAAGTGGCTCTGTTTATTGCCATGCGGTTTGGATATGGTCTTCACAAACGCCGCCCACTGAGGATAGTTGCCATCGGCAAGGTAGTATTCCATGTTGTAGTCTCGGCCGTTAATGGTGAACTTGCACGGCGGTGATTCCCCATTGCAAAGCCTCCTGAACACCGGAGATCGTTGAAGCACGTTGATGTCATTGTAAGAACCGGGCATTCCAAAGAAAGCATGCCAAATCCATAAGTCATGTGATGCCACCGCTTCTAGTATGATGATGGCCTCTTTGATGTGGCCTTGATACATTCCCTGCAAACCTTTGGGGCAGTTCTTCCATTGCCAATGCATGTAGTCAATTGATCCGAGCATTCCAGAAAACCCCCTAGCCTCTTCAATAGCCAACAACTTCTCCGTGTCCTACGCATTTGGTTCTCTGAGATACTCAGATCCAAACACCTCCACCACGGCGCGGGAAAACTTGATAGTAGTCTTCATGCATGTGCTCTCCCCCATCCTGACCATCTCACCAACAACATCTGCAGCAGTACCAAGTGCAAGCATCCTCAGAGCAGTCGTGCATTTCTGCTTGGCACCGAAATATAGTTGGCCGCAGCAATCCCTTGTAAGCTTGAAGTAGTCATCGTGTGCCTCCACTCCCTTCACAATGCGCAAAAACAATGGTTTCCGCATGCGAAAACAGCGACGAAACCATGGATCATCCGAAAAAGTTGGGTTCGGAGCAAAGCAGTCCTTCTATAGTAGCCGAGCTCCGGACACCCTATCCCGATTGATCACTCTAAGGAATCGAAGAACTCATCTTCAATCTTTTGATCAAGCTCCGTCGGTCCATACTCTTCGTCCGACGAAGCATCGGAATCCATCGTTTTCCCTAATAAAATCACAAAAAATCCGGTCAGACAATGTGTTGAACACATGAAGCGCAAGGCGGAGCCAGAGAGTTGCCAGACGTACCGTGATGGCGTCCGGGCCGGCAACGATGTCCCAGGCGGCGACGATGGGACAGAGGACTGCTCTGCCGGAGCTGGCGGCGCAGAGGCTACGAACGGCTGCAGAGCGGGTGCGGCGGCGGAGCTGCGAGACGGACGGCGCGGAGGAGGAAGAAAAGAGGAGAGAGCAAATGGATCCGGCAAGTTCTGGGGGTGGATTTGATGCAATTTGCGGTGGGATCGGGCTGTCGGGTCCGACGTGGCGGGCGTGCCCGGGCGCGCCTGGACGCCCCCATATCCGTCCCATATTTGGGCTGGATATGAGGGGTGCCGGTCAGCCAGGACGTTTAAGGCCCGTTTGAGGCGCCCGACTGGATCGAAATTTCGTGACCGGTCAATGACCGGGCGACCTGCCCGGTCATATGAGGCGACCGGCTGTAGATGCTCTAAGGCTGCGGTTGCGGTCGTCTTCGTCTCCGGTCCGTTTGTCGAGCAACGACGACAAAGAGATGGTCCAAGAGATGGCGCAGGAGGCAGTTGTGGGCAAGCTCTTCGCCGGACGTCCCCGCAGATGGTGCACAGCTCTATGCACCCGAGTGTGTGTGCATGCATGTGTTGCGTACGTGCGTTCGTGCGTTGTTGTCCGTGGCCGCGTGTGTGCGTCCTGTGCCTGCATTGCGTGTGTGCGTGCTGTGCATGCGTGGGTGTTTATATAAAGTAAAAATGATCTTATGTCAACATTCGAATGTACTGTCTCGAGTGGTTAGCTTTCATAGTCTGCAGCCGATAGATCTCGGGTTTGATTCCCGCTGCTGTGAGTATGTTTTCTGTTTTTTTAATTTGTTTATTTCGCCAACTGACAGGTGGGACGCGCAAGACAGAGAGAGGATGTGGCGATGGCCACGCTTCATTAGGTGCCACATAGACTATTTGACCAGTCAACGAAGTGTCATGCATATAAAATACGGTGCTCTACGGTGAGCCAGTGACCGTATAATCACCGCAATTCGTATTCAGGGACCATGTTGAGCGTATTCTGAAGTCCAAGGACCATAGTGTGCTTTGGCCTCAACTTCAGTGATCATCAATGTATTTATCTCTTTTTGGAGAGCACCACAAACTGAGAGGACACTCAAATCCATCCTTCTTTTTGGAGACCAATAAAGTTGGAAAACCAGCTAGGCTGCCAGTCAGACACTTGCGATCAAGACCTCCCTCCCTCCATGGAGAAAAATGCATCTTTCTTTCTTTCTTTGTTGCCAATCAATCCCTGATTATTAAAGGAAGGAGGTCAGAGCAGAAAGAAAAATGACAGAATGGTTGCTCTAACCCAAGTAGATGCAGGCTAACATTTCATACAACCGCGAAAAAAAAACCAGTCTACGTCTACAAGTACAATCTGGATTTTTTTCGCAAAAAAAAAGTACAATCTGGATTTAATCAATATTGACAAAAAAAAAGTAGTTTCTGAGCCAGGATATCCACTCTTCACGGGCAAAAAGCATTCACAACTTATCATAAAAAATTGCCAGCACATGATGGCCCCAAAGTACACAAGGATATATAGCACTTGTTCTATCTACATGCAGCACGAATATCCATTTCTGAGCCCAGACTTATCTGCACCTGGTCAAGAAAAAAATCACAAAAAATACAAAAAAACTTCAAATAATTCCAATGTTTTTTGCCTGGTAGATAATTTGGTGCGTGAGGTGCGCTCCAAATTTCAGATCATTTGGACGTATGAGTAGCTCTCAGCAAAAATGTCAAATCGAGTCAGAACAATACATGAACAGTAAACTTTTTTTACATACCACAAATTTGTCTTTTTTGCCGAGAGCTACTCAGATGTCCAAATGATCTGAAAATTTGGAACGCGCCTCACGCACCAAATTATCTACCATGCAAAAAATGTTTCGAATTTTTTGAAGTTTTCTAGTATTTGTTTTGAATATTTCTTCATCGCAGGTGCAGATGAGCCTGGGCACCGAATCGCTGCTCCCCATGCAGCAGCACTACACAAACAGGTGAGCATTTTGTTCTATTTGATGATTGCCATTAACAACTCAAAATCCCAGCATAGTTAGGTAAGGATCATATTATTTATCAAAACTAAACTTGGTGGACCATTACCAAACCCACGGCTCAATAGCCGGACCATCTCAGAGAGAGGGAGAGCAGACCAAAGTGTTATTCTTGAGCAGTCCAGCTTCTATTCAACTTAGTAAACTTAGTAACCGAGGAATAGATGGTATGAGATCTTTGCCAGCGTCCTTCTGGTTCTGCCTTTAGGCCAACTTAGTAAACTTAGTAGGAGTGAACTTAGTTGAACTGATGGTACTGTAAATTATCCCAGGTGTTATTCTGGAGCAGTCCAGCGTCTATTCAGATTTGCTGCTTTAATAAATAATTGTTTGATTGGAAGTTTAAACTGTGTTATTGTTAGGCTAACCGAAGAGTCTACATAAAAAGAAAAAGAGATTATATATGTCAGTGCTGTTTTAATTCCTGAGTTGAAAGCAGAGCCTATTGTGTGAAAACAGGACCAACGATGTTTGATTTGGTCGGTTATTCGCGCATTAGTAATATCATTCACACTTGAGCACTAGTGTTTCACGCACATGTACTACTCCCTCCATCCATGTCTGTCGGAATTTGAACTGAATTTTGACTATAAATTTTGCTACTACAAATACGAGATATATATGTCATGAAACTTATAAAGTTGGAAACTTTTTGCAAATACAAATCTAGTAGTATTTTTTGGGTGGCACATAACTCATACTCCTTTCATTTCTATATATATACAAGGCCACTTCGTTCACTCAACACTAGACTCGGTACTACTTACTGTAAACAGGAAGCCGAAATCAAAGATCAGCAAGAGTAATTAAATGACGGCAAATTAAGTCCAAGCATGCATGCATAAATATAGTCAAACAATAGAGTTCAGCAAGTCAAAATGACTGCCTACTGAATCATTCAGAGCACCTCCTCGATCCTCTGTTGGTTGTTAAACATGTAACGACCAGATTTGTGCTTGATCATACGGAGGCCATGCAACATCCCTTTGCCTTCGCTGCCGTTGCTACCATTGCTGCTGCTGTTTTTGGCATCGTCACTTTTGCCTTTGTTGCCGTACGCTACCTCCATACCGGTGAAGAGGGCGAATTGCTTGCCCGTAACCATCTCGTTGCAGTCCTTGTCGAGTTCCATGGCATCCAAGAAGTCTACAATGATGAACCTGCCAGAACCGAGATTGATAACCCTGGGCCTGAACAATTCGGTCGGCCGCCACTCCTTTGGCAGGTCATCATGCGCCCAGATCCACATCTTCTCCGGCGGCGGCTCCTCCCCTCTGACAACTCCGGAGAGGTCAGCAGCCCAGGGAAGTTTGTCTGAGACGCCAAATCAGAGTCCAAGCTCCAGGACGTAATCCGCCCTCACATGGTCGAACCCCTCTCGATGCGGTCAACGCCCTAGATCGCCCGGGACCAGCACTATAGGTGCTGAATCTTCTCGCGAGACTGTCCCGTTTGTGAGGCAAGTGCCACCAAGAAATAGCATGAATAAGGGTCGCAACAACTTATCCTTTTGCATGTGATCCTAATGTGGGTACAGTAGGGGGTCGGAAGAGTACAAGGCCATCAAAATATTAAAGTGGCGGTAAATAGAGAGAGATAGGGAAATTGAGGGCATAAAAAATAATACCCATGAAAACTAGTCGGGAGAAAATGTGTGAGAAAGAAGGTAAATCATTTAAGAAAAATCATTAAAAAATAGGCTTTCAAAAAATCTGTGAACTGAGTAAGCCGAGTGCTGTCGCAAGGCACACGGCTTATTGGCCATATAAGCCGAGTGCTGTCGCAGGGCACACGGCTTACAGGCTGCTCCATGACGGCACCGTCAACCACCTCCGTTTTGGACACGTGGCAGCTATCTTTGCCGTGTGTGCTCTATAAGCCGAGTGCTTTTTTGTGTAGATGCCGTGTACCTCATGTAAGCTGAGGGCTTTTCTGCACCACTCGGCTTATAGACTGCCATAAGCCGAGTCCTTTTTTATTTGCCGGGTGTTTTTTTCAGTAGACTCGGCTTAGAGTGACATAAGCCGAGTACCCGAAAAAAAGAACTCGGCTTATACTATTTCACACGGCAAAACATGATTTTCCTGTAGTGGATCGTGAACTTGAAATTATATCGCTCGTTCACATGGTACCCATTCTTTTTTTCTATAAATAAAAAGAACAAGGTACTTATTCCAAACATAAGCCACCGGTAAATTCATTGTTGGACAAATCAAGGGATACCAGCGATGGAACCAACGCGAGGGTGTCAAATGGGATTGCGCCAGACAACCTGTTGTTGCTCAGGTCGAGATAATTGAGCTTCTGCAATGACATGATTGATGTTGGTATGGAACCAGTTAATTGGTTCCCGGATATCGACAAAACAGTAAGGTTGGGAAACCTGCTCATGTCCGCTGGTAGCTCTCCGGAGATCAGGTTGTTCTCCGCATGGAAGAAGCGCTGCCTGGTTGCCGATGTTGGAAAGGACCCAAAGAACATGTTGTTCTTGATCTCAATATACGAGATGTTCTCACCTATCTTGGCTGGTAAAGTCCCGATGAAAACATTGTTCTGTATCATCACAGTGGTCAACTTGGGTAATGACCATATCTTCGCCGGGAACTCACCGGAGAAGCGGTTGTTGTACAGCATGATGTTGTTCAGCAGGACGCAGTCGCCGAGGTTCTTCGGGAGCTCGCCGGAGAAGTTGTTGTTGAAGATGATGATGTCGTAGAGCTTCCCATTGGCACAAAGTGAATCTGGGAGGGGGCCGGAGAGGTGGTTGTTGCAGAGCTCGATGTTGCCTAGGGGCGAGTGCTTCCCGAGCTCCGACGGGATCTCGCCGGAGAGATTGTTTCCAAATAGCCTGATGTCCATGAGATTGGGAAGCATCGGTATGCTTGTTGGAATGGTGCCGGTGAGCTGGTTGGTGTACATGAACAATATGCTCAGGTTCTTGAGACTACCAAAGTCTTCCGGTATTTCTCCGGTGAGGTTGTTCGACGACACATCAAGCTCTATCAAATTCACCGACGTGATTTTGCGCGGCAGTTTCCCCGTGAGTCCATTGTTGAACAGGTACAACAACTCGAGCTTTGGGTGCCGCCATACCCATGCCGGGATTTGGCCGGTGAGTTTGTTATCCGTCATAGCGATCAGTTCGAGGTTCACTAGGCTCGAGTAGGCCTTCGGGATCTCGCCGGTCATGTTCATGTCAGACATCCAGAGGTAGGTCAAGTTGGTCAGCTTGGCAAACTCCAGTGCCGCTGCGCTGGCGAGAACGCGTTCGAGGCAAGCGTGAGCTGCTCGAGCCCCGCGAGCTTGCTTATCTCGGCAGCTGGGTACGCCCCGGTGAACTGGTTACTGTCAAGAACCAGCGACCTCAGCGCTGGTAGCCTGGCCACGGCGGCCGGCACCACGCCCCGGAAGTGACTGCTCGACAAGTTGAGGTGCTCCATCACGGGTGACAGTTGGCTGATATCATCCGGAAGGACCCCGTGGAATTCATTGTTGGAGAGGTCGACGAAGCGGAGGTGGGAGCAGGCGTAGAGCGGGACGCCGGGGAAGCCACCGGTAAGATTGTTGTAGGAGAGGTCGAGGCGGGTGAGGCTTGGTAGGTCACACACCGACTCTGGAACCTTGCCGGTAATGTTTAGCTTCGGCAAGGATATCCCCGTCACCGCGCGTCTGTCTTCCTCGTCGCCGCAGACCACGCCGGTCCAGTCGCAGTGGTCGGCGTTGGAGACAGGGTCCCACGACCCAAGCTGCGTGGGGTTTCCCCATTGTTTCTTGATAGCTAGGAGGGTGGCCTGATCGCCGGAGGTTGGCTGCGAGCTGGATGTGCCGGCCAGCAGGAGGACGCCGAGGAGCACAATAAGGTGGGTGGTCGACATTATTTTTGTGACAAGATGTGATGTCCGTGAGGTGGGGAGTTGAGCTAGCTGCTGGGCTCATATACCCAAGCAGACTCTAGACTAGAGTCGTCGGTCGTCTGCTAAATGATGTACACATATGCAAATATCTTAGTTGGAATGAAGCAGTATACTCCAGTACTCGGTGGGAATTTCTACTACCACAACAATAGAAGTAAATATCAGACAGCAGCCACAATGTATGTATGGTTCACACGATAGCACAAAAAACACATCATCATCAATGTACGCGCATTATTTAGATAGTAAATGCGTAACAATTCTTCAGTTTTTATTTACGAGTGAAGCTCGTCTAGTCAAGCAGATTCTAGAGTCGTCGGTCGGTCGTCGGCGACAACACCACTAGACGTTAACTAAATGAGGAAGACATATGCTAATATCTTGAAAGGTACAAGTTATCCTCCTTTAGAATTTACTATACATTCTTGGTGGCGATTTGTACTATCACGCAATAAAACAAATTGAGATTTTAGATTGACCGTACAACAACTATAATGTATACATACATGGTTCATCATACATAGCAGAGAAACCATGTCATCATCAATATATGTGCATCTAAAATTCTAAATAGCAAGTGCGTAGCCAAGGATTTTCTCTTCAGATTTTCGTCACAGTAAATCAGTGAAGCCGCCCGCCTCCTGGCCGCGCTCTCCTGGGGTGGTCTACTACGCCCGCTCGCCTGGGACCCCACCTTCCCAGCATAGGTGGACCATTTCCAAACACGCGGTTCTATAGCCGGACCATCTCAGAGAGAGTGAGAGCAGACCAAGGACTCACCTGCACCGAGGAGTAGATGGTATGAGATCTTGGCCATCGTCTTTCTATTTCTGCCTTTAAGTCAACTTAGTAAACTTAGTTGAACTGACGGTACTCTAAATTGTCACAGGTGTTATTCTGAAGCAGTCCAGTTTCTATTTCAGAATTTATTTGAAAAAAGTTCTATTTCAGATTTGCTTCTTAATAAATAATTGTTTGATCGGAAGTTTGAACTGTGCTATTGTTACGCTAACTGAAGAATCTACGTACAAATAAAAAGAGATTATATTATATCAGTGCTGCTTTAATTCCTGAGATGAAAGTAGAGTATTGTGTGAAAGCAGGACCAACGATGTTTAATTTGGTCAGTTATTTGTGCATTAGTAAAATCATTGACACTTGAGCACTAGTGTTCCACGTACATGTACTACTCCCTCCATCCAAAATCTGTCGGAATTTGACCTGCATTTTTACAATGAATTTTGCTACTACAAATACGAGATATATATGTCATGAAAATTGTACAGTTGGACCTTCATGCAAATATGAATCTAGTACTCCCTCCACCCTGAAATAAATGTTGTCGACTTAGTATAATTTTGCATAAAGTTGTACAAAATCAGCGACACTTATTTTGGAGTAAATAGCATAAAACTACTACAATTCGGGTTAGGGTTCCAAAAAACTACCAGAATTTATTTTTTCTCTGATAACTACCAAGTCAGGAGTCGACTGTTTCAAAAAATCCAAATCGTCGAGTGCTTATCAATTGATTGCGATTATGACAGTTGGGGCCCACATGTAAGATAACAGTTTGTTTGACCGTTAACTTACATGTGGGGCCCTTATTCTGTTAAAAAATGAAAAAGCAATCAGGTCCCTGCAAGTTTTAAAAAAAGCAATCAGGTCCCTATATGTTTTCAGCAAAAGCAATCGGGCCCTCCGAAGAAGATGCGCCCGCACTGAGGAACGGCGTCGGCAGCTCGCCGGCGGCCAGGTCGCGGGCCAAGCGGAAGGAGGCGGCTCGGCAAGGTCGCGGGCCAAGCGGGAGGGCGCGAAGGCGGGGCTTCTCCAGGCGGGCGAGGGTCCAGGCGAAGCTCCTTGCCAGCCGCTACTCCTGGGCATGGTGCTCTGACTTGCCTGTGCGGCCGCCGCCATGCCCTACCATCTTCTATGCGTCCGCCACCACGCCCAAGAAGAAAGGAGCGGCCGCCGTCGCCGGGATGGCCAAGCACCTCACCTGCGGCCGCCGTCGACGCCTTCGCCGGCCTCCTCGAGCTCGCTGCTGACTACGACGCGGACGGCCTGCGCCGCTGCTGGAACGCACGCCTCCCGCCGCTGCGGACGAGGCCGGCCTCTGGTACGGCCACCGGAAAGCCCTCGAGCAACGCACCGCGGTTCGTCCGGCCTCCTCGTCGCCACCTCCAACACCAGGAGCTCCGGCGAGCTCGTACCACAGCCATGGGGAGGGGAGGCCCGTCACCGGCTAGGGAGGGGATGGGAGGGTCGCCTGCTCGGGAGGTGAGAGGGTCGCCGGCTCGGGAGAGATGACGGGAGGAGAGGAGAGAAGAGACAGAGACCATGAAGAGGAAGAAGAAAGAGATGAGGAAGAGGAAGTTTACAACTGGGCCCCACATGTAAGTTAACAGTCAAACTAAACGGTCAAACAAACAACTATCTTACATGTGGGTCTCAACTGTCATAATCGTGATCAATTGATAAGCACTCGGCGATTTGGGTTTTTTGAAACAGCCGACCCCTGATTTGATAGTTATCAGAGAAAAAAAGAATTCCGGTAGTTTTTTGGAACCCTAACCCGAATTGTAGTAGTTTTATGCTATTTACTCCTTATTTTGGGACAGAGGGAGTAGCTTATTTGTTTTTGTGGCACATAACTCATCTTTACGTTAGCAAAAAAGAATTATGACCAAAGTTGGGTTCAAATTTCAAGGGGGCATACATGTTTGCCGAATTGGGATTCCATTCAAGGCACATAAACTGGGAGGCCAAAGTTGAGCCCAAATGTGGATTATCTATGTTGCTTCTTCATCAGAAAAGCCATCATTTACCATCCATGTTGTGAGAGAGAATCTTGAATGTAATTTTGGCAAAAGAAAAAGCAGGGAAAATATACTGACCTGGATTTACTGGTCATTTGACAATATACTGACCATGATGGAAGTTCAGGAATTTGATGCTAATTTTTCCTCTTTATGGGTCCTTCAAATAACAAATAGTAACATGATGTTATCACATTTGCCCAGCTTAGCTGTCAACAAAAGACTATGCTTCAAGAAGGGAATTACACAAGTCGTTTTCAACCTATCGAGCTCGGGGTTTGGTCTACCATGGTCACGTTAAAGCACTAGTTGAGTGCCTATCACATAGAGAAGAGAATGGACTTGAAGGCTGATGAATGCGTTTTGTTAATCAACACATGCAAAATAGCACAGGCTAACACAAGAAATAAATAGCTCGATATATAGCACAACAGTTCAAACTCTGGAAAACTAGCAGTGTACAATCTCTTTTTCTTTGTATATGTGGATTCTTCAATTAGCTTAACACAATAGCACAAAAGTTCAAATCTGAATGCTAAAGTAAGTCCCAGCATGCATGCATAAATTAATATAGTCAAACACTAGAGTTCAGCAAGTCAAAATGACTGCTTACTGAATCATTCAGAGCACCGCCTTGATCCTCTGTTCATTGTTAAACATGTAACGGCCAGATTTGTGCTTAATCATACGGAGGCCACGCGTCACCCATTTGCCTTTGCTGCTGCTGTTTTTGACATCGTCACTTTTGCCTTTGTTGCCGTACGCTACCTCCATACCAGTGAAGAGGGCAAATTGCTTGCCGGTAACCATCTCGTTGCCGTCCTTGTCGAATACCATGGCATCCAAAAAGTCCACGACCATGAACCTGCCGGAACCGAGGCTGATGACCCTGGGCTTGAACAATTGGGTCGGCTGCCACTCCTCTGGCAGGTCATCATGTGCCCAGATCTGCATCTTCTCCGGCGGCGGCTCCTCCCCTCTGACGACGCCGGAGAGGTCAGCAACATAGGGGAGGTTTTCTGAGACGCCGAACCAGAGTCCAAGATCCGGGACGTAATCCGCCTTGCCATCGAAAGGCATGAGCCAGTCGCCAGCTTTGCTCCACTCACGAGTCACCATGTGGAAGTAGTAGGTGCCATCGCCCTCTGAGCCAGAGATGGAGAAGCAGATGGTGTCGCCGACGAGGGCGTGACCGTAGACGAAAGCATTCCTGTGGTGGGTGATCCATGGGGTCAGCGGGAGGATGTCGCAGTGCCAGAACCTGTGAGATGCGAGGGACGTGCTGATCCCCCTCCACACCAGAGCTTCGAACTGCGGGCGTACCTCCGCCTTATCTGGATGGAGGACGCTATCAATGATGTAGAGGTCGCCGGTGTCTTCGCCGTCAAGGAGGTGTAAGTCCGTTGGAGGGACAGAGATGGCCAGCGGCGAGTGCTTGTGCCTGTGGAGGCTAGGCATGGTATCGATGTAGCTGCAGCCGTCGATGATGTCGAAGCGTAACATGCGGCTCGCGCGGTCGGCCAAGACGACCTTGCTCTCCGAGGCGGTGGGCAAGAAATTAACGCAGGGAAGGCTCCGCACGGAGTAGGAGACTTCTGGTGGCCTCATGAGCAGCTCGCTTTTCGGCGGATCGATCTTGGGCGCCAACGCCTCCGCCGTCGCTAAGTCGGTGCTGCAGATCCTTGTCCTCTTGGGCGCACATGCCTTGGCGCGCGTCAGTGTTGGTACCAGCTTGCCATGTGCGGCCGCCTCTTGTGCGGTCGGGTGAAAAAAATCCTTCTTGGAGAGGTCCAAGCGGCGCAGTGAGTATGCACGTTTGCGCCCGTCAAACAGCCCCAGGTTTAGGAACCGGCGGATGCCGCCGGTCATGTTCAAGTCTCGGACGATCTAGTTAGGATGATCCTTCTGTCCTGGGAGGGTAATAAGGACAAAAATTAGATCGATTGAACTTGCTAGGTCAGTATGAAGCTTCAAAAAATAAACCACGATGCGGAGCATCACTTGAACTTCCTAATTAAATGAGTACTTTACCTCTGTTTGACTAACATCCCTAACAGGTTGTGCATGCTATGAACAAAATAAAATGCAGTGAAAAATCTATGAATATGGTTGCTTCACTTTAATTACTTGTTCCTATATAAGTGAATTACTACTACAAGTGGATTTGTGTCCTGAACAACAAATCGACTGCTGATTTCTAGCAGTAGGATCGATGTTAACCATGCAAGCAGATAGATAGATAAACCCACTCCAAGAGCTACTAGCACAAGACAAGATCGATCCAAAGAAAGCAGAGGACGAGATGGCCTGAAGGACACACCTAGCTACGTACGTACAAATCCAATGACGCGGCCGTGCACACAGCCGGGGAAGGAAATCGAGATGGAGAAAGCACCTAACCTTGATGGGAACGGACGGCGGTCCGAGGAGGATAGGGAGGCGGTGGTTGGAACGGTGCCGACGGCGACGGCGACGTTCGAGGCAGAGGCGGCGGTTCGTTGGTCGATGAGAGATTCGAGGAGAGGCTACGGATTTCAGCCGGCGGCGAGGCATTTGAGGAGGTCCATGGATGGAGCCCAACGGGCTAACCCTGTGGGCCGAGCGCGGACTGACACCTCCTATATTGGACGACTAGGACGGCCTATTGGCAGAGCTGTAGCACCTCCAGCTTACTGTTGCATCGCATCGATAACTGCAGCACAATGTTTACTGAAGCACTAAGTTCAAACAATCATGAAATAATTTTAAGTTTGTGGAAAAAATTGAAAACGAGAAACCTTGTGATATTTTTTTAAGAAAAAAGTGAACATTTTTTCAAATTCGAAACAATTTTTGAGAGTATGATTTTTTAAAAAAATTATGAAAAAATTGTGGAAAATCATTTTTTTAAAATTCGATTTTTTTTTGAAACCGCAAACAATTTTTTAATTTTTGAACAATAACAAGTACTCCCAAAACCGTGAACAAATTTGAGCTAAAACCACATCACTTATTTTGGGACAGAGTGAGTACATTTTTTGAAATTCTGACCATTTTTCAAAAATGTGAGCATTTGTTAAATTTGTGAATAAATTTTGAATTTTCCAAACTTTTTCTGAAAAAGGAAAACTAAAGTTAAAATGAAAAAAGTAAAAAAAAAAGGTAAAAAAACAACAGAAAAAAGAAAAAAGAAACATCTAGCTGAACCAGACCGAAACCTTCTGGAAGGTTCCTAAAACCGGTAAACCATATAGCATGAACTAGGTCGGCCCATTAAAGCGCTGCCCCGTGCAAAGTGACGACATTTGGCCGCTTAATGCGGCAAATAGGAAATTCAAGGACATATGGTAGCTGATGTATTCGTGGCGTAGTGTTTCGGGCTGATAGTACAAACCCATTTTCCTGTGTGCTAGCGTGGACCTGACAGGGTAATAAATGGCATGTAGAAAAAAATTGGTTTCTCCACGGGTTAAAACGGTTGAACAACTGCAGTATTGGAAAGTATGACTCTACCCTAGCGATTAGGGTTTACCTACTCCGACGATTCTCTGGCCGTTGAGGTTTGTAATTCAGATCAATGCTGATCCCTCTCTCCACCTCCATCTCCTGTCCTTATGCGCGCTTGGGTTGAACAAGGGGTTCGTTCATCCTTCCTCCTGGCCTTGACGCTGCTACCAGTGGCAGGGAGTTTGGAGGTTTGGATCTGATGGCATGTTCGTCGACTATGGGATCTGGTGAGACGTCATTGGGGAAGATGGGCAAGGGAGCGGCTGATCTCAAAGATGCAATGAAGAATATGGAGTTGAAGGACTTGAAACTCGAAGATGTCTTCGTCGGGGAAGAAGAGATCTCAAAGCTCTCGAAGGCCGAGAGACATTTTGGTGTGCATCATATAGATGCTGAATCCATGGCACCAAACGGGCTAATCATGTGGGCCGAGTGCGGACCGACACCTATATTGTTATTTTTGTGAATTTTCTAGTCAGCGCCCAGGATAACTGATGCATTTTTGGCGTGGGTATTTGGACTGGCAGTACGAGCCCATTTTCATGTGCGCTGGCGCGGGCCCCGTGAAAAAATAAATGACACACATGAATTCCAGTTTCTGGGTGAGAGCGGAATGACAACGTAGGAAAAAGGGAGTGGGATGGGAGCGGAATGACCATGCAGGATGGGACCTTGCATGGAAGTTAGGTGCGTTTGCGTAGGAACCACCTCGTCATCATCATCTGCCAGTGCGTGCAGCAGAGCGACGGTGGCGGCTCTCAATCGGACCTGACGTTTCTTTCTTCTGTTGGCTCGGCCCAACAACAGACAGGTACTCTACTAGCATTAGCTTTTCTCCCTTATCCTGCAACTAAGGCAAACAATCCCCTCCGACTTCACCGGCAAGCGCGTGGATTCGCCTCCCCTCTACCTGCCGCTCCGGAGGTCAGTCGTAAGGAGGGGAATACTTTTGCCTCCGCTCTAGTTAATAGTTTAGGATAGGATATTTTTAGTCCTCACAGGTGCGGTGTTCAGGCGTATGTCGGCGCTTCTTCTTCAAGTTTGTCTTTTGGACTCCGATCCTGTTCGAGTTCGTCCGTTTGGACGTAGTCGAGGGAGCTCCAACATTAGACTTTTGTCGTCTCTTTGGGACGGTGAGGTTACGTTTCAAATTTAAATGACCTACAAGGATACAACTTCAAAATTAATAATAATGAAATTAAGCGTTCTACACTTCTACTCCTATTGTTTGGCCACTTTAAAGTTTAAACACAACATCAAACAAGGTACATGCCTAGCTGCCTACTGTCTACATGGTAAACCGGCAGTACTAGACATGAAACAAATCATGAAAACTAAAAAAAGGGGATAAAAAACAACCGCTTGTTACCTCTCCCGCGTCGTTGGTGCTTCGTTGCTACACCGTTGCCATGATTTTTCAAATACACGATGGATATTTTTCAAATACGCCACAAACATTTTATATACACCGACATGAATATTTTCTCATTTCCGTAATATAAAGCTTTTATTATTAGAAACTTGCTTGTCATTTTTTCCTTTTTAAATCTGCCAAATTAAAACTATGTTTTCTACTCCCTCCGTCCCGAATTACTTGTCGCGGAAATGGATAGAGATGTAAATACGTCTAGATACATCCATTTCTACGATAAGTATTTCTGGATGGAGGGAGTAACTTTTTTATAAAACATTTAAAAATATATGTTAACGCATTTTCCAAAAATGAAAGGTCTCGCTGCATAAATATGTTAACACGTTTTTTCCTGAGTTTTTTTTCCTGAATATAGAAGCACTCAGTCCTCGATCGGTTTTACAAGGCCCAGCTGGTTCGTGGATTGTTAAGAAGGAAAGCATTGGGCCCATCCGAACCGGGCAATCTAATGAAAGGGCAAAGGTGAGACGAGAATGCTTGTTCACTCCGCCGCCGTTCTGCTCCAGGTTCGCCGCCGCCGGCAGATGGGTTAATCTGCCACTACTTCGGGCGCAGATAGAAGGATCATAGTAAGTAAGTAGATCGTCGGGCGAAGATGAGCGGCTTCCGGCGGTTCGTGAACCTGGGGATGCTAGACTGGCGCGGCGAACCCGGCTTGTACACTCTCCGGCGCCTGGACCTCTCCAAGGTGGACCTGTTTTACCGGACGGCACAAGAAGCCGCCGCACATGCCAAGGTGGTGCCGACACTAACCCTGCCGAGGCCATGGTGCCCAACAGAAGAAGCGGCTGCAAGATCGGCTTGGCGGCGGCGGAGGCGGCGGCGCCCAAGATCCAGCCGCCTCAAGCCGTGGTGGCCGCGCCGCCGCCGGTATACTCGTCCTACGTGCCAGGCACTAGTGACATTCACTTCTTCGCGACCGCCTCGGAGAACAAGGTCATCTTCGCTGACAGGGCAAACCGCATCTTCCGCTTCGACGCCGACGATGCCGGCCCCTGCCCCGTGGTCACCGTGATGCCAAGTCTCAACGCCTACAAGCACTCGCCGCTGGCCATCTCCGTCCCTCCGACGCCCTTACAGCTCGATGACGGCCAACTCGCCGGCGACCTCTACAACTCGCCGCCGGTATACTAGCTGAGTGCTACCGGGTGTAGTTACACCCATGTCTCATATACTATCATGTGACAGTATATATACTACTTTATCATTTTTAGTATATTCATATACTATATCTAAGATACTCCAAAGTGAGTTCTATGAAAAAATTGCAAGTGGACGCATAGTTTTTATTATATTTGTGAAATATGTACATATTTGTACGTAAAAAGGAGTATGCTAAAAATATGGTACATACTACCTAAAAAGTAGTATATATACTACTTAAACATTCTTATATAGTACATACTACGCGTACATACTCTCTGGCATGATAGATACTACGTAGAACATACACAACAAAAGTGGGAGTAACTACACCCGGTCGTAGGAAACATTTGTCCTATATATATATACTAGCTGAGTGCCCATGCGTTGCCACGGACGAAAAACATAGTGATTAAATAATTGTTCTATTTAAGAAATGTGCGACACATGACAGCATGCGATTTCAATTTCTATAACAACAAATTGATTCTTTTTACCGCTTATTCCTTCATAGGCAATTATCGTGTCTCTGTAACCACTCTCTCCTTACAACAAACCATTTTTCTCCTTATCATTCATTTCCCTTCATTCCTTTCCCTTCACCTTTTTACCGATTTCAATTTTTTTACTCGCTCACAACAAACCATTTTTCTCCTTATCATTCCTTTCCCTTCACCTTTTTCTCGCCACAGCGTGTGAGCCCACTTTACAAACTCTTGTCCTTTATATGTTATATATTTTTATCTATTCAAAATATTCTTTTGATCTCTTTTTTGGCGATCAGATAGTTGAAAGGAAACTTAAGCTATACCGCTCACAACTAACCATTTTTCTCCTCGTCATTCCTTCCCCTTCACTTTTTTCTCACCATAGTGTGTGAGCCCTCTTTTCAAAATCTTGTACTTCATACATTATATATTTTTATCGATTCAAAATATTCATTTGATCTCTTTTTTGACGATCAATTCTGCACACTAATCGGTTGAGAAATCAATGTACACAGTCTATTCTTAGCACCACAATTATATAATCACATATTCATGTGTTTACTGAGATGTATAAATTTTCAAGACTTTGTAGATCATTTTCTTCTATATTTCAACATATGCTGTTAAAAAAGAAAAAAAAAGAAACCATCTGCACAATCAAGCATTCACCCAAATGCAAATATATAGCTACATCCTCCCATTGGCAACTTTCAATACAATCATCCATGATCCTTTTTAAGAGCAGTTTCTAAAACAGTCTAGCTAGTAAGAAACCATACCACTGCATCAGTTTGCACAAGAGATAGTTAATACTGAGAGCAACCAACCGTATGGTAAGAAATCTTTACATGATGACAAAGAATGCATTTACATGATGCAAAGAATGCATAGCGAACAGCACACCAACTGGAAGTAGTACAACCAGAGGTAGAAGAAATGTTGCTCCTTAGGCTTGACTAATAAAACCAATAAAAAGTAAAATAAGATGAGCATTTTAGAAATGCTAAATATGTACTCCCTCTGTAAAGAAATAAGAGATCACTACTTTAGTGATCTAAAAAGTCTTATATTTCTTTACAGTGGGAGTAGATATTACTATAGTATTAGAGCTGTGACATACCTGAACCAGCACATATCATGTTTTTGTCCGTATTTTTTCTTCTTTCCAAAACATTCAGATATTTTCCCTAGCAAAAAAAGACTCCAAAACACATATATTTTCATCATAGAACTATAAAGCTGAGAGAGGCATTGTAGAGGTAATCACTTCTGAGCAAATTAATAGCCATCTAATTCTCCCAAATTTCTCCACTGATAATATCATCCACTGAGTCCTCTTACATGTACATAGTACCTCAGCACTTGCAATTATTATTCAGGCCCTATATACCATCTAAGAAAATGCAAGCATGTTTAATTGACACTTCTTTCTGCAGTTACAATGTTCAATTGACTCTGTTCAAAGTATATCTACTAAAGTTTGAATGTATTTAGAAAATAATGTCTACAAAACAAACATCCATGTGAAAATCAAAATTTACCATAGGTGTTCTTTGGAGAGTCTTTTGTTAAATATAAAATAAACCTACATGCTATACATGCAAAAATGTGACTGAACAAATGCTACTTGTATCCGAGAGCTTTTTCAAGTGCCTGGGCCACTTCCATTAAGGTGCTGTAAAAATGTACAAAACAAAAGAGCAGATAATTACTTTCACTCTGCAATAATGAATATAGACATGTTTTTTCTCGGAACAGTATAATATGAATCCCAATGCCAACAAAACTGAACCTGGAACAAAACTGGAGTGAATCAGATCATGCCGATGGCTTATGGAGCGACAACCCCGTGGCATTTTCCCCCAACCTCAAGCTGCTCTCCATCCTCTCCTCTCCTCTCCTTCCTTACACCGCTGTCGCTAGTTTGCCTCCTCATGTTGCTCTATCGATCTTGCTGCACCATCATTGCTCCGCATCTTCCTACTCTACTGCTAGTAGCTGGCACAGTCATCACCATGACTTTTGCAACAGCACTTAATTATTGAGTATACCTTGAGTAAATGCATTGTCCCAGATTGAGATTGATCATGTTGGATTGACAAGCAAATCTGTACATTGGGATACTTTTCAAGCAATAGCGACACTAAAGATGTTGTGGTTGCAACAATAGCAATAAAGGAAGAAGATTACCATAAGGCGTAAAGAAATCTGATTGATCTCCTTGGCATCCCATATAAGTTGTCTCCTCCGACAGTGATGATACCACGACGTCGCTAATTATATCATGATAATCCAGTCGAGGTGGCAATAAAATTCTAATTAGACCATGTGAGTACAAAGAAAAATCTTCCAATTATATCAATTAGCATGGTTTGAATTTACAAGGTTCTTCCCTGCATCGTGCATGCTTTCATTTTTGATATAATGAATCAAAGAGGGAATGCATATGATTGAGATGGACAGGCTACTTAGCAAGAAAATTCTGAAGGGTGGAATGAAAATTCATCACCTATATTTCCCAGTTTCTTCTGAATGCCAAATAAAGCTACCAGATAACTTCACCTTGTACTCTGAAGAATAGAATGGTTAGCAAGTCAATTATTCAGTAAAGGTGGTTGTGCAATGGGGGATTACTCCACTGAATATATTGGACCGTGCCTAGAAATGAAGACCTAGACACCTAATCATTTTTTTCTGTACACATTTACATGAAAGATAACTTCAAATTTCTTCAGCTAGGCATGGTTTCTCAGAGGGGTGCTTTGGTGGGATGGAGAGGGGGGGGGGGGTGGTGGAGGAGCCATGGGAGAGGACAACGATGAGGTGCGAGTGTAAGGGAGATAAGGTTACCTGGGCCGTCGTCCGCCGCTGCCGCCGACACGATGCTCCTGCTGGTCGCCCTCCCGCATCGTGCTCCTCCTTGACACGATGAAGGAGAGATGAGATGGCAAGGGCACACACCGACTGCTCCAATCTTTTGGATGCACCGTGTTGCTGTTCGAGGTTGCCGTAGGTGGGTGGAGGGCATCAGTGCTGCCGTCGAGGTCGCCGACTGCTCCAAACTTTATTTGTTAAAAACACTTCCTTTACCCAGGTTAACTGGGGGCTCTTAAATTTATATGTGCCGCTTTATAATAAGTGTTTTCTTCTTAGTCGTTACAAAGTCTTTTTCTACTACTCCTTTTTCCGACGCGAGTGTGTGGTCAATAACCGGGTTGCCTGGTTTCTCTCTAAAGCCGCTCGAGTTTAGTTTGCTAAACTGGCCTGAGAAACACTCCGCCTTCGGGATAGGAGGTTGAAGCCGAAGGTTGACCCACTTGAAGTCTAGAGATCGGATGTATCATGTTAAAGTACGACGGAAGCATAAATTAATTTTAAGACCAATTTTTGAATTGGCATAAAAAAACTTGATTTAGTTCGGACGTAAAGTTTTTACTAAAGTTTTTCGATTTTCCGAGCTTATGAAGCTTTTAACCTATTTGTATGTTTTTTTTCCAGGAGGCGGGACATCCTCTTGACCGAGGTGCCGTGCATAATAATTCGGCTCGGAAAATCTTTTCCGACCCGTAGTTCGGCAACTTCCCTGCCGAGCTGCACCTCGGCACGCCCGAACACTCCAAACACCGAGGGCTAGTTATTTGCCCCCACAGTCAAGCTCCTATGACTAAGTGAAAGTTATAAAGCCTACATATCTGATTGCCTCGTTTCCGCTAACACAACCGCCTCCGGGCACCGAGACGTCGGCTAAGGGTTGTCTTGTTATTGCGGAAACACCCTGCGTAGCATCTACAAAGGGGTGGAAGCCGACGATGGGCCACTTTCAAATTATAAACAGTCGCAACGGAGTCAAAATAATATATAGCATAAAGCTGCAAAATACAGCTTAAAAGCTGACTACCACAAACATGCGCAAATTCAATCGGCCGATCAGCTTGCTTTCATAAAAGTGTTCGGCTTGTCCGAGGTCACTAATAGAAAAGTAGTTCGGCCGTTTTTGAAAAAAACGTGCAATTTTAACCTCGAGTTTTTGATATAAAACACTTCGGACATATAAAAGAGTCCAATAAACCGTACCAGGGGCTCCTTGAGGCACCTCGGCGCGGTTACTTTGGGACTCCTGAAGAGTCCGATGTATTCTCAGCATTTGTATTCAATATACGAGCGCTGCCTTCCCATAAATCGTTATAAAGCCACAATATGCATCAATTTGACTTGAGATCTGGCCAAGCTGGGTTGCCTGGCTCCTGTGCTTACCCCCTACGTTCCCGATTGTTCGGCTAGGGGGTAAAGGGAGCACCTATGTGATTGATACTACCGGGTTATCCGGGTTAGTACCTCAGACTGGGTGAAGCCGAAAGCTAGCAATCTCAAGAACATAATTGGTCGGCAAACGACGGAAGTGAAAATCTCGGTTTTTTTTAAAAGCCAAATACTTCGGGAATCTTCTCAGAATTGATCTTCACTATTTTTCTCCCACTTAGATCGGAGGTGAAGTTATATCATCCTGCTTAGCATGACAACTCAAAGAAAGGAACCGATAGCGGGACTATTTTCTTTGGAAGATGTTTCTTACGTTAAATAGTAATATAACATATCTCTTCGCGTACCTTTGTTTATAAAATCGTATGGCCGGATTGCCTTGTTTTCTATAAATCTTTGCCATTATAACGGCTTTATAAAGTAGGAAGACACTCCTCGGCTACTGGCCGAGGAGGTTGAAGCCGATGGTCGGTCAACAAAGTTTTGTACAATGCGGATCCGAGCATTAATGATGTAAAGTACTTGGATACGTAAAATCATTACACGTAAATTCTGATTAAAGTTAATTTACCCCGGATATCGATCCTTAATTCGGCCACCCTTGCCCAAATTAAGGCTCGGGGGCTACTGGGCTTCACGCTTCTCAAATTAAAAGCAACGAAAGAGGTACATCGATCCCCTAATCTGGTGTTCCCACCCGACCAGTGGCTCGGGGGCTACTGCATTTGACGATTCAATACAGGGAAATTAAAAGTGCAACATAGTTTCCGAGGAGATTACGATCCTCAGGTTGGTCGGCCGCACCCAACCTGAGTCTCGAGGACTATGCACACCGTGTTTCTGTTCCTAAATATGCTGCCGAGCTAGGAGTTGATCCTCAGGCCTATTTCGCGAATCGACCTGAGTCTCAGGGGCTACTGGGATCAGCGGTTTTATGTTTTCCTTCAGATGCATCTCGGATTTTTGGCCACACACACCTTGAGGGCTACTGGCTATATATCTCGGCAGAGAATAGATTGCACCAATCGAAAATATATCCGCAAAAAATCAGCCCAAGACCGAGGTGGTGCACCACCTCGGAAGCAGTTCGGCATAAAGCTCGGCTGCGAGTAGCTGGCTCCATAGAGAGCATTTCCAGCATTAAGCTCGGCTTAACTCCTTCAAACTTTTTCAAAGACGAGGTACTCTATGCCTCCTCGGATGCAGTCCAGCGCTGGAGCTCGAATACAGACCGGCGTTGGAGCTCGGCTGCTAAAATGTACCTCGGATGCAGACCGACGTTGGAGCTCGGCTGCAAAAGACACCTCGGTTGCAAGAAGACACCGCCGCACGGGAAAATCTTTGAACCCGAGGTGTGGCGTTAAGTAACAAGGCATTGATAAAGGCCAAGAATTTAAAGGGATTCCTCGGACGCCCGACGTACAAACTCCTCGGATGCCCGACGGGTAAACTCTTCGGATACACCTCGGCGATCCTCAAGATCGAAAATGGGAAGATTTGTTGAACCAGTTTTCAAGACCGCGACCGAAGACGAAGAACAGCTCGGAAGAACCGAGGAGCGTCACCAACTTGAAGACCGGTTCAGGGGGCTACTGATGGTGTCCTGGAGTAGGGGGTACTCACCACGTCGTCTCCCGACCAGTGGGTCGGGCCGAGGACCCCCATGACGGTTCACTAATGGGCCACTTCGGGCAGCCCATGACGCACACAAGAAAGATTCCACAAAGACTTGGTGCCCAAGACGAGGACTCCTTTGAACCCTAGGCCTCTGGTGCATTATATAAACCGAGGCCAGGCTAGTCAATAGATGATTTCATATTCATTAGAACTATCTCGTGGTAGATACATGTACTCTGTACTACACCCCATATGAATACAATCAAAAGCAGGACGTAGGGTATTATCTCCTCGAGAGAGTCCGAACCTGGGTAAAATCCTGTGTCCATGTTACCATCGCTCCAAGACGCCTAGCTTAGGACCCCTACTACGAGATATGCCGGATTGAGAATCGACACTCTCCTAGGAAGGTAATAAGGACAAAAATTAGTTCAAATAGAGCCTAGCATTTTCTTGGGGACGAAACGAATGAAGCTTCAAATTAAAAATAAACGACGATGCAGTGCATCAAGTGAAGTTCCTAATTGACTAACAACATCACAGGTTCTATTTGACAAACATAACAGGTTGTGCATGCTATGAACAAGATCCAATCCAATGAACAAATTGATCGATATGGTTGCTTCACTTTACTTCCTATACAAGTGAATTATTACTAGTGGATTTGTATCCTGAACAACAAATCGACTGCTGATTTCAAGCAGCAGGATGTTATTAATTAACAATGAGCAAATAGCACAAAACAAGAGCATGTATTATATTGTATAGTGGAGGAACGGGGCCCAAGGAATTACGTACGTACCTACAGAAATCACTGAGTAGGCAGCGCACGGACGACGTGGTCGGTCGATCCAAGCGACGGCGCGGGGGTGTCGACGGCGGCTGGTACGGGGACGGCGACGTTCGATGCAGAGGCCACGAGTCGGCGAGCTAGGTATTCGCGGGACGTGATGGCTTCACCACATGGGCCGAAATATTGCTTTGGTTTTTTGGTACGCACATTCAATCATCCAGACTGGGCCAGACCATTGGCAGGGCTGTAGCACCGTGTGAATATCTTTGCTTCAAGAAGGGAATTAGCTAGCCCTAAAAAAAAGTGAAGGGAATTACCTCCCTCAAAAAAGAAGAAGAAGGGAATTACCTATGGAGATGGGGTTTTGCTCTACCATGGTCACGTTAAAGCACTAGGTGAATGCCTTTTTAAAAAAAAAAAACTTCCATCTATTCATCTTCAATTATGATAGTACATCGAAACCAGAAATAATAAAAATTACATCCAAATCTGTAGAACACCTAGCGACGACTACAAGCACTAAAGTGAGCCAAAGGCGTGCTGTCATCATCGCCCCTCCCTCGCCGGAGCCGGGCCAACCTTGTTGTAATGGACAGTCGGAAAGTCATCGTGCTAAGGCCTCATATGATCAATACATCAGAACAACAACCGCCACTGATGAAGAGTAGCGTAGATCGGAAGGATGCAACCTGAAAACACATGAACGTAGATGAATGACAACCAGATCCGAGCAGATCCATCAAAGACAGATCCACCGGAGACATACCTCCACACGCCCACCGATCATGCTAGACGCACCGCCGGGACGGGGGCTAGGCGGGGAGAACCTTATTCCATCTCCAGGGAGCCGCCGCCGCCTCACCGTCCTGAGCAGGACACAAACCTTAAGAAAGCTCAAAGAAACATCTAAAAACGGAGCCCTCCCGCCGGCAAGGGCCGGGATGCCAATCCGAGAGAGAAAAGAATGGGCTATTGAAGTCAGAATGCCATTTTTTATTTTGTTTATGAAAACTTAAAAAGGGGATAAAAACAACCGCTGGTTACAACTGGCGCGTGAGTTTGCTACGCTGGTGCCATATTTTTCAAATACGCGATGAATATTTTATACACATCAATGTGAATATTTTCTCATTTCCGTAATATAAATTTTTTATTTTTTGAAACTTGCTTGACATTTTTTTCCTTTTGAAATCTGACAAATGAAAACTATTTTTCTATTTTTCGATAACACATTTACAAATATATGTGAATCATTTTCCAAAAATGAAAGAAAACTCGCTGAATAAATCTTTTAACACGTTTTTTCCTGATTTTTTATTTCCTGAATATTTTTTGAGACAATTTTATTTCCTGAATAGAAGCACTCAATTCTCCTCGGTTTTACAAGGCCAAGATGGTGGGTGGATTATCAAGAAGGAAAGCATTGGGCCCAGCCCCAACCGGGCACTCTGATCCAATCTAAAAGCGCAATTTACTCAAAAAATAAATAAATCTAAAAGCGCAAATGTGAGACGAGAATGCCGTTCTGCTCCAGGTTCGCCGCCGCCGGCAGATGGGTTCATCTTCCACTACTTCTTAGAAGGATCATAGTTCATAGTACGTAGATCGTTGGTCGGAGATGAGCGGCTTCCGGCGGTTCGTGAACCTGGGGATGCTAGACTGGCGCGGCGAACCCGGCTTGTACACTCTCCGGCGCCTCGACCTGTTTTACCGGACGGCACAAGAAGCGGCCGCACATGCCAAGGTGGTGCCGACACTAACTCCCGCCGAGGCCACGGCGCCGAACAGAAGAAGTAGATGCAAGATCGACTTGGGGGTGGCGCCCAAGATCCAGCCGCCTCAAGCCACGGTGGCCGCGCCGCCGCCGGTATACTCGTCCTATTTGCCAGGCACTAGTGACATTCACTTCTTCGCGACCACCTCGGAGAACAAGGTCATCTTCGCTGACAGGGCAAACCGCATCTTCTGCTTCGACGCCGACGATGCCGGCCCCTGCCCCGTGGTCACCATGATGCCAAGCATCAATGCCTACAAGCACTTGCCGCTGGCCATCTCCGTCCCTCCGACGCCCTTACAGCTCGATGACGGCCATGTCACCGGCGACCTCTACATCATCGATAGCCACCTCGAGCTGGACAAGGGGAAGGCGCGGCCGCAGTTTGAGGCCCTGGTCTGGAGGGACTGCGGCCCGTCGATACCAACTGGCAGGTCCTGGCACTGCGACGTTCTCCCGCCGCCGCCTTTCATCACCCACGAGAGGCACATTCTCCCGTTGTTGCCCTTCATGGCGCCCTTCATGGCCCACATGAAGCGCGCATTCATTTGTGGCCACGCCGTCATTGGCGGTGGCGACACCATCTGCTTCTCCATCACCGACTTCCGCGGCTCTGCAGGCACCTACTGCTTTCACACCGCGACCCGCGAGTGGAGCAAGGCCGGCGACTGGCTATTGCCGTTCGATGGTAAGGCGGAGTATGTCTCGGAGCTCGGGCTCTGGTTCGGCATCTTGCGTGGCCTCCCTTGTGCCGTTGACCTCTCCGGTGTTGTCAGAGGGGAGGAGCCGCTGCCAGACAAGACATGGATTTGGGCAAACAACGATGTACTGGACGAGTGGTACCCGAGCTATATGTCTGGCGCCAAGGTCGGGGTCATCAGCCTTGGTTCCGTCAGGTTCGTGGTTGCTGATTTCTTCGATACCAAGGTATTCGACAAGGACTTCAACGAGATGGTTGTTAATGACCGATTTGCCATCTTCACTGGTATGGAGGTAGTGTACGACAAAGGCAGCGACAGCGGTAATGGCAATGACAACAACGACATCAATGGCAACGGCAACGGCAATGGCAACGTGAACAATAATAACAACGGCAATGATGGTCACACTAATAATGGCACTAGCACCTCTGCCAGCAGCAATGGCAGCAATGGCAAAGGCAAAGGGAAGCGTGGCCGCCGTATGATTAAGCACAAATCCAGTCATTACATGCTTGGCTTCGACAATATTATCATGACGGTGCTCTGATTCAGTAAGTCATTTTGAGTTCGAGACATATGTAGTACATACATCGTTTGCTTCAAGTCAAGTCAAGTCTCCCAGTTGCTTTATCATTTTTCCTTTCAACTCTAGTATTTGATATCTCGAAAAAAAATCCAAAGTTGTAAAAAGAAGGGGGATCAGTCCATGCTCCAGCAAGCTTCTGATCTTACACGGAAATAACAAGACTTATAAGTTACAATGCAAAGAGATGTGATCGGTAGGACTTTGCAAAGATCTGGAGAGGTAAGTAAACATATGCTAATCAAGATTTGTGCTACGTCGCGAGCATTTAATAATCACCTCTCAAAGCAGGCAGATCAGTTGTGAAAGCACTTACCTGAACAACTGATCAATTGGAGGCCAGGTGGGCGACAAAATGTCAAGAAGAGGAGACATGAAGAAAGAAACCTGGCACAAACAACCTGATCATGTAATACGTTGCCAGAGTCAGAGAAATAGAATTAGATTGCCACGCAGTTTCAACATTACAAGATATGCAGCGCCTGGAGCAAACCTATCCATAAAATTAGTCCTCGGCTATTCACCATGCATCTGAAAACCCTGTACTGTGCAATGGTTTTGAAGAACAGTACTTGCAGATCTTGAGAAATATCTGTCCAACTGTTTAAGGGGCTATTTGTGTTCCCGTTTCGTGCAATGATGTAGCATGTTGAAAACCGGATGAGGCGTGTGGCAGCGACGCCTGGGGACCTGGTTTCTTTGTATTGACGATTTCATCTCCTGAGTATGAAATTGGGGGCTCTTTCTGAGCCCCTTAATTCGAAAAAAAAAGATGTGTTTGACCCACCCCTTCAGTGCAATGATTTGATGAGAACATGTCTGTGCAACTTATTCGAAATGCATCAAGCAAGCTTGGCCAGGCTAGGTGCTTCACTTCCACAGCTAAGTTTAGTATTTCAGAGCAGCAAAATCTTAGGACATTTTTAGTGTAGGAAATCAGATAGTATATATGCCATAGAGGCATAGACCCCAGATACGAATCCGGGCGCCGATATCTACGGCAATAAAAATCTCAGCTATACCGAGGAAAGTTTTTCAATGTTCAATATATTTTGCGGACAAAAACGGAAAAAGGAAATTCACTGCTAGCTTCTCACTACAGTACACAGACACACAAATGCATTTTGTAACAGTCTAAACAACTGAGTTTCTATGAAGATCATGACAAGCTCATCTGTACTAAGAGTCATTACAAATTAACTTGGACGGCAGAACATATAGTTAAATAGACCTCTAGAGACAATGCTCTATCAAGTGGCAATATAGCGATGCCTCAACTAAACCGTATCAAGTGGGCAATGTCTCAACTAAACCCGGAAGAGCCAAGGCAGATCCACTAGATTCAATCACACTGCAACACGACAAATTTGGCAATGCATGGTTTATGATAATGACAGGTGGATCCATGGTTGCTACTGGATGAATCAATTAAGGTGATTTAATTGCTTGACCACTATGAAATCGTCCTCGTAATTTTTCTCCCATGAGCATGAAAGCGTTGTATCCGTGATACTTCATTTTTTTTTTTTGGAAAAGGAGGATTACCCCCGGCTTCTGCATCAGAACGATGCATGCAGCCATCCGCTTTACTTTATGATGTAGTACTATTCTAACTACGTACTGTACATGACCTTTCATATATTGTCCGAAAGATGAATCCGGTGCTTTTATGTTCTAGGTTTGCCCATCAAAAAGGTATCCTGGATCCGGTGCAGACCCTATTCGAAACTGGAACTACTCGGTTTTAGGACGAATGAAGTATTAATTTGTAGTGTGAACAACAGCGTCTCGAGACAATTGACCTAAACTATTCAGGACTGGCTAGCAAGTGGAGACAACCACATGTTCTCACATGGGTTCTGTTGGACCAACGACCAAACATGAATCCAAAAATTATGCGTTCCATCAGCCATGATAAAAAAAAACTAGCTAGGTCCCTGCTAGCCTTGCTAGGTGCTGAACAAATGAACCTGACACGAAATTTACAAGCTAAACATTTTTTTGCGAAAAGGATCATATCTATTTTCAAAGTTTACCGGAAGTATAAAGTATCTCAAACACAATAAAAATTACATTAAAATTATGAGACCACCTAACGACCACTGCTGCCGCCAGAATGAGCCGACGACGTACCACTATCGCTGCTCCCCAACCGGAGCCGGCTTGACCTTGTTGATGACAGCCAGAAAGTCTTCGTGCAGGTGCCCCTAAGGACCAGGGCTCTGGAGCCACAGTTGTCGTCGTCGAACCCTTGCATAGATCTGAAGCGTCTGACACCAAATCTCGCCACATGACGAGAAACTCTAACCTCATTACCCCAAGGAGACAGCAGGAATCCACGCGGGAGCTCCGTCAACTACGTCCAAACGGACGAACTCGAGGAAGATCGGAGCTCGAAATACAAACTCGAAGAAGAAGCGCCGCCATCCGCCCGAGCGCCACGCCTACAAGGACTAAAAAACATTAACCTAAACTACTAACCGGAGCGGAGGCACCGGAATTTCCCTCCTCGCTACGGACTGCTGGGGCAGCAGGCAGAGGGGAGGCGAATCCGCGGGCTCGCCGGTGAAGTATAGAGGGGAGAGTTTGTGAGCGCACTTACATGAGAACTGACATGCAGGCATTATGGGACGTTTTCGGTGCATGCATCGTCGACTTAGGGAATATTTGGTAGCACTTTAGCTCCTAACTCCATGAAGCCGAGGTTAAGGAAGCTCATCCTTGTCTTCTCGCACAAGCGCGACCAAGTTAACCAACAAAAATGATGAAATGATGAGTAACAGAATAAGCGCACTCTTTGTTTCTATTAAAAAATACAGACTAATAGGACAACATAAAAAAATTGATGGGTTTATCCCTTCGCCACCGGACCGCAGGTCACTGCATTTCTATTTCTACCATGTCAGCACAAACCCATAGAAACAGCAGCAGCAAAACTTCTCATCAAAAACCAAGTTGAGCTGCAGTCTTGCTTCGTGTGGTACCATACACTGGGACAACTCTTGCTGTGTGGGGCGGGTTAACTGCTGAAGTCTCACGTCTCACAACAGCAACAACGTGTGGCCGAGCAGCTGGAGTAGGATAGAAGGAGCATGCAGCGTCGACCTTCGGACCTCTCAAGTCTTGTTTAAATACTGTTTATGCAACCCACAATCCTCTTCCTTTAATTATTAAGGCAGCCTACAAATCCTCTTCCTTTTTAATTATGATCATTTTTCTTAATTATGGGCCAGCCCACATAATCATCCGTTTTTGTCATGGAGCGTACGTGCACAGCACGTCCCCCATCTCGTTTATATTATCTACTCCCTCCGCCCCATAATATAAGAGCGTTTTTTCCACTAGTGTAGTGTCAAAAACGCTCTTATATTATGGGACAGAGGGAGTAGATGATTTACAAATATAGGGTGAAAAAAATACAAATATCTAGATTAAAAAATGCAGGGAAAACTTTGTGAAACTTGCAAAAGTGGTTACCTTTCTTACTTTTAGCATCTTAATGTTACTTGTGTGAGGTGCGTAGATGATCTTAAAACTACGGCTCCTATGAGCTGAAGATATAGAAAAGGCTTGATTTAAGTATAAGGGAAACTTTTGTCAAACTTGGAAACTTGTTTGCAACAGGAGAAAAAGTTGTCGTGCAAGAGTACACTTGGATGCATCCGCGTCCATACTTTCTATATTTTCATTGATCGAGTTGATTTAGTTAGAACGGAAGAAAATTTTGACATGTTTATATTATTAGGGTGAGCCATTGACTCTTATTTTATATTATGTAGCAAAAGAGCTCGTGCGTTGCAATGGGTATAAAATAAATTTCAGAGTTCACATTGTCGTGGTGAAATACTGAGTTTTATCTCTTAATCCGTTAGATTCTTCCTTGTCTTATTATGAATTCATATTTTATATTTGCCACTTTCAAAATAAGATGACTGGTTAGACAGTAAAGAAATTACAATGCTTGGTGCTCTTTTGTTAATACACTATCGTCAGTAGTAGAAGCACACCGACTATGCCAACACGATTACTTTCCTTGACACCGTCACCAGTGCCACATCTAGGGATTAAGATTGGGGCACGCGGAGCTGCAGGAGCGATGGTATGACCAAAGGGAGTAGCCACATCTAGGTGGGGCATGGGAAAGGACCGAGGACATGGTCAACGTAGCCATGACCACATGCTTCTCTCTAGTCTCTCTCCAGACCCAGTTCGAGCAGGACCTGTCATACTCTGTCAACTCTTCATCCTTCCTACCCACGACACCGTTCCTCTTCGCCGATCGTGGCAAGGGCGTTGCTGCCGCACGCCTCGTGCTCTCCTGGCCGTGCTTCACCCCACCTGGCACGACGGCCGCCCGTGTTCCAATCGCGCACCCACGGCCATCGTGATTCAAGTCCCTCTTTTCTCATCATCCTCGCTTTGTTTATTCTAATAAAGAGGCTTGTTGATTGTCTACTTTTGGACATATATACATCGGTAAGATTCGATACAAAGTTGCGATGTGGGACTAATAATCAATTGAACGATGTGGGAAAAGGCTTGTTGATTTCTCACACTGATGTGCCACACACAGCCACAGCCGCCATGGTTGATGGCCTTCAGAGCGTCGCCGCAGAGCTTCTCCTCTATCGCTGCTCGCCTTCGTTCGTCGGAGCCCCAAGCACCGCCGCTGTGGGGCCTCCCCTCCCCCCCCCCCCCCCCCACCCCCCCGGCGCTCCTTCTACTCCGCCACGGCTGTAGCCGTCCGCCGGCAAGGGCGCGCCCCTCACCTTCTCCTGCTCCGCCGCGTCTGCAAAGGGAGCGGGCGTCTGGATAAAATTAAACAGGATTCGCGGGTTGAATTCATACAGATGTAGGGGTTTTTTTATAGAAATGAAATGCTTTTCCACATCCACTATAGTAGGGACTGTGGGTTCAATTATCAAAAAACACAAGGACTTATTTGCAAAAGTTACGCAACGGTGAACCAACAAAAGCAATAACTGTTAGTAGGGGTAAAGAAAGATATAGATATAGATTAGAAGATAGATAAAACCTAAAAAGCATGGACACGGGGACGGAAAGACGGGGATACGCATACGGGGATACGGGATACGGCATTTTCCAAAAACAGCCATTCGGGGATACGGCGAATATATATAAAATAAAATAAAAATATGCCATGTAATATAGAGTTAAGACAGAAAATTAAAGAGAAAGAGATCATAATAGAGAGTACTGCCCCATTTGGTGTACCTGTCAGGCCAACAACAAGCAATCAAGTTCAATCAACAAGCAAGCAAATTCAAGATTGAAAAATGAACATTGAACAACATTACAACAGCACAAGCATTACTGCAAAAGCATTGATTCAACTATATATTCAGGCAAGCAGCAGCAGCACAAGCATTCAAATAGAGCAGCTGAGCAGGGCTTACAGTAGCGGGCTAGCAGCAGCAGCACAAGCGAGTAGCAGCACAAGCGGGCGGCAGCAGCAGCATAATATGGATAGCAAACAGAACAGCAGCAGCACAAGCAAAGAGCAGCAAGCCAGCAAGCATCCAGATCCAGTAGCTTAAGTGGAATAAATCTGAAGATTAAAAGTGGAAGAGGTTGAAGAATGAGGAGAGGCTGCTGGGTTATCTGCGGCTGCGAGGAGAGACTGCTGCTGCTGGTGCTGGAGGGGACGGTCGCCGGTCGAATCCAGGCGTCGCCGGCGGCGAGTCCAGGCGATGGAGGCGACGATCCAGGAGGTGGCGGCGCCTTCTGTGCGACCTGGGAGGCAGGGAGCAGATCTTCCTTATGTCGAGGGCGTGCGGGAGACCATGCAAAATAGGGTTAGCTAATGGGCCGAGGCTGTTTTCTGGGCCAGGCCGTATCCCCATACGTGTCCCGGCGTATCCCTGTCTTTTTTTCTTTTTTTTTAAATTCGAATTTCGGGGATACTGCAAAATTCGCGTATCCCGGCGTATCCCCGTATCCCGCCGTATAAGGACGGCAGTTCGGCAATATCTGGCGTGTCCGTGCTTTCTAGGATAAAACACAACCCGCAAATACATGCCTGACCTGCTAACCAAGTTAATTTCCTTGCTCGACACGAGCACCGCCAAATCTGTTTGTATATTCGTGAACTTGAGATCATATCGTTCGTTCACATGGTACCTATTCCTTTTTCTATCTTTATTTAGGCCCAAGCTACTTATTCCTAAGATAAGCCACCGATGAATTCATTGTTGGACAAATCAAGGCGCGTCAGCGATGGAAGCAACACGAGGTTGTCAAATGGAATTGCGCCGGACAACCTGTTGTCGCTCAGGTCGAGAATATTGAGCCTCTGTAACAAAATGATTGATGTTGGTATGGAACCAGTTAGTTGGTTGCCGGACATCGACAACTCTGCAAGGTTGGGAAACTTGCTCATGTCCACTGGTAGCTCGCCGATCAGGTTGTTCTCTGCCTTGAACACGAACAGCCCGGTTGCAGATGTTGGCAATGACCCAGAGAACTTGTTGTTCCCCATCTCAATCCGTGAGATATTTTCAGATAACTTGGCCGGTAAAGTCCCCGTAAAACCATTGTTCTGTATCATCACAGTGGTCAACTTGGGTAATGACCATATCTTTGCCGGGAACTCTCCGGAGAAGCGGTTGTTGTAGAGCATGATGTTGTTCAGCAGGACGCAGCCGCTGAGGTTCTCCGGGAGCTCGCCGGAGAAGTTGTTGTCGAAGACGACGAGATCATAGAGCTTCCCGTTGGCGCAAAGTGAATCCGGGAGCGGGCCCGAGAGGTTGTTGTTGCAGACCTCGAGGTTGCCTAGGGGCGAGTGCTTCCCGAGCTCCCGTGGGATCTCACCGGAGAGATTGTTTTCAAATAACCTGATGTCCCTGAGTTTGGGGAGCATCGCTATGCTTGCTGGAATGGTGCCGGTGAGCTGGTTGGTGTACATGAACAATATGCTCAGGTTCTTGAGGTGACCAAAGTCTACCGGTATTTCTCCGGTAAGGTTGTTGGACGACACATCAAGCTCTATCAAATTCACCGACATGATTTTGCGTGGCAGTTTGCCCGTGAGTCCATTGTTGAACAGGTACAGGAACTCAAGCTTTGGGTGCTGCCATATCCACGCCGGGATTTGGCCGGTGAGCTTGTTATCCATCATAGCGATCAGTTGGAGGTTCACTAGGCTCGAGTAGGCCTTGGGGATGTCGCCGGTCATGTTCATATCGGACATCCAGAGGTAGCTCAAGTTGGTCAGCTTGGCGAACTCCGGCGGTGCTGGCGCCGGCGCGAACGGGTTCGAGGCAAGTGTGAGCTGCTCAAGCCCCACGAGCTTGCTTATCTCGGCAGCTGGGTAAGCCCCGGTGAACTGGTTAGTGTCAAGAACTAGCGACCTCAGCGCTGGTAGCCCGGCCACGGCGGCAGGCACCACGCCCTGGAAGTGATTGCTCGACAGGTTGAGGTGCTCCATCGCCGGCGACAGGTGGTTGATGTCATCCGGAAGAACCCCGTAGAAGGCGTTGTGGGAGAGGTCGAGGAAGCGGAGGTGGGAGCAGGCGTAGAGCGGGACGCCGGGGAAGCCGCCGGTAAGATTGTTGTAGGAGAGGTCGAGGCGGGTGAGGCTCGGTAGGTCGCACACCGGCTCTGGCACCTTGCCCGTAATGTTTAGCTCTGACAAGGATATCCCCGTCACCGCGCGTCCGTCTTCCTCGTCGCCGCAGACCACGCTGGTCCAGTCGCAGTGGTCGGCGTTGGAGACAGGGTCCCACGACGCAAGCTGCGTGGGGTTTCCCCACTGTTTCTTGATAGCTAGGAGGGTGGCCTGGTCGCCGGAGGTTGGCTGCGAGCTCGATGTGCCGGCCAGCAGGAGGACGCCGAGGAGCACAATAAGGTGGGTGGTCGACATGATTTTTGTGTGGCAAGGCGCTGCCCTAGAGGTGGGGAGTTGGGGCTGGCGAGTGGAGCTAGCTGCTGGCCTCATATACCCAAGCAGACTCTAGACTAGAGTCGTGGGTCGTCTGCTAAATGATGTACACATATGCAAATATCTTAGTTGAAATGAAGCAGGATATACTCCAGTACTCGGTGGCAATTTCTACTACCACACAATGGAAGTAAATATCAGACAGCAGCCACAATGTATGTATGGTTCACGATAGCACAAAAATCACATCATCATCAATGTACGCGCATTATTTAGATAGCAAATGCGTAACACTTCTTCAGTTTTTATTTACGAGTGAAGCTCGTCTAGTCGAGCAGATTCTAGAGTCGTCAGTCGGGTCGGTCGTCGGCGACAACTCCACTAGACGTTAACTAAATGAGGTAGACGTATGCTAATATCTTGAAAGGTAGTACAACTTATACTCCTTTAGAGCTTACAATACATTATCTTCAAAAAAGAACTTACTATACATTATTGGTGGCAATTTTACTATCACGCAATAAAAATAATTGAGATTTGAGATTGATCAGATTCAACCATAATGTACACATACATGGTTCATCATATATAGCATTGAAATCAAGTCATCATCAATATATGTGCACCTAAATAGCAAGTTCGTAGCCAAGGATTTTCTCTTCAGATTTTCGTCACAGTAAATCAGTGAAGCCATCGGTTGTTATAGGGCATGCTTGTGCCAGTCGTCGTCGATCTGCCTGGAGACCTCGCCTAGAGCTGCAGAGCGGCTGCCGGCAGCCTTGATAGATTCTGCCTGCTGTGTTGGGAGGGGCGTGGCTTCAGCAATGCTGCCTCAGGAGCAGCTGTATTTTATTGGAGGAGATAAATACACTGGCGATCATTGAAGTTGATGCCAAAGCACACTACGGTCACTGGACTTCAAAATACGCTCAATACGGTCACTGAATACGAGTTGCGGTGATTATACGGTCACTGACACACCGTAGAGCACCGTATTTTGTCTAGTTGATCGGTCAAATAGTCTACGTGGCATTTAGGGCAGCACCGTCAGCGCTACACTGTCTCCCTACTCTATGGGTCCCACATGTCAGTGAGTATAAGAGAGAAAAGAAGAAAAATAAATAAGTGCAAAGCTGGGCATTCCAACTTGAGACCCCGGGGCCATAAACCTCGTGAGTTAACAACACATGACGTCGTGATTTTTGTGTTAATTGGCCCAGGGTTAAGCTTTAATAGTATACGTGAGCTACTATGTTTCGACATGACCTATCTGTGTAAAATACTAGCTTTTACCACGCTTGCCTCGTGGCCATAAGCTACTATATTTTTGCTAGTGTTCACGGCTACTGCATGCATTTTTTTGCTATGTTTTTTTTTTCATTTGTGCTGTGCGTGTGCGTGCGTATGTGTTAGTGTGTGTTATGTGTGACTTTTTTGCTGTCGAGACGTGCACGAGAACCAGCGCAATGCTCGACAATCCGGACAACGCCGTCGTGATCTCGACCGACGCCATGATGCGCCTCTCCACGGCCAACCCCTTCGTCGTCCTTGACACACTGTTGTTTTTCTTGTGCTCGCTGCCTGCTGCGGTCCACGTGCTCCTACTCGACATGCTCTGCATCAATGTGCTACTGCATGGAGTCGTACTTGCGCGTGAGCCGCTCTTGATCACCTACCTATTGATCAGCCCCTCGAAGAACCTCATCGCCTTGCCACCATGGCCCAAGCTCCCCCCTGCCTCTTGTGCCTCCTGTCATTGGCTGTCTCGTCTCCTCACCATCCGAGTCTGAGAAGCTCTCGTCGCCTACCACCGCATGCAGCCGCCTTCGTAGACACCTCACGCGGGAGGAGTAGAGGCAGCTCGTGGGTACTCCGTACGTTCCCCCGGTGCTCTAAGAGCATCTACAGCCGGACTTGGCAAATCCATCCCCCTATACGCCCGCGCGCGTGTCCGCGGACAGTGCCCGCCGGCCCCTCATATGCTACCTTGCACATCCACATATCTCAAGTCCGGTCTCTCAAATCCATATAAATCCATGCACGTCGATCATACTGGACGTTGTCGCACCTAAATAACAAATATTTGGTACCGAACATAAATATTGTTTACATATAATTTATTTCAAGTGCACAACTCAAACAACAGCTCATTGGTTTCCATTATGAGTCCACATATGCTCCACAAAATCACTCAGGAGCTGCGCGTGCACCGGATGATCTCGAAGATTCTGATGCATCTGTAGAAAGTTCATAAGCTGAGTTGCATCTTGATCTTCCGGGATTTCAACTTGTTCTCCAGGTGCTTCGAAATCATTGGTTTGGGCTACACCATCATCCTCATCCTCGACAATCATGTTGTGCAAAATAACACAACATGTCATGAGCTGCCACAAAGTCTCCGATTCCCACATCATTGCAGCGCCACGAACAATTCTCCAACGAGCTTGAAGCACACCAAATGCCCTCTCGACATCCTTCCTAGCCGCTTCCTGCATTGTTGCAAAGTGGCTCTGTTTATTGCCATGCGGTTTGGATATGGTCTTCACAAACGCCGCTCACTGAGGATAGTTGCCATCGGCAAGGTAGTATTCCATGTTGTAGTCTCGGCCGTTGACGGTGAACTTGCACGGCGGTGATTCCCCATTGCAAAGCCTCCTGAACACCGGAGATCATTGAAGCACGTTGATGTCATTGTAAGAACCGGGCATTCCAAAGAAAGCATGCCAAATCCATAAGTCATGTGATGCCACCGCTTCTAGTATGATGATGGCCTCTTTGATGTGACCTTGATACATTCCCCGCAAACCTTTGGGGCAGTTCTTCCATTGCCAATGCATGTAGTCAATTGATCCGAGCATTCCTGAAAACCCCCTAGCCTCTTCAATAGCCAACAACTTCTCCGTGTCCTACGCATTTGGTTCTCTGAGATACTCAGATCCAAACACCTCCACCATGGCGCGGGAAAACTTAACAGTAGTCTTCATGCATGTGCGCTCCCCCATCCTAACCATCTCACCAACAACATCTGCAGCAGTACCAAGTGCAAGCATCCTCAGAGCAGCCGTGCATTTCTGCTTGGCACCGAAATATAGTTGGCCGCAGCAATCCCTTGTAAGCTTGAAGTAGTCATCGTGTGCCTCCACTCCCTTCACAATGCGCAAAAACAATGGTTTCCGCATGCGAAAACAGCGACGAAACAATGGATCATCCGGAAAAGTTGGGTTCGGAGCAAAGCAGTCCTTCTATAGTAGCCGAGCTCCGGACACCCTATCCCGATTGATCACTCTTCTCCCTTTAATTGAGCCCTTGAAGTTGAGAATATGCTCCACTTGCCGGTCCATTTCCTCTTGCATGCTCATGAGCATGACCATGTCCACTTGTTCGTCCGAATCCGAGGAATCGAAGAACTCATCTTCAATCTTTTGATCAAGCTCCGTCGGTCCATACTCTTCGTCCGACGAAGCATCAGAATCCATCGTTTTCCCTAATAAAATCACAAAAAATCCGGTCAGACAATGTGTTGAACACATGAAGCGCAAGGCGGAGCCAGAGAGTTGCCGGACGTACCGTGATGGCGTCCGGGCCGACAACGATGTCCCAGGCGGCGACGACGGGACAGAGGACTGCTCTGCCGGAGCTGGCGGCGCAGAGGCTACGAACGGCTGCAGAGCGGGTGCGGCGGTGGAGCTGCGAGACGGACGACGCGGAGGAGGAAGAAGAGAGGAGAGAGCAAATGGATCCGGCAAGTTCTGGGGGTGGATTTGATGCAATTTGCGGTGGGGTCGGGCTGTCGGGTCCGACATGGCGGGCGTGCCCGGGCGCGCCTGGGCGCACCCATATCCGCCCCATATTTGGGCTGGATATGAGGGGTGCCGGTCAGCCAGGACGTTTAAGGCCGTTTGAGGCGTCCGGCTGGGTCGAAATTTCGTGACCGTTCAATGACCGGGCGACCCGCCTGGTCGTATGAGGCGGCCGGCTGTAGATGCTCTAAGACTGCGGTTGCGGTCGTCTTCGTCTCCGCTCCGTTTGTCGAGCAACGACGACAAAGAGATGGTCCAAGAGATGGCGCAGGAGGCAGTTGTGGGCAAGCTCTTCGCCGGACGTCCCCGCAGATGGTGCACAGTTCTATGCACCCGAGTGTGTGTGCATGCATGTGTTGCGTACGTGCGTTCGTGCGTTGTTGTCCGTGGCCGCGTGTGTGCGTCCTGTGCCTGCATTGCGTGTGTGCGTGCTGTGCATGCGTGGGTGTTTATATATAAAGTAAAAATGATCTTATGTCAACATTCGAATGTACTGTCTCGAGTGGTTAGCTTTCGTAGTCTGCAGCCGATAGATCTCGGGTTTGATTCCCGCTGCTGTGAGTATGTTTTCTGTTTTTTTAATTTGTTTATTTCGCCAACTGACAGGTGGGACGCGCAAGACAGAGAGAGGATGTGGCGATGACCACGCTTCATTAGGTGCCACATAGACTATTTGATCAGTCAACGAAGTGGCATGCACGTAAAATACGGTGCTCTACGGTGAGCCAGTGACCGTATAATCACCGCAATTCGTATTCAGTGACCATGTTGAGCGTATTCTGAAGTCCAAGGACCATAGTGTGCTTTGGCCTCAACTTCAGTGATCATCAATGTATTTATCTCTTTTTGGAGAGCACCACAAACTGAGAGGACACTCAAATCCATCCTTCTTTTTGGAGACCAATAAAGTTGGAAAACCAGCTAGGCTGCCAGTCAGACACTTGCGATCAAGACCTCCCTCCCTCCATGGAGAAAAATGCATCTTTCTTTCTTTCTTTGTTGCCAATCAATCCCTGATTATTAAAGGAAGGAGGTCAGCAGGGTCAGAGCAGAAAGAAAAATGACCAAATGGTTGCTCTAACCCAAGTAGATGGAGGCTAACATTTCATACAACCGCGAAAAAAAAACCAGTCTACGTCTACAAGTACAATCTGGATTTTTTTCGCAAAAAAAAAAGTACAATCTGGATTTAATCAATACTGACAAAAAAAAAGTAGTTTCTGAGCCAGGATATCCACTCTTCACGGGCAAAAAGCATTCACAACTTATCATAAAAAATTGCCAGCACATGATGGCCCCAAAGTACACAAGGATATATAGCACTTGTTCTATCTACATGCAGCACGAATATCCATTTATGAGCCCAGACTTATCTGCACCTGGTCAAGAAAAAAATCACAAAAAATACAAAAAAACTTCAAATAATTCCAATGTTTTTTGCCTGGTAGATAATTTGGTGCGTGAGGTGCGCTCCAAATTTCAGATCATTTGGACGTATGAGTAGCTCTCAGCAAAAATGTCAAATCGAGTCAGAACAATACATGAACAGTAAACTTTTTTTACATACCACAAATTTGTCTTTTTTGCCGAGAGCTACTCAGATGTCCAAATGATCTGAAAATTTGGAGCGCACCTCACGCACCAAATTATCTACCATGCAAAAAAAGTTTCGAATTTTTTGAAGTTTTCTAGTATTTGTTTTGAATATTTCTTCATCGCAGGTGCAGATGAGCCTGGGCACCGAATCGCTGCTCCCCATGCAGCAGCACTACACAAACAGGTGAGCATTTTGTTCTATTTGATGATTGCCATTAACAACTCAAAATCCCAGCATAGTTAGGTAAGGATCATATTATTTATCAAAACTAAACTTGGTGGACCATTACCAAACCCACGGCTCAATAGCCGGACCATCTCAGAGAGAGGGAGAGCAGACCAAAGTGTTATTCTTGAGCAGTCCAGCTTCTATTCAACTTAGTAAACTTAGTAACCGAGGAATAGATGGTATGATATCTTTGCCAGCGTCCTTCTGGTTCTGCCTTTAGGCCAACTTAGTAAACTTAGTAGGAGTGAACTTAGTTGAACTGATGGTACTGTAAATTATCCCAGGTGTTATTCTGGAGCAGTCCAGCGTCTATTCAGATTTGCTGCTTTAATAAATAATTGTTTGATTGGAAGTTTAAACTGTGTTTTTGTTAGGCTAACCGAAGAGTCTACATAAAAAGAAAAAGAGATTGTATATGTCAGTGCTGTTTTAATTCCTGAGTTGAAAGCAGAGCCTATTGTGTGAAAACAGGACCAACGATGTTTGATTTGGTCGGTTATTCGCGCATTAGTAATATCATTCACACTTGAGCACTAGTGTTTCACGCACATGTACTACTCCCTCCATCCATGTCTGTCGGAATTTGAACTGAATTTTGACTATAAATTTTGCTACTACAAATACGAGATATATATGTCATGAAACATATAAAGTTGGAAACTTTTTGCAAATACAAATCTAGTAGTATTTTTTGGGTGGCACATAACTCATACTCCTTTCATTTCTATATATATACAAGGCCACTTCGTTCACTCAACACTAGACTCGGTACTACTTACTGTAAACAGGAAGCCGAAATCAAAGATCAGCAAGAGTAATTAAATGACGGCAAATTAAGTCCAAGCATGCATGCATAAATATAGTCAAACAATAGAGTTCAGCAAGTCAAAATGACTGCCTACTGAATCATTCAGAGCACCTCCTCGATCCTCTGTTGGTTGTTAAACATGTAACGACCAGATTTGTGCTTGATCATACGGAGGCCACGCAACATCCCTTTGCCTTCGCTGCCGTTGCTACCATTGCTGCTGCTGTTTTTGGCATCGTCACTTTTGCCTTTGTTGCCGTACGCTACCTCCATACCGGTGAAGAGGGCGAATTGCTTGCCCGTAACCATCTCGTTGCAGTCCTTGTCGAGTTCCATGGCATCCAAGAAGTCTACAATGATGAACCTGCCAGAACCGAGATTGATAACCCTGGGCCTGAACAATTCGGTCGGCCGCCACTCCTTTGGCAGGTCATCATGCGCCCAGATCCACATCTTCTCCGGCGGCGGCTCCTCCCCTCTGACAACTCCGGAGAGGTCAGCAGCCCAGGGAAGTTTGTCTGAGACGCCAAATCAGAGTCCAAGCTCCAGGACGTAATCCGCCCTCACATGGTCGAACCCCTCTCGATGCGGTCAACGCCCTAGATCGCCCGGGACCAGCACTATAGGTGCTGAATCTTCTCGCGAGACTGTCCCGTTTGTGAGGCAAGTGCCACCAAGAAATAGCATGAATAAGGGTCGCAACAACTTATCCTTTTGCATGTGATCCTAATGTGGGTACAGTAGGGGGTCGGAAGAGTACAAGGCCATCAAAATATTAAAGTGGCGGTAAATAGAGAGAGATAGGGAAATTGAGGGCATAAAAAATAATACCCATGAAAACTAGTCGGGAGAAAATGTGTGAGAAAGAAGGTAAATCATTTAAGAAAAATCATTAAAAAATAGGCTTTCAAAAAATCTGTGAACTGAGTAAGCCGAGTGCTGTCGCAGGGCACACGGCTTATTGGCCATATAAGCCGAGTGCTGTCGCAGGGCACACGGCTTACAGGCTGCTCCATGACGGCACCGTCAACCACCTCCGTTTTGGACACGTGGCAGCTATCTTTGCCGTGTGTGCTCTATAAGCCGAGTGCTTTTTTGTGTAGATGCCGTGTACCTCATGTAAGCTGAGGGCTTTTCTGCACCACTCGGCTTATAGACTGCCATAAGCTGAGTCCTTTTTTATTTGCCGGGTGTTTTTTCCAGTAGACTCGGCTTAGAGTGACATAAGTCAAGTACCCGAAAAAAAGAACTCGGCTTATACTATTTCACACGGCAAAACGTGATTTTCCTGTAGTGGATCGTGAACTTGAAATTATATCGCTCGTTCACATGGTACCCATTCTTTTTTTCTATAAATAAAAAGAACAAGGTACTTATTCCAAACATAAGCCACCGGTAAATTCATTGTTGGACAAATCAAGGGATACCAGCGATGGAACCAACGCGAGGGTGTCAAATGGGATTGCGCCAGACAACCTGTTGTTGCTCAGGTCGAGATAATTGAGCTTCTGCAATGACATGATTGATGTTGGTATGGAACCAGTTAATTGGTTCCCGGATATCGACAAAACAGTAAGGTTGGGAAACCTGCTCATGTCCGCTGGTAGCTCTCCGGAGATCAGGTTGTTCTCCGCATGGAAGAAGCGCTGCCTGGTTGCCGATGTTGGAAAGGACCCAAAGAACATGTTGTTCTTGATCTCAATATACGAGATGTTCTCACCTATCTTGGCTGGTAAAGTCCCGATGAAAACATTGTTCTGTATCATCACAGTGGTCAACTTGGGTAATGACCATATCTTCGCCGGGAACTCACCGGAGAAGCGGTTGTTGTACAGCATGATGTTGTTCAGCAGGACGCAGTCGCCGAGGTTCTTCGGGAGCTCGCCGGAGAAGTTGTTGTTGAAGATGATGATGTCGTAGAGCTTCCCATTGGCACAAAGTGAATCTGGGAGGGGGCCGGAGAGGTGGTTGTTGCAGAGCTCGATGTTGCCTAGGGGCGAGTGCTTCCCGAGCTCCGACGGGATCTCGCCGGAGAGATTGTTTCCAAATAGCCTGATGTCCATGAGATTGGGAAGCATCGCTATGCTTGTTGGAATGGTGCCGGTGAGCTGGTTGGTGTACATGAACAATATGCTCAGGTTCTTGAGACTACCAAAGTCTTCCGGTATTTCTCCGGTGAGGTTGTTCGACGACACATCAAGCTCTATCAAATTCACCGACGTGATTTTGCGCGGCAGTTTCCCCGTGAGTCCATTGTTGAACAGGTACAACAACTCGAGCTTTGGGTGCCGCCATACCCATGCCGGGATTTGGCCGGTGAGTTTGTTATCCGTCATAGCGATCAGTTCGAGGTTCACTAGGCTCGAGTAGGCCTTCGGGATCTCGCCGGTCATGTTCATGTCAGACATCCAGAGGTAGGTCAAGTTGGTCCGCTTGGCAAACTCCAGTGCCGCTGGCGCTGGCGAAAATGGGTTCGAGGCAAGCGTGAGCTGCTCGAGCCCCGCGAGCTTGCTTATCTCGGCAGCTGGGTACGCCCCGGTGAACTGGTTACTGTCAAGAACCAGCGACCTCAGCGCTGGTAGCCTGGCCACGGCGGCCGGCACCACGCCCCGGAAGTGATTGCTCGACAAGTTGAGGTGCTCCATCACGGGTGATAGTTGGCTGATATCATCCGGAAGGACCCCGTGGAATTCATTGTTGGAGAGGTCGACGAAGCGGAGGTGGGAGCAGGCGTAGAGCGGGATGCCGGGGAAGCCACCGGTAAGATTGTTGTAGGAGAGGTCGAGGCGGGTGAGGCTTGGTAGGTCGCACACCGACTCTGGCACCTTGCCGGTAATGTTTAGCTTCGGCAAGGATATCCCCGTCACCGCGCGTCTGTCTTCCTCGTCGCCGCAGACCACGCCGGTCCAGTCGCAGTGGTCGGCGTTGGAGACAGGGTCCCACGACCCAAGCTGCGTGGGGTTTCCCCATTGTTTCTTGATAGCTAGGAGGGTGGCCTGATCGCCGGAGGTTGGCTGCGAGCTGGATGTGCCGGCCAGCAGGAGGACGCCGAGGACCACAATAAGGTGGGTGGTCGACATTATTTTTGTGACAAGATGTGATGTCCGTGAGGTGGGGAGTTGAGCTAGCTGCTGGGCTCATATACCCAAGCAGACTCTAGACTAGAGTCGTCGGTCGTCTGCTAAATGATGTACACATATGCAAATATCTTAGTTGGAATGAAGCAGTATACTCCAGTACTCGGTGGGAATTTCTACTACCACAACAATAGAAGTAAATATCAGACAGCAGCCACAATGTATGTATGGTTCACACGATAGCACAAAAAACACATCATCATCAATGTACGCGCATTATTTAGATAGTAAATGCGTAACAATTCTTCAGTTTTTATTTACGAGTGAAGCTCGTCTAGTCAAGCAGATTCTAGAGTCGTCAGTCGGTCGTCGGCGACAACACCACTAGACGTTAACTAAATGAGGAAGACATATGCTAATATCTTGAAAGGTACAAGTTATCCTCCTTTAGAATTTACTATACATTCTTGGTGGCGATTTGTACTATCACGCAATAAAACAAATTGAGATTTTAGATTGACCGTACAACAACTATAATGTATACATACATGGTTCATCATACATAGCAGAGAAACCATGTCATCATCAATATATGTGCATCTAAAATTCTAAATAGCAAGTGCGTAGCCAAGGATTTTCTCTTCAGATTTTCGTCACAGTAAATCAGTGAAGCCGCCCGCCTCCTGGCCGCGCTCTCCTGGGGTGGTCTACTACGCCCGCTCGCCTGGGACCCCACCTTCCCAGCATAGGTGGACCATTTCCAAACACGCGGTTCTATAGCCGGACCATCTCAGAGAGAGTGAGAGCAGACCAAGGACTCACCTGCACCGAGGAGTAGATGGTATGAGATCTTGGCCATCGTCTTTCTATTTCTGCCTTTAAGTCAACTTAGTAAACTTAGTTGAACTGACGGTACTCTAAATTGTCACAGGTGTTATTCTGGAGCAGTCCAGTTTCTATTTCAGAATTTATTTGAAAAAAGTTCTATTTCAGATTTGCTTCTTAATAAATAATTGTTTGATCGGAAGTTTGAACTGTGCTATTGTTACGCTAACTGAAGAATCTACGTACAAATAAAAAGAGATTATATTATATCAGTGCTGCTTTAATTCCTGAGATGAAAGTAGAGTATTGTGTGAAAGCAGGACCAACGATGTTTAATTTGGTCAGTTATTTGTGCATTAGTAAAATCATTGACACTTGAGCACTAGTGTTCCACGTACATGTACTACTCCCTCCATCCAAAATCTGTCGGAATTTGACCTGCATTTTTACAATGAATTTTGCTACTACAAATACGAGATATATATGTCATGAAAATTGTACAGTTGGACCTTCATGCAAATATGAATCTAGTACTCCCTCCACCCTGAAATAAATGTTGTCGACTTAGTATAATTTTGCATAAAGTTGTACAAAATCAGCGACACTTATTTTGGAGTAAATAGCATAAAACTACTACAATTCGGGTTAGGGTTCCAAAAAACTACCAGAATTTATTTTTTCTCTGATAACTACCAAGTCAGGAGTCGACTGTTTCAAAAAATCCAAATCGTCGAGTGCTTATCAATTGATTGCGATTATGACAGTTGGGGCCCACATGTAAGATAACAGTTTGTTTGACCGTTAACTTACATGTGGGGCCCTTATTCTGTTAAAAAATGAAAAAGCAATCAGGTCCCTGCAAGTTTTAAAAAAAGCAATCAGGTCCCTATATGTTTTCAGCAAAAGCAATCGGGCCCTCCGAAGAAGATGCGCCCGCACTGAGGAACGGCGTCGGCAGCTCGCCGGCGGCCAGGTCGCGGGCCAAGCGGAAGGAGGCGGCTCGGCAAGGTCGCGGGCCAAGCGGGAGGGCGCGAAGGCGGGGCTTCTCCAGGCGGGCGAGGGTCCAGGCGAAGCTCCTTGCCAGCCGCTACTCCTGGGCATGGTGCTCTGACTTGCCTGTGCGGCCGCCGCCATGCCCTACCATCTTCTATGCGTCCGCCACCACGCCCAAGAAGAAAGGAGCGGCCGCCGTCGCCGGGATGGCCAAGCACCTCACCTGCGGCCGCCGTCGACGCCTTCGCCGGCCTCCTCGAGCTCGCTGCTGACTACGACGCGGACGGCCTGCGCCGCTGCTGGAACGCACGCCTCCCGCTGCTGCGGACGAGGCCGGCCTCTGGTACGGCCACCGGAAAGCCCTCGAGCAACGCACCGCGGTTCGTCCGGCCTCCTCGTCGCCACCTCCAACACCAGGAGCTCCGGCGAGCTCGTACCACAGCCATGGGGAGGGGAGGCCCGTCACCGGCTAGGGAGGGGATGGGAGGGTCGCCTGCTCGGGAGGTGAGAGGGTCGCCGGCTCGGGAGAGATGACGGGAGGAGAGGAGAGAAGAGACAGAGACCATGAAGAGGAAGAAGAAAGAGATGAGGAAGAGGAAGTTTACAACTGGGCCCACTAGTAGAAAAAGGGCCTTATGTGAGACACATTAGTCCCGGTTTGTAACTGAACCGGCACTAACGTGACCATTAGTGCCGGTTCCAACAGCTAGGCGGGCGGCGCTCATTAGTACCGGTTCGTGGCGAACCTATAGTACCGGTTCGTGCCACAAACCGGTACTAAATAGGTGGTGGCAGGCTGTTGTCAGGCTGGGGCCTAACAGGACCTTTAGTCCCGGTTCGTATAACCAACCGGTACAAAAGATCATCCTATATAAACCCTTCGTCCAGCCCTAGCCGAAGCGCTCTGTTTTTCCCCCTCTCTGTTTTCTTCCCCTCTTGCTCGAGCTCACCTCCATTTTTGCCAAAATTTGTCCAAGATTTGAAGGCACCCCATCCATCCAAGTGATCACAAAGGTTAGCAACTTTGTCCTTTCATCTCTCATTTCTAGATTAGCTCTTGCAATGCTCTATAAGTATAGTGATTTGTGGGTTTTATTTTGGGAGGAATTATATGTGGTAGTATTTGATTTATATGCAATTTGAGGTCAATATAACTCTTAGTTTGCATATGTAGGTGTGGTTTACTTAGTGCCTTCCCGTCTCCGTCGTAAGCACCGTCGATCGCCCGCACCGTCCCGTCGCCGGCACCACCTTGTGGTGAGCCTCTTGTTCTTATCTTTTTTATATAAATAAAATCATGTTTGTGTGATTTAGATATATAGTTACTTGTATAATTATCTTACCCGTACGTTGTTTGTTATACATAGTGCCATGGCTTTGATATCCGTCCCCGTCGGCCCTCGTCCGGGTTATGATTCGGATGTGGTATATTCTCTTTTATAATTATTTGTTGCATTTCGTGTTTATGACAAATTATGCCCATCAAGTTGACATAGATATTTTTATCTAGGAGGTATGTGAACCGGAAATTCCAACCGACCCTATTGTCGAGAGGTTAAATTTAGTTGAAAAAGAAAACGAGTATTTGAAAGAAAAATTGAAAAGAATTGAGGGGGAGAAGATGGAATTGGAGTTGCATGTTGCCGAAGTTGTCGATGATCACAAGATCAAGATGGAGAAAATGCGCTTGAAGATTAGAAAGATTAGAAAATATGCCATCGATAGTGAGGCTTGGTATCATTATGCTGTTGGATCAATTGTTACCTTAGTTGCGATCTTGATCGCATTTGTTGTTGCATTTAAATGCTTTAGCTAGAGAGTTATTTGTATGTTGTTTTATGATAATAAGTGTTGTATGAACTTTATGTATGAACTTGTATTAATTTGGTCTTTTCGGTGCTGTGTAATGAAGATGAGCCGGCAATGGATGTACGATGACCGATGCTCTGCCCAGTTCATTAATGGCGTGCAGACTTTTCTGCTTGCGGCTGAGGCGAACAAGCGGGCGGATGGTTTTATGCCTTGTCCATGTGCTGGATGTAAGAATGATCGGAATTACTCTAAGTCAAGAACCATTCACGTCCACCTGTTTGAGTCCGGTTTCATGCTCCACTATAATGTTTGGACCAAGCACGGAGAAAGAGGGGTTATGATGGAAGACAATGAAGAAGAAGAGGACGACGACAGCTATCCTGGCCATGGGTTCCATGAATACGATGGTACAACAATGGGGGAAGAAGCTGAGCCGGCAATGCGGGAAGAAGCTGAAGAACAGGCATCAGATGAGCCCGCTGATGATCTTGGTCGGGCCATTGCGGATGCAAAGAGAAAGTGTGCAAGTGAAAAGGAGAAGCTGAAGTTGCAGAGCATGTTAGAGGATCACAAGAAACCGTTGTACCCAAATTGCGAAGATGACAAGAAAAAGCTGGGTACCACACTGGAATTGCTGCAATGGAAGGCAGAGAATGGTGCAGGTTTTCTATGTGAAGGACATGTCTACCAAGCCGAGAAAAAGAAAAGATAAGGAAGCGAATACATCATACGATGAGCCAAAGCGCCACATAGTTCTTTCAGGGAAAAGAAACATCGTGGGAGTGGATGACAAGACAGACATGTCAGAAGATTATGAAAAGTTTGATGAAATTGCTCCCTTCACAGTGAATATTGACCCGAGCATCCAGTTAAATGATGAAGATTGTCCATGGTTACGGTGCAAAGGGACACACGCGAAGAAAAAGTTTCACACCCAAAGATCCCACTCTGGGATGTGACCGACTTCACTGTCATCACTTTCTTCTCTAGTGAGTTTCCGGACTAATATATCTGGAAAGTCCCACTTCGGACAAACCGGAGGGAATCTTTGTAATAGTTAATTAGGGTACTTATGTGTTTTGGCATTTGAAACGCGAAGAAATATTACGGCAAAAACTGGATGCACTTCGTGTACAAAATGGACAATCTCTTTCGAAGTATCAGGGTTTCGGACGAAAACTCGTCTGTTACAAAGGCATTTCATTTTTTTAAACTTATTACAACTCCAGACTTTTTGTGCGTTCAGTATGCATCATTCAAAGCCACGTCATCAACTTTCAACCCTTTCTGACTTCATTTGCTATTTTTCATGCATTTACTGATTTTTTTTGAGCTAAATGACCCTGAAATTGAAAAGCACTACAAATGAACTCTGAAAAGGTTGAAAGTTGGCATGGTATCATTATTTCACCCACATAGCATGTGCAAAAAAGTAGAAAGGGTTACGGCAAAAACTGGATGCACTTCGTGTACAAAATGGACAATCTCTTTCGAAGTATCAGGGTTTCGGACGAAAACTCGTCTGTTACAAAGGCATTTCATTTTTTAAATAACCTAAGTATTACCAAATTGAATATAATGATAAAACACACTAATATTAAACATAAGAAAAAAGAATCACTGAAAAATCTATTTTTAAAGTAAAGTTATTCACAAACTAGTGATTCACACAAATTTCAAATAATTCAAATTTAAACTATTAAAATTTGAAAACTACTGGCACTAACAGAAAGTTTGTAATTTTTTGTACCTAAAGCAAAAATATTCAGAAAGAAACTCTAAATACAGCAAAAAACAACTCAGAAATAAATACAAGAAAATAAATAAAGCAGAAAAGAAAAAAGAGAAAAAATATAAATAAAAAAAAGCCCGCCTACTGGGCCACAGCGGCCTGCATACGACTAGACACCCAACTTGTAGTTGGGCCAGGATGCAAGCCCGCAGGCCCAGTAGGCCCAACAAGGCATAGCAGCAGAGGTAGGCACAGAAGGCCTGCAATACAGAGGAGCTCGAGACAGCAGCCGCGGCGGGGCTTATAACCTGGTGCGGGCGCCCTTCGGCAAGCGAGGTGGGACTAAACTTGCCCGCACCGCACCTGCGGCAGCGCACCACCTTTAGTACCGGTTGGTAGATCCAACCGGTACCAAAGGGATGTCTTTAGTACCGGTTGGAGCCACGACCCGGTACTAAAGGGGGTCGCTTCCCGCCGCTTGGCCTGGCCAAATTTGACCTTTAGTACCGGTTGGTGGCTCCAACCGGTACTAAAGGTCCATCCTATATAAACAACCCTTATGAAAATTTTCACTTCTTCTCTGTTCGCTCGTCTCCTCTGCTTCTTCGATCGACAGCGCCGCCGCCCCCCGTCGCCGCCCCCGTCGCGCGCCGTCCCCGTCGCCGTCCCCATCGCGCGCCGTCGCCGTCGCCGTCGCCGTCCCTGTCGCCGTCGCCGTCCCCGTCCACGTCGCCGCCCCGGCCCGTCCCTGTCGCCGTCCCCGTCGCGCGTCGCCGTCTCGCCGCCGCCCCGTCGCCGCGCCCGTCGCCGCCCCCCGTCGCCGCCCCGGTCGCCCCGCTGTGAGCCCCCTGCGCCATGGCCGCGCCCTCGATCATCCGATCGAGCCCGCCCGCACACACACACACACATAGAGTACACACACACACGTACACACACACACACACATTTTTCTTAATTATTTTCTGTTTTCTCTGTTTTGTAGTTATATAAATGTTAGATTAATGTTAAAGTTTTAGCTAGATGAATTAGATTAATGTCAATTTGTTAGATGATCGAATTAGATATATTAATGTCAAATGTTAGATGAATTACATAGAAATGTTAGATTAATGTCAAATGTTAGATGAATTAGATATATTAATGTCAAATGTTAGATGAATTAGATATATTAATGTCAAATGTTAGATGAATTAGATTAATGTCCGTTATGTTAAATTTGCATATAGAATTTGCATATAGAATTTGTATATAAGAAAAAATGTTACATTTGCATATAGAATTTGTTATCGACGTCAACGATGCCCGGCCCGCATCCTCGCCGTCGACCCGTTCGCGACGACGTCCTGCTTCAGAGGAGCCATGTCCGGGACTGGGCTCCGCCGGGCTGGCACTGGGAGGTGCTACCTTCAGGGGGGCGCCGCTTGGTGAGGAACCCGGCCCCGGGTCCCGTCGACGACCCGGAGCTCCTTTGGTGGCTCCGGGCGCCACTTTCGATAATATTCGAGACGATGTATTCGAGATTATATTCGATGATGCATATTATCTACTATGATTCAGTTTTATCTTTCGAGATGCATATATATTATCTACTATTATTCGAGATGCATATCAATTATCTACTATTATTTGAGATGCGTACTAAATTGTTTTATATTTCTTCTGGATTAGTTAAATAAAAGCTATGGCGGACAATACCGGCAGAGAAGGAGAAGAGGTCGTGTTCGAGATCATACGCTCCCCTCGCGGGCCACATGATCAGAATGAAGAAGATGACGGCTCCCAATATCTGAACAATACCGGGGAGGGTGATATGATATTCGATCAAGACGACCGAATTGATGAAGTCCAGAACTATGATGATCTTGAAATAGCAAATACCGGCGAGGTACATTATAGAAGCAGGCATCTGGTGATCATCACGTGTTTTAAATGATTTTGTATATATATATATATATATATATATATATATATATATATATATATATATATATATATATATATATATATATATATATATATATATATATTAACGAATCGATCTTTCTTCTTTCAGCCCTCCGGATCGAGTAAATCGTCTGCAGGCAGCAGAAAGCGAGGCCCGGCCAAAAAGTTGAAGGATGGCGTAAAGTACAACATCGATGCCATCAAACCTAATGGCGAACCAAGCGAGCCTAAGAAGAATGCGGACAAGTGGATTCGTCAGTGCGGAGTTCTTGTGAAGGACCAAATCCCGATCTCCATTCAAGAATGGAAAAAGCCAGCAACGGAACGTCCAGATCTTACTTATGTTGACCAAAGAGCAAAAGATCGGCTTTGGGAATCTCTCATGTCACATTTCACCCTACCAGATCATTTCACACATGCAGATGTGCAGAAAGTCAAGGACGCTGCTCTTAGGAAGATGGCGCGTGCATTCAACAACCACAAGAAAAATATATGGGCCAAGTACGGAGGAAAGAAGACTCCAGAATTCACGGGAACACTGGAGAAGCAAAGAGATCACTGGCCCGCTTTCGTGAAATTCAAGGAATCGGAATTAGCTAAGGAACGGTCGAGAATAAACAAGCTCAATGCAGCGAAAAAGGAGCATTACCATAGGCTGGGGCCAGGTGGCTACGCGGTGGCCCGGCCTAAGTGGGATAAGGCTGAGCAAGAGATGATAGATGCAGAGGTCATTCCAGTTACATTGAGCTGGCCCCCCAGGTGCAGGACTTGGTTCTATGCGCATGGGGGGGCGTTGGACCCAAAGACAGGCCAGGTTTTGAAGAAGGCAAGTCTTAAAGGAGCCGACGACAAACTACTTGTTGCAATAGAAGAGGCTCGAACGGGGGTGTTCACGCCCAACAGAGAGAACGACGAGCTTACACGCGCCCTGGGAAATCCTGAACACCCGGGAAGAACACGAGGCAAAGGCATTGTTCCGTGGTATCAGGGGTTTGCGGACTGGAACGCCGACTACAGAAGCCGTGCGAGAAAGAAGATGGAGGAGGAGAAGAAGAGGAAGCTGGAGGAGGAGCAGAGGAAGCAGGAAGCAGAACGCGTTAGAGGCCTAGAATCAGCGCACGCGGAGTTGGCACTCCAATTAGAGCGGCAGCAGCAGCAGATAAACTCACTTAGCCAGGAAAGGGGGTCTCAGCAGCGGCAGCAGCTAGCGGATCCATCATTGGATAGCACCGAGCCATCCATGCCGAGAAGCAGCGTGGGTTCCGCCCTGGGCGATGAGTCACTACTGCTGGATAGATACCCTGTGGATGACATCATGGATAACACTAATTGTGAGCTACACTTTAAAATGAAGAACATATCCATGAAGGTGGCGGACGGCATTGCTTATACAAATCCCCCTGAAGCAACCTTCCATTGCAATCCGATTCCAGCTGACTATGCTCGTGTCACGGTTGATGAAGTTGTGGCACAATATTCGGGGCTACAGCTTGACATTCCTGGAGGTGACGACGAGCGCACACTGGGAGAGGCCATACATCGTATCATTCTATGGAGAAAGGATTGCATTGTCTTTCCAAGGCCACCGACACCGCGTCAGCCGACTCCTTCTCCAAGTCCGCCACCGCGTCAGGACACTCCTACTCCTCCAAGTCCGGCAACGCGTCAGGCCAGTCCTCCTCCTCCAAGTTCGGCACCGCGTCAGGCCACTCCTCCTCCTCCAAGTCCGGCACCGCGTCAGCCCAGTGCTCCTGCACCGCGTCTGTCGTCTCCGCCGCCTAGGCAACAGCGGAAGAGAGCCGCCGCAGCTATGGCGTCTAGCGGTACAAGTACAGGAGGCAAGAGACGAGGATACCAATTTGGTCCAAGCCTCGCGCCTCTTCCGAAGAGGCCTTACGACATGACGGATGAGGAAATCAAAGCCAAATGCAGGGCGGACTTGGACGCCCATTTTGCACCGAAACCGCCACCGCCGCCAAAGGAGAAAGTGCCTGAGGTTGTCGTTGAGCACTTTATTCGTATGGCTAAAGAACCAGCTCCCAAGCCTGTTGACTCAGACTATGAGCGCCAACTCAGGAAGGCACATCTAGCAAAAAAAAAGAAGGAGTCGAGCTCGAGCTCGAGCCAAGGCGCAGCTGCCAAAAAAAGCGGGAAAACTGTTCCCCAGCTGGGAGAACAGGCGGTGCAATCGATCCCCCCGCTCATTGTACCAACACATGTGAGTACCGACGCGGCCGATGAGCTGGTAATAACCGACGATCATAGAAGGATGGCTGCCGAGGCCGGTGTCACTGTTTATCAACTCCTAGGCATTGAGCCCATGGATAAGATTAGAGAGGAGGACGTAAAACGGAAATATGCCCGCGGCGAACCTCTGGTAAAGCCTGAGGAGGTCAAGAAGCTCCCAACGAGAATGTATGAATTGCATGAATGGTACATGAAAATTGCCAAGACTACCAATCGAGAGTCCCTCATGGTGAAAGTCAAGGCAGAGCATTACTACCATGAGAATGCTCTGTATGTTGAGTTTACAGAACTGTTTCAGTTATTCAATCAAGACGCACTCGACAAATCTATCGTCAGTTGCTATTGTCTGTAAGTGATTTCTTTCTGTAATTTAAGTCTCAAGCTAGCTGTAGTGCTCGTTGATCATTACCTGTAATTATCCTCACTATATTCTTTTCTGTGGTATTATGCAGGATGAAGATCTATGAAATGAATAAAAAGGGACGCTATGGCATTGGGTTCATTGACCCAAATACCATTAATCAAGAGATATGGACGGATGAATGTTATCGAGAAGACACAGAGAAAAGCATGCTAGAGTTCTTCAAGCGCCTAAACACCAATCGAGATATACTACTTCCTTACAACTTCAAGTGAGTCACACTGTCTTGTACTACAAATTCTGTTTTTGCTTACTAGCTAGATGTTAATAAGTGTATAGGGTTTAGGGTAGTTGATGAGTGTTATGCACATGCCCGCTTAATTTATACATGCAAACGTGTGCGCATGCAGATTCCACTGGATCTTGTTAGACATTCAAGTTGAAGAAGGAAAAGTTGAAGTACTGGACTCACTAATTAAACCAGTTGAGGAGTACGAAACCGTCAAGGGGATAGTCAACAGGTAATTTCAATCATTATTGAACTATATGTCGGCCTATTTAGTTCGTCATTTCCTGATATCAACTAATTAATAACTCCTTTATTCATTTTCTTTGCCGGCGGGCAGGGCTTGGGCAAAGTTCATCAAAACGGTTCCAGGCCAATGGAAACAAAAGCTGTATTGGTATCGACCCAGGGTAATTAATTAATTAGTACTAGCTAGCTACCATCTCTTTAATTCTAGTTTCAATACCATTAATTATCATGCTTGATTAATTATTATCTGATTGAATTCTATTCTCGTAAAGTGCATGAGGCAGAAGCCGGGGAATGATTTATGTGCATACTACGTTTGCGAGAACATTCGCATGATGACGATCGAAAGTAGCACATCTGCTAGACAGCAATGGGTACGTTTGCCAGAACACTATTCACAATTTTTACATCATTATCGATATCTAATCACACAACTAATACATGCATATTGATCTCCTTCTTAAAAGTTCGATATGGTGCGGGATCAGCTCCTACCAACGGATCGCGTACGAGCAATTCAAGAGGAAATAGCGGGATTTTTGCTCGACCAGGTCATAGATCCCAAAGGAGTATACCATTACCCGCTACCGCAGTAATGCCTCCATGTAGGAGAAATTGTATATACCAAATTGTATATATACATGTGTATGTGTGAATGGTGGTGCGAGACATTCGATGATATATATATATATGATCGGTTCTACGAGAAATTCTATTTATATATATGCATAACGTGTACAATATGTAGTATCGTAAAATACTAGCAAATGAAAAAGAATTAAATGGAAAACACAAAATTAAAGGAAAAAGAAATCATAAACCCCAAACCCCCTAAACCTTTTAGTACCGGTTGGTGTTACCAACCGGTACTAAAGGTCTTCCACCCCCCGGCGCTGGCTCGTGCCACGTGGTGGCCTTTAGTGGCGGTTCGTGTTGAACCGGTACTAAAGGGGGGGGACCTTTAGTCCCCACCCTTTAGTGCCGGTTACAGAACCGGCACTAAAGGGCCTTACGAACCGGTGCTATAGCCCGAATCTGCACTAGTGGCCCCACATGTAAGTTAACAGTCAAACTAAACGGTCAAACAAACAACTATCTTACATGTGGGTCTCAACTGTCATAATCGTGATCAATTGATAAGCACTCGGCGATTTGGGTTTTTTGAAACAGCCGACCCCTGATTTGATAGTTATCAGAGAAAAAAAGAATTCCGGTAGTTTTTTGGAACCCTAACCCGAATTGTAGTAGTTTTATGCTATTTACTCCTTATTTTGGGACAGAGGGAGTAGCTTATTTGTTTTTGTGGCACATAACTCATCTTTACGTTAGCAAAAAAGAATTATGACCAAAGTTGGGTTCAAATTTCAAGGGGGCATACATGTTTGCCGAATTGGGATTCCATTCAAGGCACATAAACTGGGAGGCCAAAGTTGAGCCCAAATGTGGATTATCTATGTTGCTTCTTCATCAGAAAAGCCATCATTTACCATCCATGTTGTGAGAGAGAATCTTGAATGTAATTTTGGCAAAAGAAAAAGCAGGGAAAATATACTGACCTGGATTTACTGGTCATTTGACAATATACTGACCATGATGGAAGTTCAGGAATTTGATGCTAATTTTTCCTCTTTATGGGTCCTTCAAATAACAAATAGTAACATGATGTTATCACATTTGCCCAGCTTAGCTGTCAACAAAAGACTATGCTTCAAGAAGGGAATTACACAAGTCGTTTTCAACCTATCGAGCTCGGGGTTTGGTCTACCATGGTCACGTTAAAGCACTAGTTGAGTGCCTATCACATAGAGAAGAGAATGGACTTGAAGGCTGATGAATGCGTTTTGTTAATCAACACATGCAAAATAGCACAGGCTAACACAAGAAATAAATAGCTCGATATATAGCACAACAGTTCAAACTCTGGAAAACTAGCAGTGTACAATCTCTTTTTCTTTGTATATGTGGATTCTTCAATTAGCTTAACACAATAGCACAAAAGTTCAAATCTGAATGCTAAAGTAAGTCCCAGCATGCATGCATAAATTAATATAGTCAAACACTAGAGTTCAGCAAGTCAAAATGACTGCTTACTGAATCATTCAGAGCACCGCCTTGATCCTCTGTTCATTGTTAAACATGTAACGGCCAGATTTGTGCTTAATCATACGGAGGCCACGCGTCACCCATTTGCCTTTGCTGCTGCTGTTTTTGACATCGTCACTTTTGCCTTTGTTGCCGTACGCTACCTCCATACCAGTGAAGAGGGCAAATTGCTTGCCGGTAACCATCTCGTTGCCGTCCTTGTCGAATACCATGGCATCCAAAAAGTCCACGACCATGAACCTGCCGGAACCGAGGCTGATGACCCTGGGCTTGAACAATTGGGTCGGCTGCCACTCCTCTGGCAGGTCATCATGTGCCCAGATCTGCATCTTCTCCGGCGGCGGCTCCTCCCCTCTGACGACGCCGGAGAGGTCAGCAACATAGGGGAGGTTTTCTGAGACGCCGAACCAGAGTCCAAGATCCGGGACGTAATCCGCCTTGCCATCGAAAGGCATGAGCCAGTCGCCAGCTTTGCTCCACTCACGAGTCACCATGTGGAAGTAGTAGGTGCCATAGCCCTCTGAGCCAGAGATGGAGAAGCAGATGGTGTCGCCGACGAGGGCGTGACCGTAGACGAAAGCATTCCTGTGGTGGGTGATCCATGGGGTCAGCGGGAGGATGTCGCAGTGCCAGAACCTGTGAGATGCGAGGGACGTGCTGATCCCCCTCCACACCAGAGCTTCGAACTGCGGGCGTACCTCCGCCTTATCTGGATGGAGGACGCTATCAATGATGTAGAGGTCGCTGGTGTCTTCGCCGTCAAGGAGGTGTAAGTCCGTTGGAGGGACAGAGATGGCCAGCGGCGAGTGCTTGTGCCTGTGGAGGCTAGGCATGGTATCGATGTAGCTGCAGCCGTCGATGATGTCGAAGCGTAACATGCGGCTCGCGCGGTCGGCCAAGACGACCTTGCTCTCCGAGGCGGTGGGCAAGAAATTAACGCAGGGAAGGCTCCGCACGGAGTAGGAGACTTCTGGTGGCCTCATGAGCAGCTCGCTTTTCGGCGGATCGATCTTGGGCGCCAACGCCTCCGCCGTCGCTAAGTCGGTGCTGCAGATCCTTGTCCTCTTGGGCGCACATGCCTTGGCGCGCGTCAGTGTTGGTACCAGCTTGCCATGTGCGGCCGCCTCTTGTGCGGTCGGGTGAAAAAAATCCTTCTTGGAGAGGTCCAAGCGGCGCAGTGAGTATGCACGTTTGCGCCCGTCAAACAGCCCCAGGTTTAGGAACCGGCGGATGCCGCCGGTCATGTTCAAGTCTCGGACGATCTAGTTAGGATGATCCTTCTGTCCTGGGAGGGTAATAAGGACAAAAATTAGATCGATTGAACTTGCTAGGTCAGTATGAAGCTTCAAAAAATAAACCACGATGCGGAGCATCACTTGAACTTCCTAATTAAATGAGTACTTTACCTCTGTTTGACTAACATCCCTAACAGGTTGTGCATGCTATGAACAAAATAAAATGCAGTGAAAAATCTATGAATATGGTTGCTTCACTTTAATTACTTGTTCCTATATAAGTGAATTACTACTACAAGTGGATTTGTGTCCTGAACAACAAATCGACTGCTGATTTCTAGCAGTAGGATCGATGTTAACCATGCAAGCAGATAGATAGATAAACCCACTCCAAGAGCTACTAGCACAAGACAAGATCGATCCAAAGAAAGCAGAGGACGAGATGGCCTGAAGGACACACCTAGCTACGTACGTACAAATCCAATGACGCGGCCGTGCACACAGCCGGGGAAGGAAATCGAGATGGAGAAAGCACCTAACCTTGATGGGAACGGACGGCGGTCCGAGGAGGATAGGGAGGCGGTGGTTGGAACGGTGCCGACGGCGACGGCGACGTTCGAGGCAGAGGCGGCGGTTCGTTGGTCGATGAGAGATTCGAGGAGAGGCTACGGATTTCAGCCGGCGGCGAGGCATTTGAGGAGGTCCATGGATGGAGCCCAACGGGCTAACCCTGTGGGCCGAGCGCGGACTGACACCTCCTATATTGGACGACTAGGACGGCCTATTGGCAGAGCTGTAGCACCTCCAGCTTACTGTTGCATCGCATCGATAACTGCAGCACAATGTTTACTGAAGCACTAAGTTCAAACAATCATGAAATAATTTTAAGTTTGTGGAAAAAATTGAAAACGAGAAACCTTGTGATATTTTTTTAAGAAAAAAGTGAACATTTTTTCAAATTCGAAACAATTTTTGAGAGTATGATTTTTTAAAAAAATTATGAAAAAATTGTGGAAAATCATTTTTTTAAAATTCGATTTTTTTTTGAAACCGCAAACAATTTTTTAATTTTTGAACAATAACAAGTACTCCCAAAACCGTGAACAAATTTGAGCTAAAACCACATCACTTATTTTGGGACAGAGTGAGTACATTTTTTGAAATTCTGACCATTTTTCAAAAATGTGAGCATTTGTTAAATTTGTGAATAAATTTTGAATTTTCCAAACTTTTTCTGAAAAAGGAAAACTAAAGTTAAAATGAAAAAAGTAAAAAAAAAAGGTAAAAAAACAACAGAAAAAAGAAAAAAGAAACATCTAGCTGAACCAGACCGAAACCTTCTGGAAGGTTCCTAAAACCGGTAAACCATATAGCATGAACTAGGTCGGCCCATTAAAGCGCTGCCCCGTGCAAAGTGACGACATTTGGCCGCTTAATGCGGCAAATAGGAAATTCAAGGACATATGGTAGCTGATGTATTCGTGGCGTAGTGTTTCGGGCTGATAGTACAAACCCATTTTCCTGTGTGCTAGCGTGGACCTGACAGGGTAATAAATGGCATGTAGAAAAAAATTGGTTTCTCCACGGGTTAAAACGGTTGAACAACTGCAGTATTGGAAAGTATGACTCTACCCTAGCGATTAGGGTTTACCTACTCCGACGATTCTCTGGCCGTTGAGGTTTGTAATTCAGATCAATGCTGATCCCTCTCTCCACCTCCATCTCCTGTCCTTATGCGCGCTTGGGTTGAACAAGGGGTTCGTTCATCCTTCCTCCTGGCCTTGACGCTGCTACCAGTGGCAGGGAGTTTGGAGGTTTGGATCTGATGGCATGTTCGTCGACTATGGGATCTGGTGAGACGTCATTGGGGAAGATGGGCAAGGGAGCGGCTGATCTCAAAGATGCAATGAAGAATATGGAGTTGAAGGACTTGAAACTCGAAGATGTCTTCGTCGGGGAAGAAGAGATCTCAAAGCTCTCGAAGGCCGAGAGACATTTTGGTGTGCATCATATAGATGCTGAATCCATGGCACCAAACGGGCTAATCATGTGGGCCGAGTGCGGACCGACACCTATATTGTTATTTTTGTGAATTTTCTAGTCAGCGCCCAGGATAACTGATGCATTTTTGGCGTGGGTATTTGGACTGGCAGTACGAGCCCATTTTCATGTGCGCTGGCGCGGGCCCCGTGAAAAAATAAATGACACACATGAATTCCAGTTTCTGGGTGAGAGCGGAATGACAACGTAGGAAAAAGGGAGTGGGATGGGAGCGGAATGACCATGCAGGATGGGACCTTGCATGGAAGTTAGGTGCGTTTGCGTAGGAACCACCTCGTCATCATCATCTGCCAGTGCGTGCAGCAGAGCGACGGTGGCGGCTCTCAATCGGACCTGACGTTTCTTTCTTCTGTTGGCTCGGCCCAACAACAGACAGGTACTCTACTAGCATTAGCTTTTCTCCCTTATCCTGCAACTAAGGCAAACAATCCCCTCCGACTTCACCGGCAAGCGCGTGGATTCGCCTCCCCTCTACCTGCCGCTCCGGAGGTCAGTCGTAAGGAGGGGAATACTTTTGCCTCCGCTCTAGTTAATAGTTTAGGATAGGATATTTTTAGTCCTCACAGGTGCGGTGTTCAGGCGTATGTCGGCGCTTCTTCTTCAAGTTTGTCTTTTGGACTCCGATCCTGTTCGAGTTCGTCCGTTTGGACGTAGTCGAGGGAGCTCCAACATTAGACTTTTGTCGTCTCTTTGGGACGGTGAGGTTACGTTTCAAATTTAAATGACCTACAAGGATACAACTTCAAAATTAATAATAATGAAATTAAGCGTTCTACACTTCTACTCCTATTGTTTGGCCACTTTAAAGTTTAAACACAACATCAAACAAGGTACATGCCTAGCTGCCTACTGTCTACATGGTAAACCGGCAGTACTAGACATGAAACAAATCATGAAAACTAAAAAAAGGGGATAAAAAACAACCGCTTGTTACCTCTCCCGCGTCGTTGGTGCTTCGTTGCTACACCGTTGCCATGATTTTTCAAATACACGATGGATATTTTTCAAATACGCCACAAACATTTTATATACACCGACATGAATATTTTCTCATTTCCGTAATATAAAGCTTTTATTATTAGAAACTTGCTTGTCATTTTTTCCTTTTTAAATCTGCCAAATTAAAACTATGTTTTCTACTCCCTCCGTCCCGAATTACTTGTCGCGGAAATGGATAGAGATGTAAATACGTCTAGATACATCCATTTCTACGATAAGTATTTCAGGATGGAGGGAGTAACTTTTTTATAAAACATTTAAAAATATATGTTAACGCATTTTCCAAAAATGAAAGGTCTCGCTGCATAAATATGTTAACACGTTTTTTCCTGAGTTTTTTTTCCTGAATATAGAAGCACTCAGTCCTCGATCGGTTTTACAAGGCCCAGCTGGTTCGTGGATTGTTAAGAAGGAAAGCATTGGGCCCATCCGAACCGGGCAATCTAATGAAAGGGCAAAGGTGAGACGAGAATGCTTGTTCACTCCGCCGCCGTTCTGCTCCAGGTTCGCCGCCGCCGGCAGATGGGTTAATCTGCCACTACTTCGGGCGCAGATAGAAGGATCATAGTAAGTAAGTAGATCGTCGGGCGAAGATGAGCGGCTTCCGGCGGTTCGTGAACCTGGGGATGCTAGACTGGCGCGGCGAACCCGGCTTGTACACTCTCCGGCGCCTGGACCTCTCCAAGGTGGACCTGTTTTACCGGACGGCACAAGAAGCCGCCGCACATGCCAAGGTGGTGCCGACACTAACCCTGCCGAGGCCATGGTGCCCAACAGAAGAAGCGGCTGCAAGATCGGCTTGGCGGCGGCGGAGGCGGCGGCGCCCAAGATCCAGCCGCCTCAAGCCGTGGTGGCCGCGCCGCCGCCGGTATACTCGTCCTACGTGCCAGGCACTAGTGACATTCACTTCTTCGCGACCGCCTCGGAGAACAAGGTCATCTTCGCTGACAGGGCAAACCGCATCTTCCGCTTCGACGCCGACGATGCCGGCCCCTGCCCCGTGGTCACCGTGATGCCAAGTCTCAACGCCTACAAGCACTCGCCGCTGGCCATCTCCGTCCCTCCGACGCCCTTACAGCTCGATGACGGCCAACTCGCCGGCGACCTCTACAACTCGCCGCCGGTATACTAGCTGAGTGCTACCGGGTGTAGTTACACCCATGTCTCATATACTATCATGTGACAGTATATATACTACTTTATCATTTTTAGTATATTCATATACTATATCTAAGATACTCCAAAGTGAGTTCTATGAAAAAATTGCAAGTGGACGCATAGTTTTTATTATATTTGTGAAATATGTACATATTTGTACGTAAAAAGGAGTATGCTAAAAATATGGTACATACTACCTAAAAAGTAGTATATATACTACTTAAACATTCTTATATAGTACATACTACGCGTACATACTCTCTGGCATGATAGATACTACGTAGAACATACACAACAAAAGTGGGAGTAGCTACACCCGGTCGTAGGAAACATTTGTCCTATATATATATATATATATATATATATATATATATATATATATATATATATATATATATATATATATATATATACTAGCTGAGTGCCCGTGCGTTGCCACGGACGAAAAACATAGTGATTAAATAATTGTTCTATTTAAGAAATGTGCGACACATGACAGCATGCGATTTCAATTTCTATAACAACAAATTGATTCTTTTTACCGCTTATTCCTTCATAGGCAATTATCGTGTCTCTGTAACCACTCTCTCCTTACAACAAACCATTTTTCTCCTTATCATTCCTTTCCCTTCATTCCTTTCCCTTCACCTTTTTACCGATTTCAATTTTTTTACTCGCTCACAACAAACCATTTTTCTCCTTATCATTCCTTTCCCTTCACCTTTTTCTCGCCACAGCGTGTGAGCCCACTTTACAAACTCTTGTCCTTTATATGTTATATATTTTTATCTATTCAAAATATTCTTTTGATCTCTTTTTTGGCGATCAGATAGTTGAAAGGAAACTTAAGCTATACCGCTCACAACTAACCATTTTTCTCCTCGTCATTCCTTCCCCTTCACTTTTTTCTCACCATAGTGTGTGAGCCCTCTTTTCAAAATCTTGTACTTCATACATTATATATTTTTATCGATTCAAAATATTCATTTGATCTCTTTTTTGACGATCAATTCTGCACACTAATCGGTTGAGAAATCAATGTACACAGTCTATTCTTAGCACCACAATTATATAATCACATATTCATGTGTTTACTGAGATGTATAAATTTTCAAGACTTTGTAGATCATTTTCTTCTATATTTCAACATATGCTGTTAAAAAAGAAAAAAAAAGAAACCATCTGCACAATCAAGCATTCACCCAAATGCAAATATATAGCTACATCCTCCCATTGGCAACTTTCAATACAATCATCCATGATCCTTTTTAAGAGCAGTTTCTAAAACAGTCTAGCTAGTAAGAAACCATACCACTGCATCAGTTTGCACAAGAGATAGTTAATACTGAGAGCAACCAACCGTATGGTAAGAAATCTTTACATGATGACAAAGAATGCATTTACATGATGCAAAGAATGCATAGCGAACAGCACACCAACTGGAAGTAGTACAACCAGAGGTAGAAGAAATGTTGCTCCTTAGGCTTGACTAATAAAACCAATAAAAAGTAAAATAAGATGAGCATTTTAGAAATGCTAAATATGTACTCCCTCTGTAAAGAAATAAGAGATCACTACTTTAGTGATCTAAAAAGTCTTATATTTCTTTACAGTGGGAGTAGATATTACTATAGTATTAGAGCTGTGACATACCTGAACCAGCACATATCATGTTTTTGTCCGTATTTTTTCTTCTTTTCAAAACATTCAGATATTTTCCCTAGCAAAAAAAGACTCCAAAACACATATATTTTCATCATAGAACTATAAAGCTGAGAGAGGCATTGTAGAGGTAATCACTTCTGAGCAAATTAATAGCCATCTAATTCTCCCAAATTTCTCCACTGATAATATCATCCACTGAGTCCTCTTACATGTACATAGTACCTCAGCACTTGCAATTATTATTCAGGCCCTATATACCATCTAAGAAAATGCAAGCATGTTTAATTGACACTTCTTTCTGCAGTTACAATGTTCAATTGACTCTGTTCAAAGTATATCTACTAAAGTTTGAATGTATTTAGAAAATAATGTCTACAAAACAAACATCCATGTGAAAATCAAAATTTACCATAGGTGTTCTTTGGAGAGTCTTTTGTTAAATATAAAATAAACCTACATGCTATACATGCAAAAATGTGACTGAACAAATGCTACTTGTATCCGAGAGCTTTTTCAAGTGCCTGGGCCACTTCCATTAAGGTGCTGTAAAAATGTACAAAACAAAAGAGCAGATAATTACTTTCACTCTGCAATAATGAATATAGACATGTTTTTTCTCGGAACAGTATAATATGAATCCCAATGCCAACAAAACTGAACCTGGAACAAAACTGGAGTGAATCAGATCATGCCGATGGCTTATGGAGCGACAACCCCGTGGCATTTTCCCCCAACCTCAAGCTGCTCTCCATCCTCTCCTCTCCTCTCCTTCCTTACACCGCTGTCGCTAGTTTGCCTCCTCCTGTTGCTCTATCGATCTTGCTGCACCATCATTGCTCCGCATCTTCCTACTCTACTGCTAGTAGCTGGCACAGTCATCACCATGACTTTTGCAACAGCACTTAATTATTGAGTATACCTTGAGTAAATGCATTGTCCCAGATTGAGATTGATCATGTTGGATTGACAAGCAAATCTGTACATTGGGATACTTTTCAAGCAATAGCGACACTAAAGATGTTGTGGTTGCAACAATAGCAATAAAGGAAGAAGATTACCATAAGGCGTAAAGAAATCTGATTGATCTCCTTGGCATCCCATATAAGTTGTCTCCTCCGACAGTGATGATACCACGACGTCGCTAATTATATCATGATAATCCAGTCGAGGTGGCAATAAAATTCTAATTAGACCATGTGAGTACAAAGAAAAATCTTCCAATTATATCAATTAGCATGGTTTGAATTTACAAGGTTCTTCCCTGCATCGTGCATGCTTTCATTTTTGATATAATGAATCAAAGAGGGAATGCATATGATTGAGATGGACAGGCTACTTAGCAAGAAAATTCTGAAGGGTGGAATGAAAATTCATCACCTATATTTCCCAGTTTCTTCTGAATGCCAAATAAAGCTACCAGATAACTTCACCTTGTACTCTGAAGAATAGAATGGTTAGCAAGTCAATTATTCAGTAAAGGTGGTTGTGCAATGGGGGATTACTCCACTGAATATATTGGACCGTGCCTAGAAATGAAGACCTAGACACCTAATCATTTTTTTCTGTACACATTTACATGAAAGATAACTTCAAATTTCTTCAGCTAGGCATGGTTTCTCAGAGGGGTGCTTTGGTGGGATGGAGAGGGGGGGGGGGGGTGGTGGAGGAGCCATGGGAGAGGACAACGATGAGGTGCGAGTGTAAGGGAGATAAGGTTACCTGGGCCGTCGTCCGCCGCTGCCGCCGACACGATGCTCCTGCTGGTCGCCCTCCCGCATCGTGCTCCTCCTTGACACGATGAAGGAGAGATGAGATGGCAAGGGCACACACCGACTGCTCCAATCTTTTGGATGCACCGTGTTGCTGTTCGAGGTTGCCGTAGGTGGGTGGAGGGCATCAGTGCTGCCGTCGAGGTCACCGTAGTCGGGAGGAGGCGGCGGCGGCGATCCCATTGCTCCAATCTTTTGGATGCACCGTGCTGTCGTTCGAGGTTGCCGTAGGTGGGTGGAGGGCATCTGTGACATCCTCAGATCTTAACCCTGTCATTAAGTTAATTATTTAGCCATGTCATCATGATCATCCTAATTAAATTGCATTTAGGAAATAATTCAACTTCAATTCAAAATTCAAAATGCAAGTCAAATAAGAACTTCTTCAAATAATTAAACAAAATAGTTCATAATATTTCAAAAATTCCCAAAGCAATTATAAAAATAAAATCAATATTAATTGAATTATTTAAGTGACTCAAACATCCTGAAACAGTACCAAAACAACACTAATTAATCCATTTCCTTTAATCCAAAATTCAAATGAAATCATTTTTTGTCAACAAACCTTTTCTGGCAGTGGTAAATATTGCATAGTATTTATTGGGCCAATTCACATATTTTACAAAGGTCTCATGGTGGCTAAACATTTTTCAAAAGAGAGAAAAGAATAAAGCAGAAGAAAAAGAAAAGGAAAAAAGAACAGAGTATACTGCACCGCTGGGCTCTATGCGTGCACAGTGTGGCCCAGCCCATTTGCGGAGGCCTTTCGTCCTCCTCCCGCTGCCTGGACGCCGAGCGCGCGCCCGAGCCAGGGCGCCGTCCCAGTCGAACCCTGCCAGCCACCGCGCCGCTACAGACGCCACGGGGTGGATAAGAACGCCAGCGTAGACGCCCTGGACACGCGCGAGATCTTTTCCCCCTCCTCCTCGCGTCGCTTCGTGCTTCCCCGCCATGGCCGCCTCGGCCGTCGCCGTGCCGTCTCACCGCCGTAGCCACCGGCCTCCCCCCTCCGTTCTAAGCTGTCCAGGAGCTCCGTGGAGCTCGACTCCTTCGATCGCCCGCACAAGCCCGACCGGGAGCCCTCTACATCGACGCCACCGAGCTCTTCTTCTTCCCCGATCCCGACGGCTGTTTCCGGTCGAACCGCTCGACTCCGACCTCCCCGCGCCTCCCCGAGCCCTCCTCTGCAACGCTGTGAGCCGCGCCTCCTCTTCGAGCTCAAATTCGAGCTCTAGCATCCGCCACCGTAGCCGCAGCTCCGCCGTCCGCCATTGTCGTCCGGGCACTCGCGTCCGAGCTCCTCCGCTCAAACCAGTGGCACAACCGTGCTACTGGAGTTCCCCAGCTGCCGCCTAGCTAGCTAGTTCGCCCGCCCGCATTGCGTTTTACTATTTCCGCGAAGGCCCGAACTCCGGCCGCCGTCCAGCTCGACGCCGGTGCCGTTTCCGACCTCCCCAGCTACTGCCGCCTGCCTAGATGGATGCGCGCGAGCTCCCTCGTTCGAACGCGCCCCTCCGCGCCTCATTTGGTCGCCGGACGGCGGATCCTGACGCCCTCCGCCGCGTCTGTGGTCGTCGGCGCGTCGTCGCCGGCGCGCCACCGCATTGGAACACCGGTGGGGCCCGCGTGTCAGGTAGTTAGCACTAACCCGGGCCTAAACAACCTCTGACATGTGGGGCCATTTACTGTAGCAATTAGTATTTGGGTTGTTTATTTAATCTGCTAATACTCACTGACACGTGGGACTCAGGCCTAATTAAGTTAATTAAAATCAGCTAATAACCTCTGTTAAAATGTGAGTCTATGACAGGTGGCCCCCACCTGTCAGTTGGACCAGTTAACAGTCAACCCAGTTGACTGCTGACTAGGCCGCTGACTCAGCCCCTGGGCCCACCAGTCAGCTTCTGCTGACTGCCCAGTCAACTGGGCCCACTGTCAGCCCCTGTATGCACTGCTGTGTACACTCTTCTGGGTGCACATAGCAATTCAGTTTACTGTTTTCGAATTAAAAATAATCCAGAAATTCCAGAAAATGAATAAAACTTTGAAAAATCATGTAAAATAAACCGTAATTCGGATGAAAATAATTTATATATGAAAAACGATCAGAAAAATATGAAGAATCCGATTATGCCACCCACATACCTGCCACACCCCCTAGCATGATGAACATGGAACTTTCCCCTCCGCTTCGTCTGACCGATAATTGCCCGGAGCTGGTAAAATACCTCCAGATGTTTCCCGCTCCGACTAACTTGCGTAGTACTGCATTAGGGCACTCCTCGAATAACATACTGCCATGACATGCATTTGTGTTGCATTGCTTGCTGTGTATTTATTGTTTCTTCCCCTCTCCTCTCCCGATAGACCCCGAGACTGCCATCGGCACTACTGAGTACAACTGCGCCCCTGACGACCAGCCCCTTTTAGCAGAGCTTCCAGGCAAGCAAAACCCCCTTGATCATTCCTATATCGCCTATTCCTCCTCTCTCATGCTTGCATTAGATTTTGCTACTGTAATTGCTTGCTCCTATTCTGATGCATAGCCTGTTTTTGTAACCTGTTGTTGTTACTTTACCTGTCATCCTAAACTGCTTAGTATAGGCTGGATAATGATCCATTAATGGCCCCACCCCCTTGTCCTGGTTGCCACGCTTTACCACCGGTGACTCGATCAGTGTGATCGATGTGCAGAGACCGACACAGCACCGCACACCCCCTTAGTTGTACGACTCTGCAGGGATACTATCGAGTGCCGAGGGTGATACCTCCTAACTCACTCCTGATGACATCTCTGTAGCGTAGCTAGTCGGACGTGATTCACCGAGGGTGATTCCTCTTCCACCACCTCCGATAAAGCCTCTGTCGTGCAACCCCTCAAGTGTGAACCTATCGAGGGTGATTCCTCCAAGTTCACCTTGACGGTTACATCGAGTAGGAATCCATCGAGGGTGATTCCTCGGATTTCCCCTTGATGTTTCAGACACATGGATACCTTGAATTTTCCTCAGGCCCCTGGTTAAAGTCGGGTCGACCCCGAGGGGTACCTGCGAGAGGTGTGAAGTCGGGTTGACCGTGAGGGTACCCGCGAGATAATTACGAGGCGCGACCGGGCAGGCAGAGACCGCCCTCGAGTGGGATGGGCCTGGCCCTTGTTGCACTTCCTCGAGACGGGACGACAGGAGTACTGATCGTCACCGCGAGCTCCTAATAATGCGCTAAAGGATTTGGGTATTTGATCTGAGTTGGCCGCTGGCCATATACGCACTACCACCACGCGGGATAATGGTTTATGGAGCCCTCGGCGCCGTATGTATCAGCCGAAAGCTCTACCAGACGTCCAATTCAGCATTGTGGGCCTGTCGGGCCAGTGCCATCCAGGATGAGGTGGTGCTCGTCCCGGCTCGTCGCATAACGACCCGGAGTGCAAAGGGCGATGGGCCCAAGACCCCTGAGCACTTAGGATGTAGACCGGCGGGGACCTCTCTGATGAGCCTAGGTAGGACTACGTCGTGTCGATCAGCCGAGGCCGGGCATGACCCGATAAAAGTGTGTCCGGCCAGAGTTAATCGAGCGTGTTGGGTAACAGTAGTGCACCCCTGCAGGGAAGTTATCTATTCGAATAGCCGTGTCCACGGTAACGGGACGCTCAGTGTTGTATCCCGTGTTCTTAAGGCAAACTTGTTCCCCTTTTATGTCTGTACTCAGATATCTGTTGTTTCCGCTGACGCTTGATCGCGAGCTTATGTATTCGAGCCCTCGAGGCCCCTGGCTTGTAATATAAAGCTTGAATTATTTTATTTTGTGTTTAGAGTTGTGTTATGATATCTTCCCGTGAGTCACTGGTCTCGATCGTGTGCATTTGCTTGTATGATTAGTGCACGGTCGAGCAGGGGCGTCACAGCATCAGTGCTGCTGTCGAGGTCGCCGTAGTCGGGAGGAGGCGGCGGCGGTGATCCCACTGCTCAGATCTTTTGGCTTTGCTGTGTTGCCGTTCGAGGTCGCCGTACGCGGGAGGAGGGAGGCGGCAGCGAATCCTCTGTGGAGAGACACGGGATCAGGAGCGAGGGATTTGGGGAAGGGGGTGGGAGGTGGGACGTGTGTACGTGGGTGGTTCTCTTTTCTTTTTGGTTTTTTATTTTGTGTGGGAAAAGGAGGGATCGAGGAGGTCTCGATTTTTTGGGTAGAAGTTAACGTGTGTACGAAGGAGGAGGAGGTCGAACCATAGGTGGGACTACGTGCGTTCGTGGGCTGTTTTATTTTCAATTTCTTTTTTTTTCTTTCGTGCGAGGAGGTTCTTTTTTCACGTACGAGCAGAGGGGGGATCGAACGAGGAGGTGGGAGGTGGTAGTCGAACCATCAGGTCGAACCATCACGACGTTCGATCCTCTTTAATAGTAGAATATATATATATATATATATATATATATATATATATATATATATATATATATATATATATATATATATATATATATATATATATATTATTAAGGCCAGAAACTTCAGTCCAAGAAGAAGACAACAACGTGAGTAAAATCATCTGTGCATGATATTACTCATATGCTAGAAGACACTGAAGGCCAGAAGAATATTCGCCAGCAGGCAGAGCCCACGTGAATGCTCTCCACAAAGCCACGTGAAAGATATCCCGAAGACCGAGAGGCGGTCAGGGGCTATCGAGAAGAAATATTTATCCACGCTCTATATGGACATGTAAGATAGCTAAGCCGATTAAATAAAGAGGAGAAGGCTCCCGAACGCCTCCCTCGCGGCTATAAAAGGGGACGTTGGGCTCAGACGAAGAGGAGGCAGAGAAGAGCCACACACCACACCTCAGTCGAAGCACTCGAGCGAAGTAAGAGCCAGAGCGCTAATCTCCTTAGTAGATTAGTACCGCCACCACTTGTAGTATAGCCAAGAAGGCGCTGAGATCGCCAAGAATATTAAGGTAATTTCTTAGTTTGTGTGTAATCCCTTCGGGGTTTCCCGAAAGGAAAAAACCATATATAAATTATGTTGTTGAAATGATATAGTTTCTTGGTTTCACTTGGTATTTTTATTTATGAATTTATGAAAAGAATTCTTATGCTAGGGATCCTATAGGAGAAATCTCTGCGTGTGTAGTTCTCTGTGTAGTCCAGAGTGACTTTTGAATGAGAACCTTGTGGCCGTAGAGAAGTGTTCTCTTCGGGTGAAACTGCCTGGGAAGACGATTAGAATTTAACCTATAAATTTGCAATTAAAACCGTCGAGTGAACGTAACTAGATACATCTGATACAACATAATGATAAATATGGTGAGTACCGAGTAGGACTTCACAACATCCGCAGCACAAACAGGCCGTATCGTTGGTCTCGGCAACCAGCTAATTGATCCTGCATATAAGCGAATATCAGCATATAAGCAAATATCAGCCAAATTAATAGCCAGACAAGCGCATATAATTGGAATAGTAATGAATAGTAACATCAATAGTACTGAATAGTAAAATAATTAGTTGTGAACAGTAATCAGAATATTAACCGCATACACTGTTTAGCACCGAATATATATCGCCAAATTATCGCAGAGATATAAATATTATATATATATATATATATATATATATATATATATATATATATATATATATATATATATATATATCCCAGGTGGTAGGATGGATTTTTCCTCTCTCTCTATATATATGTATATACACATATACATATATATATATATATATATATATAATGTGCAGAGGCATCCCACAGAGCCAAAGTGGTATTTGGCTGACAAACCATAACTCGATTAGTCGATATGATGCCCAGGAAATAACACAAACTCTGGGGGGGGGGGGGGGGTAGGAGAAGAGAAGGAGCATACGTTGGAGCAGTGAATGGTTCGTCTGCATGTAGAATCAATGTGGGGTGGGGGCAATCAGGAAAAAAAACACAGTGAAGCCACCTGCAGGAGCGATGCGGCGAGTTCCGCGACACACATCTGCTAGGAACGGGCAGCAACCCCATGCCGCTTCTTCCACGGCCTACGACGTTGTGCCTCAACAACTCCTCATCCATGGCCTCGGCCACGGCGCCACCTCCGTCCACGACCGCCCGCGCCATGCCGGGCCCCTTCGACCCATGATGGAGAGAGGACGGCCGTCTCTGGGGGAATCACAGGGCGTTCGAGGAGAAATCGCTCAGGAGAGAGGAAGACAACGGGAGGCGTCTCCTCCCATTCTCTCTCCTTGGCGGTGTCGTGGCTGTGCCGCCGCCGCGTCTCCTCCTTCGCCCAAGGATCTACATCCCCAACGACGACCCCACCGATGAAAAACAGCATAGTCACGATCAATCGTTGACGGGCACAACAGCGTCCTTTGAGCCGTCCTCGGGCGTCAACGACGTTCTCCGCCTCATGGATGCGCTCCGTGTCGAGCCCAACAAGGACGTCTACATCTTCCTGCTCATGGTTTCACAAAATGTTCATGAATTTGAAAAAATGTTCATGGTTTCACAAACTGTTCATGGATTCAAAAAATGTTCATGATTTTAAAATATGTTTGTGAATTTGTCCAAAATATTCACGAGTTAAAAAAATGTTGACAATGTCAAAAACAGTATGAACATTTCTTTTAATTCGATGAACAACTTTTGAATTCATAAAAATGTTCACCTTGATTTTTTAAAATGTTCGAATTCCAAAAGATATTCACCGATTTTAATTTTTTTCCCCAGATTTTAGAAAATGTTTGTGAAATTTGAAAAAAAAAGAAAGAAAAACGGAAAATGAAAAAAGAAAACAGAAATTAAAAGATAAAGGAAAAGAAAAGGAGAAAAAACCAAAAGAAATAACAAGAAAAAAAAGAAAATCCGCTTTGGGAAGGTTCCATGTTGGGTGTTTTCAAATGTTTTATGTTGTGTTTTTTTTGTAGTATAAATATCTAGAATATTTGGAAGTATAAACAAAAGTAAAAAAAAGAAAGCAAAACACAAAAAATAAAAATGTGAAAAAATAGGTTGTGCCCTCCCATTTAGGCCTAATAAACCGAGCAACCCATTTTGTTCATTTCTTCTTTTTTGGCATTCGTCTTTATGCGGTGCATTCCTCCTTTGGAGGTGTTAATTGTAATACTCTTAAGGCATTAGGATGTGTCAATTCATGCTTTGCTATCAAGGAAGCTAAGTTTTGAACATGTTTTCGTGTCAAACTGATCTTGAATTCTAATTCTAATTCTGTTGTAAATTTCTAGTCCTTTTTGTCCATAAGCTGTTTTTGACCTGAACGGCAGGTGCTCTGCCTTTTTATTATAGTAGGGGGAAAAACTGTACATAACTGAGAGGTTCAGCAAGAGAAAACAAAAGAAAAGGGGTCCGGTGCTGCATTCAGCAGACCGGCACCGAAGCTTTTTTCAAAAGCTGTTGCAACAGATGTTAAACTTAGTTGGCTAAATCAAAGATGTTGATATTGTTACACATTACAAGGTACAAATTTAAGAAAGTACCCAATGACAAACTGAATGAATCAAATCCATATATGGAAGCAAAACAGGTGTTAGTTTAATAGTTCATTACAGCAGTTCTGCAAGGGAGACTTGTACGTCCAAGAAGAGAAGCAGATCATAATTAATGTTGCACCTCAAGCTCGGCAACAGCCCTGCTTATTAATCCTCCATGTGCAAGCTCAGTCTCTGCATCTCCTCTTGTCTAGTGGCCACATTAATCGTAGGAGCACCGACCTCCTTGATGTCGTCGTCCACCGACTGCAGCCGCATTGTCGGTGTTTTGTGGAACTTATTGGCCTGCTCTAGGTACTTGTCCATAAGTGGTGTTGGACTGTGCAGCTTGTTGGCCTGCTCCAGGTGCCTGTCCATGAGTGGTGTTTTCAACTGCCGCATCACCCTGATGTCATCTGCAATTCGCAAATAGGCCTCCTCCCTCTGTAACTCCACCGGTTTCTCCTCCAAGACTTCCATGCTGGTGCGCCACACGGTGAGTGTCTCAGGAGGCGCAACAAACTGCTGCCTCCCAGAAGAGCTGCACATCAAATTAACTGATTGAGCCGATTAAATGACCAATCATTCATGCATGCATGCTACTCCCTCCGTCCCAGATTAGTTGACGCTTGAAAGAACGTATGTAGCACTAAAATAGTGATAGATACATCCATCTGAACGTCGAGTAATATGGGATAGAGAGAGTATTTGATTTGAGTTGATTAATTGTTACCTGCTTCTGTATGAGTATGTAACCTTGAGGATCTCGGCGTTGCGCTCGCTCCTAGGTTCGAGTTCGACTGCAGGCAGGCGGAGGTCAACAATGACGTTGCGCACTTCCTTGCTGCAGAGGTTGCCGAGCCTGACAGCCACCGAGGCCCAGCCGCGGGGGTCATTGGCGTCCTTCTCCTGTGTCTGCGGGTAGCTCCCGGCTGTCAACTTCACGATCCTCGACTCGTTTCCCATGGCTTCCACCGTCAGCTCGAGGTCCTGAACCGAGACGGTAAGCAGGGCAGCGAGGCACTGTGACAAGGCCATGGTCAGGGCGGCACCACCGTCAGTTTCAGTGTCCGGGAAGTGGAAGAAGGCCCCTCCCATGCTGTTGGCCGCGACCCTGCTGAGCAGATTCGGGTCGCTGTCCATGCCGAAACCAAACGTGTAGACAGGCACATTGCCGATAGTGACCTTACTAGCCTTGCCTCTGCTCTGTTTAACGTGGGACATGAGCATGATACTGACAACGCGGCCGGCACTGACCTTGCGGTTGGCAAGGACACTGAGCGCGGTCAAGAGGGCATCCTCGATGTTGGTGTGGCCGCATGAGCGGGCATCACTAAGCATGTCGATGATATTTGCTACGCTGGTGCCATATTTTTCAAATACGCGATGAATATTTTATACACATCAATGTGAATATTTTCTCATTTCCGTAATATAAATTTTTTATTTTTTGAAACTTGCTTGACATTTTTTTCCTTTTGAAATCTGACAAATGAAAACTATTTTTCTATTTTTCGATAACACATTTACAAATATATGTGAATCATTTTCCAAAAATGAAAGAAAACTCGCTGAATAAATCTTTTAACACGTTTTTTCCTGATTTTTTATTTCCTGAATATTTTTTGAGACAATTTTATTTCCTGAATAGAAGCACTCAATTCTCCTCGGTTTTACAAGGCCAAGATGGTGGGTGGATTATCAAGAAGGAAAGCATTGGGCCCAGCCCCAACCGGGCACTCTGATCCAATCTAAAAGCGCAATTTACTCAAAAAATAAATAAATCTAAAAGCGCAAATGTGAGACGAGAATGCCGTTCTGCTCCAGGTTCGCCGCCGCCGGCAGATGGGTTCATCTTCCACTACTTCTTAGAAGGATCATAGTTCATAGTACGTAGATTGTTGGTCGGAGATGAGCGGCTTCCGGCGGTTCGTGAACCTGGGGATGCTAGACTGGCGCGGCGAACCCGGCTTGTACACTCTCCGGCGCCTCGACCTGTTTTACCGGACGGCACAAGAAGCGGCCGCACATGCCAAGGTGGTGCCGACACTAACTCCCGCCGAGGCCACGGCGCCGAACAGAAGAAGTAGATGCAAGATCGACTTGGGGGTGGCGCCCAAGATCCAGCCGCCTCAAGCCACGGTGGCCGCGCCGCCGCCGGTATACTCGTCCTATTTGCCAGGCACTAGTGACATTCACTTCTTCGCGACCACCTCGGAGAACAAGGTCATCTTCGCTGACAGGGCAAACCGCATCTTCTGCTTCGACGCCGACGATGCCGGCCCCTGCCCCGTGGTCACCATGATGCCAAGCATCAATGCCTACAAGCACTTGCCGCTGGCCATCTCCGTCCCTCCGACGCCCTTACAGCTCGATGACGGCCATGTCACCGGCGACCTCTACATCATCGATAGCCACCTCGAGCTGGACAAGGGGAAGGCGCGGCCGCAGTTTGAGGCCCTGGTCTGGAGGGACTGCGGCCCGTCGATACCAACTGGCAGGTCCTGGCACTGCGACGTTCTCCCGCCGCCGCCTTTCATCACCCACGAGAGGCACATTCTCCCGTTGTTGCCCTTCATGGCGCCCTTCATGGCCCACATGAAGCGCGCATTCATTTGTGGCCACGCCGTCATTGGCGGTGGCGACACCATCTGCTTCTCCATCACCGACTTCCGCGGCTCTGCAGGCACCTACTGCTTTCACACCGCGACCCGCGAGTGGAGCAAGGCCGGCGACTGGCTATTGCCGTTCGATGGCAAGGCGGAGTATGTCTCGGAGCTCGGGCTCTGGTTCGGCATCTTGCGTGGCCTCCCTTGTGCCGTTGACCTCTCCGGTGTTGTCAGAGGGGAGGAGCCGCTGCCAGACAAGACATGGATTTGGGCAAACAACGATGTACTGGACGAGTGGTACCCGAGCTATATGTCTGGCGCCAAGGTCGGGGTCATCAGCCTTGGTTCCGTCAGGTTCGTGGTTGCTGATTTCTTCGATACCAAGGTATTCGACAAGGACTTCAACGAGATGGTTGTTAATGACCGATTTGCCATCTTCACTGGTATGGAGGTAGTGTACGACAAAGGCAGCGACAGCGGTAATGGCAATGACAACAACGACATCAATGGCAACGGCAACGGCAATGGCAACGTGAACAATAATAACAACGGCAATGATGGTCACACTAATAATGGCACTAGCACCTCTGCCAGCAGCAATGGCAGCAATGGCAAAGGCAAAGGGAAGCGTGGCCGCCGTATGATTAAGCACAAATCCAGTCATTACATGCTTGGCTTCGACAATATTATCATGACGGTGCTCTGATTCAGTAAGTCATTTTGAGTTCGAGACATATGTAGTACATACATCGTTTGCTTCAAGTCAAGTCAAGTCTCCCAGTTGCTTTATCATTTTTCCTTTCAACTCTAGTATTTGATATCTCGAAAAAAAATCCAAAGTTGTAAAAAGAAGGGGGATCAGTCCATGCTCCAGCAAGCTTCTGATCTTACACGGAAATAACAAGACTTATAAGTTACAATGCAAAGAGATGTGATCGGTAGGACTTTGCAAAGATCTGGAGAGGTAAGTAAACATATGCTAATCAAGATTTGTGCTACGTCGCGAGCATTTAATAATCACCTCTCAAAGCAGGCAGATCAGTTGTGAAAGCACTTACCTGAACAACTGATCAATTGGAGGCCAGGTGGGCGACAAAATGTCAAGAAGAGGAGACATGAAGAAAGAAACCTGGCACAAACAACCTGATCATGTAATACGTTGCCAGAGTCAGAGAAATAGAATTAGATTGCCACGCAGTTTCAACATTACAAGATATGCAGCGCCTGGAGCAAACCTATCCATAAAATTAGTCCTCGGCTATTCACCATGCATCTGAAAACCCTGTACTGTGCAATGGTTTTGAAGAACAGTACTTGCAGATCTTGAGAAATATCTGTCCAACTGTTTAAGGGGCTATTTGTGTTCCCGTTTCGTGCAATGATGTAGCATGTTGAAAACCGGATGAGGCGTGTGGCAGCGACGCCTGGGGACCTGGTTTCTTTGTATTGACGATTTCATCTCCTGAGTATGAAATTGGGGGCTCTTTCTGAGCCCCTTAATTCGAAAAAAAAAGATGTGTTTGACCCACCCCTTCAGTGCAATGATTTGATGAGAACATGTCTGTGCAACTTATTCGAAATGCATCAAGCAAGCTTGGCCAGGCTAGGTGCTTCACTTCCACAGCTAAGTTTAGTATTTCAGAGCAGCAAAATCTTAGGACATTTTTAGTGTAGGAAATCAGATAGTATATATGCCATAGAGGCATAGACCCCAGATACGAATCCGGGCGCCGATATCTACGGCAATAAAAATCTCAGCTATACCGAGGAAAGTTTTTCAATGTTCAATATATTTTGCGGACAAAAACGGAAAAAGGAAATTCACTGCTAGCTTCTCACTACAGTACACAGACACACAAATGCATTTTGTAACAGTCTAAACAACTGAGTTTCTATGAAGATCATGACAAGCTCATCTGTACTAAGAGTCATTACAAATTAACTTGGACGGCAGAACATATAGTTAAATAGACCTCTAGAGACAATGCTCTATCAAGTGGGCAATATAGCGATGCCTCAACTAAACCGTATCAAGTGGGCAATGTCTCAACTAAACCCGGAAGAGCCAAGGCAGATCCACTAGATTCAATCACACTGCAACACGACAAATTTGGCAATGCATGGTTTATGATAATGACAGGTGGATCCATGGTTGCTACTGGATGAATCAATTAAGGTGATTTAATTGCTTGACCACTATGAAATCGTCCTCGTAATTTTTCTCCCATGAGCAAGAAAGCGTTGTATCCGTGATACTTCATTTTTTTTTTTGGAAAAGGAGGATTACCCCCGGCTTCTGCATCAGAACGATGCATGCAGCCATCCGCTTTACTTTATGATGTAGTACTATTCTAACTACGTACTGTACATGACCTTTCATATATTGTCCGAAAGATGAATCCGGTGCTTTTATGTTCTAGGTTTGCCCATCAAAAAGGTATCCTGGATCCGGTGCAGACCCTATTCGAAACTGGAACTACTCGGTTTTAGGACGAATGAAGTATTAATTTGTAGTGTGAACAACAGCGTCTCGAGACAATTGACCTAAACTATTCAGGACTGGCTAGCAAGTGGAGACAACCACATGTTCTCACATGGGTTCTGTTGGACCAACGACCAAACATGAATCCAAAAATTATGCGTTCCATCAGCCATGATAAAAAAAAACTAGCTAGGTCCCTGCTAGCCTTGCTAGGTGCTGAACAAATGAACCTGACACGAAATTTACAAGCTAAACATTTTTTTGCGAAAAGGATCATATCTATTTTCAAAGTTTACCGGAAGTATAAAGTATCTCAAACACAATAAAAATTACATTAAAATTATGAGACCACCTAACGACCACTGCTGCCGCCAGAATGAGCCGACGACGTACCACTATCGCTGCTCCCCAACCGGAGCCGGCTTGACCTTGTTGATGACAGCCAGAAAGTCTTCGTGCAGGTGCCCCTAAGGACCAGGGCTCTGGAGCCACAGTTGTCGTCGTCGAACCCTTGCATAGATCTGAAGCGTCTGACACCAAATCTCGCCACATGACGAGAAACTCTAACCTCATTACCCCAAGGAGACAGCAGGAATCCACGCGGGAGCTCCGTCAACTACGTCCAAACGGACGAACTCGAGGAAGATCGGAGCTCGAAATACAAACTCGAAGAAGAAGCGCCGCCATCCGCCCGAGCGCCACGCCTACAAGGACTAAAAAACATTAACCTAAACTACTAACCGGAGCGGAGGCACCGGAATTTCCCTCCTCGCTACGGACTGCTGGGGCAGCAGGCAGAGGGGAGGCGAATCCGCGGGCTCGCCGGTGAAGTATAGAGGGGAGAGTTTGTGAGCGCACTTACATGAGAACTGACATGCAGGCATTATGGGACGTTTTCGGTGCATGCATCGTCGACTTAGGGAATATTTGGTAGCACTTTAGCTCCTAACTCCATGAAGCCGAGGTTAAGGAAGCTCATCCTTGTCTTCTCGCACAAGCGCGACCAAGTTAACCAACAAAAATGATGAAATGATGAGTAACAGAATAAGCGCACTCTTTGTTTCTATTAAAAAATACAGACTAATAGGACAACATAAAAAAATTGATGGGTTTATCCCTTCGCCACCGGACCGCAGGTCACTGCATTTCTATTTCTACCATGTCAGCACAAACCCATAGAAACAGCAGCAGCAAAACTTCTCATCAAAAACCAAGTTGAGCTGCAGTCTTGCTTCGTGTGGTACCATACACTGGGACAACTCTTGCTGTGTGGGGCGGGTTAACTGCTGAAGTCTCACGTCTCACAACAGCAACAACGTGTGGCCGAGCAGCTGGAGTAGGATAGAAGGAGCATGCAGCGTCGACCTTCGGACCTCTCAAGTCTTGTTTAAATACTGTTTATGCAACCCACAATCCTCTTCCTTTAATTATTAAGGCAGCCTACAAATCCTCTTCCTTTTTAATTATGATCATTTTTCTTAATTATGGGCCAGCCCACATAATCATCCGTTTTTGTCATGGAGCGTACGTGCACAGCACGTCCCCCATCTCGTTTATATTATCTACTCCCTCCGCCCCATAATATAAGAGCGTTTTTTCCACTAGTGTAGTGTCAAAAACGCTCTTATATTATGGGACAGAGGGAGTAGATGATTTACAAATATAGGGTGAAAAAAATACAAATATCTAGATTAAAAAATGCAGGGAAAACTTTGTGAAACTTGCAAAAGTGGTTACCTTTCTTACTTTTAGCATCTTAATGTTACTTGTGTGAGGTGCGTAGATGATCTTAAAACTACGGCTCCTATGAGCTGAAGATATAGAAAAGGCTTGATTTAAGTATAAGGGAAACTTTTGTCAAACTTGGAAACTTGTTTGCAACAGGAGAAAAAGTTGTCGTGCAAGAGTACACTTGGATGCATCCGCGTCCATACTTTCTATATTTTCATTGATCGAGTTGATTTAGTTAGAACGGAAGAAAATTTTGACATGTTTATATTATTAGGGTGAGCCATTGACTCTTATTTTATATTATGTAGCAAAAGAGCTCGTGCGTTGCAATGGGTATAAAATAAATTTCAGAGTTCACATTGTCGTGGTGAAATACTGAGTTTTATCTCTTAATCCGTTAGATTCTTCCTTGTCTTATTATGAATTCATATTTTATATTTGCCACTTTCAAAATAAGATGACTGGTTAGACAGTAAAGAAATTACAATGCTTGGTGCTCTTTTGTTAATACACTATCGTCAGTAGTAGAAGCACACCGACTATGCCAACACGATTACTTTCCTTGACACCGTCACCAGTGCCACATCTAGGGATTAAGATTGGGGCACGCGGAGCTGCAGGAGCGATGGTATGACCAAAGGGAGTAGCCACATCTAGGTGGGGCATGGGAAAGGACCGAGGACATGGTCAACGTAGCCATGACCACATGCTTCTCTCTAGTCTCTCTCCAGACCCAGTTCGAGCAGGACCTGTCATACTCTGTCAACTCTTCATCCTTCCTACCCACGACACCGTTCCTCTTCGCCGATCGTGGCAAGGGCGTTGCTGCCGCACGCCTCGTGCTCTCCTGGCCGTGCTTCACCCCACCTGGCACGACGGCCGCCCGTGTTCCAATCGCGCACCCACGGCCATCGTGATTCAAGTCCCTCTTTTCTCATCATCCTCGCTTTGTTTATTCTAATAAAGAGGCTTGTTGATTGTCTACTTTTGGACATATATACATCGGTAAGATTCGATACAAAGTTGCGATGTGGGACTAATAATCAATTGAACGATGTGGGAAAAGGCTTGTTGATTTCTCACACTGATGTGCCACACGCAGCCACAGCCGCCATGGTTGATGGCCTTCAGAGCGTCGCCGCAGAGCTTCTCCTCTATCGCTGCTCGCCTTCGTTCGTCGGAGCCCCAAGCACCGCCGCTGTGGGGCCTCCCCTCCCCCCCCCCCCCCACCCCCCCGGCGCTCCTTCTACTCCGCCACGGCTGTAGCCGTCCGCCGGCAAGGGCGCGCCCCTCACCTTCTCCTGCTCCGCCGCGTCTGCAAAGGGAGCGGGCGTCTGGATAAAATTAAACAGGATTCGCGGGTTGAATTCATACAGATGTAGGGGTTTTTTTATAGAAATGAAATGCTTTTCCACATCCACTATAGTAGGGACTGTGGGTTCAATTATCAAAAAACACAAGGACTTATTTGCAAAAGTTACGCAACGGTGAACCAACAAAAGCAATAACTGTTAGTAGGGGTAAAGAAAGATATAGATATAGATTAGAAGATAGATAAAACCTAAAAAGCATGGACACGGGGACGGAAAGACGGGGATACGCATACGGGGATACGGGATACGGCATTTTCCAAAAACAGCCATTCGGGGATACGGCGAATATATATAAAATAAAATAAAAATATGCCATGTAATATAGAGTTAAGACAGAAAATTAAAGAGAAAGAGATCATAATAGAGAGTACTGCCCCATTTGGTGTACCTGTCAGGCCAACAACAAGCAATCAAGTTCAATCAACAAGCAAGCAAATTCAAGATTGAAAAATGAACATTGAACAACATTACAACAGCACAAGCATTACTGCAAAAGCATTGATTCAACTATATATTCAGGCAAGCAGCAGCAGCACAAGCATTCAAATAGAGCAGCTGAGCAGGGCTTACAGTAGCGGGCTAGCAGCAGCAGCATAAGCGAGTAGCAGCACAAGCGGGCGGCAGCAGCAGCATAATATGGATAGCAAACAGAACAGCAGCAGCACAAGCAAAGAGCAGCAAGCCAGCAAGCATCCAGATCCAGTAGCTTAAGTGGAATAAATCTGAAGATTAAAAGTGGAAGAGGTTGAAGAATGAGGAGAGGCTGCTGGGTTATCTGCGGCTGCGAGGAGAGACTGCTGCTGCTGGTGCTGGAGGGGACGGTCGCCGGTCGAATCCAGGCGTCGCCGGCGGCGAGTCCAGGCGATGGAGGCGACGATCCAGGAGGTGGCGGCGCCTTCTGTGCGACCTGGGAGGCAGGGAGCAGATCTTCCTTATGTCGAGGGCGTGCGGGAGACCATGCAAAATAGGGTTAGCTAATGGGCCGAGGCTGTTTTCTGGGCCAGGCCGTATCCCCATACGTGTCCCGGCGTATCCCTGTCTTTTTTTCTTTTTTTTTAAATTCGAATTTCGGGGATACTGCAAAATTCGCGTATCCCGGCGTATCCCCGTATCCCGCCGTATAAGGACGGCAGTTCGGCAATATCTGGCGTGTCCGTGCTTTCTAGGATAAAACACAACCCGCAAATACATGCCTGACCTGCTAACCAAGTTAATTTCCTTGCTCGACACGAGCACCGCCAAATCTGTTTGTATATTCGTGAACTTGAGATCATATCGTTCGTTCACATGGTACCTATTCCTTTTTCTATCTTTATTTAGGCCCAAGCTACTTATTCCTAAGATAAGCCACCGATGAATTCATTGTTGGACAAATCAAGGCGCGTCAGCGATGGAAGCAACACGAGGTTGTCAAATGGAATTGCGCCGGACAACCTGTTGTCGCTCAGGTCGAGAATATTGAGCCTCTGTAACAAAATGATTGATGTTGGTATGGAACCAGTTAGTTGGTTGCCGGACATCGACAACTCTGCAAGGTTGGGAAACTTGCTCATGTCCACTGGTAGCTCGCCGATCAGGTTGTTCTCTGCCTTGAACACGAACAGCCCGGTTGCAGATGTTGGCAATGACCCAGAGAACTTGTTGTTCCCCATCTCAATCCGTGAGATATTTTCAGATAACTTGGCCGGTAAAGTCCCCGTAAAACCATTGTTCTGTATCATCACAGTGGTCAACTTGGGTAATGACCATATCTTTGCCGGGAACTCTCCGGAGAAGCGGTTGTTGTAGAGCATGATGTTGTTCAGCAGGACGCAGCCGCTGAGGTTCTCCGGGAGCTCGCCGGAGAAGTTGTTGTCGAAGACGACGAGATCATAGAGCTTCCCGTTGGCGCAAAGTGAATCCGGGAGCGGGCCCGAGAGGTTGTTGTTGCAGACCTCGAGGTTGCCTAGGGGCGAGTGCTTCCCGAGCTCCCGTGGGATCTCACCGGAGAGATTGTTTTCAAATAACCTGATGTCCCTGAGTTTGGGGAGCATCGCTATGCTTGCTGGAATGGTGCCGGTGAGCTGGTTGGTGTACATGAACAATATGCTCAGGTTCTTGAGGTGACCAAAGTCTACCGGTATTTCTCCGGTAAGGTTGTTGGACGACACATCAAGCTCTATCAAATTCACCGACATGATTTTGCGTGGCAGTTTGCCCGTGAGTCCATTGTTGAACAGGTACAGGAACTCAAGCTTTGGGTGCTGCCATATCCACGCCGGGATTTGGCCGGTGAGCTTGTTATCCATCATAGCGATCAGTTGGAGGTTCACTAGGCTCGAGTAGGCCTTGGGGATGTCGCCGGTCATGTTCATATCGGACATCCAGAGGTAGCTCAAGTTGGTCAGCTTGGCGAACTCCGGCGGTGCTGGCGCCGGCGCGAACGGGTTCGAGGCAAGTGTGAGCTGCTCAAGCCCCACGAGCTTGCTTATCTCGGCAGCTGGGTAAGCCCCGGTGAACTGGTTAGTGTCAAGAACTAGCGACCTCAGCGCTGGTAGCCCGGCCACGGCGGCAGGCACCACGCCCTGGAAGTGATTGCTCGACAGGTTGAGGTGCTCCATCGCCGGCGACAGGTGGTTGATGTCATCCGGAAGAACCCCGTAGAAGGCGTTGTGGGAGAGGTCGAGGAAGCGGAGGTGGGAGCAGGCGTAGAGCGGGACGCCGGGGAAGCCGCCGGTAAGATTGTTGTAGGAGAGGTCGAGGCGGGTGAGGCTCGGTAGGTCGCACACCGGCTCTGGCACCTTGCCCGTAATGTTTAGCTCTGACAAGGATATCCCCGTCACCGCGCGTCCGTCTTCCTCGTCGCCGCAGACCACGCTGGTCCAGTCGCAGTGGTCGGCGTTGGAGACAGGGTCCCACGACGCAAGCTGCGTGGGGTTTCCCCACTGTTTCTTGATAGCTAGGAGGGTGGCCTGGTCGCCGGAGGTTGGCTGCGAGCTCGATGTGCCGGCCAGCAGGAGGACGCCGAGGAGCACAATAAGGTGGGTGGTCGACATGATTTTTGTGTGGCAAGGCGCTGCCCTAGAGGTGGGGAGTTGGGGCTGGCGAGTGGAGCTAGCTGCTGGCCTCATATACCCAAGCAGACTCTAGACTAGAGTCGTGGGTCGTCTGCTAAATGATGTACACATATGCAAATATCTTAGTTGAAATGAAGCAGGATATACTCCAGTACTCGGTGGCAATTTCTACTACCACACAATGGAAGTAAATATCAGACAGCAGCCACAATGTATGTATGGTTCACGATAGCACAAAAATCACATCATCATCAATGTACGCGCATTATTTAGATAGCAAATGCGTAACACTTCTTCAGTTTTTATTTACGAGTGAAGCTCGTCTAGTCGAGCAGATTCTAGAGTCGTCAGTCGGGTCGGTCGTCGGCGACAACTCCACTAGACGTTAACTAAATGAGGTAGACGTATGCTAATATCTTGAAAGGTAGTACAACTTATACTCCTTTAGAGCTTACAATACATTATCTTCAAAAAAGAACTTACTATACATTATTGGTGGCAATTTTACTATCACGCAATAAAAATAATTGAGATTTGAGATTGATCAGATTCAACCATAATGTACACATACATGGTTCATCATATATAGCATTGAAATCAAGTCATCATCAATATATGTGCACCTAAATAGCAAGTTCGTAGCCAAGGATTTTCTCTTCAGATTTTCGTCACAGTAAATCAGTGAAGCCATCGGTTGTTATAGGGCATGCTTGTGCCAGTCGTCGTCGATCTGCCTGGAGACCTCGCCTAGAGCTGCAGAGCGGCTGCCGGCAGCCTTGATAGATTCTGCCTGCTGTGTTGGGAGGGGCGTGGCTTCAGCAATGCTGCCTCAGGAGCAGCTGTATTTTATTGGAGGAGATAAATACACTGGCGATCATTGAAGTTGATGCCAAAGCACACTACGGTCACTGGACTTCAAAATACGCTCAATACGGTCACTGAATACGAGTTGCGGTGATTATACGGTCACTGACACACCGTAGAGCACCGTATTTTGTCTAGTTGATCGGTCAAATAGTCTACGTGGCATTTAGGGCAGCACCGTCAGCGCTACACTGTCTCCCTACTCTATGGGTCCCACATGTCAGTGAGTATAAGAGAGAAAAGAAGAAAAATAAATAAGTGCAAAGCTGGGCATTCCAACTTGAGACCCCGGGGCCATAAACCTCGTGAGTTAACAACACATGACGTCGTGATTTTTGTGTTAATTGGCCCAGGGTTAAGCTTTAATAGTATACGTGAGCTACTATGTTTCGACATGACCTATCTGTGTAAAATACTAGCTTTTACCACGCTTGCCTCGTGGCCATAAGCTACTATATTTTTGCTAGTGTTCACGGCTACTGCATGCATTTTTTTGCTATGTTTTTTTTTTCATTTGTGCTGTGCGTGTGCGTGCGTATGTGTTAGTGTGTGTTATGTGTGACTTTTTTGCTGTCGAGACGTGCACGAGAACCAGCGCAATGCTCGACAATCCGGACAACGCCGTCGTGATCTCGACCGACGCCATGATGCGCCTCTCCACGGCCAACCCCTTCGTCGTCCTTGACACACTGTTGTTTTTCTTGTGCTCGCTGCCTGCTGCGGTCCACGTGCTCCTACTCGACATGCTCTGCATCAATGTGCTACTGCATGGAGTCGTACTTGCGCGTGAGCCGCTCTTGATCACCTACCTATTGATCAGCCCCTCGAAGAACCTCATCGCCTTGCCACCATGGCCCAAGCTCCCCCCTGCCTCTTGTGCCTCCTGTCATTGGCTGTCTCGTCTCCTCACCATCCGAGTCTGAGAAGCTCTCGTCGCCTACCACCGCATGCAGCCGCCTTCGTAGACACCTCACGCGGGAGGAGTAGAGGCAGCTCGTGGGTACTCCGTACGTTCCCCCGGTGCTCTAAGAGCATCTACAGCCGGACTTGGCAAATCCATCCCCCTATACGCCCGCGCGCGTGTCCGCGGACAGTGCCCGCCGGCCCCTCATATGCTACCTTGCACATCCACATATCTCAAGTCCGGTCTCTCAAATCCATATAAATCCATGCACGTCGATCATACTGGACGTTGTCGCACCTAAATAACAAATATTTGGTACCGAACATAAATATTGTTTACATATAATTTATTTCAAGTGCACAACTCAAACAACAGCTCATTGGTTTTCATTATGAGTCCACATATGCTCCACAAAATCACTGAGGAGCTGCGCGTGCACCGGATGATCTCGAAGATTCTGATGCATCTGTAGAAAGTTCATAAGCTGAGTTGCATCTTGATCTTTCGGGATTTCAACTTGTTCTCTAGGTGCTTCGAAATCATTGGTTTGGGCTACACCATCATCCTCATCCTCGACAATCATGTTGTGCAAAATAACACAACATGTCATGAGCTGCCACAAAGTCTCCGATTCCCACATCATTGCAGCGCCACGAACAATTCCCCAACGAGCTTGAAGCACACCAAATGCCCTCTCGACATCCTTCCTAGCCGCTTCCTGCATTGTTGCAAAGTGGCTCTGTTTATTGCCATGCGGTTTGGATATGGTCTTCACAAACGCCGCCCACTGAGGATAGTTGCCATCGGCAAGGTAGTATTCCATGTTGTAGTCTCGGCCGTTAATGGTGAACTTGCACGGCGGTGATTCCCCATTGCAAAGCCTCCTGAACACCGGAGATCGTTGAAGCACGTTGATGTCATTGTAAGAACCGGGCATTCCAAAGAAAGCATGCCAAATCCATAAGTCATGTGATGCCACCGCTTCTAGTATGATGATGGCCTCTTTGATGTGGCCTTGATACATTCCCTGCAAACCTTTGGGGCAGTTCTTCCATTGCCAATGCATGTAGTCAATTGATCCGAGCATTCCAGAAAACCCCCTAGCCTCTTCAATAGCCAACAACTTCTCCGTGTCCTACGCATTTGGTTCTCTGAGATACTCAGATCCAAACACCTCCACCACGGCGCGGGAAAACTTGATAGTAGTCTTCATGCATGTGCTCTCCCCCATCCTGACCATCTCACCAACAACATCTGCAGCAGTACCAAGTGCAAGCATCCTCAGAGCAGTCGTGCATTTCTGCTTGGCACCGAAATATAGTTGGCCGCAGCAATCCCTTGTAAGCTTGAAGTAGTCATCGTGTGCCTCCACTCCCTTCACAATGCGCAAAAACAATGGTTTCCGCATGCGAAAACAGCGACGAAACCATGGATCATCCGAAAAAGTTGGGTTCGGAGCAAAGCAGTCCTTCTATAGTAGCCGAGCTCCGGACACCCTATCCCGATTGATCACTCTAAGGAATCGAAGAACTCATCTTCAATCTTTTGATCAAGCTCCGTCGGTCCATACTCTTCGTCCGACGAAGCATCGGAATCCATCGTTTTCCCTAATAAAATCACAAAAAATCCGGTCAGACAATGTGTTGAACACATGAAGCGCAAGGCGGAGCCAGAGAGTTGCCAGACGTACCGTGATGGCGTCCGGGCCGGCAACGATGTCCCAGGCGGCGACGATGGGACAGAGGACTGCTCTGCCGGAGCTGGCGGCGCAGAGGCTACGAACGGCTGCAGAGCGGGTGCGGCGGCGGAGCTGCGAGACGGACGGCGCGGAGGAGGAAGAAAAGAGGAGAGAGCAAATGGATCCGGCAAGTTCTGGGGGTGGATTTGATGCAATTTGCGGTGGGATCGGGCTGTCGGGTCCGACGTGGCGGGCGTGCCCGGGCGCGCCTGGACGCCCCCATATCCGTCCCATATTTGGGCTGGATATGAGGGGTGCCGGTCAGCCAGGACGTTTAAGGCCCGTTTGAGGCGCCCGACTGGATCGAAATTTCGTGACCGGTCAATGACCGGGCGACCTGCCCGGTCATATGAGGCGACCGGCTGTAGATGCTCTAAGGCTGCGGTTGCGGTCGTCTTCGTCTCCGGTCCGTTTGTCGAGCAACGACGACAAAGAGATGGTCCAAGAGATGGCGCAGGAGGCAGTTGTGGGCAAGCTCTTCGCCGGACGTCCCCGCAGATGGTGCACAGCTCTATGCACCCGAGTGTGTGTGCATGCATGTGTTGCGTACGTGCGTTCGTGCGTTGTTGTCCGTGGCCGCGTGTGTGCGTCCTGTGCCTGCATTGCGTGTGTGCGTGCTGTGCATGCGTGGGTGTTTATATAAAGTAAAAATGATCTTATGTCAACATTCGAATGTACTGTCTCGAGTGGTTAGCTTTCATAGTCTGCAGCCGATAGATCTCGGGTTTGATTCCCGCTGCTGTGAGTATGTTTTCTGTTTTTTTAATTTGTTTATTTCGCCAACTGACAGGTGGGACGCGCAAGACAGAGAGAGGATGTGGCGATGGCCACGCTTCATTAGGTGCCACATAGACTATTTGACCAGTCAACGAAGTGTCATGCATATAAAATACGGTGCTCTACGGTGAGCCAGTGACCGTATAATCACCGCAATTCGTATTCAGGGACCATGTTGAGCGTATTCTGAAGTCCAAGGACCATAGTGTGCTTTGGCCTCAACTTCAGTGATCATCAATGTATTTATCTCTTTTTGGAGAGCACCACAAACTGAGAGGACACTCAAATCCATCCTTCTTTTTGGAGACCAATAAAGTTGGAAAACCAGCTAGGCTGCCAGTCAGACACTTGCGATCAAGACCTCCCTCCCTCCATGGAGAAAAATGCATCTTTCTTTCTTTCTTTGTTGCCAATCAATCCCTGATTATTAAAGGAAGGAGGTCAGAGCAGAAAGAAAAATGACAGAATGGTTGCTCTAACCCAAGTAGATGCAGGCTAACATTTCATACAACCGCGAAAAAAAAACCAGTCTACGTCTACAAGTACAATCTGGATTTTTTTCGCAAAAAAAAAGTACAATCTGGATTTAATCAATATTGACAAAAAAAAAGTAGTTTCTGAGCCAGGATATCCACTCTTCACGGGCAAAAAGCATTCACAACTTATCATAAAAAATTGCCAGCACATGATGGCCCCAAAGTACACAAGGATATATAGCACTTGTTCTATCTACATGCAGCACGAATATCCATTTCTGAGCCCAGACTTATCTGCACCTGGTCAAGAAAAAAATCACAAAAAATACAAAAAAACTTCAAATAATTCCAATGTTTTTTGCCTGGTAGATAATTTGGTGCGTGAGGTGCGCTCCAAATTTCAGATCATTTGGACGTATGAGTAGCTCTCAGCAAAAATGTCAAATCGAGTCAGAACAATACATGAACAGTAAACTTTTTTTACATACCACAAATTTGTCTTTTTTGCCGAGAGCTACTCAGATGTCCAAATGATCTGAAAATTTGGAACGCGCCTCACGCACCAAATTATCTACCATGCAAAAAATGTTTCGAATTTTTTGAAGTTTTCTAGTATTTGTTTTGAATATTTCTTCATCGCAGGTGCAGATGAGCCTGGGCACCGAATCGCTGCTCCCCATGCAGCAGCACTACACAAACAGGTGAGCATTTTGTTCTATTTGATGATTGCCATTAACAACTCAAAATCCCAGCATAGTTAGGTAAGGATCATATTATTTATCAAAACTAAACTTGGTGGACCATTACCAAACCCACGGCTCAATAGCCGGACCATCTCAGAGAGAGGGAGAGCAGACCAAAGTGTTATTCTTGAGCAGTCCAGCTTCTATTCAACTTAGTAAACTTAGTAACCGAGGAATAGATGGTATGAGATCTTTGCCAGCGTCCTTCTGGTTCTGCCTTTAGGCCAACTTAGTAAACTTAGTAGGAGTGAACTTAGTTGAACTGATGGTACTGTAAATTATCCCAGGTGTTATTCTGGAGCAGTCCAGCGTCTATTCAGATTTGCTGCTTTAATAAATAATTGTTTGATTGGAAGTTTAAACTGTGTTATTGTTAGGCTAACCGAAGAGTCTACATAAAAAGAAAAAGAGATTATATATGTCAGTGCTGTTTTAATTCCTGAGTTGAAAGCAGAGCCTATTGTGTGAAAACAGGACCAACGATGTTTGATTTGGTCGGTTATTCGCGCATTAGTAATATCATTCACACTTGAGCACTAGTGTTTCACGCACATGTACTACTCCCTCCATCCATGTCTGTCGGAATTTGAACTGAATTTTGACTATAAATTTTGCTACTACAAATACGAGATATATATGTCATGAAACTTATAAAGTTGGAAACTTTTTGCAAATACAAATCTAGTAGTATTTTTTGGGTGGCACATAACTCATACTCCTTTCATTTCTATATATATACAAGGCCACTTCGTTCACTCAACACTAGACTCGGTACTACTTACTGTAAACAGGAAGCCGAAATCAAAGATCAGCAAGAGTAATTAAATGACGGCAAATTAAGTCCAAGCATGCATGCATAAATATAGTCAAACAATAGAGTTCAGCAAGTCAAAATGACTGCCTACTGAATCATTCAGAGCACCTCCTCGATCCTCTGTTGGTTGTTAAACATGTAACGACCAGATTTGTGCTTGATCATACGGAGGCCATGCAACATCCCTTTGCCTTCGCTGCCGTTGCTACCATTGCTGCTGCTGTTTTTGGCATCGTCACTTTTGCCTTTGTTGCCGTACGCTACCTCCATACCGGTGAAGAGGGCGAATTGCTTGCCCGTAACCATCTCGTTGCAGTCCTTGTCGAGTTCCATGGCATCCAAGAAGTCTACAATGATGAACCTGCCAGAACCGAGATTGATAACCCTGGGCCTGAACAATTCGGTCGGCCGCCACTCCTTTGGCAGGTCATCATGCGCCCAGATCCACATCTTCTCCGGCGGCGGCTCCTCCCCTCTGACAACTCCGGAGAGGTCAGCAGCCCAGGGAAGTTTGTCTGAGACGCCAAATCAGAGTCCAAGCTCCAGGACGTAATCCGCCCTCACATGGTCGAACCCCTCTCGATGCGGTCAACGCCCTAGATCGCCCGGGACCAGCACTATAGGTGCTGAATCTTCTCGCGAGACTGTCCCGTTTGTGAGGCAAGTGCCACCAAGAAATAGCATGAATAAGGGTCGCAACAACTTATCCTTTTGCATGTGATCCTAATGTGGGTACAGTAGGGGGTCGGAAGAGTACAAGGCCATCAAAATATTAAAGTGGCGGTAAATAGAGAGAGATAGGGAAATTGAGGGCATAAAAAATAATACCCATGAAAACTAGTCGGGAGAAAATGTGTGAGAAAGAAGGTAAATCATTTAAGAAAAATCATTAAAAAATAGGCTTTCAAAAAATCTGTGAACTGAGTAAGCCGAGTGCTGTCGCAAGGCACACGGCTTATTGGCCATATAAGCCGAGTGCTGTCGCAGGGCACACGGCTTACAGGCTGCTCCATGACGGCACCGTCAACCACCTCCGTTTTGGACACGTGGCAGCTATCTTTGCCGTGTGTGCTCTATAAGCCGAGTGCTTTTTTGTGTAGATGCCGTGTACCTCATGTAAGCTGAGGGCTTTTCTGCACCACTCGGCTTATAGACTGCCATAAGCCGAGTCCTTTTTTATTTGCCGGGTGTTTTTTTCAGTAGACTCGGCTTAGAGTGACATAAGCCGAGTACCCGAAAAAAAGAACTCGGCTTATACTATTTCACACGGCAAAACATGATTTTCCTGTAGTGGATCGTGAACTTGAAATTATATCGCTCGTTCACATGGTACCCATTCTTTTTTTCTATAAATAAAAAGAACAAGGTACTTATTCCAAACATAAGCCACCGGTAAATTCATTGTTGGACAAATCAAGGGATACCAGCGATGGAACCAACGCGAGGGTGTCAAATGGGATTGCGCCAGACAACCTGTTGTTGCTCAGGTCGAGATAATTGAGCTTCTGCAATGACATGATTGATGTTGGTATGGAACCAGTTAATTGGTTCCCGGATATCGACAAAACAGTAAGGTTGGGAAACCTGCTCATGTCCGCTGGTAGCTCTCCGGAGATCAGGTTGTTCTCCGCATGGAAGAAGCGCTGCCTGGTTGCCGATGTTGGAAAGGACCCAAAGAACATGTTGTTCTTGATCTCAATATACGAGATGTTCTCACCTATCTTGGCTGGTAAAGTCCCGATGAAAACATTGTTCTGTATCATCACAGTGGTCAACTTGGGTAATGACCATATCTTCGCCGGGAACTCACCGGAGAAGCGGTTGTTGTACAGCATGATGTTGTTCAGCAGGACGCAGTCGCCGAGGTTCTTCGGGAGCTCGCCGGAGAAGTTGTTGTTGAAGATGATGATGTCGTAGAGCTTCCCATTGGCACAAAGTGAATCTGGGAGGGGGCCGGAGAGGTGGTTGTTGCAGAGCTCGATGTTGCCTAGGGGCGAGTGCTTCCCGAGCTCCGACGGGATCTCGCCGGAGAGATTGTTTCCAAATAGCCTGATGTCCATGAGATTGGGAAGCATCGGTATGCTTGTTGGAATGGTGCCGGTGAGCTGGTTGGTGTACATGAACAATATGCTCAGGTTCTTGAGACTACCAAAGTCTTCCGGTATTTCTCCGGTGAGGTTGTTCGACGACACATCAAGCTCTATCAAATTCACCGACGTGATTTTGCGCGGCAGTTTCCCCGTGAGTCCATTGTTGAACAGGTACAACAACTCGAGCTTTGGGTGCCGCCATACCCATGCCGGGATTTGGCCGGTGAGTTTGTTATCCGTCATAGCGATCAGTTCGAGGTTCACTAGGCTCGAGTAGGCCTTCGGGATCTCGCCGGTCATGTTCATGTCAGACATCCAGAGGTAGGTCAAGTTGGCCAGCTTGGCAAACTCCAGTGCCGCTGCGCTGGCGAGAACGCGTTCGAGGCAAGCGTGAGCTGCTCGAGCCCCGCGAGCTTGCTTATCTCGGCAGCTGGGTACGCCCCGGTGAACTGGTTACTGTCAAGAACCAGCGACCTCAGCGCTGGTAGCCTGGCCACGGCGGCCGGCACCACGCCCCGGAAGTGACTGCTCGACAAGTTGAGGTGCTCCATCACGGGTGACAGTTGGCTGATATCATCCGGAAGGACCCCGTGGAATTCATTGTTGGAGAGGTCGACGAAGCGGAGGTGGGAGCAGGCGTAGAGCGGGACGCCGGGGAAGCCACCGGTAAGATTGTTGTAGGAGAGGTCGAGGCGGGTGAGGCTTGGTAGGTCACACACCGACTCTGGAACCTTGCCGGTAATGTTTAGCTTCGGCAAGGATATCCCCGTCACCGCGCGTCTGTCTTCCTCGTCGCCGCAGACCACGCCGGTCCAGTCGCAGTGGTCGGCGTTGGAGACAGGGTCCCACGACCCAAGCTGCGTGGGGTTTCCCCATTGTTTCTTGATAGCTAGGAGGGTGGCCTGATCGCCGGAGGTTGGCTGCGAGCTGGATGTGCCGGCCAGCAGGAGGACGCCGAGGAGCACAATAAGGTGGGTGGTCGACATTATTTTTGTGACAAGATGTGATGTCCGTGAGGTGGGGAGTTGAGCTAGCTGCTGGGCTCATATACCCAAGCAGACTCTAGACTAGAGTCGTCGGTCGTCTGCTAAATGATGTACACATATGCAAATATCTTAGTTGGAATGAAGCAGTATACTCCAGTACTCGGTGGGAATTTCTACTACCACAACAATAGAAGTAAATATCAGACAGCAGCCACAATGTATGTATGGTTCACACGATAGCACAAAAAACACATCATCATCAATGTACGCGCATTATTTAGATAGTAAATGCGTAACAATTCTTCAGTTTTTATTTACGAGTGAAGCTCGTCTAGTCAAGCAGATTCTAGAGTCGTCGGTCGGTCGTCGGCGACAACACCACTAGACGTTAACTAAATGAGGAAGACATATGCTAATATCTTGAAAGGTACAAGTTATCCTCCTTTAGAATTTACTATACATTCTTGGTGGCGATTTGTACTATCACGCAATAAAACAAATTGAGATTTTAGATTGACCGTACAACAACTATAATGTATACATACATGGTTCATCATACATAGCAGAGAAACCATGTCATCATCAATATATGTGCATCTAAAATTCTAAATAGCAAGTGCGTAGCCAAGGATTTTCTCTTCAGATTTTCGTCACAGTAAATCAGTGAAGCCGCCCGCCTCCTGGCCGCGCTCTCCTGGGGTGGTCTACTACGCCCGCTCGCCTGGGACCCCACCTTCCCAGCATAGGTGGACCATTTCCAAACACGCGGTTCTATAGCCGGACCATCTCAGAGAGAGTGAGAGCAGACCAAGGACTCACCTGCACCGAGGAGTAGATGGTATGAGATCTTGGCCATCGTCTTTCTATTTCTGCCTTTAAGTCAACTTAGTAAACTTAGTTGAACTGACGGTACTCTAAATTGTCACAGGTGTTATTCTGAAGCAGTCCAGTTTCTATTTCAGAATTTATTTGAAAAAAGTTCTATTTCAGATTTGCTTCTTAATAAATAATTGTTTGATCGGAAGTTTGAACTGTGCTATTGTTACGCTAACTGAAGAATCTACGTACAAATAAAAAGAGATTATATTATATCAGTGCTGCTTTAATTCCTGAGATGAAAGTAGAGTATTGTGTGAAAGCAGGACCAACGATGTTTAATTTGGTCAGTTATTTGTGCATTAGTAAAATCATTGACACTTGAGCACTAGTGTTCCACGTACATGTACTACTCCCTCCATCCAAAATCTGTCGGAATTTGACCTGCATTTTTACAATGAATTTTGCTACTACAAATACGAGATATATATGTCATGAAAATTGTACAGTTGGACCTTCATGCAAATATGAATCTAGTACTCCCTCCACCCTGAAATAAATGTTGTCGACTTAGTATAATTTTGCATAAAGTTGTACAAAATCAGCGACACTTATTTTGGAGTAAATAGCATAAAACTACTACAATTCGGGTTAGGGTTCCAAAAAACTACCAGAATTTATTTTTTCTCTGATAACTACCAAGTCAGGAGTCGACTGTTTCAAAAAATCCAAATCGTCGAGTGCTTATCAATTGATTGCGATTATGACAGTTGGGGCCCACATGTAAGATAACAGTTTGTTTGACCGTTAACTTACATGTGGGGCCCTTATTCTGTTAAAAAATGAAAAAGCAATCAGGTCCCTGCAAGTTTTAAAAAAAGCAATCAGGTCCCTATATGTTTTCAGCAAAAGCAATCGGGCCCTCCGAAGAAGATGCGCCCGCACTGAGGAACGGCGTCGGCAGCTCGCCGGCGGCCAGGTCGCGGGCCAAGCGGAAGGAGGCGGCTCGGCAAGGTCGCGGGCCAAGCGGGAGGGCGCGAAGGCGGGGCTTCTCCAGGCGGGCGAGGGTCCAGGCGAAGCTCCTTGCCAGCCGCTACTCCTGGGCATGGTGCTCTGACTTGCCTGTGCGGCCGCCGCCATGCCCTACCATCTTCTATGCGTCCGCCACCACGCCCAAGAAGAAAGGAGCGGCCGCCGTCGCCGGGATGGCCAAGCACCTCACCTGCGGCCGCCGTCGACGCCTTCGCCGGCCTCCTCGAGCTCGCTGCTGACTACGACGCGGACGGCCTGCGCCGCTGCTGGAACGCACGCCTCCCGCCGCTGCGGACGAGGCCGGCCTCTGGTACGGCCACCGGAAAGCCCTCGAGCAACGCACCGCGGTTCGTCCGGCCTCCTCGTCGCCACCTCCAACACCAGGAGCTCCGGCGAGCTCGTACCACAGCCATGGGGAGGGGAGGCCCGTCACCGGCTAGGGAGGGGATGGGAGGGTCGCCTGCTCGGGAGGTGAGAGGGTCGCCGGCTCGGGAGAGATGACGGGAGGAGAGGAGAGAAGAGACAGAGACCATGAAGAGGAAGAAGAAAGAGATGAGGAAGAGGAAGTTTACAACTGGGCCCCACATGTAAGTTAACAGTCAAACTAAACGGTCAAACAAACAACTATCTTACATGTGGGTCTCAACTGTCATAATCGTGATCAATTGATAAGCACTCGGCGATTTGGGTTTTTTGAAACAGCCGACCCCTGATTTGATAGTTATCAGAGAAAAAAAGAATTCCGGTAGTTTTTTGGAACCCTAACCCGAATTGTAGTAGTTTTATGCTATTTACTCCTTATTTTGGGACAGAGGGAGTAGCTTATTTGTTTTTGTGGCACATAACTCATCTTTACGTTAGCAAAAAAGAATTATGACCAAAGTTGGGTTCAAATTTCAAGGGGGCATACATGTTTGCCGAATTGGGATTCCATTCAAGGCACATAAACTGGGAGGCCAAAGTTGAGCCCAAATGTGGATTATCTATGTTGCTTCTTCATCAGAAAAGCCATCATTTACCATCCATGTTGTGAGAGAGAATCTTGAATGTAATTTTGGCAAAAGAAAAAGCAGGGAAAATATACTGACCTGGATTTACTGGTCATTTGACAATATACTGACCATGATGGAAGTTCAGGAATTTGATGCTAATTTTTCCTCTTTATGGGTCCTTCAAATAACAAATAGTAACATGATGTTATCACATTTGCCCAGCTTAGCTGTCAACAAAAGACTATGCTTCAAGAAGGGAATTACACAAGTCGTTTTCAACCTATCGAGCTCGGGGTTTGGTCTACCATGGTCACGTTAAAGCACTAGTTGAGTGCCTATCACATAGAGAAGAGAATGGACTTGAAGGCTGATGAATGCGTTTTGTTAATCAACACATGCAAAATAGCACAGGCTAACACAAGAAATAAATAGCTCGATATATAGCACAACAGTTCAAACTCTGGAAAACTAGCAGTGTACAATCTCTTTTTCTTTGTATATGTGGATTCTTCAATTAGCTTAACACAATAGCACAAAAGTTCAAATCTGAATGCTAAAGTAAGTCCCAGCATGCATGCATAAATTAATATAGTCAAACACTAGAGTTCAGCAAGTCAAAATGACTGCTTACTGAATCATTCAGAGCACCGCCTTGATCCTCTGTTCATTGTTAAACATGTAACGGCCAGATTTGTGCTTAATCATACGGAGGCCACGCGTCACCCATTTGCCTTTGCTGCTGCTGTTTTTGACATCGTCACTTTTGCCTTTGTTGCCGTACGCTACCTCCATACCAGTGAAGAGGGCAAATTGCTTGCCGGTAACCATCTCGTTGCCGTCCTTGTCGAATACCATGGCATCCAAAAAGTCCACGACCATGAACCTGCCGGAACCGAGGCTGATGACCCTGGGCTTGAACAATTGGGTCGGCTGCCACTCCTCTGGCAGGTCATCATGTGCCCAGATCTGCATCTTCTCCGGCGGCGGCTCCTCCCCTCTGACGACGCCGGAGAGGTCAGCAACATAGGGGAGGTTTTCTGAGACGCCGAACCAGAGTCCAAGATCCGGGACGTAATCCGCCTTGCCATCGAAAGGCATGAGCCAGTCGCCAGCTTTGCTCCACTCACGAGTCACCATGTGGAAGTAGTAGGTGCCATCGCCCTCTGAGCCAGAGATGGAGAAGCAGATGGTGTCGCCGACGAGGGCGTGACCGTAGACGAAAGCATTCCTGTGGTGGGTGATCCATGGGGTCAGCGGGAGGATGTCGCAGTGCCAGAACCTGTGAGATGCGAGGGACGTGCTGATCCCCCTCCACACCAGAGCTTCGAACTGCGGGCGTACCTCCGCCTTATCTGGATGGAGGACGCTATCAATGATGTAGAGGTCGCCGGTGTCTTCGCCGTCAAGGAGGTGTAAGTCCGTTGGAGGGACAGAGATGGCCAGCGGCGAGTGCTTGTGCCTGTGGAGGCTAGGCATGGTATCGATGTAGCTGCAGCCGTCGATGATGTCGAAGCGTAACATGCGGCTCGCGCGGTCGGCCAAGACGACCTTGCTCTCCGAGGCGGTGGGCAAGAAATTAACGCAGGGAAGGCTCCGCACGGAGTAGGAGACTTCTGGTGGCCTCATGAGCAGCTCGCTTTTCGGCGGATCGATCTTGGGCGCCAACGCCTCCGCCGTCGCTAAGTCGGTGCTGCAGATCCTTGTCCTCTTGGGCGCACATGCCTTGGCGCGCGTCAGTGTTGGTACCAGCTTGCCATGTGCGGCCGCCTCTTGTGCGGTCGGGTGAAAAAAATCCTTCTTGGAGAGGTCCAAGCGGCGCAGTGAGTATGCACGTTTGCGCCCGTCAAACAGCCCCAGGTTTAGGAACCGGCGGATGCCGCCGGTCATGTTCAAGTCTCGGACGATCTAGTTAGGATGATCCTTCTGTCCTGGGAGGGTAATAAGGACAAAAATTAGATCGATTGAACTTGCTAGGTCAGTATGAAGCTTCAAAAAATAAACCACGATGCGGAGCATCACTTGAACTTCCTAATTAAATGAGTACTTTACCTCTGTTTGACTAACATCCCTAACAGGTTGTGCATGCTATGAACAAAATAAAATGCAGTGAAAAATCTATGAATATGGTTGCTTCACTTTAATTACTTGTTCCTATATAAGTGAATTACTACTACAAGTGGATTTGTGTCCTGAACAACAAATCGACTGCTGATTTCTAGCAGTAGGATCGATGTTAACCATGCAAGCAGATAGATAGATAAACCCACTCCAAGAGCTACTAGCACAAGACAAGATCGATCCAAAGAAAGCAGAGGACGAGATGGCCTGAAGGACACACCTAGCTACGTACGTACAAATCCAATGACGCGGCCGTGCACACAGCCGGGGAAGGAAATCGAGATGGAGAAAGCACCTAACCTTGATGGGAACGGACGGCGGTCCGAGGAGGATAGGGAGGCGGTGGTTGGAACGGTGCCGACGGCGACGGCGACGTTCGAGGCAGAGGCGGCGGTTCGTTGGTCGATGAGAGATTCGAGGAGAGGCTACGGATTTCAGCCGGCGGCGAGGCATTTGAGGAGGTCCATGGATGGAGCCCAACGGGCTAACCCTGTGGGCCGAGCGCGGACTGACACCTCCTATATTGGACGACTAGGACGGCCTATTGGCAGAGCTGTAGCACCTCCAGCTTACTGTTGCATCGCATCGATAACTGCAGCACAATGTTTACTGAAGCACTAAGTTCAAACAATCATGAAATAATTTTAAGTTTGTGGAAAAAATTGAAAACGAGAAACCTTGTGATATTTTTTTAAGAAAAAAGTGAACATTTTTTCAAATTCGAAACAATTTTTGAGAGTATGATTTTTTAAAAAAATTATGAAAAAATTGTGGAAAATCATTTTTTTAAAATTCGATTTTTTTTTGAAACCGCAAACAATTTTTTAATTTTTGAACAATAACAAGTACTCCCAAAACCGTGAACAAATTTGAGCTAAAACCACATCACTTATTTTGGGACAGAGTGAGTACATTTTTTGAAATTCTGACCATTTTTCAAAAATGTGAGCATTTGTTAAATTTGTGAATAAATTTTGAATTTTCCAAACTTTTTCTGAAAAAGGAAAACTAAAGTTAAAATGAAAAAAGTAAAAAAAAAAAGGTAAAAAAACAACAGAAAAAAGAAAAAAGAAACATCTAGCTGAACCAGACCGAAACCTTCTGGAAGGTTCCTAAAACCGGTAAACCATATAGCATGAACTAGGTCGGCCCATTAAAGCGCTGCCCCGTGCAAAGTGACGACATTTGGCCGCTTAATGCGGCAAATAGGAAATTCAAGGACATATGGTAGCTGATGTATTCGTGGCGTAGTGTTTCGGGCTGATAGTACAAACCCATTTTCCTGTGTGCTAGCGTGGACCTGACAGGGTAATAAATGGCATGTAGAAAAAAATTGGTTTCTCCACGGGTTAAAACGGTTGAACAACTGCAGTATTGGAAAGTATGACTCTACCCTAGCGATTAGGGTTTACCTACTCCGACGATTCTCTGGCCGTTGAGGTTTGTAATTCAGATCAATGCTGATCCCTCTCTCCACCTCCATCTCCTGTCCTTATGCGCGCTTGGGTTGAACAAGGGGTTCGTTCATCCTTCCTCCTGGCCTTGACGCTGCTACCAGTGGCAGGGAGTTTGGAGGTTTGGATCTGATGGCATGTTCGTCGACTATGGGATCTGGTGAGACGTCATTGGGGAAGATGGGCAAGGGAGCGGCTGATCTCAAAGATGCAATGAAGAATATGGAGTTGAAGGACTTGAAACTCGAAGATGTCTTCGTCGGGGAAGAAGAGATCTCAAAGCTCTCGAAGGCCGAGAGACATTTTGGTGTGCATCATATAGATGCTGAATCCATGGCACCAAACGGGCTAATCATGTGGGCCGAGTGCGGACCGACACCTATATTGTTATTTTTGTGAATTTTCTAGTCAGCGCCCAGGATAACTGATGCATTTTTGGCGTGGGTATTTGGACTGGCAGTACGAGCCCATTTTCATGTGCGCTGGCGCGGGCCCCGTGAAAAAATAAATGACACACATGAATTCCAGTTTCTGGGTGAGAGCGGAATGACAACGTAGGAAAAAGGGAGTGGGATGGGAGCGGAATGACCATGCAGGATGGGACCTTGCATGGAAGTTAGGTGCGTTTGCGTAGGAACCACCTCGTCATCATCATCTGCCAGTGCGTGCAGCAGAGCGACGGTGGCGGCTCTCAATCGGACCTGACGTTTCTTTCTTCTGTTGGCTCGGCCCAACAACAGACAGGTACTCTACTAGCATTAGCTTTTCTCCCTTATCCTGCAACTAAGGCAAACAATCCCCTCCGACTTCACCGGCAAGCGCGTGGATTCGCCTCCCCTCTACCTGCCGCTCCGGAGGTCAGTCGTAAGGAGGGGAATACTTTTGCCTCCGCTCTAGTTAATAGTTTAGGATAGGATATTTTTAGTCCTCACAGGTGCGGTGTTCAGGCGTATGTCGGCGCTTCTTCTTCAAGTTTGTCTTTTGGACTCCGATCCTGTTCGAGTTCGTCCGTTTGGACGTAGTCGAGGGAGCTCCAACATTAGACTTTTGTCGTCTCTTTGGGACGGTGAGGTTACGTTTCAAATTTAAATGACCTACAAGGATACAACTTCAAAATTAATAATAATGAAATTAAGCGTTCTACACTTCTACTCCTATTGTTTGGCCACTTTAAAGTTTAAACACAACATCAAACAAGGTACATGCCTAGCTGCCTACTGTCTACATGGTAAACCGGCAGTACTAGACATGAAACAAATCATGAAAACTAAAAAAAGGGGATAAAAAACAACCGCTTGTTACCTCTCCCGCGTCGTTGGTGCTTCGTTGCTACACCGTTGCCATGATTTTTCAAATACACGATGGATATTTTTCAAATACGCCACAAACATTTTATATACACCGACATGAATATTTTCTCATTTCCGTAATATAAAGCTTTTATTATTAGAAACTTGCTTGTCATTTTTTCCTTTTTAAATCTGCCAAATTAAAACTATGTTTTCTACTCCCTCCGTCCCGAATTACTTGTCGCGGAAATGGATAGAGATGTAAATACGTCTAGATACATCCATTTCTACGATAAGTATTTCTGGATGGAGGGAGTAACTTTTTTATAAAACATTTAAAAATATATGTTAACGCATTTTCCAAAAATGAAAGGTCTCGCTGCATAAATATGTTAACACGTTTTTTCCTGAGTTTTTTTTCCTGAATATAGAAGCACTCAGTCCTCGATCGGTTTTACAAGGCCCAGCTGGTTCGTGGATTGTTAAGAAGGAAAGCATTGGGCCCATCCGAACCGGGCAATCTAATGAAAGGGCAAAGGTGAGACGAGAATGCTTGTTCACTCCGCCGCCGTTCTGCTCCAGGTTCGCCGCCGCCGGCAGATGGGTTAATCTGCCACTACTTCGGGCGCAGATAGAAGGATCATAGTAAGTAAGTAGATCGTCGGGCGAAGATGAGCGGCTTCCGGCGGTTCGTGAACCTGGGGATGCTAGACTGGCGCGGCGAACCCGGCTTGTACACTCTCCGGCGCCTGGACCTCTCCAAGGTGGACCTGTTTTACCGGACGGCACAAGAAGCCGCCGCACATGCCAAGGTGGTGCCGACACTAACCCTGCCGAGGCCATGGTGCCCAACAGAAGAAGCGGCTGCAAGATCGGCTTGGCGGCGGCGGAGGCGGCGGCGCCCAAGATCCAGCCGCCTCAAGCCGTGGTGGCCGCGCCGCCGCCGGTATACTCGTCCTACGTGCCAGGCACTAGTGACATTCACTTCTTCGCGACCGCCTCGGAGAACAAGGTCATCTTCGCTGACAGGGCAAACCGCATCTTCCGCTTCGACGCCGACGATGCCGGCCCCTGCCCCGTGGTCACCGTGATGCCAAGTCTCAACGCCTACAAGCACTCGCCGCTGGCCATCTCCGTCCCTCCGACGCCCTTACAGCTCGATGACGGCCAACTCGCCGGCGACCTCTACAACTCGCCGCCGGTATACTAGCTGAGTGCTACCGGGTGTAGTTACACCCATGTCTCATATACTATCATGTGACAGTATATATACTACTTTATCATTTTTAGTATATTCATATACTATATCTAAGATACTCCAAAGTGAGTTCTATGAAAAAATTGCAAGTGGACGCATAGTTTTTATTATATTTGTGAAATATGTACATATTTGTACGTAAAAAGGAGTATGCTAAAAATATGGTACATACTACCTAAAAAGTAGTATATATACTACTTAAACATTCTTATATAGTACATACTACGCGTACATACTCTCTGGCATGATAGATACTACGTAGAACATACACAACAAAAGTGGGAGTAACTACACCCGGTCGTAGGAAACATTTGTCCTATATATATATACTAGCTGAGTGCCCATGCGTTGCCACGGACGAAAAACATAGTGATTAAATAATTGTTCTATTTAAGAAATGTGCGACACATGACAGCATGCGATTTCAATTTCTATAACAACAAATTGATTCTTTTTACCGCTTATTCCTTCATAGGCAATTATCGTGTCTCTGTAACCACTCTCTCCTTACAACAAACCATTTTTCTCCTTATCATTCATTTCCCTTCATTCCTTTCCCTTCACCTTTTTACCGATTTCAATTTTTTTACTCGCTCACAACAAACCATTTTTCTCCTTATCATTCCTTTCCCTTCACCTTTTTCTCGCCACAGCGTGTGAGCCCACTTTACAAACTCTTGTCCTTTATATGTTATATATTTTTATCTATTCAAAATATTCTTTTGATCTCTTTTTTGGCGATCAGATAGTTGAAAGGAAACTTAAGCTATACCGCTCACAACTAACCATTTTTCTCCTCGTCATTCCTTCCCCTTCACTTTTTTCTCACCATAGTGTGTGAGCCCTCTTTTCAAAATCTTGTACTTCATACATTATATATTTTTATCGATTCAAAATATTCATTTGATCTCTTTTTTGACGATCAATTCTGCACACTAATCGGTTGAGAAATCAATGTACACAGTCTATTCTTAGCACCACAATTATATAATCACATATTCATGTGTTTACTGAGATGTATAAATTTTCAAGACTTTGTAGATCATTTTCTTCTATATTTCAACATATGCTGTTAAAAAAGAAAAAAAAAGAAACCATCTGCACAATCAAGCATTCACCCAAATGCAAATATATAGCTACATCCTCCCATTGGCAACTTTCAATACAATCATCCATGATCCTTTTTAAGAGCAGTTTCTAAAACAGTCTAGCTAGTAAGAAACCATACCACTGCATCAGTTTGCACAAGAGATAGTTAATACTGAGAGCAACCAACCGTATGGTAAGAAATCTTTACATGATGACAAAGAATGCATTTACATGATGCAAAGAATGCATAGCGAACAGCACACCAACTGGAAGTAGTACAACCAGAGGTAGAAGAAATGTTGCTCCTTAGGCTTGACTAATAAAACCAATAAAAAGTAAAATAAGATGAGCATTTTAGAAATGCTAAATATGTACTCCCTCTGTAAAGAAATAAGAGATCACTACTTTAGTGATCTAAAAAGTCTTATATTTCTTTACAGTGGGAGTAGATATTACTATAGTATTAGAGCTGTGACATACCTGAACCAGCACATATCATGTTTTTGTCCGTATTTTTTCTTCTTTCCAAAACATTCAGATATTTTCCCTAGCAAAAAAAGACTCCAAAACACATATATTTTCATCATAGAACTATAAAGCTGAGAGAGGCATTGTAGAGGTAATCACTTCTGAGCAAATTAATAGCCATCTAATTCTCCCAAATTTCTCCACTGATAATATCATCCACTGAGTCCTCTTACATGTACATAGTACCTCAGCACTTGCAATTATTATTCAGGCCCTATATACCATCTAAGAAAATGCAAGCATGTTTAATTGACACTTCTTTCTGCAGTTACAATGTTCAATTGACTCTGTTCAAAGTATATCTACTAAAGTTTGAATGTATTTAGAAAATAATGTCTACAAAACAAACATCCATGTGAAAATCAAAATTTACCATAGGTGTTCTTTGGAGAGTCTTTTGTTAAATATAAAATAAACCTACATGCTATACATGCAAAAATGTGACTGAACAAATGCTACTTGTATCCGAGAGCTTTTTCAAGTGCCTGGGCCACTTCCATTAAGGTGCTGTAAAAATGTACAAAACAAAAGAGCAGATAATTACTTTCACTCTGCAATAATGAATATAGACATGTTTTTTCTCTGAACAGTATAATATGAATCCCAATGCCAACAAAACTGAACCTGGAACAAAACTGGAGTGAATCAGATCATGCCGATGGCTTATGGAGCGACAACCCCGTGGCATTTTCCCCCAACCTCAAGCTGCTCTCCATCCTCTCCTCTCCTCTCCTTCCTTACACCGCTGTCGCTAGTTTGCCTCCTCATGTTGCTCTATCGATCTTGCTGCACCATCATTGCTCCGCATCTTCCTACTCTACTGCTAGTAGCTGGCACAGTCATCACCATGACTTTTGCAACAGCACTTAATTATTGAGTATACCTTGAGTAAATGCATTGTCCCAGATTGAGATTGATCATGTTGGATTGACAAGCAAATCTGTACATTGGGATACTTTTCAAGCAATAGCGACACTAAAGATGTTGTGGTTGCAACAATAGCAATAAAGGAAGAAGATTACCATAAGGCGTAAAGAAATCTGATTGATCTCCTTGGCATCCCATATAAGTTGTCTCCTCCGACAGTGATGATACCACGACGTCGCTAATTATATCATGATAATCCAGTCGAGGTGGCAATAAAATTCTAATTAGACCATGTGAGTACAAAGAAAAATCTTCCAATTATATCAATTAGCATGGTTTGAATTTACAAGGTTCTTCCCTGCATCGTGCATGCTTTCATTTTTGATATAATGAATCAAAGAGGGAATGCATATGATTGAGATGGACAGGCTACTTAGCAAGAAAATTCTGAAGGGTGGAATGAAAATTCATCACCTATATTTCCCAGTTTCTTCTGAATGCCAAATAAAGCTACCAGATAACTTCACCTTGTACTCTGAAGAATAGAATGGTTAGCAAGTCAATTATTCAGTAAAGGTGGTTGTGCAATGGGGGATTACTCCACTGAATATATTGGACCGTGCCTAGAAATGAAGACCTAGACACCTAATCATTTTTTTCTGTACACATTTACATGAAAGATAACTTCAAATTTCTTCAGCTAGGCATGGTTTCTCAGAGGGGTGCTTTGGTGGGATGGAGAGGGGGGGGGGTGGTGGAGGAGCCATGGGAGAGGACAACGATGAGGTGCGAGTGTAAGGGAGATAAGGTTACCTGGGCCGTCGTCCGCCGCTGCCGCCGACACGATGCTCCTGCTGGTCGCCCTCCCGCATCGTGCTCCTCCTTGACACGATGAAGGAGAGATGAGATGGCAAGGGCACACACCGACTGCTCCAATCTTTTGGATGCACCGTGTTGCTGTTCGAGGTTGCCGTAGGTGGGTGGAGGGCATCAGTGCTGCCGTCGAGGTCGCCGACTGCTCCAAACTTTATTTGTTAAAAACACTTCCTTTACCCAGGTTAACTGGGGGCTCTTAAATTTATATGTGCCGCTTTATAATAAGTGTTTTCTTCTTAGTCGTTACAAAGTCTTTTTCTACTACTCCTTTTTCCGACGCGAGTGTGTGGTCAATAACCGGGTTGCCTGGTTTCTCTCTAAAGCCGCTCGAGTTTAGTTTGCTAAACTGGCCTGAGAAACACTCCGCCTTCGGGATAGGAGGTTGAAGCCGAAGGTTGACCCACTTGAAGTCTAGAGATCGGATGTATCATGTTAAAGTACGACGGAAGCATAAATTAATTTTAAGACCAATTTTTGAATTGGCATAAAAAAACTTGATTTAGTTCGGACGTAAAGTTTTTACTAAAGTTTTTCGATTTTCCGAGCTTATGAAGCTTTTAACCTATTTGTATGTTTTTTTTCCAGGAGGCGGGACATCCTCTTGACCGAGGTGCCGTGCATAATAATTCGGCTCGGAAAATCTTTTCCGACCCGTAGTTCGGCAACTTCCCTGCCGAGCTGCACCTCGGCACGCCCGAACACTCCAAACACCGAGGGCTAGTTATTTGCCCCCACAGTCAAGCTCCTATGACTAAGTGAAAGTTATAAAGCCTACATATCTGATTGCCTCGTTTCCGCTAACACAACCGCCTCCGGGCACCGAGACGTCGGCTAAGGGTTGTCTTGTTATTGCGGAAACACCCTGCGTAGCATCTACAAAGGGGTGGAAGCCGACGATGGGCCACTTTCAAATTATAAACAGTCGCAACGGAGTCAAAATAATATATAGCATAAAGCTGCAAAATACAGCTTAAAAGCTGACTACCACAAACATGCGCAAATTCAATCGGCCGATCAGCTTGCTTTCATAAAAGTGTTCGGCTTGTCCGAGGTCACTAATAGAAAAGTAGTTCGGCCGTTTTTGAAAAAAACGTGCAATTTTAACCTCGAGTTTTTGATATAAAACACTTCGGACATATAAAAGAGTCCAATAAACCGTACCAGGGGCTCCTTGAGGCACCTCGGCGCGGTTACTTTGGGACTCCTGAAGAGTCCGATGTATTCTCAGCATTTGTATTCAATATACGAGCGCTGCCTTCCCATAAATCGTTATAAAGCCACAATATGCATCAATTTGACTTGAGATCTGGCCAAGCTGGGTTGCCTGGCTCCTGTGCTTACCCCCTACGTTCCCGATTGTTCGGCTAGGGGGTAAAGGGAGCACCTATGTGATTGATACTACCGGGTTATCCGGGTTAGTACCTCAGACTGGGTGAAGCCGAAAGCTAGCAATCTCAAGAACATAATTGGTCGGCAAACGACGGAAGTGAAAATCTCGGTTTTTTTTAAAAGCCAAATACTTCGGGAATCTTCTCAGAATTGATCTTCACTATTTTTCTCCCACTTAGATCGGAGGTGAAGTTATATCATCCTGCTTAGCATGACAACTCAAAGAAAGGAACCGATAGCGGGACTATTTTCTTTGGAAGATGTTTCTTACGTTAAATAGTAATATAACATATCTCTTCGCGTACCTTTGTTTATAAAATCGTATGGCCGGATTGCCTTGTTTTCTATAAATCTTTGCCATTATAACGGCTTTATAAAGTAGGAAGACACTCCTCGGCTACTGGCCGAGGAGGTTGAAGCCGATGGTCGGTCAACAAAGTTTTGTACAATGCGGATCCGAGCATTAATGATGTAAAGTACTTGGATACGTAAAATCATTACACGTAAATTCTGATTAAAGTTAATTTACCCCGGATATCGATCCTTAATTCGGCCACCCTTGCCCAAATTAAGGCTCGGGGGCTACTGGGCTTCACGCTTCTCAAATTAAAAGCAACGAAAGAGGTACATCGATCCCCTAATCTGGTGTTCCCACCCGACCAGTGGCTCGGGGGCTACTGCATTTGACGATTCAATACAGGGAAATTAAAAGTGCAACATAGTTTCCGAGGAGATTACGATCCTCAGGTTGGTCGGCCGCACCCAACCTGAGTCTCGAGGACTATGCACACCGTGTTTCTGTTCCTAAATATGCTGCCGAGCTAGGAGTTGATCCTCAGGCCTATTTCGCGAATCGACCTGAGTCTCAGGGGCTACTGGGATCAGCGGTTTTATGTTTTCCTTCAGATGCATCTCGGATTTTTGGCCACACACACCTTGAGGGCTACTGGCTATATATCTCGGCAGAGAATAGATTGCACCAATCGAAAATATATCCGCAAAAAATCAGCCCAAGACCGAGGTGGTGCACCACCTCGGAAGCAGTTCGGCATAAAGCTCGGCTGCGAGTAGCTGGCTCCATAGAGAGCATTTCCAGCATTAAGCTCGGCTTAACTCCTTCAAACTTTTTCAAAGACGAGGTACTCTATGCCTCCTCGGATGCAGTCCAGCGCTGGAGCTCGAATACAGACCGGCGTTGGAGCTCGGCTGCTAAAATGTACCTCGGATGCAGACCGACGTTGGAGCTCGGCTGCAAAAGACACCTCGGTTGCAAGAAGACACCGCCGCACGGGAAAATCTTTGAACCCGAGGTGTGGCGTTAAGTAACAAGGCATTGATAAAGGCCAAGAATTTAAAGGGATTCCTCGGACGCCCGACGTACAAACTCCTCGGATGCCCGACGGGTAAACTCTTCGGATACACCTCGGCGATCCTCAAGATCGAAAATGGGAAGATTTGTTGAACCAGTTTTCAAGACCGCGACCGAAGACGAAGAACAGCTCGGAAGAACCGAGGAGCGTCACCAACTTGAAGACCGGTTCAGGGGGCTACTGATGGTGTCCTGGAGTAGGGGGTACTCACCACGTCGTCTCCCGACCAGTGGGTCGGGCCGAGGACCCCCATGACGGTTCACTAATGGGCCACTTCGGGCAGCCCATGACGCACACAAGAAAGATTCCACAAAGACTTGGTGCCCAAGACGAGGACTCCTTTGAACCCTAGGCCTCTGGTGCATTATATAAACCGAGGCCAGGCTAGTCAATAGATGATTTCATATTCATTAGAACTATCTCGTGGTAGATACATGTACTCTGTACTACACCCCATATGAATACAATCAAAAGCAGGACGTAGGGTATTATCTCCTCGAGAGAGTCCGAACCTGGGTAAAATCCTGTGTCCATGTTACCATCGCTCCAAGACGCCTAGCTTAGGACCCCTACTACGAGATATGCCGGATTGAGAATCGACACTCTCCTAGGAAGGTAATAAGGACAAAAATTAGTTCAAATAGAGCCTAGCATTTTCTTGGGGACGAAACGAATGAAGCTTCAAATTAAAAATAAACGACGATGCAGTGCATCAAGTGAAGTTCCTAATTGACTAACAACATCACAGGTTCTATTTGACAAACATAACAGGTTGTGCATGCTATGAACAAGATCCAATCCAATGAACAAATTGATCGATATGGTTGCTTCACTTTACTTCCTATACAAGTGAATTATTACTAGTGGATTTGTATCCTGAACAACAAATCGACTGCTGATTTCAAGCAGCAGGATGTTATTAATTAACAATGAGCAAATAGCACAAAACAAGAGCATGTATTATATTGTATAGTGGAGGAACGGGGCCCAAGGAATTACGTACGTACCTACAGAAATCACTGAGTAGGCAGCGCACGGACGACGTGGTCGGTCGATCCAAGCGACGGCGCGGGGGTGTCGACGGCGGCTGGTACGGGGACGGCGACGTTCGATGCAGAGGCCACGAGTCGGCGAGCTAGGTATTCGCGGGACGTGATGGCTTCACCACATGGGCCGAAATATTGCTTTGGTTTTTTGGTACGCACATTCAATCATCCAGACTGGGCCAGACCATTGGCAGGGCTGTAGCACCGTGTGAATATCTTTGCTTCAAGAAGGGAATTAGCTAGCCCTAAAAAAAAGTGAAGGGAATTACCTCCCTCAAAAAAGAAGAAGAAGGGAATTACCTATGGAGATGGGGTTTTGCTCTACCATGGTCACGTTAAAGCACTAGGTGAATGCCTTTTTAAAAAAAAAAAACTTCCATCTATTCATCTTCAATTATGATAGTACATCGAAACCAGAAATAATAAAAATTACATCCAAATCTGTAGAACACCTAGCGACGACTACAAGCACTAAAGTGAGCCAAAGGCGTGCTGTCATCATCGCCCCTCCCTCGCCGGAGCCGGGCCAACCTTGTTGTAATGGACAGTCGGAAAGTCATCGTGCTAAGGCCTCATATGATCAATACATCAGAACAACAACCGCCACTGATGAAGAGTAGCGTAGATCGGAAGGATGCAACCTGAAAACACATGAACGTAGATGAATGACAACCAGATCCGAGCAGATCCATCAAAGACAGATCCACCGGAGACATACCTCCACACGCCCACCGATCATGCTAGACGCACCGCCGGGACGGGGGCTAGGCGGGGAGAACCTTATTCCATCTCCAGGGAGCCGCCGCCGCCTCACCGTCCTGAGCAGGACACAAACCTTAAGAAAGCTCAAAGAAACATCTAAAAACGGAGCCCTCCCGCCGGCAAGGGCCGGGATGCCAATCCGAGAGAGAAAAGAATGGGCTATTGAAGTCAGAATGCCATTTTTTATTTTGTTTATGAAAACTTAAAAAGGGGATAAAAACAACCGCTGGTTACAACTGGCGCGTGAGTTTGCTACGCTGGTGCCATATTTTTCAAATACGCGATGAATATTTTATACACATCAATGTGAATATTTTCTCATTTCCGTAATATAAATTTTTTATTTTTTGAAACTTGCTTGACATTTTTTTCCTTTTGAAATCTGACAAATGAAAACTATTTTTCTATTTTTCGATAACACATTTACAAATATATGTGAATCATTTTCCAAAAATGAAAGAAAACTCGCTGAATAAATCTTTTAACACGTTTTTTCCTGATTTTTTATTTCCTGAATATTTTTTGAGACAATTTTATTTCCTGAATAGAAGCACTCAATTCTCCTCGGTTTTACAAGGCCAAGATGGTGGGTGGATTATCAAGAAGGAAAGCATTGGGCCCAGCCCCAACCGGGCACTCTGATCCAATCTAAAAGCGCAATTTACTCAAAAAATAAATAAATCTAAAAGCGCAAATGTGAGACGAGAATGCCGTTCTGCTCCAGGTTCGCCGCCGCCGGCAGATGGGTTCATCTTCCACTACTTCTTAGAAGGATCATAGTTCATAGTACGTAGATCGTTGGTCGGAGATGAGCGGCTTCCGGCGGTTCGTGAACCTGGGGATGCTAGACTGGCGCGGCGAACCCGGCTTGTACACTCTCCGGCGCCTCGACCTGTTTTACCGGACGGCACAAGAAGCGGCCGCACATGCCAAGGTGGTGCCGACACTAACTCCCGCCGAGGCCACGGCGCCGAACAGAAGAAGTAGATGCAAGATCGACTTGGGGGTGGCGCCCAAGATCCAGCCGCCTCAAGCCACGGTGGCCGCGCCGCCGCCGGTATACTCGTCCTATTTGCCAGGCACTAGTGACATTCACTTATTCGCGACCACCTCGGAGAACAAGGTCATCTTCGCTGACAGGGCAAACCGCATCTTCTGCTTCGACGCCGACGATGCCGGCCCCTGCCCCGTGGTCACCATGATGCCAAGCATCAATGCCTACAAGCACTTGCCGCTGGCCATCTCCGTCCCTCCGACGCCCTTACAGCTCGATGACGGCCATGTCACCGGCGACCTCTACATCATCGATAGCCACCTCGAGCTGGACAAGGGGAAGGCGCGGCCGCAGTTTGAGGCCCTGGTCTGGAGGGACTGCGGCCCGTCGATACCAACTGGCAGGTCCTGGCACTGCGACGTTCTCCCGCCGCCGCCTTTCATCACCCACGAGAGGCACATTCTCCCGTTGTTGCCCTTCATGGCGCCCTTCATGGCCCACATGAAGCGCGCATTCATTTGTGGCCACGCCGTCATTGGCGGTGGCGACACCATCTGCTTCTCCATCACCGACTTCCGCGGCTCTGCAGGCACCTACTGCTTTCACACCGCGACCCGCGAGTGGAGCAAGGCCGGCGACTGGCTATTGCCGTTCGATGGTAAGGCGGAGTATGTCTCGGAGCTCGGGCTCTGGTTCGGCATCTTGCGTGGCCTCCCTTGTGCCGTTGACCTCTCCGGTGTTGTCAGAGGGGAGGAGCCGCTGCCAGACAAGACATGGATTTGGGCAAACAACGATGTACTGGACGAGTGGTACCCGAGCTATATGTCTGGCGCCAAGGTCGGGGTCATCAGCCTTGGTTCCGTCAGGTTCGTGGTTGCTGATTTCTTCGATACCAAGGTATTCGACAAGGACTTCAACGAGATGGTTGTTAATGACCGATTTGCCATCTTCACTGGTATGGAGGTAGTGTACGACAAAGGCAGCGACAGCGGTAATGGCAATGACAACAACGACATCAATGGCAACGGCAACGGCAATGGCAACGTGAACAATAATAACAACGGCAATGATGGTCACACTAATAATGGCACTAGCACCTCTGCCAGCAGCAATGGCAGCAATGGCAAAGGCAAAGGGAAGCGTGGCCGCCGTATGATTAAGCACAAATCCAGTCATTACATGCTTGGCTTCGACAATATTATCATGACGGTGCTCTGATTCAGTAAGTCATTTTGAGTTCGAGACATATGTAGTACATACATCGTTTGCTTCAAGTCAAGTCAAGTCTCCCAGTTGCTTTATCATTTTTCCTTTCAACTCTAGTATTTGATATCTCGAAAAAAAATCCAAAGTTGTAAAAAGAAGGGGGATCAGTCCATGCTCCAGCAAGCTTCTGATCTTACACGGAAATAACAAGACTTATAAGTTACAATGCAAAGAGATGTGATCGGTAGGACTTTGCAAAGATCTGGAGAGGTAAGTAAACATATGCTAATCAAGATTTGTGCTACGTCGCGAGCATTTAATAATCACCTCTCAAAGCAGGCAGATCAGTTGTGAAAGCACTTACCTGAACAACTGATCAATTGGAGGCCAGGTGGGCGACAAAATGTCAAGAAGAGGAGACATGAAGAAAGAAACCTGGCACAAACAACCTGATCATGTAATACGTTGCCAGAGTCAGAGAAATAGAATTAGATTGCCACGCAGTTTCAACATTACAAGATATGCAGCGCCTGGAGCAAACCTATCCATAAAATTAGTCCTCGGCTATTCACCATGCATCTGAAAACCCTGTACTGTGCAATGGTTTTGAAGAACAGTACTTGCAGATCTTGAGAAATATCTGTCCAACTGTTTAAGGGGCTATTTGTGTTCCCGTTTCGTGCAATGATGTAGCATGTTGAAAACCGGATGAGGCGTGTGGCAGCGACGCCTGGGGACCTGGTTTCTTTGTATTGACGATTTCATCTCCTGAGTATGAAATTGGGGGCTCTTTCTGAGCCCCTTAATTCGAAAAAAAAAGATGTGTTTGACCCACCCCTTCAGTGCAATGATTTGATGAGAACATGTCTGTGCAACTTATTCGAAATGCATCAAGCAAGCTTGTCCAGGCTAGGTGCTTCACTTCCACAGCTAAGTTTAGTATTTCAGAGCAGCAAAATCTTAGGACATTTTTAGTGTAGGAAATCAGATAGTATATATGCCATAGAGGCATAGACCCCAGATACGAATCCGGGCGCCGATATCTACGGCAATAAAAATCTCAGCTATACCGAGGAAAGTTTTTCAATGTTCAATATATTTTGCGGACAAAAACGGAAAAAGGAAATTCACTGCTAGCTTCTCACTACAGTACACAGACACACAAATGCATTTTGTAACAGTCTAAACAACTGAGTTTCTATGAAGATCATGACAAGCTCATCTGTACTAAGAGTCATTACAAATTAACTTGGACGGCAGAACATATAGTTAAATAGACCTCTAGAGACAATGCTCTATCAAGTGGCAATATAGCGATGCCTCAACTAAACCGTATCAAGTGGGCAATGTCTCAACTAAACCCGGAAGAGCCAAGGCAGATCCACTAGATTCAATCACACTGCAACACGACAAATTTGGCAATGCATGGTTTATGATAATGACAGGTGGATCCATGGTTGCTACTGGATGAATCAATTAAGGTGATTTAATTGCTTGACCACTATGAAATCGTCCTCGTAATTTTTCTCCCATGAGCATGAAAGCGTTGTATCCGTGATACTTCATTTTTTTTTTTTGGAAAAGGAGGATTACCCCCGGCTTCTGCATCAGAACGATGCATGCAGCCATCCGCTTTACTTTATGATGTAGTACTATTCTAACTACGTACTGTACATGACCTTTCATATATTGTCCGAAAGATGAATCCGGTGCTTTTATGTTCTAGGTTTGCCCATCAAAAAGGTATCCTGGATCCGGTGCAGACCCTATTCGAAACTGGAACTACTCGGTTTTAGGACGAATGAAGTATTAATTTGTAGTGTGAACAACAGCGTCTCGAGACAATTGACCTAAACTATTCAGGACTGGCTAGCAAGTGGAGACAACCACATGTTCTCACATGGGTTCTGTTGGACCAACGACCAAACATGAATCCAAAAATTATGCGTTCCATCAGCCATGATAAAAAAAAACTAGCTAGGTCCCTGCTAGCCTTGCTAGGTGCTGAACAAATGAACCTGACACGAAATTTACAAGCTAAACATTTTTTTGCGAAAAGGATCATATCTATTTTCAAAGTTTACCGGAAGTATAAAGTATCTCAAACACAATAAAAATTACATTAAAATTATGAGACCACCTAACGACCACTGCTGCCGCCAGAATGAGCCGACGACGTACCACTATCGCTGCTCCCCAACCGGAGCCGGCTTGACCTTGTTGATGACAGCCAGAAAGTCTTCGTGCAGGTGCCCCTAAGGACCAGGGCTCTGGAGCCACAGTTGTCGTCGTCGAACCCTTGCATAGATCTGAAGCGTCTGACACCAAATCTCGCCACATGACGAGAAACTCTAACCTCATTACCCCAAGGAGACAGCAGGAATCCACGCGGGAGCTCCGTCAACTACGTCCAAACGGACGAACTCGAGGAAGATCGGAGCTCGAAATACAAACTCGAAGAAGAAGCGCCGCCATCCGCCCGAGCGCCACGCCTACAAGGACTAAAAAACATTAACCTAAACTACTAACCGGAGCGGAGGCACCGGAATTTCCCTCCTCGCTACGGACTGCTGGGGCAGCAGGCAGAGGGGAGGCGAATCCGCGGGCTCGCCGGTGAAGTATAGAGGGGAGAGTTTGTGAGCGCACTTACATGAGAACTGACATGCAGGCATTATGGGACGTTTTCGGTGCATGCATCGTCGACTTAGGGAATATTTGGTAGCACTTTAGCTCCTAACTCCATGAAGCCGAGGTTAAGGAAGCTCATCCTTGTCTTCTCGCACAAGCGCGACCAAGTTAACCAACAAAAATGATGAAATGATGAGTAACAGAATAAGCGCACTCTTTGTTTCTATTAAAAAATACAGACTAATAGGACAACATAAAAAAATTGATGGGTTTATCCCTTCGCCACCGGACCGCAGGTCACTGCATTTCTATTTCTACCATGTCAGCACAAACCCATAGAAACAGCAGCAGCAAAACTTCTCATCAAAAACCAAGTTGAGCTGCAGTCTTGCTTCGTGTGGTACCATACACTGGGACAACTCTTGCTGTGTGGGGCGGGTTAACTGCTGAAGTCTCACGTCTCACAACAGCAACAACGTGTGGCCGAGCAGCTGGAGTAGGATAGAAGGAGCATGCAGCGTCGACCTTCGGACCTCTCAAGTCTTGTTTAAATACTGTTTATGCAACCCACAATCCTCTTCCTTTAATTATTAAGGCAGCCTACAAATCCTCTTCCTTTTTAATTATGATCATTTTTCTTAATTATGGGCCAGCCCACATAATCATCCGTTTTTGTCATGGAGCGTACGTGCACAGCACGTCCCCCATCTCGTTTATATTATCTACTCCCTCCGCCCCATAATATAAGAGCGTTTTTTCCACTAGTGTAGTGTCAAAAACGCTCTTATATTATGGGACAGAGGGAGTAGATGATTTACAAATATAGGGTGAAAAAAATACAAATATCTAGATTAAAAAATGCAGGGAAAACTTTGTGAAACTTGCAAAAGTGGTTACCTTTCTTACTTTTAGCATCTTAATGTTACTTGTGTGAGGTGCGTAGATGATCTTAAAACTACGGCTCCTATGAGCTGAAGATATAGAAAAGGCTTGATTTAAGTATAAGGGAAACTTTTGTCAAACTTGGAAACTTGTTTGCAACAGGAGAAAAAGTTGTCGTGCAAGAGTACACTTGGATGCATCCGCGTCCATACTTTCTATATTTTCATTGATCGAGTTGATTTAGTTAGAACGGAAGAAAATTTTGACATGTTTATATTATTAGGGTGAGCCATTGACTCTTATTTTATATTATGTAGCAAAAGAGCTCGTGCGTTGCAATGGGTATAAAATAAATTTCAGAGTTCACATTGTCGTGGTGAAATACTGAGTTTTATCTCTTAATCCGTTAGATTCTTCCTTGTCTTATTATGAATTCATATTTTATATTTGCCACTTTCAAAATAAGATGACTGGTTAGACAGTAAAGAAATTACAATGCTTGGTGCTCTTTTGTTAATACACTATCGTCAGTAGTAGAAGCACACCGACTATGCCAACACGATTACTTTCCTTGACACCGTCACCAGTGCCACATCTAGGGATTAAGATTGGGGCACGCGGAGCTGCAGGAGCGATGGTATGACCAAAGGGAGTAGCCACATCTAGGTGGGGCATGGGAAAGGACCGAGGACATGGTCAACGTAGCCATGACCACATGCTTCTCTCTAGTCTCTCTCCAGACCCAGTTCGAGCAGGACCTGTCATACTCTGTCAACTCTTCATCCTTCCTACCCACGACACCGTTCCTCTTCGCCGATCGTGGCAAGGGCGTTGCTGCCGCACGCCTCGTGCTCTCCTGGCCGTGCTTCACCCCACCTGGCACGACGGCCGCCCGTGTTCCAATCGCGCACCCACGGCCATCGTGATTCAAGTCCCTCTTTTCTCATCATCCTCGCTTTGTTTATTCTAATAAAGAGGCTTGTTGATTGTCTACTTTTGGACATATATACATCGGTAAGATTCGATACAAAGTTGCGATGTGGGACTAATAATCAATTGAACGATGTGGGAAAAGGCTTGTTGATTTCTCACACTGATGTGCCACACGCAGCCACAGCCGCCATGGTTGATGGCCTTCAGAGCGTCGCCGCAGAGCTTCTCCTCTATCGCTGCTCGCCTTCGTTCGTCGGAGCCCCAAGCACCGCCGCTGTGGGGCCTCCCCTCCCCCCCCCCACCCCCCCGGCGCTCCTTCTACTCCGCCACGGCTGTAGCCGTCCGCCGGCAAGGGCGCGCCCCTCACCTTCTCCTGCTCCGCCGCGTCTGCAAAGGGAGCGGGCGTCTGGATAAAATTAAACAGGATTCGCGGGTTGAATTCATACAGATGTAGGGGTTTTTTTATAGAAATGAAATGCTTTTCCACATCCACTATAGTAGGGACTGTGGGTTCAATTATCAAAAAACACAAGGACTTATTTGCAAAAGTTACGCAACGGTGAACCAACAAAAGCAATAACTGTTAGTAGGGGTAAAGAAAGATATAGATATAGATTAGAAGATAGATAAAACCTAAAAAGCATGGACACGGGGACGGAAAGACGGGGATACGCATACGGGGATACGGGATACGGCATTTTCCAAAAACAGCCATTCGGGGATACGGCGAATATATATAAAATAAAATAAAAATATGCCATGTAATATAGAGTTAAGACAGAAAATTAAAGAGAAAGAGATCATAATAGAGAGTACTGCCCCATTTGGTGTACCTGTCAGGCCAACAACAAGCAATCAAGTTCAATCAACAAGCAAGCAAACTCCAGTGCCGCTGCGCTGGCGAGAACGCGTTCGAGGCAAGCGTGAGCTGCTCGAGCCCCGCGAGCTTGCTTATCTCGGCAGCTGGGTACGCCCCGGTGAACTGGTTACTGTCAAGAACCAGCGACCTCAGCGCTGGTAGCCTGGCCACGGCGGCCGGCACCACGCCCCGGAAGTGACTGCTCGACAAGTTGAGGTGCTCCATCACGGGTGACAGTTGGCTGATATCATCCGGAAGGACCCCGTGGAATTCATTGTTGGAGAGGTCGACGAAGCGGAGGTGGGAGCAGGCGTAGAGCGGGACGCCGGGGAAGCCACCGGTAAGATTGTTGTAGGAGAGGTCGAGGCGGGTGAGGCTTGGTAGGTCACACACCGACTCTGGAACCTTGCCGGTAATGTTTAGCTTCGGCAAGGATATCCCCGTCACCGCGCGTCTGTCTTCCTCGTCGCCGCAGACCACGCCGGTCCAGTCGCAGTGGTCGGCGTTGGAGACAGGGTCCCACGACCCAAGCTGCGTGGGGTTTCCCCATTGTTTCTTGATAGCTAGGAGGGTGGCCTGATCGCCGGAGGTTGGCTGCGAGCTGGATGTGCCGGCCAGCAGGAGGACGCCGAGGAGCACAATAAGGTGGGTGGTCGACATTATTTTTGTGACAAGATGTGATGTCCGTGAGGTGGGGAGTTGAGCTAGCTGCTGGGCTCATATACCCAAGCAGACTCTAGACTAGAGTCGTCGGTCGTCTGCTAAATGATGTACACATATGCAAATATCTTAGTTGGAATGAAGCAGTATACTCCAGTACTCGGTGGGAATTTCTACTACCACAACAATAGAAGTAAATATCAGACAGCAGCCACAATGTATGTATGGTTCACACGATAGCACAAAAAACACATCATCATCAATGTACGCGCATTATTTAGATAGTAAATGCGTAACAATTCTTCAGTTTTTATTTACGAGTGAAGCTCGTCTAGTCAAGCAGATTCTAGAGTCGTCGGTCGGTCGTCGGCGACAACACCACTAGACGTTAACTAAATGAGGAAGACATATGCTAATATCTTGAAAGGTACAAGTTATCCTCCTTTAGAATTTACTATACATTCTTGGTGGCGATTTGTACTATCACGCAATAAAACAAATTGAGATTTTAGATTGACCGTACAACAACTATAATGTATACATACATGGTTCATCATACATAGCAGAGAAACCATGTCATCATCAATATATGTGCATCTAAAATTCTAAATAGCAAGTGCGTAGCCAAGGATTTTCTCTTCAGATTTTCGTCACAGTAAATCAGTGAAGCCGCCCGCCTCCTGGCCGCGCTCTCCTGGGGTGGTCTACTACGCCCGCTCGCCTGGGACCCCACCTTCCCAGCATAGGTGGACCATTTCCAAACACGCGGTTCTATAGCCGGACCATCTCAGAGAGAGTGAGAGCAGACCAAGGACTCACCTGCACCGAGGAGTAGATGGTATGAGATCTTGGCCATCGTCTTTCTATTTCTGCCTTTAAGTCAACTTAGTAAACTTAGTTGAACTGACGGTACTCTAAATTGTCACAGGTGTTATTCTGAAGCAGTCCAGTTTCTATTTCAGAATTTATTTGAAAAAAGTTCTATTTCAGATTTGCTTCTTAATAAATAATTGTTTGATCGGAAGTTTGAACTGTGCTATTGTTACGCTAACTGAAGAATCTACGTACAAATAAAAAGAGATTATATTATATCAGTGCTGCTTTAATTCCTGAGATGAAAGTAGAGTATTGTGTGAAAGCAGGACCAACGATGTTTAATTTGGTCAGTTATTTGTGCATTAGTAAAATCATTGACACTTGAGCACTAGTGTTCCACGTACATGTACTACTCCCTCCATCCAAAATCTGTCGGAATTTGACCTGCATTTTTACAATGAATTTTGCTACTACAAATACGAGATATATATGTCATGAAAATTGTACAGTTGGACCTTCATGCAAATATGAATCTAGTACTCCCTCCACCCTGAAATAAATGTTGTCGACTTAGTATAATTTTGCATAAAGTTGTACAAAATCAGCGACACTTATTTTGGAGTAAATAGCATAAAACTACTACAATTCGGGTTAGGGTTCCAAAAAACTACCAGAATTTATTTTTTCTCTGATAACTACCAAGTCAGGAGTCGACTGTTTCAAAAAATCCAAATCGTCGAGTGCTTATCAATTGATTGCGATTATGACAGTTGGGGCCCACATGTAAGATAACAGTTTGTTTGACCGTTAACTTACATGTGGGGCCCTTATTCTGTTAAAAAATGAAAAAGCAATCAGGTCCCTGCAAGTTTTAAAAAAAGCAATCAGGTCCCTATATGTTTTCAGCAAAAGCAATCGGGCCCTCCGAAGAAGATGCGCCCGCACTGAGGAACGGCGTCGGCAGCTCGCCGGCGGCCAGGTCGCGGGCCAAGCGGAAGGAGGCGGCTCGGCAAGGTCGCGGGCCAAGCGGGAGGGCGCGAAGGCGGGGCTTCTCCAGGCGGGCGAGGGTCCAGGCGAAGCTCCTTGCCAGCCGCTACTCCTGGGCATGGTGCTCTGACTTGCCTGTGCGGCCGCCGCCATGCCCTACCATCTTCTATGCGTCCGCCACCACGCCCAAGAAGAAAGGAGCGGCCGCCGTCGCCGGGATGGCCAAGCACCTCACCTGCGGCCGCCGTCGACGCCTTCGCCGGCCTCCTCGAGCTCGCTGCTGACTACGACGCGGACGGCCTGCGCCGCTGCTGGAACGCACGCCTCCCGCCGCTGCGGACGAGGCCGGCCTCTGGTACGGCCACCGGAAAGCCCTCGAGCAACGCACCGCGGTTCGTCCGGCCTCCTCGTCGCCACCTCCAACACCAGGAGCTCCGGCGAGCTCGTACCACAGCCATGGGGAGGGGAGGCCCGTCACCGGCTAGGGAGGGGATGGGAGGGTCGCCTGCTCGGGAGGTGAGAGGGTCGCCGGCTCGGGAGAGATGACGGGAGGAGAGGAGAGAAGAGACAGAGACCATGAAGAGGAAGAAGAAAGAGATGAGGAAGAGGAAGTTTACAACTGGGCCCCACATGTAAGTTAACAGTCAAACTAAACGGTCAAACAAACAACTATCTTACATGTGGGTCTCAACTGTCATAATCGTGATCAATTGATAAGCACTCGGCGATTTGGGTTTTTTGAAACAGCCGACCCCTGATTTGATAGTTATCAGAGAAAAAAAGAATTCCGGTAGTTTTTTGGAACCCTAACCCGAATTGTAGTAGTTTTATGCTATTTACTCCTTATTTTGGGACAGAGGGAGTAGCTTATTTGTTTTTGTGGCACATAACTCATCTTTACGTTAGCAAAAAAGAATTATGACCAAAGTTGGGTTCAAATTTCAAGGGGGCATACATGTTTGCCGAATTGGGATTCCATTCAAGGCACATAAACTGGGAGGCCAAAGTTGAGCCCAAATGTGGATTATCTATGTTGCTTCTTCATCAGAAAAGCCATCATTTACCATCCATGTTGTGAGAGAGAATCTTGAATGTAATTTTGGCAAAAGAAAAAGCAGGGAAAATATACTGACCTGGATTTACTGGTCATTTGACAATATACTGACCATGATGGAAGTTCAGGAATTTGATGCTAATTTTTCCTCTTTATGGGTCCTTCAAATAACAAATAGTAACATGATGTTATCACATTTGCCCAGCTTAGCTGTCAACAAAAGACTATGCTTCAAGAAGGGAATTACACAAGTCGTTTTCAACCTATCGAGCTCGGGGTTTGGTCTACCATGGTCACGTTAAAGCACTAGTTGAGTGCCTATCACATAGAGAAGAGAATGGACTTGAAGGCTGATGAATGCGTTTTGTTAATCAACACATGCAAAATAGCACAGGCTAACACAAGAAATAAATAGCTCGATATATAGCACAACAGTTCAAACTCTGGAAAACTAGCAGTGTACAATCTCTTTTTCTTTGTATATGTGGATTCTTCAATTAGCTTAACACAATAGCACAAAAGTTCAAATCTGAATGCTAAAGTAAGTCCCAGCATGCATGCATAAATTAATATAGTCAAACACTAGAGTTCAGCAAGTCAAAATGACTGCTTACTGAATCATTCAGAGCACCGCCTTGATCCTCTGTTCATTGTTAAACATGTAACGGCCAGATTTGTGCTTAATCATACGGAGGCCACGCGTCACCCATTTGCCTTTGCTGCTGCTGTTTTTGACATCGTCACTTTTGCCTTTGTTGCCGTACGCTACCTCCATACCAGTGAAGAGGGCAAATTGCTTGCCGGTAACCATCTCGTTGCCGTCCTTGTCGAATACCATGGCATCCAAAAAGTCCACGACCATGAACCTGCCGGAACCGAGGCTGATGACCCTGGGCTTGAACAATTGGGTCGGCTGCCACTCCTCTGGCAGGTCATCATGTGCCCAGATCTGCATCTTCTCCGGCGGCGGCTCCTCCCCTCTGACGACGCCGGAGAGGTCAGCAACATAGGGGAGGTTTTCTGAGACGCCGAACCAGAGTCCAAGATCCGGGACGTAATCCGCCTTGCCATCGAAAGGCATGAGCCAGTCGCCAGCTTTGCTCCACTCACGAGTCACCATGTGGAAGTAGTAGGTGCCATCGCCCTCTGAGCCAGAGATGGAGAAGCAGATGGTGTCGCCGACGAGGGCGTGACCGTAGACGAAAGCATTCCTGTGGTGGGTGATCCATGGGGTCAGCGGGAGGATGTCGCAGTGCCAGAACCTGTGAGATGCGAGGGACGTGCTGATCCCCCTCCACACCAGAGCTTCGAACTGCGGGCGTACCTCCGCCTTATCTGGATGGAGGACGCTATCAATGATGTAGAGGTCGCCGGTGTCTTCGCCGTCAAGGAGGTGTAAGTCCGTTGGAGGGACAGAGATGGCCAGCGGCGAGTGCTTGTGCCTGTGGAGGCTAGGCATGGTATCGATGTAGCTGCAGCCGTCGATGATGTCGAAGCGTAACATGCGGCTCGCGCGGTCGGCCAAGACGACCTTGCTCTCCGAGGCGGTGGGCAAGAAATTAACGCAGGGAAGGCTCCGCACGGAGTAGGAGACTTCTGGTGGCCTCATGAGCAGCTCGCTTTTCGGCGGATCGATCTTGGGCGCCAACGCCTCCGCCGTCGCTAAGTCGGTGCTGCAGATCCTTGTCCTCTTGGGCGCACATGCCTTGGCGCGCGTCAGTGTTGGTACCAGCTTGCCATGTGCGGCCGCCTCTTGTGCGGTCGGGTGAAAAAAATCCTTCTTGGAGAGGTCCAAGCGGCGCAGTGAGTATGCACGTTTGCGCCCGTCAAACAGCCCCAGGTTTAGGAACCGGCGGATGCCGCCGGTCATGTTCAAGTCTCGGACGATCTAGTTAGGATGATCCTTCTGTCCTGGGAGGGTAATAAGGACAAAAATTAGATCGATTGAACTTGCTAGGTCAGTATGAAGCTTCAAAAAATAAACCACGATGCGGAGCATCACTTGAACTTCCTAATTAAATGAGTACTTTACCTCTGTTTGACTAACATCCCTAACAGGTTGTGCATGCTATGAACAAAATAAAATGCAGTGAAAAATCTATGAATATGGTTGCTTCACTTTAATTACTTGTTCCTATATAAGTGAATTACTACTACAAGTGGATTTGTGTCCTGAACAACAAATCGACTGCTGATTTCTAGCAGTAGGATCGATGTTAACCATGCAAGCAGATAGATAGATAAACCCACTCCAAGAGCTACTAGCACAAGACAAGATCGATCCAAAGAAAGCAGAGGACGAGATGGCCTGAAGGACACACCTAGCTACGTACGTACAAATCCAATGACGCGGCCGTGCACACAGCCGGGGAAGGAAATCGAGATGGAGAAAGCACCTAACCTTGATGGGAACGGACGGCGGTCCGAGGAGGATAGGGAGGCGGTGGTTGGAACGGTGCCGACGGCGACGGCGACGTTCGAGGCAGAGGCGGCGGTTCGTTGGTCGATGAGAGATTCGAGGAGAGGCTACGGATTTCAGCCGGCGGCGAGGCATTTGAGGAGGTCCATGGATGGAGCCCAACGGGCTAACCCTGTGGGCCGAGCGCGGACTGACACCTCCTATATTGGACGACTAGGACGGCCTATTGGCAGAGCTGTAGCACCTCCAGCTTACTGTTGCATCGCATCGATAACTGCAGCACAATGTTTACTGAAGCACTAAGTTCAAACAATCATGAAATAATTTTAAGTTTGTGGAAAAAATTGAAAACGAGAAACCTTGTGATATTTTTTTAAGAAAAAAGTGAACATTTTTTCAAATTCGAAACAATTTTTGAGAGTATGATTTTTTAAAAAAATTATGAAAAAATTGTGGAAAATCATTTTTTTAAAATTCGATTTTTTTTTGAAACCGCAAACAATTTTTTAATTTTTGAACAATAACAAGTACTCCCAAAACCGTGAACAAATTTGAGCTAAAACCACATCACTTATTTTGGGACAGAGTGAGTACATTTTTTGAAATTCTGACCATTTTTCAAAAATGTGAGCATTTGTTAAATTTGTGAATAAATTTTGAATTTTCCAAACTTTTTCTGAAAAAGGAAAACTAAAGTTAAAATGAAAAAAGTAAAAAAAAAAGGTAAAAAAACAACAGAAAAAAGAAAAAAGAAACATCTAGCTGAACCAGACCGAAACCTTCTGGAAGGTTCCTAAAACCGGTAAACCATATAGCATGAACTAGGTCGGCCCATTAAAGCGCTGCCCCGTGCAAAGTGACGACATTTGGCCGCTTAATGCGGCAAATAGGAAATTCAAGGACATATGGTAGCTGATGTATTCGTGGCGTAGTGTTTCGGGCTGATAGTACAAACCCATTTTCCTGTGTGCTAGCGTGGACCTGACAGGGTAATAAATGGCATGTAGAAAAAAATTGGTTTCTCCACGGGTTAAAACGGTTGAACAACTGCAGTATTGGAAAGTATGACTCTACCCTAGCGATTAGGGTTTACCTACTCCGACGATTCTCTGGCCGTTGAGGTTTGTAATTCAGATCAATGCTGATCCCTCTCTCCACCTCCATCTCCTGTCCTTATGCGCGCTTGGGTTGAACAAGGGGTTCGTTCATCCTTCCTCCTGGCCTTGACGCTGCTACCAGTGGCAGGGAGTTTGGAGGTTTGGATCTGATGGCATGTTCGTCGACTATGGGATCTGGTGAGACGTCATTGGGGAAGATGGGCAAGGGAGCGGCTGATCTCAAAGATGCAATGAAGAATATGGAGTTGAAGGACTTGAAACTCGAAGATGTCTTCGTCGGGGAAGAAGAGATCTCAAAGCTCTCGAAGGCCGAGAGACATTTTGGTGTGCATCATATAGATGCTGAATCCATGGCACCAAACGGGCTAATCATGTGGGCCGAGTGCGGACCGACACCTATATTGTTATTTTTGTGAATTTTCTAGTCAGCGCCCAGGATAACTGATGCATTTTTGGCGTGGGTATTTGGACTGGCAGTACGAGCCCATTTTCATGTGCGCTGGCGCGGGCCCCGTGAAAAAATAAATGACACACATGAATTCCAGTTTCTGGGTGAGAGCGGAATGACAACGTAGGAAAAAGGGAGTGGGATGGGAGCGGAATGACCATGCAGGATGGGACCTTGCATGGAAGTTAGGTGCGTTTGCGTAGGAACCACCTCGTCATCATCATCTGCCAGTGCGTGCAGCAGAGCGACGGTGGCGGCTCTCAATCGGACCTGACGTTTCTTTCTTCTGTTGGCTCGGCCCAACAACAGACAGGTACTCTACTAGCATTAGCTTTTCTCCCTTATCCTGCAACTAAGGCAAACAATCCCCTCCGACTTCACCGGCAAGCGCGTGGATTCGCCTCCCCTCTACCTGCCGCTCCGGAGGTCAGTCGTAAGGAGGGGAATACTTTTGCCTCCGCTCTAGTTAATAGTTTAGGATAGGATATTTTTAGTCCTCACAGGTGCGGTGTTCAGGCGTATGTCGGCGCTTCTTCTTCAAGTTTGTCTTTTGGACTCCGATCCTGTTCGAGTTCGTCCGTTTGGACGTAGTCGAGGGAGCTCCAACATTAGACTTTTGTCGTCTCTTTGGGACGGTGAGGTTACGTTTCAAATTTAAATGACCTACAAGGATACAACTTCAAAATTAATAATAATGAAATTAAGCGTTCTACACTTCTACTCCTATTGTTTGGCCACTTTAAAGTTTAAACACAACATCAAACAAGGTACATGCCTAGCTGCCTACTGTCTACATGGTAAACCGGCAGTACTAGACATGAAACAAATCATGAAAACTAAAAAAAGGGGATAAAAAACAACCGCTTGTTACCTCTCCCGCGTCGTTGGTGCTTCGTTGCTACACCGTTGCCATGATTTTTCAAATACACGATGGATATTTTTCAAATACGCCACAAACATTTTATATACACCGACATGAATATTTTCTCATTTCCGTAATATAAAGCTTTTATTATTAGAAACTTGCTTGTCATTTTTTCCTTTTTAAATCTGCCAAATTAAAACTATGTTTTCTACTCCCTCCGTCCCGAATTACTTGTCGCGGAAATGGATAGAGATGTAAATACGTCTAGATACATCCATTTCTACGATAAGTATTTCTGGATGGAGGGAGTAACTTTTTTATAAAACATTTAAAAATATATGTTAACGCATTTTCCAAAAATGAAAGGTCTCGCTGCATAAATATGTTAACACGTTTTTTCCTGAGTTTTTTTTCCTGAATATAGAAGCACTCAGTCCTCGATCGGTTTTACAAGGCCCAGCTGGTTCGTGGATTGTTAAGAAGGAAAGCATTGGGCCCATCCGAACCGGGCAATCTAATGAAAGGGCAAAGGTGAGACGAGAATGCTTGTTCACTCCGCCGCCGTTCTGCTCCAGGTTCGCCGCCGCCGGCAGATGGGTTAATCTGCCACTACTTCGGGCGCAGATAGAAGGATCATAGTAAGTAAGTAGATCGTCGGGCGAAGATGAGCGGCTTCCGGCGGTTCGTGAACCTGGGGATGCTAGACTGGCGCGGCGAACCCGGCTTGTACACTCTCCGGCGCCTGGACCTCTCCAAGGTGGACCTGTTTTACCGGACGGCACAAGAAGCCGCCGCACATGCCAAGGTGGTGCCGACACTAACCCTGCCGAGGCCATGGTGCCCAACAGAAGAAGCGGCTGCAAGATCGGCTTGGCGGCGGCGGAGGCGGCGGCGCCCAAGATCCAGCCGCCTCAAGCCGTGGTGGCCGCGCCGCCGCCGGTATACTCGTCCTACGTGCCAGGCACTAGTGACATTCACTTCTTCGCGACCGCCTCGGAGAACAAGGTCATCTTCGCTGACAGGGCAAACCGCATCTTCCGCTTCGACGCCGACGATGCCGGCCCCTGCCCCGTGGTCACCGTGATGCCAAGTCTCAACGCCTACAAGCACTCGCCGCTGGCCATCTCCGTCCCTCCGACGCCCTTACAGCTCGATGACGGCCAACTCGCCGGCGACCTCTACAACTCGCCGCCGGTATACTAGCTGAGTGCTACCGGGTGTAGTTACACCCATGTCTCATATACTATCATGTGACAGTATATATACTACTTTATCATTTTTAGTATATTCATATACTATATCTAAGATACTCCAAAGTGAGTTCTATGAAAAAATTGCAAGTGGACGCATAGTTTTTATTATATTTGTGAAATATGTACATATTTGTACGTAAAAAGGAGTATGCTAAAAATATGGTACATACTACCTAAAAAGTAGTATATATACTACTTAAACATTCTTATATAGTACATACTACGCGTACATACTCTCTGGCATGATAGATACTACGTAGAACATACACAACAAAAGTGGGAGTAACTACACCCGGTCGTAGGAAACATTTGTCCTATATATATATACTAGCTGAGTGCCCATGCGTTGCCACGGACGAAAAACATAGTGATTAAATAATTGTTCTATTTAAGAAATGTGCGACACATGACAGCATGCGATTTCAATTTCTATAACAACAAATTGATTCTTTTTACCGCTTATTCCTTCATAGGCAATTATCGTGTCTCTGTAACCACTCTCTCCTTACAACAAACCATTTTTCTCCTTATCATTCATTTCCCTTCATTCCTTTCCCTTCACCTTTTTACCGATTTCAATTTTTTTACTCGCTCACAACAAACCATTTTTCTCCTTATCATTCCTTTCCCTTCACCTTTTTCTCGCCACAGCGTGTGAGCCCACTTTACAAACTCTTGTCCTTTATATGTTATATATTTTTATCTATTCAAAATATTCTTTTGATCTCTTTTTTGGCGATCAGATAGTTGAAAGGAAACTTAAGCTATACCGCTCACAACTAACCATTTTTCTCCTCGTCATTCCTTCCCCTTCACTTTTTTCTCACCATAGTGTGTGAGCCCTCTTTTCAAAATCTTGTACTTCATACATTATATATTTTTATCGATTCAAAATATTCATTTGATCTCTTTTTTGACGATCAATTCTGCACACTAATCGGTTGAGAAATCAATGTACACAGTCTATTCTTAGCACCACAATTATATAATCACATATTCATGTGTTTACTGAGATGTATAAATTTTCAAGACTTTGTAGATCATTTTCTTCTATATTTCAACATATGCTGTTAAAAAAGAAAAAAAAAGAAACCATCTGCACAATCAAGCATTCACCCAAATGCAAATATATAGCTACATCCTCCCATTGGCAACTTTCAATACAATCATCCATGATCCTTTTTAAGAGCAGTTTCTAAAACAGTCTAGCTAGTAAGAAACCATACCACTGCATCAGTTTGCACAAGAGATAGTTAATACTGAGAGCAACCAACCGTATGGTAAGAAATCTTTACATGATGACAAAGAATGCATTTACATGATGCAAAGAATGCATAGCGAACAGCACACCAACTGGAAGTAGTACAACCAGAGGTAGAAGAAATGTTGCTCCTTAGGCTTGACTAATAAAACCAATAAAAAGTAAAATAAGATGAGCATTTTAGAAATGCTAAATATGTACTCCCTCTGTAAAGAAATAAGAGATCACTACTTTAGTGATCTAAAAAGTCTTATATTTCTTTACAGTGGGAGTAGATATTACTATAGTATTAGAGCTGTGACATACCTGAACCAGCACATATCATGTTTTTGTCCGTATTTTTTCTTCTTTCCAAAACATTCAGATATTTTCCCTAGCAAAAAAAGACTCCAAAACACATATATTTTCATCATAGAACTATAAAGCTGAGAGAGGCATTGTAGAGGTAATCACTTCTGAGCAAATTAATAGCCATCTAATTCTCCCAAATTTCTCCACTGATAATATCATCCACTGAGTCCTCTTACATGTACATAGTACCTCAGCACTTGCAATTATTATTCAGGCCCTATATACCATCTAAGAAAATGCAAGCATGTTTAATTGACACTTCTTTCTGCAGTTACAATGTTCAATTGACTCTGTTCAAAGTATATCTACTAAAGTTTGAATGTATTTAGAAAATAATGTCTACAAAACAAACATCCATGTGAAAATCAAAATTTACCATAGGTGTTCTTTGGAGAGTCTTTTGTTAAATATAAAATAAACCTACATGCTATACATGCAAAAATGTGACTGAACAAATGCTACTTGTATCCGAGAGCTTTTTCAAGTGCCTGGGCCACTTCCATTAAGGTGCTGTAAAAATGTACAAAACAAAAGAGCAGATAATTACTTTCACTCTGCAATAATGAATATAGACATGTTTTTTCTCGGAACAGTATAATATGAATCCCAATGCCAACAAAACTGAACCTGGAACAAAACTGGAGTGAATCAGATCATGCCGATGGCTTATGGAGCGACAACCCCGTGGCATTTTCCCCCAACCTCAAGCTGCTCTCCATCCTCTCCTCTCCTCTCCTTCCTTACACCGCTGTCGCTAGTTTGCCTCCTCATGTTGCTCTATCGATCTTGCTGCACCATCATTGCTCCGCATCTTCCTACTCTACTGCTAGTAGCTGGCACAGTCATCACCATGACTTTTGCAACAGCACTTAATTATTGAGTATACCTTGAGTAAATGCATTGTCCCAGATTGAGATTGATCATGTTGGATTGACAAGCAAATCTGTACATTGGGATACTTTTCAAGCAATAGCGACACTAAAGATGTTGTGGTTGCAACAATAGCAATAAAGGAAGAAGATTACCATAAGGCGTAAAGAAATCTGATTGATCTCCTTGGCATCCCATATAAGTTGTCTCCTCCGACAGTGATGATACCACGACGTCGCTAATTATATCATGATAATCCAGTCGAGGTGGCAATAAAATTCTAATTAGACCATGTGAGTACAAAGAAAAATCTTCCAATTATATCAATTAGCATGGTTTGAATTTACAAGGTTCTTCCCTGCATCGTGCATGCTTTCATTTTTGATATAATGAATCAAAGAGGGAATGCATATGATTGAGATGGACAGGCTACTTAGCAAGAAAATTCTGAAGGGTGGAATGAAAATTCATCACCTATATTTCCCAGTTTCTTCTGAATGCCAAATAAAGCTACCAGATAACTTCACCTTGTACTCTGAAGAATAGAATGGTTAGCAAGTCAATTATTCAGTAAAGGTGGTTGTGCAATGGGGGATTACTCCACTGAATATATTGGACCGTGCCTAGAAATGAAGACCTAGACACCTAATCATTTTTTTCTGTACACATTTACATGAAAGATAACTTCAAATTTCTTCAGCTAGGCATGGTTTCTCAGAGGGGTGCTTTGGTGGGATGGAGAGGGGGGGGGGGGTGGTGGAGGAGCCATGGGAGAGGACAACGATGAGGTGCGAGTGTAAGGGAGATAAGGTTACCTGGGCCGTCGTCCGCCGCTGCCGCCGACACGATGCTCCTGCTGGTCGCCCTCCCGCATCGTGCTCCTCCTTGACACGATGAAGGAGAGATGAGATGGCAAGGGCACACACCGACTGCTCCAATCTTTTGGATGCACCGTGTTGCTGTTCGAGGTTGCCGTAGGTGGGTGGAGGGCATCAGTGCTGCCGTCGAGGTCGCCGACTGCTCCAAACTTTATTTGTTAAAAACACTTCCTTTACCCAGGTTAACTGGGGGCTCTTAAATTTATATGTGCCGCTTTATAATAAGTGTTTTCTTCTTAGTCGTTACAAAGTCTTTTTCTACTACTCCTTTTTCCGACGCGAGTGTGTGGTCAATAACCGGGTTGCCTGGTTTCTCTCTAAAGCCGCTCGAGTTTAGTTTGCTAAACTGGCCTGAGAAACACTCCGCCTTCGGGATAGGAGGTTGAAGCCGAAGGTTGACCCACTTGAAGTCTAGAGATCGGATGTATCATGTTAAAGTACGACGGAAGCATAAATTAATTTTAAGACCAATTTTTGAATTGGCATAAAAAAACTTGATTTAGTTCGGACGTAAAGTTTTTACTAAAGTTTTTCGATTTTCCGAGCTTATGAAGCTTTTAACCTATTTGTATGTTTTTTTTCCAGGAGGCGGGACATCCTCTTGACCGAGGTGCCGTGCATAATAATTCGGCTCGGAAAATCTTTTCCGACCCGTAGTTCGGCAACTTCCCTGCCGAGCTGCACCTCGGCACGCCCGAACACTCCAAACACCGAGGGCTAGTTATTTGCCCCCACAGTCAAGCTCCTATGACTAAGTGAAAGTTATAAAGCCTACATATCTGATTGCCTCGTTTCCGCTAACACAACCGCCTCCGGGCACCGAGACGTCGGCTAAGGGTTGTCTTGTTATTGCGGAAACACCCTGCGTAGCATCTACAAAGGGGTGGAAGCCGACGATGGGCCACTTTCAAATTATAAACAGTCGCAACGGAGTCAAAATAATATATAGCATAAAGCTGCAAAATACAGCTTAAAAGCTGACTACCACAAACATGCGCAAATTCAATCGGCCGATCAGCTTGCTTTCATAAAAGTGTTCGGCTTGTCCGAGGTCACTAATAGAAAAGTAGTTCGGCCGTTTTTGAAAAAAACGTGCAATTTTAACCTCGAGTTTTTGATATAAAACACTTCGGACATATAAAAGAGTCCAATAAACCGTACCAGGGGCTCCTTGAGGCACCTCGGCGCGGTTACTTTGGGACTCCTGAAGAGTCCGATGTATTCTCAGCATTTGTATTCAATATACGAGCGCTGCCTTCCCATAAATCGTTATAAAGCCACAATATGCATCAATTTGACTTGAGATCTGGCCAAGCTGGGTTGCCTGGCTCCTGTGCTTACCCCCTACGTTCCCGATTGTTCGGCTAGGGGGTAAAGGGAGCACCTATGTGATTGATACTACCGGGTTATCCGGGTTAGTACCTCAGACTGGGTGAAGCCGAAAGCTAGCAATCTCAAGAACATAATTGGTCGGCAAACGACGGAAGTGAAAATCTCGGTTTTTTTTAAAAGCCAAATACTTCGGGAATCTTCTCAGAATTGATCTTCACTATTTTTCTCCCACTTAGATCGGAGGTGAAGTTATATCATCCTGCTTAGCATGACAACTCAAAGAAAGGAACCGATAGCGGGACTATTTTCTTTGGAAGATGTTTCTTACGTTAAATAGTAATATAACATATCTCTTCGCGTACCTTTGTTTATAAAATCGTATGGCCGGATTGCCTTGTTTTCTATAAATCTTTGCCATTATAACGGCTTTATAAAGTAGGAAGACACTCCTCGGCTACTGGCCGAGGAGGTTGAAGCCGATGGTCGGTCAACAAAGTTTTGTACAATGCGGATCCGAGCATTAATGATGTAAAGTACTTGGATACGTAAAATCATTACACGTAAATTCTGATTAAAGTTAATTTACCCCGGATATCGATCCTTAATTCGGCCACCCTTGCCCAAATTAAGGCTCGGGGGCTACTGGGCTTCACGCTTCTCAAATTAAAAGCAACGAAAGAGGTACATCGATCCCCTAATCTGGTGTTCCCACCCGACCAGTGGCTCGGGGGCTACTGCATTTGACGATTCAATACAGGGAAATTAAAAGTGCAACATAGTTTCCGAGGAGATTACGATCCTCAGGTTGGTCGGCCGCACCCAACCTGAGTCTCGAGGACTATGCACACCGTGTTTCTGTTCCTAAATATGCTGCCGAGCTAGGAGTTGATCCTCAGGCCTATTTCGCGAATCGACCTGAGTCTCAGGGGCTACTGGGATCAGCGGTTTTATGTTTTCCTTCAGATGCATCTCGGATTTTTGGCCACACACACCTTGAGGGCTACTGGCTATATATCTCGGCAGAGAATAGATTGCACCAATCGAAAATATATCCGCAAAAAATCAGCCCAAGACCGAGGTGGTGCACCACCTCGGAAGCAGTTCGGCATAAAGCTCGGCTGCGAGTAGCTGGCTCCATAGAGAGCATTTCCAGCATTAAGCTCGGCTTAACTCCTTCAAACTTTTTCAAAGACGAGGTACTCTATGCCTCCTCGGATGCAGTCCAGCGCTGGAGCTCGAATACAGACCGGCGTTGGAGCTCGGCTGCTAAAATGTACCTCGGATGCAGACCGACGTTGGAGCTCGGCTGCAAAAGACACCTCGGTTGCAAGAAGACACCGCCGCACGGGAAAATCTTTGAACCCGAGGTGTGGCGTTAAGTAACAAGGCATTGATAAAGGCCAAGAATTTAAAGGGATTCCTCGGACGCCCGACGTACAAACTCCTCGGATGCCCGACGGGTAAACTCTTCGGATACACCTCGGCGATCCTCAAGATCGAAAATGGGAAGATTTGTTGAACCAGTTTTCAAGACCGCGACCGAAGACGAAGAACAGCTCGGAAGAACCGAGGAGCGTCACCAACTTGAAGACCGGTTCAGGGGGCTACTGATGGTGTCCTGGAGTAGGGGGTACTCACCACGTCGTCTCCCGACCAGTGGGTCGGGCCGAGGACCCCCATGACGGTTCACTAATGGGCCACTTCGGGCAGCCCATGACGCACACAAGAAAGATTCCACAAAGACTTGGTGCCCAAGACGAGGACTCCTTTGAACCCTAGGCCTCTGGTGCATTATATAAACCGAGGCCAGGCTAGTCAATAGATGATTTCATATTCATTAGAACTATCTCGTGGTAGATACATGTACTCTGTACTACACCCCATATGAATACAATCAAAAGCAGGACGTAGGGTATTATCTCCTCGAGAGAGTCCGAACCTGGGTAAAATCCTGTGTCCATGTTACCATCGCTCCAAGACGCCTAGCTTAGGACCCCTACTACGAGATATGCCGGATTGAGAATCGACACTCTCCTAGGAAGGTAATAAGGACAAAAATTAGTTCAAATAGAGCCTAGCATTTTCTTGGGGACGAAACGAATGAAGCTTCAAATTAAAAATAAACGACGATGCAGTGCATCAAGTGAAGTTCCTAATTGACTAACAACATCACAGGTTCTATTTGACAAACATAACAGGTTGTGCATGCTATGAACAAGATCCAATCCAATGAACAAATTGATCGATATGGTTGCTTCACTTTACTTCCTATACAAGTGAATTATTACTAGTGGATTTGTATCCTGAACAACAAATCGACTGCTGATTTCAAGCAGCAGGATGTTATTAATTAACAATGAGCAAATAGCACAAAACAAGAGCATGTATTATATTGTATAGTGGAGGAACGGGGCCCAAGGAATTACGTACGTACCTACAGAAATCACTGAGTAGGCAGCGCACGGACGACGTGGTCGGTCGATCCAAGCGACGGCGCGGGGGTGTCGACGGCGGCTGGTACGGGGACGGCGACGTTCGATGCAGAGGCCACGAGTCGGCGAGCTAGGTATTCGCGGGACGTGATGGCTTCACCACATGGGCCGAAATATTGCTTTGGTTTTTTGGTACGCACATTCAATCATCCAGACTGGGCCAGACCATTGGCAGGGCTGTAGCACCGTGTGAATATCTTTGCTTCAAGAAGGGAATTAGCTAGCCCTAAAAAAAAGTGAAGGGAATTACCTCCCTCAAAAAAGAAGAAGAAGGGAATTACCTATGGAGATGGGGTTTTGCTCTACCATGGTCACGTTAAAGCACTAGGTGAATGCCTTTTTAAAAAAAAAAAACTTCCATCTATTCATCTTCAATTATGATAGTACATCGAAACCAGAAATAATAAAAATTACATCCAAATCTGTAGAACACCTAGCGACGACTACAAGCACTAAAGTGAGCCAAAGGCGTGCTGTCATCATCGCCCCTCCCTCGCCGGAGCCGGGCCAACCTTGTTGTAATGGACAGTCGGAAAGTCATCGTGCTAAGGCCTCATATGATCAATACATCAGAACAACAACCGCCACTGATGAAGAGTAGCGTAGATCGGAAGGATGCAACCTGAAAACACATGAACGTAGATGAATGACAACCAGATCCGAGCAGATCCATCAAAGACAGATCCACCGGAGACATACCTCCACACGCCCACCGATCATGCTAGACGCACCGCCGGGACGGGGGCTAGGCGGGGAGAACCTTATTCCATCTCCAGGGAGCCGCCGCCGCCTCACCGTCCTGAGCAGGACACAAACCTTAAGAAAGCTCAAAGAAACATCTAAAAACGGAGCCCTCCCGCCGGCAAGGGCCGGGATGCCAATCCGAGAGAGAAAAGAATGGGCTATTGAAGTCAGAATGCCATTTTTTATTTTGTTTATGAAAACTTAAAAAGGGGATAAAAACAACCGCTGGTTACAACTGGCGCGTGAGTTTGCTACGCTGGTGCCATATTTTTCAAATACGCGATGAATATTTTATACACATCAATGTGAATATTTTCTCATTTCCGTAATATAAATTTTTTATTTTTTGAAACTTGCTTGACATTTTTTTCCTTTTGAAATCTGACAAATGAAAACTATTTTTCTATTTTTCGATAACACATTTACAAATATATGTGAATCATTTTCCAAAAATGAAAGAAAACTCGCTGAATAAATCTTTTAACACGTTTTTTCCTGATTTTTTATTTCCTGAATATTTTTTGAGACAATTTTATTTCCTGAATAGAAGCACTCAATTCTCCTCGGTTTTACAAGGCCAAGATGGTGGGTGGATTATCAAGAAGGAAAGCATTGGGCCCAGCCCCAACCGGGCACTCTGATCCAATCTAAAAGCGCAATTTACTCAAAAAATAAATAAATCTAAAAGCGCAAATGTGAGACGAGAATGCCGTTCTGCTCCAGGTTCGCCGCCGCCGGCAGATGGGTTCATCTTCCACTACTTCTTAGAAGGATCATAGTTCATAGTACGTAGATCGTTGGTCGGAGATGAGCGGCTTCCGGCGGTTCGTGAACCTGGGGATGCTAGACTGGCGCGGCGAACCCGGCTTGTACACTCTCCGGCGCCTCGACCTGTTTTACCGGACGGCACAAGAAGCGGCCGCACATGCCAAGGTGGTGCCGACACTAACTCCCGCCGAGGCCACGGCGCCGAACAGAAGAAGTAGATGCAAGATCGACTTGGGGGTGGCGCCCAAGATCCAGCCGCCTCAAGCCACGGTGGCCGCGCCGCCGCCGGTATACTCGTCCTATTTGCCAGGCACTAGTGACATTCACTTCTTCGCGACCACCTCGGAGAACAAGGTCATCTTCGCTGACAGGGCAAACCGCATCTTCTGCTTCGACGCCGACGATGCCGGCCCCTGCCCCGTGGTCACCATGATGCCAAGCATCAATGCCTACAAGCACTTGCCGCTGGCCATCTCCGTCCCTCCGACGCCCTTACAGCTCGATGACGGCCATGTCACCGGCGACCTCTACATCATCGATAGCCACCTCGAGCTGGACAAGGGGAAGGCGCGGCCGCAGTTTGAGGCCCTGGTCTGGAGGGACTGCGGCCCGTCGATACCAACTGGCAGGTCCTGGCACTGCGACGTTCTCCCGCCGCCGCCTTTCATCACCCACGAGAGGCACATTCTCCCGTTGTTGCCCTTCATGGCGCCCTTCATGGCCCACATGAAGCGCGCATTCATTTGTGGCCACGCCGTCATTGGCGGTGGCGACACCATCTGCTTCTCCATCACCGACTTCCGCGGCTCTGCAGGCACCTACTGCTTTCACACCGCGACCCGCGAGTGGAGCAAGGCCGGCGACTGGCTATTGCCGTTCGATGGTAAGGCGGAGTATGTCTCGGAGCTCGGGCTCTGGTTCGGCATCTTGCGTGGCCTCCCTTGTGCCGTTGACCTCTCCGGTGTTGTCAGAGGGGAGGAGCCGCTGCCAGACAAGACATGGATTTGGGCAAACAACGATGTACTGGACGAGTGGTACCCGAGCTATATGTCTGGCGCCAAGGTCGGGGTCATCAGCCTTGGTTCCGTCAGGTTCGTGGTTGCTGATTTCTTCGATACCAAGGTATTCGACAAGGACTTCAACGAGATGGTTGTTAATGACCGATTTGCCATCTTCACTGGTATGGAGGTAGTGTACGACAAAGGCAGCGACAGCGGTAATGGCAATGACAACAACGACATCAATGGCAACGGCAACGGCAATGGCAACGTGAACAATAATAACAACGGCAATGATGGTCACACTAATAATGGCACTAGCACCTCTGCCAGCAGCAATGGCAGCAATGGCAAAGGCAAAGGGAAGCGTGGCCGCCGTATGATTAAGCACAAATCCAGTCATTACATGCTTGGCTTCGACAATATTATCATGACGGTGCTCTGATTCAGTAAGTCATTTTGAGTTCGAGACATATGTAGTACATACATCGTTTGCTTCAAGTCAAGTCAAGTCTCCCAGTTGCTTTATCATTTTTCCTTTCAACTCTAGTATTTGATATCTCGAAAAAAAATCCAAAGTTGTAAAAAGAAGGGGGATCAGTCCATGCTCCAGCAAGCTTCTGATCTTACACGGAAATAACAAGACTTATAAGTTACAATGCAAAGAGATGTGATCGGTAGGACTTTGCAAAGATCTGGAGAGGTAAGTAAACATATGCTAATCAAGATTTGTGCTACGTCGCGAGCATTTAATAATCACCTCTCAAAGCAGGCAGATCAGTTGTGAAAGCACTTACCTGAACAACTGATCAATTGGAGGCCAGGTGGGCGACAAAATGTCAAGAAGAGGAGACATGAAGAAAGAAACCTGGCACAAACAACCTGATCATGTAATACGTTGCCAGAGTCAGAGAAATAGAATTAGATTGCCACGCAGTTTCAACATTACAAGATATGCAGCGCCTGGAGCAAACCTATCCATAAAATTAGTCCTCGGCTATTCACCATGCATCTGAAAACCCTGTACTGTGCAATGGTTTTGAAGAACAGTACTTGCAGATCTTGAGAAATATCTGTCCAACTGTTTAAGGGGCTATTTGTGTTCCCGTTTCGTGCAATGATGTAGCATGTTGAAAACCGGATGAGGCGTGTGGCAGCGACGCCTGGGGACCTGGTTTCTTTGTATTGACGATTTCATCTCCTGAGTATGAAATTGGGGGCTCTTTCTGAGCCCCTTAATTCGAAAAAAAAAGATGTGTTTGACCCACCCCTTCAGTGCAATGATTTGATGAGAACATGTCTGTGCAACTTATTCGAAATGCATCAAGCAAGCTTGGCCAGGCTAGGTGCTTCACTTCCACAGCTAAGTTTAGTATTTCAGAGCAGCAAAATCTTAGGACATTTTTAGTGTAGGAAATCAGATAGTATATATGCCATAGAGGCATAGACCCCAGATACGAATCCGGGCGCCGATATCTACGGCAATAAAAATCTCAGCTATACCGAGGAAAGTTTTTCAATGTTCAATATATTTTGCGGACAAAAACGGAAAAAGGAAATTCACTGCTAGCTTCTCACTACAGTACACAGACACACAAATGCATTTTGTAACAGTCTAAACAACTGAGTTTCTATGAAGATCATGACAAGCTCATCTGTACTAAGAGTCATTACAAATTAACTTGGACGGCAGAACATATAGTTAAATAGACCTCTAGAGACAATGCTCTATCAAGTGGCAATATAGCGATGCCTCAACTAAACCGTATCAAGTGGGCAATGTCTCAACTAAACCCGGAAGAGCCAAGGCAGATCCACTAGATTCAATCACACTGCAACACGACAAATTTGGCAATGCATGGTTTATGATAATGACAGGTGGATCCATGGTTGCTACTGGATGAATCAATTAAGGTGATTTAATTGCTTGACCACTATGAAATCGTCCTCGTAATTTTTCTCCCATGAGCATGAAAGCGTTGTATCCGTGATACTTCATTTTTTTTTTTTGGAAAAGGAGGATTACCCCCGGCTTCTGCATCAGAACGATGCATGCAGCCATCCGCTTTACTTTATGATGTAGTACTATTCTAACTACGTACTGTACATGACCTTTCATATATTGTCCGAAAGATGAATCCGGTGCTTTTATGTTCTAGGTTTGCCCATCAAAAAGGTATCCTGGATCCGGTGCAGACCCTATTCGAAACTGGAACTACTCGGTTTTAGGACGAATGAAGTATTAATTTGTAGTGTGAACAACAGCGTCTCGAGACAATTGACCTAAACTATTCAGGACTGGCTAGCAAGTGGAGACAACCACATGTTCTCACATGGGTTCTGTTGGACCAACGACCAAACATGAATCCAAAAATTATGCGTTCCATCAGCCATGATAAAAAAAAACTAGCTAGGTCCCTGCTAGCCTTGCTAGGTGCTGAACAAATGAACCTGACACGAAATTTACAAGCTAAACATTTTTTTGCGAAAAGGATCATATCTATTTTCAAAGTTTACCGGAAGTATAAAGTATCTCAAACACAATAAAAATTACATTAAAATTATGAGACCACCTAACGACCACTGCTGCCGCCAGAATGAGCCGACGACGTACCACTATCGCTGCTCCCCAACCGGAGCCGGCTTGACCTTGTTGATGACAGCCAGAAAGTCTTCGTGCAGGTGCCCCTAAGGACCAGGGCTCTGGAGCCACAGTTGTCGTCGTCGAACCCTTGCATAGATCTGAAGCGTCTGACACCAAATCTCGCCACATGACGAGAAACTCTAACCTCATTACCCCAAGGAGACAGCAGGAATCCACGCGGGAGCTCCGTCAACTACGTCCAAACGGACGAACTCGAGGAAGATCGGAGCTCGAAATACAAACTCGAAGAAGAAGCGCCGCCATCCGCCCGAGCGCCACGCCTACAAGGACTAAAAAACATTAACCTAAACTACTAACCGGAGCGGAGGCACCGGAATTTCCCTCCTCGCTACGGACTGCTGGGGCAGCAGGCAGAGGGGAGGCGAATCCGCGGGCTCGCCGGTGAAGTATAGAGGGGAGAGTTTGTGAGCGCACTTACATGAGAACTGACATGCAGGCATTATGGGACGTTTTCGGTGCATGCATCGTCGACTTAGGGAATATTTGGTAGCACTTTAGCTCCTAACTCCATGAAGCCGAGGTTAAGGAAGCTCATCCTTGTCTTCTCGCACAAGCGCGACCAAGTTAACCAACAAAAATGATGAAATGATGAGTAACAGAATAAGCGCACTCTTTGTTTCTATTAAAAAATACAGACTAATAGGACAACATAAAAAAATTGATGGGTTTATCCCTTCGCCACCGGACCGCAGGTCACTGCATTTCTATTTCTACCATGTCAGCACAAACCCATAGAAACAGCAGCAGCAAAACTTCTCATCAAAAACCAAGTTGAGCTGCAGTCTTGCTTCGTGTGGTACCATACACTGGGACAACTCTTGCTGTGTGGGGCGGGTTAACTGCTGAAGTCTCACGTCTCACAACAGCAACAACGTGTGGCCGAGCAGCTGGAGTAGGATAGAAGGAGCATGCAGCGTCGACCTTCGGACCTCTCAAGTCTTGTTTAAATACTGTTTATGCAACCCACAATCCTCTTCCTTTAATTATTAAGGCAGCCTACAAATCCTCTTCCTTTTTAATTATGATCATTTTTCTTAATTATGGGCCAGCCCACATAATCATCCGTTTTTGTCATGGAGCGTACGTGCACAGCACGTCCCCCATCTCGTTTATATTATCTACTCCCTCCGCCCCATAATATAAGAGCGTTTTTTCCACTAGTGTAGTGTCAAAAACGCTCTTATATTATGGGACAGAGGGAGTAGATGATTTACAAATATAGGGTGAAAAAAATACAAATATCTAGATTAAAAAATGCAGGGAAAACTTTGTGAAACTTGCAAAAGTGGTTACCTTTCTTACTTTTAGCATCTTAATGTTACTTGTGTGAGGTGCGTAGATGATCTTAAAACTACGGCTCCTATGAGCTGAAGATATAGAAAAGGCTTGATTTAAGTATAAGGGAAACTTTTGTCAAACTTGGAAACTTGTTTGCAACAGGAGAAAAAGTTGTCGTGCAAGAGTACACTTGGATGCATCCGCGTCCATACTTTCTATATTTTCATTGATCGAGTTGATTTAGTTAGAACGGAAGAAAATTTTGACATGTTTATATTATTAGGGTGAGCCATTGACTCTTATTTTATATTATGTAGCAAAAGAGCTCGTGCGTTGCAATGGGTATAAAATAAATTTCAGAGTTCACATTGTCGTGGTGAAATACTGAGTTTTATCTCTTAATCCGTTAGATTCTTCCTTGTCTTATTATGAATTCATATTTTATATTTGCCACTTTCAAAATAAGATGACTGGTTAGACAGTAAAGAAATTACAATGCTTGGTGCTCTTTTGTTAATACACTATCGTCAGTAGTAGAAGCACACCGACTATGCCAACACGATTACTTTCCTTGACACCGTCACCAGTGCCACATCTAGGGATTAAGATTGGGGCACGCGGAGCTGCAGGAGCGATGGTATGACCAAAGGGAGTAGCCACATCTAGGTGGGGCATGGGAAAGGACCGAGGACATGGTCAACGTAGCCATGACCACATGCTTCTCTCTAGTCTCTCTCCAGACCCAGTTCGAGCAGGACCTGTCATACTCTGTCAACTCTTCATCCTTCCTACCCACGACACCGTTCCTCTTCGCCGATCGTGGCAAGGGCGTTGCTGCCGCACGCCTCGTGCTCTCCTGGCCGTGCTTCACCCCACCTGGCACGACGGCCGCCCGTGTTCCAATCGCGCACCCACGGCCATCGTGATTCAAGTCCCTCTTTTCTCATCATCCTCGCTTTGTTTATTCTAATAAAGAGGCTTGTTGATTGTCTACTTTTGGACATATATACATCGGTAAGATTCGATACAAAGTTGCGATGTGGGACTAATAATCAATTGAACGATGTGGGAAAAGGCTTGTTGATTTCTCACACTGATGTGCCACACGCAGCCACAGCCGCCATGGTTGATGGCCTTCAGAGCGTCGCCGCAGAGCTTCTCCTCTATCGCTGCTCGCCTTCGTTCGTCGGAGCCCCAAGCACCGCCGCTGTGGGGCCTCCCCTCCCCCCCCCCACCCCCCCGGCGCTCCTTCTACTCCGCCACGGCTGTAGCCGTCCGCCGGCAAGGGCGCGCCCCTCACCTTCTCCTGCTCCGCCGCGTCTGCAAAGGGAGCGGGCGTCTGGATAAAATTAAACAGGATTCGCGGGTTGAATTCATACAGATGTAGGGGTTTTTTTATAGAAATGAAATGCTTTTCCACATCCACTATAGTAGGGACTGTGGGTTCAATTATCAAAAAACACAAGGACTTATTTGCAAAAGTTACGCAACGGTGAACCAACAAAAGCAATAACTGTTAGTAGGGGTAAAGAAAGATATAGATATAGATTAGAAGATAGATAAAACCTAAAAAGCATGGACACGGGGACGGAAAGACGGGGATACGCATACGGGGATACGGGATACGGCATTTTCCAAAAACAGCCATTCGGGGATACGGCGAATATATATAAAATAAAATAAAAATATGCCATGTAATATAGAGTTAAGACAGAAAATTAAAGAGAAAGAGATCATAATAGAGAGTACTGCCCCATTTGGTGTACCTGTCAGGCCAACAACAAGCAATCAAGTTCAATCAACAAGCAAGCAAATTCAAGATTGAAAAATGAACATTGAACAACATTACAACAGCACAAGCATTACTGCAAAAGCATTGATTCAACTATATATTCAGGCAAGCAGCAGCAGCACAAGCATTCAAATAGAGCAGCTGAGCAGGGCTTACAGTAGCGGGCTAGCAGCAGCAGCACAAGCGAGTAGCAGCACAAGCGGGCGGCAGCAGCAGCATAATATGGATAGCAAACAGAACAGCAGCAGCACAAGCAAAGAGCAGCAAGCCAGCAAGCATCCAGATCCAGTAGCTTAAGTGGAATAAATCTGAAGATTAAAAGTGGAAGAGGTTGAAGAATGAGGAGAGGCTGCTGGGTTATCTGCGGCTGCGAGGAGAGACTGCTGCTGCTGGTGCTGGAGGGGACGGTCGCCGGTCGAATCCAGGCGTCGCCGGCGGCGAGTCCAGGCGATGGAGGCGACGATCCAGGAGGTGGCGGCGCCTTCTGTGCGACCTGGGAGGCAGGGAGCAGATCTTCCTTATGTCGAGGGCGTGCGGGAGACCATGCAAAATAGGGTTAGCTAATGGGCCGAGGCTGTTTTCTGGGCCAGGCCGTATCCCCATACGTGTCCCGGCGTATCCCTGTCTTTTTTTCTTTTTTTTTAAATTCGAATTTCGGGGATACTGCAAAATTCGCGTATCCCGGCGTATCCCCGTATCCCGCCGTATAAGGACGGCAGTTCGGCAATATCTGGCGTGTCCGTGCTTTCTAGGATAAAACACAACCCGCAAATACATGCCTGACCTGCTAACCAAGTTAATTTCCTTGCTCGACACGAGCACCGCCAAATCTGTTTGTATATTCGTGAACTTGAGATCATATCGTTCGTTCACATGGTACCTATTCCTTTTTCTATCTTTATTTAGGCCCAAGCTACTTATTCCTAAGATAAGCCACCGATGAATTCATTGTTGGACAAATCAAGGCGCGTCAGCGATGGAAGCAACACGAGGTTGTCAAATGGAATTGCGCCGGACAACCTGTTGTCGCTCAGGTCGAGAATATTGAGCCTCTGTAACAAAATGATTGATGTTGGTATGGAACCAGTTAGTTGGTTGCCGGACATCGACAACTCTGCAAGGTTGGGAAACTTGCTCATGTCCACTGGTAGCTCGCCGATCAGGTTGTTCTCTGCCTTGAACACGAACAGCCCGGTTGCAGATGTTGGCAATGACCCAGAGAACTTGTTGTTCCCCATCTCAATCCGTGAGATATTTTCAGATAACTTGGCCGGTAAAGTCCCCGTAAAACCATTGTTCTGTATCATCACAGTGGTCAACTTGGGTAATGACCATATCTTTGCCGGGAACTCTCCGGAGAAGCGGTTGTTGTAGAGCATGATGTTGTTCAGCAGGACGCAGCCGCTGAGGTTCTCCGGGAGCTCGCCGGAGAAGTTGTTGTCGAAGACGACGAGATCATAGAGCTTCCCGTTGGCGCAAAGTGAATCCGGGAGCGGGCCCGAGAGGTTGTTGTTGCAGACCTCGAGGTTGCCTAGGGGCGAGTGCTTCCCGAGCTCCCGTGGGATCTCACCGGAGAGATTGTTTTCAAATAACCTGATGTCCCTGAGTTTGGGGAGCATCGCTATGCTTGCTGGAATGGTGCCGGTGAGCTGGTTGGTGTACATGAACAATATGCTCAGGTTCTTGAGGTGACCAAAGTCTACCGGTATTTCTCCGGTAAGGTTGTTGGACGACACATCAAGCTCTATCAAATTCACCGACATGATTTTGCGTGGCAGTTTGCCCGTGAGTCCATTGTTGAACAGGTACAGGAACTCAAGCTTTGGGTGCTGCCATATCCACGCCGGGATTTGGCCGGTGAGCTTGTTATCCATCATAGCGATCAGTTGGAGGTTCACTAGGCTCGAGTAGGCCTTGGGGATGTCGCCGGTCATGTTCATATCGGACATCCAGAGGTAGCTCAAGTTGGTCAGCTTGGCGAACTCCGGCGGTGCTGGCGCCGGCGCGAACGGGTTCGAGGCAAGTGTGAGCTGCTCAAGCCCCACGAGCTTGCTTATCTCGGCAGCTGGGTAAGCCCCGGTGAACTGGTTAGTGTCAAGAACTAGCGACCTCAGCGCTGGTAGCCCGGCCACGGCGGCAGGCACCACGCCCTGGAAGTGATTGCTCGACAGGTTGAGGTGCTCCATCGCCGGCGACAGGTGGTTGATGTCATCCGGAAGAACCCCGTAGAAGGCGTTGTGGGAGAGGTCGAGGAAGCGGAGGTGGGAGCAGGCGTAGAGCGGGACGCCGGGGAAGCCGCCGGTAAGATTGTTGTAGGAGAGGTCGAGGCGGGTGAGGCTCGGTAGGTCGCACACCGGCTCTGGCACCTTGCCCGTAATGTTTAGCTCTGACAAGGATATCCCCGTCACCGCGCGTCCGTCTTCCTCGTCGCCGCAGACCACGCTGGTCCAGTCGCAGTGGTCGGCGTTGGAGACAGGGTCCCACGACGCAAGCTGCGTGGGGTTTCCCCACTGTTTCTTGATAGCTAGGAGGGTGGCCTGGTCGCCGGAGGTTGGCTGCGAGCTCGATGTGCCGGCCAGCAGGAGGACGCCGAGGAGCACAATAAGGTGGGTGGTCGACATGATTTTTGTGTGGCAAGGCGCTGCCCTAGAGGTGGGGAGTTGGGGCTGGCGAGTGGAGCTAGCTGCTGGCCTCATATACCCAAGCAGACTCTAGACTAGAGTCGTGGGTCGTCTGCTAAATGATGTACACATATGCAAATATCTTAGTTGAAATGAAGCAGGATATACTCCAGTACTCGGTGGCAATTTCTACTACCACACAATGGAAGTAAATATCAGACAGCAGCCACAATGTATGTATGGTTCACGATAGCACAAAAATCACATCATCATCAATGTACGCGCATTATTTAGATAGCAAATGCGTAACACTTCTTCAGTTTTTATTTACGAGTGAAGCTCGTCTAGTCGAGCAGATTCTAGAGTCGTCAGTCGGGTCGGTCGTCGGCGACAACTCCACTAGACGTTAACTAAATGAGGTAGACGTATGCTAATATCTTGAAAGGTAGTACAACTTATACTCCTTTAGAGCTTACAATACATTATCTTCAAAAAAGAACTTACTATACATTATTGGTGGCAATTTTACTATCACGCAATAAAAATAATTGAGATTTGAGATTGATCAGATTCAACCATAATGTACACATACATGGTTCATCATATATAGCATTGAAATCAAGTCATCATCAATATATGTGCACCTAAATAGCAAGTTCGTAGCCAAGGATTTTCTCTTCAGATTTTCGTCACAGTAAATCAGTGAAGCCATCGGTTGTTATAGGGCATGCTTGTGCCAGTCGTCGTCGATCTGCCTGGAGACCTCGCCTAGAGCTGCAGAGCGGCTGCCGGCAGCCTTGATAGATTCTGCCTGCTGTGTTGGGAGGGGCGTGGCTTCAGCAATGCTGCCTCAGGAGCAGCTGTATTTTATTGGAGGAGATAAATACACTGGCGATCATTGAAGTTGATGCCAAAGCACACTACGGTCACTGGACTTCAAAATACGCTCAATACGGTCACTGAATACGAGTTGCGGTGATTATACGGTCACTGACACACCGTAGAGCACCGTATTTTGTCTAGTTGATCGGTCAAATAGTCTACGTGGCATTTAGGGCAGCACCGTCAGCGCTACACTGTCTCCCTACTCTATGGGTCCCACATGTCAGTGAGTATAAGAGAGAAAAGAAGAAAAATAAATAAGTGCAAAGCTGGGCATTCCAACTTGAGACCCCGGGGCCATAAACCTCGTGAGTTAACAACACATGACGTCGTGATTTTTGTGTTAATTGGCCCAGGGTTAAGCTTTAATAGTATACGTGAGCTACTATGTTTCGACATGACCTATCTGTGTAAAATACTAGCTTTTACCACGCTTGCCTCGTGGCCATAAGCTACTATATTTTTGCTAGTGTTCACGGCTACTGCATGCATTTTTTTGCTATGTTTTTTTTTTCATTTGTGCTGTGCGTGTGCGTGCGTATGTGTTAGTGTGTGTTATGTGTGACTTTTTTGCTGTCGAGACGTGCACGAGAACCAGCGCAATGCTCGACAATCCGGACAACGCCGTCGTGATCTCGACCGACGCCATGATGCGCCTCTCCACGGCCAACCCCTTCGTCGTCCTTGACACACTGTTGTTTTTCTTGTGCTCGCTGCCTGCTGCGGTCCACGTGCTCCTACTCGACATGCTCTGCATCAATGTGCTACTGCATGGAGTCGTACTTGCGCGTGAGCCGCTCTTGATCACCTACCTATTGATCAGCCCCTCGAAGAACCTCATCGCCTTGCCACCATGGCCCAAGCTCCCCCCTGCCTCTTGTGCCTCCTGTCATTGGCTGTCTCGTCTCCTCACCATCCGAGTCTGAGAAGCTCTCGTCGCCTACCACCGCATGCAGCCGCCTTCGTAGACACCTCACGCGGGAGGAGTAGAGGCAGCTCGTGGGTACTCCGTACGTTCCCCCGGTGCTCTAAGAGCATCTACAGCCGGACTTGGCAAATCCATCCCCCTATACGCCCGCGCGCGTGTCCGCGGACAGTGCCCGCCGGCCCCTCATATGCTACCTTGCACATCCACATATCTCAAGTCCGGTCTCTCAAATCCATATAAATCCATGCACGTCGATCATACTGGACGTTGTCGCACCTAAATAACAAATATTTGGTACCGAACATAAATATTGTTTACATATAATTTATTTCAAGTGCACAACTCAAACAACAGCTCATTGGTTTCCATTATGAGTCCACATATGCTCCACAAAATCACTCAGGAGCTGCGCGTGCACCGGATGATCTCGAAGATTCTGATGCATCTGTAGAAAGTTCATAAGCTGAGTTGCATCTTGATCTTCCGGGATTTCAACTTGTTCTCCAGGTGCTTCGAAATCATTGGTTTGGGCTACACCATCATCCTCATCCTCGACAATCATGTTGTGCAAAATAACACAACATGTCATGAGCTGCCACAAAGTCTCCGATTCCCACATCATTGCAGCGCCACGAACAATTCTCCAACGAGCTTGAAGCACACCAAATGCCCTCTCGACATCCTTCCTAGCCGCTTCCTGCATTGTTGCAAAGTGGCTCTGTTTATTGCCATGCGGTTTGGATATGGTCTTCACAAACGCCGCTCACTGAGGATAGTTGCCATCGGCAAGGTAGTATTCCATGTTGTAGTCTCGGCCGTTGACGGTGAACTTGCACGGCGGTGATTCCCCATTGCAAAGCCTCCTGAACACCGGAGATCATTGAAGCACGTTGATGTCATTGTAAGAACCGGGCATTCCAAAGAAAGCATGCCAAATCCATAAGTCATGTGATGCCACCGCTTCTAGTATGATGATGGCCTCTTTGATGTGACCTTGATACATTCCCCGCAAACCTTTGGGGCAGTTCTTCCATTGCCAATGCATGTAGTCAATTGATCCGAGCATTCCTGAAAACCCCCTAGCCTCTTCAATAGCCAACAACTTCTCCGTGTCCTACGCATTTGGTTCTCTGAGATACTCAGATCCAAACACCTCCACCATGGCGCGGGAAAACTTAACAGTAGTCTTCATGCATGTGCGCTCCCCCATCCTAACCATCTCACCAACAACATCTGCAGCAGTACCAAGTGCAAGCATCCTCAGAGCAGCCGTGCATTTCTGCTTGGCACCGAAATATAGTTGGCCGCAGCAATCCCTTGTAAGCTTGAAGTAGTCATCGTGTGCCTCCACTCCCTTCACAATGCGCAAAAACAATGGTTTCCGCATGCGAAAACAGCGACGAAACAATGGATCATCCGGAAAAGTTGGGTTCGGAGCAAAGCAGTCCTTCTATAGTAGCCGAGCTCCGGACACCCTATCCCGATTGATCACTCTTCTCCCTTTAATTGAGCCCTTGAAGTTGAGAATATGCTCCACTTGCCGGTCCATTTCCTCTTGCATGCTCATGAGCATGACCATGTCCACTTGTTCGTCCGAATCCGAGGAATCGAAGAACTCATCTTCAATCTTTTGATCAAGCTCCGTCGGTCCATACTCTTCGTCCGACGAAGCATCAGAATCCATCGTTTTCCCTAATAAAATCACAAAAAATCCGGTCAGACAATGTGTTGAACACATGAAGCGCAAGGCGGAGCCAGAGAGTTGCCGGACGTACCGTGATGGCGTCCGGGCCGACAACGATGTCCCAGGCGGCGACGACGGGACAGAGGACTGCTCTGCCGGAGCTGGCGGCGCAGAGGCTACGAACGGCTGCAGAGCGGGTGCGGCGGTGGAGCTGCGAGACGGACGACGCGGAGGAGGAAGAAGAGAGGAGAGAGCAAATGGATCCGGCAAGTTCTGGGGGTGGATTTGATGCAATTTGCGGTGGGGTCGGGCTGTCGGGTCCGACATGGCGGGCGTGCCCGGGCGCGCCTGGGCGCACCCATATCCGCCCCATATTTGGGCTGGATATGAGGGGTGCCGGTCAGCCAGGACGTTTAAGGCCGTTTGAGGCGTCCGGCTGGGTCGAAATTTCGTGACCGTTCAATGACCGGGCGACCCGCCTGGTCGTATGAGGCGGCCGGCTGTAGATGCTCTAAGACTGCGGTTGCGGTCGTCTTCGTCTCCGCTCCGTTTGTCGAGCAACGACGACAAAGAGATGGTCCAAGAGATGGCGCAGGAGGCAGTTGTGGGCAAGCTCTTCGCCGGACGTCCCCGCAGATGGTGCACAGTTCTATGCACCCGAGTGTGTGTGCATGCATGTGTTGCGTACGTGCGTTCGTGCGTTGTTGTCCGTGGCCGCGTGTGTGCGTCCTGTGCCTGCATTGCGTGTGTGCGTGCTGTGCATGCGTGGGTGTTTATATATAAAGTAAAAATGATCTTATGTCAACATTCGAATGTACTGTCTCGAGTGGTTAGCTTTCGTAGTCTGCAGCCGATAGATCTCGGGTTTGATTCCCGCTGCTGTGAGTATGTTTTCTGTTTTTTTAATTTGTTTATTTCGCCAACTGACAGGTGGGACGCGCAAGACAGAGAGAGGATGTGGCGATGACCACGCTTCATTAGGTGCCACATAGACTATTTGATCAGTCAACGAAGTGGCATGCACGTAAAATACGGTGCTCTACGGTGAGCCAGTGACCGTATAATCACCGCAATTCGTATTCAGTGACCATGTTGAGCGTATTCTGAAGTCCAAGGACCATAGTGTGCTTTGGCCTCAACTTCAGTGATCATCAATGTATTTATCTCTTTTTGGAGAGCACCACAAACTGAGAGGACACTCAAATCCATCCTTCTTTTTGGAGACCAATAAAGTTGGAAAACCAGCTAGGCTGCCAGTCAGACACTTGCGATCAAGACCTCCCTCCCTCCATGGAGAAAAATGCATCTTTCTTTCTTTCTTTGTTGCCAATCAATCCCTGATTATTAAAGGAAGGAGGTCAGCAGGGTCAGAGCAGAAAGAAAAATGACCAAATGGTTGCTCTAACCCAAGTAGATGGAGGCTAACATTTCATACAACCGCGAAAAAAAAACCAGTCTACGTCTACAAGTACAATCTGGATTTTTTTCGCAAAAAAAAAAGTACAATCTGGATTTAATCAATACTGACAAAAAAAAAGTAGTTTCTGAGCCAGGATATCCACTCTTCACGGGCAAAAAGCATTCACAACTTATCATAAAAAATTGCCAGCACATGATGGCCCCAAAGTACACAAGGATATATAGCACTTGTTCTATCTACATGCAGCACGAATATCCATTTATGAGCCCAGACTTATCTGCACCTGGTCAAGAAAAAAATCACAAAAAATACAAAAAAACTTCAAATAATTCCAATGTTTTTTGCCTGGTAGATAATTTGGTGCGTGAGGTGCGCTCCAAATTTCAGATCATTTGGACGTATGAGTAGCTCTCAGCAAAAATGTCAAATCGAGTCAGAACAATACATGAACAGTAAACTTTTTTTACATACCACAAATTTGTCTTTTTTGCCGAGAGCTACTCAGATGTCCAAATGATCTGAAAATTTGGAGCGCACCTCACGCACCAAATTATCTACCATGCAAAAAAAGTTTCGAATTTTTTGAAGTTTTCTAGTATTTGTTTTGAATATTTCTTCATCGCAGGTGCAGATGAGCCTGGGCACCGAATCGCTGCTCCCCATGCAGCAGCACTACACAAACAGGTGAGCATTTTGTTCTATTTGATGATTGCCATTAACAACTCAAAATCCCAGCATAGTTAGGTAAGGATCATATTATTTATCAAAACTAAACTTGGTGGACCATTACCAAACCCACGGCTCAATAGCCGGACCATCTCAGAGAGAGGGAGAGCAGACCAAAGTGTTATTCTTGAGCAGTCCAGCTTCTATTCAACTTAGTAAACTTAGTAACCGAGGAATAGATGGTATGATATCTTTGCCAGCGTCCTTCTGGTTCTGCCTTTAGGCCAACTTAGTAAACTTAGTAGGAGTGAACTTAGTTGAACTGATGGTACTGTAAATTATCCCAGGTGTTATTCTGGAGCAGTCCAGCGTCTATTCAGATTTGCTGCTTTAATAAATAATTGTTTGATTGGAAGTTTAAACTGTGTTTTTGTTAGGCTAACCGAAGAGTCTACATAAAAAGAAAAAGAGATTGTATATGTCAGTGCTGTTTTAATTCCTGAGTTGAAAGCAGAGCCTATTGTGTGAAAACAGGACCAACGATGTTTGATTTGGTCGGTTATTCGCGCATTAGTAATATCATTCACACTTGAGCACTAGTGTTTCACGCACATGTACTACTCCCTCCATCCATGTCTGTCGGAATTTGAACTGAATTTTGACTATAAATTTTGCTACTACAAATACGAGATATATATGTCATGAAACATATAAAGTTGGAAACTTTTTGCAAATACAAATCTAGTAGTATTTTTTGGGTGGCACATAACTCATACTCCTTTCATTTCTATATATATACAAGGCCACTTCGTTCACTCAACACTAGACTCGGTACTACTTACTGTAAACAGGAAGCCGAAATCAAAGATCAGCAAGAGTAATTAAATGACGGCAAATTAAGTCCAAGCATGCATGCATAAATATAGTCAAACAATAGAGTTCAGCAAGTCAAAATGACTGCCTACTGAATCATTCAGAGCACCTCCTCGATCCTCTGTTGGTTGTTAAACATGTAACGACCAGATTTGTGCTTGATCATACGGAGGCCACGCAACATCCCTTTGCCTTCGCTGCCGTTGCTACCATTGCTGCTGCTGTTTTTGGCATCGTCACTTTTGCCTTTGTTGCCGTACGCTACCTCCATACCGGTGAAGAGGGCGAATTGCTTGCCCGTAACCATCTCGTTGCAGTCCTTGTCGAGTTCCATGGCATCCAAGAAGTCTACAATGATGAACCTGCCAGAACCGAGATTGATAACCCTGGGCCTGAACAATTCGGTCGGCCGCCACTCCTTTGGCAGGTCATCATGCGCCCAGATCCACATCTTCTCCGGCGGCGGCTCCTCCCCTCTGACAACTCCGGAGAGGTCAGCAGCCCAGGGAAGTTTGTCTGAGACGCCAAATCAGAGTCCAAGCTCCAGGACGTAATCCGCCCTCACATGGTCGAACCCCTCTCGATGCGGTCAACGCCCTAGATCGCCCGGGACCAGCACTATAGGTGCTGAATCTTCTCGCGAGACTGTCCCGTTTGTGAGGCAAGTGCCACCAAGAAATAGCATGAATAAGGGTCGCAACAACTTATCCTTTTGCATGTGATCCTAATGTGGGTACAGTAGGGGGTCGGAAGAGTACAAGGCCATCAAAATATTAAAGTGGCGGTAAATAGAGAGAGATAGGGAAATTGAGGGCATAAAAAATAATACCCATGAAAACTAGTCGGGAGAAAATGTGTGAGAAAGAAGGTAAATCATTTAAGAAAAATCATTAAAAAATAGGCTTTCAAAAAATCTGTGAACTGAGTAAGCCGAGTGCTGTCGCAGGGCACACGGCTTATTGGCCATATAAGCCGAGTGCTGTCGCAGGGCACACGGCTTACAGGCTGCTCCATGACGGCACCGTCAACCACCTCCGTTTTGGACACGTGGCAGCTATCTTTGCCGTGTGTGCTCTATAAGCCGAGTGCTTTTTTGTGTAGATGCCGTGTACCTCATGTAAGCTGAGGGCTTTTCTGCACCACTCGGCTTATAGACTGCCATAAGCTGAGTCCTTTTTTATTTGCCGGGTGTTTTTTCCAGTAGACTCGGCTTAGAGTGACATAAGTCAAGTACCCGAAAAAAAGAACTCGGCTTATACTATTTCACACGGCAAAACGTGATTTTCCTGTAGTGGATCGTGAACTTGAAATTATATCGCTCGTTCACATGGTACCCATTCTTTTTTTCTATAAATAAAAAGAACAAGGTACTTATTCCAAACATAAGCCACCGGTAAATTCATTGTTGGACAAATCAAGGGATACCAGCGATGGAACCAACGCGAGGGTGTCAAATGGGATTGCGCCAGACAACCTGTTGTTGCTCAGGTCGAGATAATTGAGCTTCTGCAATGACATGATTGATGTTGGTATGGAACCAGTTAATTGGTTCCCGGATATCGACAAAACAGTAAGGTTGGGAAACCTGCTCATGTCCGCTGGTAGCTCTCCGGAGATCAGGTTGTTCTCCGCATGGAAGAAGCGCTGCCTGGTTGCCGATGTTGGAAAGGACCCAAAGAACATGTTGTTCTTGATCTCAATATACGAGATGTTCTCACCTATCTTGGCTGGTAAAGTCCCGATGAAAACATTGTTCTGTATCATCACAGTGGTCAACTTGGGTAATGACCATATCTTCGCCGGGAACTCACCGGAGAAGCGGTTGTTGTACAGCATGATGTTGTTCAGCAGGACGCAGTCGCCGAGGTTCTTCGGGAGCTCGCCGGAGAAGTTGTTGTTGAAGATGATGATGTCGTAGAGCTTCCCATTGGCACAAAGTGAATCTGGGAGGGGGCCGGAGAGGTGGTTGTTGCAGAGCTCGATGTTGCCTAGGGGCGAGTGCTTCCCGAGCTCCGACGGGATCTCGCCGGAGAGATTGTTTCCAAATAGCCTGATGTCCATGAGATTGGGAAGCATCGCTATGCTTGTTGGAATGGTGCCGGTGAGCTGGTTGGTGTACATGAACAATATGCTCAGGTTCTTGAGACTACCAAAGTCTTCCGGTATTTCTCCGGTGAGGTTGTTCGACGACACATCAAGCTCTATCAAATTCACCGACGTGATTTTGCGCGGCAGTTTCCCCGTGAGTCCATTGTTGAACAGGTACAACAACTCGAGCTTTGGGTGCCGCCATACCCATGCCGGGATTTGGCCGGTGAGTTTGTTATCCGTCATAGCGATCAGTTCGAGGTTCACTAGGCTCGAGTAGGCCTTCGGGATCTCGCCGGTCATGTTCATGTCAGACATCCAGAGGTAGGTCAAGTTGGTCCGCTTGGCAAACTCCAGTGCCGCTGGCGCTGGCGAAAATGGGTTCGAGGCAAGCGTGAGCTGCTCGAGCCCCGCGAGCTTGCTTATCTCGGCAGCTGGGTACGCCCCGGTGAACTGGTTACTGTCAAGAACCAGCGACCTCAGCGCTGGTAGCCTGGCCACGGCGGCCGGCACCACGCCCCGGAAGTGATTGCTCGACAAGTTGAGGTGCTCCATCACGGGTGATAGTTGGCTGATATCATCCGGAAGGACCCCGTGGAATTCATTGTTGGAGAGGTCGACGAAGCGGAGGTGGGAGCAGGCGTAGAGCGGGATGCCGGGGAAGCCACCGGTAAGATTGTTGTAGGAGAGGTCGAGGCGGGTGAGGCTTGGTAGGTCGCACACCGACTCTGGCACCTTGCCGGTAATGTTTAGCTTCGGCAAGGATATCCCCGTCACCGCGCGTCTGTCTTCCTCGTCGCCGCAGACCACGCCGGTCCAGTCGCAGTGGTCGGCGTTGGAGACAGGGTCCCACGACCCAAGCTGCGTGGGGTTTCCCCATTGTTTCTTGATAGCTAGGAGGGTGGCCTGATCGCCGGAGGTTGGCTGCGAGCTGGATGTGCCGGCCAGCAGGAGGACGCCGAGGACCACAATAAGGTGGGTGGTCGACATTATTTTTGTGACAAGATGTGATGTCCGTGAGGTGGGGAGTTGAGCTAGCTGCTGGGCTCATATACCCAAGCAGACTCTAGACTAGAGTCGTCGGTCGTCTGCTAAATGATGTACACATATGCAAATATCTTAGTTGGAATGAAGCAGTATACTCCAGTACTCGGTGGGAATTTCTACTACCACAACAATAGAAGTAAATATCAGACAGCAGCCACAATGTATGTATGGTTCACACGATAGCACAAAAAACACATCATCATCAATGTACGCGCATTATTTAGATAGTAAATGCGTAACAATTCTTCAGTTTTTATTTACGAGTGAAGCTCGTCTAGTCAAGCAGATTCTAGAGTCGTCAGTCGGTCGTCGGCGACAACACCACTAGACGTTAACTAAATGAGGAAGACATATGCTAATATCTTGAAAGGTACAAGTTATCCTCCTTTAGAATTTACTATACATTCTTGGTGGCGATTTGTACTATCACGCAATAAAACAAATTGAGATTTTAGATTGACCGTACAACAACTATAATGTATACATACATGGTTCATCATACATAGCAGAGAAACCATGTCATCATCAATATATGTGCATCTAAAATTCTAAATAGCAAGTGCGTAGCCAAGGATTTTCTCTTCAGATTTTCGTCACAGTAAATCAGTGAAGCCGCCCGCCTCCTGGCCGCGCTCTCCTGGGGTGGTCTACTACGCCCGCTCGCCTGGGACCCCACCTTCCCAGCATAGGTGGACCATTTCCAAACACGCGGTTCTATAGCCGGACCATCTCAGAGAGAGTGAGAGCAGACCAAGGACTCACCTGCACCGAGGAGTAGATGGTATGAGATCTTGGCCATCGTCTTTCTATTTCTGCCTTTAAGTCAACTTAGTAAACTTAGTTGAACTGACGGTACTCTAAATTGTCACAGGTGTTATTCTGGAGCAGTCCAGTTTCTATTTCAGAATTTATTTGAAAAAAGTTCTATTTCAGATTTGCTTCTTAATAAATAATTGTTTGATCGGAAGTTTGAACTGTGCTATTGTTACGCTAACTGAAGAATCTACGTACAAATAAAAAGAGATTATATTATATCAGTGCTGCTTTAATTCCTGAGATGAAAGTAGAGTATTGTGTGAAAGCAGGACCAACGATGTTTAATTTGGTCAGTTATTTGTGCATTAGTAAAATCATTGACACTTGAGCACTAGTGTTCCACGTACATGTACTACTCCCTCCATCCAAAATCTGTCGGAATTTGACCTGCATTTTTACAATGAATTTTGCTACTACAAATACGAGATATATATGTCATGAAAATTGTACAGTTGGACCTTCATGCAAATATGAATCTAGTACTCCCTCCACCCTGAAATAAATGTTGTCGACTTAGTATAATTTTGCATAAAGTTGTACAAAATCAGCGACACTTATTTTGGAGTAAATAGCATAAAACTACTACAATTCGGGTTAGGGTTCCAAAAAACTACCAGAATTTATTTTTTCTCTGATAACTACCAAGTCAGGAGTCGACTGTTTCAAAAAATCCAAATCGTCGAGTGCTTATCAATTGATTGCGATTATGACAGTTGGGGCCCACATGTAAGATAACAGTTTGTTTGACCGTTAACTTACATGTGGGGCCCTTATTCTGTTAAAAAATGAAAAAGCAATCAGGTCCCTGCAAGTTTTAAAAAAAGCAATCAGGTCCCTATATGTTTTCAGCAAAAGCAATCGGGCCCTCCGAAGAAGATGCGCCCGCACTGAGGAACGGCGTCGGCAGCTCGCCGGCGGCCAGGTCGCGGGCCAAGCGGAAGGAGGCGGCTCGGCAAGGTCGCGGGCCAAGCGGGAGGGCGCGAAGGCGGGGCTTCTCCAGGCGGGCGAGGGTCCAGGCGAAGCTCCTTGCCAGCCGCTACTCCTGGGCATGGTGCTCTGACTTGCCTGTGCGGCCGCCGCCATGCCCTACCATCTTCTATGCGTCCGCCACCACGCCCAAGAAGAAAGGAGCGGCCGCCGTCGCCGGGATGGCCAAGCACCTCACCTGCGGCCGCCGTCGACGCCTTCGCCGGCCTCCTCGAGCTCGCTGCTGACTACGACGCGGACGGCCTGCGCCGCTGCTGGAACGCACGCCTCCCGCTGCTGCGGACGAGGCCGGCCTCTGGTACGGCCACCGGAAAGCCCTCGAGCAACGCACCGCGGTTCGTCCGGCCTCCTCGTCGCCACCTCCAACACCAGGAGCTCCGGCGAGCTCGTACCACAGCCATGGGGAGGGGAGGCCCGTCACCGGCTAGGGAGGGGATGGGAGGGTCGCCTGCTCGGGAGGTGAGAGGGTCGCCGGCTCGGGAGAGATGACGGGAGGAGAGGAGAGAAGAGACAGAGACCATGAAGAGGAAGAAGAAAGAGATGAGGAAGAGGAAGTTTACAACTGGGCCCACTAGTAGAAAAAGGGCCTTATGTGAGACACATTAGTCCCGGTTTGTAACTGAACCGGCACTAACGTGACCATTAGTGCCGGTTCCAACAGCTAGGCGGGCGGCGCTCATTAGTACCGGTTCGTGGCGAACCTATAGTACCGGTTCGTGCCACAAACCGGTACTAAATAGGTGGTGGCAGGCTGTTGTCAGGCTGGGGCCTAACAGGACCTTTAGTCCCGGTTCGTATAACCAACCGGTACAAAAGATCATCCTATATAAACCCTTCGTCCAGCCCTAGCCGAAGCGCTCTGTTTTTCCCCCTCTCTGTTTTCTTCCCCTCTTGCTCGAGCTCACCTCCATTTTTGCCAAAATTTGTCCAAGATTTGAAGGCACCCCATCCATCCAAGTGATCACAAAGGTTAGCAACTTTGTCCTTTCATCTCTCATTTCTAGATTAGCTCTTGCAATGCTCTATAAGTATAGTGATTTGTGGGTTTTATTTTGGGAGGAATTATATGTGGTAGTATTTGATTTATATGCAATTTGAGGTCAATATAACTCTTAGTTTGCATATGTAGGTGTGGTTTACTTAGTGCCTTCCCGTCTCCGTCGTAAGCACCGTCGATCGCCCGCACCGTCCCGTCGCCGGCACCACCTTGTGGTGAGCCTCTTGTTCTTATCTTTTTTATATAAATAAAATCATGTTTGTGTGATTTAGATATATAGTTACTTGTATAATTATCTTACCCGTACGTTGTTTGTTATACATAGTGCCATGGCTTTGATATCCGTCCCCGTCGGCCCTCGTCCGGGTTATGATTCGGATGTGGTATATTCTCTTTTATAATTATTTGTTGCATTTCGTGTTTATGACAAATTATGCCCATCAAGTTGACATAGATATTTTTATCTAGGAGGTATGTGAACCGGAAATTCCAACCGACCCTATTGTCGAGAGGTTAAATTTAGTTGAAAAAGAAAACGAGTATTTGAAAGAAAAATTGAAAAGAATTGAGGGGGAGAAGATGGAATTGGAGTTGCATGTTGCCGAAGTCGTCGATGATCACAAGATCAAGATGGAGAAAATGCGCTTGAAGATTAGAAAGATTAGAAAATATGCCATCGATAGTGAGGCTTGGTATCATTATGCTGTTGGATCAATTGTTACCTTAGTTGCGATCTTGATCGCATTTGTTGTTGCATTTAAATGCTTTAGCTAGAGAGTTATTTGTATGTTGTTTTATGATAATAAGTGTTGTATGAACTTTATGTATGAACTTGTATTAATTTGGTCTTTTCGGTGCTGTGTAATGAAGATGAGCCGGCAATGGATGTACGATGACCGATGCTCTGCCCAGTTCATTAATGGCGTGCAGACTTTTCTGCTTGCGGCTGAGGCGAACAAGCGGGCGGATGGTTTTATGCCTTGTCCATGTGCTGGATGTAAGAATGATCGGAATTACTCTAAGTCAAGAACCATTCACGTCCACCTGTTTGAGTCCGGTTTCATGCTCCACTATAATGTTTGGACCAAGCACGGAGAAAGAGGGGTTATGATGGAAGACAATGAAGAAGAAGAGGACGACGACAGCTATCCTGGCCATGGGTTCCATGAATACGATGGTACAACAATGGGGGAAGAAGCTGAGCCGGCAATGCGGGAAGAAGCTGAAGAACAGGCATCAGATGAGCCCGCTGATGATCTTGGTCGGGCCATTGCGGATGCAAAGAGAAAGTGTGCAAGTGAAAAGGAGAAGCTGAAGTTGCAGAGCATGTTAGAGGATCACAAGAAACCGTTGTACCCAAATTGCGAAGATGACAAGAAAAAGCTGGGTACCACACTGGAATTGCTGCAATGGAAGGCAGAGAATGGTGCAGGTTTTCTATGTGAAGGACATGTCTACCAAGCCGAGAAAAAGAAAAGATAAGGAAGCGAATACATCATACGATGAGCCAAAGCGCCACATAGTTCTTTCAGGGAAAAGAAACATCGTGGGAGTGGATGACAAGACAGACATGTCAGAAGATTATGAAAAGTTTGATGAAATTGCTCCCTTCACAGTGAATATTGACCCGAGCATCCAGTTAAATGATGAAGATTGTCCATGGTTACGGTGCAAAGGGACACACGCGAAGAAAAAGTTTCACACCCAAAGATCCCACTCTGGGATGTGACCGACTTCACTGTCATCACTTTCTTCTCTAGTGAGTTTCCGGACTAATATATCTGGAAAGTCCCACTTCGGACAAACCGGAGGGAATCTTTGTAATAGTTAATTAGGGTACTTATGTGTTTTGGCATTTGAAACGCGAAGAAATATTACGGCAAAAACTGGATGCACTTCGTGTACAAAATGGACAATCTCTTTCGAAGTATCAGGGTTTCGGACGAAAACTCGTCTGTTACAAAGGCATTTCATTTTTTTAAACTTATTACAACTCCAGACTTTTTGTGCGTTCAGTATGCATCATTCAAAGCCACGTCATCAACTTTCAACCCTTTCTGACTTCATTTGCTATTTTTCATGCATTTACTGATTTTTTTTGAGCTAAATGACCCTGAAATTGAAAAGCACTACAAATGAACTCTGAAAAGGTTGAAAGTTGGCATGGTATCATTATTTCACCCACATAGCATGTGCAAAAAAGTAGAAAGGGTTACGGCAAAAACTGGATGCACTTCGTGTACAAAATGGACAATCTCTTTCGAAGTATCAGGGTTTCGAACGAAAACTCGTCTGTTACAAAGGCATTTCATTTTTTAAATAACCTAAGTATTACCAAATTGAATATAATGATAAAACACACTAATATTAAACATAAGAAAAAAGAATCACTGAAAAATCTATTTTTAAAGTAAAGTTATTCACAAACTAGTGATTCACACAAATTTCAAATAATTCAAATTTAAACTATTAAAATTTGAAAACTACTGGCACTAACAGAAAGTTTGTAATTTTTTGTACCTAAAGCAAAAATATTCAGAAAGAAACTCTAAATACAGCAAAAAACAACTCAGAAATAAATACAAGAAAATAAATAAAGCAGAAAAGAAAAAAGAGAAAAAATATAAATAAAAAAAAGCCCGCCTACTGGGCCACAGCGGCCTGCATACGACTAGACACCCAACTTGTAGTTGGGCCAGGATGCAAGCCCGCAGGCCCAGTAGGCCCAACAAGGCATAGCAGCAGAGGTAGGCACAGAAGGCCTGCAATACAGAGGAGCTCGAGACAGCAGCCGCGGCGGGGCTTATAACCTGGTGCGGGCGCCCTTCGGCAAGCGAGGTGGGACTAAACTTGCCCGCACCGCACCTGCGGCAGCGCACCACCTTTAGTACCGGTTGGTAGATCCAACCGGTACCAAAGGGATGTCTTTAGTACCGGTTGGAGCCACGACCCGGTACTAAAGGGGGTCGCTTCCCGCCGCTTGGCCTGGCCAAATTTGACCTTTAGTACCGGTTGGTGGCTCCAACCGGTACTAAAGGTCCATCCTATATAAACAACCCTTATGAAAATTTTCACTTCTTCTCTGTTCGCTCGTCTCCTCTGCTTCTTCGATCGACAGCGCCGCCGCCCCCCGTCGCCGCCCCCGTCGCGCGCCGTCCCCGTCGCCGTCCCCATCGCGCGCCGTCGCCGTCGCCGTCGCCGTCCCTGTCGCCGTCGCCGTCCCCGTCCACGTCGCCGCCCCGGCCCGTCCCTGTCGCCGTCCCCGTCGCGCGTCGCCGTCTCGCCGCCGCCCCGTCGCCGCGCCCGTCGCCGCCCCCCGTCGCCGCCCCGGTCGCCCCGCTGTGAGCCCCCTGCGCCATGGCCGCGCCCTCGATCATCCGATCGAGCCCGCCCGCACACACACACACATAGAGTACACACACACACGTACACACACACACACACATTTTTCTTAATTATTTTCTGTTTTCTCTGTTTTGTAGTTATATAAATGTTAGATTAATGTTAAAGTTTTAGCTAGATGAATTAGATTAATGTCAATTTGTTAGATGATCGAATTAGATATATTAATGTCAAATGTTAGATGAATTACATAGAAATGTTAGATTAATGTCAAATGTTAGATGAATTAGATATATTAATGTCAAATGTTAGATGAATTAGATATATTAATGTCAAATGTTAGATGAATTAGATTAATGTCCGTTATGTTAAATTTGCATATAGAATTTGCATATAGAATTTGTATATAAGAAAAAATGTTACATTTGCATATAGAATTTGTTATCGACGTCAACGATGCCCGGCCCGCATCCTCGCCGTCGACCCGTTCGCGACGACGTCCTGCTTCAGAGGAGCCATGTCCGGGACTGGGCTCCGCCGGGCTGGCACTGGGAGGTGCTACCTTCAGGGGGGCGCCGCTTGGTGAGGAACCCGGCCCCGGGTCCCGTCGACGACCCGGAGCTCCTTTGGTGGCTCCGGGCGCCACTTTCGATAATATTCGAGACGATGTATTCGAGATTATATTCGATGATGCATATTATCTACTATGATTCAGTTTTATCTTTCGAGATGCATATATATTATCTACTATTATTCGAGATGCATATCAATTATCTACTATTATTTGAGATGCGTACTAAATTGTTTTATATTTCTTCTGGATTAGTTAAATAAAAGCTATGGCGGACAATACCGGCAGAGAAGGAGAAGAGGTCGTGTTCGAGATCATACGCTCCCCTCGCGGGCCACATGATCAGAATGAAGAAGATGACGGCTCCCAATATCTGAACAATACCGGGGAGGGTGATATGATATTCGATCAAGACGACCGAATTGATGAAGTCCAGAACTATGATGATCTTGAAATAGCAAATACCGGCGAGGTACATTATAGAAGCAGGCATCTGGTGATCATCACGTGTTTTAAATGATTTTGTATATATATATATATATATATATATATATATATATATATATATATATATATATATATATATATATATATATATATATATATATTAACGAATCGATCTTTCTTCTTTCAGCCCTCCGGATCGAGTAAATCGTCTGCAGGCAGCAGAAAGCGAGGCCCGGCCAAAAAGTTGAAGGATGGCGTAAAGTACAACATCGATGCCATCAAACCTAATGGCGAACCAAGCGAGCCTAAGAAGAATGCGGACAAGTGGATTCGTCAGTGCGGAGTTCTTGTGAAGGACCAAATCCCGATCTCCATTCAAGAATGGAAAAAGCCAGCAACGGAACGTCCAGATCTTACTTATGTTGACCAAAGAGCAAAAGATCGGCTTTGGGAATCTCTCATGTCACATTTCACCCTACCAGATCATTTCACACATGCAGATGTGCAGAAAGTCAAGGACGCTGCTCTTAGGAAGATGGCGCGTGCATTCAACAACCACAAGAAAAATATATGGGCCAAGTACGGAGGAAAGAAGACTCCAGAATTCACGGGAACACTGGAGAAGCAAAGAGATCACTGGCCCGCTTTCGTGAAATTCAAGGAATCGGAATTAGCTAAGGAACGGTCGAGAATAAACAAGCTCAATGCCGCGAAAAAGGAGCATTACCATAGGCTGGGGCCAGGTGGCTACGCGGTGGCCCGGCCTAAGTGGGATAAGGCTGAGCAAGAGATGATAGATGCAGAGGTCATTCCAGTTACATTGAGCTGGCCCCCCAGGTGCAGGACTTGGTTCTATGCGCATGGGGGGGCGTTGGACCCAAAGACAGGCCAGGTTTTGAAGAAGGCAAGTCTTAAAGGAGCCGACGACAAACTACTTGTTGCAATAGAAGAGGCTCGAACGGGGGTGTTCACGCCCAACAGAGAGAACGACGAGCTTACACGCGCCCTGGGAAATCCTGAACACCCGGGAAGAACACGAGGCAAAGGCATTGTTCCGTGGTATCAGGGGTTTGCGGACTGGAACGCCGACTACAGAAGCCGTGCGAGAAAGAAGATGGAGGAGGAGAAGAAGAGGAAGCTGGAGGAGGAGCAGAGGAAGCAGGAAGCAGAACGCGTTAGAGGCCTAGAATCAGCGCACGCGGAGTTGGCACTCCAATTAGAGCGGCAGCAGCAGCAGATAAACTCACTTAGCCAGGAAAGGGGGTCTCAGCAGCGGCAGCAGCTAGCGGATCCATCATTGGATAGCACCGAGCCATCCATGCCGAGAAGCAGCGTGGGTTCCGCCCTGGGCGATGAGTCACTACTGCTGGATAGATACCCTGTGGATGACATCATGGATAACACTAATTGTGAGCTACACTTTAAAATGAAGAACATATCCATGAAGGTGGCGGACGGCATTGCTTATACAAATCCCCCTGAAGCAACCTTCCATTGCAATCCGATTCCAGCTGACTATGCTCGTGTCACGGTTGATGAAGTTGTGGCACAATATTCGGGGCTACAGCTTGACATTCCTGGAGGTGACGACGAGCGCACACTGGGAGAGGCCATACATCGTATCATTCTATGGAGAAAGGATTGCATTGTCTTTCCAAGGCCACCGACACCGCGTCAGCCGACTCCTTCTCCAAGTCCGCCACCGCGTCAGGACACTCCTACTCCTCCAAGTCCGGCAACGCGTCAGGCCAGTCCTCCTCCTCCAAGTTCGGCACCGCGTCAGGCCACTCCTCCTCCTCCAAGTCCGGCACCGCGTCAGCCCAGTGCTCCTGCACCGCGTCTGTCGTCTCCGCCGCCTAGGCAACAGCGGAAGAGAGCCGCCGCAGCTATGGCGTCTAGCGGTACAAGTACAGGAGGCAAGAGACGAGGATACCAATTTGGTCCAAGCCTCGCGCCTCTTCCGAAGAGGCCTTACGACATGACGGATGAGGAAATCAAAGCCAAATGCAGGGCGGACTTGGACGCCCATTTTGCACCGAAACCGCCACCGCCGCCAAAGGAGAAAGTGCCTGAGGTTGTCGTTGAGCACTTTATTCGTATGGCTAAAGAACCAGCTCCCAAGCCTGTTGACTCAGACTATGAGCGCCAACTCAGGAAGGCACATCTAGCAAAAAAAAAGAAGGAGTCGAGCTCGAGCTCGAGCCAAGGCGCAGCTGCCAAAAAAAGCGGGAAAACTGTTCCCCAGCTGGGAGAACAGGCGGTGCAATCGATCCCCCCGCTCATTGTACCAACACATGTGAGTACCGACGCGGCCGATGAGCTGGTAATAACCGACGATCATAGAAGGATGGCTGCCGAGGCCGGTGTCACTGTTTATCAACTCCTAGGCATTGAGCCCATGGATAAGATTAGAGAGGAGGACGTAAAACGGAAATATGCCCGCGGCGAACCTCTGGTAAAGCCTGAGGAGGTCAAGAAGCTCCCAACGAGAATGTATGAATTGCATGAATGGTACATGAAAATTGCCAAGACTACCAATCGAGAGTCCCTCATGGTGAAAGTCAAGGCAGAGCATTACTACCATGAGAATGCTCTGTATGTTGAGTTTACAGAACTGTTTCAGTTATTCAATCAAGACGCACTCGACAAATCTATCGTCAGTTGCTATTGTCTGTAAGTGATTTCTTTCTGTAATTTAAGTCTCAAGCTAGCTGTAGTGCTCGTTGATCATTACCTGTAATTATCCTCACTATATTCTTTTCTGTGGTATTATGCAGGATGAAGATCTATGAAATGAATAAAAAGGGACGCTATGGCATTGGGTTCATTGACCCAAATACCATTAATCAAGAGATATGGACGGATGAATGTTATCGAGAAGACACAGAGAAAAGCATGCTAGAGTTCTTCAAGCGCCTAAACACCAATCGAGATATACTACTTCCTTACAACTTCAAGTGAGTCACACTGTCTTGTACTACAAATTCTGTTTTTGCTTACTAGCTAGATGTTAATAAGTGTATAGGGTTTAGGGTAGTTGATGAGTGTTATGCACATGCCCGCTTAATTTATACATGCAAACGTGTGCGCATGCAGATTCCACTGGATCTTGTTAGACATTCAAGTTGAAGAAGGAAAAGTTGAAGTACTGGACTCACTAATTAAACCAGTTGAGGAGTACGAAACCGTCAAGGGGATAGTCAACAGGTAATTTCAATCATTATTGAACTATATGTCGGCCTATTTAGTTCGTCATTTCCTGATATCAACTAATTAATAACTCCTTTATTCATTTTCTTTGCCGGCGGGCAGGGCTTGGGCAAAGTTCATCAAAACGGTTCCAGGCCAATGGAAACAAAAGCTGTATTGGTATCGACCCAGGGTAATTAATTAATTAGTACTAGCTAGCTACCATCTCTTTAATTCTAGTTTCAATACCATTAATTATCATGCTTGATTAATTATTATCTGATTGAATTCTATTCTCGTAAAGTGCATGAGGCAGAAGCCGGGGAATGATTTATGTGCATACTACGTTTGCGAGAACATTCGCATGATGACGATCGAAAGTAGCACATCTGCTAGACAGCAATGGGTACGTTTGCCAGAACACTATTCACAATTTTTACATCATTATCGATATCTAATCACACAACTAATACATGCATATTGATCTCCTTCTTAAAAGTTCGATATGGTGCGGGATCAGCTCCTACCAACGGATCGCGTACGAGCAATTCAAGAGGAAATAGCGGGATTTTTGCTCGACCAGGTCATAGATCCCAAAGGAGTATACCATTACCCGCTACCGCAGTAATGCCTCCATGTAGGAGAAATTGTATATACCAAATTGTATATATACATGTGTATGTGTGAATGGTGGTGCGAGACATTCGATGATATATATATATATGATCGGTTCTACGAGAAATTCTATTTATATATATGCATAACGTGTACAATATGTAGTATCGTAAAATACCAGCAAATGAAAAAGAATTAAATGGAAAACACAAAATTAAAGGAAAAAGAAATCATAAACCCCAAACCCCCTAAACCTTTTAGTACCGGTTGGTGTTACCAACCGGTACTAAAGGTCTTCCACCCCCCGGCGCTGGCTCGTGCCACGTGGTGGCCTTTAGTGGCGGTTCGTGTTGAACCGGTACTAAAGGGGGGGGACCTTTAGTCCCCACCCTTTAGTGCCGGTTACAGAACCGGCACTAAAGGGCCTTACGAACCGGTGCTATAGCCCGAATCTGCACTAGTGGCCCCACATGTAAGTTAACAGTCAAACTAAACGGTCAAACAAACAACTATCTTACATGTGGGTCTCAACTGTCATAATCGTGATCAATTGATAAGCACTCGGCGATTTGGGTTTTTTGAAACAGCCGACCCCTGATTTGATAGTTATCAGAGAAAAAAAGAATTCCGGTAGTTTTTTGGAACCCTAACCCGAATTGTAGTAGTTTTATGCTATTTACTCCTTATTTTGGGACAGAGGGAGTAGCTTATTTGTTTTTGTGGCACATAACTCATCTTTACGTTAGCAAAAAAGAATTATGACCAAAGTTGGGTTCAAATTTCAAGGGGGCATACATGTTTGCCGAATTGGGATTCCATTCAAGGCACATAAACTGGGAGGCCAAAGTTGAGCCCAAATGTGGATTATCTATGTTGCTTCTTCATCAGAAAAGCCATCATTTACCATCCATGTTGTGAGAGAGAATCTTGAATGTAATTTTGGCAAAAGAAAAAGCAGGGAAAATATACTGACCTGGATTTACTGGTCATTTGACAATATACTGACCATGATGGAAGTTCAGGAATTTGATGCTAATTTTTCCTCTTTATGGGTCCTTCAAATAACAAATAGTAACATGATGTTATCACATTTGCCCAGCTTAGCTGTCAACAAAAGACTATGCTTCAAGAAGGGAATTACACAAGTCGTTTTCAACCTATCGAGCTCGGGGTTTGGTCTACCATGGTCACGTTAAAGCACTAGTTGAGTGCCTATCACATAGAGAAGAGAATGGACTTGAAGGCTGATGAATGCGTTTTGTTAATCAACACATGCAAAATAGCACAGGCTAACACAAGAAATAAATAGCTCGATATATAGCACAACAGTTCAAACTCTGGAAAACTAGCAGTGTACAATCTCTTTTTCTTTGTATATGTGGATTCTTCAATTAGCTTAACACAATAGCACAAAAGTTCAAATCTGAATGCTAAAGTAAGTCCCAGCATGCATGCATAAATTAATATAGTCAAACACTAGAGTTCAGCAAGTCAAAATGACTGCTTACTGAATCATTCAGAGCACCGCCTTGATCCTCTGTTCATTGTTAAACATGTAACGGCCAGATTTGTGCTTAATCATACGGAGGCCACGCGTCACCCATTTGCCTTTGCTGCTGCTGTTTTTGACATCGTCACTTTTGCCTTTGTTGCCGTACGCTACCTCCATACCAGTGAAGAGGGCAAATTGCTTGCCGGTAACCATCTCGTTGCCGTCCTTGTCGAATACCATGGCATCCAAAAAGTCCACGACCATGAACCTGCCGGAACCGAGGCTGATGACCCTGGGCTTGAACAATTGGGTCGGCTGCCACTCCTCTGGCAGGTCATCATGTGCCCAGATCTGCATCTTCTCCGGCGGCGGCTCCTCCCCTCTGACGACGCCGGAGAGGTCAGCAACATAGGGGAGGTTTTCTGAGACGCCGAACCAGAGTCCAAGATCCGGGACGTAATCCGCCTTGCCATCGAAAGGCATGAGCCAGTCGCCAGCTTTGCTCCACTCACGAGTCACCATGTGGAAGTAGTAGGTGCCATAGCCCTCTGAGCCAGAGATGGAGAAGCAGATGGTGTCGCCGACGAGGGCGTGACCGTAGACGAAAGCATTCCTGTGGTGGGTGATCCATGGGGTCAGCGGGAGGATGTCGCAGTGCCAGAACCTGTGAGATGCGAGGGACGTGCTGATCCCCCTCCACACCAGAGCTTCGAACTGCGGGCGTACCTCCGCCTTATCTGGATGGAGGACGCTATCAATGATGTAGAGGTCGCCGGTGTCTTCGCCGTCAAGGAGGTGTAAGTCCGTTGGAGGGACAGAGATGGCCAGCGGCGAGTGCTTGTGCCTGTGGAGGCTAGGCATGGTATCGATGTAGCTGCAGCCGTCGATGATGTCGAAGCGTAACATGCGGCTCGCGCGGTCGGCCAAGACGACCTTGCTCTCCGAGGCGGTGGGCAAGAAATTAACGCAGGGAAGGCTCCGCACGGAGTAGGAGACTTCTGGTGGCCTCATGAGCAGCTCGCTTTTCGGCGGATCGATCTTGGGCGCCAACGCCTCCGCCGTCGCTAAGTCGGTGCTGCAGATCCTTGTCCTCTTGGGCGCACATGCCTTGGCGCGCGTCAGTGTTGGTACCAGCTTGCCATGTGCGGCCGCCTCTTGTGCGGTCGGGTGAAAAAAATCCTTCTTGGAGAGGTCCAAGCGGCGCAGTGAGTATGCACGTTTGCGCCCGTCAAACAGCCCCAGGTTTAGGAACCGGCGGATGCCGCCGGTCATGTTCAAGTCTCGGACGATCTAGTTAGGATGATCCTTCTGTCCTGGGAGGGTAATAAGGACAAAAATTAGATCGATTGAACTTGCTAGGTCAGTATGAAGCTTCAAAAAATAAACCACGATGCGGAGCATCACTTGAACTTCCTAATTAAATGAGTACTTTACCTCTGTTTGACTAACATCCCTAACAGGTTGTGCATGCTATGAACAAAATAAAATGCAGTGAAAAATCTATGAATATGGTTGCTTCACTTTAATTACTTGTTCCTATATAAGTGAATTACTACTACAAGTGGATTTGTGTCCTGAACAACAAATCGACTGCTGATTTCTAGCAGTAGGATCGATGTTAACCATGCAAGCAGATAGATAGATAAACCCACTCCAAGAGCTACTAGCACAAGACAAGATCGATCCAAAGAAAGCAGAGGACGAGATGGCCTGAAGGACACACCTAGCTACGTACGTACAAATCCAATGACGCGGCCGTGCACACAGCCGGGGAAGGAAATCGAGATGGAGAAAGCACCTAACCTTGATGGGAACGGACGGCGGTCCGAGGAGGATAGGGAGGCGGTGGTTGGAACGGTGCCGACGGCGACGGCGACGTTCGAGGCAGAGGCGGCGGTTCGTTGGTCGATGAGAGATTCGAGGAGAGGCTACGGATTTCAGCCGGCGGCGAGGCATTTGAGGAGGTCCATGGATGGAGCCCAACGGGCTAACCCTGTGGGCCGAGCGCGGACTGACACCTCCTATATTGGACGACTAGGACGGCCTATTGGCAGAGCTGTAGCACCTCCAGCTTACTGTTGCATCGCATCGATAACTGCAGCACAATGTTTACTGAAGCACTAAGTTCAAACAATCATGAAATAATTTTAAGTTTGTGGAAAAAATTGAAAACGAGAAACCTTGTGATATTTTTTTAAGAAAAAAGTGAACATTTTTTCAAATTCGAAACAATTTTTGAGAGTATGATTTTTTAAAAAAATTATGAAAAAATTGTGGAAAATCATTTTTTTAAAATTCGATTTTTTTTTGAAACCGCAAACAATTTTTTAATTTTTGAACAATAACAAGTACTCCCAAAACCGTGAACAAATTTGAGCTAAAACCACATCACTTATTTTGGGACAGAGTGAGTACATTTTTTGAAATTCTGACCATTTTTCAAAAATGTGAGCATTTGTTAAATTTGTGAATAAATTTTGAATTTTCCAAACTTTTTCTGAAAAAGGAAAACTAAAGTTAAAATGAAAAAAGTAAAAAAAAAAGGTAAAAAAACAACAGAAAAAAGAAAAAAGAAACATCTAGCTGAACCAGACCGAAACCTTCTGGAAGGTTCCTAAAACCGGTAAACCATATAGCATGAACTAGGTCGGCCCATTAAAGCGCTGCCCCGTGCAAAGTGACGACATTTGGCCGCTTAATGCGGCAAATAGGAAATTCAAGGACATATGGTAGCTGATGTATTCGTGGCGTAGTGTTTCGGGCTGATAGTACAAACCCATTTTCCTGTGTGCTAGCGTGGACCTGACAGGGTAATAAATGGCATGTAGAAAAAAATTGGTTTCTCCACGGGTTAAAACGGTTGAACAACTGCAGTATTGGAAAGTATGACTCTACCCTAGCGATTAGGGTTTACCTACTCCGACGATTCTCTGGCCGTTGAGGTTTGTAATTCAGATCAATGCTGATCCCTCTCTCCACCTCCATCTCCTGTCCTTATGCGCGCTTGGGTTGAACAAGGGGTTCGTTCATCCTTCCTCCTGGCCTTGACGCTGCTACCAGTGGCAGGGAGTTTGGAGGTTTGGATCTGATGGCATGTTCGTCGACTATGGGATCTGGTGAGACGTCATTGGGGAAGATGGGCAAGGGAGCGGCTGATCTCAAAGATGCAATGAAGAATATGGAGTTGAAGGACTTGAAACTCGAAGATGTCTTCGTCGGGGAAGAAGAGATCTCAAAGCTCTCGAAGGCCGAGAGACATTTTGGTGTGCATCATATAGATGCTGAATCCATGGCACCAAACGGGCTAATCATGTGGGCCGAGTGCGGACCGACACCTATATTGTTATTTTTGTGAATTTTCTAGTCAGCGCCCAGGATAACTGATGCATTTTTGGCGTGGGTATTTGGACTGGCAGTACGAGCCCATTTTCATGTGCGCTGGCGCGGGCCCCGTGAAAAAATAAATGACACACATGAATTCCAGTTTCTGGGTGAGAGCGGAATGACAACGTAGGAAAAAGGGAGTGGGATGGGAGCGGAATGACCATGCAGGATGGGACCTTGCATGGAAGTTAGGTGCGTTTGCGTAGGAACCACCTCGTCATCATCATCTGCCAGTGCGTGCAGCAGAGCGACGGTGGCGGCTCTCAATCGGACCTGACGTTTCTTTCTTCTGTTGGCTCGGCCCAACAACAGACAGGTACTCTACTAGCATTAGCTTTTCTCCCTTATCCTGCAACTAAGGCAAACAATCCCCTCCGACTTCACCGGCAAGCGCGTGGATTCGCCTCCCCTCTACCTGCCGCTCCGGAGGTCAGTCGTAAGGAGGGGAATACTTTTGCCTCCGCTCTAGTTAATAGTTTAGGATAGGATATTTTTAGTCCTCACAGGTGCGGTGTTCAGGCGTATGTCGGCGCTTCTTCTTCAAGTTTGTCTTTTGGACTCCGATCCTGTTCGAGTTCGTCCGTTTGGACGTAGTCGAGGGAGCTCCAACATTAGACTTTTGTCGTCTCTTTGGGACGGTGAGGTTACGTTTCAAATTTAAATGACCTACAAGGATACAACTTCAAAATTAATAATAATGAAATTAAGCGTTCTACACTTCTACTCCTATTGTTTGGCCACTTTAAAGTTTAAACACAACATCAAACAAGGTACATGCCTAGCTGCCTACTGTCTACATGGTAAACCGGCAGTACTAGACATGAAACAAATCATGAAAACTAAAAAAAGGGGATAAAAAACAACCGCTTGTTACCTCTCCCGCGTCGTTGGTGCTTCGTTGCTACACCGTTGCCATGATTTTTCAAATACACGATGGATATTTTTCAAATACGCCACAAACATTTTATATACACCGACATGAATATTTTCTCATTTCCGTAATATAAAGCTTTTATTATTAGAAACTTGCTTGTCATTTTTTCCTTTTTAAATCTGCCAAATTAAAACTATGTTTTCTACTCCCTCCGTCCCGAATTACTTGTCGCGGAAATGGATAGAGATGTAAATACGTCTAGATACATCCATTTCTACGATAAGTATTTCAGGATGGAGGGAGTAACTTTTTTATAAAACATTTAAAAATATATGTTAACGCATTTTCCAAAAATGAAAGGTCTCGCTGCATAAATATGTTAACACGTTTTTTCCTGAGTTTTTTTTCCTGAATATAGAAGCACTCAGTCCTCGATCGGTTTTACAAGGCCCAGCTGGTTCGTGGATTGTTAAGAAGGAAAGCATTGGGCCCATCCGAACCGGGCAATCTAATGAAAGGGCAAAGGTGAGACGAGAATGCTTGTTCACTCCGCCGCCGTTCTGCTCCAGGTTCGCCGCCGCCGGCAGATGGGTTAATCTGCCACTACTTCGGGCGCAGATAGAAGGATCATAGTAAGTAAGTAGATCGTCGGGCGAAGATGAGCGGCTTCCGGCGGTTCGTGAACCTGGGGATGCTAGACTGGCGCGGCGAACCCGGCTTGTACACTCTCCGGCGCCTGGACCTCTCCAAGGTGGACCTGTTTTACCGGACGGCACAAGAAGCCGCCGCACATGCCAAGGTGGTGCCGACACTAACCCTGCCGAGGCCATGGTGCCCAACAGAAGAAGCGGCTGCAAGATCGGCTTGGCGGCGGCGGAGGCGGCGGCGCCCAAGATCCAGCCGCCTCAAGCCGTGGTGGCCGCGCCGCCGCCGGTATACTCGTCCTACGTGCCAGGCACTAGTGACATTCACTTCTTCGCGACCGCCTCGGAGAACAAGGTCATCTTCGCTGACAGGGCAAACCGCATCTTCCGCTTCGACGCCGACGATGCCGGCCCCTGCCCCGTGGTCACCGTGATGCCAAGTCTCAACGCCTACAAGCACTCGCCGCTGGCCATCTCCGTCCCTCCGACGCCCTTACAGCTCGATGACGGCCAACTCGCCGGCGACCTCTACAACTCGCCGCCGGTATACTAGCTGAGTGCTACCGGGTGTAGTTACACCCATGTCTCATATACTATCATGTGACAGTATATATACTACTTTATCATTTTTAGTATATTCATATACTATATCTAAGATACTCCAAAGTGAGTTCTATGAAAAAATTGCAAGTGGACGCATAGTTTTTATTATATTTGTGAAATATGTACATATTTGTACGTAAAAAGGAGTATGCTAAAAATATGGTACATACTACCTAAAAAGTAGTATATATACTACTTAAACATTCTTATATAGTACATACTACGCGTACATACTCTCTGGCATGATAGATACTACGTAGAACATACACAACAAAAGTGGGAGTAGCTACACCCGGTCGTAGGAAACATTTGTCATATATATATATATATATATATATATATATATATATATATATATATATATATATATATATATATATATATATATATATATACTAGCTGAGTGCCCGTGCGTTGCCACGGACGAAAAACATAGTGATTAAATAATTGTTCTATTTAAGAAATGTGCGACACATGACAGCATGCGATTTCAATTTCTATAACAACAAATTGATTCTTTTTACCGCTTATTCCTTCATAGGCAATTATCGTGTCTCTGTAACCACTCTCTCCTTACAACAAACCATTTTTCTCCTTATCATTCCTTTCCCTTCATTCCTTTCCCTTCACCTTTTTACCGATTTCAATTTTTTTACTCGCTCACAACAAACCATTTTTCTCCTTATCATTCCTTTCCCTTCACCTTTTTCTCGCCACAGCGTGTGAGCCCACTTTACAAACTCTTGTCCTTTATATGTTATATATTTTTATCTATTCAAAATATTCTTTTGATCTCTTTTTTGGCGATCAGATAGTTGAAAGGAAACTTAAGCTATACCGCTCACAACTAACCATTTTTCTCCTCGTCATTCCTTCCCCTTCACTTTTTTCTCACCATAGTGTGTGAGCCCTCTTTTCAAAATCTTGTACTTCATACATTATATATTTTTATCGATTCAAAATATTCATTTGATCTCTTTTTTGACGATCAATTCTGCACACTAATCGGTTGAGAAATCAATGTACACAGTCTATTCTTAGCACCACAATTATATAATCACATATTCATGTGTTTACTGAGATGTATAAATTTTCAAGACTTTGTAGATCATTTTCTTCTATATTTCAACATATGCTGTTAAAAAAGAAAAAAAAAGAAACCATCTGCACAATCAAGCATTCACCCAAATGCAAATATATAGCTACATCCTCCCATTGGCAACTTTCAATACAATCATCCATGATCCTTTTTAAGAGCAGTTTCTAAAACAGTCTAGCTAGTAAGAAACCATACCACTGCATCAGTTTGCACAAGAGATAGTTAATACTGAGAGCAACCAACCGTATGGTAAGAAATCTTTACATGATGACAAAGAATGCATTTACATGATGCAAAGAATGCATAGCGAACAGCACACCAACTGGAAGTAGTACAACCAGAGGTAGAAGAAATGTTGCTCCTTAGGCTTGACTAATAAAACCAATAAAAAGTAAAATAAGATGAGCATTTTAGAAATGCTAAATATGTACTCCCTCTGTAAAGAAATAAGAGATCACTACTTTAGTGATCTAAAAAGTCTTATATTTCTTTACAGTGGGAGTAGATATTACTATAGTATTAGAGCTGTGACATACCTGAACCAGCACATATCATGTTTTTGTCCGTATTTTTTCTTCTTTCCAAAACATTCAGATATTTTCCCTAGCAAAAAAAGACTCCAAAACACATATATTTTCATCATAGAACTATAAAGCTGAGAGAGGCATTGTAGAGGTAATCACTTCTGAGCAAATTAATAGCCATCTAATTCTCCCAAATTTCTCCACTGATAATATCATCCACTGAGTCCTCTTACATGTACATAGTACCTCAGCACTTGCAATTATTATTCAGGCCCTATATACCATCTAAGAAAATGCAAGCATGTTTAATTGACACTTCTTTCTGCAGTTACAATGTTCAATTGACTCTGTTCAAAGTATATCTACTAAAGTTTGAATGTATTTAGAAAATAATGTCTACAAAACAAACATCCATGTGAAAATCAAAATTTACCATAGGTGTTCTTTGGAGAGTCTTTTGTTAAATATAAAATAAACCTACATGCTATACATGCAAAAATGTGACTGAACAAATGCTACTTGTATCCGAGAGCTTTTTCAAGTGCCTGGGCCACTTCCATTAAGGTGCTGTAAAAATGTACAAAACAAAAGAGCAGATAATTACTTTCACTCTGCAATAATGAATATAGACATGTTTTTTCTCGGAACAGTATAATATGAATCCCAATGCCAACAAAACTGAACCTGGAACAAAACTGGAGTGAATCAGATCATGCCGATGGCTTATGGAGCGACAACCCCGTGGCATTTTCCCCCAACCTCAAGCTGCTCTCCATCCTCTCCTCTCCTCTCCTTCCTTACACCGCTGTCGCTAGTTTGCCTCCTCCTGTTGCTCTATCGATCTTGCTGCACCATCATTGCTCCGCATCTTCCTACTCTACTGCTAGTAGCTGGCACAGTCATCACCATGACTTTTGCAACAGCACTTAATTATTGAGTATACCTTGAGTAAATGCATTGTCCCAGATTGAGATTGATCATGTTGGATTGACAAGCAAATCTGTACATTGGGATACTTTTCAAGCAATAGCGACACTAAAGATGTTGTGGTTGCAACAATAGCAATAAAGGAAGAAGATTACCATAAGGCGTAAAGAAATCTGATTGATCTCCTTGGCATCCCATATAAGTTGTCTCCTCCGACAGTGATGATACCACGACGTCGCTAATTATATCATGATAATCCAGTCGAGGTGGCAATAAAATTCTAATTAGACCATGTGAGTACAAAGAAAAATCTTCCAATTATATCAATTAGCATGGTTTGAATTTACAAGGTTCTTCCCTGCATCGTGCATGCTTTCATTTTTGATATAATGAATCAAAGAGGGAATGCATATGATTGAGATGGACAGGCTACTTAGCAAGAAAATTCTGAAGGGTGGAATGAAAATTCATCACCTATATTTCCCAGTTTCTTCTGAATGCCAAATAAAGCTACCAGATAACTTCACCTTGTACTCTGAAGAATAGAATGGTTAGCAAGTCAATTATTCAGTAAAGGTGGTTGTGCAATGGGGGATTACTCCACTGAATATATTGGACCGTGCCTAGAAATGAAGACCTAGACACCTAATCATTTTTTTCTGTACACATTTACATGAAAGATAACTTCAAATTTCTTCAGCTAGGCATGGTTTCTCAGAGGGGTGCTTTGGTGGGATGGAGAGGGGGGGGGGGTGGTGGAGGAGCCATGGGAGAGGACAACGATGAGGTGCGAGTGTAAGGGAGATAAGGTTACCTGGGCCGTCGTCCGCCGCTGCCGCCGACACGATGCTCCTGCTGGTCGCCCTCCCGCATCGTGCTCCTCCTTGACACGATGAAGGAGAGATGAGATGGCAAGGGCACACACCGACTGCTCCAATCTTTTGGATGCACCGTGTTGCTGTTCGAGGTTGCCGTAGGTGGGTGGAGGGCATCAGTGCTGCCGTCGAGGTCACCGTAGTCGGGAGGAGGCGGCGGCGGCGATCCCATTGCTCCAATCTTTTGGATGCACCGTGCTGTCGTTCGAGGTTGCCGTAGGTGGGTGGAGGGCATCTGTGACATCCTCAGATCTTAACCCTGTCATTAAGTTAATTATTTAGCCATGTCATCATGATCATCCTAATTAAATTGCATTTAGGAAATAATTCAACTTCAATTCAAAATTCAAAATGCAAGTCAAATAAGAACTTCTTCAAATAATTAAACAAAATAGTTCATAATATTTCAAAAATTCCCAAAGCAATTATAAAAATAAAATCAATATTAATTGAATTATTTAAGTGACTCAAACATCCTGAAACAGTACCAAAACAACACTAATTAATCCATTTCCTTTAATCCAAAATTCAAATGAAATCATTTTTTGTCAACAAACCTTTTCTGGCAGTGGTAAATATTGCATAGTATTTATTGGGCCAATTCACATATTTTACAAAGGTCTCATGGTGGCTAAACATTTTTCAAAAGAGAGAAAAGAATAAAGCAGAAGAAAAAGAAAAGGAAAAAAGAACAGAGTATACTGCACCGCTGGGCTCTATGCGTGCACAGTGTGGCCCAGCCCATTTGCGGAGGCCTTTCGTCCTCCTCCCGCTGCCTGGACGCCGAGCGCGCGCCCGAGCCAGGGCGCCGTCCCAGTCGAACCCTGCCAGCCACCGCGCCGCTACAGACGCCACGGGGTGGATAAGAACGCCAGCGTAGACGCCCTGGACACGCGCGAGATCTTTTCCCCCTCCTCCTCGCGTCGCTTCGTGCTTCCCCGCCATGGCCGCCTCGGCCGTCGCCGTGCCGTCTCACCGCCGTAGCCACCGGCCTCCCCCCTCCGTTCTAAGCTGTCCAGGAGCTCCGTGGAGCTCGACTCCTTCGATCGCCCGCACAAGCCCGACCGGGAGCCCTCTACATCGACGCCACCGAGCTCTTCTTCTTCCCCGATCCCGACGGCTGTTTCCGGTCGAACCGCTCGACTCCGACCTCCCCGCGCCTCCCCGAGCCCTCCTCTGCAACGCTGTGAGCCGCGCCTCCTCTTCGAGCTCAAATTCGAGCTCTAGCATCCGCCACCGTAGCCGCAGCTCCGCCGTCCGCCATTGTCGTCCGGGCACTCGCGTCCGAGCTCCTCCGCTCAAACCAGTGGCACAACCGTGCTACTGGAGTTCCCCAGCTGCCGCCTAGCTAGCTAGTTCGCCCGCCCGCATTGCGTTTTACTATTTCCGCGAAGGCCCGAACTCCGGCCGCCGTCCAGCTCGACGCCGGTGCCGTTTCCGACCTCCCCAGCTACTGCCGCCTGCCTAGATGGATGCGCGCGAGCTCCCTCGTTCGAACGCGCCCCTCCGCGCCTCATTTGGTCGCCGGACGGCGGATCCTGACGCCCTCCGCCGCGTCTGTGGTCGTCGGCGCGTCGTCGCCGGCGCGCCACCGCATTGGAACACCGGTGGGGCCCGCGTGTCAGGTAGTTAGCACTAACCCGGGCCTAAACAACCTCTGACATGTGGGGCCATTTACTGTAGCAATTAGTATTTGGGTTGTTTATTTAATCTGCTAATACTCACTGACACGTGGGACTCAGGCCTAATTAAGTTAATTAAAATCAGCTAATAACCTCTGTTAAAATGTGAGTCTATGACAGGTGGCCCCCACCTGTCAGTTGGACCAGTTAACAGTCAACCCAGTTGACTGCTGACTAGGCCGCTGACTCAGCCCCTGGGCCCACCAGTCAGCTTCTGCTGACTGCCCAGTCAACTGGGCCCACTGTCAGCCCCTGTATGCACTGCTGTGTACACTCTTCTGGGTGCACATAGCAATTCAGTTTACTGTTTTCGAATTAAAAATAATCCAGAAATTCCAGAAAATGAATAAAACTTTGAAAAATCATGTAAAATAAACCGTAATTCGGATGAAAATAATTTATATATGAAAAACGATCAGAAAAATATGAAGAATCCGATTATGCCACCCACATACCTGCCACACCCCCTAGCATGATGAACATGGAACTTTCCCCTCCGCTTCGTCTGACCGATAATTGCCCGGAGCTGGTAAAATACCTCCAGATGTTTCCCGCTCCGACTAACTTGCGTAGTACTGCATTAGGGCACTCCTCGAATAACATACTGCCATGACATGCATTTGTGTTGCATTGCTTGCTGTGTATTTATTGTTTCTTCCCCTCTCCTCTCCCGATAGACCCCGAGACTGCCATCGGCACTACTGAGTACAACTGCGCCCCTGACGACCAGCCCCTTTTAGCAGAGCTTCCAGGCAAGCAAAACCCCCTTGATCATTCCTATATCGCCTATTCCTCCTCTCTCATGCTTGCATTAGATTTTGCTACTGTAATTGCTTGCTCCTATTCTGATGCATAGCCTGTTTTTGTAACCTGTTGTTGTTACTTTACCTGTCATCCTAAACTGCTTAGTATAGGCTGGATAATGATCCATTAATGGCCCCACCCCCTTGTCCTGGTTGCCACGCTTTACCACCGGTGACTCGATCAGTGTGATCGATGTGCAGAGACCGACACAGCACCGCACACCCCCTTAGTTGTACGACTCTGCAGGGATACTATCGAGTGCCGAGGGTGATACCTCCTAACTCACTCCTGATGACATCTCTGTAGCGTAGCTAGTCGGACGTGATTCACCGAGGGTGATTCCTCTTCCACCACCTCCGATAAAGCCTCTGTCGTGCAACCCCTCAAGTGTGAACCTATCGAGGGTGATTCCTCCAAGTTCACCTTGACGGTTACATCGAGTAGGAATCCATCGAGGGTGATTCCTCGGATTTCCCCTTGATGTTTCAGACACATGGATACCTTGAATTTTCCTCAGGCCCCTGGTTAAAGTCGGGTCGACCCCGAGGGGTACCTGCGAGAGGTGTGAAGTCGGGTTGACCGTGAGGGTACCCGCGAGATAATTACGAGGCGCGACCGGGCAGGCAGAGACCGCCCTCGAGTGGGATGGGCCTGGCCCTTGTTGCACTTCCTCGAGACGGGACGACAGGAGTACTGATCGTCACCGCGAGCTCCTAATAATGCGCTAAAGGATTTGGGTATTTGATCTGAGTTGGCCGCTGGCCATATACGCACTACCACCACGCGGGATAATGGTTTATGGAGCCCTCGGCGCCGTATGTATCAGCCGAAAGCTCTACCAGACGTCCAATTCAGCATTGTGGGCCTGTCGGGCCAGTGCCATCCAGGATGAGGTGGTGCTCGTCCCGGCTCGTCGCATAACGACCCGGAGTGCAAAGGGCGATGGGCCCAAGACCCCTGAGCACTTAGGATGTAGACCGGCGGGGACCTCTCTGATGAGCCTAGGTAGGACTACGTCGTGTCGATCAGCCGAGGCCGGGCATGACCCGATAAAAGTGTGTCCGGCCAGAGTTAATCGAGCGTGTTGGGTAACAGTAGTGCACCCCTGCAGGGAAGTTATCTATTCGAATAGCCGTGTCCACGGTAACGGGACGCTCAGTGTTGTATCCCGTGTTCTTAAGGCAAACTTGTTCCCCTTTTATGTCTGTACTCAGATATCTGTTGTTTCCGCTGACGCTTGATCGCGAGCTTATGTATTCGAGCCCTCGAGGCCCCTGGCTTGTAATATAAAGCTTGAATTATTTTATTTTGTGTTTAGAGTTGTGTTATGATATCTTCCCGTGAGTCACTGGTCTCGATCGTGTGCATTTGCTTGTATGATTAGTGCACGGTCGAGCAGGGGCGTCACAGCATCAGTGCTGCTGTCGAGGTCGCCGTAGTCGGGAGGAGGCGGCGGCGGTGATCCCACTGCTCAGATCTTTTGGCTTTGCTGTGTTGCCGTTCGAGGTCGCCGTACGCGGGAGGAGGGAGGCGGCAGCGAATCCTCTGTGGAGAGACACGGGATCAGGAGCGAGGGATTTGGGGAAGGGGGTGGGAGGTGGGACGTGTGTACGTGGGTGGTTCTCTTTTCTTTTTGGTTTTTTATTTTGTGTGGGAAAAGGAGGGATCGAGGAGGTCTCGATTTTTTGGGTAGAAGTTAACGTGTGTACGAAGGAGGAGGAGGTCGAACCATAGGTGGGACTACGTGCGTTCGTGGGCTGTTTTATTTTCAATTTCTTTTTTTTTCTTTCGTGCGAGGAGGTTCTTTTTTCACGTACGAGCAGAGGGGGGATCGAACGAGGAGGTGGGAGGTGGTAGTCGAACCATCAGGTCGAACCATCACGACGTTCGATCCTCTTTAATAGTAGAATATATATATATATATATATATATATATATATATATATATATATATATATATATATATATATATATATATATATATATATATATATATATATATATATATATATATATATATATATTATTAAGGCCAGAAACTTCAGTCCAAGAAGAAGACAACAACGTGAGTAAAATCATCTGTGCATGATATTACTCATATGCTAGAAGACACTGAAGGCCAGAAGAATATTCGCCAGCAGGCAGAGCCCACGTGAATGCTCTCCACAAAGCCACGTGAAAGATATCCCGAAGACCGAGAGGCGGTCAGGGGCTATCGAGAAGAAATATTTATCCACGCTCTATATGGACATGTAAGATAGCTAAGCCGATTAAATAAAGAGGAGAAGGCTCCCGAACGCCTCCCTCGCGGCTATAAAAGGGGACGTTGGGCTCAGACGAAGAGGAGGCAGAGAAGAGCCACACACCACACCTCAGTCGAAGCACTCGAGCGAAGTAAGAGCCAGAGCGCTAATCTCCTTAGTAGATTAGTACCGCCACCACTTGTAGTATAGCCAAGAAGGCGCTGAGATCGCCAAGAATATTAAGGTAATTTCTTAGTTTGTGTGTAATCCCTTCGGGGTTTCCCGAAAGGAAAAAACCATATATAAATTATGTTGTTGAAATGATATAGTTTCTTGGTTTCACTTGGTATTTTTATTTATGAATTTATGAAAAGAATTCTTATGCTAGGGATCCTATAGGAGAAATCTCTGCGTGTGTAGTTCTCTGTGTAGTCCAGAGTGACTTTTGAATGAGAACCTTGTGGCCGTAGAGAAGTGTTCTCTTCGGGTGAAACTGCCTGGGAAGACGATTAGAATTTAACCTATAAATTTGCAATTAAAACCGTCGAGTGAACGTAACTAGATACATCTGATACAACATAATGATAAATATGGTGAGTACCGAGTAGGACTTCACAACATCCGCAGCACAAACAGGCCGTATCGTTGGTCTCGGCAACCAGCTAATTGATCCTGCATATAAGCGAATATCAGCATATAAGCAAATATCAGCCAAATTAATAGCCAGACAAGCGCATATAATTGGAATAGTAATGAATAGTAACATCAATAGTACTGAATAGTAAAATAATTAGTTGTGAACAGTAATCAGAATATTAACCGCATACACTGTTTAGCACCGAATATATATCGCCAAATTATCGCAGAGATATAAATATTATATATATATATATATATATATATATATATATATATATATATATATATATATATATATATATATATATATCCCAGGTGGTAGGATGGATTTTTCCTCTCTCTCTATATATATGTATATACACATATACATATATATATATATATATATATATATAATGTGCAGAGGCATCCCACAGAGCCAAAGTGGTATTTGGCTGACAAACCATAACTCGATTAGTCGATATGATGCCCAGGAAATAACACAAACTCTGGGGGGGGGGGGGGGGGGGTAGGAGAAGAGAAGGAGCATACGTTGGAGCAGTGAATGGTTCGTCTGCATGTAGAATCAATGTGGGGTGGGGGCAATCAGGAAAAAAAACACAGTGAAGCCACCTGCAGGAGCGATGCGGCGAGTTCCGCGACACACATCTGCTAGGAACGGGCAGCAACCCCATGCCGCTTCTTCCACGGCCTACGACGTTGTGCCTCAACAACTCCTCATCCATGGCCTCGGCCACGGCGCCACCTCCGTCCACGACCGCCCGCGCCATGCCGGGCCCCTTCGACCCATGATGGAGAGAGGACGGCCGTCTCTGGGGGAATCACAGGGCGTTCGAGGAGAAATCGCTCAGGAGAGAGGAAGACAACGGGAGGCGTCTCCTCCCATTCTCTCTCCTTGGCGGTGTCGTGGCTGTGCCGCCGCCGCGTCTCCTCCTTCGCCCAAGGATCTACATCCCCAACGACGACCCCACCGATGAAAAACAGCATAGTCACGATCAATCGTTGACGGGCACAACAGCGTCCTTTGAGCCGTCCTCGGGCGTCAACGACGTTCTCCGCCTCATGGATGCGCTCCGTGTCGAGCCCAACAAGGACGTCTACATCTTCCTGCTCATGGTTTCACAAAATGTTCATGAATTTGAAAAAATGTTCATGGTTTCACAAACTGTTCATGGATTCAAAAAATGTTCATGATTTTAAAATATGTTTGTGAATTTGTCCAAAATATTCACGAGTTAAAAAAATGTTGACAATGTCAAAAACAGTATGAACATTTCTTTTAATTCGATGAACAACTTTTGAATTCATAAAAATGTTCACCTTGATTTTTTAAAATGTTCGAATTCCAAAAGATATTCACCGATTTTAATTTTTTTCCCCAGATTTTAGAAAATGTTTGTGAAATTTGAAAAAAAAAGAAAGAAAAACGGAAAATGAAAAAAGAAAACAGAAATTAAAAGATAAAGGAAAAGAAAAGGAGAAAAAACCAAAAGAAATAACAAGAAAAAAAAGAAAATCCGCTTTGGGAAGGTTCCATGTTGGGTGTTTTCAAATGTTTTATGTTGTGTTTTTTTTGTAGTATAAATATCTAGAATATTTGGAAGTATAAACAAAAGTAAAAAAAAGAAAGCAAAACACAAAAAATAAAAATGTGAAAAAATAGGTTGTGCCCTCCCATTTAGGCCTAATAAACCGAGCAACCCATTTTGTTCATTTCTTCTTTTTTGGCATTCGTCTTTATGCGGTGCATTCCTCCTTTGGAGGTGTTAATTGTAATACTCTTAAGGCATTAGGATGTGTCAATTCATGCTTTGCTATCAAGGAAGCTAAGTTTTGAACATGTTTTCGTGTCAAACTGATCTTGAATTCTAATTCTAATTCTGTTGTAAATTTCTAGTCCTTTTTGTCCATAAGCTGTTTTTGACCTGAACGGCAGGTGCTCTGCCTTTTTATTATAGTAGGGGGAAAAACTGTACATAACTGAGAGGTTCAGCAAGAGAAAACAAAAGAAAAGGGGTCCGGTGCTGCATTCAGCAGACCGGCACCGAAGCTTTTTTCAAAAGCTGTTGCAACAGATGTTAAACTTAGTTGGCTAAATCAAAGATGTTGATATTGTTACACATTACAAGGTACAAATTTAAGAAAGTACCCAATGACAAACTGAATGAATCAAATCCATATATGGAAGCAAAACAGGTGTTAGTTTAATAGTTCATTACAGCAGTTCTGCAAGGGAGACTTGTACGTCCAAGAAGAGAAGCAGATCATAATTAATGTTGCACCTCAAGCTCGGCAACAGCCCTGCTTATTAATCCTCCATGTGCAAGCTCAGTCTCTGCATCTCCTCTTGTCTAGTGGCCACATTAATCGTAGGAGCACCGACCTCCTTGATGTCGTCGTCCACCGACTGCAGCCGCATTGTCGGTGTTTTGTGGAACTTATTGGCCTGCTCTAGGTACTTGTCCATAAGTGGTGTTGGACTGTGCAGCTTGTTGGCCTGCTCCAGGTGCCTGTCCATGAGTGGTGTTTTCAACTGCCGCATCACCCTGATGTCATCTGCAATTCGCAAATAGGCCTCCTCCCTCTGTAACTCCACCGGTTTCTCCTCCAAGACTTCCATGCTGGTGCGCCACACGGTGAGTGTCTCAGGAGGCGCAACAAACTGCTGCCTCCCAGAAGAGCTGCACATCAAATTAACTGATTGAGCCGATTAAATGACCAATCATTCATGCATGCATGCTACTCCCTCCGTCCCAGATTAGTTGACGCTTGAAAGAACGTATGTAGCACTAAAATAGTGATAGATACATCCATCTGAACGTCGAGTAATATGGGATAGAGAGAGTATTTGATTTGAGTTGATTAATTGTTACCTGCTTCTGTATGAGTATGTAACCTTGAGGATCTCGGCGTTGCGCTCGCTCCTAGGTTCGAGTTCGACTGCAGGCAGGCGGAGGTCAACAATGACGTTGCGCACTTCCTTGCTGCAGAGGTTGCCGAGCCTGACAGCCACCGAGGCCCAGCCGCGGGGGTCATTGGCGTCCTTCTCCTGTGTCTGCGGGTAGCTCCCGGCTGTCAACTTCACGATCCTCGACTCGTTTCCCATGGCTTCCACCGTCAGCTCGAGGTCCTGAACCGAGACGGTAAGCAGGGCAGCGAGGCACTGTGACAAGGCCATGGTCAGGGCGGCACCACCGTCAGTTTCAGTGTCCGGGAAGTGGAAGAAGGCCCCTCCCATGCTGTTGGCCGCGACCCTGCTGAGCAGATTCGGGTCGCTGTCCATGCCGAAACCAAACGTGTAGACAGGCACATTGCCGATAGTGACCTTACTAGCCTTGCCTCTGCTCTGTTTAACGTGGGACATGAGCATGATACTGACAACGCGGCCGGCACTGACCTTGCGGTTGGCAAGGACACTGAGCGCGGTCAAGAGGGCATCCTCGATGTTGGTGTGGCCGCATGAGCGGGCATCACTAAGCATGTCGATGATGTCCTCTATCTCCCGCTGCGAGGCCTCGGTGATCTGCCACAGTGGACACAGCTTCACGACTGAACCGGAGAATGCAATGATGGAGAGGCGGTCGATGGGGCTGAGCTTCCGTACAACAAACCGCATGGCAATCTTGAACTGCTTGATATCCCAGTCGTACGTTGGCCCAGTTAAAAACTGGTTGCTGCCGCTTACGTCCAGGACGGCCACCAGGTCCAAGCCCGGCCGTTCACTGGTGTAGTCGCCGCCGGTGAGCTCCAGCATCACCCTTTGTTTATACTCCGACAATGGAACCGTTTTGTTATTGAAGATGACTAGCTGCATGCTCCCGGGTTCAATCCGTCCTTTTCCTGTACGTGTTGGCATTTCAGAATTCTCCTTCATTAGTCATTGGTTCATCATTCATTGGTATGTACTATTCTCGTCGATTAATGGTCAGCTAGGGCAAGCTGCAAAACTGAATTTGTGAATCAATAATGTTCATTTGGAGAACCAATAATCACTTCTTCGCTGCAGCTTGTTGTACATACAGACTACCTAGCGCGGATGAAGTTGAACCTCTATGTGCATTGTACAGGGGTCCGTGCAACTCCGGATGTGTATCTAAAACCATCTCAAACCGGCCCTACATCTCCCTCCCTATATCTCAAATATAAGAAGTATCTCTAAAAGATTATCGCTCTTTTTTTATGGAAAGATTATCACTCTTTTTATCTATGTAGTATATCCCAATCGGTTCCCTACATTAATTTCATTCATTCTTTATATTTTATTAATATATTGTAAGTGACACAATATTTTATAACGTCGTATTTGTAACAGCACGCAAATATTTTAAAAAGTACTCTTCACACTAGCAATTAGGATTATTCAAGACAAAGAATCTAGCACTAACAGTATTTTAATCATTCTTATATAATCACAATTTTCTCTATAAACCTCTCTCCTCTCAAAACTAGCGCCAATGTCATTCATACCCCAACTGCCGGCCTCTGTCGCCGGTGCCTCTCCAGCCACAATATTTGTGTCTGCAGCCGCGTCGCAGAGCAGGACAAGCCGGCGGCACGACAACTGTTCGAAGGCGGTGCTGACAGAAGGAATGTGGGAGGATGGGCGAAGGCGAGGGACAAGGAGGACGACGGGGAGGTGCACGAGCTGAGGTGCTACTCCATCGACAAGCACAATTGCCTCTGTGAGGAGGACTGCAAAGGCAGTGGTTGTGGCGGTCAGCTGAGTTCGTGTGCGTGGTGTCGACGCAACGCCAGGTGGTCTCTCGGCTCAAGTACGGTGCCTCTCCAGCCACAATATTTGTGTCTGCAGCCGCGTCGCAGAGCAGGACAAGCCGGCGGCACGACAACTGTTCGAAGGCGGTGCTGACAGAAGGAATGTGGGAGGATGGGCGAAGGCGAGGGACAAGGAGGACGACGGGGAGGTGCACGAGCTGAGGTGCTACTCCATCGACAAGCACAATTGCCTCTGTGAGGAGGACTGCAAAGGCAGTGGTTGTGGCGGTCAGCTGAGTTCGCGTGCGTGGTGTCGACGCAACGCCAGGTGGTCTCTCGGCTCAAGTACTACCTCCGTGTCATGGCCACCAAGGAGAACATCGCAGGGAACAACCTCCTTTTATCTTTAGTGTCGGGACGGGAACGGCACCTACTGTTGGTGTTGTCCCCTGCCACGATCCCGGTGGCGAGGTGGGATTCGATGAGGAGTGGGCACTCGAGGGCGTGATTGCAGGGGCTGTGGGGATCAGGTGAGGAAATATGCCAATGGATTTGGGAAAAAAGGAGAGGGGGAGAGATGGTGGATTTGGAGAAGGAGAGGCCAGAGGCTTTCCACGTGGGGCCGATTATATTTGGAGTTAAGTTTAGAGAGTTGGTACAGGGAGTTTTAAAATTTGAGGGAACGACGAACATTCTCTTCTACTTTTTCTTCGGTACAACCCCCTTAAACACATCAACGAAGGAGATCTGTCCATACCCCTTCATAATAAAGGGTAGGATAGTCTTTTTAGAAAATTTGTGGCTTGTACCGTAGCGTGTGTACATACCGCTCATAACGGCCCGGCGTACATGGGAGGTCAACTGGGCCGGCCCAGAAGCGAACAGTCTCTGTAGTGAGAGTGAAAATCCAAAAAGTTTTGCACGGGACGGGAATCGAAGACGGACCTCCCGCTCTTACCGCAAGCGAACAGAACCAATAGACCAAGCAAGCTATCTTGGCTAATCAGCGCTGAATTTTAACAACAATTATCTCCCTGGCGAACGTTCCAATACTAAGCAGGAATGATGCCCGCTAGTCATTAAATTCACCTAATTAATCGCTACAGCTGGCCTTCTTCATTCCCGTAAAATCACTCCTGGCCACCACTTCCCCTATTTTTGCGTGGGATTTAATGCATGCATGTCTTGATCGCCGCTTAGCGCGATGGAGTAGTACTCCCTCCGTTTCTTTTTAGTTCGCATATAAGATTTGTCTTAAGTGAAACGTAGTAAAGTTTGACTGAGATTGTAGGAAAAAATATCAACATTCACAATATAAAATCGATATCATTAGATGCATTATTGAATTAACTTTCATATTGTATATCTCTATTATTGTAGATGTTGATAATTTTGTATATAAATTTGGTCAAACTTTATGAAGTTTGACTTAAGACAAATCTTATATGTGAAGTAAAAAAGAAACGGAGGGAGTACGTCCGTTAGCATCCCCTAATTAAACGGTGACTCAATTACAGCGACGCCATTGGACTAAATCAGATCGAGAAAAAAACTAACGTTAAGTTTTTAAACGGTGACTCAATTTTGAACGCGACCTTTCACTACACCACGACACCACAACGACGACATGCATCTGTTGGTATAAGTGTACATTACCGACACATTATCTGTCCGTACCAATGCCGACACACTAATGGTCGAGGTTGCTCTAGTCTTTCGATGATCTGTCTGTCGGCAATGCATGACCGGTTTGCGGACATACTATGTGTCGGTATAAGTTTTTTGCTGTTAGATTATCTGTCACCGTTGCTTTGGGATAGAAAGAGTGTCGGCGTAGGTTTGGGCCTGGCCCACTTATTTCGGGCTACGCGGGACAAGTTGCGCGCGAGAGACTCAAAAACTGGAAAACTTTGGTTAAGCCTCCCGGTCCCCTCAATCCCCCGCCCCATCTTATCTCTTTCTCCCACACCACACTCCCACCTAAACCTAGGTCACCGCCGCCGCCGTTCCCTGACCTGCCTGCCGATTTGCACGTGCCGCCTCCTCTCCCATCAACGGCGGCGCCTCCCGAAGCTTCCTTCTACCATGTGATGCTTCCCCACGGTCCAAGCCCATTGTGCCGCCTCATCGTCCGCAGCAGAGGAGCCGCTCCGCCGCCCGCAGCCAAGGAGTCAAGTCGACTGCCGCCGAGGAGCCGCGCCGCCAACCGCCAGCGTGGAGTCGACCGCCGCCGAGCGGCCCTGCCGTACTTCCTCAAGATCCAGGCCACTGTAGGTAAGATTCAGGCCAATGTGCTCACGCCTCTGCTTCTCTGACTACCGGCAGTGCCACCTGAAGCTTCGATCCAACCCAGGGTGACGCTGTTCACAACCGAGGAGCCACCCTGCCCTCTGCATCCAGAGGTTCTGCCCCGCCATCCCTCTTCCATCACCGGCGACGGCTCCCCTTCCCCCTTGTCTTGCCTCGCCCCCAAATTCAGCCCCTGCAGGTAAGATTGAAAATAGATTCCTCTTTTTCTTTTCTGCTTCTCATATGTCATTTCTCATTTCTCCATGAATGTGATTGCCCATGAAATCTTGTTGGCTCAACGATGAACTAAACAAGATCAAGTCAGTCCGTTTGAGATTGGAGATTTCAGAGTGCTAATCATTATTGTGTTCTGCAACACATGTTGTTTCAGAGAATGGTTTCTATAAGACTGTGCACGGCGATTAGTAGATTTGTGCGCCATGTCTTGGCCTGGGTGTTTTGTGGATTCAGCGAGATGCATTATATTTCACTTGCTCTTCCATGGGTGTCGTGTCTATCTAGAAACATGCTACTGGTTTTAGTTCAGGCTAGCTTCCTTATCATAAGTAGAACTTTGCAACTGATATCAACTTTAATGAGGTTTGACTATTGTTGGGGATGTTCTGAAGCTTGTGGACTGTATGCTTGTAGCTGAGCTCAACCTCCCAGGCCTCTCCCTTCTCTTATCACATTTATATCCAGCATTCAGTCTCAGGTTTCAGTATTTACTAATTACTGCTACCTTTGAAATGATTGGGTCTCAATCTTCATATTTCTCTTTGCAGGCTGCAAGGATCCCCAACCATGATGGGTGCTAATGCTTGAGGTATGTACTACTTGAATTTGCTCAGCTAAAGAAACAAATTGCAATCATGAAGCGTATCGGCAATTGGTTCATAGTGGCTACCAGCCTTTTTTAGTCTCAAACTTCCTTGGGGAGACTAGCGTGATTTTTGGGCTTCACATGAGATAGTGCGATCCAGCCACCTGGACCATTCGACATGTCAAGGCTGCAAAGCCTGGCCGTTTTATGCAAAACCCCATGTTTTTATCTCTGTTTTGCATGTGATCCCACCACCGTCACTTGTATGGTTTTGCATAAACCACCAGTGCGAATGTTACATTTGCTAGTTCAGTACTCATCAGTACTCATCCATGTTCAGTCTGTAGCCTGTAGTGTACTCTGTATATTGCTCAAAAAGATAATCATACTCTGTTTTTTGCTCAAAAAAAAGAGTTCTACTCTGCAATCTAGTACTCACTGAAAGCATTCAAAAACTGTGTTAGGCAATTTTCACTAAACCTGCACGTTCCATACCTAAATTTTGTCTAACAAAAACACTAAAGCTCTAACAACAACACTAGAAGCTGCACCAGCCAATTGAGATCATTAAGTCTAACAAGAAATAGAACAAGTATATGTACAACATATGCACCAGTCAAGTTTTTGAAGATGCGATGGCGATCCCTTCGAACCCGTATTTCAATCATGCAAGAATGGAACCAATTAACAACCATTATAGACAAACATTTTCATTTTGTTCTTTGAACAAATACGGGTGTCGTGTAACCAAACTTCCTTGCATGTGCTGCAAGTGCGTGGCACCCCTATAGTAACACCTAATTTGTTCTTTTTCGGGCCAGCCTTCTTTTCATTCTTTATGGCACTTAATTCTCAGCATGTAACCCTTGTGTTGATGGTGTCCAGAGTTAGGACATCAACTTGGGTAGGCATGGTGCTACCAACAAACGATTATTGTTCTTCTTGTGTAGTCTGAGATGCAGCAGGGGCAGACTGCAAGATTGTCATGAAGAACACAAGCTATGACCAATTCTTCTTCTTAATTCTGTCATCACAAGGCTGTTGACTGATTAGCATACAGTGTTCTCTATCAACAATTAGATCAGTAATAGAAGAAAAAAAACAAGAAGTGTTCATTCATTGTTTTCAGACAAAATGTTTATTCCATGGTTGGTAATGTTAAGGCTCCTCTGTTACTTCTCAAAGCAACCACACCTTTTGTAGCAAAGTGTACTAACCAACAGAGCCAAATGTGAAATTTATAAGACTTAATTAATTGTTAGTATGCAAAACCTATAGCAGCTAAATTCTGCTTATGCTAATAGTCTACATGGTACTTTAATGTTGATGCTGCACGCCTGCTGCCAATTTGATTCTGCATTCATTACTATGTGAGTGAACTAAGAAAGTGTTGTTTCTTTTCAGGCTAGTACAGCATCATTGTGCACTTCTGGAACAACTATCATGGAAGTATGGAACTAATGCTAGCAAAACTACGCTGTGTAGTCGCCTGAGGAAAAAGATGGAACTTTATATTCCTGCCCAACATTCCTTTGGAATCTCCTTTTTATATGCCATGCTTTTTCGAGCTAGTACAGATAAAGATCTAGCCGCAAAGATAAGGTAATTTGTTTCTAATCTACTACACCTTATATGTTCAGTGGTACAAAGGGAGCTTCTATATATGCAAATATTCTCAATTGCAACATAATTGTTCAGTTGAGCTACTGAACTTGCTGACAGGAACATGCTCAGGGTTAACAACTTGAAATTTTTCTAGTTAACTAAATAAGATATTCTGACGGTTTAAAAGTTGTTGTTTCAGCCAGATCACATCCTATTTGTGTCAGTCCTACTATATTCTCTAGTTACACTAAGAACAGAAGTACACCAGTACCAGTTTGTTTAGGCCAGTACAACATTGTGGCCATAGTGGGTGGATTAGGATGTAACATCTGTTTGTATCCGCTTGTATGGCAATTTTGCTGCTTGCTAGGAGATGTTCATCTCCAGCGTTGATTGCAGTTTCAAATAACAGTTCAATCACCTCGTAATAGTTATGGTGTAATAAGATTTGGGTTAAATATCGGTTTGATACACGCTGAATTTTGAGTTAGTCTGCAAATATAAGTTGTAGTGTACTTCTTAAGCTTTCCAGAGAGTATTTATTTGTGTATTTTTACTGGGCAGTTTGAGAGCAGCGACCACCTCAAACTTGCTGTCCAAAAATTAGTATCTCTATTCGGACATGATACTGCAAAAGAAACAATGCATTGATACTTTCCCTGTTCCTTGTATGTTTGCTCTTATGCAGAAACTACTGGATACTTTACATCAAGCTTGACCAAGTATGTCCCTTATTGCTTCAGACATTAGTTATCTTCCTGTTTTTAAAGGTGAACATTTTTTAAAATTGTAAACAAAATTTTGAAAATGCAAACAAATGTTAAGAAAACTGGAACACATTTTGAAACTCTGAAAATTTTTGAAAAATGAGAAAATAATTGAAATTCCGATTTTTTTGAAAACACAAACAATTTTTAAACTCTAAACTTTTTTTAAAACATGACCATTTTTAAAATTTTCAATTTTTTGGAAAACTATGAATAAATAAATGAATATGTTGAACATTTTTTGAACTTCATGATTTTGAAAAAGAAAAAAAACAGAAAAAAAATGATTGAACCTTCTAGAAGGTTCCCAAACCGGTAAAAACTGGCATGGAACCATGTACAAGGTTCCCAAAACCGGCGTCTATAGAGGCAACGAACAGATTAAAATTTCAAAAAATGTTCACATTTTCGAATTTTTTGTTCACAAATTTTAAAAATATTTGCATTTGGAAAAAATTTGATAAATTTTTAAACAGTATGTGGTTTGTAATTTGTGTTCAAAATCATCAATTATTGGAATTTGTTAACAATTTTGGAAAAAGTGTTCAAGTATGTAAAATTTTCATACACAATTTGAAATTTGAAATTTGTTGTCAAATTTCAAGAAATGATTAGGACATAACAACTGTTCATCTTGATTAATAATGACAGAAATTGCAAATAATAAAAGCATGCAAATTAGGAAAAAACTGCATGCTCACGGATGCACCATGTCTGGCCTAGGCTGGCACACTCCTCTCAACTGGTGGTTTTTTTGGACTATGGATAAATGACCCCAACTTCTTGCAGCAGACTGGCACGGACATATGAGGCATCCATGTCAGGTTTGAACGACTTCTGACACCGTTTACACGTTGCGACACGACCAACCATTTATCGATCCTTATTGATCGAGAAAATTCCAGAAAATTTAAAACTTGTTGAAAATCCAAACAACTAGGCATGATGCCTTGAATTCTTCATAGAAGCTAGTGGAGAGAATTTAGGGCTATTTGACCAATGTCGAAAAACAACGTGCTTTTAAACGGACTTTCTGGCCTACCCGAACACCCTTCATTGAATATGGTCTATTTTTGGACATCCTTGAAATGACTCCAACTTTTGCAAGCAGGTGGACATGCCCATCGTAGGCATCCATTCCTGGTTTGAACGACTTTCACCACCATATGCAAGTTGCGACACCTCCGGCCATTTATCGGCCTTTTTTTACCAAGAAAACTTTAGAAAATGCAAAACTTGTGAAAAACTCAAACAACATGGCATGGTGAATTGAATTGGTTATACAAGACCATGAAAAAAATTGGGGATATTTAAGGGATGTTGAGAAAATGAGGTGCTCCCAAACCGACCCTTATGGCCTATCTGAACACCCTCTGTTGAACATGATTTATTTTTTTGAAATCTCAGGACTGACCCTAACTTTTGCAAACAGGTGGGAATGCACATGTTAGGCATCCATGCCTGGTTTGAATGACTTCCGACACCGTATGCACGTTGCGACATGTCCGGCTATTTATCAAGCCTTTTTCACGGGAAAACTTTAGAAAATACAAAACTTGTCGAAAACTCAAACAACTTGGCATGGTGCCTTAAATTAGTCATACAAGGACATTTAAAAAAATTGGGGCCATTTCAAGGATGTTGAGAAACGACATGCTCTCAGACGGAGCCTTTCCGCATACCCAAACAACATCCGTTTAACAAGGTCTATTTTTGGACATCCATGAAATGACCCCCACTGTTTCAAGCATATGGGAATGCCCATGGTAAGCATACATGCTAGGTTTGAACGAATTTCGACACCGTTTGCATGTTGCGACACGTCTGGGCATTTGTCGACCTTTTCTAACCGAAAAAAATCTAAAAAATGTAAAATTTGTCGAAAACCCAAATAACTTGGCATGGTGCCTTGAATTATTGGATTTCAAAAAATGTTTGCGTATTAAAAAAAAAGTGGATTTCAAACAATGTTCTGGAATTTTGAAAAATGTTTATGTGTTCAAAAAATGTTCATAGAATCTATAAAATATTCGGTATGAAGATATGGTCACAATTTTCATTGAAACGTTCAAAAATTTGTAAGCGTTGTGTGACATGTGCCGCTACTGTATTTTAATAAAATAATCCGCGCCAGCTTCAGACCACAAGCAGCTTATAGGGCGAGTGGCTAGTACCACTCCTTCCAGAATGTAATGTCGCAAGTTCGAATCCTAGAAGCGCCTTGCTAATTCTTGTGACTTTTACTCCTGCTCTGGTTTGGTTCCTGTTAGTGGACCGGCCCAGTAGCGGGTCCAGTTCGAATCCTAGAAGCGCCTTGCTAATTTTTGTGACTTTTACTCCTGCTCTGGTTTGGTTCCTGTTAGTGGGCCGGCCCAATAGCGGGTCCAGTCCCGAAACATGCGGCGTATACGTAGCGGGTGATACATTATACATACGAAAATGGATACAATTTGTTTAATGTCCATATTGCCCTTTATACATTTTGTGAGGGGGGTTGTACCGAAGCGGAACTCTCCCTTATTATACTTGCTCTTATCCTAGCACTAGTATCCGACATTAATAACAGATCAAATTCAATGACAGTACTCCACAAGATGGGAGCTCAAAATCCACGTGGAGTAGTAGCGTCGACGTCATGCTATAACTTCACTCCAAGATACGCAAGCTCGAAATCAAGGGCTCTGGCGTGCACACCGCCTCCCCACCCTGGATTTCACCACCACTCACGTTGCGCTGCACTCTCCGCCCGGTTGACACAAACCGGTGAGACACACAGACACACACAAAGCAAGATAGAGGGGGGAGAGAGAGCCCACATGCACTCGATGCTTTATTTTCTTTTTGCGATGATTTCTCTTTCATATTAATGATGATTACTCTCTCATATTAATTGCATGGCAAAGTCCGATGGTAATACTTTCTCCCTTCAGGTTTAACCATCCTCTCAATTTTTGAGCCTAACTTTGACCCAAACTTAATTAATACTAAATTATGAGTTCTTATTTTTTTCAGACGTGTTGTTATTTTAATTGCATGGCAGAGATGTATAGTAAAATGTATCTGCAATTGATTTCGACCGCCATGGATGATCAGTATATCTTATTGTTTTCTCAAGATGCCATGGAAAACTAGTTCGCTCACATATGCATACTTACCTGAGCCTGTGTATTGTTTCTTGGCCTGCTTCCTTTGGAAGTCCACATTTTTTTTTGCAAATTTGCTTTCGAAGTCCATAACCTAGAGACACAAATAGACGGGTACATGAATAAAGGTTTTGTTCGCAAGGACTTCTCCTCAACGGTCAATCTATAGTAATACTTTATAATGGCATATTAGCCCTACTAAACAATACAACTGTTTTTCATAGACTTACTAGCTACTTCTCTCCCTCCCATTCTCTTAGACCGTAGTCCCCTCTTTTACTATCTGAAGTATAAATAATACTAGAACTAATACCATAGCTCTTTGTCGAAAAGGGGTAGCCTCGGCATCTTCATTAGTTCATGCACGCAGCCGTTTTTAATTGCAGAGTTGAGACAGTAGAAAAGGTGGAACAGAAAATAAACAACATCATCCGATAGGCAAATGCCAACCAATGAGTAATAGGACTAATTGTTACAGCTGATGCAACATTAATCATATTACTGGAGCGCTAGCCATACTGATTACCACAGCCTGATTTAGTAAAAATGGTTGTTTAATGTTATTTCAGTAACAAAATGAGAGTATGTGAAGTGTAACCATATCTGTAGGCATAAAGTGGGCCACTCCATCATGTTTATCGATTATCCCTTGCTCTCTTGTATAGATATACACACGTAAGTAAGTTCAGAACAGAAAAATGAAGAAAAGCATGGTAATATAAAATTGAGCCAATAGTGATAACCTTGTACATCGTTGACCCTATGTCGTTCGCTGATGTGCCAACCAATTGTACCAGAGTCTCCGTCTCATTTAGCTTACTGATGATTTGCCCTATAGTCGGCCTTTTGTGTCGATCTGCGTCCACACAGCTTAAAGCTATCTCAACGCATATCTTAACTTGTTCAGAATATGGCTCGGACAAGCCATGAACTAAAGTTGCTCGTAGCTTAGTCTTCCAGTTCCCATGTACCTACCAGTGTGGACCATAAAGCATGGTAGTGTATCAAAATATGTGTAGGTATTAGTCATGAAATATGTACTACCGATATCAATAGTAGAAACAATTTCTCTTACAAGTTCTACGAATTGTTGGGGAGACATTTCAGCACTGCGAAAGTAGCCCTTTGGTCCTGTCATTATCTTTATAATTACCACACCCAAACTGTATATGTCAAACTTCACAGAGACTATAGCCGCGTCTATATATTCGGGCGGTACGTACCCACTGCATAACAAAATGACACATCATATATGTCACTGATACTGTTGGTCTAATGTATATAATTTCTTAATCCACACGGTTGATAAGGCTTACTGTGTTCCTATAGCACTTTTGGTCATTTGTGTTTGTTCTCCTCCTAAGAGCCTTGACAAGCCAAAATCCGCGATTTTGGGCACCATATTTTCATCTAGTAATACATTGGCTGGCTTTAAATCTAAATGGTACATAGGAGGATTCAAGTCCTCATGAAGGTATTTCAAACCCTGACAAATCCCCTTAATTATTGCATAGCGTGTGCGCCAATCATGTCCAGTAGATTCATCTGCTGCAACAAACAAAAGGGCATCCTCGAGAAGTCTATGTTATAAATGATTGCTTAACATGGTATCTCATAATATAAGTAGAGCACCCTGCATCATACCAGTAAGACAACCGTCAAGGCTTCCATTTTGCATATACTCGAAGCAAAGGGCTCTCTGTGTCATCTCAGCGAAAACCATTTCCCCGTTGTAAGGTACGAATTCTCGCCGGATTTCATGGCAATAGCCAAGTAACCGCACAATATTTTTGTGCTGTAGACTTGCGAGGTTGTGATACTCCTTCTCAAATTGCTCATCATTAAGTCCTGGAATGTAATGAAGCACCTTCACAGCAATCATTTCTCCATTTGTATCCTCTCCCTATTCAACATATCAATGCATGCATGGTTTAAGTTTCTGTTTGAGGCGATATATGTAATACGTGTAGGTAGAAAATTTGTGCATACTCATGTTTATTTACGTGGGGACTCATATCTTATACTGCTACATATTGTTGTTAGTCAGAATATTAGTGTGCGCCAGTGTAAGATCAAGTATGCAAGCCAGTCATTAGCAAAGATCAATAAACTTGAGCAGTTACCCTCTGCTGGAAGAACTTGAGCAGTCAGAATATTAGTGTGCGCCAGTGTAAGATCAATAAATGAGGTGACTAGAGTTAGTCTTCTTTTCCAGCCTCTTCTGACATGTATGGCATCTACCTAACAATGTTGTACATGTTGATGTTTGAGCATGTATGGTTATTAAAGTCTCGTCACAATGTATCTTCTGTCTTGGATTCATTGGCATGCGACTGAATCCACAAGAATGTGATTTTGCTACATTCTGAATAATAAGTCAAAATTAATAGTGCAATGAATAACGACTTATTCACCATATGATGTTTGGTGTGCCTGTCAGTTCATAAGTGTGTCATGCACCTTCTCTAGATGTAAGAAATTATAGCTAGAAACCGTGAATGAGTCTTTAACCATACCTTATAAACATTTCCATATGAACCAGCGCCAACTTTCCTGTCCTGAGAGAAACCAGTTGTCATTTCTTCTAATAATTGGAACGACAGAAGCTTTGGCGCCACACTTAAATCGTCCATGTTATTGCTCTCTCCGATAGAAAAATGAACACAAATGGTTACCTGAAATAAACTATACGTAACAAGCAATGGAGATTTATGGACAATTTAACTTGTTGTTGACCTCCATCAGGAGACCAACCGAGCTTGCACAAAATCTGATCCATGTATCAAAACACAAGGCAGAAATATGATAGAAGATTCTGTTTGGACGAATAAATTCAATAAATAGCAACTGGGTGGTCAAATAATGGAAACAAGGAAGTGAATACCTACTTTAGACTTGGAAGGTGGCCTACAGATCGAGGACAAACTGGAAACTGATATCCAGAGTTCCAGCCAATTGATTTGATCAAACCCTGCATCAAGACATGCGAAATTTGTTCTAAGATCGATGTAGTAGACCAAAGTTAGATCTGAACATGCGAAGCGGATTAGTGCGAAGCAGACTTAAGACTAAATATATGTTGTGGATGAAATTAAAGCTAATGAGTTCAGAAGCACAAACAGAATGCTAGCTAGCTAGACATGTTGAGCAGAGCCAGGAATATCTCAATACATCTTTGAACATCCATAACAGGAGCAGAAAACACAGAGCAAAAGGATCCTAATGTGAGTCAACACTACGTTGCACATACCTGTTGGCAATGGATCGAGCGCTCAGGTCAGCAGGGAAGGGATGAGTGGAACTCCTCTATATATGCAATGAAGTCTTGCTTGTTTCTATATTTTTTATTACTATTAGCTTAGTCTGACTTGACGAAGTCTGCACTTACAGCAACGAGATTCCCTTAATGAGCTGGACTACACCAACTAACACCTAGGGGTCAATCTTACAATGCCAGCAAGCTAATCGCCAGTTATATATAATTGCTTACTTAAGTGACATTATTGCATCTAATGTATTATATGCTATACGTTTGTCAGCGAGATGAGCCACTAGTATTGTATATCTAATAATCATCCTGCAAAGGGTATCAAATCTACGCCCATCTGATGTGATGTGGTTCCACTTGCCCTCTCTGCCTTGGAATCGGAATGCTATTGAAAGGTTGCTTGCCATGTGAAAAGGTTCTCACATAAATGTTGCTGGCTGCAACTGTAAGTGAACATATGACTTTTCATCAAATTTAGATCCTCCCTCCATCCCATATTAGTTGTCGCTGAGATGGATGTATCTAGACGTACGTAATAGATCCATTTTAGCAACAACTAATATGGGACAGAGGGAGTACATATTTCCACCGACAACGGCTGTCTACACGATGTGATATGCTCAAAGTGCGCGTCTGGATCGTTTCGGTTCTGTTTGGGATGGTCAACTACTCGTGCTGATCAGATCCTAACCTCTGCAACAAGATGTAAATTTGGTTATTGTCATTGAATGAGAGAGAGAAGGGCACGAGCACTACAGTAAAATCACACGTTGCCGAGTATCTCCGTGTAAGCCGGAGCTAAAGAACCAAATGGCGTCTGTCGGTTTAGCTATAAGCCGAGTGTATCCACTAATATACTCGGTTTATGTTGGACACGTGGCATGGACCGGCGGCGGTGGCTGCTGGGCGTACGTGGTGTCGTCCTCTCCTCGGCTGGCGGTGGGATCTGGTGTAGGGCTCTCCGGTGCCGCAGCTGGGGCCTGTCTCGGGCGGCCCTGCTGCTCACGCGGTGCGGCTGCTGGCTAGTCAGGCGGCGGCGGCCTAGATCCTACTTTCAGTCCCCGGTGGAGATGGCAGTGATCCGTACACAAGACTTGATAGAGGTTCTTCGAACAGATCTGGGTGAAAACCTTGCGCTCGGCTAGATGCCAAGGCCGGCGATGGCGGCGCTCTTCTGTGTCGTTCTCTTCTTGAAGACATCGCCGTGGAGAAGTTCCAGACCTCTATCTGTTACCTCCGGGGGAAACCCTAGATCGGTAGATCGGATGACGGCGGCGCTCTTGCGTCGTTTCCCCCTTGGGGGCGTCAGTCTTGGAGGTGTGCACGGGCTCGAGGGACCAGCGGACAGCATCTTTGGTGGAGCGGTGTTTCATCTTACGCATCGACGACTGTGGATCTCGGCGGCGTGGCGCAGTGGAGTCTCGGCGTTCGATATGTGTAGACGGACTCGCGCAGGAGGATGGCGTTGTCTGGCGCCGTGGTGGCGTCGATGGCAGACCTGGCAAGGTCGTGGCGTCAGTACCTACTCTGAAGATGGATCAGTGGAAGATGGCGGCGGCGGCCTCTCAGAGTGCGTCGGACTTGTGTGTGCCCCAAACCAGGTATGTGGCTTGGCTGGGGCCTCCGGTTTTAGATGTTAGGCTTTGCTGTGAGGTCTGTTTGGTATTAGGCTCAGACTATCAGCACCCCTTCATCAAATGGATAGAAGTAGCAACAGATGTTGTCAAGATGGTGGCTTCAGACTTACTGATGTACTACTTTGTAAGGTCTTTGTGAATAATTAATAAAGTGGCTGCATGCATCATCCAGATGCAGAGGCCGGGGGTCTTCCTCGTTTTCAAAAAAAAATGTTGGACACGTGGCAGCAGTGAGAGCTTCAGTGGGGAGGAAGTACGCCAAGCAGGGACACTCGGCTTACGTAGGTGGCTCGCGTACATGAACACCGTGGCACGAGCCGCGCACACGACTTATGGCTGCCTCTCGGCTTACGCTTAAGCCGTGCACCCCGCCGAACACACGGCTTAACCAACACTCCCGGCTTACGTTTAAGCCGTGCACACCGCCGAACACACGGCTTATCCAACACTCCCGGCTTATGCATATACCGTGCGTCAGCGTCGATACACAGCTTAGCCATACACTCGGCTTACAGAGGTGCCACGTGGCACCTCTGTTAGGTGCCGCCAGCCGCTGATCCCGCTTTTTTTGCTGAGAGTCACTGTTTTATACTCGGCTTACACATAAGCCGATTACCCGTGAAACGACACTCGGCTTACAAGGCCTAAGCCGATACAAATGAAGCCGAGTACTGTATGCCGAGTGCAACACTGGGCTACTTCGCCAAGGTTAAAATGTCCTTCTTCGAGGTTAAAATGTGCTTCGGCGAGTATGTTTCATACTCAGCTTCATTTATTTTTTCTGTAGTGGAGCAAACATCGACCTCGTCAGACACGGGGACAACTTGCATTTGCAGCGAGGGGGGCTGGCCAATGCAAGGTCGGAGAAGCGCCCGCCTGTAAGGTACCACTCAATTGTCATGCCTCCCACATGGTCCGCTTGTGACTTGTGAGGTCAGGAGAGACCGTGCGTCTAGTGGAGCTCACAGACGGCGTCGCTAGAGATCAACACGGAAAGCAACTAGCAACCACGGCGGCGGGTGAGCAAGGAAAGAGAGGCGGCGGGGGAGACTGCGCCGCTGCCGAGAAGAGAGGAGAGACTACCAGGCCCAATGAACACCAGCCAGATAAACCTGAATACAAATTCCAGGCCCTTTCCCTAGAAAAAAACGAGCTCCAGGTTCAATAATTTGTCTCGATACACCTAGGGCAAGGCTTGAATTTCCTATTTGGCACTTTAAGGCGAATTGCATTTTCTAGTGGAAGCTGTATGTACCGGGCAAGAATTCATCGTTCAACAACTTTTTCGAGATCTGTGGATGTATATGACTTTAATGTGGTAAAGAAGCAATACAAGAGAATACCTCTGGTGCATGTCAGCTTTTTGACACCTTGTCAGGAAAGAGAAAGAGAGGGCACAGAGAAGGATGGTGCATGCATATTTTATATTCTTCCTCTCCCATGCAAAAAAGCATCCCTTTTATTTCTAAGTGATATTTTAAATCATTCATATCTTCTAAACCAAAACTCCGTTTTTAAATTTTTTTATATTTGAATTCCTGACGACAAGACCTTTACAACAACATCAAATTTATATACATTCCAAACTCGTTTAATTTTCACCGTTTCAATTTCACATTGATAGTTGTGATGTGAAAAATCAATTTCATATTTCAGTCTCACATTAATGAAAAAACGCGTGAGATGAAATGGATGCGATACTGAAATTGGTCCGCAAATTGAAATTGATGCGGTCTGCAAATTTCAATTTCAGTCTCACATCATATATACCAGTTGCATTTCAATTTCATATATCAGTCTCACATTATATATACTAGTTGCATTTGAATTTTATATTTCAGTCTCACATTAATTAAAACGGATCCAGTACTAAAACTGGTCTCGAAATTGAAATGCAACTGGTATTGAAATGGCAAATGTTTGTGGCCGGGCGACCGGCCAAAGCTTTTGCTGGTCGCACGCCCGTCGTTCGATTCACACGAATCGTGCGTCTCCAAATCCCTTCATATGGAACATACCAGTGAACCCAGCGCAGCTTTATCCCCTACATCATCTCTTTCTATAAGCGACACCATCTCTCCCGCATCTCTCTCTCCTGATGCCACCATTGACGCGCCTACCCAGCTCAGTGTCGTCCACGCAAGCCCAAGCACCTCCCCCCCCCCCCCCCGCGCCAAGCAAGCAGAGACCGCGGTGCTGCTCACCACAGCATCTATGGCAAGTGGTGCCCAAGCGTTGCGGTGAGCCCAGCGGCAACTGCTACGGGAGTAGCCACCGCTTCTACGACGGGGGCTTTTTACTGGTGCTGCGGACGGTGGGAGAGCCCCACGGGTGGAACGGACACGTGACAACATGTGCTAGAACCAGCGCGCGGCCGTGCTGGAATAAGCTGATGGGGATGCTGGAACCAGCTCGCGGCCATGCTAGAATCGGCTGATGGAGATGTTGGGACCAGCGCGTGGCCGTGCTGGAATCAGCTGATGGTGATGCTGGAACCAAGCATCGGCGTTGCTGGAGCTAGTGCGCGGCCATGCTGGAATTGGCTGCACAGATGTTGGAACCAGGCATCGACGTTGCTGCGAGCATGCTGCACAGATGCTGGAATCGCGGGGCAGCGGAGGAGGTCACCGGGAGAAGGTCGCTGGCAACGTGAGGACCCGTGCTACAACCGCCGGCTGCGCGTGCTACAACGGCGGTGGTCGCGTGCTGCGACCACGGTCACCGCGGGTTGCGACGGCGACGACCAAGGGACGGATTCCTGCTGCAACCGGCATGAGTTTTGCTGGAACCGCCAGCAAGTTTTGCTGGAACTGGTGCTCTATTTTGTTGCGTAGGCAGCCCACGCGGCGCTGATGCTACAACCGGTGATGTGAATTGCTGGGATCGGCGACACGATTTGCTGGAAGCGACCGTCGCATTTTTGCTGGAACAGATGACCACCTATGTTGGTACCAGCGACATAAAAAGTTGGAACCGGCGTTGAGGAAAGTTACTATCAGTGAAATAAAAAGCTGGAACCGGCGAATCAAAAGCTACTACTGAAGGAGATTTTTGTTGAGACCGGCGAAATCGAAGCTGGAACCAGGCTTGAGTAAAGCTGCAATCGGCCAAATCAAACAAGGCCATAGCAGAAGCACGACGGCACTGCAAATCCTCAATGGCGATGACAGCGGATCAAGTACTGCGACGGCCGTCACTTTTTGGTGAGACGACGGCGACAAGGTGTTGCGGCGAGCGAGCCGTCTTCCTCGGTGGCGATGGGGGAATTGAAAACGGTGACCATGGGTGGTGCAGGAGCGAGCTACTGGGAAGCGACCGGCGAGCATAGAGGTGCAGGGAGCGGGAGGTAAGAGGAGCAAGGTGCTTTTCTGTCGGCTGGTTCGTGCCTCTTAGGGAAGTGGAGCCTTGACTAGATTGGGAGGAGAAAGATGATTGATGTGTTTTGGGCAGCGACTGGATAGGATATGGACGGTGTAAAACACGCTGATCGAAGGGCCGCGCGGCGACCGGCCGAAATTTGGGCCAGTCGGTGATGTCTACTACGCAACTTTATTCTTATAGACTTGGTTGGGCCTCCAAGCACAGAGTTTTGTAAGACAGTAGCAAATTTTCCTCAAGTGGATGACCTAAGATTTATCAATCCGTGGGAGGTATAGGATGAAGATGGTTCTCTCTCAAGCAACACTGCAATCAAATACAAGAAATCTCTTGTGTCCTCAACACACCCAATACAGTTGTCAATTGTATAGGTGCACTAGTTCGGCGAAGAGATGGTGATACAAGTGTAATATAGTTGGTAGAAATAGCTTTTTGTAATCTGAATAAATAAAAATAGAAAGGTAGCAAGTAACAAAAGTAGGCAAAACGGTGTCTCAATGCTTGGAAACAAGGCCTAGGATTCATACTTTCACTAGTACAATCTCTCAACATCATTAACATAATTAAACCACATGATAATCCCTCAAAGCGCAGCAAAGAATCGCTCCAAAGTTTCTATTCTATCGGAGAAAGTAGGATGAAAACGTGTATCAACCTTTATGCCTAGATTACCCCAATGTCAACACGGGAATTCTCAAGTTGATTACCAAAACATACATCAAGTGATCTCAATAGATTACCCCATTGTCACCACGGGTATCCACAAGCAAGACATACATCAAGTGATCTCAAATACAAAGTATTCAATCCAATATAAAAAACTTCAAAGAGCAAGACTCATTTCACCACAAAAAGAGATAGAGGGAGATGAACATCATAAGATCCAACTTTATTAATCAAGATCATGATACATCAAGATCGGAATACATCAAGAACATGAGAGAGAGAGAGATCAAACACATAGCTACTAATACATACCCTCAGCCCCGAGGATGAACTACTCATGCATCACCATGGAGGCAGCAAGGTTGATAAAGATGGCCTCCCCAATGATTCCTCCCACCGGCAGGGTGCCCGGAAAAGGGCTCCAGATGAGATCGCTTCGGAACAGAGGCTTGCCGTGGCGATAAAATTGTTTCGGGTCTCGCTCCAAGAGTTTATGAATATTTGGGAATTTATAGGCCAGGAATTAGGGCAAACGGAGGTTCGAGGGGCCCACAAGGCTGGGTGGCACCCCCCAGGCCGCACCACCTGGCCTTGTGGGGCCCTCGAACATCTTCTCGTTGTCTTCCGAAGCTTCCAGGGTCTCTTATTGTCTAAAAAAAATCGTCAAAAAGTTTCATCGTGTTTGGACCTTCGTAGGTATCGATTTTCTGTAAAACCAAAAACAAGCAGAAAACAGCAACTAGCACTGGGCAATGGATTAATATGTTAGTCCAGAAAAATTATATAAAAGTGCACCAAAACCATATATAATTGATGTAAATATAGCATGAATACTTCATAAATTATAGATACGTTGGAGACGTATCAGCATCCCCTAGCTTAATTCTTGCTCGTCCTTTGATCATATAGGGAATGATAATTCTAATAACAAGTAGCATCATTACATTAACTTCAACATATCATAAAGTGGTAATGAAGTATCTCGCGAATCTTTCAAGATTATATTACAAACATAAAGCAATCAATGAATTAAAGATGATGACTAGGTACCACAATTAGAAGATAACCATCATACTTATACATTGCTCAACAAATTGCTATTAGAAAAATGCATGCAAAGCTAAGAGTGATCTCCATGCTCAATACGTGGTGCCAAAAGAGAGAAAAAGATGGAATTGACTCAAAATGAAAAGTAAATAGATAGGCCCTTTGCAGAGGGAAGCAGAGATTAACATATGCCAGAGCTCATTTGGTTTAAAACAGAGATGAATTTATTTTGACAGGTGTACTTTTCCTATCAACGGTTTAATGACAAAGATTTCCATTATCTTCCATGCTAAACACATTAATGGCGGTTCCCATGCTTTTACACTCCCCCTCCACCATAACCAACACAAACCATGGCTAGCCGAATCCACGGGTGCCTGCCAACTTTCAACTTTTCCGGGGGAGTGTCTTTTTTAACTATAATTTTATTTATTTGGGACTGGGCATCCCTATTACCAGCCTTCCTCATAAATTTGACAAGCGAATAAACTCTCGTCGTGAGTAAAACACATTTAGCATGAAAGATATTGACTACCCACACCGCTCCATGAGCTGTACGGGCACACAAAACAGAAGTTTATTTGAAGGTTTAGTGATGGCACATGCAAATTTACTTGGAATGGCAGTGAAATACCATTTATAGGTAGATATGGTGGACACTTTATGGCATAAACTTGTTTCAAGGATTGGATGCACAAGCAGTATTTCCGCTTAGTACAGGGAAAGGCTAGCAAAAGACTGGGGGCAACCACTTTAGTGAGCACAAAAACCACAATCATGCATTCTGTAATAATAACATTATTGAGAAAATATAATCATGATGAGAACCTACAAACTTGAACACCACCAAGGCTGAATTTGGAATTGATCAAACATGTGTAAACATGTGCCAAGCCAATCATCCGTCCTTCACTGGGAGATACTTACCACCACAACATGATAGGTTCAACTTAATAAAACTAATGCTCATTGTCATTATAATATAACTCCCTTACTTGATTAAAGAAATGCACTATCATAGTCTCACTTCTACTTTAACGGATTAAACGGAGGATGCATGTTTACTTCTCAATATACATATAATAAATGAAACACATGACATTCAATTAATTCAAAAATTTACTCTAAAGATATAAGTGAAGCACAAGAGTAACAATAAACTACTCCATAGAGTAGTTAAGTAAATAGATAGCTATGTATAAACTCTCTCCAAATCAAAAAATTTAGATCTAAGGATTATATCAAATAGCAAACAAAACAAAAAGACGCTCCAAGAATAACACATATCATGTGAAGAATAAAAATATAGCTCCAAGTGAGACATACCGATAGTTTTGAAGACGAAAGAGGTGATGCCATCTGGGGCATCCCCAAGCTTAGATGCTTGAGTCTTCCTTAGATATTACCTTGGGGTGCCTTGGGCATCCCCATGCTTAGGCTCTTACCGCTCCTTATTCTCCTTGTATCTCCATCTCACCCAAAACTTGAAAACTTCATTCACACAAATCTTAACAGAACTCGTGAGATGGGTTAGTATAATAAAAAAAATCATTCACTCATGTACTGTCAAGACAAGATTCATAATTATTCCCAATGATGTCTACTGTATTATATCATTTACACAATTTATATCCCCCAATATAAGCCATGGAAACTTTAAAACAAGCAAACAAAGAAAACAAAATAGAAACTGTCAAAAACAAAACAGTATGTAAAGATGTAATTAATTATCATACTTCTGTAACTCCAATTTTTTTGAAAAATTAGAACACTACAGACAATTTGTAACTTAGTACTGTGTAAAAATTTCAGAAATTGATCACGTACCAGTACAGAATGAAAATTCAAATACTGAATGCAAAAGTTTCTATTTCTGCATAGAACCTAACAAACATGCATTTGCAACATCCCAAAGGCTAAACTTGGTACTTTATTAAAATAAAACATACAAAACATGATTACTACAGTAGCATTAATCATGTAAACACACAAAAACAGTAAGGATAAATATTGGGTTGCGTCCCGACAAGCGATTTTCTTTAAAGCCTTTTAGCTAGGCATGATAATTTTAATGATGCTCACATAAAAGTAAGAATTGAAACATAACAAAGAGCATCATGAAGCATATATAAAACACATTTAAGCCTAACCCACTTCCTATGCATAGGAATTTTATAAGCATACAATTTATTGGACCACAATTTAACTAGCATAGGAAGGCAAAACAAGTGCAACCTCAAAACTTCCAACATAAAGAGAGGTAACTTGATGTTGTTGAAATATCTATAAGCATATATTCCTCTCTCATAATAATTTTTAGTGACATCATGAACAAACTCAACAATATAACTATCACATAAAGTATTATTTTCATGATCCACATGCATAAAAAAATTGCTACTCTCCACATAAGCAAATTTATTCTCATCAATAGTAGTGGGAGCAAATTCAATGAAATAACTATCATATGATACTTGATTTACATAACCTTTTTGAACATTAAAATCATGATGACAAGTTTCATGATTATCATTACTCTTTATAGCATACATGTCATCACAATAATCATCTTAGATAGCATCTTTTTTCTCATAACAATCAATTGACACATCTTCCAGAGTAGTGGATTCAACACTAAATAAAGTCATGACCTCACCAAATCCACTTTTATCATTATTCCAATAAAATTCAACACCCTCCAAAATAGTGGGATCATATCTACCTAGAGTTGACATTTTTCCAAACCCACTTTCATCATCATAGTAATCATCATAAATAGGAGGCATGTTCTCATCATAATAAATTTGCTCATCAAAAGTAAGGGGACTAAAAAGATCATCTTCATCAAACATAGCATCCCCAAGCTTATGGCTTTGCATATCATTAGCATCATGAATATTCATAGAGTACATACTAACAACATTGCAATCATGCTTATCATTCAAGGAACTCACATCAAACATTTTGTTAAATTCTTCTTTTAACACTTCATAGCAATTTTCAGATTCATAGTTTTCAAGAAAAACTTTATAAAGAAAAAGAATCTGACACAACTTCACTTCCATTTTTTTGTAGTTTTCTTTTATAAACCAAACTAGTGATAAACAAGAAACTAAAATATTCAATTGCAAGATCGAAAGAAGATACCTTCAAGCACTCACCTCCCCGGCAACGGCGCCAGAAATAGCTTGATGTCTACTATGCAACTTTATTCTTGTAGACTTGGTTAGGCCTCCAAGCGCTAAGTTTTGTAGTACTGTAGCAAATTTTCCTCAAGTGGATGACCTAAGGTTTATCAATCCGTGGGAGGTGTAGCATGAAGATGCTTCTCTCTCAAGCAACCCTGCAATCGAATACAAGAAATCTCTTGTGTCCCCAACACGCCCAATACAGTTGTCAATTGTATAGGTGCACTAGTTCGGCGAAGAGATGGTGATACAAATGTAATATGGATGGTAGAAATAGCTTTTTGTAATCTAAATAAATAAAAACAGCAAGGTAGCAAGTAACAAAAGTAGGCAAAACGGTGTCTCAATGGTTGGAAACAAGGCCTAGGGTTCATACTTTCACTAGTGGAATCTCTCAACATGATTAACATAATTGAACCACATGATAATCTCTTAAAGTGCGGCAAAGAATCACTCCAAAGTTTCTATTCTATCGGAGAAAGTAGGATGAAAATGTGTATCAACCTTTATGCCTAGATTACCCCAATGTCACGACGGGAATCCGCTAGTTGATTACCAAAACATACATCAAGTGATCTCAATAGATTACCCCATTGTCACCATGGGTATCCACAAGCAAGACATACATCAAGTGATCTCAAATCCAAAGTATTCAATCCAACATAAAGAAACTTCAAAGAGCAAGGCTCAATTCACTACAAAAAGAGATAAAGGGAGATGAACATCATAAGATCCAACTTTATGAATCAAGCTCATGATACATCAAGATCGGAATCCATCAAGAACATGAGAGAGAGAGATCAAACACATAGCTACTAGTACATACCCTCAGCCCCGAGGTTGAACTACTCACGCATCACCATAGAGGCAGCAAGGTTGATGAAGATGGCCTCCCCAATGATTCCCCCCTCCGGCAGGGTGCCGGAAAAGGGCTCCAGATGAGATTGCTTCAGGGCAGAGGCTTGCGGCAATGATAAAATTGTTTCGGGTCTCGCTATGGGTTTCTGAATATTTGGGAATTTATAGGCCAGGAATTAGGGCAAACGGAGGTTAGAGGGGCCCACAAGGCTGGGTGGTGCCCCCCCAGGCCGCACCACCTGGCCTTGTGCGGCCCTCGAGCATCTTCTCGTTGTCTCCCGAAGCTTCCAGGGTCTCTTATTGTCCAGAAAAAATGATCAAAATGTTTCATCATGTTTGGACCTTCGTAGGTATCGATTTTCTATAAAACCAAAAACTAGCAGAAAACAGCAACTGTCACTAGGCACTGGATTAATATGTTAGTCCAGAAAAATAATATAAAAGTGCACCAAAACCATATATAATTGATATAAATATAGCATGAATAATTCATAAATTTTAGATACGTTGGAGACGTGTCAGTCGGCCGGCGCCTATCGTCTGCCTATTGAAATCTATATACTAACAAAGTGATATGGTGGTGAAGTATATGGTTTTGAAATGCATCTCGTAACAGTGTGATCTGGGATTGAAATGCATCTGGTAACAAAGTGATTTTGTAATTGAAATGCATATAGTAACTATGTTATTGAAATGTATGACATAAAGTGATATATGAAATTCATTTCAATTTGAATCAATGGAAGAAAAGGTTAAAATTTGTTAAACCCATTTCAATTTCAATCAATTTCATGAAACGGAAAAATTTAAGTGAGCTTAAAAAATATTCAGTATTGATCTTGTTTGAAAGATCTTGTCATCAGGATTCCAAATATATAAAAAATATCAAAAATTGAATTCTGGTTTAAAAGATACGGATCATATAAAAAACAATAAGAAAATTAATGCTAGTTTTTTTAATGGGAGGTGGGATGGAGAGTGTTAGAGACATGCGTCCTTTACTCTGCCACAAAACAGGTGACGGGATCTAATGATGTGACTTAAATTTGCTATACTGTGTGCGAATACAGTGAATACCACATGCATGTGAGTCCAAAATGCACGGATCTTAACGCGAATGGATGGCGAATGCTTGTCCGGTACATACAGCTTGCGCTAGAAAAGACTTTGGCCACTTTAAGGCGCCAAATAAAATAGTAGTCTTCCCATAGAGAGGGCACGCTGAAACGTTGTTTTTGTTAGATGGGCCAGCCCACGTAGGACTTCTCTTTTGCATCGCTTTTAGGTCCAGAAACTTTCGAATGAGTTTTTCTGTTTTCTCTTTTCTTTGCTTTTTTGCCTTTCTTCGGTTTTCTATTTGTTTTCTTTTTCTTTTTTATTTGGTAGGTTTCATTTTTTAAATCCGGGAACACTTTTCAAATCTGAGAATAATTTTTAAAATTCATGATTTTATAGAAATTCCTCAACCTTTTCAAATTTATGATCATTACAGGTGAACTTTTTCCAAACTTGTAAAATTTTAAGATTTTGAACTTTTTAAAATGCACGAACATTTTTTCAAATTAATCAGTTTCTTTAAACCTACAATTATTTTCTGAATATACGAATTTTTTGATCCAAAAAATCCGGCAACCGGTTTTTTCCATAACCAGTGGCTATAGGTTTTCTCTTGAACCAATAGAGAGCAAGCGAGGTGGCGGACGTTCAAGCGAGCGAGGGAAGTGGGCAGGCGAGTGGGGGAGCATTAGTGGGTCGGCTTGGTGTGCGCTATAGGGGCAATTCGGCGCCTAATAGAAGCACTCCAAAAGGCGTGCATGTGCACCAGTTCTATTCTCACTTACTGTGACAAAGTAGAAACACTCGCCTCACTAGTACAGGACCCCTCGTTAGCGGCGTTCGATGGTGCCAATTAGCAGCGTCTGAGGGGCACGCTGCCAGTGCCACGCTGCTGGTAACAGACTACTAGTAGCGCTCACTCCGAACGCTGCTGGTCCAAGATCACTAGCAGCGTTCGCGGCAAACGCTGTTAGTTCCTACCACGCTGGCAGCGTTCGAGGAACAAAACGTTGCTAGTACATTAAACAATGGCAGCGTGTCAACGCGGTGAACGCGGCCGGTGTTTTTACTCTTAGCAGCATTTGCTCAGTTGAAATGCAGCAAATATACTCAGTAATTAGTAGCGTTCACCCTAGAGGAAATGCTACTAATGCTTTGCTAATGGAAAAAGTAATTTGCCACGGCAGTAACCGTGGCAGCGTTTGCGCATTCAATGTATAAACATATAAAGTATGCGTTGAATAAAAAATTCTATGTTTATCACATTTTACATGAATCCAAATATGCAAATTGTAACATACATGCATTTACATAACACAGTGATATCGATCTTTCAATTATAAATGCCAAAGTTGTAAAGCACATGCATCATCTATATTTGACGGTGGCGGCTCGATTCTGGGCGACTGCTCTGAACTATTGAATTTGAAGTTGACGAATGTGTGACGTGTCGTAATAAAGAAACAAATGTCATTATAGATCCTATCAAAAGATATAACGACACATATATAAAACCAAAACGTCTGGAACATCGATACCAAACATAGGAACATGGCATTTATGAGCAGAAATGCTAATTTTTATGTCGTGCCAGAATTATCATGTTTCCATGCATACGTTGAATAACTAACAAGGTTAATGTCCCCCTTCAAGGTAGGTCACATTCAGCATGCATCTTAAGAAGTTAAATAGTAGCTACACAAAAGGTACGTCAACTCGAGACAACCAAGTTTGGAACAGTCTTACAAACGACAAAGTACTGTTACACAAAACACCACAACTCCGATGTTAGTCGTTCACTTCTAGGACGCTGATCTCTTCTTCTGCATGGATGATGAAGGGCCACCTTCTGCCACGTAGGTCTTCTCGGACGCTGATTTGTTTTGCCCGAACAACGAAGGGCCACCATCTTGCATGCAGGACTTCTGGGACGCTGATTTGTTTTTCGACGGCAACGAATGGCCATATTCTGGCACTGGTCGGGGATCTGCTCACGCCATTTCAGTTGCCGATACCATCTCTCCTCATCGGTTTCGTTCTGGCTATAGAAGGCCCCGTTCGGTTCGATGACATTGTTCTTGATGATCTTGGCAAGGGTTTGTTGGATTCGTCTAAACTCGACTGTGCGATCATCGCGCGCGATTGCCTCAAGGCGTCTACCCCAGATAATGATGCCATCCTTTCTCTGGAAGGTTCTGACTTGCCATGTGAGCTGATCCATGTGGTGCATGACGTAGTATGCGCATGTTGATACATCATTCGGCTGTTGAAGGCAAGTAAAGTTTTGTTGTGGACGAAGCGTGGTAAGCCAACGTTGTTCCTCTTCGGGCACCCGGAGTTGAAGTATCCTCCCTTTGTTTTGTAATCGAAGAGAGCATCATCCAGAACCGCCTTCAGCTTGCCATAGTCCTTCCTCACTCGTCGATTGGAATCCAAGATATAAGAATTGGAATTATTTGGGTTTAGAATGACGAGGATCCACTGGTCGCTGCGCAACAGTGCAAGAGACAAGTTTTATTGTGAACCTTCCAATGATGCAAGGATCGATATATAATGGAAATGCATGGAAGCATATTTGAATTGGTGCCTGCTAGAGAAAGACTTACACTATCTGGTAGAGCACGAGGAGGTAGTCCGCATCCTTATTTTGCACCAAGAACTCGGCAAGGTAGTTCGTCATTACTTTTACACCTTGGCGGTCTTTAAGGTTGTGCTCGTGGAGGTGGTAAGGATGCGCTACCGCGACGGATAAGTTTTCGGCCTTGGCCTTCCGTGAGAGATGTAGCGCCCATAGCCTTAGCAAGGGGCATCCCTCTATACCGCGGAGGTGGAGCAGGTTGAAGATGTTCCCGAAATCAATATAAAATCTAACCGCGGGAAATCAATGAGGAAGCCGACATATGGTGGCACCATCACTGTGTAGACCGGGCGGTTTTCATATGGGGTAGTAAATGTTACATTGGTTGCCTTCTCTTTCCTCAGAATGTCGTCATGAACATATCTCACGTGGTACAACATGTGGTTGTATGAACTAGCATGTAACATGTGTTGACCAGGGTAATGGACCACTGGGGACACAATAGGACTATCCTCAATCTCCTTCTCAACCAGTTTCTGGCTCTTTTGCACCGATCGTTGATTCTCAACATTTGGTAGTTTAGTGTAATCCGTCTTCTAAGCCCGCGGTTTCCTACCTATTTTGGGTGGAGGGGCTGGGACATCTACAAGAGCTTCGTCCACCGTCCCTTTCAAGGTGTTTGGGGTGACCTTCAGCTTGCATGGACGTTGATCATCCTGAGTGTCGTCTGGCGGTGTGTTAAATAGACTCTTAGCAATGCTAGGGTTAGTCACCCCAAGAGTCATGCCTTCATCATACATAGCATCGTTCAAATAAAAATTGATATCTTTGTCTCAAAACTCATTGTACTCGACAGCGGCATCATCATTGTCGGGGGCCACATCATTTGCCACAAGCACCTTGTCCTGATGATTACCTCCTGCACTACCTTGGCCTAAAGGAGATGGTCCAACGAAGGGGCATTCGTACGGACCATCGGTGGCGATGATGTTTCCTGCGGGGAGTGTGCGCCCAAAAGGATTTGGTCCTTAGGCCACCTAAGTTGCCAACCGGGGCACTTTATGAGGCTATAGTGTGTGTCCTCATCTGCCCCTAGAGGCTGCTCAGGAGGGTCCATATCTTCGAAACCGGGAAACACGGAATACACTTCCACCCTACTTGAATTGTCCGGCAACAAAATGTTCTGCATAATTTTCGATTTGGGCACAACGATAATACCTGCTGCAACCGCCGCTAGTTGGCCGTTCACCATGGTTAGGAGATTGCACGGGGTGTTCGCCTGCGAAACATGTATGCCCCGACGATTTAGAGATTGGAACAACAAAATCATCGCATGAAAAAAGGTGTATGCATGTAGGGGCGGCGATAATAATTACCTTAAGGGCATTTATATCAGCAGGTGACGTCCTCTGGCTCGCGAAAGATATGGATGGGCTGCTATGAGGTGCTTGATCAAGCTGCGGCTCCCTATCCAAGTTCACGTTGGCCGGCGCCGAGAAGATCTGGGTTGGTAGTGCTAGATTTGTCTGTCCTGATGCAATACTCACCCTCATGGCCTCAACTAGATTGGGCCACATTTGGGTAATTTGGGCTTTCGCCAAGGCTTCAGCTTTGGCATGCAAACCCTTCTCCAAGTCTACTTTCAGTCTCGCCACTTTGGCATCTACAAATTCCCGGTTTTCTATCATTTTCTGCCTTTTTACCTCGAGGTCTTCCAGATAATGTGTAGCCCACCTTTCATGATATCCGGCGCCAGTCACACGACCAATTGGCGGCTTCGTCATCGTGTCCTTGCCTTTGACCACATTGCATGCCTTGGTCTGTGGGTTGGCCCACCTTGCAGACGACTCCGCTGAGGTCCGAGGTTCCGCATAATGCTTAGTCTGCAACATTGAAGTTACACCGTTTAGAAATGTAACTCCTTCTAAATAAATGCATTGCATTTAAAAATGAAGAAATGAGTCTGGTTAATTAATTACCATGAGTTTTGACACTCTTTTTGTCTTGTCGTCCAACAAGACATAATCCTTTATATTGGGATCCCATTCGTACCGGGCCCGGACATAATTGTTGTGGCGGGGTTTTGCGAACTTATTGTAGGGGTTTGGTTTGCCCGTCGCAGCTAACTCGGCGTCTTCCTCGGCCCATATCTTCCTCTTCCCTGGGTAACCATGACTTCCGAGGTGGTGGACACCAATGTTTTTCTCCCGCATTTCTCTACCCCAATCTGCCATAGCCTAGGATGTAGGCCTTTCAATATTCGTCGTGAACTCATTCCATTCTTCCTCATCAATCACAGGCCACATCTTATGTATCTCCTCAAAATCTTTTTTTATCTTTCTTGTGTGCTACTTTGGCCTTACATTTCCAGTTACTCAAAATTCTAGAAAATTTGAGATGGCTCTGTTATTGACCGGTTTTTTCTCACATTGATCCTCATCCGGGAACTGGTACCGCATGTGTAGCTTTCTTATGAGGAGTTCTCGCAGTTGCGCATTGCATGCGATCTCAGATTGGTTTCATTAATGCTCACCGTCTCATGAAGGATGCAGCCTAGGTTATTACTATATCCTTCGACGGCCTTCTCGGGACTAAGAGGCATACCTGTCACCTCAGACACTTGAGTGATAACAATCTTGTTGGTCCCAAGCTGATTTCGGCGCCTAGGTTTGCGTTGCCTTTTGAGTACTCCACTGGGTGGCTCCTCATGGTTGGTCCCTTCGTCGCGATCGCTCGTGTCTTCGGGATTAGTGTTACCGACAGAGGTAGCCTCGTACTGACTTGAACGTGGGGCAAGAATGTACTGGTCTTCCCCATCCATGTATTCGCCAAAAGAGTCGGGACCAAGAGGACCCTCCTCGTCATCCGTATGTGTGGTGCATGAAGAAGATGCCGTGGCCTGATATTGTTGAGACATATCTACAAAGTAGTGAGAAAAAACTATAAGATTGAATCAAAATTTCGGCATGACCATTACTGGTTTTCGAACAAATTGAGTGCCAGAAATTTGACGAAACGTTGCAAAACAACATTTCGCCAAAACACTGGCACTCTTCTATATAATCCCTGTAAACAAATCGCCCAAAACTTTCACCTAGACATGTTGCCAAAATTTCCACAAACCAATTTCAACAAAAAATCACCAAACTATTTCACCAAAACATTTGGCCAAGATATAGCGAAGCTCGAGGCAGGGCTCACCTGCCAACGTGCGTGCAGATCGGGGGAAAGCGGCGATGGACGGGCATGGTGCCGGCGGATGAGCTCGAGGCAGGGCGCCAGCGGACGAGCTCAGGCCAGGGCGCCGGAGGACGGTCTAAGGGCTTTGGCTGGCGGGGAGGTCGCCTCGCGGCAAGCTCGGCGGCGGCAGGGGTTGCGGTGACCGAGGTCGCCCACGCGCGCACGAGGGTTATTGGATTTGGGGAAATTACCCCAATAAGTCCCGCCAGAAACGTTTTATACTACGTATATTTAGCAGCGTTCGACCGGAGGAAACGATACTAGTAACAGCTCACCAACAGCGGTCGCACATAGCGAACGCTGCTAGTGACACCCTAATTAGCAGCGTTCGGCGTGGCTAGACGCTGCTACTAACTCTTCACTAGCAGCATCTGCTAGTCCTGGAATGCTGCTAGGTTGAACTTAGGATTTAAGAATTATTTGAAAATGTAAACGTGGTATGTAATTTTTGAAACTACCCATGCTGTCATTAAATGACCACTTGAAACTATAGTTAAATTAGTAAAGTGTCGCACACTGGTTTTGATACACGTTGATTACAATTCGGAAGGGGAGATTCATATGTTCAAACGGGGCCAGGCTGGGGGGAAGTGAGCGGTTCGAGAGCGAGATGGAAGTGTGCTATTTATTTGGATTTGATTTTTTTTACAGATGTAACATACACCATATGTACTAACATGTCGAATTTTGGGATTTTTTTAGGTTGTCTTCATTTGTTTTGAAAATTTAATGTTAATTCTAACATTAGCAGCGTTTCCCGCAGGCGAACTCTGCTAGTGCCCTTTTTAGCAGTGTTCGCATACACGGAACAGAACGCTTCTAGTCACCTCATACAGCAGCGTTCACTTAGCTAGAACGCGGCTAGTGGCACCGAACAAGCAGTGTCCTATGGTGCATGAACGCTGCTAGGTGGAAAGTAGGGTTTAAGAATTATGAAAAAATATAAACGTAGTGTGTAATTTTTTAAACTAGGCAAGTTGTTATCAAATGACCACTTGAAACTAAAATTAAATTATTTAAGTGTTACACACTGGCTATGATACACGTTGAATTATTTTACACAAGTAACATACACCATATGTACAAACATGTCGAATTTTGGGATTTTTTTAGGTTGCATTGATTTGTCTTGAGAATTTAATGTTAATGCCAACATTAGTGGCGTTCCGTCCAGACGAACGCTGCTAGTGTGATTTTTAGTAGAGTTTTCTGACAGTGAACGCTGCTGGTTCATTCAAACTACCAGCGTGCATTTGGCAGCAAACGCTGCTAGTAGGCTATGCGTTTTTTTATCCCAATTTTTCTAGTGTTCTGTTAAAATTCTTTGAAGCACAAGTTTTAATTTTTGCATTGCATTATTTGATGGACAAGTTATAAGGGGGCCGGAATTGTCCCGTTTGAGAGGGAGGCGACGATAAATAGGTTTAAATAAGTATTGCAAATACATAAAGGGGGTACAAACAATAATTAATGCATGTCATTGATCTCATCGTCGTTTGACAATCTTCTCAACAGTCGTTTTCCTCCTCTTGGTCTTCCTGGTAAACTTTACCCCACATTGTGACTTAGCCTTCTGTACGGACAACCTGTCTTCGGCAATGTAGTTTTGCTCCTTTTGGTGGTGTATTTTTGACCGTCGTCGTTTTCCGTAGGGTCGCTGTATTGGTCAAAGTCTTCCTCGTCTGCGACTCCATCCATTCCGACTATGCTCCTTTTGCCTCTTCTCACGGCCACACGACTTTGTTTTGCGGGTTTGGTTATGAAGAAGCATTCCGCCACTTTCTCGGCAAGCACCCATGGCTCGTTCTGGTTGGTGATTCCTTTCACACTCTTATCAGTCTTTGCGGATATAACCATGGTAGTGAAACCCCGGTCTTCTTGCCTGATATTCTTCGCCCATCTCACACGGAACATTGTGACCTGGTACTCCCCCGAGTAGTTAAGTTCCCAGATATCTTTGAGCCTGCCATAGTATTTGTCCTTTGCATTACCGGTCAAGGGTTGCATCATCACCCCTGAGTTATGGTAATCGGTATCCTTGTTGTCTCTTTCCTCGGTATAGAATGTGTATCCATTGATGTCATATGATTCATAAGTCACGACATCGATATTGGGGCCATGTGCCAAGGCGAAAATGATCTTTTGTCTGTCGTCATTCTCTGGTAATGGGTTCGACCAAAGTTCATGTTTGAACCACGGCGCGAAGGGTGAGATGTGTTCTCTGATTATTTGTTCCTCGCTCCTCGTTTGCCCATTTTCCACGTATCTTTGTCTTAATAAATTTTTGTGCTTTTCCAACCAAGGATCCACCACTGTTACGTGTTGTAAAGCTACTGTGTGTGCTCTTTTGAAGTCTTCGCTTCTGCTCGGTTCACCACTGTGCACATTCAAATCCTTTTTTCACATCCGGCACCCAACTCCTTCTAGCCTATGGACGTGGTTCTTAATGGGTAGGCCAATTTGTGTTTTCACATCAATATACCTCGTGCAATATGAGATGCTCTCCTCGTTTGTAAATCCTTGGGCGATGCTTCCGTCTGGGCGGGCCCTGTTACGAATGTATCCCTTGATGTGCCCATTCATCCTTTCCATCAGGAACATGTTGTGCAAAAATACCGGTCCTAGGTCTCTTATCTCATCCACAACATGCACCAAAAGATGTACCATAATGTCAAAGAATGCGGGCGGGAAGTAGATCTCAAGCTCACAAAGTATGACAATGATCTCTTCTTGTAGCCTTGCAAGACGCCTCAAACCGGTCGACTTATGAGATATAGCGTCAAGAAAATTACATAGGTTAATAAGTGTTTCGCGAACGTGATTGTCCATTATCCCTCGATGTGGAACCGGAATTATCTGTGGCATCATCACATCATCACATGACAGTCATGGGACTTCATCCCGGTGAACCTCTGTTTCTTCAATTCTAGATATCTCTGTATGATCCCCGAGTACCCGGAACTAACTTTGATACCCGCTAGGCACTTGAATAGTTGATCCAGCTCGTTAGGATGTAGAGTGAAGCAAGCGGGCTTTGTTATTTCATGTACTTCCGATACATTATTCTTCCCGGTACGTACTTCCTCTTGCTCCCCCCACAACTCGGACCTTATGCCAAGGACTTTCAGGTCCTGTCTTGCCTTTGGTCCATCTTTGGTCCTCTCCGCCATGGCAAATAGGGTCCCAAGCAGACTCTCACATATATTCTTTGTTATATACATGACGTCCAGACAATGGGGCGTGGAGAGGTATTTCCAGTATGGCAAGTCCCAAAAAACGGACCCCCTTTACCATTCTTTCAACAACAGCTTTTCTATTCCCTTCTTCTTTCCCGGCTTAGGGCACTCATTCCAGTCGTTCAATAGTTGAAGGATTTCAGCTCCACTCCTCTTACGTGGCCTCAGTCTGGCCTCAATCGTACTGTCGAACAGATCTACATGCCTTCTCCACTTGTCATTCTTGGGAAGCCACCTTCGATGACCAGTGAATACGGTTTTGTAAGAGCCTTCTTTTGATAGTTGGAGAAAAGATGTATCATCATACACTTAACACATCCGCAGTGTCCGTGGCACACCTGGCCGGCGACATATCCGTAACCTAGATAGTCATGCACCGTCATGAGCAATGCACCTCTCATGGGGGAAGTCTTTCCTTCGCTAGCGTCCCACGTCTCGACCCCTTCATCAGCCCATACACTACTAGGGAAAACCCTAGCTATAGCGCGGGTTAAAGGCCTAGCAGTAGCTTGGGGGCCCGCGCTACTGCTAGGGCGCTACAGCTAACTTTTAGCAGTAGCGGGGTCTGACCCCGCGCTATTGCTACTCCTACCTAGCAGTAGCGCTGGTCCAGCCAGCGCTACTGCTAATTAACTGTAGCGCGGCTATTGGACACGCGCTACTGCTAAGGACGCGCTGCTGCTATATACAAGCCCCTCGCTACTGCTAATATTTTATGTATTTTTTTTCTTCTGCGTATTTATGATGTATTTGTATAGGTTTTATACAGTAGTCTCATCATATCATACACATACAATAGTCTCATCATATCATACACATATAATAGTCTCGTCATATCATCATCATCATCATGATCCAACACAAATGATGTCTCATCATCATCTCGAAATAGCGATACAAGTTATGACATGTCTAGAATACATGTAACTACATGGTCATCACATACACATGTTTCATCATCTATCTAAACTATGATATACAAGAGAAGAGCGATCACTATGAGCAAGAGCGGGATTATGTAGTAGTTCTTGAGGCGCCGGTTCTGATTCCTCTCTCGCGCTAGCATGAACCTCAAGTAACTATCTTCCGCTTCGCGTCTGCTTTCAAACCCTCTTTGGCTGCTGCCCGGGAGCCGGTACACTTGGGCTTGACACTCTGGCCACTCATCGTACACTCCTGGAACCCTCCCTATGTACACGGCATAGCACTTTTGTGACGCCCCCGACTCGACCGTACACTAATCATACACGCAAATGTGTACGATCCAGATCAGGGACTCACGGGAAGATATCACAACACAACTCTAGACACAAATTCAAACATAAAGCTTTAGATTACAAGCCAGGGGTCACGAGGACCCGAATACATAAGTCAACAAACAACATTAGTCTGGGTACAGACGTAGTTAGACAAGTTTGCCTTAAGAAGGCTAGCAAAACAACGACAACTAGATCGAAAAGGTAAGGCCTTCTGCCTGGGGCCTCCGAACTACTCCTGGTCATCGGGCTCCACGTAGTAGTAGGCTCCTCTGGGGATCTCCGGCTCCTGGTGGTAATCTCCTGCGGGGTACTCTGGCTCCTGGGCTCCGTCATCTGATCGCAGCAACCGAGTAGGGGGGAAAAGGTAGCAAAGCAACCGTGAGTACTCATCCAAAGTACTCGCAAGACTTACATCAGATCTATTCTAAATATTCATCATGTATCAAGGGAAGGGGTATGTCGGTGGACTAGACTGCAGAATGCCAGAAGAGAGGGGGAAAACCTAGCCTATCGAAGACTAGCATCTTGCAGCAGTCTTGCAGCAACAGAAGAGAGCAGAGCAGGATGACATATAGTAGCAAGTAGATAATAGCAATGCCCAGAGATCCTTCCTCGACTACCCTGCGAGGAAGCGACCTCAGAGCAATATAACAGTTTAGTAACATGAAGTATCCATTTCTAGTTGTAGTAGATCAGGATACAACTCCGAGCGTCCTGTTACCGTGGACACGGCTATTCGAATAGATTAACTTCCCTGCAGGGGTGCACTACTGTACCCAACACGCTCGATTACCCTTGGCCGGACACACTTGCCTAGGTAATGCCCAGCCTCAGATGATCTACACGACGTAGTCCTACCTAGGCTCTCCAGAGAGGTCAGCACACCGGTCTAACCCTAAGTGCGAAGGGGTCATGGACCTATCACCCAAAGCACTCCTGCACGTTGCGCGACTGGCCGGGGACCAAGCCTAGCCTCTGTATCCACAAGCAGGCATTCCAGCTCACCCCAACAATCAGCCCGCACAGTTGTGACATCTGAAGAGCTTTCGGGAGGAACGTACGGCGCCGAGGGCCCATACCATATTCCCGTGTGGCGGTTAGCGCGTATAGGCCATAGGCCTACTCAGATCACATATCCAAATCCGTTAACGTGTTTAGTAGCTCGCGGAGACGATCAGGATCCCCTGTTGCCCCGTCTCGGTAATCCGCGGTCAAGGGACCAGGCCCACCTCTCAACTAGGTGGTCTCCGCCTGATCCGTCGAACCGCCACCGTAATACTCGCGGGTACCCTTGGGGCCGACCCGTCTTGTATTATTCTCTCGCGGGTGCTCTTGGAGCCAACCCAACTTGTAAAGGGGAATGTCATAACTCAGGGCCATAGCGTCAAGGTGAGATCCGAGGAATCACCCTCGGTGGATCCACACTTGATACACTGCATGACAGAGACATCACCGAGATCGAATTATGAGGAATCACCCTCAATAGTACGACACCGGATGTGCTACTCTACAGGGTCATCATCGAGAGTGATATACGAGGAAACACCCTTGGTAGTATCATGCTTGGCGCGGCTCTGCAGAGTCGTACGGTTGCATGGACCTAAGGGGGGTCTCACGTCTTGGTACACCAATCATCTGGATCCGTCAATCCGAACAATAAAGCATGGCAACACGGACAAGGGTGCAGGGCCACTGATGGAACCAGCAGTACTATACTAAGTATTTAGGGTACAGGTAAAGTAACAATAGCAGGTTACAAGGACAGGCTATGCATCAGAATAGGAGCTATTAGAACATCAGCAGTAGCAATTTTAATGCAAGCATAAGAGAGAAAGTATGGGTGATATAGGCATGATCAAGGGGGTTTGCTTGCCTGGAAGCTCTGCAGTGGAAGAGGGGTCGTCGGTGGTGCAGTCGTCCTCAGGGGCCACGTCAGTGTCGGGATCTACCGGAGGAGAAGAGGGGGGGGGGAAGAAACAAATAAATACAAGCACAAATGCAATCACAATGCAAGACAGGACTAAATGATATGCAGGGGTGTTATAATGCGTCTCTAAATATTTTAGATGATTTAGGAATTTATTTGGAATTATTTTTCGGGAGTTATGCACTATTCATTCTTCGAAAACAGGCCAAAAGTTCCATGTTCACCCTCTTAGAAGATTCTAACATGAATACAAATGACATATTCGGATTCGTTGGATTTTTCTGATCGCTTTCATATATAAAACTTTTTCATCTGAGCTACGGTTCATTTTATATGAATTTTCAAAGTTTTAAAGATTTTCTGGATTTTCTTAATTTCTTTTAATTCAAAATTTCCCAATTAAAATGCTGGGTGCACCCGGTGCAGTGCACCCGGTGCAATGCACCCAGAGTGCACCAGAATGGCTGACCAGTGTCAGCAGTTGACTGGTCCACAGTTCACCAGTCAACGGGGTCAACGGGGCCCGCAGGACCCACTGGCAGCGACCCAGGGTGGGGCCCAGAGGCCAGCCACGTCAGCACCGGCGCCGGAGACAACTCTGGTGACCAAACCTGTGGCGGCGGCACGCCGGAGTTGGCCGGAAATCGCGCACGGTGCTCCGTTCGACGCGGGAGTTGGCGCGTTCGAAAGCCAAGACTGCGCCGCGTCCATTTGTGGGGGTTGCAGCATCGGGGGTGGACCATGGCGTCGCCGGCGACGAGGTTTAGCGGCGGCTGTATTCGGGCGAGCACGGGCGCACGGCTACGGGCCGTTTCCGGGTGAGCCAAGTGGATGGACGGCCTCCGGGGAGCGCCAGGAGCACGTCAGAGGCCATGGCGTAGCACGGGGTGGACTGCAGCGACCGGAGCAAGCGCATGGCGATGGCAGAACACGGCAATGGTGCCGGTGACACGGCCAGCTAGCTACGGGCACGCACGTAGGGCGGAAAGAGAGGGAGGGGCACGGAGGCTCACCGGGGAGGCGCAAGGGGGCCCGATGACAGCTTAGGAGCGCAATATGCCTGCCAATCGGAGCGGCGGAGCATCGGGATCCGAAGGATGAAGACGATGGCGATTGCGACGTTGCCGTGCTCCCCGGCTCGCGTTCGTTGGTGAGGAGGAAGGAGCGGATGGCGGCGCTCCTCGTAGACACGGTCTCGGTGCTTGGGGACGCCGGTGGCCACGAGCTCGAGCGGCGCATGGCGATGGCCGCATCGGGCGCTGATGGAGAGCAAGAGAGAGAGCGCTGGAGGAGGGGAAAAGTGGCAGGGGGAGCCAGGGGAGCAGGTGAGGTTCATCCTTATCGCCTCCCGGCGTCCCTGCGGTTCCACGCGTCGAGGAGCGGTGGTGAGGCGAGCTCCTGGCCATGGCGACGCCGACAGCGAGGCGGGAGCAGGTAGGAGGAGCATTCGGCGGGCTGGGCCTGTCTCTGTAGTCTACGGCCCATTCCACTGTAGGCTTTTTCTTTTATCCTTTTCCATTTTTCTGCTTTATTCTTTTGCTTCTGTTTTGCAATTCTTTAGGCTAGTAAATGATTTTAGTAAAATGAGCCACTTGCCTCAATATTCACATTACATTATTCTGCCTTGACACAAAAAGTTTGAGGGTCATTTGAATTCATTTGAATTTTGCTTAAATGGAAAATGAATTAAATGGCTGATTTGGTCACTGTTTTTGGTTGCTAACTTTCAATTAAGCAAGCATGTGATGTTGTATTTCTGAACAACAAATATCTATAGATTATTTGCTAAAATATGAACTATTTTTCTTGGGAGTTTGTGGATTTTAAAAATTCACTCAAGGTTTGAATTTTGAATTGAAGTGGAATTTCAAATGAGATATAATCCAAAGGTGATCAAGCACTGTAATACAAGGTGACTTGGCATGATTAACAAGGTGATCACTGTGCTTAATACATGGGGGTGTTACAACTTTTTCGCCATCGATGATCTATATCCCTGCATCGTCACTTGATGAATTCATCGATAATATGCAACATAATATACTTGAGCAACACGAAGAGAAAGAGTTATCCAATACAAGCAACATATATAGTAAACATAAATAACGAAGTTCATCGTACCCAAAGTAATTAACTAGAGCGATCTACGCTAGTTGAGGAGGACGGTTTACATCACAAAGTTTCGTCGTACAGAAATTCAAAGTTTCGTCCTAGAGAAAGTAGTAACTAAACGGACACATTGTCATCGTCAATCACTCCGCCATGTCGTTCCATCCTTCCAAATCCGGGAGGACGCACCCTAGCTTCGTGAAAGGCTTCATGTCCAGACGCTATAGGGCTATGCGTGTTCGGACGTCATCCCGCGACACTGGGCCGTTGTAGAACATCCCTGTTTCTTCGACGACCTCCTTCATGATGACTATCGCAAGTTCACGCTGGATGTGATAGAACTCAATTCTGAGTCGATGATCTGGTACGGTTCCTAAGTCTTTGGCCCATTTGCGGATATCGGCATCGCCGGTAGTAGATGACATGAGAAGATTTTGCTGATCCCTTCTGTACTCCAGCATGTGATGGATGACGTAGAATCCATCAGTGAAACTACCTGTCGGTTGCTGCACGCACCAGAAGTCGGTCTTATGGCCGAAACACGGCACGTTGTTCCTTGTCTTTTTGACCCTGATTTCGCCACCCGATGGCCGAAGCTTATGATAGCACTATCGAGAACACTCTTTATGTGTGTGTAATCCTTTTTCTGTATGTTCTTCGACGAGTCCAAGTACAGAGCGTGGGAGAATCGCGGGTAAAGAATGATGAGGACGGCACGCCCATCGCTGTGCAAAATAAGTACACCTCAAATTAGCCTCCATGCGTGCAAAGGAATGATTGAAATTTATGAAAGGATGTATGTGTTATAGTGGCTATCTGCGGATGACTTACATGGGATGATAAGGCAGGAGAATCGTTTCCTTGTCCTTATTAGCGACCATGAAGTCGGCAATGTAGTTCCTCGCATATTCACGGTGCTCTGGGCAGACTGACAAGAAGCCCTCGTGCATGTAGTTCGGGTCCGCGACCGAGATATAAGAGATTTGCTCGCGCCTGATGATGTAGTTCATATGCAGCGCATAAAGGCGGACGAAGGTAAAATCCAGCTGCCTCATGTGAAACATCACGAAGATGTAATCAAATCGCAGGAAGAAGATCTCCGCGGGGAATGTATGGACGTACAACATGGCTTGCGGCACCTGAACCGCGTAAAGCGGGTATCCTGGAGCCTCAGAGGCGAGAAGGCTTGCCAGAAGGCTTTTCTCTCTCAACAGCACATCGTCATGCAGTCTCCTTAGATCCCCTGATATGCCCTCTAGCGCTTTCGCTGGTAGGATCGGCTCGCCCGCGACATGGTGTACCGCCGCACCTCTGATCGGTATCCTGTCTGCAACCCGGGTCTGCGGAGGCGGCTGGCTGCTAGAAGCATCTTTGGCGCCAGTAGGGCCTTTCCTCGGCGGTCTCTTCCTCTGCTTCTTCTTGGCTACAGGTAGTGAGCCTACCAGACCTTCCCTGACCACCGCCCCCAGTGTTGTCGGGCTCAGCATTGCACGACCCTCGCCTTGTTGATGCTTGGCTGAGGCGGCATCTGAAGGCGTGTCCTGCGAGGATTGCATGAAGAGAGACTTCTTGCAATCAACCCTAGGACGTTCCTGCTCTGGCACATCAGGCATCTCCTCATCTCCACGCTCATAGCCTGAGTCATATTGCTGAGCCATCATTCCTCCGTCGTCATAGCCGGTATTGAGCCACCGGAGAGGGTCATCCTCCTCCATGGCATCATCCATTGCTTCTTCGACGGGGGCAACGTCATCAGTCACTATTGGACCCCCTTCCTCGCATCGTCCGCTATCACCCGGCACGACAGGCGGTGGTAATTGCATAGGTTGGGTGGTGTTCATACCTTTGTGAGGTGTTGTCCTTGGTGTGCTCCCGGCCGCCTCCACACGAAGAAGACTCTTCGGCCACAGCCGCATCCAACTCTTGTAATCGCCAAGCCGCATCGGGGTCTCGTCATCCTCTCCCCCGAGTCGTATCAGAGGAGCCAAATCCTCGTGGCCCGCTTTGACACTCGCCAAGGAAACCTTGAAGATGCCAACGGGCATCTCCCGGTTGTGGAACGAGTGTTCCTTGGGCTTCACTATTGTTTCCTTTCCCACATCCACCTTCTGGCCGTTGATGGTGTACAGTACAGTGCACGGGGTTTCGTCGGCCTGCGAAGACATGTCTGCGACGTCAGACATCCGAAAGCCAACGGAAACGGAAGATTATAGATATGTTGAAGAGGGTGCAACCCGTAATTACCTTGAGAGTGTCGAGCTCAGCCAAAGTCGAAGCCCCGCCGAGCACGCCAGAGACGGAGGACGGGCTGCTATGAGCGGGTGCGGGTGCAGGAGCAGGTGCGGTTGCGGGAGCAGGTGTTGGTGCGATGTTCACCGAGTTGCTCCCAACGAAGCTGGGAATGGGAAAGTCCTCTGCCCTTTTGTCCGTATTTTGCTTCGTCCATTCGACAACAGACGGAATCAAGGTACTAACCGTAGCTGCGAAATCACTTCTGCAGGCAGCTATCGCTGCTTGGACTGCCTCGCGGACCAACTCAGCTTTGGTCGCTTCTTTGGTCTCAGATGTTTTCTTCTCGACCGCAAGTGCCACCTTCTCGTCGATGTTGACTTGACTCAACTTCCTTCTCTGCCTTTTGGCCTCCGGGTCCTCCTGGTAGTAGTACTTCCACGTGGCGCCGTCTCCGGCGCCGTGCACACGTCCATACTGCGGCCGCTGGTGCGCCGGGAGTCCCTTCAGTATGTTCATGGCCCGGTTGAAAGGGGTGTCCCACTTGGGCCTCGCCGACGACTGAGACGACGAGTCGCTTTCGGCCACAAGCTTGTGTTGCTCTCTTTGCAAAAGGAACGTGAACCATTTACAAATGTGACTAGAACGTGTAGTCGACTTGATCAGAAGCTAATATAAGGTGGTAAAATAATAATTACCAGTAGTCTCATCAAATCCCTCGTCACCCCGTCTGTGTAAAAAATCTTTTTTTTCGCGTCCCACTTGTACCGGGCCCTGATGAAGTCATGCTCCTGCTGGTCGGTGAACTCCGCCAAGGGGTCTGGGAGCCCTAGACGTTCACGGTCCGCGTCCTCCTTAGCCCATATGGGCCTCTTGCCCGTGTAACCACGGCTTCTGAGGTGGTGGTTCCCCGTGTTCTTTTCCTGAAGCCCCTTCATTTTCTCCGACTTTTCCTTGGTTTCTTCGGCAGCGCAAGTCTCCTTGAATTTTTCAAACTCCAGTTCCGTAAGTGTCAGATTGTCCACAAAAATCTCGGAGTAGGCTTCTTTTTTATCAATCGCTCGTTTCACCCTGCCTTTCCAGGCGGCCAATGCGTTGCTGAACTTGCCCATGGCTTTGTTTTTTATCTTGTCCATGGCATCATCTTCCCACGGGAATTTGGCGTCATCCCGGACGGGGAACTGGAATCTCTGGTGCAACTTCGTGAGGAGGAGGTGCTCCAAATGTGGTTTCTTCCTTCAGTCCGAGTCGTTGATGTTGGCGGTTTCCCGTAGCACTTGCGCGCTTCCTCCAGCGCTATTGGCTCGAATTCGCCGGGGTGCACCTCCGTGACCACCAGTCTTCCGGTGCCGAGCTGGTTTGGGCGTCGTGCCCTCTTCTTCTTCGTTTGTTTAGCGGCTTCGCCGGTACCAGCTTCCATGGTCTGGTTGCCACCATCCATGCCAGTCTCGGCGCCGGTGTCGGTGCCGGTGCCGGTGTCGGTGTCGGGGTCGGCGGCACTACCACCCTCCGTTATATATGTGCCCTTGTGCTTCCAGATAGTCGAAGTAAGCGTGTGCATTTTCTAAGATGGCGTCGGCGTGATCAGAACCCCCGGCTTCGTCGTTGTGCGCCATGTTTCCTACGGTTCAGTCTGCTCATTTAATTCTAGACCTAATAAAATGAATAATGACATAAAAAAGGGCCTATGTTTTGCCGGAATGTTGATTCATTCCCGTTCCGGCAAATCCCGGGCACTCGATATGTCCTACTTTCTAGCACAAGTCCCGAAATTCATAGAAAATTTCGGCATGACCTTTGCTAAAAAGTGGACATATGGAGCGCCTGAAATTTGCTGGAACGGAAATGAATCAACTTTCCGGCAAAACATAGGCCACTCGGATCATTTTCCCTGCAAAGATATAGTAGAAAGAGACAAATGTGGCCATCTGTAGCACCACATACACAACAAACCACTTGCTTTGGCATCCCACATATGATACTAATGATACAAAGTGGCCATCGAGAGCAGTAAACTCTTCCAAATGATACAAATTATGCTCAACAGTCTAACATCTACAACTAGATACAATCTGAATTTTTAACAATGCAAACTTAAAACAATGCTAGGCAAGTTGGTGGATTAGCGACACATAATGTAGCATCATGATACTAGTAGCACACAATTTAGGAGCAGGTTTCTCGCCCATCACCAATCTCAACAATGCTAGGCAAGTTGGTGGATTAGCGCAAAATGAATACCTCTCTGTTCTGTTCCTCTTGGACTTGGTTTCGTCGCAGCAATGTTGTTCTCACACCTCGAGGTATATCTGCACAAAAGTATAAAATGTTGGTTTCGTCGCAGCAATGTTGTTATCACACAAAGTAGAAAATTTTGTACATGAATATTACTAACTGGACTGAATTGGACTCTTTATTCATTGCCAACTTCAAACTTTAAATCACCATCACCACAACCATATGCACCACTGAATGATCTATTATAAAATTTCTGTCCTAATACAATTTCTGTCCTAATAAAATTTCTGTCCTAATAAAATGTTTATTCCTAATCTGCTTATTCCTAACCCTAGCTAATGTTTTCTGCCTAATTAACCCTAGCACTGCATGGTTAAAATACATCTACAGAAGCGTAATGCTTAGCGAAAAGTTGAGCTATTTTGTGCGAATACATGAAAGTTTTACTTTTCCAGGTCCGGGTAGTGTACTACATGGTTCAAATATGTAGAGAGAGCTATTTTTTAGACGAAGTGTATTCTCTCAGTGAACTTGTGAATAAATTAAGGTGTTAGGACTGAGCCACCATTTTATGCCTTGTCCTATTTGCTGCTTGAACCGTTGAGTTGTGTGTAGAGCTGCTGTAGGATACATTGTTGTGCTCCTATACTTTCTCTGTACGCAGTGACTTGACCCTGTGTTGTTGGCAAAAATTGTTTGCTGCAGTGATTGATGAGCAACCCTGTGAAGTTGGCCAAATAAGCAATCCGTGGATGGAGAGCAGTTGATCCATCCATCCATCTATAAGAGGAAGAAACAGAAGAATCAAAGAAGATGGTGATCTCTATGAGTGGCCTACTCACCAACTGTCGAAGACATATGAAGCCCCTGGATGGAGTCCAGCAGTTGATCCATCCATCCATCCATCTCTAAGAGGAAGAAGCAGAAGAACCAAAGAAGAAGGCCTCTTCTTCTTCGGCTCCTACATAGGTAAGCCGCTGGTTCTCTCGTGTGCTCTCTCTCATGCTATCTGTGCCCACGGCCATAGAGCTTCACATATATGATGATATATGTGAATATGCTTGGCTCTTTTATTGTTCTATATGTTGGCCATTATGTCGTGGGCAACTGTGGTGCCGACATGTCTAGAGTTACTTATGCTGGCCATTTATCTGTTGATTGTTGCAGCGGCGCTAATTTGTGTCATTCTTGTCCAGAACGATGACGACGAGAATGACGGTTGTGGCATGTACGACGGCTTCTAGGCACCGGCTAAGAAGCAGACCCACCTTGTCCTGGTGCTATCACGTGAGAATGGCCCTTAGTCTATCATATGTTTACTGTTGATAGGAGTGGACAAGGAGAGACATATTCTCTAGTTACCTTTTACCAATTGTTGTTGCTGTGCTTTGTGTTGCTGTTAAGTGTGGCATACTTGACCTATTCCCAGGAATAGTTGCCATTGCATTGCATGCTTACATTTTCAGTTTGTACTTGTTTGAAAAATCAACAGCTGGTGTATTATCTTGGATAATTTGCTGCCACTGAAACAGTATTTAACTATCCTTTTGGTACTTCATTCGATAAAAGATCAAACAACTGGTATATTTTCTTAAACTGTGCAATATTTAACTAACTGGTACAACAACCTCCAGCCTTCCACTGGATAGCTTGTGAATCTTGCCTTGGTTATAGTTACTACCACATGAGTGTTGGTCAGGCCGGCTGGGTGCCAATGATTTCTTTTCTTCGCTTTTGGTTTGATTGCTAAACTGTGTGGTTGTTTCTCTATCTCTGATAGTGGAACCTGGAGCAAATTATTGTTGTTGCTTCATATGGAAGAAAAAAAATACTTCCAGCCTTGCAAATGGTAGGATGTTGCTGTAGCTGTTAGCGAAATCATCAGAACGTTTTTTTTCTTGGCTGTGTGTCTTGACCATGACATAAATAAGTTGATTTCTTGCTTATAACACTTCATTCAACCCAAAAACATCCTTGATGTGCTCACTTTTATTTTATTATTTGTTGTGCAGGAGCAACTGGTTAGATGCCGAATAAGCAAAGATATCACTACTGAAGCAGCGCCTTGAAAGCACCGAAAGAGACAGTGTTAGAAGATTATTTATCAGAAGATTATTTATCACGGCTTTGTTTGAGGAGAGATGAAGCTGGCTCCCTCCTGGTGGCAGCAGTTCCCCAAGCGATGGACCATTGTCGTCCTCTGCTTGCTTCTTCTCCTTCCTACTCTGCCACATGGACCGTGTGAGTTCCTTTGTTCCCCAGACGTACTTATCTGGTTATTATCGACTCTGAATCTACTATTATGGGTGCAATTGTTTTTTTGTTATCGCTATCATAGCGAGTGCAGCTCAAGTTTATTAGTTAGCTTACGTAATCATATTATTCTGCGTGCGTTATGCCACGGTACCTTTGGTATGTTCAAAAAAAAAAATCACTGTTGATGGAGATGAAAATGGATCTCTGATTAACTTTCGTAGGTTCAGATTTTTTTTCACTGTTGATGGAGATGAAAATGCATCTCTGATTAGATAATCTGCGGCAAGACATGGGTGCATTATGCACTGATGTTTTTTTGTGCAATGGCACTTGTGCTGACAAACCGAACATGGTACTGCTGACATCATAGTTGCAGTTGATAGTTTTTTGGTGGTGTGGCTATCAACCAATGTAGTGCATATGTAGGCTTTTAGGTAGCTTTGATGATTCCTGCTATAAAATGCATGTACTGCATATTGTTATTTCTGCTGTTGGGAAGTTTTATGTTGCTTTGGCACGATATATTGTTTGCCCTTTATGGGTTGAGGCCACTAGTTAATTTGTTTCCTCTCTCTCTCTCTCTCTCTCTCTCTCTCTCTCTCTCTCTCTCTCTCTATGCTCAGGTCACCGGAAAGTTTGATATTGCAAGGGCGAGAAGACCGATGGATGGATGGATGGAGCTTGTAGCATCGCTTGGTCGTAATCGGGTTGCTGCCGAGTGGATGCTTATCGGGTTGTTTCAAGTGACGCTACAAGCTTCCACAAGTGAAGCTACAAGCTCCAAGTCTGTCTCGGTGCATCGATATCTTTGACCATTCATTCAAACTGAAGAATGATAACACAAGGAAGGCTCAGCAGGAGTAGCTTGTGGAAGCTGTTAGATTTAGCTGTGTTGGGCTTTTATTGGGGAGGAAATGATTTGGTAGGATGATTATATGGAATGTTTCATCGAGTGTATTGACTGGCTTGAGGTCCATGAATGAAATTTGAAATGAACAACACGGCATCATTCTTGTTGATTTGGATTCTTCCCAACGCGTTATGCTGCCGAAATTTCTAACAAAAACCACTCGTTCGGGATTTCTAACTTTAGGTGGTTTGCTATCAAAAACTAGGCCCTCTTTTGCGTGGTTTTCAAACTTTAGGTGGTTTGCTATCAAAAACTAGGCCCTTTTCTGTGAGGTTTTCAAACTTCAGGTGGTTTGCTATCAAAAACTAGGCCCTTCTCTTACAAAAATCCGATTTCTTATTGGGCCTACCCATTTTCACTCATTCGGGATCACTCCCCTCTGTGTTCGGTCGACTATTTGGCGCAAAGAGCGTCAAATAGGAAACAAGTTCTTTCGTTTCATCCATTTAGGTTACATTTGTATTAACCTGGATTATAACAATCTTGTTTGCCTAATCCATGTTCGATTGGTTTAGCGTTTGTTCTCTAATTTGTATCACAATAGTTTTTTGCGGGGTATTTTTTTTATCACAATTTGAGGCTCGTTTGGCACTAGTAAGGATTATGATAATCCATTTTGCCTCATTTGTTTCTATATACTCTAGTATTTGTTTGATCGGTTTTTGCCTACTTGTATAGCCAATTTGTAAATCAAGCACAACACAACAACGCAGTTTACCCACGCGATTTGATGTGTGATACGCGTCCGGAAGCGACGTGAAGGCGTATTCTCTTTCACTGTAAGTATTTTGGCCGGCTAGTTATGTATGATTGGGCTCATAGAGATGGGTGATGATATTGGGGTTTACATCAAGAAAATATTCACGTGGGGGCGAAAACTCATATTTCAATCTTCTGGTTAGACCATGTACCGTCGATGGTGAGCATCAATTCCTGATGGTGGGGGTTGCCTCATAGTTGTACTTGGGTCTTCTAGGGTGATAGCCTCATGTTTGACGTTTGGTTGGACTAGCCAACGTTTTGGCCAGGGTACTTGCGATTTTCTTTGGTAACATGCCACTCAATCGGATTTTGTTTGTGTCATTTCTTGATGTGTGCGGCCGGGTTTTCATACCTGAAGGTGTTTTGCCTCAGAGACTTGCGATTTTTTTTATAACATGCCACTCGACCAAAGTATGACCTGCTATCGCGAGGCAGGTCCAATGTTGACAGTCATTTAAAAAAAATCAATTTATTCCACATCAACGGTTGGTATTATTTAATAATTATAATAGTATATGGTTGCGTTGAAAATATCGCTGTGAACCTGGTGGTACATGAATCATATAGATAATATTTAAACTAGGTATTTTTTTAGCAAATCAGGAAAAGGTCTAAAATATTTGTAACTTTCGATCATGCAAACTTTACTTATTGGCCTACTCTTAAAAAAATTTACCACAAAAACTGCCGGTAAAAATTCTTAGCACAAAAACAAATTGTCCATGACAATATTGAATTTGGGTTAGACAATATTACGAAAGTCAATTTGTCCCCAATAAATTTATGTGAGCGTAACGATTTATCTAGTTTGTTGCCAGCAATTTTCATGATTTTTCAACCAATTTTAAAATAAATTAATAAAAGAAACGGGTGCACGAGCACCCGAGAGCCAAATGTTCCCCTCCATGGTTGTGTACACGTAAAATAACGTCGGACGTTGGGTGTTATCCTCTTTTTTTGAAGAAAATAAAAATCATCCAAGGTATAGAGGAACACTAAGATGATGACTAGTACACACGAATCTTTGTATGCCCGTAACCATAGATGATGACTTGCATGTCACCCAGGTAGAAATGAGTCCCGAGCAAACGAATTTTGCTGCTCGCTATTTCTGCTAGCCCATCAGGCTCGAATCCAGTCAGCCCGAACCAAAAAATGGCAGGCATAGCCCTTTGCCAACTGTTGCACCAAAAAAAGGTCCTTTGCCAACTATTGCACGAAAAATATTCCAAAACCCAGAAAACACTAAGGGGAAAATGAAAAAAAGACAGAAACCCCTTCCAAAGAGACAAAAAAAATCAATTTGCCATGATGTATAAGATAATTTTTCCTATTTTCTAAAGAAACACATGTATATCATAAAACTTCCATCACGTTCAAATGCATTTACTAGCAAACATGTATATTCACAAACTGAAGTAATCGACATAAGAGAGCTTCCGCCTCGTGCTTTAATTCACAAACTGAAGCAAATAAGACGAAGCGATCGACATAATATTCGAAGATTACTACTGACGGAATAGTAGTAGCTCACTAAGCAGAACATAATCACAGTTGCTTTGCCTCGCGATGTGGAGAAGTCGTCAGGCCCAGTGGCGGAGCTTGATGAATATTGTTGAGGGGGCTAGTCATAGTTGAGGGGGCAAAGAAGATAAGTTATGCATGACTCTTGAGAAATCTTGGATATTCAAGCCTAATAATTAGAGCCACACTTAACAGTTTTCCTAGAGTGGGGGGGGGGGGGGGGCAATGGCCCCCTTTGGCCCCCATGAAGCTCCGCCACCGGTCAGGCCATCCTCGTCGCCATGAAGTACTCCAAGCACAGTGCAGCGCTACATGCGACAATCATGTGAATGCCTGCTGCTGCGGCTTCGGCAACGGTGGCGGCAGCGGCGATGATGCCGATCCCGGTCGCCGCCACGACGAGGACCGCCGCCTTGGTCGTCTGTGGTACGATCGGTCCGTAGCGGGAATATTATGAGCCGAGGTAGCTAGGGGCAATCAGCGTTGTAAGAGCAGGCATTCCCGGTAAGGAGAACTGGAGACTGGACCAGATGTCATTAATGAAAAGAAGCGAGGTCTACGGTAGAGGAAGGCTAAAGCTTGAAGAGCGCCCTGTCACTAGACCAACATAAATGGAACTTATCCAAGACTCAACTCAAAAGAGCAACTCTGTGGATAAGTATACCCGACTGGAAAAGATGTCTTTGCACCGACTTCCTCCATATCTATCCCTTTTCGGAACCAAGGTGAACTAAAGAAGCAAGACGAAGCGAGCCCACATCTAGAGACATAGTAGTACAAGCAAGGGGATGGTTAAGCGGCAAAGCCAACAAGGTGATCCGCAGTAAGCTCTGGCTGAAATGAGTGGACGAAGTTCGACTAGCCCCCTCATTTCAGGTGGCTGAAATGAGGGGGCTAGTCATAATTGAGGGGGCAAAGAAGATAAGCTATGCATGACTCTTGAGAAATCTTGGATATTCAAGCTTAATAATTAGAGCCACACTTAACAGTTTTCCTAGAGTAGGGGGGGGGGGCAATGGCCCCCTTTGGCCCCCATGAAGCTCCGCCACTGGTCAGGCCATCCTCGTCGCCATGAAGTACTCCAAGCACAGTCCAGCGCTGCATGCGACGATCACGTGAATGCCTACTGCTGAGGCTTCGGCGGCGGTGGCGGCGGCGGCAATGATGCCGATCCCGGCCGCCACCGCGACTAGGACCGCCGCCTGCCCGCCGTTGGCCGGAAGAATGGCGGCGACGATGGGAGGCGCTCCACCGGCCAGGAAGGCCGCGACGAGGATGAAGGCTTCCAGAGCCCGATCCCAAGCCGTGCCGTCCTGGGGCCCCCCGAGCACTTCGCCCAGCAGCATCTGCACGGCGCCACTCAACACGGTCGCGAGCGCTGCGAGGGCCAGCCGGCCTTTGGAGTGTTTCCAGTGCCCGGACGCGAGGAGGCCGAGTGTGACTGCCGCACCGGCCATAAGGCCGCGCGCGGCGGCTGAAACCAGCCGGCGCCTCCTCTGCAGAACCTGCTCCTGAAGTGCTGCTGCTCCTGCTTCCATGGCACGCAGCGGCTGAAACTTGGAGGCGTCTCCTCTCGCTTCGCGGACGGTGGATGGGGACAGGAGGATGGGGACAGGAGGACTCTACTGAAGTGAACAACTTGTTGAGGCCCTCGTTAGCGGGGTATAAATCGGCGCGGCCCCTCTTCTCCGCCTCGCTCCCTCTTGCTTCCTTTCGTTTCGTTTCGCTACAGGCGCGCATGCCCACAAAACAGATCCATGTGTCCTTTTTTTTTGAAATGAGAGGGGTCTCCCCCAGCCCCAACTTTTATTGAAAAGCCAAGGCAAAGTCAGACCAGAGTTATAAGAGCATCTACAACCGGACCCCTCATACCCGTCTCAAACGCCCGGGCAGGCCGCCCGGTCACTGACCGGTCACAAAAACGCGACCCAACCGGACCCCTCAAACGGGCCTCAAACGCCCAGGCTGACCGGCACCCCTCATATCCAGCCCAAGTATGGGGCGGATATGGGGGAGCCCGGGCGCGCCCGGGCACGCCCGCCTGGCCCGCACTGGCCGGCATCGACCTCACATATATTCGTCCTCATCCGTTCGCCGGACCAAACCCTAGCCACTTCACTACACTCCCCTACACTCCCATCCGCCACCCTACCTCACCTCCGGCGATCTCCGGCCTTCTTCGGCATGGAGGGCAGCGGATCCGACTCCGACCAGTCCGGATCCATCGACTGGGGGGTCGTCCCCTGCGGAGTGGAGGAGGCAATGGCGGTTCGCATTGCACTCCGCCGCTCCTGCGAGGACAGCGCCCGGCTGACGGCAGGATCTGTCTGCCGCGACTCCATAGCATTCGCTCAACGGGCACTCGGTTCCTCTGGGGCGGGATCATCGAGGTCCCGGCGGGCGGATCCATCGACCGGTCTGGCGGCCTTCGAGTCCCACCGGGAACGGGCTGCCCGCCGTGGGAAGGAGAGGATAAGGGTCGCCGAGGCCTATCTCGCGGAGGAAATGGCGGAGGCGGAGGCGGCTGATGAGGCGGCGCGGGCGGCCGCAGAGGACGAAGCCATCCGTGCCCGCATTTTGAAGAAACGGTAGCGGAGGAACACGTGCGCCCTTGCCCGCGAGCAGAATCGGGCGGTCCATGAAATGGCCGGAGTGCCATCGAACGACGTGGACGAGGTGAGCGACGGCGAGGACAGCTCTGGTGACAAGCAGATCCGGCTCGATCCGTATTGCGTCTTCGACCGGTACTTACGCGAGAAGGACGGCAAGGGCTCCGGGAAAGGCAAGGGCAGCCGTGGCTGATGTCCACCATAGCCAAACATGCCAAATTTTGGTAGTCCGATGGCATGTTAGTAGTGATGGAGTAGCCAGACGATGTGTGTAATGCATCGACGTAGTAGTTGCATGGTTTGTATGGATTTGAGATATGAGATTTGAGGTGTCCGGTTGTAGAATGCCTACAGGGCTTCACTTCTACTGAAATTTCCAGAAAACAACCGGGGAGGCTACAAATTATCGGCTTGCCCCTGTCTCTGAAAAGTGAAGGTCAGCTCCACGTGGGTATTCCATCCAAACGATGGGAGAAGTGGATGACACTTGTTCGTATTGAAAACCGGAGACGAAGGGAAAGAGGTTTGATTGGAACATGTTCTACAAGAACTCCTGTGTAGAACACGCCCGTATCTATTCTATGGGCTGGCTTCAGCTCAACCATACTGCTGAAGTAGAAAGCATCATATTCCGGTTTTTCCAACACTTGATCAGGAACCGGGCGCATAAATTCCTTGAAGAGAAGGGGATGCCTACAACCAATGCCTAAATAAAGGCATATGTCGAAAAGTGCAACTACTAATAGATTCAGTAAAGGAAGGCCGGGAACGGGCTGAGCTACTGCCCGAAATAGAAGAGGACGACTAGAGTAGAGGAGCCTAATTCCAATCCAAACAATTGACGAGGGAGTCTAATTATTTTTCCGTTCTTGCTTGGGAAAAGGTCTAGTCAGGGTCGGTTATGTTCGGAGTTTCGGGTTGATCGGGAAAAAAAATAGGTTCTACCAAAAAAGGCAGCTGTAGGTTGAACTTTGGACCAAGCAGCACCGTTATTGACATTGTGATTCTGTTGACAAACAAGACTTGGGTTTCACACAATTACCCACATAGTGTCCAGGACCTCCACAATTAAAGCAAATCATATCCTTATATCTGGGGTCTAGAACCTGTTCCACTTCAACTTCGGCAGCATGGGAGGATTGCACCTGAGAGGATGTCGCAGTAGAGGCAGTGGATTTTGTGGGCCTTGGAGCAAGGACAGGCTCTTTAGGGGCCGGGGCTGGAGCTTGTTTCCTAGCTCCACCAGAGCTGGCTTTCTGCACAGCAGCCCTGGATTGACCCGCCATACCTGCGCTCGAACTACCACCTCTACGGTCAGCCATCTTCGGCCCTTGCTCCACAACCTCAGCGAACGAACGGGAGCCTGGGCCCAAACCCTCAACGATTAGATCAATCGATCTTGGGACAGGGTCAAAAGGGCGGCGGATCGCCGGGTGGCAGTCCGCAGCTGTGAACAAGCCGGATTTGAGGAGATCACACCGGATCCAGAAGAAACACCCAGAAGGGTTGGACGTCTGCGGTGGGTGGAGATGAGAGGGGCGTTGGCGGCGGCGGGGAGGAGAGGGAATGAGCCAGAGCTGGCCAAAGTGTTCTTCTACTTCTAGGTCACCCACGACGTGAGAACACGTATTAGTCTTGTCCGTTTTCCTACCCAAAAAAGGGGCTCTAAGGGTAGGGCCCACCAATCGAGGAGGCGAAGGAAATTCACCTCGCTCGCCGGCGGGGACATCATCGCCCGCAAGGCTAGCCGGTGCGGATTGCGGCCTAGGAACTTGAGAAATGTTACTACCACACTCCGCAGAAACGGAGTCTTCCTTGCCCAAATCCTCAAAACCAGGAGGAGAACCTCCATAACCATTATGCAATATATGACGAGGAACAACCAAATTCAAACCATTGGATCTTCGAGCACAGAACGCAATCAATCTCGAACGATAGAAAGCAGGGATGCGAATTGAGGACGTACCTCCGTCGCCCGGCCACGGAGGGGGTTCAATGTCTCGATGCAGCACCTGGATCGGGAGGATCGACGATCTCAAACGTTGCGGCGAGGGGGGGAGCACCCCCGGTGGCAGCACACCCGGGGGAAAGCTGGCCAGGGCGTCCACCCTCGGCGGCCGGATGTTGAGACGAGAAGGATTTGCCGTGCAGTAGAACGCCCACCTCGCCGCCTGCGCCAGATCTGAGGATTCGGCCTCCTGGATCGCCCAGAAGATGAGCTCCACATCCAGACACCCGTCGTCCCCCATGAATCGGGCGGACTCGGCGAATGTCGCGTATCATATGATTCCGATGTGGATCTCCGACCATTCGCTCCGGTCGGGAAACCGGTCCAGCACCACCCTCCTCATCTCCCTACGGGCCTCCGGCGAGTTGGAGTCGATCAGAGGCAGTGGGACTACCGCAGGAGATGGCAGCGCCACCGGCTCTGCCACTCGTGTCACCGGAGCCAGTCGACGGATCCGAAGCCGATGGCAACGCGGCCCCGCCATGCGGATGAAGCGTTGGAGAGCGCTGGGGTGGGAGAGGCTGATGTGGTGGGTGGGTGGGGAGGGCGGTGAGGAGATGGATTTTTGTCACCGCCGGTGTGGTTCCCGAGAGGGGAGGAAGGGGAGAGAGAGAGGCGTCCATCCTCAGCAACTATACAACTATCCTTGTGTGTCTTTCCAATGATCAACTTGTCCTTTGCCGATCCATGTGTCCTTTAACTGAGATGTAACATTTGAGCTGAGATCGATTCTTCTTCTTCTTCTTGTGTCCCTTTCCATTTTGAATTGTGCTGCGTCTCACTGACTGCAGCTCGAATAGTAGCGAACTGAGAGTCAGGAGCGAACGTGTCGCGGCGGAATCGGTGGGCTGCAAATCGGTGGAATCGGAATCGGTATGTCCCTTTCCATTTTAATGCTTCATCAACCTCAACTACGCTGTGCTAAACTAAACGCCAGAAAAGGTCGAAACATAAAAATGGAAAACAGTGTGCAGCCGGGTAGCTATCAGAGGTGCGCAGGCAGCTCGCCGTCATGCTCAGCCGCATGGAGGCTCTGCTAAGGGTGCAGGAGCGCGCTGCTCTGCCGAGGCGCAGTCACAGGGCGCGGTCACCGACCGACCCTCTCAGGGAACCCAATCCTTTTCCCGGCCGAGTGAGTGGCAAGGCGGGTATGTGGGGCCCACCTGCCAGGCACACCCACCATGCTCTGTTATTCCGACGTAAACTGCGAGGGAGAGAGGCACTGCCACACGAGTGAGTGGCAGGACTGACGCAGCACGTTCTCATTGATGCCCCGCCACCCCCCACACAAGTGGCCTCATTCATGGTGCTCACGAGAAAAACCCTTGCTATACCGTTTCACCCGTATGGTGCTTTCTCTATGCTGATAGAGAAAGTGATGGCAACGAGTGAATCTACTACTCTAGACGGAGAGAGTGGTATGCTATTATAGAGGATTATTCATCTAATGCACTACCCTCATTTGGTCAGGAACTAGTGACTCCTCCGAAACGGTGGATATTGGCCAGGGACAACTTTGTTGTGCATCCAGAGTCAACGTCCTTTTTCCTTGATGCAATCGCAAGCAGATTTGGTCCTCCATCATGTTTGTTACCTAATGACATGTTTCATCGAGCGGAGAATCTTCATGTGCTCAAATTATGCCGCTGCACCTTCAGTTTTTCCTCTCCTCATTTCCATTGTTGCCACAACTTAAGATTCCTCGGACTAGATAGTTGCCAGGATCAACGACTAGAAGAAGACAAAAAGGAAGAAACACCAACAATGATTTTTTTAAGAGCCTATGGGTGATAGACATATGCAATACAGATTGGGTTTTTCCTTCATCACTAGAGATAATAGAGCAGATAGGTGCAAACATTAGGGAAGTACATATAAAAAATGGAAGGTTTTTGCACATCAATGTTGCATGGGGACAACTACAGAACCTACTCAACCTTCGAGTAATGGTCCCTACTTGGGAGACAGGTGGAAAGGATGAATTCACTGTTTTTCCCAACTTGTCAAGATCAACTAGCCTCAAGGCTCTAGTTCTAAATGGTTGTGTTGGTTTGGAACATGTTGAAGGACTCCCTCCATCACTTGAATCATTCACAAAACTACCTTTTCAAGCGACCGTGCAGTGGACTTTTTTTCTATACAAACTATTTGAAACAATTTGTGTTCACAAACTTTTCTTAAAATAGGTCTCCATATATGACCTCCCTTTGTGAATTTTGCCCCGAAACCCTGTCACTGACGCTCCAGACCCAAAGCCAGCATACAAACTCATCCAAAACTACATTTTCAAGCGACCGTGCAGTGGACTTTTTTTCTATACAAACTATTTGAAACAATTCGCGTTCACAAACTTTTCTCAAACTAGGTCTCCATATATGGCCTCCCTTCGTGAATTTTGCCCCAAAACCCTGTCACCGACGCTCCAGACCCAAAGCCAGCATACAAACTCATCCAAAACTACCTTTTCAAGCGACCGTGCAGTGGACTTATTTTCTATACAAACTATTTGAAACAATTCGCGTTCACAAACTTTTCTCAAAATAGGTCTCCATATATGACCTCCCTTTTTAAATTTTGCCCCGAAACCCTGTCACTGACGCTCCAGACCCAAAGCCTGCATAAAAACTCATGCAAAACTACCTTATGGGGGGAGCAGCCATTTAGGGGGTCTAGCCCCTACTCGCCCCCTATCTCCGCCCCTGGTCATACGTTCCTAGCCTGCCCCATGACAACGCGGGGATGTATCGGTAGAAGCGATCCGAACATGTTATAAGAGAAACCCGTCAACCACATGGTGTACATTGCTTCATGGGCCAGCCCAATACGTGTTTAGTAATAAAGGAAGACATCTAGCTTGCTAGAGGTGAATATGGACGAGCCGTTCAACCAGCCAGTGCGGAATTCCATATTGTCACTATTTTCTGACAAGAAAATGTCTCGAGAAACCAAACATAAAGAGTGAATCGAGCAAATATGTTGGCACAATCAGCTGTCTACATAATTCTTGTTTGTGAAGGTTCTAGCTCTCGGTTTTCCTATTTAAGGAAGCTTCTAGAAGGTTATTGTCATGTTTTAAAATCTTCTATTGTTATCTTTCCATGTTTGTGCTGCATGTCTTGTTGGTTTTTTACTTTTACTTTTTATTTTAAGACAAAATACAGATTAAAAATATGTTCCTAAAAAAATTAAAATGATATTTTTTCTCGAAAAATGTTCACAAACTTTATAAAATATGCACATTATAAAAATAATGTTTATGTTATTATGAAAATGTATACATAATTCAAAAACGTATAGAAATTTCCAAAAAAAAGGTCCCCAAACTTTAATAAATGAATATTTTAAAATCAAAGAAATATTCATGTTTTCTGAAAAAATAAATATTAAATACCTGAAAACCAGTAAAACAGAACGAGGAAAGAAAACCAGAGGAAATAGGAGCGCTAAATGGTTTGGCCTTGAATGGACAAGCATGTACGTTAGCTCGACAATCTATCACATTTAACAATAGATAGGTACTCCCAGTTGGAGCCAGGTGTGTATATGTTTTGCCTACTGCGAGAGAACTATCGCGTAATAGGCGGTCACTAGGATGGGCCGGCGCAACTAATGTGTTAGTGAGTTGTTTTGCGAAGGTTCTAAGCACCCGTTCTTGGAAACTTCCATCAATATTTGCCGGGACGGTACCATCCATTTTTTTACATATGTTTTGAGTTTTATTTAAGGTTTTCGTCTGTTTTTCTTTTCCTTTTCCATTTTATATTTTTATATTTTTTTTCCATTTTTTTTCAAATACATGATGAACATTTTAACATATCTTGACATTAGTTTATACACGCGGAACATTTTTTTAATACATGTTGAATCTTTTTCTAATACATGATGAACATTTGTTCAAATACATGTTGAATTAATGTAAGACATGTATTTTTTTTCAAATACACATGAATTGTTTTTCGAATACACGTGAACCATTTTTCAGAAACACCTTAAGCAGTTTCTTAGTAGACGTTCAAAGTATTTTGAATACATGCCAAACATTTTTTAAATACACCTTGAACAATTTTTGAATACATGTTAACATTTTATAATACATGTTGAACATTTCTCAAATGTGCATCAAACAATTTTAAATATACTGTGAACTTTTTTTATGCAATCATCGAACATTTTTCAAAAACAAATCATTTTATTAATATAAAAAATATTGGTTTATTGTTATGAACATCTGTAATATAAAACATTATATGTTATAAACAATTTGACATTGCATGGACATCTTTAAATGAACCAAAAAATTATAAAATAAGTGAACATTTTGTTGAAACCACGAGAACAAAAATTATACATTCCCTGAACATTTTGATAATATGCAGTGAATAATTTTAAAAATATGAACAAGTAATTTTTTTTCATATATATGTGTGTTTATATTGGAAGCATCTTCGAAAATAAATATAACTAAGAAAAAAATGGAGATGCTAGCTTCACTGAAAATAGAAAAAAGACTAGAAGATTCCTACTGGGTCGACCTGGGCTGCCCTTGAGGTGAGGCGACGCCTGCATCGGTGTGGACTGTGGGGTTTCATATGCTTGTTTCATTTCGCTGCTGTTGCGTTTTGTTTTTCTTTTTTCTTCTCTATTTTGCTGTTTTTGGGTTTTGTATTTTACCTTTATGTTCTTTCATCTGGATGTGGTTTTTCCTTGGTTTTTATTCTAGATTTTTTAATATTTTTCTTTCTATATTATTTCAAATTCATATACGTTGACATTTTTTTGAATACATATTGAACTTTTTTTAATGTAAGATTGTCCGACTTCGCACTATGTGGATCATTTCCAAACCTTGAGGAGTTGGACTTCTCAGGCACAAAAGTCAGGACACTTGACCTCACAACTGAGGTGGTGCAGGTCCCATGTCTCCAACGAGTCATGATGTTGGGATGTGAGCAACTCCGTGCTGTGCTTTGGCCAGAAAAAAGGATGCCCAAACTAACTTTGCTATGCATTGACACTCGAGGAGAAGGTACCAGAAGAATACCACCAGATTCTGAGAAGTTAAAAAAGGGTCATTGTCAAGCATATGTTGCCATGATGGACATGAAATTCATTCAGATGTTGACACAGACAAGTAACATTAATATGTTTTGGAGTATGGACACCAATAAACTTAGTCTAAACATTTGCATATCTGCTAGTGGACAGTGGTGCAACAAAGATAAGATGGGCTCTGGTAATTGTGTGGAAATATCGGGGCCAGCCCTATCGAAGTCATTAATACCCAATCAGTCTTACAACGGTTTTGCTATTGACAGCATAATTATTGATCATGACTACAATAGTGCAGCGCAATTTCAACCCACAGCCTGCCATGTGGAGATTGGTGAAGGAATTAGCAACACTAGCGTGGAGAGCACACAAGGAAACAAGGCTATCATCTTTGTGATGGACAGGGCTCGAAGTCTGCATGTGCACGATAATTATTCCATCAACACTATCATCCCTGAATGTATAATGACATTGACCGTAGAAGATAAGAAACTTGGATGGGCTAGTCTGCAACAGTGCCGTGTGGAGAGATGCCCCAAGCTAGACATAGTCTTCGCCACTAACTATGATATCTTCTGCTTTGAAGAACTGCAGAACCTTTGGGCGGCTGATCTCCACACTAGTAGAAAAAGGACCTTTTGTTCAGCACATTAGTCTCCGCTAGAGTTGGAACCGGGACTAATATGAGCATTAGTCCCGGTTCCAAATTTCATGGCCGTCAGAGGACCTTTAGTCCCGGTTGGTAACACCAACCCGGACTAAAGGTCCTACATTAGTCCCGGTTGGTAACACCAACCGGGACTAAAGGCCTTGACCCTTTAGTCCCGGTTGATAACACTAACCCGGACTAAAGGGTCTACCTTTAGTCCCGGTTGGTATTACCAACCCGGACTAAAGGACCCTTTAGTCCCGGTTGATAACACCAACCCGGACTAAAGGTCCTCCATAGGCTAGTTCAAAAGGAAAGCATCCCATCCAAAGTCACATGTGTTGTGTAGGTGGGGTGGTAAGCTGCGCGCGAGGCAATACATGAGGTCTTGGGTTCGAATCCCACGGGAGGCAATATTATTTTTAGCCCGGATGACATTTAGTCCCGGTTGAGACACAACCGGAACTAAAGGATTATGCCTTTAGTCCCGATTCCATAGTCCCGGTTGGGAAAACCGGGACTATAGGTCCTTTTTCTACTAGTGCCAGATGGTGTCATGTGTTTGGAGTAGAGGAAATATTGTCAGTGTCAAGGACACCCGTTCCTTTGTGAAACTGCAGAGCATACACCTGTACTCATGTCCAAGGCTCAAATTTGTGCTTCCATTATCATGGGCTGCTCCAGGCTCATATTTTCCCAACTTTGAGGTCCTTCACATTGTCAGTTGTGGTGATCTCGACAAGGTATTCCCCGTGGAGCCAGAGTTCCTGACAACAATATCCACCGACGACCAAAAAGGTGTACTGGGGTTCCCAAAGCTTTCCATAGTCCCGGTTGGGAAAACCGGGACTATAGGTCCTTTTTCTACTAGTGCCAGATGGTGTCATGTGTTTGGAGTAGAGGAAATATTGTCAGTGTCAAGGACACCCGTTCCTTTGTGAAACTGCAGAGCATACACCTGTACTCATGTCCAAGGCTCAAATTTGTGCTTCCATTATCATGGGCTGCTCCAGGCTCATATTTTCCCAACTTTGAGGTCCTTCACATTGTCAGTTGTGGTGATCTCGACAAGGTATTCCCCGTGGAGCCAGAGTTCCTGACAACAATATCCACCGACGACCAAAAAGGTGTACTGGGGTTCCCAAAGCTGAAGCACATTTACCTGCATGAGCTTTATAAGCTGCAGCATATATGCGAAGCCAAGATGTTTGCTCCCAAACTTGAGACCATAAGGGTCAGGGGATGCTGGGGTCTCCGGCGCCTCCCTGCCGTCGGTCAAGACATCCGCCCTATCGTGGACTGTGAGAAGGACTGGTGGGAGAAGCTGGAGTGGGACAGGCCGGAGGCCAGCCATGATCGTTCCCTCTATGATCCCCGCCACTCATCATATTACAAGAAGCCCCTGCCTAGATTCTCGGTGCTCTGGTGAACTGACCGTACTACCCAGGTACACACACACACGCTCTTCCTATTTTTCTTTCTTTTTTCATGCACGTATCATGATATATGAGAAGTCACTCAAAGATTGTTGTTACATACGTACTATCTGTAGAACTGCAAATGAAATACATACGCATATGTAGAGCAGCAAACTAGGGTAATCCATTTAAATTTCTCGATATACTCTCTCATCTGTGCATTGGACCACCCATTCTCTCGATTCACTCCGCTTTCATTAAATGGTCATATCATTCGCTGCTCTGTGTAGGTTTGGTGGTGATCGGGAGTGGGACGTCTCGCTGCCTTCAACTGCTGCCGCTGCTGCAAATGGTTGAAGCATGTATTTTCTTGCCAAGATTGAGTTGGTCTGAAGCTATGTCTGTGTGTGTGCGTGCTCGCACCTGGTGCATCATCTGTGTGTGGTTTGGTTTGATTTGTGCCTGTGATTGCGTTTGAAATAAGAAGGGTCGGATGTACCGTACCTGGTTTGGTTTCATTTCTGTCTTATTAATAATTCAGCGGCCGGCATGCATGTTTATGCTTGCTGACGTACTGAAGGTGTCGTGTGTATGAATCGACTATTAATTTATTTGTTTGGTTCCACGAATTAATCATTCGCCTTCCTTGCATTTTGCTGGTGTATGTTGTGTTGTCTGCATTGGAATGAAGGTTAATTTATCACCAAGCCTGCTGCATTTAAGGTGTTGGCATAGCCCAGAAATATACTGTAATTTGCATTGCTGGTGTGATATCAATATATATAGCTGCAATGCAACTAACTGTTTGACATGCTGCATTTGTACGTATATATACTTATAGCAGTGGCGAATCTAAAAAAATATGGAGGGGGGGCTGGGCTGCCTAGGTCATGTAAACTTGTCATGGACTGCGTTGGCAAATGGCTGGGTTGGGCCTTAAAACTAGTAGTAATAATAATTTTTCCAGTGCTGGAGGGGGGGCTTGAGCCTGTTAAAGCCCCCCCAGTAGATTCGCCCCTGACTTATAGTCGTGGGGTGGAGCAGTTTTGCTGAATGATGAAACCACCAGATCTGATTTGGTTACTCTGCTCCAGAGTAGGCCGGCCGAGTTTTTCAACAAAGTGATTTGCGTCCATATTTCTTTCTTCTGCTGCTGTCTCTCTCCATGCAAATGCATACACACAGTTTGTATCCGATCAACTATGTTACCCCACCTTAAATTTTCAGGAATCTTCTACCGTCAGCTCACTCACTCACTCTGCACTGCACTGCGTGTCCATTTTCAGTCCACCTTACCCACACAGAGTAGTGAATGTTATTAACGTTCTCAGAGTGTGAAGAGGTATAATATCCCTCCCTGCTCGGATTCTACGTCGCCGCAGTGCAGCGCAGCGCTCTTCTACCATGGGGGGTGGGCGTCGACTCCAACGAAGCGTGTGAAGAGGACGACTCATGAGTGCATACTAGTCGTTGCAGGGGTAACCCAAGTAATTAGTGCAATTTACTTTCTTCCGGAATCATCACTCGCCGGCACCATTGTGTTCCGGCTGCATGCAGTGAGTATATATTGTCCTTCTTTTGCTCCTATATATATATACAGAGTGAAACTCCCAGCGGTCACCTAAGAGGCTAAGAAGCAACTCTTTTCTCTATATATATGCAGATTTTAAGCACAAACAACACAAGTTCGAGAATAGTATATTTTGTGACAACAACAAAAAATAGGTCAGATTAGCAAAGCTGGTACATACATTGATTACCTTTTTTTTGCCTGAAAGAAAGTTGGAAGCAGGGCACTTAGTCTATATATGCAGCTTATGATAGAACTCTAGGATCGACTAGGCTAGGGTTTCGGAGTAGATCGAGGTGTCTATGATCTGTTCATGCATTGGTGAAGGGGATCACAGAGAGGTGGGAGGAGGAGGAGGATACCTTCTCCTGTAGTGGAGGAGCTCCCGGGGCCGGCCATGGTGACGAGTGGCCGGCGATGGCAGGGAGTGGGCGAGATGGTGGCGGTGCTTCCCGTCAGCACTGCACTAACCCTAGATCGGTAGGGGGTGTAGGTGGGGTGTACGGCGTCGTGACGAACCTCGTGTTCCGTGCCGCCGGCCCCCACCTCTTTATATAGCGCAGGTGACAGGGGGCCGTCAACCATAGTGGGTTGGGCGCCCCCGATCAGGGCGCGGATCTAAGGGCCCGGTGGGATGTTGGGCCCACACGGGAGGAGATCAACCTAACATTCTCCCCCTTGATCTCAACTTTTCTTTTAACCATATACTTTTTACTTTACTCGTTTCATCACAGATCAATACATAGAACATGTTTCATCGTCACAGCTCAATTGCCGATAGAATCAGACAGCTACAACATACCTCTCTGTTTTGAAACAAATTCTGTTCCTTTTGGGCCTCTCATGATCCAGGAATCATAGGCTTTCCCTTAAACCCATGCCGGCTAAGTGTTCCTTGAACACATTGGTTGGTAAGCCTTTCGTAAGCGGATCCGCAAGCATATCCTTTGTCCTTATATGCTCGAGACTTATAGTGTGATCCTGGATTTTGTCTTTCACAACATAATACTTTATCTCTATTGTTTTGGCAGCATTACTCGACTTGTTGTTGTGAGCATAGAATACTGCGGGCTGGTTGTCACGGTACATCTTTAGTGGTTTGTCAATACAATCTACCACTTTCAAGTCGGGTATAAATTTCTTTAACCATATCGCCTGCCCCGTGGCCTCATAACATGCTATAAATTCTGCATACATCGTGGACGATGCAACTATTGACTGTTTGGAGCTTCTCCACAAAATAGCCCCTCCAGCGAGAGTGAACACGTATCCTGACGTGGATTTTCTATCATCTCTGTCTCCCGCAAAATCTGCGTCTGAATACCCTCTTATCTCTAGGGAATCAGACCTGCTGTATGTTAGCATGAGGTCCTTCGTGCCTTGCGCATAACGCAATGCTTTCTTTACCATCTTCCAGTGCTCTATGCCTGGATTGTCTTGATATCTACCGAGTACCCCGGTGATAAAAGCTAAGTCAGGGCGAGTGCACACTTGTGCATAATGTAAGCTTCCAACAGCCGAAGCATATGGTACTGCTTTCATTTGATCGATCTCGTACTGGTTCTTGGGACATTGGAATTTCCCAAAACTATCGCCCTTGACTATAGGAGCAGGTGTGGCTTTACTCGCATGCATATTATACTTTTTAAGAACCTTTTCTAAATATGCCTTCTACGATAGTCCTAAAACTCCATTTTTCCTATCTCGGTGAATCTCTATGCCCAAAACATATGATGCTTCACCAAGATCTGTTATATCAAAATTTGAGGACAAGAACTTCTTTGTTTCTTGAAGCAGACTAACATCACTGCTGACAAGCAGGATATCATCCACATACAAGATTAGGAAAATATATTTTCCATTTTTAAACTTTGCATAAATGCAGTTGTCCTCAATATTTTCTTTAAATCCAAAACCTTTAATTGTTTCATTAAACTTTAGATACCACTGTCTAGAGGCTTGCCTTAATCCATAAATGGATTTCTTCAGGCGGCATCCCATATCTTCCTTGCCTTTCATGATAAAACCCTTGGGTTGTTTCATGTAAACTTTTTCTTTTAAATCCCCGTTGAGAAATGCCGTCTTTACATCCATTTGATGTAACTCCAAATCAAAATGTGCAACTAATGCCATTATGATTCTGAAGGAATCCTTACATGAGACTGGAGAAAATGTCTCATTGTAATCTATCCCTTCTCTTTGTGTAAATCCTTTTGCCACAAGTCGTGCTTTATATTTTTCTACATTCCTTTTAGAGTCATACTTAGTTTTGTAGACCCATTTACAGCCTACTGTTTTGGCTCCTTTAGGAATTTCCTCTAAGTCCCAAACATCTTTGGAACTCATCGATTTCATCTCGTTTTCCATTGCCTCCAGCCACTTTGATGAGTGAGGACTTTTCATGGCTTCTTCATATGAAGTGGGATCACCTTCCATATGAACTATTTCTGTGTTATAAACTTTAAAGTCAGTAGAAATAGCTGACTTTCTTGGTCTTGTAGACCTTCTAAGGGCCTCACCCCTAGGTTCATTCTGTGCCTCACCTTCCGGCACATCTTCTAAAAGTGGCTGCTGCACCTCCCTTTCATGCTCAACGATGGGTTCAGTCGGCTCCTGACGGACAGGTTCCGGATCTTCTCCCATAGTTGTCATGGGTGGAGTTACAACAGGTGCTTGCACCACAACCTCAGCGGTTGTCGATGCAGGTACAACAGGTAGTGAGAAAAATGGCTCCTGAATCATCGGATTAGGTGCATGCACCCTCTTCTCCTCAAGATCAATTTTCCGAGCTACCATGCTCCCCCTCATCATATCGTCCTCTAAGAAGACTGCATGTCTTGTTTCTACAAACTTTGTGTATCTGTCTGGACAGTAGAAACGAAAACCTTTTGGTCTATCAGGATAGCCAATGAAGTGGCAACTGATTGTTTTGGGATCTAACTTTGCAATATTTCGATTAAACACTTTGGCCTCAGCTGGGCTCCCCCACACCCTTAAGTGTTGTAGGGAGGGCACTCTTCCTGTCTACAACTCGTACGGTGTTTTGGGCACCGACTTGCTTGGTACTCTATTGAGAATGTGAATGGCGGTTTTAAGCGCCTCCATCCATAATCCCAATGGCAGGGTGGAGTAACTCATCATGCTGCGCACCATATCCATAAGAGTACGGTTACGCCTTTCTGCTACTCCATTTTGCTGAGGCTCGCCCGGCATTGAATACTGGGCTACTATGCCAGTCTCCTGCAAGAACTTTGCAAAAGGTCCAGGGACTTGGCCATATGGAGTGTGCCGACCGTAGTACTCTCCCCCACGGTTAGATCTTACTATCTTTATTCTTTTATCATGCTGATTTTCAACTTCAGCTTTGAATATCTTAAATTTATTCAACGCTTCAGACCTTTTTTTGATTGGATAAATATAACCATATCGGGAGTAATCGTCTGTGAATGTTATGAACGAGTCATAGCCATCCACACTTTTCACAGGAAATGGTCCACAAATGTCAGTGTGAATGATTTCGAGTGTACCTGTGCTACGGTTTGCACCCTTTTTGATTTGTTTTACATACTTTTCTTTAATGCAATCTATGCATTGCTCTATGTCTGAGAACTCTAATGGAGGAAGAATTTCATTTTTAACTAGTCTTTCTATTCTCCCCCTCGAAATATGGCCCAAGCGACAGTGCCATAATTTCGATGAGTCATGAGTTCTCTTTCTTTTCTTTTGTACTTTATCCGACGCGGAAACATGCTCATTCACATTACACACAGAATGCACTTTGTCACGTAGTGATAATAAATAAAGCTCATCGTGTAGGAAAGCAACACCCACATGAGTATTATTAAACCATATGGCACACTTGCCATGTCCAAAATGACATTCATAACGATCTTTGTCCAAACACAAAACACTAATCAAGTTTCTATGACATGAAGGAACATATAAAACATCTCTAAGCAGAAGCATGAATCCATCAGCTAACTCCAGGGAGATGTCACCGACAGCTTCAACTTCTGCTTCAACTCCATTTGCAACTTCAATGCATCTTTCGCTTCTTTGCGTAGTCCGCGTCGAATAGAATCCCTGTAACGAATTTGCAACATGAACAGTTGCTCCTGAGTCAATCCACCAAGTAGATTTCGGAAACTGTGTATACAAGGATTCATTTACAAAGGAAACAATGTTGTTACCTTTCTTTGCCATTATTGACTTTAGCCAATCAGGGCAATCTTTCTTATAGTGCCCAGTCTTCCTACAATGGATACATGTATCTTTGTCCACTGGGAAAGACTTTTGCTGATGTTGATATTGAGCTTTTCCATGTGGCTTTGAAGGGGAACCTTTGCCATTGTTATTGTAGTTCTTTTTCTTGTTATCCTTCACATAGTTCAGAAAATCACCATGTGAGATTTTAAGTCTTTCCTCTTCTTGCACACACATGGCTATAGTCTTTTCAATGTCCCATTTTTCAGGCGACATGTTGTAGTTGACAACAAAGGTGTCAAACTCTTTTGGCAGTGAAGCCATAACCAGATGAACAAGGAGTGCAGGCTTGAGTTCCAAATCTGCATCCATGGGTTTAAGCTTTGCTGCCATGTTGCTCATCCTGAGGATGTGCTCTCTTATGTCATGTCCACCGCCTGTGTACTTTTCTGTCACCAGCTGCTTGAGCAACTGGGTAGCATATATCTTTGAAGAACCAGTGAACTGGCTCTTTATCTTTTCAAGAAACTCCCCTACGGAAGTACACTCTGCAATTGAGCCCACAATAGCGTTCTCAATTGTGTTCTTTATGAAGGCCATGCACTTTTTACTGGCGGTGAGCCACTTTTGGTTTTCGAGGGTATATGACATCTCCACTAGAGCATGATCCCTCTCCTTTTTCGCCCAAGTAGCATCATCATCTTTTGCACCTCTGACTGGCGCTGGTGGTTTGACCGGCTGTGGGGTGTCCACAACCCAGTCCACCTCAGCACAAACAAAGGCCAAGTCAACTTTCTTTCTCCACTCAGTGTAGTTATCACCTCTGAGGGTTGGAACATCCTTGAGGCAACTCATCAAGTGGAAACCTCCTGAAACCACAATTAAGTGAGATCACAATAACAATTGCATGCATTAATCCAACGTTGGTCAAAATTAAACATACAACTGTTTATGCAATTAAAACTATATCACCGTTGGGCAAAAATAGAAATAAATGCATCTTTTATAACAATAACAAATCATGATCATGTTATTAACAACGTTGGTCATAAAAATAACAGGGTCATAATTGTTTCAATAATCACTTTAACATGCTCTTAAAAAAAATTAATTTTCACTTTAGTTCTATTTACTTTTAAAAGAGCACTTTTATTTATTTTGCAGCGGAAAACATGAATAAAAATTCATGAACTTTATTCTTTTCAGAAACATTTCTTTTACTTTTCTGTTTTCTAGACAAATTTTCGTTGGATAAATTTGAACAGAAAAGACTATATAAAATTTACCCAAAAAACTGGACAAACAAACAAACAGAAAAGAGCCGCCAGCCGCGCCGGCCTCGGCCCAGCGCACGCAGCAGCGCTTCCCGGCCCAAAAGGCCTAGCGCGCGCGCCAGCTGCGGCCTGGTCCGACGGCCTGGCCTACTTTGCTTTCGGCCCACTGGCCCTGCGGGGACTAGGGTTTGCTTCCTGGCCGTCGATCTTCATCGTACGGTCCAGAGCGATTTTCGCTTGAACAAAACAGGGGACTGAGTCCCCCGACCCGCAAACCCTAGCCCATTCTGTTTCGCCTCGCCCCCTTCGCTCTCTCGATCTCTCTCTCCCGTCGGCAGCCAGTCCAGCAGACGGCGCAAAGACAGGAGCTAGGGCCGGCCTCCGGCGACGGCGCCGAAGAGCCACCGCGCCACGCCGCGCCTCTCTTTTTCCTCCATCTGTGGCAGAGAGGGACGCAGCTGCGCCTCCTCCGCTCCCCTTGGCGCCCGACGGCGCCCTCTCCATTGGTATCACGGCGCCCCTACCGACCCCTTCGCCGGTCGCGCGTTCCCCTTGCGGTGAGCGCGCCGCCGTCGAATGGCTCGGTGGTGGTGCTCTTTGCCCCCTCCTGGGGTACTTTGCCCCTCTCGGGGTGGTTCTTCGTCCGACGCCTCGGCTTGCCGATGCGCGTCGTGATCGAGAGGAACGGCGCGGCTCAGCGGCGGCGCACTTTTCTGTGATTTCTCTGGTTTTGCTTTTGATTTGATTTCTACCCGAAATCCGATGCCTAGTTTGCATCTGATACCATTGATAGAACTCTAGGATCGACTAGGCTAGGGTTTCGGAGTAGATCGAGGTGTCTATGATCTGTTCATGCATTGGTGAAGGGGATCACAGAGAGGTGGGAGGAGGAGGAGGATACCTTCTCCTGTAGTGGAGGAGCTCCCGGTGCCGGCCATGGTGACGAGTGGCCGGCGATGGCAGGGAGTGGGCGAGGTGGTGGCGGTGCTTCCCGTCAGCACTGCACTAACCCTAGATCGGTAGGGGATGTAGGTGGGGTGTACGGCGTCGTGACGAACCTCGTGTTCCGTGCCGCCGGCCCCCACCTCTTTATATAGCGCAGGTGACAGGGGCCGTCAACCATAGTGGGTTGGGCGCCCCCGGTCAGGGCGCGGATCTAAGGGCCCGGTGGGCCGTTGGGCCCACACGGGAGGAGATCAACCTAACAGCTTAATGTTCATAGCCAGGCCGGTAACCTGCTTCTAAATACGGCCCTCCTCTTCTGAACATTTGGGAATTTTTGGTTCGGCCAGGGATCATGTGGTTTGCATGCCCGTCAGCTTAATTAGCTCTTCAAGTTCAAGTATATTGGATAACAACTTTTATTACTCTACTGTTTAGTCTCACTTCACGTACTATTGATGAACAAATAAGTTCCTGATCTAGTCTGTTTTGTGCAACTGATGAGACTAGTTCTGGTTTGAGAAAGACACTTTCGATAAAATACAGTGGCTCATAGTCATAGTGCGTCTCATCCTCAGTAATTTACTTTAAAACCATGACGCTATCTACTTGTATTTCAAGATCGATGTGATCCTTATATGAACTCTTGGTAATATGAATTATTTGAAGATGTAGTCCTTATTTGAAGCATTCCTACGTGTAAGATCGAGCAGAACCTGCCCTTGGGGCTACATGCCCATGGGATTGTAAAAAATAAGTTCGGCCACATTGACATCTTCAGACAAACTAACGATCCTCAGACTACATATCTAGCCTTACCGATGAAAGCAGGCTGCACACACAAATGCAAAATAGCCTTGGACCTTATCATCCATGTAGCTAGGATCAATCTGCCGATCGAACCCTTGACTGGACACCGTCAAGAAAAAACCTTGACCGGAAATAATTTGGAAATGCATGGATCATTTGAAAACGACGCTCTGTTTTGTTAGATGCACTTGGCTCGCCGGCAACATTGGATGGAACCGCTAACATATTTTTCTACATCAACTACTGTTAAGTATATGATATGATGTTCCTTTTAATTTATTTTCCGAGAACTGGTATGACATACCTGATGTACCCAATGATCAAGGGAAGATTTTATAATGGCGACCTTAGGTTAAATTACACAAGACAATGTTGGAATGTTTTATGTAGGTGGCTGCCGTGTTAACATATGCATCGGGCCCTACCCAATCGTATGTTGTCTCCCCCCGCAAAAAAAAAAAAAAAAAAAAAAGGTATGTTGCCTCTTGTTCTCCAAAAGTTGTCATTTTCAGACACTGAGATATAGTAAGAATCATCTCAGTGTCTGAGTAGTGAAATTTATGAGGGGTTTTCAGACACTGAGAGATAGTAAGAATCATCTCTACAAGTTTAGTGCTCCTCGCTCTTTGACTTTTACGGCTATGCACTCAATCTCACTCACCCACCTCTCAAAGTCGGCGATGCCTCACTCCTTCCGCGTTGCCCTCATATTTCCTTTGTCGTGTGAAAAAATGTACGCACTACAGAGCTCTCAGTCGGTTTTTCCTTGCAACATGACAAACTAAAGCTAATACTCATATTATTGTGCACGGTTCCGACACCGTCTAGGGAGAAGCGACCTCATTCAGTTACAATGGAGAAACCGGCAGGAATATTATGCAGCCTAGTTAACTACCAGTAGATGATACCCCGTGTGTTGCCGTGGAAATTGCTGGAGGACATCCGACAAAGACATACTTCAGCAGCTCTTGTGTCGTCCGTTTCCACCTAGAATCCACATGCAGCAACGCAAGTACATGCTGGATGCTCACTTCAAACCTGGAAGGATTGGAGGAAATTCGTACAAACATAGGGCATGTTTGGTTGCCGTAGGAGCCGGGCCTGGCTAGCTCAGCCTGGCTGAACCAAGCCTGGTTGAAGGAAAACAGGCAAAAATTCAACATCTGCACATTGTTTGGTTGCCCGCATTTAGGCCTCTCGCATTAGGGTAGCAATTTTGGCATATCGTTTGGTTGCCTGCATTGGCTCAGCTCATGCAACTACACGGTGTTTGGTTCCATGCAACAGCTGTTGTCTGGTAACCTCTTCAGCTTGTTGGTGAGGTTACCAACACACAGCGGCGTGAAGAAAAAATCATACACACACAATAGAAGAAAGTTGTAACCATAGCTAGTCGCAGATTAAATAAAGTGCCACACTTAAACATATTAGTTCGAACGCGCAGTACAATAAGAAACTAAACCAGCTGGAGCATAGGAAGGGCAGTCCTAGACGTTCATGGCGAAGGTGTCGTCATGCTTGCCGCACTTGGTCACCACTTCAATGCCGTTGTCGTTGAAGACGATGACCTTGAGCGTGTCCAGAGTGAGCAGCTTGAACGTCACCATGTAGCTGATCCTGATCTGATGGACGGCAGCGAAGGGGGCCCAACCCTGATCGGGGGTCACCCTGCCGTCCATCAGCCGGACAGTCACCCTCCATGAGCAGCCGATGTTGGTCCTCAGCTTGAACTCTCGCGGCACCGCCGGGAAGTGCTTGATGAAGTCCAGGGGCATCGGGATGCACTCAAGCAGAGGGGCAAGGATCACCTTGCAGAAGTGGGTCGGACCTCCCTCCTCATGGTAGTGGCTGTAGTTACGGCGCTTCCCGCTAGGGGGCTCCTCCGGCACCACGTCCTCATCCGTGGCCACATCCTCTGGCGTGGTCGGCTCCATGGGCGGCACCACCTCCTTGCCCTTGTTGTCAGTGTCTATCTGCATTCACAAGAGCACGCATTATGAAGAGAACAAAGTTCCGAGGTTGATCGCCATAAAAACCTATCGTCCATAACCCCTTTATTTACCCATCCTCACGGTCACTACTTACCCACCATCTCACTCAGTCATCTCTCTCTGTCTCTCACTCTCCCTCCTATCTACCGCCATGAACTCCAGCAGCAACTCAACCCCTTCCCTTGGGGCATTGGATGGAGGGCTTTCTTCCTCGGGTGCTCGCTCGGTGACCGCACCAAGTTTGAGAACACCATGGAAGTCTGCTCCAACTTCACCAGCATGGCAGACATGCAAAAAAAGTCGGACGCGGTGCTGAAGAAGGCGACGCCGGAGGAGTTGAAGATGTTGATTCCTGACCCAGCGAAGGGCGTTATGTCAGTCGACATCCTTCGTTGGGCCATGAATCAGGCCGACTCCGGCGACGCCCGACAGAGGTCAAGGTGGGCCAAGTACAGAGAGTACAGGCGCCCTCATGACCATCGTGCCGCAGCGTACTTCACGACAGGGACTGTGGTGGCGGTGGAGGAGGAACAAGAAGCGGTGGCGATGGAGGTGGAAGAGGAAGTTGCGGTGGCGATGGTTGTAAGGGCGCCGGAGCCAGGACACCGAAGCATGACAATCGATCTAGACTCCGGCGAGGAAGAAGAGACGGTGGTGCAGCTCGAGGAGAAGAACAAGGGCAAGGGTACCCGCCACTCCAAACGCCTCCAGGGTAGCCGAGGCTAAGATCTAGAACTACTGTGTAAGATTTAGCCCCAATCCACATTTCCCTTGTACTCAATCCCGATCGGTAACCTCAAATCCATCGGTACTACGAACTCATGACGATGTTATGATCACTCCTATGGCTATTTACCCCGATTCCCCATTCCCCTAACGCGGATCAAACCTAAACGCGTATCGAATGCGAATGAGTACGTGAGGAGGTGAAAAAAGTGCTTACCGTCATTGCCGTACCGGATGTGATGATGCGGATGCCGGTGAAGGGGCCGGAGGTCGCCTTGCTCTTCTCCGATCCGCTGAACGCCGTCGCCGCCGTCGGTGAGAGTGGGGATAGGGCAGAGGGGATAGGAAGTGGTGAGGGGGTGGTGAGGGTAATAACTGTCGGCGCATCGGGAAGCAACGCGGCTTCTCGGTCGTGGCTCCACGCGTGCAGTCCCTGCCGCCCCCATGCATCGAGCGGGCCTAGCTCTGGAGAAACTGCCGATCTGAGCGTTCCCAGCGAACCAGGCCCAGATGTGCTTTAAAGTTCGTGCGATGCAGGCCCAATAGCGTATGAGGTCAACCAAACAGGCCGGATTCTTCCCGCGCGAGCCTGGTTGGACCTAATGCAGGCAACCAAACACGCCCTGTAAGATGGTGGCTTGCGTGAACATGCATGAGTGTTGGCCATGCAATGCAATTTAATTCATTATGGTCGACCCTAAAAATAACAAAAAAAAATCCTAAAATGAGTTACCTCAACTAATTCCCGTCAACTAATGCAGATGACTGGTACGGACACCGTCGAACAAGTGCTGCAAAGAGTAACCACTTATTTGGAGGATACAAGCAATACTACGTACAAGTCTGTCTATTATGATGGATGGTGTGGGTTGGCTGCTTTGGCGGTGCTTAGAGGCATTGCTGGAGACCCTTCGACATTTGTGTTGAAGAAATTCGACAAGATCATCCACATGGACGGCTCGAGCACTTCAGAGGACAACCACACAAGAGCTGAAGCTTCCTTGGTGCAAGGGCGGATTTACCGTCCCTGCACCTAGGGCCCACGCCCGGGCTGCATGGCGGCGCGTACGAGAATTTTTCATGAACTCCAGGATGAACAGTGGTAGACTGCGCATTCCTAGTATGCTGAAGACGATGGTGATATCTATTGTCGCACCTGGGCAACCCATCTTGTTTGCTTTTTTACGCAAACCAACTTGTCACCTTCATGAAGTAAAAAAAAAACAACTTGTCACCTGATCCAACCCATTTGACGAGACCTCCTAGTTAACCTGCGGGTCGAAGGATAATCTCCTATCGCGCATCCCCCGCCCCCACGCCTCCGACGCACTTTGTGCTGGGCCATGTGCTCCTTTTTTTTCTACTTTTTACTTCATAGGTAATTGTCCGTGCGTTGCAACGGGAGCGTTAAAAAATTATGGATGTCCTTTTTGTTTATTAGTAGGAATATATTACTATGATTAGGAATTCGTCGAGGAAAAAAGAAGTGAGTGCCTTCTAATGTATCAGTGCAAAGTGCAAAACTGCAAACTCACCTGCCGCCGCACACATGCACTAAAACATTGTTTCTTTTCTCTTCCCGCACACACCAGCACCGCTGGAAGAGCCACATATATTTACAGAGACGTCCTTTCAAAAACTCCAAACATAAGGTGTCATACTTCAAAAAAGTTGTATAGAAAATAAGTAAGAATATAAAACATAGATGGAGTATACAGATGCCATAATATATATACGAGTTTTATTATACACATACTTGAAAGTCAGATGTAGTTCGTTGATTTAGAGATAGACGAACTGATTTCTAGTAAAAGAGCTTACCGGTGTGTCATGTATGTGCTGTATTGCATCCTGTTATCTTCTCCTCCTGTTTCTAAAGGCAACGCATATGATGCCAGTCGTAGTAACGAATCAGCCTGTGGCTCCCAGACCTTAGGATATGAGCCTGGTCCAGGCTGAGGAAGATGTCAACGCCGCAGTGACGGTCGGGCTGGGCGGGTCGGTAGAGCGGCCCTGATGCTTCTCCTCCTACCGTCTCCTCTCGCCCTAGCGTTTTACAGTGGAGGCAAGGCCGTCGGAAGAAGTGTCATGGCCGTACAGAGCGGCGGCGGCGCTGGGGCACGAAGCAGGCTAGCTCGCGCTTTGTTGATTGGATTTGGACGAGGAGGCGTGCACGCGCGTGGGTGTTTTTTTTTTTTTGGCAGGATAGGATTTGTTTCCTAAACACCTGTATGATAAAAAAAGGTAAGAAAAAGCCAAAACAGAAAATAAAATCGGTGGAGACAAGCTTAACGGGGAGACAGAGACCGCTCACGTGGAATTTTTTTTGTTGATTGCGGAGCATCCATACGTGCGTGCATATCGGGATGGTTGCGATTTTGCCGATTCTTTCGCTGGAGATTGGATAGTACGTAACTGCGCCGGATCACGCGTGGGGTGGAAGACGCACGGAAAACCAACTGCACGAGCGAGGCTCGACGAAACGGAACGACGTAAGAGGGGAGAGGGAACTTTACATGTTTTTTAGGTAGTAGAGAAGAGATTAAAAATGATCTAGAATTAAAAATATAGAATTTAAAAAACTATGCAAAATGTTTGCAAGTTCATAAATTATTATCGAATTCAAACAAATGTTCATGATTTCCAAAAAATGTTCACGAGTTCAAAAAATATTCTCAAATTCCAAAAATGTTTTCTGTTTCAGAAAATATTCATGAATTTCAAAAAAAATGTTTGCGGATTTTCAAAAATGTTCACCAATTAAAAAAAGGTTCTACAATTAAGAAACGTTCATGCAATTGAAAAATATTTGCTGATTTCAGAAATGTTCATAAATTTTAAAACTGTTCTTGAATTTAAAAATGTCACAAATTTGAAAATATTCCCGTAGTTCAAACAATGTTCCAAATTTAAAAGTGTTTACAAAGTTGATAATTGTTCCTGGATTCAAAAAATGTTCACAAATTCGAAAATTGTTCCTGTATTTCAAAAAATATTACTCCCTCCGATCCATACTACTTGTCGCTCAAACGGATGTATCTAGCATGGAAATATATCTAGATACATCCATTTGAGCGACGAGTAATATGGATCGGATGGAGTATGAATTTTCAACAAAAAAGTCATGAATTTTAAAAACATTCCTAGATTTTTTTTATAACATTCAAGATTTCCAAAGTGTTAATTTATTTCTTAAAATGTTCCTGAATTTGAAAATTATTTCTGGATCTCAAAACAAAATCATGAAATTGAAGTTGTTCTATATTTCATAAAATGTTCCAAAATTTAAAAAAACTTTCATGTAATTTAAAAAAAAAGAAAATAGAAGAAGAGAAGAATCAAGAAGAAAAAGAAACAAAAAAGGAAAAATTGGTTCGTGGAAGGTTCTCGCGAAAGGCCGAATATGGGCCGGCCTATAAACTGCACAAGCTCTGCGGGCCTGTTCGGGACAAAGGAATTTTACGGGATTGGAGGTTTCCTGTCCTGCGGATTTTTTTTCTTTAGGAGCGTTCGGTAGAAAGAAAACAGCCAAGCCGATTCCTATGGAAAGTCTTCTTATCCTACGCTTTTCACGGGAACTGAAACATTCGCCGGAAGCTCATTTTTCGCGTAAGCTCGAGGCAAACTGGCGCAGTGCAAGAGTGCTGCATTTGACATGTTTGGCTCTAGAAGTGAGGTAGGCCTGGTTTACATGGACCATGCATGGACCTGTGTTACTAAAACGGCGGTGGTGCATGTGGTCTATGTTATTCACCTAGTCGCATGCACAGCAGGTTGCCCTTGATTTTTTTTAATCCAGCCGTAAGCGCATTCTATCTCCTATACAACTACACTGGCTTCCTGCGTACCGAGCAGCACTTGTTCAAAATTTTCCTCCAATTCCAAGCCTGTAGGTTTTCACTTTGCCCTCCACCCTGTTCCTACACATTTTTCTATTCCTCTGTTTTGAGCACCTACGTTCCGAACAGGGCCTTCTTCTTCCCGCAAAAAAAAGAACATGGCCTTCTTAGGTACGCGGTTGCTATCTATTCCCCGACCTACGCGCTGAATAGGCACGAAACGCGCACTTCCTGTCGCTCCCGAGAAGGATATGGGCCGGCCCAAGTATGGGGAGGGGCGCCCCTATTTTGTTTGGGGGGTTTCGTTTCTTTTTGTTTAGTATTTCAAAAAAAGTACCACAAAGAAAACAAATGTTGGGGATTTAAAAAAATGTTTAGGAATTTGAAGAAAAATGTACAAATTCTAAAAAGAGTTAGTGATTTCAAAAATATTCTTGATTTTAAAAAACTATTTGGTGAAATCAAAAAATGTTCGTTGATACAAAAATTGTTCGTGATTTTGGAAAAATGTTCGTGAATTTTAAAATATGTTGAAGGGTTTTTGAAAATGTTTAGAAACTCAAATAATATTCATGAATCAATAATTGTTCACAGTTTCAAAATATGTTCATAACTTGTAAAAATGTTTGTGAATTTGAAAAATATTAATTATCTCAAAAAAATTCATGATTGCAAAAAATGTTCATGAATTTGTAAAAAAAATATTTTCAAATTTAAAAAAATACGAATTTGCAAAATGATTGTGATTTGAAAAAGGTTCAACATTTCAAAAAAATCACATTTTTGTAAAATTTTCACTATTTCATAAAATGCTCAGAAATAAATATGTTCGCAAAATGAAAAAAAAGAATAAGAAAACGATAAAAGAGAAATAAAATGAAAAGGACAAACGAACTTGAAAAAAAGAAAATAATAACGAAAATAAAAAATAAAAACAAAAACAAAACAAAAAAACAGTCTAAGAATGTTCCAAAACCTTCCTAAAACCAGAAGAGAGAGCGTGCACTATTGGGCCGGCCAAAGGAAGGGGGTGCGTGTTTGAGTTAAATGCACCACTTATGCATCAACTTGTCCCCAATGCTTCACCTCAAAAAAAAAAATTTGTCCCCAATGCTCACTTTAGTACACCATCTTGCGTGCTCACTTTGATACAAGTGCAGGCAAGGTGAGGACACGTGACACACAAAGTCAGCAGTTTTTTTGCAAGAAAAAAAAAACCTGTTAGCTCACCATTTTCTCCCTGTCCTATCAGTCCCACCTGTCAGTGGTGGGGACAAATAAAGGAAAATAAAATACTGAAATGATGGGGATTCAAACTTGAGACCTTTAGGGAACGGCCGCCAAGCGATAACCATCTGGGCCGCGATCCTTTTGTGCTAAGTAGACAATGGTTTTACTTTAATAGTAGACATAAGCTACTATGTGTTAGTTTCTTTTTTTGCGGAGACACTATGTGTTAGTGTGCGCGTTGTGCGTGCGTACATGTTAGTACAAAAATATCCTAAACAGAGTATTAGCCCTAACTAATCACTAACCTAATCGGCAAGAGCCTTACCGACTCACTCTATGAGTTGTTTCAAACTCACTATGGGGTTATGCAAGAAAGTCACGACAGTCATGTCAAAATATTGTGGGCGGGATCGTTGGACAGAAGAGGTATGTATTGGCAATCTTGGGAGAAATTGTCTATTTGAAAGTTCAGAGGTGGAATGGGTTTTCGAGATCTGGAGACTTTCAATGATTGTATGTTAGTGAAACAAGCATTGACGCCTCGTGGACAAGCCAGAGAGCTTATGTGCTCGGGTATTGAAGGCAAGGGTAGGTACTACCCAGACAAAGATTTTCTAAGTGAAGGCCGCCCTAAAAGCGCTTCTAGAACCTGGAAAGCGATCATACAGGGAAGGAATGTGCTTTAAAGAGGGGCTCATACGAAGAATTGGGAACGGGCGCTCGACGGAAATATGGCATGATAAGTGGATAGCCGATACTTCTTCTATGCAACCCGTCAGCCGTTAGAGCGAAAAACCAGTCTAGCTAGTAGCCGATCTACTGGAAGAGGGGACAGGATGTTGGAATAGTGAGCTTGTCTGGGAAGTGTTCATTGCACCGGACGTATATGCTATTCTTAGCATGCCAAGGCCGCAATAAGACATGTCTGATTTCTGGGTGTGGAAGTGGGAACGTTCAGGTTTGTTCTCACTAAGGTCTGCCTATAGGGCAATGATGGACAGAAAATGCCCCACTAATTCTGAACCGAATAGTGCTTCTTCTTTCTTTTTTTTTTGCGGGGGAACCGAATAGTGCTTCGGGAGGGGAAGATATATGAAGGCTTTGTGGAAGCTTTGAGTACAGCCAAAGATCCGAGTATTTTGGTGGCGAGTACTATTGAAGAACAGGCTGCCATCTTTCGACGAGATCTAGAGATGACATGTTATGGAGGAAGCGTTATGTCCTTTGTGTGGACATGATGATGAAGCACTATTTCATGTGATGCTAAAGTGTGATCATGTTGGTATGTTCTTGGAATCAACAGAGGCATATTTTGGACTGAACCTCCCAAAGCTTCATCATGTGACTTGGGCAAAGGATCTCATGGATACAAGTTTTATATCGACACACAAGACAGCGATTGCAGTTTCGGTTATGTGGGTGATTTGGTCCAACTGAAACAAATATTTTCATGAAGAGATAAAGTTTCAGCCTATGAAATCCATGCAGATCATTGATGAGCTAATTGCGGCTCTAGATATTCCGACTATAGAGGGGCCGAAGGACTAGGTTGTAGGAGAAAGGTGGAAACCTGCAGAGGAGGGATGGACGGAAATTAATGTAGACAGAGCCATCTCAGTAGACCACGGGGTTACTGGGACGGGCGCAATTGCTAGGAATGCACAAGGAGTTCTCATCCATGGATGGATCACAAAGTACGCATCAATACGAGATCCATTGGTGATTGAAACGCTGGCATGCAGGGATGCGATGAGCCTTGCGATCGACAAGGGAATCACCCAAGTGGTAGTGGAGACTGATTGTCTAGGGGATTGTAATCTTCGGCAGACTAATGATGATCAGCCAGTTGGAAGCCAAGTACTGCAGGAAATGAATGCCTATCTCCATCTGTTTCAGGGCTTCAAGCTACAACGTGTGAAGAGAAAAGCAAATGTCGCTGCCCATATGAGTGCAAGGGAAGCGTGTAAGTTAGATGCTAGCTTGTTTGATTTCGATGTTGCCCCTGAATTTCTGATTGACGTTATACAGTCGGATGCGAATCCGCCAAATATTTGAATAAATTGCCTTGATGGCGGGTATTTAAAAAATCGGCAAGAGCCCACATAGTATGTAAAAAATGTTCATACCATTCACAAATATGTTCTTGGCATTCTCAAAATCTTTAAGCATTTAAAAATATGTTCATGAATTTTTAAAACAACGTTCATGAAATGTAAAAAAATTGCATAATTCTTTAAAAATGTACTAACATATAAAAAATGTGCTATTTAAAAATGTTCACGCATATAAAATAATGTTCATTAAAATGTAAAAATGTGTTCATGACATGCAACAAAATGTCCATACACTAAAACCGGAAGGATTAAAAAAGTTCATGAATTTGAAAAGGAGAAAAACAAACATAAAAAGCCTGAAAGAAAACCGATAAAACTGATTAAGAAAAACAAAGAAAAGGGGAAAAGAAAAAAAACAGTTAAAACCTTCCCAGAATTAGGTTAGACTAATTGCTAATTAGTTATGCCAAGGGTCACTGACTTTGGGCACCGCCCACTGTTTTGCGTTAGCATTAGGTTTTACCTGAGCACTAAAGTGAGCATCGGGGACAGCTGTCGAACTACGCGATAAATAGGGATGGCCAGGATCCGACCCATTTGACCAGCCCGCACTTACGCTCGCCCATTTTGGCAGTAGTAGAACTTGGGCCGCAGCAGGCCTAGCGCACAGCCGCGTGGCCTGCAACTCTCGTGGAGGCTTAGGCTTTACGATCAGTAAGTTCTAAAAAAAAGGCTTTTCTTAGAACTTACTTTGTTTGAGAACTTAGCTTTTTTTAACTTAAAAAAAAGAAAGTTCTAAAAAAAAGGCTTTACGATCAGTAGATTATAAAGAAACAAGGGAGCACCAATGGCTCAAGTGCCTGAAAATTTTATCTGTTTCAGTCACTTTTTTTCTGGACCATTGGATTCACATCCGACGAATATAATGTAGAAACTGCTTATTCTGATTTGACTGGAACCTTATGTTGTTTCAGTCATTTTCAATACCCAGCCCATCAAAGCCCAACAGAGAGAAAGCGCTACAAGTTTATTTATACCCAGCCGGTCAAAGCCCATCAAATAACTTCCGGCAAAAAAAAAAAAACATCAGATAACAATGTTCCCCTAGAAAAAAAATCAGATAACAATGTGATCAGCCGGTCAAATCCCATCAAATAACTGGCATGGCTGATATCACGTACTATTAGTAGAATATATACACTAGACACACTAATGGCAAAAACAGGTTCTTTTTTAACACAGTAGAGACGCAAGCGCTCATATATACGCGCATACAGTCATTTCTATGAACGCACACACGCACACCTTACCTCTATGAGCATCTCCGAGAGACTGAGCCGGCATATCATCTTGAGATTTTACGAAGTCACCGTAGGTGCCTCGTAGTCGACGGGAACGTCTGCTCCCACCGAACGCGCATCGCCAAAAATTCTGAAATAAATCCAGCATAAATGCAAGCACCAAGACTTAAACCCTGGTGGGATGGGGATACCACTGTCATCCAACCACAAGTTGGTTATGTGTGTATGAACCCACGCTATGCATGCTAGAACATGTTCTTTGTGCACACACAAACCCAACATCGGAAAATGCACATAAAGAGAAAAAACGACTCAAAAAATAAGGAAAAAATAGGAGCCAACACGCATAAATGGTAGGAAAAAGGTGACTTTACCAAACAAAATGCAGGTATCTGTCAAATAGCAAGCACGAAATGCGATGAAAAAATCATAGAGAGAGAGAAGAACATGTTTGATTTCTAAGGAAGGAACATTCTAGGGGTGGTGTTACCTAGAAAGAAATGAACAAAGATAAAAACAAATAAGAACAAATTTCTTTTGTGTGAAAGATAAATTATGAGAGTGTTTTAACAATAAAGAAACAATAATAATTTGGAAAATAATACTATTATCCAACTATGCCTAATGTGAAGAACCATATAGACTTCTCGCCAAACTCTTTCATATATCAAGAATTAGAAAATATTGGAAATTTGCACACAACTATGCCAAACTTGCACTATTCAGTAATGCGCAAGGGCATGTGTGGACTAGTACAACTTTAATAATGATTATGTTCACGTAGATCAATTACAAAAATGTATTTCATTTTATGTTTTAGCCGAATTTCATTTTATGTTTGTCACACATAATTAAGTTGTGGCACACGATTGCATCATTAAATATGCTGTCATATGCATAGATATAGGAGAAAATCTGACAGCCAAAAAACCGACTAAGCATGAATAATGAAGACATAAGAAAACAAAATTTTAAACATAGAGAATTATTATTCAGAGATAGGATGAATTGAGTGATTGTTATTGTGCTAAAAGAAGAAAGAAAATGAAGAAAAAATTCAAAGAAAATTATGACCAGAATTTGTAACAAATTTCATAGAACTTGCATTGTTCCATGGTATGCAATAATAATCATATAGTAGTGTAACTTCAGTAATTAATATGATTCAAGTAGATCGCTTACAAAATTAATTCCATTTTTAAGTCCGTAATACAAAACTATGTAGCGGAGTCACATCCAATATGTGGTCCTATCCTCAAGGAACTCGAAATCTCCACTAAGGATAGAAGCGCATATCGAAGACGCTTCGCAAGGTGGATATCATTACATCATACATGTACTGAATAGATGAGAATACCAGATAAAGACTTACACTCGCCACAAGCTACAGCATGAATACATCAATTTATAGCAATCATCATACAGAAGAGCAGGATCCGACTACGGATGAAATCAAACGAAAAAGAAGAACGACATCCACTCTGCTAGTCCCAGGCTGCCAACCAGGAACCCATCCTATGATCGACGAAGAAGAAGAAGCAGAAGAAGAACTCCAAAAGGAAACATGCATCGCGCTCACGTCAAATCATCGCTTTACCTGTACCTGCACCTGTTGTTGTACTAATCTGTGAGCCACAAGGACTCAGCAATCCCATTACCATGGGTATCAAGACTAGCAAAGCTTAATGGGTATGGAATGGATAAGTGGTGAGGTTGCAACAAGCACTAAGCATTGTATGGTGGCTAACTTACGTGTACAAGAATAAGAAGAGTGACTATGCATAAACGGTCACAATCTAGTATGATCAAGAAGTGATCCTGAACACCTACTTACGGTTCAAACATAACCCCACCGTGTTTTCTTCCCGAACTCTTTCGAAAAGAGACGATCACGGTTACGCACGCGGTTGGTGTATTTTAATTGAATTTAGTGTTAAGTTCTCTACAACCGGATATTATAAATTTACAAGTCGCCACATAACCGCGGGCTCGGCTTTCTGAAAGATCTAACCCTGCAGGGGTGCTCCAAGTAGTCCATCACAAATTACCACACGCATTCGATGGAACATTCTCACACCATGATATCACGATGCTTACGATAAGAAATCCCGGTGGAAAATCCACTCATCAAAGGTAAACTAAACCAGCAAGACCTCTCGACGTGCCGACACCCCGATAGGAGCCGCGCGTATCTCGTCTCAGGCCACGATCGGATGGGACATCCTACGAGTAAAACCAAACCTCGAGTTTCCCCGCGGTGGCCCCGTAGTCTGCCCGTTTCGGACCAACACCATCGGCACTGGCCCACCTGTATTATGTTGAATTAAGAATCCGCGGGTTCATGACGCCCTATGAGTTAATTAATTAATTCAGTATTATTATGTTGGCAAATTTTAAAACCAATGTTGGGTCTTGCTGGAGAAATTTATCCTAAAACGAATAAGCAGGGGGGGGCCATATACCCCACATGTGTTAGAAGCGCTCGTCAAGGAACATAACATTGGTATTACGGAAAGTAGGGCGGCACGAGTGGAACAAAACACCAGGCAAAATGCCGAGCCTTCCACCCATTACCAAGTATATAGATGCATTAATTAAATAAGAGATACTGTGGTATCCCATGATATCCATGTCCCAACATGGAACAACCTGCGACTGCACCTGCAACTAGTAACGCTATAAGAGGGCTGAGCAAAGCGGTAACATAGCCAAACAACGATTTGCTGGGATGGTGAAGGGTTAGAGGCTGTATCATGGCAATTTGGGAGGCTTGACAAACAAGTGGTAGGTAGCGAGACATAGCGATAGCATCGAGACAACTAGCAAGCAAAGATAGTAATGATATCCAAGGTAATGGTCATCTTGCCTGGAATCCCGCTCGGAAGAAGATCGAGTCCATGAAGTAGACGAACAAGCGTAGTCGAACGAATCCTCACTTCGAAACGTAATCGGGAACTATCGAGGAGAAGCACAACCGGAAAGAAGCAAACAACATGGTAAACAAACAAGCATACTCATGGCATCGAGAAATATTTTAGTTAGCACTAGTGCATCGAGAAATATTTTTTCATGTTTTCAGAGAATGAACATATGGTACTGAACTTAAATAGTACCACACATATCCAGTCTGGATCAGTGATAATTGTAGCCTATAGCAGTGAGGTGATGTCCGTTTGTACTTTGGACCCATCATTTCATTAGTTCTCACTAATTAATGGAAATATGTTACGGATCTCATCGCTGAATATAATGCTATCCAAGAAGAAAATGATAGGTATTTCTCGCAAAAAAAAGAAAAGAAAATGATAGGTATCTAGCAAAAGCTTCCCTCTTTGCGCTGTTGTGTATTGAAAGATGGATAGAATGTTTCTTTACCAACGTGTTTCCAATTGCTCCTAATGTTATGAACACCACAAAGTGAAAGCTTCTAGTAAATCAACTCCGAGGATCTGCTAAATATCCTCCTGGAGAGTTACGGTCCACTGCGCTATTTAGTAAATCAACTGTATCAGGAAGCAGGCAGACAGGTAATTAAGTTGTACAGACGAATATGCATAGATCCCACCAAATATGTGGTTGCGCAAATCAAGAAGCACAACGTACCTGGAATAGCAAAAAAGTGCAATTCGTAGGTGGTGCTGTATGTGACTTATGTCAGAGAGAAGGAACCAAGGTGTGGACAATACTGATTGCTGTAATGCATACAGACAGAGAGGAAGAAATTACTATGCTGTCAATTTGATCGGTAGAGCGGAGCAGCAGTGTTTTTTTTTTTTTTTTTTTGAGAAGATGGGTAGCACTATCTATGTCACGGTCGATGTTTCAGTTAATTTGCATAGTCATTATTAGTCCATTAGCAAAGAGCCCCCGCCCGCGCTTTGGCCACGCCCATTGTGCGGCAGAGCGCCCCAGTTTTTTTCTTTTTCTGCTTCTGTTTTCTTTTTATTTATTAGAAAATGTTCAGGATTTCAAAAAAATCACCAATTTTTTTTACACAGTTCCAAATTTTGCAAAAATGTTTCAGATTTTTAAAAGTTCACCGGTTTTCATTCTTTTTCAAAATTCAAAAAATGTTCAGGAATTTGAAAAAAAAAATGATCATGAATTCAAAAATCATGTAGGTCAAAAGATATTCAACCAAACGCACACCCTGACAAACGCACTATATTGGATTTTTTTTCCAATGTGCTCCCCACTGGTTTTTCTATTTTGGTTCATTTCTTTTATTTCTAAATTCGTGAACTGTGTTTGAAATCATGAATGTTTGTAAACTTGTGAGTTGTTTTTTCAAAATCACAGACTTTTTAAAATTCATGCTCATTTTTTAAATATTGTGAATATTTTTTTGAAATTATGAATTTTTTCGAGTTCATGGACATTTTTTGAAATCGCAAATATTTTGAATTAGTGAACATTTTTCAACTTTACGAACAGTTTTTGAAATCCGGTAACATATTTTTGCATTCACGGAAATCTTTTGAATGCGCACACATATTTCAAAATCATGATCATTTTTTGGTTTCATGAACAATTTCAAATTTGCAAGCAGAATTCAGGAACATTTTTTGAAAACATGACCATTTTTAGAATTCAAGAAAAATATCAAAATCCTTATCATTTTTAAAATTTACGAATAGTTTTTGAATGCATGAGCATTTTTAGAATCACGGACATTTCCCAATCCACGAATTTTTCTTGAATTTGCAAATATTTTTCAAATTCATGAATGTAGTTTCATATCCACGGACTTTTCTTGAATTCACTGTCCTTTTCCAAAGTCATGGCAAAGAAATTGTATTTGCAATCATTTTTCAAAATCGCTAATATTTCAAAACTTTTGAACATTTTTTGAATTCATGAATTTTTTTCTTTCACGGACATTTTTTAATTCACAAACATGTTTTGTATTCAGGAACATTATCAATATTGCCGGCATTTCTAAATTCAAAAGCATTTTTGGAATTCTTGAATATTTTTTGAATCACCTACAGTTTCCAAATTAGTTAGTTTCTAAATTCAATTTTTTTAGAATTCATGAATTTTTTTGAATTCACGAACACATTTTCCAACCCGTGAAGTTTTTTTAATTCATGATTATTTTGCAATTTCACAAACATTTACTATTTCCCAAACATTTTCAAAATCACGAACATTTTTAATTCGCAATTCTGTGAGAATTCATATTATTTTTCTGAAATTAAGAACCTTTTTGCAGATTTTGCTAATATTTTTTTTTCAAATTCTTACACATTTTATCTATTTTTTGTGAACATTTTTTGAATTCGTAAAACAAGAAAATCAAAACAATGATAATAAACAAGAAATACGTCGTGCGCCCCATATTGGGTCGGCCCAAATTCGCATGGGGGTGCTCTCGTGGTTGGGGGGGGGGGGGGGGGGGGGGGGGGCGTAGTGTGCTGCGTGGCTGCGCGTTTGCTCACAGTCCACATACCTTATGCGATAAACTGGACCATAGAGTGGCTCTTGGGAGGGGATAAAAATACGAGATTCTTTCACTTGCAGGCTAGCAATCGGAGAAAGAAAAATATGATAAAGCCTCTCATGAACTTGGTTAGTATATTGACGGATGACCTGGCTGAATTAAAAGTAATGGTGTCTGATTTCTACAAGACCTTGTATACATCAGAGGGAGTTAGCAATATGGATGAAGTTCTTAATCATGTTCCACGTAAAAGTCATGTCAGGTATGAACGAAATTTTATGTGCTACATATACCAGTGAAGAAGTCAAGAAGGTGCTATTCCATATGTTCTCGACTAAAGCCCCGGGGCCTGATGGCTTCCTTGCACACTTGTACCAGAAACACTGGGATGTGGAGAAGAGATGACTAATGCAGTGCTCAGAATTGTTAGAGGGGAGGAGAGGGCAGAATGCATAAATGATATGGTTCTTGGGCTAATTCCCAAGGTAATGCACCTGTCTTTGTTATCTCAATTCAGACCCATTAGCTTATGCAATGTACTCTACAAGATTGCTTTCGAAAATGATATCGAACAGATTGAAGCTTATTCTGCCAGACATTATCTCTGAAGAACAGTCAGCCTTTGTCCCAGGCTAACAGTTTTTGTGCTCTAAAACTGGATTCGATGAAATCTTATGATAAGCTGGAGCAGGGGTGGAGCTACAGGGTGACCAGGGTGGGCCGCGGCCCACCCTAGGATTTTGCATTAGCCTATATACCTATTCATATCTAACTGGGTCAGAGAAAAAAAGGCCCAATAACACTTGAGACAAACGCACTGCCCACACGCCCTCGTCCACATCGAGCGGAACCAGACGCCTCTCCCGACGCCCTCGCACAGGAGTACAGGCACATCAGTGCACCACTGCTCGACACCCAGCCGCCTCGCCGTTCCTCGGTCCTCGCCAACCTCGATACCTCACCTCCTCAAGGCATCAAGATGACTTCACCGACTCCCAACTACGGCACCTACCAACAGCAACATCAGCAAGTCAACCCTACGCTCATCGCCGCCCTCAACAACATGCATTTTCCCACCAACCAAGAGTGGTATATGGCTCCGGCGCTTCGTCCCATGTGACATCCGATCCTCGTAATCTCACCTCTCTCACTCCTTCCACTTCTCACACTGTTACCGTCGGCAACGGTGCAACTCTCCCTATTACACATATTGGTTCACACACCTTATCCTCTTCGTCCAAGCCTCTCCACCTCCGTGATGTTCTAGTTGTTCCTAATATCGTAAAAAAATCTTGCTTGTGTGCTTCAATTTACCACTGACCATTATTGTTTCGTTGAGTTTGATCCTTTTGGCATCTCTGTGAAGGTTCTTCCTACCAAGACCGAGATAATTCGATGCAATAGCCTCGAACCACTCTACCCAATCTGTCAACCTCCATCAGCCAAAGCCCACATCACCACCATCTCCTCCATGCTTTGGCATCGCCGTCTTGGACACCCTGGCTACCATACCATCAGTAGCCGAGCTTCATGTAGACCCACAGGGGCGATGCCCCACCCCTCTCTTAAGTTTTGCATCCATCAAAGTATATGCTATATTTTAAGCCTAGCTAGTGTTTAAATTAGATATTAGTCCCTCCTTCCCTATTAATTTGCTCCCATTCAGGTAATGGGCCCCTCTTGGATTATGCTCAAGTTCCGCCACTGCATACCATGTCCTGTCTTCAAAGCTCGGACCATATTTCATGCAATAAAGTTTATACCACTCCGGGTGTGTGCGCGCGCGTTCATAGGGATGTTTTAAATTGCCATAACGCATGTCGGCTGACCAGTCATAATTATTGACGCTTTGGGTGGGTGTGTTGCACACGTAGCGCATGGGATTAAGGCTGGTCGTAATGGAGAGTATTGTTGGGTAACGTTGCATGGGAAACAAAAAATTTCCTACGCACACACAAGATCTATCCATGGTGATGAGCATCTACGAGAGGGAGAGTGAATCTACATACCCTTGTAGATCGCTAAGCGGAAGCGTTAAGAAACGCGGTTGATGTAGTCGAACGTCTCCGCGATCCAAATCACAAGTCGTCCCTCGATCCGATCACGAACTAGTGCCGAACGGACGGCACCTCCGCGTTCAACACACGTATGGCTTGATGACGCCTTCACCTCCTCGATCCAGCGAGCGATGGTGAAGTAGTAGATGAGTTCCAGCAGCACGACGACGTGGTGATGGTGGTGAGGAACAATCTCTGCAGGGCTTTGCCAAGTACTACGAAGATTATGACGGGAGAACTAGAGGGTTAGGGTTGCCGACACACGGCTTGGGAAATCTTGATGTGTCCCGTGTGCTAGCCCTGCCCCTCTATTTATATGTTGAGCCTTGGGGTCTAAACTTGGAGTAAAAGCCTCCTCCAGGTCGGTTTTGCCCGCACAAGGTCGGTTTGGCCCGCAGGGAAAGAGTCCAACTCGGATTCCAGCAGTATCGCGCACAAGCGGTAGTACCGCTCACGAGCGGTAGTACCGCTTCACACAAGCGGTAGTACCGCTTACACGGTAGTACTGCCTTACCAGCGGTAATACTGCTTAAGGCAGCAGCAAAACTTCCTTTTGCACTTTCCAATACCTCGTGGGCTTTACCCCTTTGGCCCATATAAAGTGTTGCTGCACCCGAACACTTCGGTAAACATCCGGAACCTCTTCCGGTGAATTCCGGAACCCTTCCGGAGATCAAAACACTATTATCACATATATCAATCTTTACCTCCGGACTCTTTCGGAGACCCTCGTCATGTCCGGGATCTTATCCGGGACTCCGAACAACCTTCGGTCACCAACACAATAACTCAACTATACTAATCGTCACCAAACGTTAAGTGTGTAGACCCTGCGGGTTCGAGAACTATGTAGACATGACCGAGACACCTCTACGATCAATAACCAATAGCGGGACCTGGATGCCCATATTGGCTCCTACATATTCTACGAAGATCTTTATCGGTCGAACCTCTATGTCAAGGATTCAGTTAATCCCGTATACTGTTCCCTTTGTTCTTCGGTATGTTACTTGCCCGAGATTCGATCGTCGGTATCTCTATACCTAGTTCAATCTCATTACCGGCAAGTCTCTTTACTCATTCCGTAATACAAGATCTCGTGGCTAACACTTTAGTCACATTGCTTGCAAGGCTCATTGTGATGTTGTATTACCGAGTGGGCCCTAAGATACCTCTCCGTCACACGGAGTAACAAATCCCAGTCTTGATCCATGCCAACCCAACAGACACCCTCGGAGATACCTGTAGAGCATCTTTATAGTCACCCAGTTACGTTGCGACGTTTGATACACACAAGGTACTCCTCCGATGTCAGGGAGTTGCATGATCTCATGGTCATAGGAACAGATACTTGACATGCAGAAAACAATAGCAATAAACTGACACGATCATATGCTACGTTTATAGTTTGGGTCTTGTCCATCACATCATTCTCCTAATGATGTGATCCCGTTATCAAATGACATCTCATGTCCATGACTAGGAAACCTTCACCATCTTTTGATCAACGAGCTAGTTAACTAGAGGCTTACTAGGGACACAGTGTTGTCTATGTACCCACACATGTATTTGAGTTTCCAATCAATACAATTATAGCATGGATAATAAACGATTATCATGAACAAGGAAATATAATAATAACCAATTTATTATTGCCTCTAGGGCATATTTCCAACAAGTATCATATACTAGTATCATGCATATGATAGTAGTGTATGATACTACTTTCGTAATGCATAGTATCATAAGTTAGTATCTTAGGTTGCCTTATTAATTGCCATGCATGACACAAAGTAGTACAACATTTAATATGATACGGTATCATGATATGATACCACATCCTCTCTTTTCTCATTTAATTGTGTGCCACATCATCCAAAAAGTCTAGTTGGCATGCATGATACCGCTTATGATACTCCCATTACAACCAGCCTAATTCCGTCCCTATTGCTTGGTGTAATTTAACTACTTTTGCACTGTAACTCCTCATTAGCGTATTCCTCATTATGTAAACATGGTTCAAACCGGGATTAATGCTCCATGCACACGACCATTGGAGATGTATTATTGATAGGCCAGCCTGCTGGGTACCTAGGACACAGCATGTACCGGCAGATACATGCAGTACAGATAGCACACCGAAAGGGAAAATACATAGGGAACTAGAGCAAATACATCGCACGAGGTACACAGGGGGACTAGAGCAAATCCATCGCACGGGGGGAGCTTCAGAGCTTGTGCATGAAGATCATGCATGGCCATGAGCAGCAGGTTCACGACGCCCAGAATGAAAATGTTCTTCAGCCATGCTTGATTCTGTTCAAGCGGTGATGCGTGCCGATAGACCGATGCATGCAAAATCAGGTGTCCCCACCATGCGCTGAAGTACTCTATGTACTTGTTCTCCCACTTCCAAAAACTGCATCCACCGTACTGCAAAAACACAAAATACAGAGGCTTAGCAAGGCGTGTGGAGAGATGGATGGAAAGGATCTTGAAAAACTTACTACATGCCGTTCGCACTTGTAGAAATGCCTACCTGGGTTTTCTTCTGTTCCTGAGACGAACTACTGTAGATCACGTAGCCCGCATTGCACTCCGGGCAACGGATGAGAGGGAGCGGTGTCATCTGGTTGGCGGTGTGGTGTGACGCAGGAGGTGCGGAGCTAAGCTCTGGGACTTGGATGAACACATGCTTGTGAGGCTGTGGGCAATGGGGAAGCGGAACTGAGAAGAAGAGTTAGGGCCAGTTCTTTTGCTGGCTTCTAGAATAAGCTGGAATAAGCTGCCCCCTACCCAGCTTATTCTGGAAGCTCAACCAAAAATATATTTTTAGAAGCCTACTAATTAAGACTTGACTAGTAGGTTTATAAAAAAATATTTTTGGTTGGGCTTCTAGAATAAGCTGGGTAGGGGGCAGCTTATTCTAGAAGCCCAAAAAAGCCACCAAAAGAACTGGCCCTTAAGTGGGATGGGCATTGACAAGCTAGCCGTTGGGACTGGGATGCTAGCGGCCCACGCCTCAGTTCAATGCCTGACTGCTCTGCGGACCAGCATGTGTCAGATGCAAAAACGCAGCTATACCAAATGCTATACGGGAGGCGGAAATCATTATACGGTGTGCGGGTATTCGAGTTGCACGAATCACGCGGCAGCATGCGGCGTGGATACAGACAGCGCGTGACCGCATGTCCACTCGCGATTATTCGGGCATGGCACCTACTAATCAAGGCACACCGGCTGTCAGTGGCGGAGCTTGGGCCCATTTCTTGGGGGGGCAATGGGCTGGGGGGGCAGGATAATAGGCTATGGGCTGATTTTCTACTAAAAAATGGGCCAAATACTAAGGGGTATTTGCAGTTTTTCTCATGGGCTTGGGGGGGCGGTGGCCCAGGTTGGCCCAGCCGAAGCTCCGCCACTGCCGGCTGTCACCTTCTCCTTTCACTTCCTACGAAGCTTCCATACCCTCACATCTTCTATAGGTCCCAGGGGCATAGACACTGAAATTGTGGGCGTGTTTGGTTGCCGTAGGAGCCGGGCCTGGCTAGCTCAGCCTGGCTTGGCTCTGTCGTCTGTCGTCTCCAACGGCGTTGTTGGCTTGCTCGCTGCGATGACATGGATGTCCGGCGCCCCGGCCAGCAGTGACCACGCTCATGATTGATCTATCGATACTTGTGACGAGATCGGAGCAGCATTGCGCTCACCTCGGTGATGTTGGGCACAGCGGCGAGGTCACCGGGGGAGGGGGAGGGGGGGGGGGGGGGGACGATGCTGCGGGTGGTCACTGGGGGCGGCGGAGGAAACGGGTGACCACGGAGTGGGGACGACGCGGTCGTAGGGAGAGGCTACAGATTTTACTCGGCCGCCTCCAGGAGAGGAGCTGTTTATCTTCATAGTTCAATAAAGACAAACTAATACCAATTACCCCACATGCATCCATTTTGTTTTCATTTATTGAGCCGCTCATACATGTGAGCACCGATATATTTATTGTGGTAGTAACTATTTGATGTCTCCCGTATAAAAAAAAAACTACTCATCCACTTTGATGTCCTTCCTCAACCAACACGGATGAATCAACTCTGAATGGACAGAAAGTCAATGCACATTACTTTTACCGACACGTGCACTCTGCCTCCAATTAAATAACTCTGTATGGACAGATTGAAACTGTTCATATACTCCAACTACAGCACTATGTAATTCTTGTACCTGTCACATACTGAAAGGTTTGCAAGAATCATTGAGGATTGTTTGCAGACCTACAAGGTGTAATCCTCGTTTCCTTGGTTGGTTCTTGTATACCGGTTCTATCTATCTGTGCACAGCTTATATTTGGTCTGCAAACAATCAAATAGTAGCAGGAACAAGTAGTGACACATCAACTATGCTTACAATTCTCTGACGTGAAACCTACTCAATTATTTGAGCATCAGTTGTGGAATCACGGCTCTGATTAATTAAATTACATCTGTTTGTCTGCTTCTTTTCGCAAGTCAAACAAAGAAAAGAAGAAAAAACTAGCCACGCGTGTAAGAGCATCAACAACCGGATGCCTGAAACGCCCGGGCGGCCAGCCGTCCAGACGCAAAATTGCTGCCCAGCCGGTCGTCTGATATCCGATCTGACTGATCGGCAATTCTCATACCTAGCCCATATCGAACCCAACTGACCCACATATATGCAACCATATCCGCACTTTGGACAAAACCATAGCCGCGTTCCACTCCCCTCTCCTTCGCCCACAAGCTCACTTTCGGCAATCTTCGGCATGACGGGCAGCAGATTCGAGTCCTACATCTCCTGATCCGTTGACCGAGGAGGAGATGGCCGTCCGCATTGCGCTCTGCCGCTCACGGACGAGTCAGCCTGACAGCGGTTGGACTCCATCCGGCGGGAATCCATTGCATCAGCCCAAAAGGACCGTCGCCGCTGCCTCGTCGAATACGATGCGGTCCGTCTGGCGTCCGATAGCCATGGCGGGAGCTGCGACCCCTTCGTTGGCACGCCGAGTCGGAGGTGAACGCATGCGCCGCGTCCGACGCAAATATGGTGTGACGTGCCCGCCGCGCGAGACAGTTGCCCGCATTCATGCCGCTGTAGAGCGCGCCGCTCCACATTGAAGGCGGTTCAGGGCGGACGCGACCTCTCACTGCCTTCACCATTGAAGCGGCGCGCCGGCCGAGGGTGCCGCCCGCTGCACGCCTGGCTGAACACACCTCCTCGCCGCATTCAAACACCTCCATTAAATACACGTGGAAGCCGACAAACCTACTCCGGCCACACGTCCGTTCACGAGCGGGCCGACATTAAACGCAACGCCGGGCAAGCTCCTCCCGTCCGCCCTCTATTTAAACGAGGCTAGACGCCGGGTAAGAATTGCACCACTTCGTCGCTCCCCATCTCCTCCTTCCACCATTTTCTCAACACTTTCGATGGCATCCGACAAGCAGGAAGAGCAGTTCTCCGGCATAAAAGCCGGCTAGGTGGCCCGCCGAGCCCACCGGATACGAGCAAGGCAGCTCGCTGCCCCACCTCCCTCGCCTGGCCCGACGGAGGTTCAGCAACTCGCCGTTCCAAGCCAGCTCACGGAGGAGTGGCGAGTTGCTCCTGGGCGGCACGGCGGGGAGCACGGCGGCACGGGCATCTTCGCCGCCGTCGACGCGTCATACTGCGCCTCCCGTGCCTGTGACTGCGCCATCCGCCGTCGACGCACGCGTAGCCGCGGCATGCCGGCAGAGAAAGAAGCCGGCTGCACGGACATCGACGAGGTGGCAGCCCGCATGTCCGCGCCCGTCGTCATCATCGAGGAGAAGTAGAACATGGGTAGCCGCCGCCGCTTGGGTCCCATGAAGGTCACTGCCGAGGCGACGCCGGCGTACACATCTGATGTCTTGCCCGGTTTTTCAGCGCAGACCATCGTCAACCCCCACCTGGGCTCCACGGAAGCGGAGGCGCCCCCCTTCCTCTCCGGCTGAAGCATCAGCCGGCGGTTCCACTCCGATGAGCGGTGGGGAAGCGAGCCGCCCTTTGTGCTGAAGCATATACCTCCGGGGCTTCCGGCAGTCCGGTGTGCGGGCTGCCGGACATGGGGAAGACAAAGGGATCCGCCGCAGCCGGCCGTAGACTATTGTAGTGTATCCGTGTCGTGGGAGTGGAGCTCCGCGCGACCCTACGTGCACATAGTTTTACCTTTTTAGTTAAAATATGTTCAAAATGTAAATATTTTCGTCGGGTTTGTATGAAATCCGTCATGTTTATATGAAATCCGGATGTGTTTGCACGAATTTCATCCGGTTGTTTCGAACTGTTGTCAAAATGTATGCGGTTATGGTTGGATGGCGGCCTCCCGCATCCGTGTCCGTGGACAGATGCGGAGGCAATTTGCGGGTCGCCGTTGGAGATGCCCTAAGCATATAGTCCCTCCTTCCTAAATATAGGTCTTTTAAGACATTTCAATATGAACTACATACGGATGTATATAGACGTACTTTAGAGTGTAGATTCACTCGTATTGAAATCTCTAAAAAGACTTGTATTTAGAAACGGAGGAGTACTATATTAAACTCAGTTTTCACGTAAGCTTCTTTGTTTGATTCCGTGGAAGTTTCTTTTGTAAGTTACCAAACAAAACGTACCCATAGTTCACAAGACAAGGCCACGTGTTGTGAACCGAGGCCACTTGTGTTTCACCGCTACCTTATCTCTACCGGATTCCATATATGTCTGTATTTTTTTTCAGAATTTTTTAAAATGTAAAAATATGAATTTTATTGAATTTTGAATTTTTCAAAAACCGGACTCCATGGAGGCCGAGCTCCAAAAGCAATTTTCGGAGTAGTAGTAGATATCTTCTAGCCTCCCTTCTCGCTACCGCTGCCATGGGGACGCCGCTGCAAGCACCGGAGGACTTTTCCGTGCTCAAGCTTGTCAGCCGGCTGCAGCAGAGCCGTGTCAGGTGCTGCAAGGAAGTTGGGCGCCGGCACGACCAGGTTGGGCGCGAGGAAGGAGGAGAAGCAGAGGATCTCGTGCTGCCAACGGGGGCCGGCGACTCCTGCTGCGGCGCTGCTTCAAGGCAACGTGGATCTCGTGGTCCAACCGCATGGATCTCGTCGGTGCTGCGAGGACGACTGGCAGTATGGGCTGCAGGCCGACGGAGCCGGCTCGCCTTGTGCTGCGTGGGGCGCCGGCGTTAGGTCCACGGCGGCGACCCTGATGCCATCCAGGTGCCGGCGTCCTTGTGCGGCCAAGGACGTGGGCAAGTGGACGCGACCAGATTAGGCGCGAGGAAGGAGGACGGACAGGCAGAGGAGCGCCGGCCCCGAAGGCAAGCGCGTCGTGGAGGCGCCGGCCGGCACGGCGAGCACCACGTGCTTGCTGGAGGCCGTCCCCGAGACGCACAACGGCGCGAGAGCCGCGCGACGGTGACCGTGGAGTGTGAGCCGCCGTCGACGGAGGCCTGTCACTCCGAGGAACGCCGGCGCCGCGGAAGAAGCTCGCCCTCCATCACCCGCCTCTCCTGTTCCGCGAGTTCCAGCAGCAGCGGCGGCGGACGGGAACGCGTCCTTGTACAAGAGCACCACCAACGGCCGGGAGGACCACCTCGCTGTGAAGCACTTACCGGAGGAGGGGCCGGCAGCTGCGGTGCGCCCTTGGACCTCTTGGACACCCGCCGGCGCACCGGCGTCCTTGTGCGACGACTGCGCCAAGGAGGCGAGAAACCAGGTTGAGCACGCGCCGCGTCTTCGTCCTGGACAAGAAGCGGCGTGCACGAGGACTAGCAGAACCGCGCCAAGCTCGTCGCCGACCTGCTCAGGTACCACTTTGTTAGAAGGGACAGAAAGAGATCGATGGAATCGTTGTTTATTGCTTGAGCCTCGTGGGCATATATGTATAGAAATACAATGACCAACTTAAAGTACAAGACAAGGCAGGACCAAATACTAGTCTATCCTATACTTCCTAATAATCAATATACTCAACATCCCCCTGTAGTCACAACAGTAGCGACGCAGACGGTGAGACTGGAGAAGAATCCGAATGTAAGCAGACGCGAACGGCGGCTGTGATGGGCCGCCGCATTGCGCGAGGCCGCCGGGTCGGGGCGACGGGCGGGCAGACGCGCGGACGACAGGCGTGAGGGGCCGCCTGTCGCGCGAGGTCGCCGAGTCGGTGAAGAAGCCGGCGGGTCGCGCCGGTGTTGGAGTAGAGGTGCACGGAGGTCGATGGCAGCGGCGGGCGACGCAATCCGATCTATGATCGGTAAACCAAAAAGTAAACGCCGATCAAGACGAACGGCGAGAGAGAAAAACCCGGAGCAAGGGCTCGGGAAAAAGACTCTGTAGGGCAGCCGGTCAACACGACCGGCGGACGAACCCTAGGTACGGGCGGCGCGGCCCCCGACGGCGGTCATGGAGGCCGACCGCCCCGGGGGCGGCGCGCGGGGCGGAAGCGGCGGGCGGCTGTTAGGGTTGGATCGGTTAGGCTGATACCATGTTAGAAGGGATATAGAGAGATTGGTGGAATCGTTGTTTATTGCTTGAGCCTCGTGGGCATATATATATATGGTAGTACAATGACCAATTTAAAGTACAAGACAAGGCAGGACCAAATCCTAGTCTATCCTGTACTTGCTGATAATCAATATACTCAACGCACTCCACCAAGCTCGCTGCATCCTCGTCATGGGCAAGCTCGCCGCGTCAGTGGCTGGGCTTGCTGGAGGCATCCTTGCGGAAGAGGAGGACGCCGGCGTCGAGGCGCATCCACTTGGCGCGCTGTGCGTCACGCACTGGACGCGAGGAAAGTGGGGAAGCAGATGGGCACCGGTCGCCGGGCGGTGCCCGTGGTGCTCGTCGTGGAGGCGCCCGGCGAGCAGCACGTGCCCGTGCTTGCTGCGGGCTGTCCCCGAGACGCACAACGGCGCGGTCTCCGACGCCATCGCCTTCAAGCTCAAAAGCAGAGGGTCTGTGGACGCGCACGCGCACCACGTCCTCGAAAGGTGACCCCGCCCAAGTGCCAGCCATAGTTGAGCTTGCACCACCTGCAGCCGAGCACCGTGGCGACGGCGCCGGACGCGAAGGCGTCCGTGCTTGCTGGATGCCCCTCTGCGTCTGTGCCCGCGCGGCTGCCGAGATGCTCTGTGGTGGCGCGCGTGGGAGGGCCGGCGGCGGGTCTGGTCGGACTCCCAAGAGGCGCGGCTGCCGAGATGCTCTGTGGTGGCGCGCGTGGGAGGGCCGGCGGAGTGTCTGGTTGACTCCCAAGAGGCGTGGCTGCTGGAACGACAGCAGCGACTCCCTCCGGCGCTCTTGCTGCTGCACCAACCTATTCCCATCCCGGTCCTCCGTCAACAACCAAGAGACGGACGGGCGCGTTCTCCGTCGGCATGCCTGGTTATTGACGGAGGCCGCGGCATGCCCTGGCACTCGTAGAAACGGGAGAGCCAAGTGCAAGCGGACGGGAGAACTGAAGGGCATGCCGACGTTGAGCATCGGCGTGGTGACCACGACCCTGGGACGCCGTCGTCGCGCATGAACCGCAGCAGCGAGGCGGCACGCGTGCTCCCCAACGTGCGCGGGGCGGAGGAGGCATGTCGACTACATGCCGGCGAGACCCACGCGGTGGGGAGGCGATGCCGCCGCGGACTTTTATTTGTGGAGTATTTTATAACCGCGCCCGGACTTACTTATTTTTATTTTATTAAATAAATAAATTTATTACGGTCGACTTTTTAAATAAAGGCAATAATATTTCATTTGCGGCGAGACGGGCGCGTTCAAACCCAATAAGAATAAACCGTAAAAGCTTGAGGGCCTATTCACAAATAAACGCCCGAACCTCAGCCTCTCACTACACAAACCCTTGATCTCGCCCCCCCCACCCCCGCCGCGTTCCGGCGACCCCGCGCCCTCCGACCGGCCACGACGATGCAATCTCTGATGTGAAGGTCGCAGGAGGTGCTGGCCATGGCGCGCAGGATCCGGAGGAGCAGCGGCCTCCTCGCACCGGGTGGGCACCGGCAGCTACACATCCTGTCGGAGGGGCAGCGGATCTGGGTCCCGGAAAGCTTCCATGGCACCAGCGCTTGGGATCCCGTTCTATATTTTAGTGGCATCCAATCTTGGGATCCCGTTCATTGGGATTTTTTACCCGGTTCAAATTGACCTTTGAAGTGCTAATTTTAGTGGCATCCAATCTTGGGATCCCGTTCCATGGCACCATATGCTCTATATTTTAGTGGCATCCAATCTTGGGATCCCGTTCATTGGGATTTTTTACCCGGTTCAAATTGACCTTTGAAGTGCTAATTTTATACCAAACTTTTACACTTTAATTTAGTTTATTGAACTATAATATAAATCATTATTTTTGTATACTGTTTAGTTTAATTAGTATACTTAATCAAAGGAAAGTGTGCTGTATCATTCTCTTTTATACGGGTTTAAACATCCATTGTTCAAAAACAATAATTTGCACCATGCTTCCAACATTATAAAAAAATGTACATGTATTTCTATTTGTGCTTGTGCATGATTTAATATCCTTAAATATTACAATTGGGATCTCCAAAACATGCGACGTAAAAAAATGTGCCAATACAAGTTCTAGTTTATGATTTAGATATAAGCAAATAGAAAATTCTAGTGTTTATGACATGTTTATGCGGATATTGTTATCCAATCGTCATCGACGCTGTTGCTTACTAGTTTTTTCTTCATACTACTCATCCACACATGCATTGCATGGCACAACATCACGTATGTGGTCTGGGGCCCATTTATTTAATTTAATAGTTGGCATGCATAGTTTGCACGATTGCTCCAGACCACATGCCACCTTTAAAATATATATTGTTGTGTTATTTTTGGTCGTATTTGAGGCAGCCATGTCCACATCAGCACACCTTTCGATACCACTTGGAATCCAGTCCAAGGTCTAGGCCCCTGCTTTATTCAAAGCAAAAGAAAAAGAAAAGGAGGTCCAGCCTGAAGCAAAGAACCATCTTCAGATGCTTTGGCCAAAACTAAAGCCAAAGACAGAACACAAGCAACCACCGCACTGCATGCATACCTCCTTAATTGCTTCTTCTGCAACCTTAAGCAAGTCTCCAGTATCCCCATTCATTCATTCATCCATTGTTCCTCCTTCACCTGGCATAAACATACATATTCATACATATTGTTTCTTCTGCAACCTCAGTATAGATCAGCACACAAGTTGTGGCAGCCAGCCAACTGAGTAAGGTAGTATCAAAACTATTAATATGATTCTTCTGCTACATATATTTCCTGCCTTAATTGCTTGCAGTTTCTTTTCTTTCCAAAAGAACCAGTATTTTAATTATGCATCGACTAACAATTTCTTCTGGTAACTAGGTGCCAGCTGCAATTGATTCACGGATGGGTTAGATTTCTGGAGCTTCTTGTCTCTGCGAGGCCTTCACTTAAACATTAGTCATCATGTCTCGACAGGTATTAATCTATATGGGTACACTTTCTTCTGGTGGTATGTTATATATGTCAGAGATGGTTGTCTTAATTGGCTCTTGAATAAAATTGTGATACATATAAGATTTTTTTTTTTTGCGGGGGATACATTTAAGATTTAATTACATGTTCATTAGCTCCGAGGATCAAGCAACGGTGGCCAAAATCATTTACAGAAATAGAGGATGCAATTCTTGCTAAAATTAATTAACATTGTAAATCTTCAGGCTTAATATTACAAGAGCTGCTACCTGCTAGAAGCCTAGTTAATTACAAGGGGACGGACCCTCCTCCGGCCGTCAGCAGCTTAATTAATTTCTCTGCCCCCTCCCCTAGCTGCAGTTGTTAGGTAATCTTGTCTTAATCTGCGTACGTTGGAGTTGGCTTCCATGGGCGAATCCCAGGCGTGCCTCGGTGATTGGCCTGAATCTGGGCAGCATGCATCTCGGCTCGGCTGGGTCCAACCCCGCGGCCGGCAGCTCGTGCATGCGCGTTGCGGCCGTGCGCGCGCGCAGTTTTTTTCTCTCTTGCCTTTTTGTTTCGTGCGCGCAGGCGGGCGAGGGTGCATGCATGCCCGTGATGAGCGGGCGGAGAGGTCTTGGCTTCGAAGGGACACGCGCGCGTTGCCCAGAAAATAAGCCCAAAATATCTCTACCCTATAAAAATCACATACTCGCAAATAGATCGATGTCGACGCAGATGACCGCCGCCAGCGACAAGCGCTCGCATACGGCAAGGCAGTGCTAGTCGGCCACATTCCCCGACGATCTCCTCGCCCTCCTCAACAGCAAGGTCGCCTCCCCGCGCGGCCGCGCACGCTTCGCTGCCGTCTGTCGGTCGTGGAGCTCAGCCGCGCGCGCGGCGCCACCCGTGGCTGCTCCTCTCGCCTCGCGGCGGCAGCAGGAGGAAGGCTCTTCACTGCCTCGAGGATAGTTCCCTGGTGCGCTTATGGGTCCTCCGCGAGGACGCGGGGAGGTGGATCATCTGTGGCCATGACGGCGGCTGGGTCGCCATGCCCATACCAGGTCTGGTCAGGATCGTGAACCTTTTCTCGGGCGCCGAGGTGGCGCTCGCCGAGAAGAAGCCGCCGATCCTCTGTACGAGCCAGCACCACGGCCCCACCCTCCTGGTCGTCATCTTGAGAGTTATCTTCTCCGCGCCGCCCACCTCGCGCCGGTGTATCCTTGCCGCCATAACACACAAGTGCGGCGTCGCACTCTGCAGGGTTGCTTGTTCCAACAGCGGGTGGACGGTACAAGGATATCCTGATAATGGGAAGCTTGTCAACATCGCATTTTGCAACGACGAGCTCTACGGCCTACGTTACAATATGACGATCGTTAAGTTTGAGATTGGCGTGAATGAGGATGGTGCCCCGATGGTCACTACGGAAAGCCGGCTTGTCATGCATTGGATCCACCGCGCCGGCGACCCCTTGAGCAGTACTAGTTACATCTTTGATCTGCGTGGCAAGCTAGCGATGGCGTTGAAGACCCGGTGGTCGCCAAATATCCAACCTTTCTTCAAGGTGTTCAACCTTGTCGACAAGTACACAGGTAGACAGAAGGCACTTTACAAGCACGACTGGTTGGAGGTCACAAGCTTGGGTGACCACTCATTGTTTTTGGGGAAGACATTCTCGAAGACGGTGCATGTGCCAACGAACATGTGTGGCGGCGTGGAGAGAAACCACATCTACTACTCACATTGTTGTTGGTTAGCTCAAGATGCCATCATCCCTAGTGACAAGGCATTAGTGACAATCTCGAATAACAACGACGACGAGACCTGCTACAAGGAAGAGGACTCAAAGATCGACATCACCGGCGATGGCCTGAAGAGGATCAGGTCGGTAGGATACTTCATGAAGGGTCATTCACATGGTGGTATGTGGACTCTCCCTCCACATATATAGCTAGTATACACTTTCTAACTGATATCATATATTTTTCTACAATGTAGGAGAAAAGAAGAATATAAGATATATAACAAGGTTAATTATGTGTCATTTTCTAGACAGACCGTGCTCTTACAGATGGATAAATAATTCAAAAGTAGCTCTTTTCTTCTGAGCATGATAAAGCATTGGAATATTTTTGTAGAGACTGAATCTAATTACCCAGTGAAAAGTTAGGTACCTGAACTTCAATTGTGGGGTCTCTTCAGTTTTACTAAGCAACAAAACTCAAGAATCTTGTCTTCGTCCCTACCACCTCCGCGGCTCTGACCACGACTAGCAGGAGTTAATTGCATGAAAGTACCACACTTCGGCACGTTGTAACGAATTGATACCAATAGTCATATTTTTTGCATGTCAGTACCATCTCTGTGCCTAATTGTTGCAAAACGGTCTAAGCACCGTATAACAGTGTATTGAGGGTGTATCTGACCGTTGGGGCCCGCCTGTCGGAGGCTGACATGGCACTTTTTTTGCGGAAAACACCCTTATCTTTTATTTAATCACGTATATATCACTTTTTTAAAAGAAAGGGTCATGGCCGGAAAAAAATTCGGAAACACGCGTGCCCGACCGGATTCGAACCTGCACCGCGCCGTTGGCGACGCACGATCGCTGCCGCTGCGCCACTCAACCCATTGCGTCAAATAGAACGCGTGCACGTGGTTATACATTGCACCTTTCCCTTTTTATACGATACAAAAATAAAAATGAAAATGTAAACGCGCGGATTCCATCCGCGCACAACCATTCGCAGCGAGCCAGCGGTCGCTCGCTGCCGCTGCGCAACTACTTCTTTGCGTAAAAAAGCACACGTAAACCTATTTATACTTTGGGCCGTTCTGTTTTTTATACAACTAGCACACATGCCCGTGCGTTGCAACGGGAGAACACAGTGTGTAAGGCATGAGAATTAGGCTATGCATATGGGAGAGGAAAAAGGAATTTTGAGAGTTTTCGAGCCGGAGCGTTCGTCGGCTTGTCTTCCCGTGACGTTCTCTCGCACCGTCAGATTGCCTCGTGCAATTGTTCTTGTTCCTCCATAATTAATTGCATGTGTGCTCCAACGGGGGCACATCATATGGGGTATTGTCGGCTTTGTAATTCTACCCTATATAACATGTGGTACATATACTTTCCCTATATCCGCATATTTCTCAATAATTCTCTCTCAGTCCCATTGTATTCCTCCCTGTAATTGCAAGCAATTAACTAAAACGGCAGCAGTAGCACACAGAGGTAGCAATTTAGTAGCATAGCGCACACAGAAACTGAACTTGATACTACTAATGTTGATTCTTCCCGTTCCCGGTTTATGATTAGACCATCTCATCGAGTACACACATGTAAACTCTCTCTGGATGTAGGTGAGACACAAAGAAAAGAAAGTGCAGAGAAAATGTTCGGATTGCAATTCATGTATACCAAGCTGTGGTATGCATTTTGGCTGCACTGAAAGAGCAAAGTTGCTTGTGTATCTTGTTTTTGAAACGCCTATATAGTTATATCACAGTTCTGCTATATACATTGCCATGTTCGAGTCGTGGAATATGCATGTATGATGTATCTTCATCTTGTACCAAACAAAAGTAGTACTACTACTCAAGTTCTGCAGTCAATTTCAAAGAACAATGCACGCATGTTGAAGTACATACTTACACCCAAATTGCATGTGCTCCAGTTGTGGAATTCAGAGGGCTGCACATAAACACAAAACAACACCACTTGATCAATCGATCTACAGAACCTGACCATGTTACATACAAGGGGGATAAAATCAACACAACCTGACCATGTTACATACAAGGGGGGTAAGATCAACACAACCTGACCATGTTGAAGGATGCATCCTGGGTCTTATCCACCGCCGCCGCTGCCGCACCATCTCCTCCGCTCAGCTGGCGCCAAGGATGTGTTGCTGCCCTTCAACGCTCGACCAGGCCCTGCAGCAAGTGAGTGTTGCCATCGTGGAAGCCGCTTGGCTTTTAGACCCTTGCTATCGACCCCACGCACGTTGCGAAGAACATGCAGAAGCTCCGGGTGCAGCCCAACACCTAATTATTATATTCAGCATCAGCTTCTCCTCTTCCTTTCATGCAAACTTGCACCATGGTTTGATGCTGCGGCTTGAGGTCACACCGATGGCATCTCTTTTCAGCAAAAAAAAATCATCTCTGAATCAATTCGAAGGAAGGAAACCGGCAGGGAGGAGGTATAAGGGAAGGAGGCGGAGGTGATTCATCCTACAGCTTGAGCTCATACCGGTGGCATCTCTGTCTGCATTGAAGCAATGAACTGCAGGTTGCCAGAGAATCAAAGACCATGATTTCTACTCCTTGTCACCATACCTCAAGTGTAGAACCGGCCGACGAAGTTCCGGCGAACTGTGGAGCACTGTCGGACACCGGCTTGTTTTCCGTCGAAGTCTGAGGAGGTGACATTGGGTGATCTTCTGACAAAGTAGGCATAGGCAACACTGGACAGATTCTGTCGGACAGCGTCTTGTTTTCTGGCGAAGTCGGTGGAGGCGACATTGGGCGGACTTCCGGCGAAGTAGACGGAGGCAACATTGGACGGATCAGAACTTGTGATGCAATTTAGCTTGATTTTCGGTCGAGCCTTTCTTCTTATAGCAGCGAATTCTCTGTGGAATCCGGATCGGGACACCCATGGCTCCGTATTGGAGTAGTTCTCCTATGCAGATTTCATCCAAAACAAACACGGCGCTGCGCTGGAGAGAAGCCAGCGGCGGCGGTGCCGTACATCATGCGTCCTCAATGGATCAACCAAACGAAAATATGGCAACGTCCTTGCTCAGCGCATGGGCTGGTTTGTTCCTCAGCCCGTGGGCTGCTCAGCGCATGGCCTGGTTACATATATGGGCCGGAGTACATGAAACCAAACGAAACAATAATACCGTACGTGACGCACGCGAAACCGAACGAAACAAAAATAGCTTAAGTGACGTATGTGAAACCGAACAAAACAAAAATACCTTACGTGAAAATCATCGAAGCGGGACGAAACCAAGAATATTACCTCCTTTTAATAGTAGGTATAGATACAAGAAAATGTGTATATCAAAAATTTCGTATTAAATACATACGATACTAAAAATGTTATACGATATTAAAAAAATATGCATCACATCGTATAATTAAAAGATGTTCATTGCATCATATATTAAAAAGTACATTGTATAAAAGTGTATCGTATATTAAATTTTTTTTAATATACGATACACTTTTATACAATGTACTTTTTAATATATGAACATTTTTTTAGATAGATAATGATCTTATTTAAATAAGATGAACATTTTTTAGATATAGAATGATCTTATTTAAATGTAAGATGAACATTTTTTAAATATACAATGAATTTTTTTCGTATTATAAAAACATCATCGTATATTAAACACCTTTTTAATATATGATGTATTAAAAGGCAGGCATATGTGTATTTATACTAAATCAAAAGACATGTCCTAGCCTTTTTGACTGTTCCGTTTTTTGTATATGTTTTTTTAGATTTTCTTTTATCTTTTTTCAGATCATGGGTATTCTTCGGGTCGTATGCAGTGTGCGTACCGTATATTGAAAAAAAGTATATTGTATATTATATAATATAATACGTATATTGTAAATACACAGTGTCTGAAAAAGTATATAGTTCACTGGTCCTTTAAAATTTATAGCCACTGCGTACTATTGAAAACTTATACACATGATGGGCAGTGACTATAATTATATAATATACCGCATACAAAAATTATAGTCATAGCACACTATTCGAAAATTATAGTCACTGCGTATATATTGTATAATTATATAATATACAATCTACGTAGGACTCTTTTTCGTAGATTCATAACACCACGCAAATTATGTATAATATTGTATATATATATTGAACATTTTATAATATACAATGTGTATAATTTTTTAATATACGATACGCACACAGCGTACGGCCGAAGAATACCCAAGACTGAAAAATGATAAAAGAAATCGGAAAAGGAACATATACAGAAAAAATGGAAGAGTCAAAAAGGCTAGGACATTTCTAAAGTATATAGAAAGTATAGGCTACCTATTAGGACAAGGCAATGCAGTGGCGTAGTGGTCAGCGTTCGACCGGTGCGAAAGGCACGGCTCGGGTTCGAATCCCCGCCTGGGGCGTGAGCGCATATGTTCATTGTTTTTTTTTCTGACGGATCCTTTTCTGGGATATTTGCGTGATTAAATAAAAATTGAGGGTCTTTTTCGCAAAATAACATGCCACATCAGCATCTGACATGTGGGGCCGCACAGTCAGATACACAGTCAATAGAGGGTTATACGGTGGTGAGACTGTTTTGCAACAATTAGGCTCAGAGTTGGTACTGACTTGCAAAAAATATGATTAGTGGTACCAATCTGTTACAACGTGCTCAAATGTGATAGTTACATGCAATTAACTCCGACTAGCAGTATTTCGGGTAACTGACGACATCATGAAGGAGACATCCATAAGAGCACATCGGTGCACGCACCGCCTCTTCATCATGGAAATGAACCTCAAGTTGGGCGTGCACGAGGACTCGCAGAACCGCGCCAAGCTCGCCGACCTGCTAAGGTACCACTCCACCAATGCAAGTTCGTCTCGTCTTGGTCATCTCGGAGTGGATGAGGAAGACGCCGACGTCGATGCGCATCCACTCGGCGCGCTTTGCGTCACGCGCTGGTCCACGGTGTACAACAGCTTCGGTGCTCGGCGGGGACGACCCCCTGATGCTATCGCCGGCTGGCGTCCTCGTGCGCCAAGGAGGGGGAGGGAGGTGGGCGCGAGCAGGCTTGGCACAGGCATGGGCGCGCGGAAAGAGGAGAAGCAGATGAGCACCGGTCGCCGTGCGGTGGCCGTGCTCCTCTGCTTCTCCTCGAGACGTGGAGGCGCCCGGCGAGCACCACGTGCCTGTGGTTGCTGCTGGCCGTCCCGAGACAAACAACGGCGCGGTCTCCAATGCACCCATCGCCTTTAAGCTCAAAAGCACGGCGTCTGTGGTGTGGACGCGCACGCGCACCATGTCTTGTGGTTTCAGCGTGAAGCTGATTTACAGCTTCGGCACTCGCATGACAAAGCACGGCCAAATACCACTGCATACCCGAACTGATGTGAGCCACACTTTCTCTCCAGTATCTCCATTCATTCATTCGTTCATTGCTTCTCCTTCATCTATATCACCTGACATCAACATCTTTAATTTCTTCTGGCCCAACGAAGCAGTGCCAGCCTGCAAATTTAGGTACTATTCCACTAATGCTATGTATATTATTAATTCTTCTGCTATATATATATATATATTACATCTTTTACGGTGATTGGCAAGTTACGACTCGTAATTTCGTGTAACTCCGTCCTTGATTTTTTCTAACCGTCGGATCAGATAAATCATTTAAAGGTTTTTTTGTGTGTGAAAAGGGTAGAGTAGTAAATTAGCAGGTCAATCCAGTCGCTAGTCAATCCCTCGCACAGCCTTCGTCGTTGTCAGTTTATTAGCCTCCTCAATCCCCTCGCACAGCCGCCGCCGCCGACCCTCCCCTCGACCGTGGCGCCGCCGGCGTCCCTCCTGTCGGTCGTGCCGCCGCCGCCGCCGACCGTCGCACAGCCGCAGCCGCCTATACTTTTTCTCGCCCCTCCCCTAATCCAGTTCCCGTCCAAAGCCGCCGCCGCAATCAAGGGATCCCGCCGGACCTCGCCACTGCCGCCAGGTTTCTGGCCCGCCGCCAGGAGCCTCAGGAACTGCAAGCCATCAGCCGCGGCGCGCTGAGCCCGCCGAAGCCTCCTCTGCCCCACCCCCCCCCCCCCCCCTGCAGCGCATCCCTCCGTCGAGCATCCGGTCATGCCGAGCAACGCCGCGGACCAGTCCGTAGGCAGGTAGCCACCACACCTGCCTTCCTCCCCCCACTTCCCTGACCCCCTCCCATTACCTTCCCATCACACTAGATTGAGAAGATTGTTGTTAATTCCACGGTTAGAAGGCAGAAGCCCTGTAATACCTTATCTTCAATTGAATGTAACGCCAGCTGCACTCAAGGTGAAAATGATACTGTACTAACTAAACATTTTGCTGGCTTCTCTGATTATTTTGCATCTTTGTCTAGCTGGTTGTTTTGCAAATGGGAGTATAATTTTCTTCCAGGATGGTGTTCCTTCCTTTAGCTGCAAATTTAAACTGTAGACAATTGCTATGCAACCTAGGCTTTGAGCCAGCTCATATTTAGTCAGTCTCGTTAGTGCAACAATCATGAAGTAAAAAGCAACTAGATATTCCTGTTGACAATTTATTCAGTGCAATATTCATGTGAAGGCACCAAAACACAAACTTGACCCCCCCCCCCCCCCCCCCAATCATTTTCCTGGTTCTGCAGTTAGGCAATTACCACATGTTTTCCTGCAGTGAAGCATCTGCTGTTATGATATGCAGGCATGAGTACCAGAGGGTGGCTACCATTGTTTGTAGGATTAAGGAAATGATCAGGATGAGGGCCATGGCCTTAGTCAGAGTAGTTCAGGATGATGGGGGCTGAATCTGTATTTGGTTTGTTTTTGTTTTGCACATCGGTAGGCAAAGCCTAGTGTTTGTTTGGCTTCAGTCATGTCCTTGGTTACAGTAGCGTTGAATCTGCAAGTTAAAGATCAGACATTTACTGAAACTGAACCAAGGAAATTTGGATTTCATAGTTACAGTTGCAGGAAAAGGTCATATTATGACTGAAATATATTTAAAATGTCTATTTAGTTCTGTTTTCAGATATAACCTTGTAAGTAGAAACATGTATAACTCAAGTAAACCATACATCTAGTTAATTTTGCACAGGCAGCAATGTTAAGTCTTACTACGAACCTAGCAATACAAATGTTGAAGCTCCTGTCAATTTTTCGAATAGCTAGCTTGAGACAATATTCTCTTCTTCTCTAATGAAAATGACAGAGCTCCTGTCAATTTTTGGAAAAAAAGTTGTTTTTCAGACTCATCTATCTCAGACAAAATGAAGACTTGAATGGTAGTGAGAGAGCTGCAATTATTTAACTTCATATCTTGGCTTACATGCTTGTTCTTCCGTAATGCAGTGAATATGTAAATCTGTACTAAACAATTGAGTTTTGCTGTGTTGAGCATACATGCTTGTTGTTCATTCCTTATCCCCTTGTATGCAGGATCTATCTGGCCGACCTCATTTGAGCTGCGGCTTAAGTATTCCTACTGCGCGGGTTTGCACATATGATACATAGGTATTGTGAAATTTCGCAGTTGTTTTCAGTTTTCTGCAATGTTGATTTGAAAAGCTTTCGATGTTCTGTTTATGTATGCCAGACTTAAGAAAGAATTTCAGTCACATTTGACATATTCAGATCAAGTTTATCCCTCCGATTTTGGTACATTCAACTCTTCCTCTCTCCAGTGAATAATTTTTGACATATCTTAACAAGACATGTTTGTCATCTTTTAGCTAGTGTGATGAGATTTTGGTACCTGTACATTCCTTGTACCAACTTAGGCAAATAATAATTTATTTGTTTTTGTGACAGTTGGTTGAGCACATCTTCTAGCCTCTTGTGAATACATCTGGGACAACGCTTCACATCCGTCAGGTATATACTGCTTCCGTTTCGAGTGAAATCCTCTCCCATAGCCCCTCCCCCAGATGAAGTGAGCTATATTTGTTTTTTTGGCGGACTGGATATTCTTTTACTTCCGGTACATGATTGAGACAAGTTGTTAATTTCTATTTGATATGCAGGAAGACATGGCCGATGTAAGTGCTGAGTGTATGGCTGAGTACGATGACATTGTCAGCAGGATGTTTGATAGCGAGGATGAAGGTTTTGAGTTCTATAACAAGTATGCTCTTGAGAAAGGCTTTAGTGTGAGAAAAGGCTATGTTGAGTGAAATGCTTTTACATTTGTTGTACTACGATTCTTGTTGCACAACAAACTAAAAAAAAATACTACATTTAGTTTGGTCACCAAAAATGCCTTTTTGTGAAATGCTTTTACATTTGTTGTACTACGATTCTTGTTGCAAGTCGTTTCTGATATTTATCCTTAGTTCTTGCATATTTGAATCTGTATGTTTCATTGCAGGAGGCTTCTGGATACTTTTTCTGCCTGGAGGACCGTGATCTACGTTCTAGAGATTGTGATGTTGCTATACACACAGTGAATTCCTTTGTTTCAACACATCAAAGGTTCCTGCCGGCAGGGGTGCAAGTTGGCCTTGATCCTGCAGATCATGTTCCACCTGTTGCTAACAAGCATGTTAACTCCCTAAGAAAACAAGCATGTTAAAACTTCTACTATCTAGTACCTGACAGATGGAAGTTCAAAACTTTTGCTATCTAGTCAGACCACCGCGGTACTCATTGTAATTTACTTGTTCAGACTTCAAGATGCTTATATTTCTATATCCGCTGAATGCATTGAGTATCCATGTATCTATACTAAGGTCTCATTTGCGTGTTGCGTTTCTATGTGTTCTCTTCTTTTCAGTACTGCTATAAGTTCAGAACAAATGAGCATATACGGAGGATATTGGGAGCAATATGACAAATCAGATTAATTGTCTCTGAAATTGAAGCTTTAAAATTTCACTCAATCCGCTCAGCCAAATGGGCTGCATTTTCCCCCAGAATGATCAGTATAACATTCTTGATTTTCTGGTTTTTTTAAAATAAATTGGCCAGAAATTCAAATTTGAAGTTTCTCTCAATTTGTTCAGCAAAATGAGCTGAAAGTTTCCCAGAAGTTTCTCTGTGTGTAATTTTTTTTATTTTTCTGCAAAAACTTGGCCGCAAATTAAATTTTAAAGTTCCTCTCAATCCCGTAGTGGTAGTATTGTGTCGGGACCACGTGTAGTGCTAGTCGATGGAACAGATGTCCCGTTGTGCTAGTTGTGGGACCTGACGACCCATAGTGGTGCTTATGGACCCGGACGACCCATAGTGCTAGTTGTGGGCCCGGACTACACATACTGGTAGTTATGGGTTGGGACGACCCATAGTGCCATGTGTGGGTTTAAACCACCCACACTAGTAGTTGTGTGTTCGGGTGACCCATAGTGCTAGTTGTGGAATCAGACGACGCATATTGCTAGTTGCGGGTCCGGACAACCTGTAGTGCTAGTTGTGGGTCCGAACGACCCGTAGTGGTAGTAGTGTGTACCCGGACTACATGTAGCGCTAGTCGAGTGACCAGACGACCCGTATTGGTAGTTGTATGTCTGGACTACCTATAAAGGTAGTTGTGGGTCCGAATGACATGTAGTGCTAGTTGTGGGTCCGAACAACCCATATTAGTAGTATTGTGTACCCGGATTACCTATCGCGCTAGTCGAGTGACCAGACGACCCATAGTGGTAGTTGTGTGTCGGGACTACCTATAAAGGTAATTGTGGGTCCGGATGACCTGTAGTGCTAGTTGTGGATCCGGACAACCCACACTGTTAGTTCTGGGTTCAGACGACCAGTAGTGTTACTTGTGGGTCCGGACTATCCATTGTGCTAGTTGCCGGACCGGGTGACCCATAGTGGTGCTTTTGGACCCGAACACCCTGTAGTGCTAATTGTGTGTCTGGTCTACCCATACTGGTAGTTTTAGGGTCGGATGACCCATAGTGCTAGTTGTGGGGTCGGACGAACCCATAGTTCTAATCATGGGTCCGGACGGCCAGTAGTTCTTGTCGTGGGTCCGGATGACCCTTAGTGGTAATATTGTGTCGAGATTACCTGTAGTGTTAGTCAAGGGACCAAACGACCCGTTGTGCTAGTTGTGTGTCGAGATTACCTGATATGGTAGTTGTGGGTTCGAATGACCTGTCAAACAACTCATAGTGCTAGTTGTGGGCCCACAAGTCCGATCTTAGTCTTCGGGCTCATAAGTACCACTACGGGCCATCTCAGCCCACCAATACCACTCGTTCCCCTCTGTCATTGTGCCACCAATAACACTATTAATTACTCTGGATCTTCCGAGCAAACAAAATACCGCTACCGATCACTAGTCACTCGGATCGTCCGGGCAAACAAATACCACTACGAATCACTGTGGATCGTCAGGGCCCACGCATACCACTAAGGAGAATGCATACCACTATGGAGTGGTCCAGGCTCACAAGTACGAACCGTAGTCGTCCGAGGTCAAAAGTACCGCTCTTAGTCGGAGCTCACAAGTACCACTCTGAGTCGTTCGGGCTCACAAGTACAGACCTTGCTCATTCGGGCTCACAAATACGGATCTTGTTCGTTGGGGCTCACAATTATCGACCTTAGTAGTTTGGGTCCGCAAATACCATTTTGAGTTGCATCTACTTTAGGTGATTTTATTTTTTGACAACAAATTTCAGGTGATATCTTTTTTTAAGGATATTTCAGGTGATATCTACAAAATTACTGGTACACCTTTAGTCCACAGGAGCAAGAAAAAAAAGGACTAATCTGCACGCTATCATGTTCCAGTTCCAACCTCCCGTAACTCACGCACCCCACCTCTCCTGAAATCCCTCGATTAGAGCTCGTTTCCCCTAACCACCACGACCCTCGCATCTCTCGCAAAAAAAAAGAACCACTCCCTCTCTCCCTCGATCCCATCTCTCGTGACTACGTAGACGGCGGCGGCGCGAGGATCCGGAGACGACGATCTGGTCGGAGGCAGTTGCGGCCGGCGGGAGCGGCGGCCTGGAGGTGAATGAGCTCAGCGGAGGTAAACCTCGTACCATATGATGAAGGAGTTCCTGCGTATGTACAACGCCTTCACACTGGTAAGTCTCTCGTCCTCTTCCTTCCCATCTCCTCTTCCCACGGTACGAGGTTTTATGCAATTCTTCGAAACGTTATCAGGCTGCTGTGTTGCTTCTGCTGAAAGAAAAGAATAGTAAATTAGTAATAATCACATCACCAGCAGATTTACATGTGCAAACTGAACACTTATGAAAGCTGTGGCCCTGATTGTCAGGAGTATTTCCTACTCTTTTGAGTATATGCAAGATGGCATCTACTTTGGCTAAATGACAAAACAATGTCCCGGCAGTTACTATGCTGACAAATGTTTTTATAGACAAATAGTGTGGTAAGTGAATGCATGTTCGTCCTCACTGGGTTTGAGTTTTATTATATCTTAATAGCATTACTTGAATTTGTCATGGTTGTGCAGGCTGCCACATTTGAAGGGTCAAGTTTAGAGTAGGCAAAAATATACGTAGTCTAAACCCAGGTTTTAGCACTGCAACACAAATGATTGTGAAAATTTTCTATAGGCCAAGAATACCTATGTAGTAGGGTATAGTTATAACTTAGTCAAAAACTAGGAGTGCGGTTAGCTTTAATATCTTTGTTTCATCAGTGTAAAATAACAAAAATTGTTCCGACACACATCCATTGATTGTGAGATGGAAACATGCTCAACTCAAGCAAGTGTACCTCATTTTAAATTTAGTATCACTAAGGGTCATTCTTGAACTGGCTACAAGGGAGTAAGATGTAGGCAAAACCTGTTTCTATAAATAACTTGTTTCAGTAGTTGGCCTTGTTTCTGTCAAACAGTAAAACCCAAGATTGATGCTGAAAGTAACTCAAGAAAAGCTTCTAAAATCGATGCTGAAATAACATGGCAGAAAGGCCCACGCAGAGGTGTGAAAAGTACGTTAATTTTATTTGGGTTTTCTCAAATCCTTCATATTTCTGCTGCTTGACAAATTTTCTGTTGTTATAACTGTGCAGGCAAAGCTTAAAAGTGCCTTGCAGCTACAAGATCTGTTAGATGCAACAAGAATCCTTGTACCGCGTGCTAGGTGGCTTCCTGGAACATCAAGAGTCCTCTACTTTTATGGTTTATGTATGTCACTGTGGTATGAGCACCTCAGCATGCTGCAAGACAATTTCATCAACCCAGGGAGCCTGGAGTGTGTCCGGACGGTGAACAACATGGCAAACAAGTACTGGGACCTCTATGCTAGCGATGAGCTGAACGACGACCTCCCCAGGCATCTCCTCACCTACCTAGTCGTCGTGCCGAGGAGTAAAATCCAAACACCTGTGTCTTATCTCACCACATAGAGCAGCAAAAAATCTGCATTTGCAGAGTTGCAGTCTCTACAATGCAAGATGCTGCTTCTGTCTAGATATGAATGCACTTTCAGATTTGTATTGCTGGTTCCGTTCTTACTGTATGAGAGATGCATGTATGTAACAATACACTTGACAAGTCATTTGTTATTTGGTTGTTCTTGTCATGGACATGTAACTATAATGGACCAGAAATCTACTTGATGAGAGAAGGATGGACCTCGACCAATATTGGAAATTAATCTAACGACATGAAAGATATAGATAAAAAAGACTCACATCGTTCCATCCTTTGGGAGAACAAAACCTGAAGTAAATGTCACTAAGGATACCCCGTCGTAATGACCAGAGTGAAGACACAAGACAAAAAATCAATTGTAGAACTCATTTCTAGCACAGTAGGTAGTGTAATTTCCTCCCTTTTTAATTTTGAAAAGGAGCATTAAGCACCAGCATTCACTACTGATCTTAAAATTAGCATTCGCAAGAAACCATGTACTTGGATAGAGACATTCGAAGTCGTATGTTGCACCTAGTTTCAGCAACTTAATAATAAGGTTTCGATGAATACAATTTAGCTGGACTCTACCACAAGCAGCACAAACTGGACTAGCAGACCAAGCTAGAGGCATCCATGTGGACTAACCTCGGCCTGCAGCAGGTGGCAAGTGAATATTAATGACCCTTCATTTAGCAGACTCTAGTAATCTAAGTGCAGGCTGATTTTGTTCCCTACAGATTCGTCTCTACTTTCAGTAAAGGTTTCCAGTAACAGACTAACAGCAACATATGTCATCTCATTTGCTCTAAGTTCTAGATAGGTATTGCATCATAAGGATCAATGAGAGAATGTAAAAAAAAAAGGATGATATTCCCAACTATTCTCAAGTTTCAATTTTTACAAATCCACATGTTCTCACGGTTGTCTTTGTTGAACAGAGATGCACTAACTAGAGAAAGACAGAAGGGGGATAACAGAGGTAGTATCTTTTTCTCATATACCTTTAGAAACTCAGCAACTTGGGTGTGCTTCTTTGAAGCAAGTGAAACATACTTCCTCTGCATTTGCGAAACAACGATTGATGAAAACGAGACCCAGACCCAAACTTCTTTTATGTAGGTAACAATCATGAAATCTGGCTAGTAGTCATATTATGTTCCAAAACTGGAACAAACCATCTTTTCTGTGCTAGTGAAGCATATTACTCCCTCCGTTCCTAAATATAAGTCTTTTTAGAGATTTCAATATGGACTACATACGGAGTAAAATGAGTGAATCAACACTCTAAAATATGTCTATATACATCCGTATGTAGTCCATATTGAATCTCTAAAAGGACTTATATTTAGAAACGGAGGGAGTATAAGACATCTTGATGTGATAACATGGTAACAAAGAACAACAGCTCTCCTGGTTTATTAACAGATTTCAAATATCAAAATGGTATGGAGTAGCAAAAAAATTAAGAAAACATACTAGAGAGACTATAATCCACGGCAACACAATAGAAGATTTATTTCTGCTTCTTACTAGAAACAGTAATATTTAGTAAATGACATGTCTTGGTGGTAAGAAAGCATTAACATTTAACAAGAATAAAGAAGAGAAGAAAAGGTCAATGCAAAACTACATACTACACAAGTATTATATGATGTAAATTTAGCAAAGTTAATAGGCAGGTACATGCTCAGCTTTAGCTCTTGAGCAACTTGGACAACAATGGAGGAGTGTCATGACCAATGTAAAAAATAGCGTGCTATCAAAATAGCGAGGCCCTTCTCCAAATGCTATACAAGTTATAACGTGCTATAGCATGCTATATTCAAAATAGCGTTTTCAAAAAAAAATGCCAAGTATATTCAAAATGTCAAGTATATCCCAGAAACTGAAATAAAAGGTATGAAGCATACAACCAGCAGCCTGGAGGCACACACAACATGATTTTTTTTCAGTATTTGCACATATACACCCTCAATTTCAGAGATGGCTAGAGAAGCAAAGTTTTAGACAAGCTGAAATATAAACAATGCATCTAAGCATAAGGAGAGGCCGTTTTCAGTATGAAGTGCTGATAAAAATTGCGACAACAAACATAACTGAAACATAGAACAAAACATGAAGAATTTGTTTAACTGACCACCCAAGTTTTATTTATTTAACTGACCACACAAGTGCTGATAACAATTCCTCCATTATATACATGTTGTACACTACAGGAGCAAGCACAGAACTATCAATCACTACAGGAGCAAGCACCAAGCACGTACATACAGGAGCACCAAGCATTCTGAAGTCTGAACATCTAGATTCTAGAATAAAAACAATCTACAGAGCACCAAGCATGTACATAAGAACTGTCAATCACTACGGGGAGCTAGCACATAACTACAGATCCTAGTTCATAATAGAAGCAAGCACAAATCCCTGAACTGCAGAGGACAGAAGAAACTACAGAGGACAGCACCAAGGGTCATCTCTGACGACTTCGCCCCCGGCGGCATGAACCGCGTACGGGTGCAGGATGGCGGCCGCGGGATCTGACTTCTGAGATGGTGAGACCGTCCATGAACTCTTCCGGTCCGAGGCCGCGGCAGAGAGGCCCGTGCACGCGCTGCCGGGGAGGTTGCTGGACGGGAGTGAACCAGGCGGGGAGCCATCACGTCATCACTTGGTATGACGCCAGATCCGGCGGGGGAGGGCTGCCGCGGGGCGGGGCCCTTGGCGGGGCAGATCCGGCGACGGAGGACTGGCGCGAGTCAGGGTTCCGGCTGCGGTGCCCATGCACAGGATGGATTGGCATCGCGGGATAAGAGGCTCTGCCATGGGGAATAAGAGGAGGCGGCGGTCGCCGGCGTCGCGGGAGAGGAGGCGGCGGTCGCCGGGGTCGCGTGAGAGCCATGGGGATTTTTCATTTGAGTGCTGTCACTATTGTGAGAGGAGAAGACTGGATCGGCCGACGATATTGCCATGTAGAATTTTACAAAGTAGACCAAATGACGGATTTACCCTTTCACAAATTAATGGCCCCACCAAAATTTTGTAATGGTCCCACCATTACATGTAATTTCCTGTAATTTTAATTTTGTAACTTCTCGTAACTCCTATTTTTTCATCGTCAGATTATGGTGGATGGACGGCTCTTAAAATCGCCAATCACCGTAACAATTATATATATATATATATATATATATATATATATATATATATATATATATATATATATATATATATATATATATATATATATATATATAGCTAGCAACATAATTGATCTGGATTATTGGAGGGTGCAGATCGATCGATGGGTTAGATTTCTGGAGCTTCGTCTTTGCCAGGCCCTCACTGAAATATATCAGTCATCATGCCGCCGCGGAAGCAGGTATTTATCTGCGCGCGTACACATGCTTGCTTTCTCACAATCTAGACTAGTACTTCTCTCACGTGTACTGGATTGGATCTTGAAGAAAGAAGTTACCTTCAAGATTTAAGAAGCCCCTCCACCTGGTCATGTTAATTAGTTACAAACTTGCTCACTGTATTTTTCTGATCCATGGTTAAACACCAACAAATTAAATAGTACCTATGTGTATATATAGTTAATCCGATCCACATTTAAAATTTCAAAGATAGATATGCCAGCTAAGGCTACCTGCCTACCTGCAGTTCTTGAAAACATTTGGAGAGGTAGCTGCTCTGTATTAAGTCATTTGAAGCAATTTTCACTTCTATAAAGCAAAGAAAATGAGTACGTACACATAGTACTAGAGCTCTCAGCAACTGTGGATTCCTCCTTCCACACGCTAGCTAGCTCATCAGTGCTAGCAACTTTCAAATCAAAAACACTGGGCCACCCCCAGTGACGACGGTACCACTGCTGCTCCGTCCGATTAACACTCGGACTGTATGAGTGCCCACACATGCAGTTTAATTATTTAGTCTTGACCCTAATAATAACAAAAATAATAAGTAGGTGCACCTCTTACATTATGTTACTGGACAAAAATTGCTAAGGTGAGCAATCGCAACTAATTGCTATATCAACTAATGCAGATGATTTATGAGCAAAACGTCAAAGTGGCGGTGGAAAATATAATCCCTTACCTAGAGGATACGAGCAATACTGCAGAGAAGGCCATCTATTTTGGTGGATGGCATGGGTTGGCTGCTTCGGCAGTGCTTAGAGCTATAGCTGAGGACCCTCCACCATCTCTGTTGAAGAAATTCAGCAAGATCATCCACGTTGATTGCTCGAGATGGAAAAGCCGAAGAGCACTCCAGAGGACAATCGCACAAGAACTGAATCTTCCTCAACATTTAATGGCTATTTTTGATAGGCAAGATGAAGAAGATGATTTCCTTGGGATAGATGAAGGCTCAAGAGCTGAAATAAGATTCGTTGAGGGAGAGATCCTTAAAGTCCTTATAGGGCACAGATGTTTAGTGGTCTTTCAGAATGGAAGCAATGATATGGTTAATTTCAGTGCTTTTGGCATTCCTCAACCAGAATTTTTTGATACTAAGGTATTATGGACATTTCGAGGAAGACTTCGGCTCAACCCAGGAATTAGTGAGCAGGTGGATAATTCACATCTTTTCCTTTGTTGTGACGATAGTGCCTTTACGTGGAACAATATGCTGCAAGATGAGGCTAGAGAAATTGTTGGGTACACAAATAAGCTTGGTGAAGTAGCTACACAGTGTTGCTTGTATCTGATATCATTAAATTCTAAGGGAGGCAACATCATGGACTACAACTGGGCCACCCATGCTTCGAACTATTGGGTCTGCTATGGGATTATACAGGGAGGTCAGGCTGATGAAGCATGGGAGGTTGCAACTGCTCTGCATCAACGGATATGTATAGAGGATTATTCATCTAATGCACTACCCTCTTTTGGTCATGAACTGGGGACTCCTCATGAACGGTGGATCTTGTCCAAGGACAGCTCTATTGTGCATCCAGAGCCAACGTCCTTTTTCCTAGTGGATTCTTTATCAAGACCGTTATCAAATGACATGTTTCATCAATCAGAGAATCTTCATGTGTTCAAATTATGCCGTTGCACCTTCAATTTTTCCTCTCCTCCTTTTCATTGTTGCCACAACTTAAGATTCTTGGGGTTAGATAGCTGTCAGGATCAATGACCAGAAGAAGATGAGAAGAAAGATATAACAACAATGGGTTTTTTCAAGAGCCTATGGGTAATAGACATATGCAATACAGATTGGGCTCTGCCTTCTTCACCAGAGATAATAGAGCAGGTGGCTGCAAACATTCGGGAAGTGCATATAGAAAATGGAAGGTTTTGGCACATCTTTTTTGCATGGGGACAACCGCAGAACCTTCGCAGGTTTCGAATAATCAACCCTACTTGCTCTTGGGAGAAGGGCAGAAAGGATGAATTCACAGTTTTGCCCAGCTTGTCTAGATCAACTAGCCTCAAGACTCTGCTTCTAGATGGTTGTGTTAGTTTGGAACTTGTTGAAGGACTCCCTCCATCACTTGAATCATTCAGCTTAGATGCAAGGCCAAGAAAGGATGCTTACAAGGAAGCCAAAATAAGCCGCATCTCCATGGCTGGTTGTGCAAGATTGTCCGACTTCACACTACATGGATCAGTTCCAAACCTTGAGGAGCTGGACCTCTCAGGCACAAGAGTCAAGACACTTGATCTCACAACTCAGGTGGTGCAGGTCCCACGTCTCCAACAAATTATTCTATTGGGATGTTTGCAGCTCCATGCCATTTTATGGCCAGAAGAGGGTCTGCCAACATTGACAGTGCTGCACATTAATTCTTCGGCCTATCCTTTTCAAACAAAACTACATGAAGTGTATGTTGCCATAGTGGACGTAAGGTTTTTTCGGTCCTTGGTATTACAAAGTGATGCCCGATTCTGTTGGAAGAGCAATAGGTTCCATCTAAATATTTGTGTCCCTTGTAACACCGATGTTAAGGGACAAAGATATTTAAAGGAGAAGATGGGCCCTGGTAACAGTGGGAGAATAATGGGTCCTCCTCAACCAAAGTCATTAACCCCCAATACTTACAACACCTACATGGATGTTTCTATTGGCAGCATAATTGTTGATCACGACTACAACAACGGAATGCAGTTTCAGCCGTGGGGCCGCCATGTTGAGATTGGTAAGGGAATTAGCAACGCTAAAGTGGAGGCTAAACAAGCAATCACCGCAATCATCTTTGTGATGGACAATGTTGAGTCGTTGCATGTGCATGACAATTCTTCAATCACCACTGTTATCCCTGAACACATGACATCCATTGATGGGAAGGAACTTGGTTGGCGACATCTTAAGCAGTGTCATGTGGTAAGATGCCCCAAGATGCACACAGTCTTCACCCCTAACTACGATAGGATCTACCCCTTTGGAGAAATAGAGACATTCTGGGCGGCTGATCTCTTGAATGCTCACTGCATTTGGAGCAAAGGAAGGACCCATGGTGGCACCGACAGGATTTCATTTGTGAAACTGAAGAGCATACACTTGTACTCTTGCCCGAGGCTCACATTTGTGCTCCCATTGTTGATGGCTATTCAAGGATTATATTTGCACAATTTAGAAAGTCTTCACATCGTCAACTGTGGTGATCTAAAGACAGTATTCCCTGTTCATCCTGACCTCGAAGAAGGTGTACTTGAGTTCCCAAGCCTGAAGCACATCCACCTCTATGAGCTCTATATGTTGCAGCATATATGTGAGGTCAAGATGCATGCTCCCAAGCTTGAGAGGGTATGGCTCAGGGGCTGCTGGGGTCTCAGACGCCTCCCCGCCATCGGCCGAGATAGTTGTCGCCCGGTCGTGGACTGCGAGAAGGATTGGTGGGAGAAGCTGGAGTGGGATGGGCTGGAGGCTGGCCACCATCCTTCCCTCTTTGAGACGCGTCACTCATCTTATTACAAGATTCCACTGGAGAGAGTCTCAGTTCTCCGGTGAATCGATGGAGCCGTTCAGGTACACATGCACAACACTTTCTTCCTTTGTTTCTTGTTTCATGCATGTACCGCATAAAGTTAGCATTTACGATGTGATAATCTGCACTCAAAAGAATACTCTGCATGTAGTCTCGTGTTGCAATTCCTATCATCCTCTCGGATATTCTGCACTCAACTATATCAGTGTTGCATGCTTGCATCATGCCCTGTGTATGCTGTGTAGGTTTGGTGGTACAAGATGACGGTGTCGTCTTCCTGCTCCTGACTGCTGCGCTGCCACAACGTACGTACGGTTCAGGTCTTCATTTCCCAAGAATATGATGGTGTGTTCCTCTGAAGAATAAATTGGTGCTAGATTGATGTTGTGTGTGTACACGGTACATCTGCTTGAATGTTTCCAATGAGAAAGAGAGAAACACGTAGCGTTTGTTTGTGTGTAGTTTGGTTTGGTTTGTGATCATGTTTGTGATTGTAATAAGAAGGTTTTGATATGGCTTGTAGTGTGTCTACCACGTACGGTCACACAACCCCTATTGATTTGACGAGAGTGATGTTTGCCAAAGACTACATATGAAACGATAATAATTTGTGTGTGACTTTTTCAACAGCTAGAAAGAATATGCTTGCCTGGGAATGTATCGGTGTGGTCTTCTTACATGTATAATGTATTACAAAATGAGGTTTCTATTACCCGCAAAAAAAAACTGAGGTTTCTATTTGGTTTGGTTATTCATCGTTAATTTGTGCATTTTTGGCTGGTGTATGTATGCATTTTGGCCGGGTAACCAAATCTGAAAGCCACAACTGGAAGATTTGAACCCTCCAACTTTTGAACCAAATGCAGAGACAAATCTTGTCACACGTCCCTCCCCAGCTGTCTCATGTATATTCAGTCAATCCTGTCGGATCTTGTCCTTCTCCTCATCAAAGCGAGCTTGCAGCAGCGCACATGGCACTACCAACCTGAAAGGAAGGAAACCTAGAACCTGAATAAGAAATTACAGCATTACAGAGTTGACTTGTTGTGGGTGATAGATTTGATATCCCAATCACCAAATTCTTCAGACAGTTTTGCACATCATAGGGGGTGCAAAGATATAGGTGTGTGTGTGAGAGAGCTGCAAGAGTCAGGCATTGTTGGACTCACGAGTAAAATGCATGATAAGTCAGGGATTATCATGGTTGCTCAAATGGTGCCTCCAATTAGTAAATATATAAGATGATGCATTATATACAGAAAATAATATGAAAGTGCAGTATGTTCGATTTTGAAACTTGACTGATTTGAATGTTTAATTGTTTGAGTTATAGGTATCCACTCTGGGTGACGTTAAAGAGCGACAAGAAATTACTTCAAAAGAAACCAGTTGTGAAGATGGAGGAGCCTCTTCGTCCTGTTGAGTCGGGAGTTCAAGGCGGTCATAAATTTTGCTGTTAGGTTAATCTTGTTGCACTTCATCTTAGTTCTTCATGTGTATGTGTGCTAGTGTTGTGGCATACTGCTACCAACGAGCTAGATCATGTCAAAGCACTTGTTAATTATTCCCACCCTTTCCTTTTTTTTTTTTTTGAGAGAGAGAGAGAGCTGGATAAGCTTGTAATGGTATTTTGGATTTTCGAAACCATGGTTGGAATGTATGTTTGTGATATACGTACATTTTAAAATCTGAAACAATTCACAGGGAGTATTAATATATGCATCATAAATGTAGAGGCAAAATCTGTGTAGAAAGCACATCAGAAGTGCTATTCTAGATGCACAACAATAACCCAAAATAGCCTCTGCAAGCAAAGTTAGGACTAGTATATGGTACTGAACTTGAAAAGGTAGCCACTCTGAGTCAGTGATGATCCTAGCCTATTGCAGTCAGGTGATGAGTGGCATTTGTGCCCATCGTTTCATTAGTTTAGTCTGGATATCGTTGAGATTTTTCTTGGATTGTCTCTTTAATTGCCTGTTAAAAACTACTCCCTCTGTCCGGAAATACTTGTCCAAGAACAAGTATTTCCGGACGGAGGGAGTACTATTTACTTTTGCGATGTTACAGATGTCGTCACTCAGTGTTACCAACAAGAAAAATGGTACGCTCACCTGTTTGATTTGTTGTCTGGTAAAATGTAGACAGATTGTTTCTTCACCAGAAGATTTCCAATTGCTTTTAGTGTCATCTACACCAGCAAAGTGAAAGGTCGGGAACAAAAGCACATGAGTCAAATCAGCATCAGACAATTTCCATATATAGGTGATGCAATCAGGATGAGATAGCCATGGAATAAGGCGATTTAATACATCAATCACCACCAAATCTGCGGACCAAACAGCGCAGTGTACCTGAAATCAATCGGGGAGAGGCTGACCAAACTAACAAGATGATGCTCTGCTTTTGGGGTTTTGGAGTCACGTGCATCAGGCTGCTAGAGCAGAGCAACAAGGTCGGTGACCGTGTGATTCGGCCAAACTAACAAGTGACGGAGGGGAGTGACCTGGGCGGTGGCCTCAGCGGCGGAGGGGCCTGTCTACGCGGCCGCCATGGGTAGGCGAGGCGGCGGTCTTCCGAGCGCGGAATGCGCCGGCGGAGGAGCGCAGGGGATTTCGGGTAGGGCGGGGTTAGCAGCAGCGGTACAATTTAGAGAGCATCTCTAGCAGATCTGGTCTATTTCCCTCCCGCAAAAAACGTTTACGGACGGCCTGTAAAATTTTATGCAAGGGTAAGAGCAACTCCAACCGTTTTTCTATCTCTAAAATAACCATCTCTTTATCTTTAAAGGATCCCATAAAAAAGGTCCTTTCTTCTCGCTGATTTACGGGAAGATGACCTTCCCGTATCTTTTTAAGGGAAGATAACCGCCATGAAACTTTCATATGCGACCCGCAGGAACGCCGCCGCTCTACCAAAACCTCGCCGGAGCGCCGCCGCTGCCGCCCGTGCCGGAACACGGAAACTTTCATGGTCTGCAAATGACCCAAAGCAGAAGTGTGAAGCTGGACGAACTACGCTCTTTGTCCTGACAACTTAAGGTGGTCAATAGCTTCATCCTAGTTTCTTGATGTATATATGTGTACTAGTGCCATGGTGTACGGCTACAAACGTGCTGGAGCTATCACATTACACATTAGCACTGCCTTCAGTTAGAGTGTTTGCATGGTGTCATCCAGAGCATGTCAAAGCACTCATTTACTCTCTTTTTTTAGAATGGTGCATTGTATGTTTGTGGTATAAATCTTAAGACCGGAAACAATTAACAGGGTGTATTAAAATGCTAGTGGCAAAGTCTGTGCACATCAGAACTGCTATTCTAGACGCACAGCAACAATCCGGAATACCCTCTACAAGCAATATTTTAGTTAGCACTAGTACATATAATGCAGAGACTGAACATAGTACCATACATATCCAGTCTGGGTTATTGATGATTGTAGCCTATAGCAGTGAGGTGATGTGCGTTTGTACTTTTTTTTCGCGAATACGCAAAGCTTGCGTATCTTTCATTGATAGAAGAAGTTGAAATGAGAATACAGAGGGGGAACAACACATGGCACAACCAAAAGTGGCGTAAACATGATGCCCGAAGCAGAGTGACATGGGATGCTTAGCCCAAACAGAAGCTACAACACAGCGCTAAACTACCCAGTCCAACAGAAACAACCCTAACCAAGACGTTGCCCAACACTCGGAATCGAGTACCAGACACAACACGAGCAAGCAAGACGATGCCTTCATGAAGGGGAACACCGCCGTGACGCCGCCGTCGTCCAATCCAAGGAACTGGATCTGAGGTTTCCCCGGTGCTCGGAGAATAGGCCGTGGTAGCGCCTTCAAGAAGGGTACGGCACCCGCAGGTGTCGCCGCTGCCAGCATCAAGCAGGGATTTCGCCCTGACCAATGTTCAAACAATCCCAAAGCCGCCCGAACTGGATCCAAGGATGGGGACATGTCGTAAGCTAGGGACGCCATCGCCGGAAGGGGAGCTATGCCACCGGAAGCGCGAGCATTGGACTTGGCGGGGGAGGGGCAAGGCAAGGGGTGGCGGTAGAGGTTGAAGACGCGACGACATGACGTAGAGGAACCCACACACGGGATGCGACGGCAGCCGGCAAGCCGATGAGCCAGGATCCGGAGAACGCAGACCTGGATCGATGAAGCCGGAGCCGCCAAAACACGGGCGAACCCATGAAGCCGGAAAGAGCGCAGCTTCAAGAGCACGGGCCATAGCCACTACGGGAGGAACGCCGGCAGGCTGGACCTGGAAGACGCAGGTTCCAAGCCAACCGGGATCGTAACAGCGAAGGCGAGATCCACCGTGTGCAGGCCGCCGCGTCGAAGACGAGAAAATCCGCACCAACACCGAGCAGAATGGCTGCAGCCCCGCGTGGATCCAGAAAGGGGCCACCTGCAGCACCACCGACGGGGCACTCATCAGCGGGAGGCGCGCTGCGCATGGCCATGGCCGGCCCGTGCGCACGGGACAAAGAAGGGGGCGCCCCACGCACGGCCAGCGCGCCACGCCCACAGAATCACTCCGCCGCGGCCCCCATGGCGAGATCCGTCGAGCTCACGCTTGTAGCCAGGAGAAGACGTGGCCGGGGATAGGAGAGCCGGCCGGAACGCCCCGCCGCCACCCTCCTTGGGCATGCCCGGACTTCGTCGGCGTCCCCTCCGGCGGCGGCGACGCGAGGGAGGCGGATCTGGGGCGCGACTGGCGTTTGTACTTTGGACCCATCATTTCATTAGTTCTCACTAATTAATGGCAAGATTTTACGGATCTCATCGCTGAATATAATGCTATCCAAGAAGAAAATGATAGGTATTTCTCGCAAAAAATAAAAGAAAATGATAGGTACGTATCTAGCAAAAGCTTACCTCTTTGCGTTGTTGTGTATTGAAAGATGGAGAGAATGTTTCTTTACCAACGTGTTTCCAATTGCTCCTAATGTTATGAACACCACAAAGTGAAAGCTTCTAGTAAATCAAACTCTGAGGATCTGCTATATATGTAAATATCTTCCTGGAGAGTTACGGTCCACTGCGCTATTTAGTAAATCAACTGTACCACGAAGCAGGCAGACAGGTAATTAAGTTGTACAGATGAATATGCATAGATCCCACCAAAGAATACTGTATGTGACCTGCTTGTGTCAGAGAGAAGGAACCAAGGTGTGGACAATACTGATTGCTGTAATGCATACAGACAGAGAGGAAGAAATTAATATGCTGTCAATTTGATCACTCCGCAATCTTGTTGGTCGACATTAATAATGAGGCCCCCCGCAAAAACAAAAACAAAAAGACATTGATATTATGAACCAAGTGTTCGAAATTTGAAATGCACACGGCCACGCACCACCTGAAATATACTCACTGGATACCAGATTCAGCAAAAGGTTCCACATGCATCAGGCTGCTAGTAGAGCAGAGCAAGAAGGTCAGCCGTGTGACTGCCATGTGGGGCCCATGGCGCCAGAGGGGAGCGAGAGGATGAGCACCTGGACGGTGGAAGCGCGGCCGCCGTAGTAGATGGCGAGACGGCGGGCATCCTCCGGGCCCCGAACGCGGAATGTGCCGGCGGCAGAGGCGGAGGAGCAGATGTGGCAGAGGATTCGGTAGGGCGGAGCGGCTGTTTTTTTTTTTTGAGAAGATGGGTAGCAGCAGCTATGTCAGGGTCGATGTCAATTCTTCTTCAAAATTCAAAAATTGTTCACGAATTTGAAAAAATGATCATGAATTGAAAAATCGCGTAGGTCAATAGATATTCAATCGAACGCACACCCTGATAAACGCACTGTATTGGGGTTTTTTCAATGTGTTCCCCACTAATTTTTCTATTTTGTTTCATTTCTTTTATTTCTCTTTTTTCTGAATTCGTGAACTGTGTTTGAAATCATGAATATTATCAAATTCATGATTTTTTGAACTTGTGAGTTGTTTTTTCTCAATTCGTAAACATTTTTAAAATATTGTAAATAATTTTTGAAATTATGAATTTTTTCAAGTTCATGGATATGTTTTGAAATCATAAATAATTTTAATTGGTGAACATTTTTCAAATATATGATTTTTCTTAAATCCAGCAACAAATTTTGCATTCACAGGATTTTTTTTGAATGGGCAAACATATTTCAAATTCATGATCATTTTTTTAATTCAAGAATAATTTCAAATTTGCGAATAGAATTCAAGAATATTTTTTGAAATCATGAACATTTTTTGATATACAGATAGTCGATGTTTCAGTTAATTTGTATAGTCCATTAGCAAAGAGCCCAATACGTAGAAGCCTAATGGCAAAGAGCCCCGGCCCGCGTTTTGGGCAGCCCCAATTTTCGGTTGGGCGCCCCAGTTTTTTTTCTTTTTCTGCTTTTGTTTTCTTTTTAATTTTTAGAGAATGTTCAGGATTTCAAACAAAAATCACAAAAAAAAATGAACAGTTCACAAATTTGAAAAAATGTTTGAGATTCCAAAAAATGTTTGATATTTAGGGGTTCCACTCCATTTTGATAAGCTCTCTAGGGATGAACTCCTACCCCTACTAGATAAGATTTTGAAAAGAATAGCAGGGTGGAGGGGGAAGCTTCTATCCTAGAAGGGTAGGCTGATCCTTATTAAGTCTTGTCTAGCTAGCATTCCTGTGTATCTCTTGTCATTCTTTAAATTCCCTAAATGGGCTTTGGATTTGATCAACTCTCAGATGGCCAACTGTCTATGGAATGATTTTGAGGGGTTCATGAAAATCCACCTAGCTAACTGGCAATTGGTCTGTATGAAACAGGAACATGGAGGCTTGGTAATCCCTAACCTCCATGACCTGAACATTGTAGGAGATATGCCCTAGAGGCAGTAATAACAGTTATTTTGTATCTCCGAGTTTGTAATGAATGTTTATGATCCATGCTATAACTGCAATGATTCTCGAGTCTACAATAACCACGAGGCTTGGAGGGAAACTCATGTGCACGTGTGGTATAATAAACGGTAAATTGTATTCCTAGTCTTGCCTCTAAGACTGGCTCAAGTATTGCAGGATGATCCTGTTTTCCTGATCATAGGCATGGCTATGCCGGCAATTTTGAGGGCACGATGTTGGTAGAACACTTGTGTTGAATCAACCCAAATTGATGTTATGCTATGAGATTCATTCGTCACAAGTTAATGGTCAATAACACAGAGATAGTTAATGTTTGCATAATTCCTTAGACCATGAGAGTATCGAGTTCCTTCGTGCTTGCTTCGTGAACTTTGGGGTTTGTTAAACGTCATCCGTTACTGGGTGGCTATTACGGCGGCTTACGGGTTCACGGAAAAGTATGGCAAGTAACTTGATAGCTCAAGATTGGGATTTGCTCCTCCGACGATGGAGAGATATTCTCGGGCCCTCTCGGTGTTACGGTATCCATCATCGTCTGGCCAGACACAGTGTGATTTGATCACAGGGATGCCGGAACACGAAAACGAGAAAAGAGAACAAAACCGGTAACGAGGTAACTTGCATAGTGGACAAGTTGTTGATCCACGGGGATGCAGAAAATCTCACCTCGGGTGTTTGTGAAATATCGCGAAGCAACAGGAATAGCACACGGCAACTGGAGGTTCACTTGAATATTCATTCGTGTGGGTATAGGGGTCAATATGGGTGTCCACGGCTCCGATGTTGATCATTGATCGGAAGGGGTTCCGGGTCATGTCTATGCTTCACCGAACCTATAGGGTCACACGCTTAAGGGTCATCTATCTGCTGAATACTAGACAGGGAGTCTGAGAGAAAATCACCGAAAAAGTTTCGGACACTGGAAAAGTTTCGGACAGCGGAAAAGTTCCGCAGAGAGAACACCGGAACAGTTTCGGTAAATCTGAAAAGTTGTTTCAGGGGATACCATTAAGTCAAATTGATTTCGGCACATGCCTGATAATTCTTGGAGGGTGCCAGAATCATTCTGGAAACTTCTGGGAATTTTCCGGGAAAAACCGGAAATGTTCCGGAGCTGCCGGAACCACTTCAGATGCTTTTCGCAGATGAAAATCACTAATCCAGAATTGTTCCGGACCGCATTGAAAATTATTTTAGTGGGTACTGGAAATGTTCTAAGCCCACATAAATATTTTCAGTTCGATCAGATGCTGAAAAATGTCGTCGTGAATAGTGAAAGTGCTTTTTGGATATTTTTGGAAAAGCACCTTTTTGGATATTTCCAAAAAGGTTTCTAGAAGAACTTGGGAGCCAAGGAAGCCCCCCTTGGGGGCCCCCCATGAGGGCTTGGCCGGCCACATGTGGGCTCCATGGTGGAGCCCCACTTGCTCCATTAGTTCCCTAAAATGCCCTTGTGGAAGTGTTCCTTCATGGGTATTTTTGGGTTTTTGGAATGGCCACTTTACCCCTTGGTTTTCCTATAAATAGGAGGTGAGGGGGCTGCCCCAAACCTCATGCTTGCTCTCATACACATGCCATAGACATTTCTGGCTTCTCTCTCCCTCCCAGCAAAATAGTTTTGTAGAGCCGAAAGGCTGTCTGGGTTCCGGTGGGAACTAGTTCTGGACGGCGAAGCCCTGCCGGATAGATGACACCGTATGTGTGCAACTCTGTAGAGAGATCGTAGTTTCGGTCTTAGTTTGAGAGGTCCTCCCGAAGGGCTGTCCGAGTGATCGTCTTAGTTTGAGAGGTCCTCCCGAAGGGCTGTCCGAGTGACCGTCCGAGTTTCGAAGGTCCTCCCGAAGGGCTGTCTGTGACATCGTCCGAGGGACTGTCCGACCGCCTCCCGAAGGGCTGTCCGACGAGGGAGTACATCCTCGTGGTTGGGAGGTTGTAAAATCCTAGCTGCGGGGATCTGCACCAACGATCTCCACCGACTCTTCTTCCGCTGCGCTTCGAGTCGGTACGGATCAGATCAAACCTTGTATGCAGTCTCCATAGTGGTCCTGGGCGTGCTCGCTATACCGAAATTTTTTGTTTTCTGTCGCGTTCCCCAACAGTGGCATCAAGAGCCAGGCTATGCGTAGATGCATGTTATGATCTAGATGATGGGGAACGTTGCATGGGAAACAAAAATTTTCCTACGCACACACAAGATCTATCCATGGTGATGAGCATCTACGAGAGGGAGAGTGAATCTACATACCCTTGTAGATCGCTAAGCGGAAGCGTTAAGAAACGCGGTTGATGTAGTCGAACGTCTCCGCGATCCAAATCGCAAGTCGTCCCTCGATCCAAGCACGATCCAGCGCCGAACGGACGGCACCTCCGCGTTCAACACACGTACGGCTTGATGACGATCTCCGCCTTCTTGATCCAGCAAGAGGGAGCGGAGAAGAAGAAGAGTTCCAGCAGCACGACGGCGTGGTGATGTTGGTGAGGAACTATTTCAGCAGGGCTTCGCCTAAGCACTACTGAAATTATGACGTAGGAGGAACTAGAGGTTGCCGGCACACGGCTTGGGGCAATCTTATGTCTCCCGCGTGCTAGCCCTGCCCCTCTATTTATATGTTGAGCCTTGGGGTCTAAACTTGGAGTAAAAGCCTCCTCCAGGTCGGTTTTGCCCGCACAAGGTCGGTTTGGCCCGCAGGGAAAGAGTCCAACTCGGATCCCTGCTGTACCGCGCACAAGCGGTAGTACCGCTTACGATAAGCGGTAGTACCGCCCGTAGCGGTAGTACCGCTCACGATAAAGCGGTAGTACCGCTTACGATAAGCGGTAGTACCGCCCGTAGCGGTAGTACCGCTTACTATAAGCGGTAGTACCGCCCCAGACGCCAGCAAAACTTCCTTCTGCACTTTCCAATACCTCGTGGGCTTTATGTTGGAAATATGCCCTAGAGGCAATAATAAATTGGTTATTATTATATTTCCTTGTTCATGATAATCGTTTATTATCCATGCTATAATTGTATTGATTGGAAACTCAAATACATGTGTGGGTGCATAGACAACACTGTGTCCCTAGTATGCCTCTAGTTGACTAGCTCGTTGATCAAAGATGGTTAAGGTTTCCTAGCCATTGACATGAGATGTCATTTGATAACGGGATCACATCATTAGGAGAATGATGTGATGGACAAGACCCAAACTGTAAACGTAGCATTTGATCGTGTCAGTTTATTGCTATTGTTTTCTGCATGTCAAGTATCTGTTCCTTTGACCATGAGATCATGCAACTCACTGACACCGGAGGAATACCTTGTGTGTATCAAACGTCGCAACGTAACTGGGTGACTATAAAGGTGCTCTACAGGTATCTCCGAGGGTGTCTGTTGGGTTGGCATGGATCAAGACTGGGATTTGTTACTCCGTATGACGGAGAGGTATCTCAGGGCCCACTCGGTAATACAACATCACAATGAGCCTTGCAAGCAATGTGACTAAAGTGTTAGCCACGAGATCTTGTATTACGGAACGAGTAAAGAGACTTGCCGGTAACGAGATTGAACTAGGTATAGTGATACCGACGATCGAATCTCGGGCAAGTAACATACCGAAGAACAAAGGGAACAGCATACGGGATTAACTGAATCCTTGACATAGAGGTTCGACTGATAAAGATCTTCGTAGAATATGTAGGAGCCAATATGGGCATCCAGGTCCCGCTATTGGTTATTGGCCGTAGAGGTGTCTCGGTCATGTCTACATAGTTCTCGAACCCGCAGGGTCTACACACTTAACGTTTGGTGACGATTAGTATAATTGAGTTATTATGTTGGTGACCGAAAGTTGTTCGGAAGTCTCGGATAAGATCCCGGACATGACGAGGATCTCTGGAATAGTCCGGAGGTAAAGATTGATATATGTGATAATAGTGTTTTGATCTCCGGAAGAGTTCCGAAGTTCACCGGAAGGGGTTCCGGATGTTTACCGAAGTGTTCGGGTGCAGCAACACTTTATATGGGCCAAGGGATAAAAGCCCACGAGGTATTGGAAGGTGCAAAAGTAGTTTTGCTGCCGCGTAAGCGGTACTACCGCTTGTGTGAAGCGGTACTACCGCCCGAGCGGTACTACCGCTTGTGTGAAGCGGTACTACCGCCCAAGCGGTACTACCGCTTGTGTGAAGCGGTACTACCGCTTGTGTGCGGCTGTGCACGGTTCGGCAGGGATCCGAGTTGGACTCTTTCCCTGCGGGCCAAACCGACCTTGTGCGGGCAAAACCGACCTAGAGGAGGCTTTTACTCCAAGTTTAGACCCCAAGGCTCAACATATAAATAGAGGGGCAGGGCTAGCACACGGGACACATCAGGATTTCCCAAGCCGTGTGCCGGCAACCCTAGCCCTCTAGTTCCTCCGTCATAATCTCCGTAGCGCTTGGCGAAGCCCTGCAGAGATTGTTCCTCACCACCATCACCACGCCGTCGTGCTGCTGGAACTCAACCACTACTTCACCATCGCTCGCTGGATCGAGAAGGTGAAGGCGTCATCAAGCCGTACGTGTGTTGAACGCGGAGGTGCCGTCCGTTCGGCGCTAGTTCGTGATCGGATCGAGGGACGACTTGCGATTTGGATCGCGGAGACGTTCGACTACATCAACCGCGTTTCTTAAACGCTTCCGCTTAGCGATCTACAAGGGTATGTAGATTCACTCTCCCTCTCGTAGATGCTCATCACCATGGATAGATCTTGTGTGTGCGTAGGAAAATTTTTGTTTCCCATGCAACGTTCCCCAACACTTTACCCCTTTGGCTCAAATAAAGTGTTCTCGTATCCGAACATTTCGGGAAACATCCGGAACCTCTTCCGGTGAATTCCGGAACCCTTCCGGAAACCAAAACACTATTATCACATATATCAATCTTTACCTCCGGACTATTCCGGAGATCCTCGTCATGTCCGGGATCTTATCCGGGACTCCGAACAACCTTCGGTCACCAACAAAATAACTCAACTATACTAATCGTCACCAAACGTTAAGTGTGTAGACCCTGCGGGTTCGAGAACTATGTAGACATGACCGAGACACCTCTACGGTCAATAACCAATAGCGGGACCTGGATGCCCATATTGGCTCCTACATATTCTACGAAGATCTTTATCGTTTGAACCTCTATGTCAAGGATTCAGTTAATCCCGTATGCTGTTCCCTTTGTTCTTCGGTATGTTACTTGCCCGAGATTTGATCGTCGGTATCTCTATACCTAGTTCAATCTCGTTACTGGCAAGTCTCTTTACTCGTTCCGTAATACAAGATCTCGTGGCTAACACTTTAGTCACATTGCTTGCAAGGCTCATTGTGATGTTGTATTACCGAGTGGGCCCTGAGATACCTCTCCGTCGCACGGAGTAACAAATCCCAGTCTTGATCCATGCCAACCCAACAGACACCCTCGGAGATACCTGTAGAGCATCTTTATAGTCACCCAGTTACGTTGCGACGTTTGATACACACAAGGTATTCCTCTGGTGTCAGTGAGTTGCATGATCTCATGGTCATAGGAACATATACTTGACATGCAGAAAACAATAGCAATAAACTGACACGATCATATGCTACGTTTATAGTTTGGGTCTTGTCCATCACATCATTCTCCTAATGATGTGATCCCGTTATCAAATGACATCTCATGTCCATGGCTAGGAAACCTTCACCATCTTTTGATCAACGAGCTAGTCAACTAGAGGCTTACCAGGGACACAGTGTTGTCTATGTACCCACACATGTATTTGAGTTTCCAATCAATACAATTATAGCATGGATAATAAACGATTATCATGAACAAGGAAATATAATAATAACCAATTTATTATTGCCTCTAGGGCATATTTCCAACAGTCTCCCACTTGCACTAGAGTCAATAATCTAGTTCACATCACTATGTGATTTACATTGTAATGAATCGAACACCCATACAGTTCTGGTGTTGTTCATGTTTAGCCCTTGGAAGAGGTTTAGTCATCGGATCTGCAACATTCAGATCCGTGTGTACTTTGCAAATATTTTTGTCGTCCTCCTTGATGTAATCGCGGATGGAATTGAAGCGTCGCTTTATGTGTCTGGTCCTCTTGTGAAATCTTGGTTCCTTGGCTAGAGCAATGGCACCAGTGTTATCACAAAACAAAGTCATTGGGTTAAGCGCACTAGGCACTACTCCAAGATCTGTCATGAACTCCTTCATCCAGACACCTTCCTTCGCCGCCTCCGAGGCTGCCATGTACTCCGCTTCGCATGTAGAATCAGCTACCACGCTTTGCTTGGAACTGCACCAGCTAACCGCACCCCCATTAAGAATAAATACGTATCCGGTTTGAGACTTAGAGTCATCCGGATCAGTGTCAAAGCTTGCATCGACGTAACCCTTTACGACGAGCTCTTGATCACCTCCATAAACGAGAAACATGTCCTTAGTCCTTTTCAGGTACTTCAGGATATTCTTGACCGCCGTCCAGTGTTCCATTCCTGGATCACTTTGAAACCTTCCGACCATACTTATGGCAAGGCTGACATCGGGTCTTGTGCACAGCATTGCATACATGATAGAGCCTATGGCTGAAGCATAGGGGATGACACTCATCTTTTCTCTATCTTCTGCAGTCACTGGGCATTGAGTCTTACTCAACTTCACACCTTGCAAAACAGGCAAGAACCCCTTCTTGGACTGATCCATTTTGAACTTCTTCAAAATCTTATCAAGGTATGTGCTTTGTGAAAGTCCTATTAAGCGTCTTGATCTATCTCTATAGATCTTGATGCCCAATATGAAAGCAGCTTCTCCTAGGTCCTTCATTGAAAAACTCTTGTTCAAATATTCCTTCACGCTTTCCAACATTTCTATATTGTTTCCAATCAGCAATATGTCATCCACATATAATATCAGAAACGCTATAGAGCTCCCACTCACTTTGTTGTAAATACAAGCTTCTCCGTAAACTTGTATAAACTCGAACGCTTTGATCACCTCATCAAAGCGAAGATTCCAACTCCGAGATGCTTGCACCAGTCCATAAATGGATCGCTGGAGTTTGCAAACTTTGTCAGCATTCTCTGAATCGACAAAACCTTCTGGTTGCATCATATACAACTCTTCCTTAAGGAAACCGTTAAGGAACGCTGTTTTGACATCCATCTGCCAAATTTCATAATCGAAAAAGGCACCTATTGCTAACATGATTCTGACGGACTTAAGCATCGCTACGGGTGAGAAGGTCTCATCGTAGTCAACTCCTTGAACTTGTGAAAAACTCTTTGCCACAAGTCGAGCTTTGTAGACGGTGACATTACCGTCCGCGTCCGTCTTCCTCTTAAAGATCCATTTGTTCTGAATGGCCTTACGCCCTTCAGGTAATACTTCCAAAGTCCATACTTTGTTTTCATACATGGATCCCATCTCGGATTTCATGGCCTCTAACCACTTCTCGGAATCCGGGCCCATCATCGCTTCTCCATAGCTCGTAGGTTCATCGTTGTCCAACAACATGACTTCTAAGACAGGGTTGCCGTACCACTCAGGAGCAGTACGCGTCCTTGTCGACCTACGAGGTTCGATAGCAACTTGATCCGAAGCTTCATGATCATCATCATTAACTTCCTCTTCAGCTGATGTAGGCTCTACAGAAACATCTTTCTGCGCTGCGCTACTTTCAGGTTGAAGAAAAGGTTCAACAACCTCATCAAGTTCTATCTTCCTCCCACTCAATTCTTTCGAGAGAAACTCTTTCTCAAGAAATGTTCCGTTTTTAGCGACAAACACTTTGCCTTCGGATCTGAGGTAGAAGGTATACCCAACTGTCTCTTTTGGGTATCCTATGAAGACGCATTTCTCCGCTTTGGGTTCCAGCTTTTCAGGCTGAAGCTTTTTGACATAAGCATCACATCCCCAAACTTTAAGAAACGACAGCTTTGGCTTCTTGCCAAACCAAAGTTCATATGGCGTCGTCTCAACGGATTTCGATGGTGCCTTATTTAAAGTGAATGCAGCTGTCTCTAATGCATAACCCCAAAACGATAGTGGCAAATCGGCAAGAGACATCATAGATCGCACCATATCCAATAAAGTTCGATTACGACGTTCGGACACACCATTACGCTGTGGTGTTCCAGGCGGTGTCAATTGTGAAACAATTCCACACTGTCTTAAGTGACTGCCAAACTCATAACTCAGATATTCTCCTCCTCGATCAGATCGTAGGAATTTAATCTTCTTGTTACGATGATTCTCAACTTCACTCTGAAATTGTTTGAACTTTTCAAATGTTTCAGACTTGTGTTTCATTAAGTAAATATACCCATATCTACTTAAGTCATCAGTGAAGGTGAGAAAGTAACGATAACCACCGCGTGCCTCAATACTCATCGGACCGCACACATCAGTATGTATGATTTCCAATAAGTCACTTGCCCGTTCCATTATTCCAGAGAACGGCGTTTTAGTCATCTTGCCCATGAGGCATGGCTCGCATGTGTCAAGTGATTCAAAATCAAGTGACTCCAAAAGTCCATCAGCATGGAGCTTCCTCATGCGTTTTACGCCAATATGACCTAAACGGCAGTGCCACAAGAAAGTGGTATTATCATTATCAATTCTACATCTTTTGGCATCAATGTTATGAACATGTGTATCATTACTATCGAGATTCAATAAGAATAAACCCCTCACATCGGGTGCAAGACCATAAAAGATATTACTCATATAAATAGAACAACCATTATTCTCTGATTTAAATGAGTAACCGTCTCGCAATAAACAAGATCCAGATATAATGTTCATGCTTAACGCAGGCACCAAATAACATTTATTCAGGTTCATCACTAATCCCGATGGTAATCGAAGAGCGAGCGTGCCGACGGCGATCACATCAACCTTGGAACCATTTCCCACATGCATCGTCACTTCGTCCTTTGCCAGCCTCCGTCTATTCCGCAGTTCCTGTTTAGAGTTGCAAATGTGAGCAACCGCACCGGTATCAAATACCCAGGCACTACAACGAGAGTTGGTAAGGTACACATCAATAACATGTATATCATATATACCTTGTTTGTTGTTGGCCGCCTTCTTGTCAGCCAAATACTTGGGGCAGTTCCGCTTCCAGTGTCCAGTTCCCTTGCAATGAAAACACATAGTTTCTGGTTTGGGTCCAGCCTTGGGTTTCTTCAAGGGAGGAGCAACTGCTTTGCCACTCTTCTTGGAGTTACCCTTCTTACCCTTGCCATTTTTCCTTGAAACTAGTGGTTTTATTGACCATCAACACTTGATGCTCCTTCTGAATTTCAGACTCAGCGACTTTCAGCATCGCAAACAGCTCGGCGACTGACTTGTTCATCCCGTGCATGTTATAGTTCAACACGAAGCTCTTGTAGCTAGGTGGCAATGATTGAAGAACTCTGTCAGTGATAGCCTCTGGCAGAAGGGGCATCCCCAATTCAGCCAGATGGGTGGAGTACCCAGACATTCTGAGTATGTGATCACTAACAGACCCGTTCTCCTCCATCTTGCAAGCATAGAACTTATCGGAGGTCTCATACCTCTCGATCCGGGCATTCTTCTGAAAGATAAACTTCAACTCCTGGAACATCTCATATGCTCCATGACGTTCAAAACGTCTTTGAAGTCCCGGTTCTAAGCCATACAACATTGCACATTGAACTATTGAGTAATCATCAGAACGAGCCTGCCAGGCGTTCACAACGTCTAGAGACTCAACTGGAGCGGGTGGATCACCAAGCGGTGCATCAAGGACATAAGCCTTCTGGGAAGCCGTAAGGATAATCCTTAGATTACGGGCCCAGTCCACAAAGTTACTTCCATCATCTTTCAACTTAGCTTTCTCTAGGAACGCATTAAAATTCAGGGGTGCTACTGCGCGAGCCATGATCTACAACATAAATATAGCAAAGACAACTTAGACTATTGTTCTAGATAATGAGTTTAGTTAATCATATTACTTAAAAACTCCCACTCAAATTGACATCCCTCCGGTCATTCGAGTGTAACATGATCCAAATCCACCAACTCAAGTCCGATCATCACGTGAGTTGAGGTGGTTTCAATGGTGAACATCTTCATGTTGATCATATCTACTATATGACTCATGTTCGACCTTTCGGTCTCTTGTGTTCCGAGGCCATGTCTGTACATGCTAGGCTCGTCAAGTTTAACCCGAGTGTTCCGCACGTGCAACATGGCTTACACCCGTTGTATGTGAACGTAGAGTCTATCACACCCGATCATCACGGCGTGTCTTGAAACGACGAACTTTCGCAACGGTGCACACTCGGGGAGAACACAATTTTATCTTGAAATTTAAGTGAGGGATCACCTTATAATGCTACCGTCGTCCTAAGCAAAATAAGATGCATAAAAGGATTAACATCACATGCAAATCATAAGTGACATGATATGGCCATGAACTTGTGCTTTTGATCTCCATCTCCAAAGCACCGGCATTATCTCCATCGTCACCGGCATGACACCATGATCTCCATCAACGTGTCGCCATGAGGTTATCGCGCCGACTGTTGCTTCCACGACTATTGCTAACGTTTAGCGATAAAGTAAAGCATTACATAGCGCTTAATGATTGACACGCAGGTCATACAATAATTAAAGACAACTCTATGGCTCCTGCCAGTTGCCGTACTCATCGACATGCAAGTCGTGATATTCTATACAACACATGATCATCTCATACATCACATATATCTCATCATGTAATTGGCCATATCACATCACAACATACCCTGCAAAAACAAGTTAGACGTCCTCTAATTGTTGTTGCAAATTTTACGTGGCTGCTACGGGTTTGCAAGAACCGTTCTTACCTACGCAAAACCACAACGTGGTGTAGTGATTGCTTTTTGATCTTCTAAAAGAACCCTCTTCATTGAAATCGATTCAACTAAAGTGAGAGAGACAAACACCCGCTAGCCATCTTTATGCAACAAAGTTACATGTCAGTTGAAGGAACCTGTCTCGCGTAAGCGTACGCGTAATGTCGGTCCGGGCCGCTTCATCTCACAATACCGCCGAATCAAGTATCAACTAGTAACGGCAAGCAATATGTATACACCCACGCCCACAACTCGTTTGTGTTCTACTCGAGATCTCATCTACGCATAGACCTAGCTCAGATGCCACTGATGGGGAACGTTGCATGGGAAACAAAAATTTTCCTACGCACACACAAGATCTATCCATGGTGATGAGCATCTACGAGAGGGAGAGTGAATCTACATACCCTTGTAGATCGCTAAGCGGAAGCGTTAAGAAACGCGGTTGATGTAGTCGAACGTCTCCGCGATCCAAATCGCAAGTCGTCCCTCGATCCAAGCACGATCCAGCGCCGAACGGACGGCACCTCCGCGTTCAACACACGTACGGCTTGATGACGATCTCCGCCTTCTTGATCCAGCAAGAGGGAGCGGAGAAGAAGAAGAGTTCCAGCAGCACGACGGCGTGGTGATGTTGGTGAGGAACTATTTCAGCAGGGCTTCGCCTAAGCACTACTGAAATTATGACATAGGAGGAACTAGAGGTTGCCGGCACACGGCTTGGGGCAATCTTATGTCTCCCGTGTGCTAGCCCTGCCCCTCTATTTATATGTTGAGCCTTGGGGTCTAAACTTGGAGTAAAAGCCTCCTCCAGGTCGGTTTTGCCCGCACAAGGTCGGTTTGGCCCGCAGGGAAAGAGTCCAACTCGGATCCCTGCTGTACCGCGCACAAGCGGTAGTACCGCTTACGATAAGCGGTAGTACCGCCCGTAGCGGTAGTACCGCTCACGATAAAGCGGTAGTACCGCTTACGATAAGCGGTAGTACCACCCGTAGCGGTAGTACCGCTTACTATAAGCGGTAGTACCGCCCCAGATGCCAGCAAAACTTCCTTCTGCACTTTCCAATACCTCGTGGGCTTTACCCCTTTGGCTCAAATAAAGTGTTCTCGTATCCGAACATTTCGGGAAACATCCGGAACCTCTTCCGGTGAATTCCGGAACCCTTCCGGAAACCAAAACACTATTATCACATATATCAATCTTTACCTCCGGACTATTCCGGAGATCCTCGTCATGTCCGGGATCTTATCCGGGACTCCGAACAACCTTTGGTCACCAACAAAATAACTCAACTATACTAATCGTCACCAAACGTTAAGTGTGTAGACCCTGCGGGTTCGAGAACTATGTAGACATGACCGAGACACCTCTACGGTCAATAACCAATAGCGGGACCTGGATGCCCATATTGGCTCCTACATATTCTACGAAGATCTTTATCGTTTGAACCTCTATGTCAAGGATTCAGTTAATCCCGTATGCTGTTCCCTTTGTTCTTCGGTATGTTACTTGCCCGAGATTTGATCGTCGGTATCTCTATACCTAGTTCAATCTCGTTACCGGCAAGTCTCTTTACTCGTTCCGTAATACAAGATCTCGTGGCTAACACTTTAGTCACATTGCTTGCAAGGCTCATTGTGATGTTGTATTACCGAGTGGGCCCTGAGATACCTCTCCGTCGCACGGAGTAACAAATCCCAGTCTTGATCCATGCCAACCCAACAGACACCCTCGGAGATACCTGTAGAGCATCTTTATAGTCACCCAGTTACGTTGCGACGTTTGATACACACAAGGTATTCCTCTGGTGTCAGTGAGTTGCATGATCTCATGGTCATAGGAACATATACTTGACATGCAGAAAACAATAGCAATAAACTGACATGATCATATGCTACATTTATAGTTTGGGTACTTGTCCATCACATCATTCTCCTAATGATGTGATCCCGTTATCAAATGACATCTCATGTCCATGGCTAGGAAACCTTCACCATCTTTTGATCAACGAGCTAGTCAACTAGAGGCTTACCAGGGACACAGTGTTGTCTATGTACCCACACATGTATTTGAGTTTCCAATCAATACAATTATAGCATGGATAATAAACGATTATCATGAACAAGGAAATATAATAATAACCAATTTATTATTGCCTCTAGGGCATATTTCCAACACTAGAGTACATGAGATGTATGGGTATTGCATAGTATAATTTTGTAGTAGATGAGATCTATTACTGAAAATTATTTGTGCGGGTAGCAGATGAAATCTGTTACCCGATGTTCCTGTTGCTTCCCGTGAATTTGCGTAGTCCTGATCTTGACGGCATGGTGGAATCTCACAAAGTTCTGGCAATCCGCGATCCTTTCATGCTGCTCCTGAGTATGCTGATTGACAGATCAACGAAATGCTAACAGTTCTTTGGGTTCCACCATAGTTAAAGAAAGATGGATGTTTCGCAGACGAAAGGGCAATGCAGATATGATCTGCACGGGGGTCACGCGTATGACGAAGTTTAGTATGGGGCTCGAGATTTTATTATCTCGTGTTTCATACACCCTGGAAAGTTAATCTAGCAACTTGAATTATCATACTTGATGATGAGCGTTGGTAGCTGCGGTTTGAGTCAAAACCTTAGAAGCCACGTAAAATAAAATTTTGTATAAACCGATTAGAGGCGTCTAACTTGGTTTTGCAGGATGGTTTGCATGTGATGTGGTATAGCAAGTCTCATATTAATTTGATTATGTATGAGATGGCTATATAATGTAATTAACATGACCTGTGTGTCATGATTCGGCATGATGGCAGGAGCCATATGATTGCACTTTAATGACCTGCGTGTCAACCTTATGTAATGCACTTATTTTATTAGCTATAGAGATAGCAATATTATCTGGTGCATCGACAAGGTGGTGGCAATCCTCGCAATGGTGAACACCGACGCGAATGCCGAAGACGAAGAAATACTTGACCTCTCAGTCAGAAGGGGCTATACCATATCATGCTATTATGAATTGCCTGAGATGTTTATCCCTCTTGATGCACCCTTCTTGATTGCGCGGTAGTCGCTTTTTATTAGGGTGATCTCTCACAAAAATATCAAGTAGTTAGTGTTCTCCCAAGTGTAGCACCGTCACGGCACCAATCTCTTCGGGGCATCACATGATCTCCATGGGTGCGAACGATTAGAGAAGTGTGAGGCGGGTGAGTTGAGACCTCGCAGCAAGATCACTTGGTTGTCTTGACGTTCAGGTAGGACAGTCCTGAGCTCGGAACACACGCATCGAAAGATGAACAAGAATCGCATGGAGATGTGATCGGCAAGTTTGCCTACCGATAGAAATTCATGCCATTTGAGTTCATCTCAAACCGTGACGATGAATGGAAATGCGGGTCTTGAATCACTCATAATCAATTTTGAGAGATATTGATTTGAGTGGGAGCGCACCTTAGAATAAAATCTGTTTATTCACTAGTGCAAATATCATTATGAACAAAGTCTAAGTGAACTTGTGTTTTCCGTTGTAGATCAAATGGCTCGCAATAGCGCGTTCAACTTAGGCCCGATGTTAGAGAAAGAGAAGTTAGCTGCGAATGGAAACAACTATGCGGACTGGGTCCGTACCCTGAGGATTGTCCTCAGGAGTGCTAAGAAAGTGTACGTGCTTGACGGACCTCTTCCACCTAAGCCGGCGGCAACCGCCCCGGCAGATGAACAAAATGTCTGGGCCACTAAGGATGATGATTTCAACTTAGTGCAGTGCCTCATGCTGTCTTGCATGAGTTCGGAGCTTCAAAAACGTTTTGAATTCCATAGCTCCTTTGATATGATCAAGGATCTGGATGCTCTGTACAAGTTTAATGCACGGTCTGAACGTTTTGATATCATGAAAATGATGATGGAGACCAAGATGGCTGAGGGCAGTTCAGTTGGCGAGCACGTAGTCAATATGATTGGCTACGCTGAAAGGCTTAAAACCCTGGAATTTCCACTTCCAGAAGAGCATGTTATGGACATGTTGCTCGGTTCACTCCCCCCTTCTTACGAAGGTTTTGTCATGAACTACAACATGAATGGGATGGACAAAACACCTAATGAGGTGCTTGCCATGCTGAAAACTGCTGAAGGAGGACTGCGGAAAAATCGCAAGCAAGTGTTGCTTGTGAATAAAACTGCCAGTTTCAAAAAGGGCAAGCCAAAGAAGGGCAAGGGCGCCGGTAAGACCGGCTTCCAACGCAAATCTAAGGGCAAAGCCAAGCATGAAACTGAGTGCTTCTACTGCAAGGGCACAGGACACTGGAAGAGAAACTGCAAGAAGTATCTGGAAGATAAGAAGTCCGGGAAAATCGGAAAAGGTATAATTGTTATACAAGTTAATGTCATTGACGTTTTGCTTGCTAGCGAAAATTCTAAGTCTTGGGTATTTGATACCGGATCGGTTGCACACATTTGCAACTCGATACAGGGGCTTCAGAAGGTGTGCAAGCTGGCAAAGAATGAAGTCGTGATGCGTGTCGGGAACGGCGCTGGGATCGCCGCTCAAGCCGTCGGCATTATGCCTCTACGTCTCCCTTCAGGATTTATTTTGGAACTAAGTAACTGTTATTTTGTTCCGTTGTTATGTAGAAACATTATCTCTGGATCATGTTTAGTGCACGATGGGTACTCCTACAAGTCTGAGAACAATGGTTGTTCACTTTATTGTAAGGATATGTTTTATGGATTTGCACCCATTGTTGGGGGCCTTTTCATACTAAATCTTGAATGTGAAAATGATGTCTTTAACGTGAATGCTAAACGCCTTAAGAAGGCTGATACCACCACCACTTTCATGTGGCACTGTCGCCTTGGCCACATCGGAAAGAAACGCATGCAAAGACTCCATAAAGATGGAGTTTTACCGTCCCTTGATTTTGAATCATTTGACACATGTGAAGCTTGCTTGATGGGAAAAATGACCAAGACGCCGTTCACGGGTCATCCTGAACGGGCGAGTGAATTATTGGAAATAATACATAGTGATGTATGTGGTCCAATGAGCACAATCGCACGGGGTGGGTATTTCTACTTCGTGACTTTTACTGATGATTTAAGTAGGTATGGCTATATCTACTTGATGAAGCATAAGTCGGAAACCTTTGAAAAGTTCAAAGAATTTCAGAATGAGGTGGAAAATCATCGTAACAAAAAGATTAAGTTTCTGCGGTCTGATCGCGGAGGCGAATATCTTAGTCACGAGTTTGGCCAACATCTGAGTGACCGTGGAATCGTTTCACAGCTTACGCCTCCCGGAACTCCACAGCGAAACGGAGTGTCGGAACGATGTAACCGAACCCTGTTAGACATGGTAAGGTCAATGATGTCTCTTACAGATCTACCAATATCTTTTTGGGGTCACGCACTACTTATTGCTGCTCACACACTTAACAGAGCACCGTCTAAGTCAGTTGAGACGACACCATTTGAATTATGGTATGGGAAGAAACCCAGTGTGTCGCATCTCAGTGTTTGGGGTTGTGAAGCTTATGTAAAACGTTTACAACCAAGCAAACTTGATCCCAGATCAGACAAATGTTACTTTGTAGGTTATCCAAAAGACACCATTGGGTATTCCTTCTACAACCAGTCCGAGGGCAAAGTGTTTGTCGCAAGGTTTGGACATTTTCTCGAGAAAGAGTTTCTCGCTAAGGAATTGAGTGGGAGGACAGTACAACTTGATGAGATTAGTGAATCTTCGGCAACCGTTGATATGGCTAAGGAACCGGAAGTAATTCCGCAAATTATCCCTACAACCGAGCCGGAAGTTGTCGCATGCGATGCGGAAACTTCAAACAATGTTGTAACTGAACCGCGCAGATCAGGTAGGGCTATCCAGCCACCTGAGTGGTTTCATAACGAAATCTTCATTCTTGAAGACGATGAACCTGCGCACTACAAGGAAGCGATGGCGGGGCCTAGCTCAAGGGAATGGCACAAGGCCATGAAATCCGAAATGAAATCCATGTACGAAAACCAAGTTTGGAACTTGGAAGAACTTCCAGATGGCGTAAAACCCATTGGTTGTAAATGGATTTTCAAAAGAAAGACGGACGTGGATGGTAACATTACTATCCACAAAGCTAGACTTGTCGCGAAAGGGTTCACGCAAGTTCTAGGGGTAGACTACGACGAGACTTTCTCGCCCGTAGCTATGCTTAGGTCTGTTCGGATATTACTAGCAATTGCTGCTTATTTCGATTATGAAATATGGCAGATGGATGTCAAAACGGCTTTCCTAAATGGAAACCTTGAAAAGGATGTATACATGATACAGCCAGAAGGTTTTGTCGATCCTAAGAATGCTGGAAAGGTATGTAAGCTTCAGAAAGCCATTTATGGTCTGAAGCAAGCATCAAGGAGCTGGAACATTCGTTTTGATGAAGTGGTCAAAGAGTTTGGCTTCATCAGGAACGATGAAGAATCTTGTGTTTACAAGAAGTTTAGTGGGAGCGCAAAAGCATTTCTAATCTTGTATGTGGACGACATATTGTTGATTGGAAATGACGTGAATTTTCTTAGCGAAATAAAAGACTCATTGAAGAAGAGTTTTTCAATGAAAGACTTAGGCGAAGCGGCATATGTATTGGGCATCAGAATCTATAGAGATAGATCAAGACGCCTAATAGCGCTTAGCCAAAGCACGTACATTGACAAGGTGTTGAAAATGTTCAACATGGAGAACTCCAAGAAAGGCCTACTCCCCATGTCACCTGGCACAGTGCTTTGCAAGAATCAGTGTCCTCGGACCCTCGATGAGCGAGTACAAATGAATGATATTCCATATGCTTCGGCAGTTGGTTCTATTATGTATGCCATGCTATGTACAAGACCAGATGTTTCCTATGCGCTAAGTGTTAGCAGCCGGTACCAAGGTGATCCAGGATTGGAACACTGGGCCGCAATCAAGGGTATTCTTAAGTACCTCAAAAGGACCAAGGATTTACTCCTTGTGTACGGAGGTGATGAAGAGCTCATTGTAAGTTGTTACACTGATGCAGGCTTCATGACTGACCCAGATGACTTTAAATCTCAATCTGGCTATGTTTTCATATTGAACGGCGGCGCAGTTGATTGGAAAAGTTCCAAACAAAAGACTGTGGTGGATTCTACAACGGAGGCGGAATATGTTGCTGCTTCAGAAGCCTCCAAGCAGGCTGTCGGAATCAAGCAATTTCTTGAGGACCTTGGTGTGGTTCCAAGTGCTCTGGACCCGGTGGAGATCTATTGTGATAATAGTGGCGCCGTGGCTCAGGCAAGGGAGCCATGTTCGCACCATAAGACAATGCATATTCAACGCAAATATAAACTCATTCGACATCATGTCGAAGAAGGTTTAGTGAAAGTACGCAAAGTTCACACGGATCTGAATGTGTCAGACCCGATGACAAAGCCTCTACCACGAGCAAGGCATGAGCAACACCGGATAGCCAATGGTGTTAGGGAAGCCATGTAACTGGATTATGACTCTAGTGCAAGTGGGAGACTGTAGGAGATATGCCCTAGAGGCAGTAATAACAGTTATTTTGTATCTCCGAGTTTGTAATGAATGTTTATGATCCATGCTATAACTGCAATGATTCTCGAGTCTACAATAACCACGAGGCTTGGAGGGAAACTCATGTGCACGTGTGGTATAATAAACGGTAAATTGTATTCCTAGTCTTGCCTCTAAGACTGGCTCAAGTATTGCAGGATGATCCTGTTTTCCTGATCATGGGCATGGCTATGCCGGCAATTTTGAGGGCACGATGTTGGTAGAACACTTGTGTTGAATCAACCCAAATTGATGTTATGCTATGAGATTCATTCGTCACAAGTTAATGGTCAATAACACAGAGATAGTTAATGTTTGCATAATTCCTTAGACCATGAGAGTATCGAGTTCCTTCGTGCTTGCTTCGTGAACTTTGGGGTTTGTTAAACGTCATCCGTTACTGGGTGGCTATTACGGCGGCTTACGGGTTCACGGAAAAGTATGGCAAGTAACTTGATAGCTCAAGATTGGGATTTGCTCCTCCGACGATGGAGAGATATTCTCGGGCCCTCTCGGTGTTACGGTATCCATCAACGTCTGGCCAGACACAGTGTGATTTGATCACAGGGATGCCGGAACACGAAAACGAGAAAAGAGAACAAAACCGGTAACGAGGTAACTTGCATAGTGGACAAGTTGTTGATCCACGGGGATGCAGAAAATCTCAGCTCGGGTGTTTGTGAAATATCGCGAAGCAACAGGAATAGCACATGGCAACTGGAGGTTCACTTGAATATTCATTCGTGTGGGTATAGGGGTCAATATGGGTGTCCACGGCTCCGATGTTGATCATTGATCGGAAGGGGTTCCGGGTCATGTCTATGCTTCACCGAACCTATAGGGTCACACGCTTAAGGGTCATCTATCTGCTGAATACTAGACAGGGAGTCTGAGAGAAAATCACCGAAAAAGTTTCGGACACCGGAAAAGTTTCGGACAGCGGAAAAGTTCCGCAGAGAGAACACCAGAACGGTTTCGGTAAAACTGAAAAGTTGTTTCAGGGGATACCATTAAGTCAAATTGATTTTGGCACATGCCTGATAATTCTTGGAGGGTGCCAGAATCATTCTGGAAACTTCTGGGAATTTTCCGGAAGAAAAACCGGAAATGTTTCGGAGCTGCCGGAACCACTTCAGATGCTTTTCGCAGATGAAAATCACTAATCCAGAATTGTTCCGGACCGCATTGAAAATTATTTTAGTGGGTACTGGAAATGTTCTAAGCCCACATAAATATTTTCAGTTCGATCAGACGCTGAAAAATGTCGTCGTGAATAGTGAAAGTGCTTTTTGGATATTTTTGGAAAAGCACCTTTTTGGATATTTCCAAAAAGGTTTCTAGAAGAACTTGGGAGCCAAGGAAGCCCCCCTTGGGGGCCCCCCATGAGGGCTTGGCCGGCCACATGTGGGCTCCATGGTGGAGCCCCACTTGCTCCATTAGTTCCCTAAAATGCCCTTGTGGAAGTGTTCCTTCATGGGTATTTTTGGGTTTTTGGAATGGCCACTTTACCCCTTGGTTTTCCTATAAATAGGAGGTGAGGGGGCTGCCCCAAACCTCATGCTTGCTCTCATACACATGCCATAGACATTTCTGGCTTCTCTCTCCCTCCCAGCAAAATAGTTTTGTAGAGCCGAAAGGCTGTTTGGGTTCCGGTGGGAACTAGTTCTGGACGGCGAAGCCCTGCCGGATAGATGACACCGTATGTGTGCAACTCTGTAGAGAGATCGTAGTTTCGGTCTTAGTTTGAGAGGTCCTCCCGAAGGGCTGTCCGAGTGATCGTCTTAGTTTGAGAGGTCCTCCCGAAGGGCTGTCCGAGTGACCGTCCGAGTTTCGAAGGTCCTCCCGAAGGGCTGTCTGTGACATCGTCCGAGGGACTGTCCGACCGCCTCCCGAAGGGCTGTCCGATGAGGGAGTACATCCTCGCGGTTGGGAGGTTGTAAAATCCTAGCTGCGGGGATCTGCACCAACGATCTCCACCGACTCTTCTTCCGCTGCGCTTCGAGTCGGTACGGATCAGATCAAACCTTGTATGCAGTCTCCATAGTGGTCCTGGGCATGCTCGCTATACCGGAAATTTTTGTTTTCTGTCGCGTTCCCCAACAAACATTTGCTTGTTGGGTTCTTTGGTGAAAAGATATATGACAGGGGAAGGGAAAATTTGGAGGCAAATTGTTGAGACCAAATATCTGAACAATGTTCCAAACATTTTCTTTAGGAAAAGTTTAGGAGCCTCCGACTTCTGGAAAGGAGTAATGTGGGCTACTAAAGCAATGAAGATGGGATCTAGGTGGGTGGTAGGAGATGGGAAGCAAATTAGGTTTTGAGAGGATTCTTGGTTTGGAACTTCTCCTCTTGCCATCCAATTTTGGGACCTGTATAGTATATGTAGAGAGCAATGCCATACTGTCCACAAAGTCCGGGATGGGCACATTCTAAAGCTCTCTTTCAAGAGAACCTTTAGTGACAATATGATGCTTAGATGGTATGAATTAGAGGAAATTGCTACAAGCATTGTCTTCTCTCAAAACTGTGATTCACTAGTATGGCAATATGAGAGCTATGGGTAATGTTCCTCTAGCTCCCTATACGTCATCATCAATTTTAGGAGGCTCCTGCCTGTTTTCCTTACATTAGTGTGGAAAACTACAGTCCCCCCCAGGATTCATGTTTTTCTCTGGTTGTTGTTTCATAATAAACTTATGACTAGGGACAACATAAAGAAAAGGGGCTTGAAAACACCTAAAAATTGTGTTTTCTGCACTTGTGAGGATTCAATCAACCACTTGTTATTGTGTGGTAGCTAAAGAGATTTGGAATACTGCTAGTTCTTTGCTTGGCAGACCTCTAGGGGGCTCACTGGGTTCCATAGCTTCACTATGGGTTGCAGAAAAACCATTGGATCATGTGAATACGGCATGTGCTTCTATCCTGTGGGAGATTTGGAAACACAGAAACAACATGATTTTTAATGGTGTGCCTTGGCTCTCTGTTAATCAGGTCTGGTGGATGGTTTTAAGGCTCATTAAGAAATGGAGAATCATCTTCAAAGACCACATTGTTCCGTTGATGGATGACTTTGGGCTCAAGCTACAACAGTTGATCGATCAGCCATTCCAACTCAGGTGGGGGTGAAGATGCAGAAGACAGATGTGGAGGAGAATTCCATCTCTGTGATGGTGCATGAACGCACTGGAGCCGTGATACAAAGCCCAACCTCCATCCATGACCCAGCGGAACTGTCGTCACCGCTGGCCCTAGTGGATGAGCTAAAAAGGATGAAGAAGCTAGCAAAAACTGAATGCAATAGACCTTAGATGAGGAAAAGTCATGTTGCTTGCTAGTTTTGTTTTATGTCTATCTGTTGATCACCGCTGCGTGGGTTTTAGCTAAAAAAAAAGAGAAAACTAGTTTATTTTGCTGACCGGTTGGTCTTGAACCCTTGTGTGATGCAGATTTGTTCTGGGTTTCCTTTTCAATAAAAATGGGAGCCGGGGAGCTCCTCCCTTTCATCTAAAAAAACATTGGTGGCCAGGAGTGAGGTGGTGGCCTCTCTAGGCCCAAGCGTGCTGGTGTCTCGAAAAAAAGGCTGAAGTGTTCTAACGCACAGAATCGACTGAGAGTAAGGAATTCCCCTAAAAAAAGACTGAGAGTAAGGAAAATATCACGTGCCTGACTATTAGCAAAAGCGAAAAAACAAAGCCTTAGGATGAGTCAACATGCACCTTAGTGTCCTTATCTTATTTTTAAGCATGTAATACTAGCTAAGTGTCCGTGCATTGGTACAGGGCAATGAAGAAAAATCAAAATGATTGTTGTAATTCAGAAAATGTGTGTCCAATATGACCTCATGTCGATCACTTACGAAAAGCAAAATAAGAATATGACGACATGTGGTATTCATTCGTACGGTGAGAATCGACAGCGGCACACATATTGTAGTGGTCCAGCACTAATCATGTATGTGTCTCAATTTTTGTGTTGTTATTCCTTCTCGATGCTCTATTTAAAAAAATCTCTGGAATTTGGCAAAGAATAAAGTGGGCCTTGGCAATCTTCAAACTTTGAAAACCTTGCCCATGCCTTTTGGTTCAAGTCATGACCCCAACTTGCTCAAGCCAAAATCCTCGAATCCCAGATTCCAGAAGTTGGAATTCGAAACCCCTAGCTTGGCTGTTGTGAAGGAACCCTATGTTGCTGGGTGAGATTAGTTGTCCAAAAATCCCCAGAGACTCTCCCATGCCCATGAACCCTAAATTACCAAGAATGTTGCCATGTCATGTGCAATATTTTCCATTTGAAAATAATTCCCTTTTCTGCCCTTTTAAGGAATTAAATCTAGAGAAATAGCTAGACATCTCTAGGAGTTCTGGAACTTGGTGGGCATGATCTATATATCAATATTTAGCTCTGGTAAAAAAAATATGGGATCAAGGAAAATAGCCCTTCCCATTATAAACTCTAACATTGCATTTTTGAGCCCTTCTAAAGGAACTACCATTTTTATTGCCGCAAAGCTTCCCAAATAATTTGTGCAAATTCTTATAGCCTCATAAGCTCCAGATCAACCAAAACATCTGGTCACATTGTTTAAAAATGAGTATAGCATCCAATCCTAAATTCTGTCCAATTTGAACCTTTGTGAAGTGGGGTGAAAATTTACAGGAGCACTCACCTTTGTACATTACCACCACCCACCAAAAATGCGATCATTTCATCAAGTCAATTCTCCACAAATTGTCACCAAAGTTTCTGACCAGAATGGTTGTTTGGAAAAATCCATCCACTCCCATCACCCCATATGATTTAAACCATTTATGTCAACATTCTGACTTATTATTCACACCCCAGACAAGTTTTCTCTTCCAGAAGCGCGCCAGAGCGCGAGTTCACGTGGTGACTAGAACAACGGCATGTCCTGCCGAAGCTCTGCACTGCCGCTGGTCGATTCCCTCCCCTGTTCCTTGTCCGCTGCTTGTACTGATGTCTCTCCCTGTTCTCCCGTGGTACTAAGCTCGTGGCACCTTGTGCCGACAAGGATGCCGACGAACAGTGCACAGCGCGCCCGTGACCCCCACTGGAACCTACTGTAGCTTCTATCCGAGCCCTTCCCCAACCTTCTTTAGCACGGCACGAGGACGCCCTGCCCTCAAGAAAACCCCCAGCCCTCCATCAAACCTCCTTCCCCACCCACGGCCGAGAGCCGCCACCCCATCTTGTGTCCGCCGGCAATGGCCAGTGCCGAGGCACCCGCGCGCGTGACCAGAGGTAGAAGACGAAGTAGGGAAGACAGAGAAAGGTGACAGGTGGGCCCCAGTCGTAATAGAGACGCCAGGGATGTGCTTCTGACCGGTCGGGCTCGCAAGTCGGTTTAAGTGGAAACACTTTTCACTAGAATACGCTCTACCAGCGCGGATAAGGTACAACTCTGCGGCCTCGAAGGGTAGTACGCCTCCGCTTGCCCAAAGCATATTCCGAGTAAAGGCGTTTCTGACTGCATCCATTTGCCACCTAGCAAAATAACTTTTCAACCGTAGCTCGGATTGAAGTGATTCAAAAGCCAATATTCATCTTTCAAAGAACCCCATCCAATGATCTTTGTTTCATAGCCATCTAAATATTTATGTTTGCAGCCACTATTCATTCGAATGAATGTCGTTGCTTCGTGGAGAGGATTTCTTCTGTATGTCTAGCCGCGGATTATTCGAGAGTTTCCTCACGTACGTCCAAGGCTAGGCAACCTCTTATCATGAGCCCCAAGCTTAATTCGTGTGTTGTCTTTTCTTGAACTTCATGTGCATGCTTATATGGAAGTGCAATATCTTTGTCGTATCTTCTTCATGTTTATGTCGGGCGGAAAAGGTGAGCGCTGAGGACACTTGCGGTTTTGCGTGTCTGACATACTGGGCCATACCGAAAATGCTCCGCTAGCTGGACTCGGTGGGCACCTGCCTTGCTATCAATTAGTACTAGTTAGCCCCACAAACAATAGTCTGCTGCCGCTTTATGGTTCAACTTTGCCGTCGTCCACGAGCGCACGCACGCACCTGGGCGTTGCCGTCTCCTGCAGTGTATTGACAGCGCCGTGCGTGCTGCCGTCGCGCTCGAGCGCGTGGACGCTAGCAAGCGGCCCATCGTCCACACCTCAGGCAGTTTGTGCTGCCGCGTCAATGCCACCACACAGACGATAGCACGGGAAGCCGGGCGTGTGTGTAACCGTAGTGGTTGGGCATGAGATCTTCGTCACCAGAAAATGTTGCAGGCACCTCCGGCGTGTGAACGTCTGCATGCATGTTGCGTCCTCCGCGAACGCATGGCCGTCCGACGCGAGCGACGGGAGCACGACCTCGACTTCCTCCGCTTGGCCGTCCTCCGCAACCACCTGGACGCCGCCGTCTCTCACGATTGCCTTGCCGGCGCCACTGCTGTGCTCGAGTGGACCGTCGGCCTCCACGGGCACGCCGTCGTGCAGGTTGACGACCTCGTCCGCGAGCGCCCTGCATCACGCCGGCCTCCACGGGTACGCCGTCGTGGAGGTGGATGACGCCGTCCGGTAGCGCGCAGTCGCCCTGCAGGACTCCGCCCTCCGTGGGAACACCGTCGTGCGGTGCGGATGGACGACGTCCTCCTTGAGCTGAGCGCTCCGTCGTCCTGCTGGACGGCCGGCGCACCTCCGCGGGAACACTGTGTAGTGCGGGTGGACGCCGCCGTTCCCAAGCGCGCACTTGTCCGGGACGCCGCCGTCAGTGAGCATGCTGTCCTCCACAAGCAGGCTAGGCTACCATGCACAAGCTCGATGACTTGTAGAGGCTGGCTGTTTTACCACAACTGGCTGGCTAGGATCGATCCATGAGGATGAGCATGACAGGGAAGAGAAGAGGCGGGTGGAGATGTACAAGGCGAAGAGACAGGAGAAGGAGGCGTGCGTGCTGGCATCAGAAAGAGGGAGAGAAAGCACCACATGCATGCCATGCCTGCCCTGGTTGCCGCGAGAGGACCTGACCTGAAGCTGATAGCCTGAAACAGTGTAGCTTCTCTCAAAGCCAAAGCATTGCAAGAAGCATAGGCTGATTAAACAGTGTAGCCCCCTGAAACGGTGTACTAGGACCGAAGCATTACAAGTTTACGAACTCACTTGCCTTTCTATGCAATCAGAGCTTTGTAAAGTTTAATCAGCAAGCACCTCTTATCCATTTTCTAGCTAGCCCCACGCTCTAGAATTCTAACCTTGCAATATTGTAGACTATTTTTTTTAGGGGGAATACCAAACACTATCTATAGTGCAAAACATTCACTTCTCAGTGTACTACCGAGCCAACACTTATATCATCCCGTTGATTGAATCATCCTACAATTGCTAGGTTAGAAGAGTTGTTGCTAAAACACATCACTAATGATGACTAATTGATTACCACTTCTTTTTTGCGGGGTAATTGACTACCACTTTATTAGTGTTGATCGAGGTGTCGGGCTTTTTTTTAATTCTTTTTTCTCTCTCTGTGTGTGCGCGCATGCGTACGTATTTTTGGATGAGGTCAGTTGTGTACGGTTATGTTTTTCCGTATGTTGGCCATGTTGGTCCAGTTGTGTTGGTCAAGTGTTGGTCCGCCGATCCATTCTGATCCTAGCCCCGTCTGCCGAAAAAAAAACATGCTTGACGAGCTATTACGAACTTGGCTCAAGCCCGTATTAATTCACCTATAGAGGGCGCGGCGGAGCGCGCCTTTACCTTGCCATGTTTTAGTTTTGCTAGTATAGTGAATGCTAAGTTTCATTGGCAAGAAAAAAAAAAGAGAATGCCAACTTTCACCATACTAGTTGTTATTACTTTTATTCTGAAAATATCATATTGATGCTATGACTTGGTTTCATTCAATGTTTGTCAGTACTTGTAGGCTATGCTTTGTTGACATCATGTTTGCTTCATGTCATTGCCACGATCATAGATGTTACTATGAATAATTTATTGGTAAATCTTGTTCATTGATGCTGATAGGTTCTTTGGATCGTGTAGGGTTAGAGATCCACGGTGGATTTACCTTCTCCTTTGCTCGACGAGCTCGAGTCGGTGGCCATCGTGGATGGCGATGGTGGCGATGGCGAGTGGGCAGTGGTGGTGGCGGAGCTTCCCGTCGGCCTAGCGCTAACCCTAGATCGGATTTGGGGTGTTGGTGGGGAGTGTGGCGCACGGTCAACCTCGTGATGCGTGCCCCAGCACCCCACCTCTTTATAGCGCTGGCGACAGGGGCCCACCAACCATAAGAAGGTTGGGCGCCCCCGATCAGGGCGCAGGCCAAGGGGCCCGTTGAGCCGTTGAGCTCAAACGGGTGGAGATCATCCTAACATTCTCCCCATTGATCTCAACTTTACTTTTAACTTTGTACTTTTTACTTTACTCGTTTCATCACAGATCAATACATAAAACATGTTTCATCGTCACAGCTCAATTGCCGATAGAATCAAACAACTACAACATACCTCTCTGTTCTGAAACAAATTCTGTTCCTTTTGGGCCTCTCATGATCCAGGAATCATAGGCTTTCCCTTAAACCCATGCCGGCTAAGTGTTCCTTGAACACATTGGGTGGTAAGCCTTTCGTTAGCGGATCCGCAAGCATATCCTTTGTCCTTATATGCTCGAGACTTATAGTGTGATCCTGGATTTTATCTTTCACAACATAATACTTTATCTCTATTGTTTTGGCAGCATTACTTGACTTGTTGTTGTGAGCATAGAATACTGCGGGCTGATTGTCACAGTACATCTTTAGTGGTTTGTCAATACAATCTACCACTTTCAAGTCGGGCATAAATTTCTTTAACCATATCGCCTGCCCCGTGGCCTCATAACATGCTATAAATTCTGCATACATCGTGGACGATGCAACTATTGACTGTTTGGAGCTTCTCCACGAAATAGCCCCTCCAGCGAGAGTGAACACGTATCCTGACGTGGATTTTCTATCATCTCTGTCTCCCGCAAAATCTGCGTCTGAATACCCTCTTATCTCTAGGGAATCAGATCTCCTGTATGTTAGCATGTGGGCCTTCGTGCCTTGCGCATAACGCAATGCTTTCTTTACCATTTTCCAATGCTCTGTGCCTGGATTCTCTTGATATCTACCGAGTACCCCGGTGACAAAAGCTAAGTCAGGGCGAGTGCACACTTGTGCATACTGTAAACTTCCAACAGCCGAAGCATATGGCACTGCTTTCATTTGATCGATCCCGTACTGGTTCTTGGGACATTGGAATTTCCCAAAACTATCGCCCTTGACTATAGGAGCAGGTGTGGCTTTACTCGCATGCATATTATACTTTTTAAGAACCTTTTCTAAATATGCTTTCTGCGATAATCCTAAAACTTCATTTTTCCTATCTCGGTGAATTTCTATGCCCAAAACATATGATGCTTCATCAAGATCTGTTATATCAAAATTTGAGGACAAGAACTTCTTTGTTTCTTGTAGCAGACTAACATCACTGCTAGCAAGCAAGATATCATCCACATACAAGATTAGGAAAATATATTTCCCATTTTTAAACTTTGCATAAATGCAGTTGTCCTCAATATTTTCTTTAAATCCAAAACCTTTAATTGTCTCATTGAACTTTAGATACCACTGTCTAGAGGCTTGCCTTAATCCATAAATGGATTTCTTCAGGCGGCATCCCATATCTTCCTTGCCTTCCATGATAAAACCCTTGGGTTGTTTCATGTAAACTTTTTCTTTTAAATCCCCGTTCAGAAATGCCGTCTTTACATCCATTTGATGTAACTCTAAATCAAAATGTGCAACTAATGCCATTATGATTCTGAAGGAATCCTTACATGAGACTGGAGAAAATGTCTCATTGTAATCTATCCCTTCTCTTTGTGTAAATCCTTTTGCCACAAGTCGTGCTTTATACTTTTCTACATTCCCTTTAGAGTCATACTTAGTTTTGTAGACCCATTTACAACCTACTGTTTTGGCTCCTTTAGGAATTTTCTCTAAGTCCCAAACATCTTTGGAACTCATTGATTTCATCTCGTCTTCCACAGCCTCCAGCCACTTTGATGAGTGAGGGCTTCTCATGGCTTCTTCATATGAAGTGGGATCACCTTCCATATGAACTATTTCTGTGTTATAAACTTTATAATCGGTAGAAATAGCTGACCTTTTGGGTCTTGTAGACCTTCTAAGGGCCTCACCCCTAGGCTCATTCTGTGCTTCACCTTCCGGCACATCTTCTAAAAGTGGCTGCTGCACCTCCCTTTCATGCTCAACGACGGGTTCAGTCGGCTCCTGACGGACAGGTTCCGGATCTTCTCCCATAGTTGTCATGGGTGGAGTTACAATAGGTGCTTGCACCACAACCTCAGCGGTTGTCGATGCAGGTACAACAGGTAGTGAGAAAAATGGCTCCTGAATCATCGGATTAGGTGCATGCACCCTCTTCTCCTCAAGATCAATTTTCCGAGCTACCATGCTCCCCCTCATCATATCGTCCTCTAAGAAGACTGCATGTCTTGTTTCTACAAACTTTGTGTATCTGTCTAGACAGTAGAAACGAAAACCTTTTGATCTATCAGGATAGCCAATGAAGTGGCAACTGATTGTTTTGGGATCTAACTTTGCAATATTTGGATTAAACACTTTGGCCTCAGCTGGGCTCCCCCACACCCTTAAGTGTTGTAGGGAGGGCACCCTTCCTGTCCACAACTCGTACGGTGTTTTGGGCACCGACTTGCTTGGTACTCTATTGAGAATGTGAATGGCGGTTTTAAGCGCCTCCATCCATAATCCCAATGGCAAGGTGGAGTAACTCATCATGCTGCGCACCATATCCATAAGAGTACGGTTACGCCTTTCAGCTACTCCATTTTGCCGAGGCTTGCCTGGCATTGAATACTGGGCCACTATGCCAGTCTCCTGTACGAACTTTGCAAAAGGTCCAGGGACTTGGCCATATGGAGTGTGCCGACCGTAGTACTCTCCCCCACGGTCAGATCTTACTATCTTTATTCTTTTATCATGCTGATTTTCAACTTCAGCTTTGAATATCTTAAATTTATCCAACGCTTCAGATCTTTCTTTGATTGGATAAATATAACCATATCGGGAGTAATCATCTGTGAATGTTATGAACGAGTCATAGCCATCCACACTTTTCACAGGAAATGGTCCACAAATGTCAGTGTGAATGATTTCTAGTGTTCCTGTGCTACGGTTTGCACCCTTTTTGATTTGTTTTACATACTTTCCTTTAATGCAATCTATGCATTGCTCTATGTCTGAGAACTCTAATGGAGGAAGAATATCATTTTTGACTAGTCTTTCTATTCTCCCCCTCGAAATATGGCCCAAGCGATAGCCATAATTTCAATGAGTCATGAGTTCTCTTTCTTTTCTTTTGTACTTTATCCGACGCGGAAACATGCTCATTCACATTACACACAGAATGCACTTTTTCACGTAGTGATAATAAATAAAGCTCATCGTGTAGGAAAGCAACACCCACATGAGTATTATTAAACCATATGGCACACTTGCCATGTCCAAAGTGACATTCATAATGATCTTTATCCAAACACGAAACACTAATTAAGTTTCTGTGACATGAAGGAACATATAAAACATCTCTAAGCAGAAGCATGAATCCATCAGCTAACTCCAGGGAGATGTCGCCGACAGCTTCAACTTCTGCTTCAACTCCATTTGCAACTTCAATGCATCTTTCGCTTCTTTGCGTAGTCCGCGTCGAATGGAATCCCTGTAATGAATTTGCAACATGAACAGTTGCTCCTGAGTCAATCCACCAAGTAGATTTCGAAAACTGTGCATACAAGGATTCATTTACAAAGGAAACAATGTTGTTACCTTTCTTTGCCATTATTGACTTTAGCCAATCAGGGCAATCTTTCTTATAGTGCCCAGTCTTCTTACAATGGAGACATGTATCTTTGTCCACCGGGAAGGACTTTTGCTGATGCTGATATTGAGCTTTTCCGTGTGGCTTTGAAGGGGAACCTTTGCCATTCTGATTGTAGTTCTTTTTCTTATTATCCTTCACATAGTTCAGAAACCACCATGTGAGGTTTTAAGTCTTTCCTCTTCTTGCACACACATGGCTATAGTCTTTTCAATGTCCCATTTTTCAGGTGACATATTGTAGTTGACAACAAAAGTGTCAAACTCTTTTGGCAGGGAAGCCATAACCAGGTGAACAAGGAGTGCAGGCTTGAGCTCCAAATCCGCATCCATGGGTTTAAGCTTAGCTGCCATGTTGCTCATCCTGAGGGTGTGCTCTCTTATGCCATGTCCACCGCCTGTGTATTTTTCTGTCACCAGCTGCTTTAGCAACTGGGTAGCATATATCTTTGAAGAACCAGTGAACTGGCTCTTTATCTTTTCAAGAAACTCACCTACGGAAGTACACTCTGCAATTGAGCCCACAATAACGTTCTCAATTTGTGTTCTTTATGAAAGCCATGCACTTTTTATTGGCGGTGAGCCACTTTTGGTTTTCGAGGGTATATGACATCTCCACTGGAGCATGTTCCCTCTGCCTTTTCGCCCAAGTAGCATCATCATCTTTTGCACCTCTGACTGGCTCTGGTGGTTTGACCGGCTGTGGGGTGTCCACAACCCAGTCCACCTCAGCACAAACAAAAGCCAAGTCAACTTTCTTTCTCCACTCAGTGTAGTTATCGCCTCTGAGGGTTGGAACATCCTTGAGGCAACTCATCAAGTGGAAACCTCCTGAAACCACAATGAGGTGAGATCACAACAACAATTGCATGCATTAATCCAACGTTGGTCAAAATTAAACATACAACTGTTTATGCAATTAAGACTATATCACCGTTGGGCAAAGATAGAAATAAATGCACCTTTTATAACAATAACAAATCATGATCATGTTATTAACAACGTTGGTCATAAAAATAACAGGATCATAATTGTTTCAATAATTACTTTAACATGCTCTTTTAAATTTTAATTTCACTTTTGTTCTATTTACTTTTAAAAGAGCACTTTTATTTATTTTCAGCGGAAAAACATGAATAAAAATTCATGAACTTTATTCTTTTCAGAAATATTTCTTTTACTTTTCTGTTTTCTAGACAATTTTTTTATTGGATAATTTGAATAGAAAAAACTGTATAAAAATTTGCCCAAACAAAACTTGGACAAAAAACAAATAAAACATGCTACAGAGAGGCCACAAAAAATAAACTGCAGCCCAGCCTGGCCTCGGCCCAGCGCACGCCGCTGCTGGCCTTGGCCCAGCGCTCGCTGCTGCTGGCCTCGGCCCAGCGCGCGGCTGCGGCTTCGGCCTAGCGCGCGGCTGCGGCCTCGGCCCGGCGCGCTGCTGCGGCCTCTGCCACTTTCGGCCCAGCGGTCCACTGCGTCGTTAGGGTTTCAGCGCGGCCGTCGGATTCCATCCGACGGTCCAGCGCGCATCTCGGCCGAACAAAAGCCACCCGCGCCGCGCAGTCGGTGCAAACCCTAACCATTTCGATCTTTCTTTCGCCCCTCTTCCTCTCTCTCCCGCACGCGGCATCCTCGGCCACCGGCGCGGCTATGTCCGGCCGCCGGCGACGGCATCGAAACCACCGCACCGCGTGAGCCTCCTCTGCTTCCCTTCCCCCTCCTTTCCTCCAACAACCGCCCGGGCTAGAGAGAGAGAGAGAGAGAACGCGAGCGCGCCGCGCCCCCAGATCCCATCTGCGCCCGCGGCAGAGTTAGCGATGGTGGCGCCGTTGCTCCCCTTTCGCCGGTCACGCGTTCCCTTGCGGTGAGCACGCCGCCGTCAAACGGTGTGGCCGCGGTTGCCTTGTTCTTCTTCCGACGCCTCGGCTTGCCGATGCGCATCCGGATCGAGAGGAACGGCGCGGCCTTGCGGCGGCGCACTTTGCCGGCGAGCACGAGGCCCTCTCCGGTGAGATCTTTGCCCTGTCACTTTAGGGTTCTAAGGGAGGGGAAGATTCTTTGATTTCCACCGAAATCCTAAACCCAATCTAGTCTGATACCATTGATAGGTTCTTTGGATCGTGTAGGTTTAGAGATCCACGGTGGATTTACCTTCTCCTTTGCTTGACGAGCTCGAGTCGGTGGCCATCGTGGATGGCGATGGTGGCGATGGCGAGTGGGCAGTGGTGGCGGCGGAGCTTCCCGTCGGCCTAGCGGTAACCCTAGATCGGATTTGGGGTGTCGGTGGGGAGTGTGGCGCACGGTCAACCTCGTGATGTGTGCCCCGGCACCCCACCTCTTTATATAGCGCTGGCGACAGGGGCCCACCAACCATAAGAAGGTTGGGCGCCCCCGATCAGGGCGCAGGCCAAGGGGCCCGTTGAGCCGTTGGGCTCAAACGGGTGGAGATCATCCTAACAGATGCAACCATGATCATGCTTGCACATAAGTATTAAAAAGGTAAGGTGGTCAAGACGTTAAGACAAAACTGGAAATAATAAACAGCCTCCATCGTCGATGGGATTGAGTCATTGTCTTACTGAACCGAACTAGATAACGCGCAACCACACTCGCTTTATGGGATGCCCTAGCTTATTTTATCGATGTGCCTTTATTTTCATCATCCCGCACGTCGTCTCGGAGGAGATGAAGAAGTCGCTAGTTGCCTCGTTGCTTGCTAGTTGCCTCGTTGCTATCGCTATGTTGCCTCGTTGTCTCGTTGCTATTTTTGCTTGCACAACCTTGGATATCTCTACTATCTTTGCTTGCTAGTTGCCTCGTTGCTATCGCTATATCGCGCTTCTTACCACATATATGTCAGCCTCTCATATGCCATGATACAGCCTCTAACCACCCTTACCCAGCAAACCGTTGTTTGGCTATGTTACCGCTTTGCTCAGCCCCTTTCTTATAGCGTTGCTAGTTGCAGATTGTTCCATGTTGGGACATGGATATCATGGGATATCACAATATCTATTATTTAATTAATGCATCTATATACTTGGTATTGGGTGGAAGGCTCGGCCTGTTGCCTAGTGTTTTGTTCCACTCATGCCGCCTTAGTTTCCATAATGCTGGTATTATGATCCTTGATTATCGTTACTAACACGTTCAGGGATATGGGACCCTCTTGACAGTTCGCTTTGAATAACCGCTTCCAGCAAGGCCCAACATTGGTTTGAACATTTGCCGACATAATAATACTGAATTAAATAATTAATATGGCATAAGGCATCATGAACCCGGGGTTCCTTAATTAAACATAATACAGGTGGGCCAGTGCTGAAGGTTTATAATACCAAATTTAAAAAATTGTATTAATTTGAAAAAAGTTCATGATTTCTAAAAATGTTTACAAGTACAAAAATTGTTATAGCATTAAAAAAATGTTCATGATTTTGAAAAATGTTCACGAGTTAACAAAATGTTCTTGAATTCCAAAAAGGTTCGTGAATTGAAAAATGTTCATGATTTCAAAATTTTATTCATGAAAATTTCAAAATAAATGTTCCAAGATTTTTTAAAATGTTCACAAATTTGAAAATATGTTCCCAAATTTACAAATAAATGCTTAAGAATTTGCAAAATATTCACTGATTTCAGAAAATGTTCATAAATGTTAAAATTGTTCCTGAATTTCAAAAGTTCACAAATTTGAAAAATATTCCCGTATTTCCATAAATGTTCCAAATTCAAAAATGTTCACGAATTTGATAATTTTTCATGAACATTGTTCATGATTTTTTTTTAAAAAAATCCTAGAGTTTTTAAAAAAAATCAAAAAGCAGGAGGCGAAAAAGTTCGAGGAGCTAATCCACCACGTATAGTTGGACATAAGTGGGGCAGACATGATCATGGCCCTAGCGCTCGCCGCACTTGAAACAGAACTCGGGAGCTCGCCGATAGTCTGGGAGCGCCTTGTCTTGGCATAGTCCGGATTAGCACTCTCAGTGACGCGCCCATCTGTGGTGGTCGCGGGGACAACAGCTCGAGGAGGCGGTGGTGAATCAAATCAGAGTAAGAACTCAAATGGTTAATCATAAGTTCAGACTTCTCAGTATGCTCAGTCATAAAAGTTGTTTGGCGGACAGTGGAAGGGTGTGTTTGGTTGCAAAGTATTCTCAAAGTATTTCAAGAATACTACAGTTTTTTTAAAAAACTATGGTTTTAAATACTTTGAGGTGTTTGGCTCTAATAAAAATTGTAGTATTATAAACTACAGTATCCACAAAACTGTACTACCTCCGTTCTAGAATATAAGTCTTTTTAGAGATTTTAATATGGACTGTATACGAAGTAAAATGAGTGAATCTACACTCTAAAATACGTCTATGTACATCCGTATATAGTTCATATAGAAATCTCTAAAAAGATTTATATTTAGGAACGGAGGTAGAGTATTTTTGCAGTATTAAAAAAGAGAGGTTGGGACCTCTTTTTTAAAAACTGAGAAACGCAACAAAGGCCTTGTCAAGTGGTGGCCTATTGCAACGTTGTATACTTTTGATTGCCAAACATACCACTGTTTCTGCAATACTTAGAAAGACTGTTGGTTTCATAAACTACAGTATTCATTGTCATCGGTATAAAAAACCGTAGTATCAAAATACTGAGGTTTTGAATAAGACATTGCTCCCAAACAGAGCCTAAAAGTGTCGGATCAACAGGTGGAGTCGATCCCTAGCGAAACATGTGCAAAGTAGAGATGAAAAAGATTCTCAATCAAACTCTTTTATTTTCTTTTGCACCAATTGTAGCCAAACTGAACTTGAACTATATAAATTCAAGGAGGCCATTGGAGCCCAAAACGGCTGGTGGATTCCGAACATCTGGAAGTACTGCTCATAGAGCGTCTTCCAGAGGCCTGGATTTTCGCCGGCGAACATGGGAAATGTAATGCAAGGATGAGCTTGACCCAGACCAGCGAGAAATTGACTAGCATGTGCAAACAGAGATAGAGTAGAGGGAGGTGTGTGGGGTTTGAACTGATCGTTCGAGCTGAGATGGGGCGTTGTGCGTCGCTGGATGGTGGCTGGCCTTGCCTTTCTCACCGCTCGAAGACGTTGGTGGCGGGTGCGCGAGTTGGAGCGCCACTCGCATCATCGAGATCGTCGACACACCGCTTCAGATCGGGTCTCCAGACGATGAGATCGTCAATTTTTGTGGATGAGGCCTGGATCGCCGTTGTGTTGGTGTGCAGGGTGGCCTCCAGCTTGTCGAGGAAGGCTTTGACTTTGGGATCCATTGCTTTAAGGTGAGCGCGCAGGCTCCTGGTTTCCACGAATTGCGCCAGATGGAAACTGAGGGAGGGTGGTGGGTTGGTTTCTCTGATACCAGTTGATAGAGTATAGCCGGTGGATTACTTCTCTCTCGATGTTAATCAGCCACATGTGTCTCGATTTTTTATTTTTTATTTTTGCGGGGCACAGATGTCTCTGTTTAGTGTAGCAATTCCTTATTTAACACTGTATTGAATTTCATTTCCCTATTTAACACTGAATAAGGAATGCAAGGACAGGTGAAAGCTTGTGGAAGGGGAAGGTAGGTGGTGGAGCCGCCGTGTGTGCATAGCACGACTCATTTGAGAATCCTCGTCATCCTGTCGTTCGCACAGCATTAGTGGCACGGGCTCGAGCCCACCAACCCACATGTGTTCTGGCGTGGCCATCCTCAAATGAATTCTCAACACGATCTGCGCAACATGAATTCTCAAATAATAATAATAATAATAAACTGCGCAACACGATCCCGTGGCTTCACGGCGTAGTGGCTCTGTACAGTTTCAGCTACGTTGGTTTGTACTACCTGCCAAGTCGATGTCCGAGGGGTTGAAGAAGATGACGCTGACGGGGCCACATCGGTGGAGTAGGAGTACTTCCACGCCAGCCCCGGCCGCGGCGCTGCAGCAAACATTTCATCAGAAACGTCAAGGGCACAGCAGAGATGAGGCGGCGCTGCAGCTGAGGTCCGTAGCGACCAGCGCCGGCACCACCGCGCTCGAGAGGTCTTTGGCTGACAGCCTCTTCACCTTGAGCAGCATCGCCGGCGAGGGGGCCGCCGCCTTGAGCTCTTCCTGGACGTGGTCCGGGGCGGCGGGGCCATTGGTGGCTGCCATCTTCGCTGCGGCCCATGCTCGCGCCATGGTTCTTTTTCGCCTCCGCTCCTCTGTTTCGGTGTCGCAGCTGCGGCTTGACTCTGTGCAGTTGCAGCTACGTGGGTTTGTAGCTGGCCTTTGAATATGGTATCATACAAGTAGTATGAATTTTGTGCGACCTAAAAGTTCACGTTTCCTTTCAGTATCACCGTCACCATTAGCAAAAAGAATTTTTGATTGACAAACAGTAGGTGCTTTTTCTTTCTTTGCTCATAAAATAGGTGATACTGAACGCTTCACCACTAAAGAAAAAAAAAGGAAAGAGAAAGGTATATTCTTTGTCCCTCGACTTCAATCCAAACATTTTTCCGCCCATAAGAGCGGAAATTCCTATTTGCCGCTCGTTGCGGCAAGTAGTCGAGGCGACGCACATGGGCACATCGAGGAGCTTTCGGTTGGGCCGGCCCGTTCAAACGATTGAGCGATTCCGGTTTTGGGAATCTTCTAGGTGGTTTCCAGCCGGTTTTTCTGGTTTTGGGAACCTTCTAGAAGGTTCCTTGACCGGTTTTTCTATTTCCCCTTTTTCCCTTTTTGTTTCTTTTCTTTTTCTGTTTCTTTTTTTTCATTTTCATTTTTTCTTTTTGTTTTTCTGTTTTCTTTTCTTTTCTTTGCCCATTCGTTTTTTCTTTTTCATGTTTCTTTTTTTGAAAATTTCAAATATTTATTCAGAATTTTATAACATGTTCTCGTTTTCAAAATTTGCTCCCAATTTCAAAAAAAAAATCAGAAATTTCAAAAAATGTTCTCGTTTTCAAATATTGTTCAGAATTTCAAAAAATGTTCGAGTTTCAAAAAGTGTTTTTAGTAATTTCATAAAATGTTCTTGTTTTCAAATATTGTTCAAAATTACAAAAAATGTTCGTGTTTTGAAAAATGATCCAGAATTTCAAAAAATGTTCACATTTTTCAAAAGTTGTTCGGAATGTATTTGTTCAAATTTATCAAAACTTTTCAAATAATGATCGGGATTTCAAAAAATGTTCCTGTTTTCAAAACTTGTTCACAAATTCAAAATCTGTTCACGTTTCAAATTTGTTTCAGATTTTCATAATTATTCTCCATTTCGAAATTTGTTCTACAAATTTTAAATATGTTCATGATTTTAAAAATTGTTCGGGTTATTCATATTGTTCTCAGTTTCAAAATTTTGTTCTGATTTTCAAAAATTGTTCATGTTTTCAATTTTTCTTCACGAATTCAAAAAAATCACGTTTTCAAAAATTTCAACATTTTTCCTGTTTATTTTTTTAAAAATTCACAAATTTCAAAAAATGCTCACAAATTTTTGTTCACCAATTCAAAAAAATCACGTTTTCAAAAAATGTTTGCAAATTTGAAAAAAGTTCGTGCTTTTCAATTTTTTTTGCAATATTGAAAAAATGTTCATGTTTTCAAACAAATGTTCGCAAATTTGAAAAAATGTTCACAAAATTCAATAAATGTTCATATTTTCCAAAAATGGTTCGCATTTTTGAAAAAATGTTTGTGTTTCAAAATTTGAAAAACATTTCATATTTTAAAAAATGTTCGTGTTTTCAAAAAACATTTCAAAATTTGAAAAATGTTTGTTTAAAAAAATGCATTAGCTACAGTATCCTCGGTCGGTTCGCGACAGTGCCCCAGTCCGGTTCGCATCTTGCCGTGCTGCTACAGTACGCGGTTCGGTCGCTGCAGCAGTGGGCCGCTACAGCATATTTTCAAAAAAGATTCATTTTTCAAAAAAAAAATTCGAAAAGAAAAAGAAAACCCGGTCGCTATAGTGTCCTGCTACTGCAGAGTTCGATTCGTAGAACGAAGCGACTCGCTACAGTGAATCGTTCGCTGCTGCGTGTGACGCTGGCTGTGATGGGCCGGCCCAGTAGGGGGCGCGCGCCTGTGCGAAGGGTGTCAGTTGGACGCAACGAGCGTCCTATAGGTGCTCCCCATAAGAGAATCTCTAGCAGACCCCTTAAAACAGGGCGGCCCATAAAAATTCGGTGACTATATGGGTTTGGGTTTGGCCTGTTTTTTTGGCCAGACCAGAGCTCGTATAGTTACCCGGCCCGTAAATTGTTTAGAATGGCCCGCAAAACCGCCCCCCCGGTAGTATATGCAAGGGTTCGCGGCTGGAATACGAGTCGAACCCCTATCCGCGCGCCACCACAATTCCCAATCCCCGCTCTCGATTTCTCGCCGCGGGCGACTTCAATTCTCCTTCTCCCCTCTCGATGTGGCGCGGAATGTGGTCGGCGGCCCGCGGCGTCGGCGCTAGCGACGACCCCGAGCGGAAGCGGTGCGTCGCCGCAGACGACACGAGTAAAAAGGCGGTTCATAGGTACACCAACCACGGGCTCTCACCACCGCTGTCGCTCCTCCGCCGCGAGACGGAGGAGTACGACCGTGATACGTCTCCAACGTATCTATTATTTTTGCTTGTTCCATGCTATGATTATTCTTGGATGTTTTTAATTATCATTTTACACATTTTTATATCATTTTTGGGGACTAACCTATTAACTTAGTGCCTAGTGCCAGTTCCTGTTTTCTGCCCTGTTTTTGTTTTACAGAAAATCACTATGAGATAAGATAAAATCGTCCCGAAACTTTTTGGAGAATTTTTTCTGGAGATAAGGATCAGCATCAACTTGGAAGCCAAGGAGGAAGCTTCCAGAGGGGGGCACATGGCACCAGGGCGCGCCCCGGTGGGGGGGGGGGGGGCGCCCAAGTGCCATGTGGGCCCCCTCTGCCTCCTTTTGCCCTACTTCCACCTCTATAAATTAAGAAGAATTCCAAAAACCCTAGGGGAGCAGACGAAACACTTTTTCCGCCGCCGCAAGTCTCTGTTCTCGCGAGATCCCATCTGGAGGCCTTTTCCGGTACTCCGCCGGAGGGGGAACTCATCACGGAGGGGCTCTACATCATCCTTGCCGCCTCTCCGATGATGCGTGAGTAATTCACCATAGACCTACGGGTCCGTAGGTAGTAGCTAGATGGCTCTCTCTCTCTTTATGTTTCTCAATACAATGGTCTCCATGATCTTCATGGAGATCCATCCGATGTAATGACTTTGTGCGGTGTGTTTGTTGGGATCTGATGAATTGTGAGTTTATGATCAGATCTATCCTTGTTTTATTTGAGTTCTTTGTTGATCTCTTTTATGCATGATCTAGAATAGCCTTGTATTTCTTCTCCGAAGTTTTGGTTTGGTTTGGCCAACTAGATTGGATCTTCTTGCAATGGGGAGAGATGCTCGGTAATGGGTTCGATCTTGCGGTGCTCAGTCCTAGTGACAGAAGGGGAGTTGACACGCATGTATTGTTGCCATTAAGGATAACAAGTTGGGATGAATTTGTAGGGTAACGCAGCAGAAAACAAAAAATTTCCGACCTACGCACCAGCCCAGGACCACTATGGAGACTGCATACAAGGTTTGATCTTTTTCGTTACCGACTCGCAGCGCAGCGGAAGTAGAGTCGATGACGATCGGCTGTGCAGATCCCCGCGGCTAGGATTTACAACCTCCCAACCGCGAGGATGTATACCCTCATCTGCCCCCCGGACAGCCCTCCGGGAGGCGGTCGGACAGTCCCCCGGACGGTGTCGCGGACAGCCCTTCGGGAGGACCTTTGAAACTCGGACGGTCACTCGGACAGCCCTTCGGGAGGACCTTCGAAACTCGGACGGTCACACGGACAGCCCTTCGGGAGGCACTCTCGAACTAAGACCGAAACTACGATCTCTCTACAGAGTTGCACACATACGGTGTCATCTATCCGGCAGGGCTTCGCCGTCCAGAACTAGTTCCTGCCGGAACCCAGACAGCCCTTCGGCTCTACGAAACTATTTCGCTGGGAGGGAGAGAGAAGCCAGACAAGTCAATGGCATGTGTATGAGAGCAAGGATAAGTGTTTGGGCAGCCCCCTCCACTCCTTTTATAGGAAAACCAAGGGGTAGGATGGGTATTCTAAATACCAAAAAAGCCCATGAAGGAATCCCATTCCCAAGGGTAAAAGCGGGAAGCAAGTGGGCAAGTGGGGCTCCAAGGAGGAGCCCCCCTCTTGGCCGGCCACACCCCTAGAGGGCCCCCCCAAAGGGGCTCTCATCCATCCATGTCATCCCAAAATATCTTGGAATAAAGCCCAAAATAATGGCTTTCCAAAAAGTAACCATAAAGTGATTTTCACTATTCACGGAGACAATTTTCCGCGACCGTTAAATCTGGAAATATTTCTGTGGGTCTTAGAATAATTCCAGTACCCACACAAATGATTTTGGATTCGTTCCGAAACAATTTCGGATTAGTGATTTTCATCTGCGAAAAGCAAACAAAGCGGTTCCGGCAGCTCCGGAACATTTCCGGTTTTTCTTCCGAAAAATTCCCAGAAGTTTCCAGAATGATTCTGGCACCCTCCAAGAATTATCAGGCGTGTGCCGAAACCAATTTGACTTAATGGTCTCCCCTGAAACAACTTTTCAGTTTTACCGGAACTCATCCGGTGACCTCTCTCTTCGGAACTTTTCCGCTGTCTCCGAAACTTTTTCCGGAGACTTTCTCTCAGACTCCCTGTCTAGTATTCAGCAGATAGATGACCCTTAAGCGTGTGACCCTATAGGTTCGGTGAAGTATAGACATGACCCGGAACCCCTTCCGATCAATGATCAACATCGGAGCCATGGACACCCATATTGACCCCTATACCCACACGAATGAATATTCGAGTGAACCTCCAGTTGCCGTGTGCTATTCCTGTTGCTTCGCGATATGTTACAAATACCCGAGGTGAGACATGTTGGCATCCCCGTGGATCAACAACTTGTCCACTATGCCAGTTACCTCGTTACCGGTATTGTTCTCTTTTCTCGTTCCCGTGTTCCGGCATCCCCGTGATCAAATCACATTGTGTCTGGCCAGACGATGATGGATGCCGTAACACCGAGAGGGCCCAGAGATATCTCTCCATCGTCGGAGGAGCAAATCCCAATCTTGAGGTATCAAGTTACTTGACATACTTTTCCATGAACCCGTAAGCCGCCGTAATAGCCACCCATTTACGGATGACGTTTAACAAACCCCAAAGTTCATGAAGCAAGCATGAAGAAACTCGATACTCTCATGGTCTAAGGAATCATGCAAACGTTAACCATCTCTGTGTTATTAACCATTAACTTGTGACGAAAGTATCTCATAGCATAACATCATTTCGGGTCGATTCAACACAAATGTTCTTCTAACATTGTGCCCTCAAAGTTGCCGGCATAGTCATGCCTATGATCAGGAAAACAGAACCATCATGCAACACTTGAGCTAGTCTTAGAGGCCAGACTAGGAATACATTTTACCGTTTATTATTCCACACGTGCATATGAGTCTTCCTTCGAGCCTCGTGGTTATTGCAGACTCGAGAACCATAGTAGTTATAGCATGGAACATAAACATAATTATGAACAGGGAGATAATTAATAACATTTATTATTGCCTCTAGGGCATATCTCCTACGACTCCCACTTGCACTAGAGTCAATAATCTAGTTAATGCTAATGCACTTTACACCTATGGCACATTGGTGTAAAAAATGCTTTGCATGTGGTATAGCCTGATGTCCAATGGATCTGACAACTTCAGCTCCGTGTGTGTCTTTGCATATCCTTGCGTTTTCACGCTTCCACAAAATTCATATTTTGCGTGGGCTTGGCTTTGTATATATGTGAATCATTGGTCGAAACCTGATTCCTCAGACTGAGCTATGGAGCATCTATCTGCAATAGTGTCCCATTGACTAAAGCCTTCTTGGAACCATACTAAGTTCATGAATGAACTATATGATTCAACAACTTCTTTGTCGCTTCTAAAGCGTCAACATACTTAGCCTTTGTTATAGAATTCGCCACAGTAACTTGTTTGGAACAATTTCCAACTAACTGTGCCACCATATTGTGTGTAACACAAAACCCTCAATTTAAATCGAAAATCGCTTGGAGCATAGGTGAAGACTGTATCGATGTAATTACTTACAACGAGCACTTCATAATCTCTGCTTGCGAGAAAACATGTCATCAGTACTACTCTAGTACTCAATGACATCTTTCACTGTTGTCCCATGATCAGTACTTTGATCACTTTGGTATCCATACTCGCAACAACTTTGGAGTATTGGACATATCTGGTTGTTTTACATACCATGGAATACATGATTAATCCAAACACGAAGGTGTGTGGAATCTCCACCATGTATTTTGCTCATCAGTGTTTTTGGGACACCAAGTCTTGCAAAAACTCTTTCCATGTGACTTCGGCAAGAATCACTCCTTGATGTTTTTAATGCTAAAAGGTTTTAGCATCTTGTCAATATGTATCTTTGCTCAGCCCCATTAGGTAAATCTATCTCCATAGATCATCATGCCTAATATCAAGGCTATTTAGCCCAAGCACTTCATCGGAAAACTATTTTCAAATGAAGTCCTAATTCGTGTCAAGAAATTTATTTTCAATTAACAATGTGTCAAGCACACAACGTTTTAGAAATATTATTATGCTCCCACTTACTTTCTTGAATCACAAGCATCTTCGTTACCCATTGATGAAGTCAAAACCCTTTTTGACCATTTCATCAAAACACGAAGATTCCAACTCCATTTTGCTCTCTTCTGTCCATCGCTGGAACTCTGAAGTTTGCACACTCACTAGCATCCTCTGGATTGACAAAGTACTTTGGACTGTATTACATACAAGTCCTAGGTTTCATTTCCATCAGATGGAAATCCTTTCGTCATCCATGTTTCATATCTCATGATTGAAATATGTATCAATTGCTAGTTCAACCCGAACCGACTTTAAGCATCGCTACGGTAAAACAACCTCATCGTAGTCAACTCCTTGAACTTGTTATTTCAACAAGTCGAGCTTTATGGATAAAACATTTTTATCCGTATCAGTTTTTAGTTCCATAAATATTCGTTAGACCCTAAGTCTTCCGAAAGGTGTATCAAGATTTTAATCTTGAAACATTTATATGGAAACTATCTCGGATTGTATTGGCATTTAGCCAATTCTGGAGTCAGGGACCATCAACGCTTCCTTGTGTATCGTAGGTATACTGTTGTCCAACAACAATATCTCGTTTGCGCACCTGAGAGGTTTGCACGAGCTTTGCCTACGTTGTTTAGCTGCAAGTTCGAACGAAGTCCATACATCTCATGTAGAGGCTTCCGCATCAGTCGCAGTAGGAAACTCTGGAATCACTTCCAAGGTTCCTTTCCTTTGATCTGATGACGAAGATACTGGTTATCTCATCGAGTTGCACTGTCCTCCCACTCACCTTTTTGCAAGAACCATTTTCTTTAAAAGCATACCGTTTTTGTGGAAAAATCCTTTGCCTCGGTATAGTGGTGGAGGAATACCCAATGACTTGGGATAACCCACAAAGTAGCACTTGTCTGATTTGGAATAGGTTTGTAACCTTTTACACAAGCCCCATATTCCAAATGTTAAGAAAAGATATAACATGGTTGGGCGTACCATACCATGGTGTCATTTCAACAGACCCGATGGAGCTCTTTTCAGTGTAAAAGCCGCAGTCTCTAAAGCATCACTTTAAAAGGGATAATCGCAACTTTATTTATGTCATCTTTGATCTTACCATGTCATAAATGGTTCGATTACATCTTCACGGACTTTCCACTTGCAGTGGTGTTCCGGGAGGTGCAAGTTATGAAACCCCTTTCACAACTCATCAGACATTCGCTAAACTTGTAACTCAAATATTCCTTTCTGCAATCTAATTGCAGAAACATAATTTTCTTGTTACAATAATTTCTTCTTCATTTTGAAAACCTTTCGAATGATTTCAAAAGATCCAGACTTACGTCTCATCAAGTAAATATCCATATATCTACTTGAGTCATTTCTGAAGATAGATAAATCCACTACTTGCAACAACATTTATTGAACTACACACATCAAAATGTATGATCACCAATAAGTTTGTTGCTCGTTCCTTATGGCCTGTGAACGGTATTTCAGTCACTTCACTTTTCGGAGAAAAGTTGCAAGTGTCTGATGATTCAAAATCAAACGACTTCAAAATCCATCATAATGGAATTTTCCATGCGGGTTTCTCCAATGTGACCAAATGCAGTGCCACACTTGTGTGGTATTCTTTTAGTCTTGCGACATTTAGCGTCAGTGTTATGGATGTATCATATTACCATCAAAATTCATAACATACGTCCCATCGATGATGGAAGTATGGCCCTTGTGTTATTCATAATACTGAACAACAATTGTTCTTTTATGAACAACCCTCTTGCATCAAACATTGTGCAATGGGCTAGAGTGTATGAAACTCTAAAATGAATTTTGAAAGTAAACCCAGAGGTAATGTATTATTATCAATATTCATAACATACGTCTCATTCATAATGAAAGTATGGCCCTTATGTTATTCATAACACCGAACATCAAAAGTTCTCTTATGAACAACCTTCTTGCAAGATACCTTATGCAATGGGCTAGAGTGTGTAAAACTCTAAATGAATTATGAAAATAAATACATATGGTAATACACCGATGGAAGGTATAGTAATATTTACTATGTTCCCATCGTGTATCAAAACCTCATTCCTGGCTAGTCTTTCAGACCATAGTAGTTCTTACATCGAGTTGCAATAGAATGCAATCGAGCGGGTATCTTTGTGATTAACTCACAATACCCAAGAATTAGTGATTAACATGTTTAACCATAATTCCCAAGAACTATATCTTTGACCAGCCTTCTATACACTAGTGCAGAATCGGCCTATAGTGCCGGTTCGTAAGGGCCTTTAGTCCCGGTTCAACACGGCCCGGGACCAAAGGCCCACCATGTGGCACGAGCCGGCGCCGGGTGCTGGGGGACCTTTAGTCCCGGTTGGTAACACCAACCGGGACTAAAAGGTGGGGCCTTTAGTCCCGGTTGGTAACACCAACCGGGACTAAAACGTATAGGGGTTTAGGAGGGGGTTTATGCTTTATTTTTCCTTTTAATTTTGTGTTTTTCTTTTAATTCTTTTTCATTTCAAACATATTTTACGCTACTACATACTGTACACGTTATGCATATATATATAAATAGAATTTCTCATAGAACCGATCATATATATATCATCGAATTTCTCGTACGACCATTCACATACACACACATATATATATATATATACAATTTGGTATATACAATTTCTCCTACAATTTGCGGATCATTACATGCAGGCATTACAGCTTGTAATGGAATTCTCCTTTGGGATCTATGACCTGGTCGACCAAAAATCCCGCTATTTCCTCTTGAATTGCTAGTACGCGATCCGTTGATAGGAGCGTGTCCCGCATCTCCTTCAGCTTTAAAGAAGGAGATCAAGATGAATATATTAGTTGTGTGTATATATATTAGATCATGATAAAAAAATTGTGGATAGTGTTCTGGCAAACGTACCCAAAGTTGTCTATCAGATCTGCTCCTTTCGGACGTTATCATGCGAATGTTCTCGCAAACGTAGTATGGGCATAAATTATTCCCCGGCGCCTGCCTCATGCACTTTACGAGAATAAAATTCAATCAGATAATAATTAATCAAGCATGATAATGGTATTGAAACTAGAATTAAAGAGATGCACGGACGTAGCTAGCTAGTACTACTTAATTACCCTGGGTCGCACCCATTTCAGCTATTGTTTCCATTCGCCGGGGACCTCTTTGATGAACTTTTGCCAAGCCCTGCCCGCCGGCAAAGAAAATGAATAAAGGAGTTATTAATTAGTTGATATCAGGAAATGAACTAAAGAGGCCGACATAGTGCGATAATGATTGAAATTACCTGTCGACCATCCCCCTCACGGTTGCGTATTCGGATGGGTCTTTATATAGTGAGTCCAGTACTTGAACTTTTCCCTCGTCAACTTCAATGATTAACAAGATCCAATGGAAACTGCATGCGCACACGTTTGTATAATTAAGCGGGCATGTGCATAACTCATCAACTACACTTATTAACATCTAGTAAGCAAAAATAGAATTTGTAGTACAAGATATAGTAACACTCACCCGAAGTTGTAAGGAAGTAGTATTTCTGGTTGGGTGTTTAGTCGCTTCAAAAACTCTAGCAAGCATCTCTCTGTGTCTTTTCTCGACCATTCAATTGACCATGTCTCTTGATTAATCGTATTTGGGTCAATGAACCCAATGCCATAGCGTCTAGCTTTTTTCATTTCATACATCTTCATTCTGCATAATACCACAGAAAAGAATATAGTGAGGATAATTACAGGTAATGAATGAGCATAGCTAGCTAGAGACTTAAATTACAGAAAGAAATCACTTACAGACAATAGCAACTGACGATAGATTTGTCGAGTGCGTCTTGATTGAATAACTGAAACATCTCTTGAAACTCAACCCACAAATCTTTTGCATGGAAGTAATACTCTTCCTTGACTTTCACCATGAGGGACTCTCGATCGGTCTTTGCTGCTTCTATCATGTACCACTTATGCAAATCGTACATTCTCGTTGGTAGAAGCGGGACCTTCTCAGGCTTGACCAGAGGTTGGCCGCTGACATATTTCCATCTTAGTTCCTCCTCTTTAAACACGGGGAGTTCCTCGGTGCCTAGCTCGGTGCCTAGGAGTTGTTCAACAGTGAGACCGGCCTCTTTAGCCTGCCTTCTATGATCGTCGGTTATTACCAGCTGATGGGCGGTACTCACATGTGTTTGTACAATGAGCGGGGGGATCGATTGCACTGCCTGTTCTCCCAGCTGGGGAACAGTTTTCCCGCTTTTTTTGCCAACTGCTTGGCTCGAGCTCGAGCTCAACTCCTTCTTTTTGTGTGCCTTATATAACTTCTTGATAGAGCGCTCATAGTCTGAGTCCGTATGCTTGACAGCCGGTTGAGCATTATCAATAAAGTGTTGTATGACACCCTCACGTACTTTCTCCTTTGGCGGCGGGGGCGGTTTCGGTCCAAAATGGGCCTTCAATTGGGCAGCCACTTTGGCGTTGGTTTCTTCCTCAGTCAGGTGGTAAGGCAAATTCGGAAGAGGCTTGAGGCTTGGACCATATTTGTATTTCTTGCCTGTTGTACCGCCAGCCGCCGTAGCTGCGGCGCCTCTCTTCCGCTGTTGCGGCGACGGAGACGGCTGACGCGGTGCCGGGCTTGGAGGAGGAGGAGTCGGCTGACGCGGTGCCGGCGGAGCCCGCTGAGGCGGCGGAGACGGCTGACGCGGTGCCGGACTTGGAGGAGGAGGAGTCGGCTGACGCGGTGCCGGACTTGGAGGAGGAGGAGTCGGCTGACGCGGTGCCGGACTTGGAGGAGGAGGAGTCGGCTGACGCGGTGCCGGACTTGGAGGAGGAGGAGTCGACTGATGCGGCGGCGGACTTGGAGGAGCAGGAGTCGGCTGACGCGGTGGCGGACTTGTTGCAGCAGGAGTCGGTGGCCTTGGAAAGACAATGCAATCCTTTTTCCATAGAATGATACGATGTATGGCCTCTCCCAGTGTGCTCTCCTCGTCACCTCCAGGAATGTCAAGTTGTAGCTCGTAATATCCTGACATCACTTCATCAACCCCGACACGAGCATAGCCAGCTGGAATCGGATTGCAATGGAAGGTTGCTTCAGGGGGATTTGTTAAAGCATAGCCGTCCGCCACCTTCATGGATAGGTTCTTCACTTTCATGTGTAGCTCACAAGTAGTCGTATCTTTGATATCATCCACTTGGTGTTGGGGAACGTTGCATGGGAAACAAAAATTTTCCTACGCACACACAAGATCTATCCATGGTGATGAGCATCTACGAGAGGGAGAGTGGATCTACATACCCTTGTAGATCGCTAAGCGGAAGCGTTAAGAAACGCGGTTGATGTAGTCGAACGTCTCCGCGATCCAAATCGCAAGTCGTCCCTTGATCCAAGCACGATCCAGCGCCGAACGGACGGCACCTCCGCGTTCAACACACGTACGGCTTGATGACGATCTCCGCCTTCTTGATCCAGCAAGAGGGAGCGGAGAAGAAGCAGAGTTCTAGCAGCACGACGGCGTGGTGATGTTGGTGAGGAACTATTTCAGCAGGGCTTCGCCTAAGCACTACTGAAATTATGACGTAGGAGGAACTAGAGGTTGCCGGCACACGGCTTGGGAGCAATCTAATGTCTCACGTGTGCTAGCCCTGCCCCTCTATTTATATGTTGAGCCCAAGGGTCTAAACTTGGAGTAAAAGCCTCTTCCAAGTCGGTTTTGCCCGCACAAGGTCGGTTTGGCCCGCAGGGAAAGAGTCCAACTCGGATCCCTGCAGTACCGCGCACAAGCGGTAGTACCGCTTCAAACAAGCGGTAGTACCGCTTGGGCGGTAGTACCGCTTCACACAAGCGGTAGTACCGCTCGGGCGGTAGTACCGCTTCACACAAGCGGTAGTACCGCTTACGCGGCAGCAAAACTACTTTTGCACTTTCCAATACCTCGTGGGCTTTTATCCCTTGGCCCATATAAAGTGTTCTCGCACCCGAACACTTCGGTAAACATCTGGAACCCCTTCCGGTGAATTCCGGAACCCTTCCGGAAACCAAAACACTATTATCACATATATCAATCTTTACCTCCGGACTATTCCGGAGATCCTCGTCATGTCCGGGATCTTATCCGGGACTCCGAACAACCTTCGGTCACCAACAAAATAACTCAACTATACTAATCGTCACCAAACGTTAAGTGTGTAGACCCTGCGGGTTCGAGAACTATGTAGACATGACCGAGACACCTCTACGGCCAATAACCAATAGCGGGACCTGGATGCCCATATTGGCTCCTACATATTCTACGAAGATCTTTATCGTTTGAACCTCTATGTCAAGGATTCAGTTAATCCCGTATACTGTTCCCTTTGTTCTTCGGTATGTTACTTGCCCGAGATTCGATCGTCGGTATCTCTATACCTAGTTCAATCTCGTTACCGGCAAGTCTCTTTACTCGTTCCGTAATACAAGATCCTGTGGCTAATTCTTTAGTCACTTTGCTTGCAAGGCTCATTGTGATGTTGTATTACCGAGTGGGCCCTGAGATACCTCTCCGTCACACGGAGTAACAAATCCCAGTCTTGATCCATGCCAACCCAACAGACACCCTCGGAGATACCTGTAGAGCACCTTTATAGTCACCCAGTTACGTTGCGACGTTTGATACACACAAGGTACTCCTCCGATGTCAGGGAGTTGCATGATCTCATGGTCAAAGGAACAGATACTTGACATGCAGAAAACAATAGCAATAAACTGACACGATCATATGCTACGTTCGTAGTTTGGGTCTTGTCCATCACATCATTCTCCTAATGATGTGATCCCTGTTATCAAATGACATCTCATGTCCATGGCTAGGAAACCTTAACCATCTTTGATCAACGAGCTAGTCAACTAGAGGCTTACTAGGGACACAGTGTTGTCTATGTACCCACACATGTATTTGAGTTTCCAATCAATACAATTATAGCATGGATAATAAACGATTATCATGAACAAGGAAATATAATAATAACCAATTTATTATTGCCTCTAGGGCATATTTCCAACACTTGGTATGTAGCCAGCAGTGCATCATCGGCCGGGGTGGAACCCACGCTGCTTCTCGGCATAGATGGGACGGTGCTATCCAATGCTGGATCGATCTGCTCCTGCTGCCGCTGAGACGCCCTTTCCTGGCTAAGTGAGTCGATCTGCTCCTGCTGCCGCCTGAAAGCGCGTTCCAACTCCAAGTGTTTTGATTCTAGGCCTTCAAGGCGGAGTGCTTCCTCCTTCCTCTGCTCCTCCTCCAGCTTCCTCTTTTGCTCCTCCTGCTGCTTCTTTCTCGCACGGCTTCTGTAATCGGCGTTCCAATCCGCAAACCCCTGAAACCACGGAACAACGCCTTTGCCTCGTGTTCTTCCCGGGTGTTCAGGATTCTTCAGGGCGCGCGTAAGCTCGTCGTTCTCTCTGTTGGGCGTGAACACCCCCGTTCGAGCTTCTTCTATTGCAACAAGTAAATCGTCCTAAGCTTTTTTAAGACTTGCCCGCTCCATAATCAGCCCCGTCTCTGGGTCCAACTTCCCCCCATGCGCATAAAACCAAGTCCTGCACCTGGGGGGCCAGTCCAATGTAACTGGAGTGACCCCTGCATCCATCATCTTTTGCTTAGCGAGATCCCACTTAGGCAGGGCCACCTGGTAGCCACCTGGCCCCAGAGTATGGTGCCACTTCTTTTTCGCAACATTAATCTTGTTTTGTCTTGACCATTCCTGAGCTAGTTCCGATTCCTTGAACCTCACGAAAGCGTCCCAGTGATCTCTTGCCTTCTCCAGTGTTCCCTTGAATTCTGGAGTCTGCTTTCCTGCTCTGACGTACGCGGCCCATATATTTTTCTTGTGGTTGTTGAATGCTATCGCCATCTTCTTAAGAGCACTCTTCCTGACTTTCGCCAGATCTGCATCTGTCAAATGATCTGGTAGGGTGAAATGTGACATGAGCGATTCCCAAAGCAGATCTTTTGCTCTTTCGTCGACAAAAGTAACTCCTGGATCTCCCTTTGCTGGCTTTTTCCATTCTTGAACGGAGATCGGGATTTGGTCCCTGACAATAACTCCGCATTGACGAGTGAACTTGGTCGCATTCTTCTTAGGTTCAAGCGGTTCGCCATTTGATTTGATGGCATCGATGTTGTACTTTACGCCAGCCTGCAACCTTTTGGCCGGGCCTCGAACTGCCCTGTCGCTTGTAGAAGATTTGCTCGATCCGGAGGGCTAAAAGAAGAAAGATCGATTCGTTAATATATACAAATCAATTAATACATGTAATGATCACCGGATGGCTTATATAATAAATATACCACGCCGGTCTTTGTTATTTGAAGAACATTTCCTTCGTCATCATTGTTGTCGCCTTCATCTATTCGTTCGTCTTCATCAAACATCATACCCTCACCCGAAGGGTTCAGATATTGCGAGCCGTCATCCTCTGGGCTCGGGAAGCATATGATGTCGAACAGAGCCTCTTCTCCTTCTCTGCCGGTATTGTCCATAGCTTTTATTTAACTAATACAGAAGAAAGATAAAACAATTTAGTATTGAAATTAGAATGCATGCAATCAATAAGGAAAAACTGAATCATAGTAGATAATCCAGATAATTAATATGCATCATCGAATATAATCTCGAATACATCGTCTCGAATATTATCGAATAATATAATCTCGAATACATCGTCTCGAATATTATCGAATATAATCTTGAATACATCTCGAGTATTATCACTAATACATCTCGAATATTATCATATATATAACATCACTAGCTAATTAACATCACTCGCGGTGGACACCCAAAGAGAAGGAACGATCACAGGATCATAGCTCGGATGAGATCCCTGAAGAACCTGCCAGGTATTGGAGAACCTGACGTCCAACGCACCCATGTAGCGACGGACGTGCTCGTCCTCCTCCCTGACACGGTGACGTACCACCTCCGCGGGGGACGCCAGCCTCCGCACCGAATGTGGCCCACGCGCCCGCCACCAAAGAAGCTCCGGGTCGACGACGGGACCCGGGTTCCTCACCAAGATGTGCGCCCCTGAAGGTAGCACCTCCCAGTGCCAGCCGGGCGGAGCCCAGTCCCGGACATGGCGCCTCTGAAGCAGGATGTCGTCGCGAACGAGTCGACGACGAGGATGCGGGCCGGGCATCGTTGACGTCGAGAACAAATTCTATGCAAATTTAACATTTTTTCTATGCTTTGTCAAAATTCCTCAAATGTTTTCTATACATTGTATACATACATATACTAATTGCTATACATATATTGGATCAAATGTCAAAATTCCTCAACTTTTTTCTATACATTGTATACATACATATATATATACTAATTTCTATACATTGGATCAAAATGTCAAAATTCCTCAAATGTCAAAATTCCTCAAAATTTCTATACATACATTATACTAATTAATTCCTCAAATGTCAAAATTCCTCAACTTTTTCCTATACATCTAATCATCTAGTAAAAAAATGTCAAAATTCTTCTGAAAAATGTCAAAATTGCTATACATATATACTAAAACATACAAAAATACATATAAATCATCTAACTTAAGAAAATGTGTGTGTGTGTGTGTGTTCATGCATGTGTGTGTGTGTGTGGGCTCCGGGAGGGGCGGCCATGGCGGCAGGGGGCGAGGGATAGGGGGGAGAGGGAGGAAAGGAGCTCACAGCGGGGCGACGGTGAGGCGAGGCGAGTCGGGGGCGGCGACGGCGTCGGGGCAGGCGGCGCAGCGAGGAGCTCGGGGAGGAGCGGGCGCGGGCGGCGTCGGGGATCGGCGAGGAGGGCGCGTCCGGCGTCGGGGATCGGCGAGGAGGCGCGGGCGGCCGGCGTCGGCGGCGGCGACGAGCTCCGGCGTTGGGGGAGGCGAGACGGCGTCGGGGCAGGCGCGTACGGCGGCAGCCTGGCGGCGTGGCGATCTCCTCTGTAGTGGTCGAAGAAGCAGAGAACGAACTGTGAAAAAATTTCAAGTGTTGTATATATATGCGGAGACCTTTAGTCCCGGTTGGAGCCATTTTGGCCAGGCCAAGCGGCGGGAAGCCAGGCCTTTAGTCCCGGTTGGTGGATACTTTAGTCGCGGTTGGAGCCACCAACCGGGACTAAAGGCTGGTGCTCGCGCAGGCGCGGTGCAGGGCAAGTTTAGTCCCACCTCGCCCAGCGAGGGGCGCCCGCACCAGCTTATAAGCCCCGCCGCGGCATCTCTCTCGAGCTCCTCTCTAAGCAGGCCTTTGTGGGCCTATTCAACATGTGCTGCCCTGTTGGGCCTACTGGGCCTTGCGGGCCTGCATCCTGGCCCAACTAGAGTTTGGGTTTCTAGTCGTATGCAGGCCGTGGCGGCCCAGTAGGCGGGCTTTTTTTTATTTACTTTTCAGTTTTTTTTTGTTTTCTGCTTTATTTATTTTCTTTTGTTTTTGATTTTTTTTGCTTTATTTAGAGTTAATGAGTGAATCTTTTTGCGTTAGGTCAAAAAAATTATACACTTTCTGTTAGTGGCAGTAGTTTTCAAATTTGAATAGTTTAAATTTGAATTATTTGAAATTTGTGTGAATCACTAGTTTGTGAATAACTTTACTTTAAAAATAGATTTTCCAGTGATTCTTTTTTCTGCTGTTTAATATTAGTGTGTTTTATCATTATATTCAATTTGGTAATTCTTAGGTTATTTAAAAAATGAAATGCCTTTGTAACAGATGAGTTTTCGTCTGAAACCCTGATACTTCGAAAGATATTGTCCATTTTGTACACGAAGTGCATCCAGTTTTTGCCGTAACCCTCTCAACATTTTAGCACATGCTATGTGGATGAAATGATGATACCATGCCAACTTTCAACCTTTTCAGAGTTCATTTGTAGTGCTTTTCAATTTCAGGGTCATTTAGCTAAAAAAAATCAGTAAATGCATGAAAAATAGCAAATGAAGTCAGAAAGGGTTGAAAATTGATGACGTGGCTTTGAATGGTGCATACTGAACGCACAAAAAGTCTGGAGTTGAAATAAGTTTAAAAAAATGAAATGCCTTTGTAATAGATGAGTTCTCTTCCGAAAGCCAGATATTTCTTCGCGTTTCAAATGCCAAAACACATAAGTACCCTAACTATTACAAAGATTCCCTCCGGTTTGTCCGAAGTGGGACTTTCCAGATATATAAGTCCGGAAACTCACTAGAGAAGAAAGTGATGACAGTGAAGCCGGTCACATCTCAGAGTGGGATCTTTGGGTATAAAACTTTTTCTTCGCGTGTGTCCCTTTGCGCCGTAACCATGGATAATCTTCATCGTTTAACTTTATGCTCGGGTCAATATTCACTGTGAAGGGAGCAATTTCATGAAACTTTTCATAATCTTCTGACATGTCTGTCTTGTCCTCCACTCCCATGATGTTTCTTTTCCCTGAAAGAACTATGTGGCGCTTTGGCTCATCGTATGATGTATTCGCTTCCTTATCTTTTCTTTTTCTCGGCTTGGTAGACATGTCCTTCACATAGAAAACCCGCGCCACATCATTGGCTAGGACGAATGGTTCGTCTGCGTACCCAAGATTGTTGAGATCCACTGTTGTCATTCCGTACTGCGGATCTTCCTTTACCCCGCCTCCTGTCAGATTGACCCATTTGCACCGAAACAAAGGGACCTTCAAACCACGTCCATAGTCAAGTTCCCATATCTCCTCTATGTAACCATAATATGTGTCCTTTGGCCTATTGGTGTTTGCTGCATCAAAGCGGACACCACTGTTTTGGTTGGTGCTCTTTTTATCTTGGGCGATCGTGTTAAATGTATTCCCATTTATCTCGTACCCTTTGAAAGTCAATATAGTCAAAGATGGTAACTTGGACAGCAAGCACGGCTCATCTGCAACAGTGTCGTCATGCATGAGACGTGTCTGCAACCAACTGGCGAAAGTCCCCGTTTGTTCATGTGTAATCCAGTCGTCAGACTGCTCCGGGTGTTTGGAGCATAGAACATTCTTGTGTTCCTCGATATACGGAGCCACCAAGGCGGAACTTTGTAGAACTGTATAGTGTGCTTGCGCCCAAGAATGCCCGTCATGTCATATTACTGAATTCTTTCCTAGCGTGCCTTTTCCACCCAGTCTGCCCTCATGCCGCGATTCAGGAACACCAATCGGCTTAAGGTCAGGAATAAAGTCAACACAAAACTCAATGACCTCCTCTGTTTCATGGCCCTTGGAGATGCTTCCTTCTGGCCTAGCACGGTTATGAACATATTTCTTTAAGACTCCCATGAACCTCTCAAAGGAGAACATATTGTGTAGAAATACAGGACCCAGAATGGCAATCTCTTCGACTAGGTGAACTAGGACGTGCGTCATAATATTGAAGAAGGATGGTGGGAATACCAACTCGAAATTGACAAGACATTGCACCAAATCATTCTCTAACCTTGGTATGATTTCTGGATCGATTACCTTCTGAGAGATTGCATTGAGGAATGCACATAGCTTCACAATGGCTAAGCGAACATTTTCCGGTAGAAGCCCCCTCAATGCAACCGGAAGCAGTTGCGGCATAATCACGTGGCAGTCATGAGACTTTAGGTTCTGGAACTTTTTCTCTGCCATATTTATTATTCCCTTTATATTCGACGAGAAGCCAGACGGGACCTTCATACTGAGCAGGCATTCGAAGAAGATTTCCTTCTCTTCTTTGGTAAGAGCGTAGCTGGCATGACCCTGATACTGCTTTGGATCCATGCCGTCTTTTCCGTGCATACGTTGCTGGTCCTCCTGTGCCTCCGGTGTATCTTTTGTCTTCCCATACACGCCCAAGAAGCCTAGCAGGTTCACGCAAAGATTCTTCGTCACGTGCATCACGTCGATTGCAGAGCGGACCTCTAGGTCTTTCCAATAGGGTAGGTCCCAAAATATAGATTTCTTCTTCCACATGGGTGCGCGTCCGTCAGCGTCATTCGGAACAGATTGTCCACCAGGACCCTTTCCAAAGATTACTTTTAAATCCTTGACCATATCAAGTATATCATCACCAGTACGGTGGCGAGGCTTCTTCCGGTGATCTGCCTCACCTTTGAAATGCTTGCCTTTCTTTCTTACGGGATGCCTGCTCGGAAGAAATCGACGATGTCCCAGGTACACATTCTTCTTACATTTATCCAAATATATACTGTCGGTATCATCTAAACAGTGCGTGCATGCGTGGTATCCCTTGTTTGTCTGTCCTGAAAGGTTACTGAGAGCAGGCCAATCATTGATGGTTACAAACAGCAACGCTCGCAGGTCAAATTCCTGCTGTTTGTGCTCATCCCATGCACGTACACCTTCTATACTCCACAGCTCTAAAAGTTCTTCAACTAATGGCCTTAGGTACACATCAATGTCGTTGCCGGGTTGCTTGGGGCCTTGGATGAGCACTGGCATCATAATGAACTTCCGCTTCATGCACAACCAAGGAGGAAGGTTATAGATACATAGAGTCACATGCCATGTGCTATGATTGCTGCTCTGCTCCCCAAAAGGATTAATGCCATCTGCACTTAAACCAAACCATACGTTCCTTGCGTCACCTGCAAAGTCCTTCCACTTTCTCTCGATTTTTCTCCACTGCGATCCGTCAGCGGGTACTCTCAACTTCCCGTCTTTCTTACGGTCTTCTTTGTGCCATCGCATCAACTTGGCATGCTCTTTATTTTGGAACAAACGTTTCAACCGTGGTATTATAGGAGCATACCACATCACCTTGGCAGGAATCTTCTTCCTGGGGCGCTCACCCTCAACATCACCAGGGTCATCGTGGCTGATCTTATAGCGCAATGCACCGCATACCGGGCATGCATTCAAATCCTCGTACTCACCGCGGTAGAGGATGCAGTCATTAGGGCATGCATGTATCTTCTGCACCTCTAATCCTAGAGGGCAGACAGCCTTCTTTGCTTCGTACGTACTGTCGGGCAATTCGTTGTCCTTTGGAAGCTTCTTCTTTAATATTATCAACAACTTTTCAAATCCCTTGTCAGATACACCATTATCTGCCTTCCATTGCAGCAATTCTAGTGTGGTACCCAGCTTTTTCTTGTCATCTTCACAATTTGGGTACAACAATTTCTTGTGATCCTCTAACATGCGCTACAACTTCAGCTTCTCCTTTTCACTTGCGCAGTTTCTCTTTGCATCGGCAATGGCCCGACCAAGATCATCAGCAGGCTCATCTGATGCCTCTTCTTCAGCTTCTTCCCGCATTGCCGACTCAGCTTCTTCCCCCATTGTTGTACCATCGTATTCAGGGAACCCATGGCCAGGATAGCTGTCGTCATCCTCTTCTTCTTCATTATCTTCCATTAGGACCCCTCTTTCTCCGTGCTTGGTCCAACTGTAGGGTAACGCAGCAGAAAACAAAAAATTTCTGACCTACGTACCAGCCCAGGATCACTATGGAGACTGCATACAAGGTTTGATCTGTTTCGTTACCGACTCGTAGCGCAGCGGAAGTAGAGTCGATGACGATCGGCGGTGCAGATCCCCGCAGCTAGGATTTACAACCTCCCAACCGCGAGGATGTATACCCTCATCCGCCCCCGGACAGCCCTCCGGGAGGCGGTCGGACTGTCCCTCGGACGGTGTCACGGACAGCCCTTTGGGAGGACCATCGAAACTCGGACAGTCACTCGGACAGCCCTTCGGGAGGACCATCGAAACTCGGACAGTCACCCGGACAGCCCTTCGGGAGGACCATCGAAACTCGGACAGTCACTCGGACAGCCCTTCGGGAGGCACTCTCAAACTAAGACCGAAACTACGATCTCTCTACAGAGTTGCACACATACGGTCTCAACTATCCGGCAGGGCTTCGCCGTCCAGAACTAGTTCCTGCCGGAACCCAGACAGCCTTTCGGCTCTACGAAACTATTTCGCTGGGAGGGAGAGAGAAGCCAGACAAGTCTATGGCATGTGTATGAGAGCAAGGATGAGCTTTGGGCTGCCCCCTCCACCTCTATTTATAGGAGAAGGAGGGGTGGAGGGGCTGAAATTTCAGCCACATCCATCCATGTCATCTCCAAGATATTTTGGAGCAAAAGCCCAAAAAGGTGGCTTTCCAAAAAGTAATCCAAAAAGCACTTTCACTATTCACGACGACATATTTCAGCGTCCGTTCGAACTGAAAATATTCATGTGGGCTTAGAACATTTCCAGTACCCACTAAAATAATTTTCAACGCGATCCGAAACAATTCCGGTTTAGTGATTTTCATCTGCGAAAGGCATCTGAAGCGGTTCCGGCAGCTCCGGAACATTTCCGGTTTTCATCCCGGAAAATTCCAGAAAGTTTCCAGAACGATTCTGGCACCCTCCAAGAATTATCAGGCATGTGCCGAAACCATTTTGACTTTATGGTGTACTCCGAAACAACTTTTCGGTTTAGTGATTTTCATCTGTGAAAAGCAACTAAAGCGGTTCCGGCAGTCCGGAACATTTCCGGTTTTTGTCTCTGAAAAATCTCAGAAGTTACCGGAACAATTCTGGTACCTTCCAATAATTTCCAGGCATGTGCCCAAACCAATTTGACTTTATGGAATACCCTGAAACAACTTTTCAGTTTCACCGGAACTATTCCGATATCCTCTCCAGAACGTTTCCGTTTTGTCCGAAACTTTTTCGGTGATTTTCTCTCAGACTCCCTGTCTAGTATTCAGCAGATAGATGACCCTTAAGCGTGTGACCCTATAGGTTCGGTGAAGCATAGACATGACCCGGAACCCCTTCCGATCAATGATCAACATCGGAGCCGTGGACACCCATATTGACCCCTATACCCACACGATTGAATATTCGAGTGAACCTCCAGTTGCCGTGTGCTATTCCTGTTGCTTCGCGATATGTTACAAATACCCGAGGTGAGACATGTTGGCATCCCCGCGGATCAACAACTTGTCCACTATGCCAGTTACCTCGTTACCGGTATTGTTCTCTTTTCTCGTTCCCGTGTTCCGGCATCCCCGTGATCAAATCACAAAGTGTCTGGCCAGAAGATGATGGATACCGTAACACCGAGAGGGCCCAGAGATATCTCTCCATCGTCGGAGGAGCAAATCCCAATCTTGAGCTATCAAGTTACTTGACATACTTTTCCATGAACCCGTAAGCCGCCGTAATAGCCACCCATTTACGGATGACGTTTAACAAACCCCAAAGTTCATGAAGCAAGCATGAAGTAACTCGATACTCTCATGGTCTAAGGAATTATGCAAACGTTAACCATCTCTGTGTTATTAACCATTAACTTACGACGAATGAATCTCATAGAATAACATCAATTCGGGTCGATTCAACACAAATGTTCTTCTAACATTGTGCCCTCAAAATTGCCGGCATAGCCATGCCCATGATTAGGAAAACAGGATCATCATGCAATACTTGAGCCAGTCTTAGAGGCCAGACTAGGAATACATTTTACCGTTTATTATTCCACATGTGCATATGAGTCTTCCTCCGAGCCTCGTGGTTATTGTAGACTCGAGAACCATAGCAGTTATAGCATGGAACATAAACCTAATTATGAACAGGGAGATAATCAATAACATATATTATTGCCTCTAGGGCATATCTCCTACAGACTCCCACTTGCACTAGAGTCAATAATCTAGTCAATGCTAATGCACTTTACACCTATGGCATACTGGTGTAAAATATGCTTCCCATGTGGTATAGCCTGATGTCCAACGGATCTGACGACTTCAGCTCCGTGTGTAACTTTGCATATCCTCGCGTTTTCACGCTTTCACAAAATTCATATTTTGTGTGGACTTGGCTTTGCATATGTGTGAATCATTGGTCGAAACCTGATTCCTCAAACTGAGCTATGGAGCAACTATCTGCAATAGTGTCCCATAGACCAAAGCCATCTTGGAGCCATACTAAGTTCATGAATGAACTATATGATTCAACAACTTCTTTGTCGCTTCTTAAGCGTCAACATACTTAGCCTTTGTTATAGAATTCGCCACAGTATCTTGTTTGGAACAATTTCCAACTACCGTGCCATCATATTGTGTATTACACAAAACCCTTAACTTAAATCGAAAATCGCATGGAGCATTGATGAAGACTGTATCGATGTAATTACTTACAACGAGCACTTCATAATCTCTGCTTGCGAGAAAACATGTCATCACTACTACTCTAGTACTCAATGACATCTTTCACTGTTGTCCTATGATCAGTACTTTGATCACTTTGGTATCCATACTCGCAACAACTTTTGGAGTATCGGACATATCTGGTTGTTTTACATTCCATGGAATACATGATTAATCCACACACAAGAGTGTGTGGAATCTCCATCATGTATTTCACTCATCAGTGTTTTGGGACACTGAGTCTTGCAAAAACTCTTTCCATGTGGCTTCGGCAAGAATCACTCCTTGGCGTTTTAAATGCTAAAAAGTTTTAGCATCTTGTCAATATGTATTCATTGCTTAGCCCCATTAGGTAAATCTATCTCCATAGATCATCATGCCTAATATTGAGGCTATTTAGCCCAAGCACTTCATCGGAAAAACTATTTTCAAATGAAGTCCTAATTCGTGTCAAGAAATTTATTTCCAATTAACAATGTGTCAAGTACACAAGGTTTTTAGAAATATTATTATGCTCCCACTTACTTTCTTGAATCACAAGCATCTTCGATACCCATTTGATGAAGTCAAACCCCTTTGACCATTCCATCAAAAACGAAGATTCCAACTCCACTTTGCTCTCTTCTGTCCATCGCTGGAACTCTGAAGTTTGCATACTTACTAGCATCCTCTGGATCGACAAATTACTTTGGACTGTATCACATACAAGTCCTAGGTTTCATTTCCATCAGATGGAAATCCTTTTGTCATCCATGTTTCATATCTCATGATTGAAATATGTATTAATTGCTAGTTCAACCCGAACCGACTTCAAGCATCGCTACGGTGAGACAATCTCATCGTAGTCAACTCCTTGAACTTGTTAATGCAACAAGTCGAGCTTTATGGATAAAACATTTTATCCGTATCAGTTTTTAGTTCCATAAATATTCGTTAGACTCTCAGTCTTCCGAAAGGTGTATCAAGATTTTAATCTCGAATCACATATATGGAAACTATCTCGGATTGTATTGGCATGTAGCCAATTCCGGAGTCAGGGCCCATCAACGCTTCCTTGTGTATTATAGGTATACTGTTGTCTAACAACAATATCTCGTTTGCGCACCTGATAGGTTTGCACGAGCTTTGCCTACGTGGTTCAGCTGCAAGTTCGACCGAAGTCCATACATTTTATTGTAGAGACTTCCGAATCAGTCGCAGTAGGAAACTCCGGAATCACTTCCAAGGTTTCTTTCCTTTGATCTGATGACGAAGATACTGGTTATCTCGTCGAGTTGCACTGTCCTCCCACTCACCTTTTATAAGAACTATTCTCTTTAAAAGCATACCGTTTTGTGGCAAGATCGTTTGCCTCGGTATAGTGGTGGGGGAATACCCAATGACTTGGGATAACCTACAAAGTAGCACTTGTCTGATTTGGAATAGGTTTGTAACCTTTTACACAAGCCCCATATTCCAAATGTTAAGAAAAGATATAACATGGTTGGGCGTACCATACCATGGCGTCATTTCAACAGACTTGATGGATCTCTTTTCAGTGTAAAAGCCGCAGTCTCTAAAGCATTACTCTTTAAAAGGGATAATGGCAAATCTATTTATGTCATCTTTGATCTTACCATGTCATAAATGGTTTGATTACATCTTCACGGACTTTCCACTTGCAGTGGTGTTCCGGGAGGTGCAAGTTATGAAACCCCTTTCATAACTCATCAGACATTCGCTAAACTTGTAACTCAAATATTCCTTTCTGCAATCGAATTGTAGAAACATAATTTTCTTGTTACAATAACTTCTACTTCATTTTTGAAAACCTTCTGAATGAATTCAAAAGATCCAGACTTACGTCTCAACAAGTAAATATCCATATATCTACTTGAGTCACTTCTGAAGATAGATAAATCCACTATTTGCAACAACATTTATTGGACTACACACATCATAATGTATGATCACCAATATGTTCTTTGCTCGTTCCTTATGGCCTGTGAATGGTATTTCAGTCACTTTACCTTTCAGAGGAAAGTTGCAAGTGTCAGATGATTCAAAATCAAATGACTTCAAAATCCATCATAATGGAATTTTCCATGCGGGTTTCTCCAATCTGACCAAATGCAGTGCCACACTTGTGTGGTATTCTTTTAGTCTTGCGACATTTAGCGTCAGTGTTATGGATGTATCATATTTCCATCAATATTCATAACATACATCCGATCTAGGGTGGAAGCATGGCCCTTCATGTTATTCATAATACTGAACAACAATTGTTGTTTTATGAACAACTCTTTTGCAACAAACATTGTGCAATGGGCTAGAGTGTATGAAACTCTAAAATGAATTATGAAAGTAAATACATAGGGAATACACCGATGGAAGGCATATTAACATTTACTATGTTCCCTGCGTGTATCTAAACCTCATCCCTGGCTAGTCTTTTCGGCCATAGTAGTTCTTACATCGAGTTGCAACAGAATGCAATCGAGCGGGTATCTTTGTGATTAACTCACAATACCCAAGAATTAGTGATTAACATGTTTAACCATAATTCTCAAGAACTATATCTTTGACTAGCCTTCTATACATCAAAAACTTGTATGACATTCATACATGAGCTGGATATTCCAGTCTTCTTTCCTTTTGCCTTTATACTTCTAACAGTTTAACTTTTAGTATTTCTCCTACTCTCAGAAGAAGCATTCAACTTAAGAGTGCCGTTAGCCCCAGACTTCCTAGGCGTGAAAGTCTTACTAACACCCTTCGGACACTTCCTTTCTCTTTAAGTTGTTGTTTTATTCACCTTTCATCATATGACAGGCGTTCTCCTGGATCCCTCTCTTATCAGTCTAATGCATAGTAAACTCATTTACTAATAGTTTGCAAACAAACATTGCTTTGGATATCTCATATCTTTTAGCCTTTGTCTGTCTCTGAAAATGATTTTCAGATTCCATGAATATCACATAACTATCCAAACTTTCGAAGTTCGGGTCTCATGGAAGCAAACATTTTGCACTTTGACTGAAAAGGAATTCTAGCTTTTGGATCGAAGGACGAGAGTCATATGATCCACAGCATTAGCGGGAGAATACCGAAAGCATGCGATAGGACAAAATCCTTCTCGGCACTCTAGAGGACAATCCTCACATTACGTTACCAACCGTAAAGTTTTAACCAGATATTTAACAACTATTCAATTTTAATAGGGAAGGTGGAAACGCGAGCCATTATTCTACAACTATTTTGCAAATCACACTTAGACAGTGTTCAAAATTAATTGCACTGAGAATTAAAAGAAGTTAATTCAACAGTGCGCTCCCACTCAAATCAATATCTCTCATAATTGATTGTGAGTGATACAAGATCCGCATTTCAATTCGACGCCATTGACGGGTTCATCACTGATGACGTGAATTTCAATCGGTAGGCCAACTTGCCAATCACATCTCTATGTGACTCTTGTTCATCTTTCGATGCGTGTGTTCCGAGCTCAGGACTGTCCTGCCTGAACGTCAAGACAACCAAGTGATCTCTCTACGAGGTCTGACCTCACCCGCCTCACACATCCCTAATCGTTCGTACTCATGTGTACATGTCGTACCCCGAAAAGTTAGGTGCCGTGACGGTGCTACACTTGGGAGAACACTAACTACTTGATATTTTTGTGAGAGATCACCCTAATAAAAAGCGACTACCGCGCAATCAAGAAGGGTGCATCATAAGGGATAAACATCTCAGGCAATTCATAATAGCATGATATGGTATAGCCCTTTCTGACGGAGAAGTCTTTCATTTCTTCGTCTTCGGCATTCGCGTTGGTGTTCACCTTCGCGAAGATTGCCACCACCTTGTCGATGCACCAGATAATATTGCTATCTCTATAGCTAATAAAATAAGTGCATTACATAAGGTTGACACGCAGGTCATTAAAGTGCAATCATATGGCTCCAGCCATCATGCCGAATCATGACACGCAGGTCATGTTAATTACATCATATAGTCATCTCATACATAATCAAATTAATATGATACTTGCTATACCACATCACATGCACATGCAAACCATCCTGCAAAACCAAGTTAGACGCCTCTAATCGGTTCATGCAAAATTTTATTTTACGCGGCTTCTAAGGTTTCGAAACAAACCGAAGCTACCAACGTCCATCATCAAGCATGATAATCCAAGTTGCTAGATTAACTTTCCAGGGTGTATGAAACACGAGATAATAAAATCTCGAGCCCCATACTAAACTTCGTCATACGCGTGACCCCCGTGCAGATCACATCTGCATTGCCCTTTCGTCTGCGAAACATCCATCTTTCTTTAACTATGGTGGAACCCAAAGAACTGTTAGCACTTCGTTGATCTGTCAATCAGCATACTCAGGAGCAGCATGAAAGGATCGTGGATTGCCAGAACTTTGTGAGATTCCACCATGCCGTCAAGATCAGGACTACGCAAATTCAGGGGAAGCAACAGGAACATCGGGTAACAGATTTCATCTGCTACCCGCACAAATAATTTTCAGTAATAGAACTCATCTACTACCTAATTATATTGTGCAACACCCATACATCTCTATGTATTCTAGATCGCAACCTGCATCTACGCATAGCACGGCTCTTGATGCCACTGTAGGGTAACGTAGCAGAAAACAAAAAATTTCCGACCTACGTACCAGCCCAGGATCACTATGGAGACTGCATACAAGGTTTGATCTGTTTCGTTACCGACTCGTAACGCAGCGGAAGTAGAGTCGATGACGATCGGCGGTGCAGATCCCCGCAGCTAGGATTTACAACCTCCCAACCGCGAGGATGTATACCCTCATCCGCCCCCGGACAGCCCTCCGGGAGGCGGTCGGACAGTCCCTCGGACGGTGTCACGGACAGCCCTTCGGGAGGACCATCGAAACTCGGACAGTCACTCGGACAGTCACTCGGACAGCCCTTCGGGAGGACCATCGAAACTCGGACAGTCACTCGGACAGCCCTTCGGGAGGACCATCGAAACTCGGACAGTCACTCGGACAGCCCTTCGGGAGGCACTCTCAAACTAAGACCGAAACTACGATCTCTCTACAGAGTTGCACACATACGGTCTCAACTATCCGGCAGGGCTTCGCCGTCCAGAACTAGTTCCTGCCGGAACCCAGACAGCCTTTCGGCTCTACGAAACTATTTCGCTGGGAGGGAGAGAGAAGCCAGACAAGTCTATGGCATGTGTATGAGAGCAAGGATGAGCTTTGGGCTGCCCCCTCCACCTCTATTTATAGGAGAAGGAGGGGTGGAGGGGCTGAAATTTCAGCCACATCCATCCATGTCATCTCCAAGATATTTTGGAGCAAAAGCCCAAAAAGGTGGCTTTCCAAAAAGTAATCCAAAAAGCACTTTCACTATTCACGACGACATATTTCAGCGTCCGTTCGAACTGAAAATATTCATGTGGGCTTAGAACATTTCCAGTACCCACTAAAATAATTTTCAACGCGATCCGAAACAATTCCGGTTTAGTGATTTTCATCTGCGAAAGGCATCTGAAGCGGTTCCGGCAGCTCCGGAACATTTCCGGTTTTCATCCCGGAAAATTCCATAAAGTTTCCAGAACGATTCTGGCACCCTCCAAGAATTATCAGGCATGTGCCGAAACCATTTTGACTTTATGGTGTACTCCGAAACAACTTTTTGGTTTAGTGATTTTCATCTGTGAAAAGCAACTAAAGCGATTCCGGCAGTCCGGAACATTTCCGGTTTTTGTCTCTGAAAAATCTTAGAAGTTACCGGAACAATTCTGGTACCTTCCAATAATTTCCAGGCATGTGCCGAAACCAATTTGACTTTATGGAATACCCTGAAACAACTTTTCAGTTTCACCGGAACTATTCCGATATCCTCTCCGGAACGTTTCCGTTTCGTCCGAAACTTTTTCGGTGATTTTCTCTCAGACTCCCTGTCTAGTATTCAGCAGATAGATGACCCTTAAGCGTGTGACCCTATAGGTTCGGTGAAGCATAGACATGACCCGGAACCCCTTCCGATCAATGATCAACATCGGAGCCGTGGACACCCATATTGACCCCTATACCCACACGAATGAATATTCGAGTGAACCTCCAGTTGCCGTGTGCTATTCCTGTTGCTTCGCGATATGTTACAAATACCCGAGGTGAGACATGTTGGCATCCCCGCGGATCAACAACTTGTCCACTATGCCAGTTACCTCGTTACCGGTATTGTTCTCTTTTCTCGTTCCCGTGTTCCGGCATCCCCGTGATCAAATCACATTGTGTCTGGCCAGACGATGATGGATACCGTAACACCGAGAGGGCCCATAGATATCTCTCCATCGTCGGAGGAGCAAATCCCAATCTTGAGCTATCAAGTTACTTGACATACTTTTCCATGAACCCGTAAGCCGCCGTAATAGCCACCCATTTACGGATGACGTTTAACAAACCCCAAAGTTCATGAAGCAAGCATGAAGTAACTCGATACTCTCATGGTCTAAGGAATTATGCAAACGTTAACCATCTCTGTGTTATTAACCATTAACTTATGACGAATGAATCCCATAGCATAACATCAATTCGGGTCGATTCAACACAAATGTTCTTCTAACATTGTGCCCTCAAAATTGCCGGCATAGCCATGCCCATGATCAGGAAAACAGGATCATCATGCAATACTTGAGCCAGTCTTAGAGGCCAGACTAGGAATACATTTTACCGTTTATTATTCCACACGTGCATATGAGTCTTCCTCCGAGCCTCGTGGTTATTGTAGACTCGAGAACCATAGCAGTTATAGCATGGAACATAAACCTAATTATGAACAGGGAGATAATCAATAACATATATTATTGCCTCTAGGGCATATCTCCTACACCAACAGTTATAGCCGGACATGAAACCGGACTCAAACAGGTGGACGTGAATGGTTCTTGAGTTAGAGTAATTTCGATCATTCTTATAGCCAGCACATGGACAATACATAAAACCATCTGCCCGCTTGTTTGCCTCAGCCGCAACCAGAAAAGTACGCACGCCATTAATGAACTGGGGAGAGCATCGGTCATCGTACATCCATTGCCGGCTCATCTTCATTACACAACACCGAAAAGACCAAATTAATACAAGTTCATACATAAAGTTCATACACACTTGTTCTCATAAAACAACATACAAACTCTCTAGCTAAAGCATTTAAATGCAACAACAAATGCGATCAAGATCGCAACTAAGGTAACAATTGATCCAACAGCATAGTGATACCAAGCCTCACTATCAATGGCATATTTTTTAAATTTTATAATCTTCAAGCGCATTGCATCCATCTTGATCTTGTGATCATCGACGACATCGGCAACATACAACTCCAGTTTCATCTTCTCTTCTTCAATTCTTTTCAATTTTTCTTTCAAATACTCGTTTTCTTTTTCAACTAAATTTAACTTCTCGAGAAGAGGGTCGGTTGCAATTTCCGGTTCACATACCTCCTAGATAAAAATATCTATGTCAACTTGATGGGCATAATTGTCATAAACACGAAATGCAACAAATAGTTATAAAAGAGAGTATATACCACATCCGAATCATAAACCGGACGAGGGCCAACGGGGACGGATATCAAAGTCATGCCACTATGTATAACAAACAACCATACAGGTAAGAAAACTATACAAGTAACTATCTAAATCAAACAAACATGATTTTTTTTATAAAAAGGATAAGAACAAGAGGCTCACCAAGGTGGTGCCGGCGACGGGACGGTGCGGGCGATCGACGGTGGTTAGGACGGGGGCGGGAAGGCACTAAGTAAACCACACCTACACATGCAAACTAAGAAGTTAATTTGAGCTCAAATTGCATATAAATCAAATAAACTCCCACATAAAATTACTCCCAAACTAAAACCCACAAATCACTATACTTATAGAGCATTGCAAGAGCTAATCTAGCAATGAGAGATGAAAGGACAAAGTTGCTAACCTTTGTGAACACTTGGATGGATGGGGTGCCTCCAAAACTTGACAAATTTTGGCAAAAATGGAGGATGAGCTCGAGGGAGAGGGGAAGAACAGAGAGGAGAGGAAAGGGGAAGAACAGAGAGCTAGGGTTGGACGAAGGGTTTATATAGGAGCATCTTTAGTCCCGGTTCGTTCCACAAACCGGGACTAAAGGTGAGCCTCTAGTACCGGTTCGTGACACGAACCGGGACTAAAGGTGATCGTGGGGCCCCAGCCTGACACCAGCCTGTCACCACCCTTTTAGTCCCGGTTTGTATCACAAACCGGGACTAAAGGTGAGCCTCTAGTACCGGTTCGTGACACGAACCGGGACTAAAGGTGATCGTGGGGCCCCAGCCTGACACCAGCCTGCCACCACCCCTTTAGTCCCGGTTCGTGTCACGAACCGGTACTAGAGGTTCAACACGAACCGGGACTAATGATGCCTGCCCCCCTAGCCGTTGGAACCGGGACTAATGGTCACATTAGTACCGGTCCGTTTCCAAACCGGGACTAATGGGGCTCACGTAAAGTCCTTTTTCTACTAGTGATACATCAAAAACTTGTATGACATTCATGCATGAGCTGGATATTCCAGTCTTCTTTCTTTCTGCCTTCATACTTCTAACAGTTTAACTTTCAGTATTTCTCCTACTCTCAGAAGAAGCACCCAACTTAAGAGTGGCGTTAGCCCCGGACTTCCAAGGCGTGAAAGTTTCACTAACACCCTTCGGACACTTCCTTTCTCTTTAAGTTGTTGTTTTATTCACCTTCATATCATATGGCAGGCGTTCTACTGGATTCCTCTCTTAACAGTCAAATGCATAGTAAACACTTTTACTAATAGTTTGCAAACAAACATTGCTTTGTTTGTATCTGAAAATGATTTTCAGTTCCATGAATATCACATAACTATCCCAAACTTTCGAAGTTCGGGTCTCATGGAAGCAAACATATTGCATTTGACCGTAACGGAATTCTAGCTTTTGGATCGAAGGACGAGAGTCACATCATCCATAGCATTTGCGGGAGGATACCGAAAGCATGCGATAGGACAAATTCCTTCTCGGCACTCTTGAGGACAATCCTCACATTACGTTACCAACCGTAAAGTTTTAACCAGATATTTAATAGCTTATTCAATTTTAACAGGGAAGGTGGAAACGTGAGCCATTCTTCTACAACTATTATGCAAACCACACTTAGACAGAGTTCATAATTAATTGCACTGAGAATTAAACAAGTTAATTCAACAGTGCGCTCCCACTCAAATCAATATCTCTCATAATTGATTGTGAGTGATTCAAGATACGCATTTGAATTCGACGCCATTCACGGGTTCATCACTGATGACGCGAATTTCAATCGGTAGGCCAACTTGCCGATCACATCTCTATGTGATTCTTGTTCATCTTTCGATGGGCGTGTTCTGAGCTCAGGACGATCAAGCCAGAACGTCAAGACAACCAAGTGATCTTGCTGTGAGGTCTGACCTCACCCGCCTCACACATCCCTAATCGTTCATACCCATGTATCCATAACGCACCCCGAAAAGTTAGGTGCCGTGACGGTGCTACACTTGGGAGAACACTAACTACTTGATATTTTTGTGAGAGATCACCCTAATAAAAGCGACTACCGCGCAATCAAGAAGGGTGCATCATAAGGGATAAACATCTCAGGCAATTCATAATAGCATGATATGGTATAGCCCTTTCTGACGGAGAAGTCTTTCATTTCTTCGTCTTCGGCATTCGCGTCGGTGTTCACCTTCGCGAAGTTTGCCACCACCTTGTCGATGCACCAGATAATATTGCTATCTCTATAGCTAATAAAATAAGTGCATTACTTAAGGTTGACACGTAGGTCATTAAAGTGACAATCATATGGCTCCAGCCATCATGCCGAATCATGACACGCAGGTCATGTTAATCAATTTACATTATATAGTCATCTCATACATAATCAAATTATTACGAGCACTGCTATACCACATCACATGCACATGCAAACCATCCTGCAAAACCAAGTTAGACGCCTCTAATCGGTTCATGCATAAACTTGTTTTACGTGGCTTCTAAGGTTTCGAAACAAACCGAAGCTACCAACGTTCATCATCAAGCATGATTATCCAAGTCGCTAGATTAACATTGCGGGGTGTATAAAACATGAGATAATAAAATCTCGAGCCCCATACTGAACTTCGTCATACGCATGACCCCCGTGCAGATCATATCTGCATTGCCCTTTCGTCTGCGAAATTTCATCTTTCTTTTTAACTACGGTGGAATTCAATGAACTGTTAGCACTTCGTTGATCAATCAGGATCGCGGATTGCCAGAACATTGAAACTCCACCATGCTGTTATCAAGATCAGAAATATGCAAATTTCAGGGAAGCAATAAGAACATCGGGTAACAGATTTCATCTGCTACCCGCACAAATAATTTTCAGCAATAGATCTCATCTACTACCTAATTATATTGTGCAACATCCATACATCTCTATGTATTCTAGATCGCAACCTGCATCTACGCATAGCACGGCTCTGATACCACTGTAGGGTAACGCAGCAGAAAACAAAAAATTTCCGACCTACGCACCAGCCCAGGACCACTATGGAGACTGCATACAAGGTTTGATCTTTTTCGTTACCGACTCGCAGCGCAGCGGAAGTAGAGTCGATGACGATCGGCGGTGCAGATCCCCGAAGCTAGGATTTACAACCTCCCAACCGCGAGGATGTATACCCTCATCTGCCCCCCAGACAGCCCTCCGGGAGGCAGTCGGACAGTCCCCGGACGGTGTCGCGGACAGCCCTTCGGGAGGACCTTCGAAACTCGGACGGTCACTCGGACAGCCCTTCGGGAGGACCTTCGAAACTCGGACGGTCACACGGACAGCCCTTCGGGAGGCACTCTCGAACTAAGACCGAAACTACGATCTCTTTACAGAGTTGCACACATACGGTGTCATCTATCCGGCAGGGCTTCGCCGTCCAGAACTAGTTCCTGCCGGAACCCAGACAGCCTTTTGGCTCTACGAAACTATTTCGCTGGGAGGGAGAGAGAAGCCAGACAAGTCAATGGCATGTGTATGAGAGCAAGGATGAATGTTTGGGCGGCCCCCTCCACTCCTTTTATAGGAAAACCAAGGGGTAGGATGGGTATTCAAAATACCAAAAAAGCCCATGAAGGAGTCCCATTCCCAAGGGTAAAAGCGGGAAGCAAGTGGGCAAGTGGGGCTCCAAAACACCATGACCCAACATTCCCTACAGATGTGTGTTGGGAAAAGTCATTTTCGCCGACCGACTGTTGGTAAGGAAAACTCATGACAGATGGTCGGGAAAACTTGTGAACAGTGGCAGATAGTCGGTCGGAAATGTGACCATATTTACTGTCGAACGATGGGTCGGGAAAGCTCTAATGCCCATCCGTATATCGGTCGGGAAAATAACCCCGACCAACAGTCCGTGGCAAATGGGCCAGCGCGCGCATACAGAAAAAATTTAGCGCCACATTTTGGCCCGAAGCCCGCGAAAAGTTTTCCCCCGGCACACAACTCACCACGCATGGAGAGGCAAATCCGTAGTCCCTTTCTCATTCCCCACGAGCGCCGCCATGGGCACCCGCCGCCGGCCTCTCCACCCTGCCTCTGCGCCATCCTGCCTCCGCACTGCCCTGCTGGCCTGCCGCCCCCACACGCTCAAACCCTCTGCTCAGCCCAGGTGCTCTTTCCTCACCTCGTCGTCGTCACGGCGGGCGCCGGGCAGATCTGGGGCTTAATTTGCTGCAGATCCCGGGGGCGACGGGGCTTAAGCTGCTGCAGACGGGGGAGACAGGGCGGGCGCCGTGACGAAGCACTCCCCGGAGGCGCTGGTGCTTACCTCTCGTGGAAGCTTTCAGGGTTGGGTTCCCGGCGAGCGGCGTCATCAGCTCCGGCACTAACCTCGACTCCCAGGTTCTCGTTCCTCCCTGCAAAAAGAGAGACTTGACTAGAGTATCATCTGTTCATCTTTCACCATTTTTGTCCCATCCTCCTAGATGAGCATGCAGAAGAAATTGACGAGATTGCTACTAAGACAAGGCTGCTGTCACTTGAACTGTTGCAGGTTAGTTTACATCCTGGAAGTTGGTAATTTTGATTTTCTTTGTTTAGATGATATCTGCTGATTCTTTTACCTTCAGGGATTGTTAGACTTGCGCCCGTGCAGACGTGCTCATGTACCTCCATGTGTGGCTCTCTAATCAGATCCAGGCGCTGCCTCCCTATGCAGCAGGGGCCAAACTATGCGCCACCCTAGGCATAGTCGGATCTCTAATCAGATGAGCTGCCTCCACTATTGTACGCATGTTAAGCTGGGACGATTAAATTGCATGTGGTAAGTGATTGAGCATCTACTGATTGATTTTGCAGATCTGGCAATCTGGATAGCTAAATATGTTATATAGTGGCCTCTATGATTTAGGACGTCTTCTTTTTCGGGGAATGATTCAGGGCGTCTGAAACATGTGGAAAAACATTATAGCATTAGATAATTAATTTCACGGTTGGTCATATTATGATGCTCAGTAAGGTTAAATAAGTTATACGGTAAACTTTTATGTCTTTGTCGTGCTTCTCAAAAAAGATAATAGTAATAGCAATAATATGCCACTATTTATCAAGAAAAACATTTGTATGTACTGTATCTGCAGCACTCAGTTGCATGGTTCTCTTGGTTTTTTTTTTTTTAAAAGATTAACTTGAGCTAATTAATTAGCATGTGTATCAGCATAGTTACGAGGCATCCAAAGCAAGGAGAGGATGGGATGAACTGAACAATTTCCAAATTTGACCCGTATTTGGTCAGGCAAGGTTAGCTTTTCTATAGCTTTTATTGATGAATTTGAAAATTATATGAGCAAAATAGGCAAACGTAACCTTTTCCTTTAATCATGCATATTGATATAATAGTCTTATGCTATTTGAACCTTTCCACTGTGCTTTGTACATCTAACTTATACTATGCACAAATATATTGTTTCCATGTAAGAAAGTGTGATGAATAAAATAAGTCAAAAAAAGATACAATGCCTTCTGAATCTGAGCAATATCCCCACAATTTTTTTTCTGTATCACAAGAGACTACCATGATGAGTGTATGTGTTCCAATGAGCAGATGGTGCTATCTTAACTCATGAATAAGGGAACAATATATTGAGGCTGTGAAGAAGGCTGCCATCGAGACAAAGAGCGAGCACCCCAAGGATTAATGCGTGGCGTAGAAGGTTATCAAAAGAACTATGTCATTTTGTTAATTAATTTCCTAGACAAGTACACTCACACATGCATCTTTGCGACAAAATAAAAACTGCACTACTCTCTCTCTCTCTCTCTCTCTCATCTAATGTTATCAGAAGTACTAATTGTGGATTTCATCTCTATTTTCTCCAAAAACTCTATTTAGTATCCCTTCCACTGTAAGTTTATTACTATGTGATCAGAGAAATTAAGAGGTATATGTGCATACTGTAAGAACATGATCAGTGATGTACAGAAATCCTATGAAGTGGCATACTCAACGTAGTTTATATGTACTATCTGTGGTCAAATTTCCAATGTATGTATATAGTAAGATATTTGTTGGAAGTGTCATTAATGCAAACCATTATGCTGTAAGATTTCACGCAGGATATCTAACGGGAACTCTTTAAAATTATTATGGTCTTATTCTACAACTACGATTAAGGGAGTATTTTAGCACATGTTGCTTATGAAAGTCTTATCTAATTGTACTCAAATTTTCTTTTGGCAGCTCCTTTTTGTTTAGTTGTATCCTAAGCACACAAATAAGTGCATTCTTGACCACCTCTTTCTCCCATGTCGTGAATTGGGAGGCATCACACAAATTTACAAATATTTTCGTTTTTCCTAGATTTATAGAAGAATAGCATATGCGGCATAAGCAAAAACTGTTTGTGATGTAAAATATGGTCTAACGATTTAAGATCGTCATAGTTATTCCCAACTAATAATCTCAAACACAAAAAGGTACCCCGCGCGTATGCACGGGTTGATGAAAATGTTACCCAAATCACAGCAGCTTCCTTGACTTTATTTTGTTCTCATCTAGTGGCATGGTATTCTGCCATGTTGCCCTGTCTTTATTTACAGTTTCCATGTCCAGTGAAAAGACCAAATCATTTACTTAGTTGCTCTTGGCCTGTTGTGCTATCATGGTTTTACTGATGTTCACATTCCAAATTAACAATTAGTTGCTAGTGGGTGTTGTCCTTGCTGAATGCTCACTTTATGGATTCCAAAGCTTCTTTGTTTACATGTGAGCGTTGGAGTCCTTCCAATTAAAGGACTTGTATTAGTATGCATGGCTAATTAATACACTTCTATAACTATGTAATTTTGATATTTATTGTACTGAAGCTCCACTATTAACAACCAGTGCACTAAATAACAACAACATTGTAATCCATGTGCAGCTTCTAGGTTCTGGCTTTGTAGTGTGCATCATCTAGCTGAAAAATGAAATGATGTGAAACTATGTTACATCTTGCTGGTGTGCTGCTTGTCAACCTTGCTATGCTGCTGTCTGCTGAATTCTGGGTGTACATCGATGCAAATGAACATGGAAACAACTTCAGAACTATTATTCACATTTTTTTACTAAAAATTCGAACCACTGAACATGATCACTTCCATATCTCTGAAATGAGAATTTACTCAAGTTTCTATTTGTGCTAGCGATAGTTTTGTCGTCATGTTCATATAAGTAGAATGCCGAATACAAATGGCCTTCATTAGCATTACTATATTAGCAACACAATATGTAGTAGCAAACCCCAATAGAAATGATATCTTTAGTTCCTAGGACAGATATAGATGGATTATTAGTTCATAAAGCAAGCGATACAGAAAAAAAGTAAGTGTTGTGTATTTGTGAATCAGAAAATGGTGAATTCTCTCTCTCTCGCTCTCTCTCTATATATTTTTTTTCTAGGGTCTCTTGAACATATTCACTTCTTCCTGCATGATTTCTCTCCCCTTTTTAGATTTATTTCTGTGTATGCCAACTTCTTAGTTTTACTTATATTCCAGTGAGCTCTGTTCTATACTGGTGTACTGATGTTTGTAATGTTTTTTTTCTGCTTCTTGTGTGCTGATGTTTGCAATGGTAGTTGGTTTCTGTACTCTGCAAGCCTCATGATGCTAATTGAAATATCCTTTATCATGTTGCAGATGCTTAGCAAATGCTTTCGTTGCTACTTGTTCTTAATCAGCTGCTACCTGTTCTTAATCATCTGATTTCTTACTCCTTTCATTTATGTAGGAACGGCATGAAGGTAGTTATCCCCCATGGGCACATAGACCAGGATACATTGTACTCCTCAGGATATAGCAAAAGAAGTTAGGAAACACAAAAGAGGGGAGCTAAAGGTACGCGGCCCTTCTAAAATTTCTAGAAGGGTACCACTTTTCCTGTCAGTGGTAATGAATTCTTTTGAGTTGCTTTGGTATGAAATGATATTGAAGGCAGCTTAGAGAAAATATAATGTTCTCTAGTTGTGGTGCGGAATATTTATCGGGGATTTTGACTTGCAGATGTTCAAGCTGGAGGATATTCTCCAATGAGATGAAGAATGAAGGTTTTGATGTCAAGTGCGAGAATGATGCAACGATCTTGCTGGAAGGCGATCTTGCTAGAAGGCTGAGGATGGGTATGTAGTTGCCCACTACAAGGAGCCAAGGCAGATGATGTATTGCAGAAAACAAAGCGATGAACTTTTGCTCTCAGACAATGAACTATCTTGTTTCCTCTATTTAATTAGTTACATTAGTTTATTTATAGGAAACTTGGCTGGTCATTAGTTCATAACAAATGAACTATTTATATGTGAAAATTAATGAATGTGTGTGACTATTGTTTGGTTCTGGTTTAATATTGTTGGATGATGCATGTTACTGTTATGTATGATTATGTAACTTGATTGACATTCTGTTGGTAACGTGAAATCCAGCCATGGGAGGGCTAACGGATGTTGGTCGGCAAAACAAACCCTGCCACACAGCCGGTCGGGAAAGGCTAATGCTAGGCCTGGACAGAATGTTGGTCGGGAAAGAAGACACTGTCAGACAGTTGGTCGGGAAAGCCCTTGGCTGCCCTAACAGATTGTTGGTCGGGAAAGATTACCCTGCCTGATAGTCGGTCGGGAAAGGTCCATGGCAACCCCAACAGACTGTTGGTCGGGAAAGGCCCATGGCAGGCCCAACAGATTGTTGGTCGGGAAAGATACCCCATAGCCGACAGACAGTCGGTCGGGAAAGATATGTCGGTCAGGAAAGGGTTTTCCCGTCTGGACTTTCCCCAACAGACAGTGTCGGTCGGCAATAGTCTTTCCCGACCGACTGTCTGTCGGAGGAACTTGTATTCCCGACCAACCTGGCTGTTAGGGATGTAGTGCCGTGGTGTAGTGAAGGAGGAGCCCCCCTCTTGGCCGGCCACACCCCTAGAGGGCCCCCCCAAAGGGGATCTCATCGATCCATGTCATCCCAAAATATCTTGGGATAAAGCCCAAAATAATGGCTTTGCAAAAAGTAACCATAAAGTGATTTTCACTATTCACGGAGACAATTTTCCGTGACCGTTAAATCCGAAAATATTTCTATGGGTCTTAGAATAATTCCAGTACCCACAAAAATGATTTTGGATTCGTTCCGAAACAATTTCAGATTAGTGATTTTCATCTGTGAAAAGCAAACAAAGCGGTTCCGGCAGCTCCGGAACATTTCCGGTTTTTCTTCCGGAAAATTCCCCAGAAGTTTCCAGAATGATTCTAGCACCCTCCAAGAATTATCAGGCGTGTGCTGAAACCAATTTGACTTAATGGTATCCCCTGAAACAACTTTTCAGTTTTACCGGAACTCATCCGGTGACCTCTCTCTTCGGAACTTTTCCGCTGTCTCCAAAACTTTTTTCGGAGACTTTCTCTCAGACTCCCTGTCTAGTATTCAGCAGATAGATGACCCTTAAGCGTGTGACCCTATAGGTTCGGTGAAGTATAGACATGACCCGGAACCCCTTCCGATCAATGATCAACATCGGAGCCGTGGACACCTATATTAACCCCTATACCCACACTAATGAATATTCGAGTGAACCTCCAGTTGCCGTGTGCTATTCCTGTTGCTTCACGATATGTTACAAATACCCGAGGTGAGACATGTTGGCATCCCCGTGGATCAACAACTTGTCCACTATGCCAGTTACCTCGTTAGCGGTATTGTTCTCTTTTCTCGTTCCCGTGTTCCGGCATCCCCGTGATCAAATCACATTGTGTCTGGCCAGACGATGATGGATACCGTAACACCGAGAGGGCCCAGAGATATCTCTCCATCGTCGGAGGAGCAAATCCCAATCTTGAGGTATCAAGTTACTTGACATACTTTTCCATGAACCCGTAAGCCGCCGTAATAGCCACCCATTTACGGATGACGTTTAACAAACCCCAAAGTTCATGAAGCAAGCATGAAGAAACTCGATACTCTCATGGTCTAAGGAATCATGCAAACGTTAACCATCTCTGTGTTATTAACCATTAACTTGTGACGAAAGTATCTCATAGCATAACATCATTTCGGGTCGATTCAACACAAATGTTCTTCTAACATTGTGCCCTCAAAGTTGCCGGCATAGTCATGCCTATGATCAGGAAAACAGAACCATCATGCAACACTTGAGCTAGTCTTAGAGGCCAGACTAGGAATACATTTTACCGTTTATTATTCCACACGTGCATATGAGTCTTCCTTCGAGCCTCGTGGTTATTGCAGACTCGAGAACCATAGCAGTTATAGCATGGAACATAAACATAATTATGAACAGGGAGATAATTAATAACATTTATTATTGCCTCTAGGGCATATCTCCTACAGAATTCTTATTTGCGTTTATCTTGACTACTTCATGTCATTGTTTTTTATGCATTACTTCGTTCTTATGAACTTAATACACTAGATGCATGTTGGATATCGGTCGATGTGTGAAGTAATAGTAGTAGATGCAGAATCGTTTCGGTCTACTTGTTTTGGATGTGATGCTTATATCATGATCATTGCCTTGGATAGCGTCATAATTATTTGCTCTTCTATCAATTGCCTAACAGTAATTTGTTTACCCACCGTATGCTATTTTCTTGAGAGATGCCTCTAGTGAACTCTACGGCCCCCGGGTCTACTTTTATCATAAGATCGATCTTGTTTTACTTATACAAAAATACCAAAAATATTTGCTGCATACTTTTATCTTTTATTTATTTATCAATCTATCAATCTATCATATACCATTTAATCTCGTTACTTGACCGCCGAGAGATTGACAACCTCTCGTTTGCGTTGGGTGCGAGGGTTTGCGTTTTGTGTGTAGGTGTTGTTTACGTGGTGTTTCTTGGTTCTCCTACTGGATTGATAACCTTGGTTTCTTAACTGAGGGAAATACTTACTCTACTGTGCTGCATCTTCCTCTCCTCTTCGGGGATAAAAATCCAACGCAGTCTACAAGTAGCAGGAAGAATTTCTGGCGCCGTTGCCGGAGAGACATCATCAACATTACCAAGTACCTACACTCTCAACACTTACCTTTGCATTTACTTTATTTGCCATTTGCCTCTCGTTTTCATCTCCCCCACTTCTAAAATTTTTTATAAAAATATTTGCCTTTTCTTTTGCCACTTTTATTTGCCTCTTTTCCTTTTGCCGTGTTCTCGCTTGCCCGATTTTATTCAATCATGATGTCTCGAGAAAATATTCAAGATACCTACTACCATAGGATTTTGAATGAGATCGAGAAAAGTACCAAAGATTGCATGACTGCACAATTTGAGCACAACAAGTTCTTCACCGAAGAACTTAAGGCTCATTCTATTATTCTTGATGCTATTTCAAAACAACTTGATGATGTTAGTGGGGAGGTTTCTCATCTCCAAGCACAATTTATTCTTACTGAAAATTTGCTAGAAAAAATTTCTGATGCACAATCTACTTTAGTAAATCGAATGGCTGCTAAGCCAGAATCCTTGGAACCAATTGGTGAGGATGAGGATCTTAAGATGATTGGTGTGTCTTCTATTGATTCTTTGTTTAGTAATGTTAATCTTGTTGACAAGGAGACTGAAGAAGAGTCAACTTTAGATAGAGGGCGTCTCCATGATTCGGAGGGTGAAAATCTTGATGCTAAAATTGTTGAAAGTGGGTTTGAAGAGGTTAAAACTTTAGCTAGTAATGCACCCACTATTTTGGATTGTCATGACTTTAATTATGATAGTTGTTCTTTGGTTGAGTGTATTTCTTTATTGCAATCTTTGTTGAACTCACCAAATGCTTATGAACAAAATAAGGCTTTTACTAAACACATTGTGGAAGCCTTAATGAAAGCTTTGGAAGAAAAACTTGAGTTAGAAGTTTCTATCCCTAGAAAATTGTATGATGAGTGGGAGCCTACTATCAAAGTTAAGATTAAAAACTTTGAGTGCAATGCTTTGTTGGGTAAAAGTGTTTCTACAATTCTGAAGTCTCTTTGTGATGTTCTCGGTTTTACCAATTTGGATGAGTGTTCTCTTAATTTGCATTTGGCGGATTCTACTATTAAAAAGCCATTGGGGAGGATCAATGATGTTCTTATTGTTGCAAATAGGAACTTTGTACCCATGGACTTTATTGTTCTTGATATTGATTGCAACCCGTCTTGCCCTTTGATTCTTGGAAGACCGTTTTTACACACCATTGGTGCGGTGATTGACATGAAAGAGGGAAATATAAAGTTTCAGTTTCCTTTAAAGAAACGCATGGAACACTTCCCGAGGACCAAAATAAAACCGCCCTATGAATCCATTATGAGGGCTACCTATGGAGTCAAATCCAAGGATGGCAATACTTGATATATTGCTTTATGCCTAGCTAGGAGCGTAAAACGATAGCGCTTGTTGGGAGGCAACCCAACGAATAAAATAAATTTTTATTTTTCACTTTTTTGTTCTGTTCTTTTGATTATACTTTATTTTCCTCTGTTTTGAGTTGGTTTTTATATTTTAATTAGTGTTTGTGCCAAGTAAGACCTTTGGGATGATGTGGATGTTTGTGAATGCAATTCTGTGAAAAACAGAAACTTTGACGCTCAGTCCAGAATTTTTATAAATTCGTAAGAGCGTCGAATGAGTCTGAATTTTTTACATGTAATTGATATACAAATTTTCCACGTTTTCCTAATTTTTCAGAATTTTTGGAGTTACAGAAGTATGGCTTTTTGACAGATTGCTACAGACTGTTCTGTTTTTGACAGATTCTGTTTTCTATGCATTGTTTGCTTGTTTTGATGAAACTATGGATTGTATCGGGGGGTGCAAGCCATGGGAAAGTGAGAACACAGTACCTATAATGCAAAATAAAATTTGAATGGGTTTTAAACAGTACTTATAGTGGTAATTTGTTTTGTTATACTAACGGATCTCACGAAGGTTTTGTTGAGTTTTGTGTGATTGAAGTTTTCAAGTTTTGGGTGTGACAACGATGGATGAAGGAATGAAGAGATGCAAAAGCCTAAGTTTGGGGATGCCCAAGGCACCCCAAGGTAATATCCAAGGAGACTCAAGCGTCAAAGCTTGGGGATGCCCCGGAAGGCATCCCCTCTTTCTTCTAACGACTATCGGTAACACACTTGAGGCTATATTTTTATTCATCACATGATATGTGTTTTGCTTGGAGCGTCTTGTATGATATGAGTCTTTGCTTTGTTTATTTTTATTTTATCACAATCATCACCTCTGAACACATTTGCTTGAGATAGCTTCACGTCATCATGATTTGTTAGAATTGCTCTTTGTGCTTCACTTAAATTTGTTGAGCTAGGTGGTTGCTCTAGTGCTTCACTTATATCTTTTTGAGCACGGTGGTGCTTTTGTTTTGAAGAAACTTGTTCTCATGCTTCACTTATATCTTTTTGAGAATGCTAGAAATTTTATAGAAATATTGCTCTCATGCTTCACTTATATCTTTTTGAGAGTTTGAAAATAGTTATGGTAAAATGTACAAGCTATGAGCTTGGTCCCCATGTGATGAATATTCAAGAGGGATAATGAAAACTAGCATAAAATTTTATGGGACATGAAAAACTTGATTCTTTGCAATAGTTTTGAGATATGTAGATGATGATATGTGAGTTATGTTCATGAGTAATTATGCTCTAGTATGAATATTGATGTTAAGGTTTATGATTCCCTATGCAAGCATGTAAAGTCAATAGTTATGCAATGAAGTTACATCCTACTTGTGGTGCATTATTCGGTGTTGGTTATGTTTTATGTATGCATGTGCATCATTATGGTTTCTTAGTTGGTCGCTTCTCAACCTTTTTGCTAGCCTCCATTTGTACTAGCTAATTTTTTTTAAATAATACATTTTTTAATAAATTTGAGAAATAATATACGGTTTTGATAATTTTCGAAAATAATACACCGTCGGCCCCACCTAAGCCGATTGGATCTAGTCGGCTTAGGCTAAGCCGACTGGATTCCATTCGGTCTAGGCTAGGCCGACTGCCCTCCATTCGGTGTACGCCAGGCCGTCTGATCACTAGGCTACGGGATTTATGTTCAGTCGGCTTAGGCTAAGCTGATTGGTACTAATTGGTTTAGCCGTAACCGATTAGTACTAATCAGCTTAGGCTAAGCCGATTAGTTCTAGTTGGTTTCGCCTAAACCAATTAGTACTAATCTGCTTAGGCTAGGCCAACTGATGCATGGCACCAATATTCTCCGCGAGCGTGCTCCCTTGAACCATATTTTTGACCATAATTTTACCCCGCAACACTTTTCCCTCCATATGCTCCCGCCATTCTTTCCCTCCCGCCAACCCTTTCCCGCCATTCTTTCCCTCCCGCCAACCCTTTCCCGCCTTTCTTTCCCTCCCGCCAACCCTTTCCCGCCATTCTTTCCCTCCCGCCAACCCTTTCCCGCCATTCTTTCCCGCCATCTTCTTTCCCGCCATCTTCTCCTCTCAACCTATAAAAACCCCTCGACACACTAAGGTGGGTAAGCAGTGCAGTCTAGTCTTGTCAAGATGGCCGATTATCCTTTTGATCGTTCATTTCACCCTAGTATGTCCAAATGTCTTCTTAGGTTAGCCAGCGATTTCAAGGTAGACAATAGGATAGTTCCATGGGACGAACTCATCAGTAGTGACACCTTGCTGAATGAGTTGGCTCACGCATTAAGTAGGTGCGGGTGGCCTGCAAGGACCTTCGAGGAGATACGGAAAGAACTTCTCAGGTTGCATGGAAGGTGGAAGAAGCAACAGCATAAGGGTGAAACTTTCCTGAAGATTGCAGCAGAACATACTTATTTGTGGACTGCGGACAGTGAAGACGAAGACGATATGTTCATGCCGAGCACCAAGGCCAACAAACCCGCATCGTCGAAGGCCAAGAGTACCGCAGTGTCAAAGGGCAAGAGTGCTGCATCGACGGAGGATGACGATGATGTCTTCATGTAGTTTGTATGTTGTATTATTTAAGTTCATTCGTACTACTTGTATCTTAATTTTCTGTTGCAGTCTATCTGGGAATGTAACTCAAATAACAATGCGAATTAATAGTAATAAGTCTCTTGCATACATAGGTAGAAATATGTCTCTCGCATACATAGGTAGAAATATGTCTCTCGCATACATACGTAGATATAAGTCTCTCACATACGTAGGTAGAAATATGCCACAGAAGTATCAGCCACGTCGTCCGCCACGTCGTGGAGGAGGTGCAGGTGGTGTCGACCACATATACCTGTGAGGTGGCTCAACGTTACGAGGAGGAATCTCGGACCCGTCCTGGTCTTGCTGTGTATCTTGTGTGGGGCCTGGTGGAGGAGTCAGATACGTGTCCATCCATTCGTTGTGCTGCGACATGAAATCATGTGTGTTCTGCCCACTTTCATGGTCACTACTCCAAGCGGAACCAGACATAGACACGTCATGTGATCCGTACGCTCCTGCGGGAGGGAGGGAACATACGTAGTGACTAAATACGTAGTCTCAACTGGTAATGAAAAGAATAAATATGAAGGTACATACCTGTAGGTTGTGGTTGCATCACGAAGCCCGCCGTGGGACCCTGATGGTGTCGGGGTGGCCGAAACACGTTGCCCGACGTGGGATCTTGCTGGTGCTGCCACGCCGAACTACCAGCCTGGTTAGGAGGGGGTGGCCTGGCCATCCACTGCTCTGCTAGACGTGGACGCGGCTGATGCCGGTGCTGTGTGGGTTCTTGCTCGTGCGTGGAGTGACGCGGCTGCTGCTGGTGCGTGGAGTGACGCGGCTGCTGCTCGTGCGTGGAGTGATGCGGCTACTACTGGTGAACAACGTCCGAAGTGCGGGTGCACGTGATAGCCTGATAGACAGCTCGCAGCTTCCCCTCAATGCGCGTCACCCAGTTCTGCACCTGAGGCCGAGGAACGAGTAGAGGTCCAGGCGACAGTGAGCGATGAAAGGTGGACATCTCCTCGTGAAGATCGAGTGTCAAGTCAGCCTGAAATTGCCACGATGATTAGTACGTATGCACTACGAAGTATGTAAACAATAGAAGCATTACATGAGTTGAATATATGTTACCGCGTACTGTCTGGAGCCCGAAGTATCATAGCTCGGGTACGTATCCCTCATAGCAGGGGCCGGTATCTCATCCGGGTGAGAGTGGTTAATGATGCGTATCCGTGTTCCTTGCAGGTACCGGTCCAAATAGACATTGAATTCATCGAGATCAAAGCCGGCATTCTGTTCCCAGAGCCGTGTGGTCGCAGTCTCCCACTCTGTAACGTATGGCTGAAGTCTCTGCAGCCACTGAGTCAGGGTCCTGTTAACCCCTTCCTCGTGATCCTAAAATTGTATTGTGTGTTCAACAATTCAGTAATGCTTCAATATGGAAAGTTTGTGAAATAAAATCCAACATTGAATAAGTGGACATACCTGTGGATAAATGCTGGCAACGGAGACTCTGTAGGCGGTGGCTGGACCAACTGTCGAAGACCAAATTGCCTCATAACCCTCTGTTGTGCCATCTCCTCGACGAATACATCGAAGATGATCTTCGATTTTGTCATCCAGTAACCCCGATCTCTTGTGCATAGCTCTGAGATGCCGCCGAGGTATCTAGCGTCTACGGTTTCTGGCGTGTACGGCTGCCAGATGACCCCAGTGTACCAGTCAAATTGCTCGTTTAATGCAGTGTAGGCTCGCCTTGTCTGATCACTAGCAAAGCGTCTTTGCAAAACAGGAGTTAATTTCAATCAAAGTGTACAAGACCATAGTTTACATAAAGAAGATGCAATAAATTACAACACGAGACATACCTTGCGACGTGTCCAGAGCATACCGAAAGTAGGCATGTCGATGCGATCAGCATCGAAAAGTTTGTGCAAAGGCCAACCCTCGTCAACTCGTATGTCCGGTCGACCAATAGAGAACCTCTCCCACGACCACAACTGTAAAAATAGAGGGCATCCAAGAAGGGCTGACTTCGACGCCACAAGCTGGCAGGCGTTGCACATACCTCGGTATGTAGCCGCTAAAACCGCAGAACCCCAACTCCTCTGCGTGATCTCCTCCGGCCTCTGAGCGCTTGCAATCTCGAGTGCAATAGGGATGTAGCGTGCACTAATTGTGGTGACATGGTTCTCTGTGAACATGACCTTCCCGAGAAGCCACACTAAGTATGCCTCCAGGCTCCGAGTGATCTGTGTCGCACTCAAGGGGACATCTGGATACCCCGGGAACTTCTGGATCTGTAGTCAGTAAGTAAAGAGAGCCATTTATTAACTTCTGAAGATATCTGTAGAACCAGATGCATTGCAAATGAAAGATACTTGACAGGTGAACTAACCTGGAAATGGAGCAACCAGTCTAGCTTAGGTCCATGAGCTTCAGAGGCGAAGACCGGAGCTCCAAGATAAAGACCCCCGAAACGCTCTGCCATCTCTTGCTGCCAAGCAGCCGAAGGCTCCAACGGTCCTATGGCATGACCGGCCAAGGGTAGTCCCAGCAATAGTGATACATCCTCCAGAGTAGGAGCCATTTCTCCCCAACGGAAGTGAAACGTGTGGGTCTCGGGCCTCCAGCGGTCCACTAAGCACGTGAGCAGAGGGGCGTCAATGGCGAGGCGTGTAGAGGTATCTGTGGCCTCAACCAGATGCGCAAAAGGTAAAATCCCGGCCCATTTCAACCTGCATATGACAAATCATACAAGTTCAGTGAGGTCTTTGCAATTAAAACAAGCAAGTAAGTGTGTCCCATTAAAAGAAAGCTAAAAGAAACACGTACCTCTGAACCCAATCCGTGTGTATCTTCCAGTCCTGCTTAGCAGTGCGAGTGACCAGGTGCTCGAGCCTGCACTCACATAACACCGCAGCACGATGCTTACTGTCAATGCCCGGGTTAAGCAAATTTATTTCCTCCATTCCTGCACTTATTTTAACATAGTCCACACTTAATACAATTTTAACATATTCCACGCTTAATACAGATTTAAACATAGTACGACACTTAATACAGTTTTAACATAGTCTCACACTTAATACAGATTTAAACATAGTCTCACACTTAATACAAATTTAAACATAGTCTCACACTTAATGCAAATTTAAACATAGTCTCACACTTAATACAGATTTAAACATAGTCTCACACTTAATACAAATTTAAACATAGTCTGACACTTAATGCAAATTTAAACATAGTCTCATACTTAATACAGATTTAACACAGTGCCTAGTTTCTTCCTCTCCCTCTTCTTCCTCTTCGTCCCCGGTTTCCTCGTCCACGCCCAGTGGCAGTGACGAAAACAGGACAATTAGTGTCCCTATGGCCAAATCGATTGCATAGAATACATTGCATAGTTGGGCCTCCCGCTTCAGATTCATCCATATCATTCCGGATGCGTTGAGTCTACCGTCTACCCCTGCTTGTACGCATATTCTCTGGGTCTGGAATGTACCTCCTTTCAACGGGGTTAACGGTGTTGAAGTTACCCATTGATCGAAATCCTTGCAACTCACATGTCCAGGTATTGAGCACGGACTCTTTCAGAAAATATGGAGACACGAAAGAGATTGCGTCCAATCCTAGCTGCCCGCAAGCAGCAAGGACATGGGAGCAAGGTAGATGAAGCAACTTCGGTTTGTTGCATGTGCACTCACATGTTGGCCAGACTTCATTTCCAATTTTCACCTCATGCGTCCTAACCTGATTTCCACATCCGAATTTGTTGTTAGCTAACCGGACCTCAAACCTTCTTTCTTGATTTCCGATGGCGACTACAGTATGTGACCTTGCTTTTTCCATCTTGTCATTCATGTACTTCATAACCCTTTCACAGTAACGTGTGTTTGGGTTGTTCGTGATATGAAGCTCTGCTGCTTGACGTCTATCTCTGAAATACTTCACTGTGCCATAGAAAATGCCCTCAACAATTGCTGTAAGTGGTAAAGCCCAGTTTCCTCTGAGAACAAAGTTATATGTTTCAGCGAGGTTGGTAGTCATGACACCATACCTTGCTCCATGTGTGTCATGCAGCAAAGACCACCTCTCCAGAGGCTCATGCTCTATCCACTGATCAAAGGTTTTAATCGTCCTCCCAAGCCTTCTCCTAGTACCCGGTGGGTCAAATCCTGGCAAATCACAAAGACCAACAGGATCTTCCTCCACGACGGTTGTTCCTGTTGCTAACTGTGCAGCTACTGCTTCTACATGTGCCCTCACAGCTGCATCTCGTGCCGCTTTCCTGTCCCTAACATGTCTCTGCGTGCACACATTAAGTCTGTCCCGTATCAAATTGTACTTCCATGCCTGGTTCTGCTTGCAGAGTTTTTTGAACAGATTCATAAGGTTCTTATTTCTGAACTGCGAGAAGAAATTGGCCCCCAGATGGCGCATGCACCATCGGCTCTGCAGGTCCTGCCATGGAGTTTGTTCCTCAGGCCCAGGGTTTGTCAGTGTCTTTATTGCACTGAGTATACCTGCATGCCTGTCATGAAGAATGCACACATTCGGCTTATCCTTCACAACTGCTATTTTCAGTTGCCTGAAGAACCATGTCCAACTTCCAATGTTCTCGCTCTCCACAAAAGCAAATGCGAGTGGGACGACTTGATTTTGTCCATCTTGACCAATGGCGGTCAGGATCTGACCCTTGTACTTGCCGGTGAGAAAAGTGCCATCTACACATATCACCGGTCGAAAATGACTGAAAGCTTCGATGCATACACCGAAAGAGAAGAACAGTCGATGCAACACCCTCACATTTGGAAACTCTGGCTTGAACAATCCTTGGATGTCGACATAGGTGCCTGGATTCTGGTCCTGTAGTGTGCGAAGGAGCCGGACAACAGAGTCATATGCATCAAAATACGAACCAAATCTGGTCTCAAGGGCCCTGTGCTTGGCCCTCCAAGCCTTGCCATAAGAAATTTTGTACTTGAACCTAGCGAAGACTTTTCTCTGGATAGCCTTCACTTCCATCGCTTTGCTCTCCACTATCTCGCTGTAAAGCAACCGAGCAATAAGCGTGGAAGAAAGGTTATCATGATCTTGAGGGATATTGGGAATAACACATGTGTGATTTACTAAGTCACTGATCACCCAACTTGTACCATACTTAGGGAGATAGCCATGCACCCTGGCGGGATAACCATTGTTCTTGCATACCATTGTCAAGTATTTCTGACTTGACACCTGAGCGCTGAAAACCCTTTGCGTGGACATTGCCCAGTTAATGATTGCATCCTTCAGAGCTTCCTTGGTTGGTGATAACCCACAAGTATAGGGGATCACAACAGTTTTCGAGGGTAGAGTATTCAACCCAAATTTATTGATTCGACACAAGGGGAGCCAAAGAGTACTTGGAAGTATTAGCAGTTGAGTTGTCAATTCAACCACACCTGGAGACTAAATATCTGTAGCAAAGTGATTAGTAGCAAGATAATATGATAGTTTGATAGCAAGTAACCAAAGTAGCAGTAATAGCAGTAACAGTAGCAGATTTGTAACCAGTGTAACAGTAGCAGCAGTAATAGTAACTTAGCAAGCAGCAGTATGTGGAAACTCATAGGCACTGGATCGGTGATGATGAACGTGTGTTGGATGATATCGATCATATATCAGTCATAACCTAGGGCGACACAGAACTAGCTCCTGTTCGTCAATATAATGTAGGCATGCATTCCGTAAATAGTCATACGTGCTTATGGAAAAGAACTTGCATGACATCTTTTGTCCTACCCTCCCGTGGCAGCGGGGTCCATAAGGAAACTAAGGGATATTAAGGCCTCCTTTTAATAGAGAACCGGAACAAAGCATTAACACATAGTGAATACATGAACTCCTCAAACTACGGTAATCACCAGAAGGAATCCCAGTTATTGTCACCCTGGGGGATGCGGATCATAACACATAGCAGGTGCATACAACTTGCAAGATCAGAACTAAAACACAAATATATTGGTGAAAACATAAATGGTTCAGATCTGAAATCATGGCACTCGGGCCCTAGTGACAAGCATTAAGCATAGCAAAGTCATAGCAACATCAATCTCAGAACATAGTGGATACTAGGGATCAAGCCCTAACAAAACTAACACGATTACATGATCGATCTCATCCAACCCATCACCGACCAGCGAGCCTACGAAGGAATTACTCACTCCCGGTGAGGAGCATCATGGAATTGGCGATGAAGAGAGGTTGGTGATGACGAAGATCGAAGATCCCCCTCTCCGGTGTCCCAAACGGGCTCCAGATCTGGCCTCCCGATGAAGAACAGGAGGTGGCGGCGGCTCTGTCTCGTGAAACGCGATAATTCTTCCTCTCTGATTTTTTTCTGGGCAAATATGATTCTATAGGCTTGGGAGTTGGGCCAGATGGGCTACCAGGGGCCCACATGGCACTGGGGCTCGCCCCAGGGGGGGCGCGCTCTGGTGCCATGTGGCCACCCTGGTGCCCCTCTCCGGTAGTTCTTTGCTCCAATATTCCTTATTAATTCCATAAAAAATCTCCAGAAAGTTTCAGCTCATTCTGAGAACTTTGATTTCTGCACAAAAACAACACCATGGCAATTCTGCTGAAAACAGCGTCAGTCCGGGTTAGTTCCATTCAAATCATGCAAATTAGAGTCCAAAACAAGAGCAAAAGTGTTTGGAAAAGTAGATACGATGGAGACGTATCAACTCCCCCAAGCTTAACTCATTGCTTGTCCTCAAGCAATTCAGTTGGCAAGCTGACAGTGATAAAGAAAAACTTTTACAAACTCTTTTTGTTCTTGTCCTTATGATTGCATTCAAATAGCATCCAAGTTTTCAGCAAAGATTATAACTAACCACATTCATGATAACTCTTAGAAATCTTATTCATTCATATACATGGCATAATCAACTAGCGATCAATAATAATGTATCTCAAATGCCAACACTTTGTCAAAACAATCATGATATAATATGACAATGATGGTATCTCGCTAGCCCTTTCTGAGACCGCAAAACATAAATGCAGAGCAGCTCCAAAGTTCAAGCAGCGACTAAACATTGTAATTCATGGCAACAAAGATCCAGTCATGATGCACTCAACGATTAACCACACACAATGCATGAGAATGACAATAGTGCTCTCCAGTCTGGTGCTTGTTTGAGAAGGTGATGACTCAACAATAAAAGTAAATAGATAGGCCCTTCACAGAGGGAAGCATGGATTTGCAGAGGTGCCAGAGCTCAAAGTTTTAAAACAGAGATAAAAAATTAATTTTGGGTGGCATGCCCTTCCTGTCAACGTTACGACCGAGATCTTTCAATATCTTCCATGCTAAACAAATTAGTGGCAGTTCCCAAGCGATAAAAGTAAAGTTTACTTCCTCTTCACCTTATCGTAGTCCGAGGCAGATTGGAAATCGTTTGCCCTTCATTCTACTTACGGTTCATAAGAGTTTGTTTAAATAATTGCAAGTTTAGGTTTTGGGACTGGGAATCCCGATTACCGCCCTTTTCTCGTGCGATGACAAGTGAATAAACACTCATCTGAGAATAACCCACTTAGCATAGAAGATATCGAATTCCCCCTGTCGCTCCATGAGCGGTCCAGGCACACAAAACAGATGTTCATTTGAATAATTTAGAGGTGGCACATGCAAATTTACTTAGGACGGTAGGGTAATACCGCATATAGGTAGATATGGTGGACTCATCTAGAACAACTCGGGTTCAAGGGTTATGATGCACAAGCAGAATTCCCGCTTAGTACAGGTGAAGGCTAGCAATAAGGTTGGGAAGCGACCAGCCAGAGAGCGAATATGGTCATGAACATACAGTATGCATAATCAACATTGAGTACTAGCATGAGTAGGTTATGAGCACCATGAACATAAATATCATAGAGGCTATGTTGGTTTTGATTCAACTACATGCATAAACATGTGCCAAGTCAAGCCACTTGAAACATTCAGAGGAGGATACCATACCATCATATCACATCACAATCATTTTAACTGCATGTTGACAACTAAGGTAAATCATTATCAACCCCCTAGCTACTTAAGCATGGCATGAACAACTATAATCTCTAATTGTCATCACAAACATGTTTGATCATAATATGCTGAATCATGGACACCGATCTAAACACATTCATAAAGACAAGAACAGGTTGAGTTCATACCCGCTTTTCTTCACCACGGTCACTCCACCAAATCATCGTCATTATTGCCTTTCACTTGCACGACCGAATGGTATGAAAATAATAATAGTGCAAGGGTGCCATGGACTAAGCTGGAATCTGCAACAATTTATCCAAAGGAGAAGACAAGGTAAAATGGGCTCTCTGATAGATAATCAATAATGCACATGAGAGCCACTCAACATTTTCATCGTGGTCTTCTCCTTTTAAGAACTCAACCAAAAGAATAGAAAAGAAATTCAGAGAAACACACTGAAATATTTTTGGAGTTTTTGATTTTTCTTGAAGAAGGCAAATTAAAGAAAGCAAAGCAAAAATGAGAAAAATTATTTACACAGGAAAGCTCCCAACAAGCAAAAGAAGAACCGAGAAATCTTTTTGGGTTTTTGATTTTTAAAGGCTACAACTAATTAAAAAGAAAAGCAAAAACCAACAAGAAGCTAACTAATTTTTTAGATTTTCTGAAAGTTTTCAAACACACAATAAGAAAGCGAGAAAATAAAACTAGCATGGATAATACAATGAAAAAGTATGAGCACCGACAACTAGAGCGAAATATGTTAGCATAGCATGAATAAAATGTCGGTGGGAAATACGTACTCCCCCAAGCTTAGGCTTTTGGCCTAGCTTGGTCTACTGCCATCCGAAGAATCCATCTGGTCTCAACAGGAACTCCTCGGGAGGCGGGATCTGAGCATCCCAACACTGTGGCTCCTGCGCGGCTGCGGCCAACGCCGCTCGATATGCAACAATATCTTCCGGCATAACAGTATATCCGTTCCTGGCATGAACATCAAACAAAGCAGGTGCAGGCAACGGGATAATATCCATAGTAATCTCATCATAGACCAAGTTGTACCGGATGCGGTCAGAGTCATCCAGATAAGAAATGAAGCGATGGTACTTCATGGACTCAAAGTCTAAATAAACCTTAGGCAGAAGGGGATCATGCGGACGAATGTTAACATTAAAGTGACTCGCTAAGCGAGTGGCATAGATCCCCCCATAAATCACGCCCTTGGCCCTATTAGTGTGCAGGCGGCGTGCAATGATAGCTCCTAAGCTGAAAGTGTTGTCACCATAAAGTGCACGGCGTAGGATAGCAAAATCAGGTGCACTAAGGCAACTGCCAGACTTTCTGGCAGTCAAACATTTCCCTATAAATAAAGCAAAGTAATGCACAGCGGGAAAACGTAAACTAGTGGACTTGGCTGCCGACACTCCTCTTCCTTCTCCCACCGTCAAGGTGTGAAGGAAGTCCTCGAACTCAGCTGGTCGAGGCTCTCTCAAATCCCCATCAGTAGGGATCAAACATATCTCACAAAACTGCTCAAGTGACATCTGACGGGTCTCCCCGTACATCCTGAAGCTCACTTCAGGGGGGTTGTTCCCACTCAAATAATGAAAACTTTGCACAAAGCAATTAGTGAGGATTTGGTATTGATCACACTCATCTGCGATGAAGGCGTTCAGCTCGGCGTTGGTGATGAACTGTGCGAACTCGTGGTGGAAGCCGGCTTCATCCATGAAGGGTACGTGTGGCCATTCGCATGACCGAACTTCCGCATCGCGGGGCAAGTAGAGATCATTGTCCGAAGACTCTCCCCGAATCCCCTTGGCATTCTTCCTAGAGGTGCTCCTTCTGAAAAAGTTCATCTTTTTCTTGAACAAATTTCTGAAAAAATTTGGTCCACAAAAAGATGTTAGGAAAACTTCACACAATCGATAGCAACTACTCATACAAGTGCCTAGAGGCCATATCAAGCATTAAAACTACTTAGCACTCAAAGAATTCAACATGCAAGCTCATTTTCTGTAGCACCAAGAGTAGCTAAATATGCAAAATATAAACCACTAAAATAAAAACTAATTGGAGCATTGGAGGAGTCACATACCAAGGAAAATTTCCTCAAAACAGTTTCAGAAACGGAGTTCTGAGCAAAGAGATCGAAAATGGCAGCAAGATGAGCTCAAACACGGGCAAGAACAGGTGAGGAATTTTTTCTGAGGTAGGGGAAGAAGATGGCTGGAAGGGATAAGTGATGGGGCCCCTGGGGGGCCCACATGGCACAGGGGCGCGCCCCCGGGGGGGGGGGCGCCCTGGTGCCATGTGGCCACCCAGGGTACCCATTCACAGTAGTTTTTGTGCCAAAAATTCTCATATATTCAATAAAAATTCATGTAAAAATTTCAGGACATTCTGAGCACTTTCAGTTCTGGGCACTTTTTTATTGCACGAAAAATTCAGAAAACAGGAAAACATGGCATTTTATTTTATTTAACTAATAAAAACAGAGAAAATAGGTTGGGTACAGAAAGTTGTGTTTGCTAAATTCATCAATCTCATGTCTCTCAAAAAGAATCCATTAATAAGGTTGATCAAGTCTTATTAATAACCCCTTTCAATCAACATGAAACCGAAGAACTTTCGCAAAAACACTATGTTACCTCAATGGGGACAGGCATGTCCCCTACCATAATTATTTCATATTTCTTTTTGGCAACAGGGAGAGGTAGATGAAAGCTTCCAATAGCGATTGTTGGAGTTTTTCCAATAACATTAATACCGCTCACTTGGAATTGTTTCTTCGGAAAATGCACCGTATGCTCATTACCGTTAATATGAAACGTGACCTTGCTTTTGTTGCAATCAATAACAGCCCCTGAAGTGTTCAAGAAAGGTCTACCAAGAATAATTGACATATTGTCATCCTCGGGCATATCAAGTATAACAAAGTCCGTTAAGATAGTAACATTTGCAACCACGACGGGCACATCCTCACAAATACCGATAGGAATGGCTGTTGACTTGTCAGCCATCTGCAAGGAAATCTCTGTAGGAGTGAGTTTGTTCAAATCAAGTCTTTTATATAAAGAGAAAGGCATAACACTAACTCCAGCTCCCAAGTCACATAAAGCAGTTTTAACATAATTTCTTTTAATGGAACAAGGTATAGTTGGTATACCTGGGTCTCCCAATTTCTTAGGAATACCATCCTTAAAAAAAATTAGCAAGCATAGTAGAAATTTCAGACTCAGGAATCTTTCTCTTATTTGTGACGATATCTTTCATATACTTAGCATAAGGAGGCATTTTCAACATATCAATCAAGCGAGTACGTAAAACAACAGGTCTAAGAATTTCAACAAAGCGATCAAAGTTTTCCTCATCCTTACTCTTGGAAGGTTTAGGAGGAAAAGGCATGGGCTTCTGAACCCATGGTTCTCTTTCCTTACCATGCTTTCTAGCAACGAAGTCCTTTTTCTCATACCTTTTGTTCTTAGGTTGTGGGTTATCAAGATCCTCAGCTGGTTCAATATCAACATCATTATTTGGTTGTCCCACATTCTCTGGCTGAGCATCTGCAAGAATCTCATTAGTATCATCAGGTGTATGTTCATCACCTGATTGAGTTTCAGCATCAGAAACAGAAACATCAAGATTAGCATCAGGAGGTTTTTCTACCTCAGGTTCACTAGAAGCATGCAAAGCATTATCATTTTTCTTTTTCTTCTTCTTCTTATGAGAACTAGGAGTATCAACATTAGCTCTTTGAGAGTCTTGCTCAACTCTCTTGGGGTGTCCCTCAGGATAAAGAGGTTCCTGGGTCATCCTACCACCCCTAGTCATAACTCTAACAGCATGATCATTCATATTTCTATTCATGTCATAAAGCAAATCACTTTGAGATTTAGCAACTTGTTCTAACTGAGTTTGAATCATAGAAGCATGCTTACTGACTCCCTTAACATCATTAACAATTCTAAACAACAAGTCACTCAAACGATCAATAGCATGAGCATTATGTTCTAACTGTTTCATAACACGAGCATTGAAATAATTTTGCTTACCAATATAATTATCAAACTCAAGATAGCATTGACGAGAAGTTTTACCATAAGGGACATCTTTTTCATCAAACTTTAATAAAGAATTTACCTCTACCACCTGCGGTGGTGGTGGTGCATTGAGCCCATGTATTTCTTCAATAGGTGGTAAGTTCTTAACATCTTCAGCTTTAATACCTTTTTCCCTCATACATTTCTTTGCCTCTTGCATATCCTCGGGACTAAGAAATAGAATACCTCTTTTCTTCGGAATAGGTTCAGGCGTTGGTTCAGGAAGTGTCCATTCATTATCATTCTTCAAGATATTCATTAATAATTCCTCCGCTTGAGTAACGGTTCTTTCCCTGAAAACACAACCAGCACAACTGTCTAGGTAGTCCCTAGAAGCATCATTAATACCATTATAGAAGATATCAAGTATTTCATTTTTCTTCAGAGGATGATCTAGCAAAGCATTAAGTAGCTGGAGAAGCCTCCCCCAAGCTTGTGGGAGACTCTCTTCTTCAACCTGCACAAAGTTAAATATCTCCTGCAAGGCAGCTTGTTTCTTATGAGCAGGGAAATATTTTTCAGAGAAGTAGTAAATCATATCCTGGGGACTACGCACACAACCAGGAGCAAGAGTATTGTACCAAGCTTTAGCATCTCCCTTTAATGAAAAAGGGAATAACTTAAGAATATAGTAGTAGCGGATCTTTTCCTCATGAGTAAACAGAGTAGCAATATCATTCAACTTAGTAAGGTGAGCCACAACAGCTTCAGATTCAGTACCACAGAAAGGATCAGACTCAACCAAAGTAATCAACTCAGGATCAACAGAGAATTCATAGTCCTTATCAGTAATAAAGATGGGAGAGGTAGCAAACTTAGGATCACACTTCATCCTCTCCCTCAAAGATTTTTCTTTTATCACAGCAATCACAGCTAAAGCCTCTTCTCTAGTATTGCAATTGAGAATAGCTAAAGCAGATTCTTTATCTAAGCAGTGTTCATCAGGTATTTCAGCTCTAGCAACAGGACGAAGCAATAAAGGAGAATCGAGATCCTCAAGAGTTTCAGCACTCTTGGCTTTCTCAAACTCTCTAGCCTTAGCAAGTTGTTCATCAAGAAAATCACCAAGTGGCACAGTAGTATCAAGCATAGTACTAGCATCATCAATAGCATCATCAAAAGCAGAAGTAGCATCATTCATAGCATCATTCATATTCATAGCAGAAGCAGCATCATCAATAACATGTGACATAGCAGAACCCATAGCAGGTGGTGGTGTTGCAAGCTTACTCAAAACAGATGGTGCATCAAGTGCAGAGCTGGATGGCAGTTCCTTACCTGTCCTCGTAGTTGAGGGGAAGATTTTGGTTCTGTCATCCTTAAGATTCTTCATAGTGGCAAACAGATATAAATCCCAAGTGACTTCACAAATATTGTTATGCTCCCCGGCAACGGCGCCAGAAAAAGGTCTTGATAACCCACAAGTATAAGGGATCGCAACAATTTTCGAGGGTAGAGTATTCAACCCAAATTTATTGATTCGACACAAGGGGAGCCAAAGAGTACTTGGAAGTATTAGCAGTTGAGTTGTCAATTCAACCACACCTGGAGACTAAATATCTGTAGCAAAGTGATTAGTAGCAAGATAATATGATAGTTTGATAGCATGTAACCAAAGTAGCAGTAATAGCAGTAACAGTAGCAGATTTGTAACCAGTGTAACAGTAGCAGCAGTAATAGTAACTTAGCAACCAGCAGTATGTGGAAACTCGTAGGCACTGGATCGGTGATGATGAACGTGTGTTGGATGATATCGATCATATATCAGTCATAACCTAGGGCGACACAGAACTAGCTCCAGTTCGTCAATATAATGTAGGCATGCATTCCGTAAATAGTCATACGTGCTTATGGAAAAGAACTTGCATGACATCTTTTGTCCTACCCTCCCGTGGCAGCGGGGTCCATAAGGAAACTAAGGGATATTAAGGCCTCCTTTTAATAGAGAACCGGAACAAAGCATTAACACATAGTGAATACATGAACTCCTCAAACTACGGTAATCACCAGAAGGAATCCCAGTTATTGTCACCCTGGGGGATGCGGATCATAACACATAGCAGGTGCATACAACTTGCAAGATCGGAACTAAAACACAAATATATTGGTGAAAACATAAACGGTTCAGATCTGAAATCATGGCACTCGGGCCCTAGTGACAAGCACTAAGCATAGCAAAGTCATAGCAACATCAATCTCAGAACATAGTGGATACTAGGGATCAAGCCCTAACAAAACTAACTCGATTACATGATCGATCTCATCCAACCCATCACCGACCAGCGAGCCTATGAAGGAATTACTCACTCCCGGTGAGGAGCATCATGGAATTGGCGATGAAGAGAGGTTGGTGATGACGAAGATCGAAGATCCCCCTCTCCGGAGCCCCAAACGGGCTCCAGATCTGGCCTCCCGATGAAGAACAGGAGGTGGCGGCGGCTCCGTCTCGTGAAACGTGATAATTCTTCCTCTCTGATTTTTTTCTGGGCAAATATGATTTTATAGGCTTGGGAGTTGGGCCAGATGGGCTACCAGGGGCCCACATGGCACTGGGGCGCGCCCTGGTGCCATGTGGCCACCCTGGTGCCCCTCTCCGGTAGTTCTTTGCTCCAATATTCCTTATTAATTCCATAAAAAATCTCCAGAAAGTTTTCAGCTCATTCTGAGAACTTTGATTTCTGCACAAAAACAACACCATGGCAATTCTGCTAAAAACAGCGTCAGTCCGGGTTAGTTCCATTCAAATCATGCAAATTAGAGTCCAAAACAAGAGCAAAAGTGTTTGGAAAAGTAGATACGACGGAGACGTATCAGTTGGGTACATAGCACCCGTCGCAAGGTTGTTCTGGTGATATTGCCAAGCAGAATCATGTCCATCGTTCACGGTCATTGCAGATGAGAAGTCCTGATTCCATGATGCAGGATTAGGCATCTCCTCTGCGTTCTCTTCTTCATCCGACTCGTCGGAATTATCGGCATGACCAATATCAACATCTGTATCTTCATCTTCCGTCTGGTTTTGCATGTGCCCATCTACCTCGTCAGCATGCGCTTCGCCACTGTAATAAGCATCGGCATTTCCACCTTCTACCTGACTACTCTGACCCGATTCGTAAGCATCATATCCATCATTTGATGCAAAATTTGACATAGATAAATGTATGCCATCACTGCTCTGGCCAGGATCATAACCACCATCACCTTCAGGTGCACTGACCTCCTTCAGGACGGTAAGCACTAAGGCAACAGGATTGCATCCCCTGTTTTCGCAACCTTGTAACCAGCGCACCCACTGAGAGTCCCGCTCGATTGGCCTCAAAGAAAAGTGAATGTTTGAACTTGACCGGGACCACAATGCATGAACACCGACGGTATAAGTTTCAGTATTAAGCCCTAAGCATCCTGTCAACCATTCTTTCAACTAACTAATGGACCATGTTTGAGGGGCAGTAAGTGGCACCTCTGTGTACTGAAAATCACTCAGATCAACTCCCATCTCATTTGTTTCTACAGTACCAGGACCGTAGTAAAAAACGAACTTCACTACATCAGACATGTCTGCTCACCTAAGAAATTATTCAACATGGACAACTATTAAACAACATGACATCATATCGATATATTCGAACTAGCAAACACACTAAAAAAATTTGAACTAGCTAAGAAAATTACCGGACCAACTAATAAAATTCGCACGCAAATATATTTGACATTTATATATATTACCGAGTACTAACGAACAAAAAAACGGACACCTTAATATTTGAACTAGCTACGAAAATTACATGATTAACTAATAAAATTCGCATACAAATATATCCGACATTTTTATATGTTACCGAATACTAACGAACAAAAAAACGGACACCTTAATATTTGAACTAGCTAAGAAAATTACATGACCAAGTAACAAAATTCGCACACAAATATATCCGACATTTATATATGTTACCGAATACTGACGAACAAACTAAAAAAATACGCACACTTAAATACATTACCAAATATTACCGGACCAACTAAATGGTGGCACGCGCTAATGTTTCGTATCTAAAAATATTCGAACTCATATGCAACTACAACACAAAAATCATTCATACCTTTGAAGCGTGCGAAGTAACTCCATCCGGTGGCCTACACTCACCGGAGCACCACCACCACCACCGCCATCACCACCACCACCACCACCACCACGCAGCCAATGAGGGTCACCGGAGCACCACAACCACCTCCACCTCCACCTCCACAACAACCATCACCACGACCGGCACGAGCTATCCCATCGCGAGATCGAGGTTTCCCTAGCCTCCCCCAACCATCTAGAATGCAACTACGGTGGAAATCGGGCAAAAAACGGCTCAAAATGGAGTATTAAGTTGAGGGGGTTCGGTTTGGAGAGAGAAGAAAGAAAGAGGAGGAAGAGAAGAAGATAGGAGGAAGAAGAGAGAAGGGAGGTCGGCCCGATGGCTAGCCAGCCACCTATCGGCTTCGGCTGGGCCGACTGGCCAATCGGCCTAGGCGTGGCCGACAGGCCACCACTCAGGCCGAGTGACGTGTTCCAGCCAATAATCGGCTGCCGCATGGACGGCTGGGCCCTATCGGCCACAGCTGAACCGAGTGGAATCTAGTCGGCTACGGCTAGGCCGACAGGATCCTAATCGGCTAAGCCTAAGCCGACTGGATCCTGTCGGCTTAGCCGTAGCCGACGGTGTATTATTTTTGAAAATTATCAAAACCGTATATTATTTATCAAATTTATTAAAAAAATATTATTTAAAAAAAATTAGCGGGAATACTGCTTGTGCATCCATTACCTTAAAACTTGTTTTGCCAATTGTGTCCACCATACCTACCTATATACGGTATTTCATTGTCGTCCCAAGTAAATTTGCATGTGCCATCTTTAATAATTTTCAAAATAAACTTCTCTTTTGTGTGCCCGTATTGCTCATGAAGCGATAAGGGGTGGACGATGAATTCCGTGTTGGATATGTCATTCTCACGATGAGTGTTTATTCACTTGTCATTGCACGAGAGTGTGGCGGTAAAAGGGATGCCCAGTCCCAAAAATAAATTGAATTTCCTGGAATGTGTTGGTATGGAGGGCACCCGTGAATACGGCTAGCCATGGATTGTGAAAGGAAAGGTGGAAAAACAAACTCCTTCGGATGTGAATGGAAAAAAGGGACAAAAGTCTCAAAACCATGGAACGATGATGGGGAGCAAAATTTTTATTTTTCAGTTTGGGAACCGCCTATGATGTATCTAACATGGAAGGTATTGAAAGCCTTGAGTCGTTCTCGTTGACGAGAAAAGCATGCCTCCCAAAATAAATTTTTCATCTCTTTTTAAAACTTGAGCTCTGGCACCTCTGTAAATCAATGCTTCCCTCTGCGAAGGGCCTTTCTATTTATTTTTATGTTGAGTCTCATCCTTCTATTTAAAAGCACCAACTAGGGGGTCATGTGATCATGTGTGTGCATGGAGTATGATTGATATTCGAGTGTGTTTCATGAATGGATCAATGATTGAGCATAATGGGCTAGGGATAATTTTCTTTAGCATTGTTATTCTGAAAGGCATGGTTGCCTGTTAGCATCACTTGAGTATTTATGTCTCCATGTCAAATTATAGACTATTGCTTTGAATCATACAAGTCCTTATGTCTATGCTATGAAAATAACTTGAGTATGTTGGGTAGCATTCCACAATCAAAAATATGTTTTATCACTTTCCTACTCGAGGACGAGCAGGAGTTAAGCTTGGGGATGCTTGATACGTCTCCAACGTATCTATTATTTTTGCTTGTTCCATGCTATGATTATTCTTGGATGTTTTTAATATCATTTTACACATTTTTATATCATTTTTGGGGACTAACCTATTAACTTAGTGCCTAGTGCCAGTTCCTGTTTTCTGCCCTGTTTTTGTTTTACAGAAAATCACTATCAGATAAGATCAAATCGTTCCGAAACTTTTTGGAGATTTTTTTCTGGAGATAAGGATCAGCGTCAACTTGGAATCCAAGGAAGAAGCTTCCAGAGGGGGCCACATGGCACCAGGGCACGCCCCGGGGGGCGTGCCCAAGTGCCATGTGGGCCCCCTCTGCCTCCTTTTGCCTACTTCCACCTCTATAAATTCAGAAGAATTCCAAAAACCCTAGGGGAGCAGACGAAACACTTTTTCTGCCGCTGCAAATCTCTGTTCTCGCGAGATCCCATCTGGAGGCCTTTTCCGGTACTCCGCCGGAGGGGGAACTCATCACGGAGGGGCTCTACATCATCCTTGCCGCCTCTCCGATGATGCGTGAGTAGTTCACCATAGACCTACGGGTCCGTAGGTAGTAGCTAGATGGCTCTCTCTCTCTTTACGTTTCTCAATACAATGGTCTCCATGATCTTCATGGAGATCCATCCGATGTAATGACTTTGTGCGGTGTGTTTGTTGGGATCCGATGAATTGTGAGTTTATGATCAGATCTATCCTTGTTTTATTTGAGTTCTTTGCTGATCTCTTTTATGCATGATCTAGAATAGCCTTGTATTTCTTCTCCGAAGTTTTGGTTTGGTTTGGCCAACTAGATTGGATCTTCTTGCAATGGGGATAGGTGCTCGGTAATGGGTTCGATCTTGCGGTGCTCAGTCCTAGTGACAGAAGGGGAGTTGACATGCATGTATTGTTGCCATTAAGGATAACAAGTTGGGATGAATTCTTATTTGCGTTTATCTTGACTACTTCATGTCATTGTTCTTTATGCATTACTTCGTTCTTATGAACTTAATACACTAGATGCATGCTGGATAGCGGTCGATGTGTGAAGTAATAGTAGTAGATGCAGAATCGTTTCGGTCTACTTGTTTTGGATGTGACGCCTATATCATGATCATTGCCTTGGATAGCGTCATAATTATTTGCTCTTCTATCAATTGCCCAACAGTAATTTGTTTACCCACCGTATGCTATTTTCTTGAGAGATGCCTCTAGTGAACTCTACGCCCCCGGGTCTACATTTATCATAAGATCTATCTTGTTTTACTTATACAAAAATACCAAAGATATTTGCTGCATACTTTTATCTTTTATTTATTTATCAATCTATCATATACCATTTAATCTCGTTACTTGACCGCCGAGAGATTGACAACCTCTCGTTTGCGTTGGGTGCGAGGGTTTGCGTTTTGTGTGTAGGTGCTGTTTACGTGGTGTTGCTTGGTTCTCCTACTGGATTGATAACCTTGGTTTCTTAACTGAGGGAAATACTTACTCTACTGTGCTGCATCATCCTCTCCTCTTCGGGGATAAAAATCCAACGCAGTCTACAAGTAGCAGACCGCAGGCAGGCGTTCCTCCGCCGCGGGCTGTCCTCCGGTTCCTCCATCGCGGGCACGCTCCTCTGCCGGTGCCTCGAGCTCGCGGACACCGCTCATGCCGATCAAAAGAGAGCCGGAGGAGCTCCCGCCGCTCCGCGTTGTGAAGAGGGAGCCGGAGGCGGAGCCGGAGCGGTGTGGCGTCATCGGGCCGGAGGATTACCTCCCTCGAGCGGAGGCGGATGTTATGGAGGCCACCATCCCCGCGCGGTCTGCGCGGCAGGAGGAGGAGGCGAAGCAGTGTCGTCGACGGGGCGCCGACATCGACAGAATCTTCCTCGAGTAGGGGATGGCGGCGGTGCAGGAGTTCGCGCCCAACATGGAAGAGTGGCGCATCGTAAAAAAGAAGCAGGACGAGGTCTACGTCGACCTCGTCTCCGACGACGAGGACCTGATCTCCTCCGCCGCCGCAGCGTCGCTGCCGCAATCCCCCCGACTCTGGTGAGCCCAATTTTGTAATTAGGGTTACGGTGGCGCCTGCTCCTCCAAATATTACTTGTAAAAGTTCTACTTTGTATGAAGATGATCAAGTGCTAGTAGTTCTACTGAACTAGTTCAATTTCTCTCGCGAATGTGTGATTTCAAATTTTGCGGGTTTATATTCGGTTGTTGTTCTGCCGCGCTGTTTTCGGCCTGTATCCGAAGACAACCGCGAACTGTAAACGCGCTATAAGGGTCTGTGATATAAGGGGTCTGCTAGAGATGCTCTAAGGGCATCTTCAAGGCGGACCCTCAAAACCCCCACATCCGTCCGTACCTTGCTGTTCGGACACAGTTTACCATCCAACGCGGGCCTGTATTGGTCCGCCGAGCAGTCTGGACGTACTTTTTCCGTAAATTCGAGACAAACGTGGGGGAGTTTTGCGGGATTCCGGAGATCCACGTAACGAACCGAAAGCTGACACGTACCCTGTCCTCTCCATCCGGATGGCAGAAGGCCGCTCCTGCTGCTATTTAGGTTTGACGGAAGATGATTAGGCTTTTGGCAGATAGCATGTTTTGAAGTTGACGGAAGCTGCTAATCACTTTGTTTCACTATTTTTTTCTTTATTCTTTTCTTCGAATGATACAAGGATGCTGCCAACTTTGGCCGAAGCTATTAATCTTCTTTTTTTCATCTATTGTTTGGCGGAAAGTTGTGTACACTGAATGTGTATTTGGTGGAAGGATGGTGTGTGTGTGTGTGTGTGTGTGTGTGTGTGTTTGAATGGCGGAAGGACGTGTAGCACTTTGGCGGAAGGATTTTTTGAATTAGCATAAGTGATTAGCATGTTTCCGCCATGTGAGTTGGACTTTAGCAAAAAAATTCATGTAGTCACACGTTGAGAGTTGGCAGAAGGCTACTAATTTAACATAAGAATTTGGCGGAAGGTTGTTTGTTGCTATTTCTTAAGTTGATAAAAACGGACATATGCGGCTATGATTGGATGGACGGCGCCTGTATTCGCAGGTCACCGTTGGAGATGCCCTAACTACGTACCGGAACATTTCTGCCCAACCAAAGTGGCATTGTTGCTGATGTAGCATTGTTTGACAGCACTCTGTTGGCATTTTGTCAAACACTTCATGTGCCTTCGCTCTCCACATCCATGAGGCGATGACCTGCCGGACGCCACCCCTCACCGTTGACGATCAGAAGCACGTCCACGGGTGTCACTGCCGCGTTGAGCTCGAGGTTTGCCGTCATGCACGTACTGCTACACCATCACCGGCGAGGCGAAGTTACTCGGCGGCCGTGGATGTCAACCAGTACGTGCTGCATCTCGTCAGAATTGCGGCGTCCTTTAAAAAAAATACAAGTTTATGTTTTCAAAAATACGGTTACACATATATCTCTAATGATATTCCACTCTAAACACAAGGACACTAAGCAAAGCAAAGAGAATTTTGATTGACAAACAGTAGGTGCTTTTTCTTTCTTTGCTCATATCGGTGATACTGAGCCCTTCACCACAAAAGAGAAAAACAACTTGAAACCAAACATTTTGCACCCATAACTACACATACCGGAACATTTTTGGTCCCTCTGCCCAACCAAAGTGGCATTGGTTTGACTAGAATATCTCATCTCCCCAGTTCTCTCTGATGCACTCTGTTGGCATTTTTCAAACACCTCATTTTTTTTGTTTTTTTTTTTGAAAAAGAGGAAGACCCCCGGCCTGTGCATATGTGCGATACATGCAGCCACTTTATTAATTATTCACAAAAATCTTACAAAATAATACATCAGTAAGTCTAAAGCCGCCATCTTGGCAACATTTGTCGCTACTTCTATCCATCAAACACCTCATGTGCCTTGGCTCTCCACACCGACGACACACTAAGTTCAAGGCTGCCGGAGCGCGCACGCTATCAACTCTCGCACCACCGCTCACCATTGACGATCAGAAGCTTTTCACTCTTTGGGCGACTTGGCACGCAAGGAGAAAAGCAACCAAACAAACTCGTTCATCATTTGTTTCTTACTTAATGGATTTGAGGTCTCTGCCAAAACTGGCTACTAGCAGCGGTACTGGTGGTTCTGCGGGCGGAGGACGGCACCAACAAACGGAGGACAAGGTCTCCAAAATCAACGTAGATGGTGTCATTGGTCCACATGGTCACAATCCCTCCCACATGATCTCTGCAGAGATCACAAGGGATTGTTCTTGGGATCTTCTCTCGTCGTGTACTGTATGCAGGCCAAATTTGCTAGAAACTTTTGCTTGCCGACCTGGGAGTTGGCTGAAATCGAAGGCATTACTCACCAGGAGCCTGGCAGCGACGATGGGGTTACGGCGCGGACTTGTGCCGGAGCCGAAGGAGAATACGAGATCCAGGACACGGGGGTGGACAAGGAGGTTGCACGAGGTGCCTCAAGAGGCCTTTTCTTGGCGAGGGAGAGCTCGGGGGCCCTCGCTTGCAAGCCGCTAGGCCGGGGTCCGAACCGAGGACGACCGCGGCGGGTCCCTGGAGTCTGGAGATGCATAATAGCTCCAGGAGAGAGCTTGATACGCGCCTGGGCCGTGGGCGAGCTAGCGTCGCCCGGCTGCAATACGCGTGCACTGCACTGTGCACGCGGCCAGCAGAGCGGCGCTCGAATCGTGCGTCCAGGCTAAGCATGAGGGAGGTGTAATAGGTGCTGCAGGAGCTCGTTGGCGCATCCAGGATCAAGGGGACGCAGAGAGGTGAGCAGAGGGAGAAGAGGTGGTCGTGGAACTTGGCGCGCGCGAGGTGCTCGACGGAATGTTCTAAGCTTCGGGAGGAAGAATGGAAGTCATTTAGGAGGTCTAGAGGGCATGCATGGCGTCATGGAGAAGCGTAGGAGTAGACAGAGGAGTTGGGAGTGGTTGTCGAGAGCCGGGTGTCCACTGCCGTGGCGTGCATGCACTGGTCGAGCAGGACGGTGCTCACGGTGATTAGAAGAAGACTACGGAGGGAGCAGGTGTGTGCTGGCATGCTAACGTGGGAGGCTCTGGGCGAGGGAGACAAGCAGGAGATGGTCGGGGCTGAGGTTTTTGGCAGCTTCAGGCTGAGGAAGAAAGAGAGGACGAGAGGTTGTCTCATTTGTCCAGTGGGGTTTCATAGCACCGCTGGTGCAGTTTGGTGTCAAGTTGAGCCACTGCTTGCTTTGCTCGGCAATGGTTTTGGATGTTCTGATCACTATAGAATCAACTTGGGCGTGTGAAATTTACTGGAGGTCAATGGATGTATATATGAGCTTCTCTAAAAAAATTGACAGAAAATGAATTTTGTTAATAAGTGCCAAAACATTGATCTGTGGACTTATTGGCGGGAAAGAACTCGGTGAAGAAAGGCATAGAAATATCTTCGTGGTCTGATGAGCATCATCTTGTCCTAAGGCCAACTCTAACCGATCCCTAAAATATAGAGAAGTAAACGGTGGAATAAACCTTAGTGGAGTATATTTACTCGATTTTTTTTCAAAAGTATGACTAAATTTATTGCAAATTTGAAAACTATATGGCGCAATGCAAAAAAACCAAAAGTATGACCCCGTCGGCCTGCGGTTGGCCGAAAGGGAGTCTGTCGGCCAGCAGTGGGCCGAGCGTAGCCTGTCGGCCACCAGTAGGTGGGCTGTCGGCCACCAGCAGGCCGAAAGGTGGCTGTCGGCCTACCAGAGGCCGATAGGCCCGTAGATAGCCTGCCCAAAAGTTTTCTTGAATTTTTTTTCAGAAATAGTACATTTTTTTGGTATTTCCTTCGCCGAAGAGTGCATTTTCCCGCCAGTTTCCTTCCCGCCCTTCTTTCCCGCCAGTTTCGTTCCCGCCCTTCTTTCCCGCCAGTTTCGTTCCCGCCCTTCTTTCCCGCCATTCTCTCCCGCCATCTTCTCTTCTGACCCTATAAACCCCCCTCCGCAGCAAGGTGGGTGAGCAGGCAAGTGTAGTGTTTTTTTTGGTCACCGTTTCTTTACAGGTAATGGCGTGCCCCTTTTGCCGAGCTCCAGGTGGCCCTTATTCTTCCTTTGATTCTGGTGCGTCTGTCTTCACTTTGGTGCTGGATCGTCGCTGTTCAAGGCGTGTTGTAAGATTCTATATCTTGTTTATCTGATCGTGGCATATGGTTGATGTTGTTTAGGTTGGAATGTATTATAATGCCTTTGTTTATATGATTATGATGTTTGCTTTCATTCTTTTTGTAGTATGTTCCGTGCAGTGTTAGATCACATCTTGCTCGGTACATTGAGGAGTGCAGAGCTTTAGCTATTCGGAGGGGTGACACAGATATTGATCTTGCTCTTCACAACAGTGAGGGTAACTTATACCATGTTCTATTTACACATGGTCGGGTGAGCAGTAAATTCCATGATCCTTCCTAGGAGGAACTTGTGAATGATTATGGTCTCCGTCATCGTGACATGATGACTGTTAGGCTTGAGCACTATGGAACATGGTGTAGTGTTGATTTTCATCGGGATGGTGTTATGTTGTTCCCTTTACCCTGTGTTGGTAAGTTTTTTTTTGAGTGATTTTAAGTATTGTTTCAGCTTATACGATTTGCTGTTCTGCTCAATTTGTGAAATTATTTTTTTGTAGCTCTTGAGGATCTGAGTGAAACTCAGAGGGAACTTGTTGACAGTTGTGTTTATAGTCGTGGTATCTTCGGTCTGAATTATCACCAAATGTTTGTCATGTCCCGACAGCTCTTTGATGACAACTACATATTGTGTACTCCTTTTGTTCATAGGATTGATTCCATGAATGTTAATGGTCAACATATGGTGAGCTTTGTTTTTGGCTACTGTATATTTTTTTTGTTCTTTGCTATAGTATAATGTTTTAAATTTGTAAGCTCAACATCATATAACTTGATGTTTTTTGTCAGGTTATTCCGACCATGGCTGTGAGGAGTTTGAAGGAATTTGTGTCAATTCCTAGGACCGGTTCTTTAACTCTTGAAATTACTTTGGATTCTGAAGATGATGATATATCTGTGAGCATTCCTTGTTCCTACTTTATTGGCTTGGGTGATAGAATGGTGTTCAAGAAGGAAGGCTTCGGTAATTTTCTTCGGGCATCGTCTATTGAAGTCAACAATTTGGTGCTCATAACCTTCAAAGAGCGTGATCAGGAGCTAGTTGTTGTTTTCAGTCATCTGCCACAGTGATCGTACTATCTCGCCCTACTATCCCCCCATTTTCTTTTCCCGCCCTACTATCCTGCCATTTTCTTTCCCGCCATACTCTCCCGCCACTTTTTCTCCCGCCATTCTCTCCCGCCATTTTCTTTCCCGCCTATCTTTCCCGCCTTTCTCTCCCGCCATCTTCTCTTGTGAACCTATATAACCACATCTGCAGTAAGGTGGGTGAGCAGGCCCTTCTGTCCCCCTTTCTCTCATGCCTTTCGCTCCCGCCATCCTTTCGTGGAGATGTCTCATCCTCATTATCCTTTTGATCGTAGTTTTCACTCTGGTATGTCCGATCGTCTTCTCAAACTAGCCGCCAATTTCAAGATGGATGATAGAGTAGTTCCATGGGAGGAACTCATCAGTAGTGACACCATAATGAATGAGTTGGCTCACTCATTAGCTAGGAGTGGGTGGCCTCCCAGGACATTTGAGGAGATACGGAAAGAACTTCTCAGGTTGCATGGCAGATGGCAGAAGGTCAAACTGCATAAGAGTGAATCTTACATCAGGCTTGCGAGGAATAATTCAGATTTATGGTCAGCAGACAGTGAGGACGAAGATGACCTCTTCATGCCGAGCACCAAGGTCAAGACTACCGCATCGTCGAAGGGCAAGAGCTCTACATCGACGAAGGGCAAGAGATCTGCATCGACGGAGGACGAAGAGGACGTCTTCATGCCGAGCACCAAGGTCAAGACTACCGCATCGTCGAAGGCCAAGAGTTCTACTTCGACAAAGGGCAAGAGATCTGCATCGACGGAAGAGGAGGAGGATGCATTAATGTAGTATTGTTTTATGTAGTACTGTTTATTTTCAGTTGTAGTGTTTAATTCAGTTGTAGTGTATATTTCAGTTGTACTGTTTATTTCAGTTGTACTGTTTAATTCAGTGGTAATGTTTAATTTCAGTTGGATGCATTTAGTTCGCAGTACAAGTGTTATCTCTCTAAACCAATTGCCACCGACGGCTTCTCCCTCGGCCAGCTCGCTTTTCCTTTGCTTTTCCCATGCGCAGACGCTGATTCCGATGCACATACTGTAGTGATTGGCAGACTGTAGTGACGGCGCTGATTTTTATGCAAACGACGCTGATTTTTAGGCAAAGATTCGGCCGAGCGGGTGTCTGCTTTGTTTGCTTTGTCTGATTCCTGTTGTCTGCTTTGTCTGATTCCTGCTGTCTGCGGTGCGGTGCAGTGCTGTTGCTGCGGCGGACGCGCGTGTTTTATTTTCTTCTACCGACAACACAGTGCTCCTCATCTTTATATACGAGATGCCGTTGCCTGCTCTCTCACGCTCTTCTCTTTGCTTCTGCCCACACTGCTTGCTCTTTATCACTCTCTTCTCCATCGTCCTGCCGCACTTCAAAACACCAACGCGCTAGTCATTATGAGTTTGCCTTGCTCGGATCAAAGCATTAGGCCTACGAAAATGAAGAGTGCGACTTTGCCTCGGGGGGTGGAATTACTTCGTTGTTGGTGTGGCGATCTCTGCAAGGTGAAGGAGGTGACGGATTTTTCAGATTGGTTGGGCATGAAGTTTTTCATGTGCGCTAATTATGAGGAAGATCCACCCGTTGCTATTTCACCGTACATCAGGCCTCCGGTATGTTTCAGTCAGCAAGAATAAACACGTTGTGGATATTATTGTTGATTTGATATTTCTATTTCTATTTTTGTTGTAGTCTCCTCCGCCTCTGTGCATGTACTATCGTTGGATTGACACGAAAAAACCGGACTGGGCGGTGACCGAGATTCGTGAAAGAGGTTGTCGTGCATGGGCAAGCTTGGATGCGGAAGAGCGTCGCGCGAAGGTGGCAGCAGATGAGAAAGTAGAGCAGGAGAGAGAGTGGCAAGAGTACTGTGTGAAGCAGAGGGCTTTTCTTGATGAGATGAAGAAGAAAAACCGAGAAGAGGGACTTCGACTGGCGGAGGTTCAACGACAGCGACAGGAGGCCCGTGAGGCTGAGAGGCAGATGAAGAAAGAAAGGGCTCGTGCAGCCAAGGCAGCAGAAGAAGCTGGTGATGGAAAAGGAAAATATCCCCGTCGGACTCAGTAGATTTATGTTATTGTATCGTAACGTTCGCATTGCAGCAAGTCGTATCTTAAAATTCGCAGCAAGTTGTATCTTAATTTTTATGTATCTTATTTTATGCATGTTATTTTCGATGCATCTTAATTATCTGTTGTAGTCTGGTTGGAAATGTATCTCGTACCGTTTAGACATATATTATCGTTGTGTATTGTCTTGTTTTGTGGGCATTATGTTTTATGTAAAGCGCGGCGTTGGATGCATTTAGTTCGCAGTACAAGTGTTATCTCTCTAGACCAATTGACCACTGAAATAAAATATGAATACGTCTCATACATAAGTAGATAGTAATTTGTCCCATACATAAAATAGACATACGTCTCATACATAATTAGATAGTCATGTCTCATACATAGATAACCATATCACTGCTGCGGACGGCGACGAATCTTCGGCTTCCTCGGACGAGGACCGGAAGGCGATAAGCGCTCATGCGGTGGACGAGTCTCACGATGACCACGACCATAGGCCGCCTCGTCTGTCTGTGTCTGTGTCTCCTGCGTGTATGGTGGTGGTGGAGTGGCAAGAACTGTCTCCGAGAAATCATAGGTGTTTGCAGCTCGGTCATCGTCGTCGCCGTCGCCGGCAAAGAACGAACCAGCACCAGTAAACATCGGTGACTGGACATTAGACTGCATGAACGGTTGCGACTGGCTGCCGACTGCGGTAAAGTAAAACATGTAAAATTGATTTGCGAACCTAGAATGTTTAAAAGAATGTACAAAGTAGTGTTACCTAGGTCCATCTGATTATGCCAGAAATAGCTCCCTGGTTGTGAAGGAGGTATCTGCTGCCATGAAGAGCTCATTTGTTGTGAAGGAGGTGTCTGTTGCCAGGAAGAGCTCCCTGGTTGTGAAGGAGGTGTCTGCTGCCAGGAAGAGCTCCCTGGTTGTGAAGGAGGTGTCTGCTGCCAGGAAGAGCTCCCTGGTTGTGAAGGTCGTGGTTCCGAACGGTGCACAGAGGTTCGAGGTTCTGAACGCTGCAGAGAGGGGCGTGGCGGACGATGTGCTGGACGAGGAATAGCAACATCCGAAGATCGTCTACATGTAACAGCTGCGTAAATCCCGCGTACCTTCTCATGAAGACCCCTCAACCATGAGACGTGCTCTCGCGGTGGGATATTATCTCCTCTCTCAAAGCGTTGCATTAAAGAGGAAACCTCATCTAGCACCTCGCATGCCAAGTCACCCTGTACACGGAGAGTTAACCAATTAGATCATCGTTGTATGGCAGACAACACGAATAGTTAACCAATTGTATATGTTCAGGTTAAGAAAAATCTTAACATGTGAGAAACATAGCACGTACCGCGTGGTGTCTGGTTCCGACAACAGAGGCACTTGGGAACAGATCGCTAGTGAGAGGGGCTTCGATCTGACCAGGAGCTGATGATGGAACCAAGTAGATCCTCGTGCTATGCCGGTAACGCTGCAGATACAACCCGAACTTGTCCCAGTCAAAGGGCCGAACTTCATCCCAGATATTTGTCGGCGCAGTAGTCCATTCGTCCACGTAAGGGCTAATGTCACGAAGCCAAGAATCCTGGGACTTGTTTCCTCCTGAGCGAGTGTACCTGAGATTGAAATGCACGTTACATGATTAGTTATATTCTGAATGCAGACATGACAACTAAAGTAGTATTACTTACTTGTGCACGTGATCTGGTAAGTGTGGAATAACAGGAATGTCAGGCTCTTGGCATCGACCGAACTGTCTCATCACCCTATGAATAGCCATCTCCTCAACCGTCACGTCGAACACCAACCTGACCTTGGTCATCCAATAATGCCGATCTCTAGTGCACATTCCAGAAATCCCATCTGCACATCTGGAGGAAATAGCACGATCGGAGTATGGCTCCCAGATAACTTGATCCTCGTGCAAACTGTCAAACTGCGCCGTGAAGGAGGGGTAGCAGCCCCTCACCTGGCTATGCGCAAACTGTCTCTGTATTTGACAACAAACATTAGTAATACTATTGAATAGCGAGAAATAAACATTAGTAATTCATATTGTTACAAATTATGAAAATACCTCTCTCCGTGTCCAAACAGATCCCATAGTAGGCAAGTCGCCGATAGAAGGCACGTAAGTCCCAGCCATGTCCTCATTACCAAAAGATTTTTCAACGCTGACATAGGGTCGACCAATAGGGAATCTCTCATATGACCAGAGCTGCAACAATAGTGGACATCCAAGAAGACCTGATTTTCTAGACTTCAACTGGCAAGCTTTGCACAGGCCTCTGTACGTAGCCGCTAACACAGCAGAACCAAAACTCCTCTACACAATGTCCCCCGGGCAACGTGCATCAGCTATCTCTCGTGCAATACCAATGAGTCGTGCATCGACAGTGGTCACGTGGTTTTCCGTGAACATCGTCTTGCCGAACAACCACATAATATATGCCTCTAGGGATCGGTCAATCTGTGCCTCTGACAACTCAACATTGGGATATCCTAAGGAGACAATCTGAAACTGGCTCAACCACCTAAAAAGAGGCCCGTGACGATCGTTGCCTAGCACCGTAGTAGTTGGCACCGCAGCCAGAAAACGGGCCTGCATCGATGCTAGCCAACCAGGTTCTAGCTCTAAAGGACCTATGGCAGCACCGGCCAGAGGTAATCCCAACAAGTAAGACACATCCTGTAATGTAGGCGCCATCTCTCCCCAGGGAAAGTGAAACGTATGTGTCTCTGGTCTCCATCTATCTACTAAGCAGGTAAGGAGTGACCTGTCGTAAGAGAAGCGTGTAACTTGCTTCTTGTGTAACTGCATTGGTTCACCTGCCTCATCCAATTCCGGATGATCAACCCACTCATCCAATGTACCCTCAACCAGCCGTGCCAAGGGTAGAAGTCCAGCCCAATTTAACCTACAAAATAAATAGAATGTAGCTTACAGTTAGCGGCTATCAAAAGGATGTCAAACATAGTAAGTCATTATACCGACACATACCTATCAACCCATAAAGGGTGTATCATCCAGTTACGCTTTGGGGTGCGAGTGATCAACACGTCTAAGTTCTTGCCCGCTTCCATATCTGCGGCCCGGTGCCCTCTATCGATATTCCCATTAAGCAACGGATACGAAGCCATATCTGCAATTAAAACATAGCCCAGGCATATTACAAATTAAAACATAGTCCAGACATATTACAAATTATAACATCGTCCAGACATATTACAGAATAAAACATAGTCCGTCATATTACACATTAAAACATAGACCACACATATTACAGAATAAAACATAGTCCGTCATATTACACATTAAAACATAGACCACACATATTACAGAATAAAACATAGTCCGTCATATTACAAATTAAAACATAGTGCAACACATTATATAGCTTCTGAGTTATTTCTTCCTTGTCCGCCCCTTCGGCCTCGACTTCCACGACCACCACGACTGCCACGTACACCTCTTGCTACTGTTGTCGCAGTCGTCGATGTGGAAGCACTCGTCGATGTGGAAGCACCGTCTTTGTTCAGGTCGAGACAATATTTCATCCTATGCCCATAAGCCGCGCATAGCAAACATTGTCTGGTTGCTCCACCAGCTTCAGATTGGTCCATATCGTTTCGGATGCGCTTTACCTTGCGTCTACCCCTGCTTGTTCGCCGAAGTCCTGGATCCGGGATGTATACTCTCTCACCATCGTTTACCTTGTTGAAATTGCTGACGACTCTAAACCCCGTCATCTCACCTGTCCAGACATTGAGTACTGCCTCTTTTGAATAGTACGGAGACACGAAGGAGATAGCGTCCAACTCAATCTGGCCACAGGCAGCCAACACATGTGAGCAAGGCAGGTGCAACAACTGCGGTTTGTTGCATGTACACTCACAAGTTGGATAAAATTCCGTTCCAATTTTAACCTCATGCGTCTTCACCTCATTTGCAGAACCAAAACCATCAGTAGGAAGCTGAACCTCATACCTCCTTTCCTGATTACCTATGAGTGTGACAGTGTGCTTTTTTGCTTTCTTTATCTTCTGAGCCATGTACTCCATGACACGGCTACAATAAGGTGTGTTCTGATTAACTGCAATATGCTTCTTTGCTAACTCGTGCCTTTCTCTGAAATATCTCAAAGTGCCATGGAATACACCCTCCACAATAGCTGTCAGTGGCAATGCTCTATTCCCTCTGAGTACAAAGTTATACACCTCTGCAAGATTGGTTGTCATGTGGCCATACCTAGCTCCATGGGTGTCATGCAGCAAAGACCAATTCACTGGAGGCTCTTTCTCTATCCACTCAGAAAAATTCTTTATTGCCCTGCCCTTCTTTCTCTTGGTATTAGGAGGGTCAATTGCTGGCAAGTCACAAAGACCTACTGGCTCCTCTAGCTCCGCCATGAGTGTTGCTAATTTAACCTGATCTGCTTCCATTTTCTTCCTCGCGCGGACCTGCTTCTTAGTGAACTCATCAAGTTTTGACCAAATAAAATGGTATTTACGCTGCTGGTTCTGCTTGCATAATTTTTTAAACAAGTTCATCAACCGCTTGTTCTTGAACTGTGAGAAAAAATTAGCCCCAAGATGGCGCATGCACCACCGGCTCTGCAAGTCCTTCCAAGGTGTTGGTTCGTCAGCAGTTGGATTCCTTAGTGTCTTCACGGCCTTCAATATACCAGGATGTTTGTCATGAATGACACACACGTTTGGTCGGTCCTTCACGATCGCAATTTTAACTTGCCGGAAGAACCATACCCAGCTCGGAAAGTTCTCACCCTCCACAAATGCCATGGCTAGTGGGATGATTTGATTGTTCCCGTCCACACCAATAGCAGTCAGGATTTGCCCTTTGTACTGACCAGTCAGGAATGTACCATCCACAAACATCACAGGAGGACAATGCCGGAAAGCTTCGATGCACATAGCGAAAGAGAAGAATACTCGTTTCAACACCTTGTGATCTGGTATAATGTCCAACCTCGTGTGTTGTATGTTAACATAAGTGCCGGGATTTCTCTCCTTCAGTATGTCAAGGAGACGGACAACATTATCATATGAGTCGAAGAACGTCCCAAACCTTTCCTCCATAGCCTTCTGCTTAGCCCTCCAAGCCTTCCCATATGGAATGTCATAATTCCATCTGACCTTCACTGCTCTCTGGATGTGTTTTGCTTCCATATCTTTCTTCTCCACTATCTCAGTATACATGAGTTGCGCAATGAGAGTTGAAGTCAGGTTTGGATGACTAACCAACAGGTTTTTCCTCACACAATTATGTGGGACCACATTGGTGACAAGCCAGTGGATGTCATACTTCGGCACGTGCCCGTGCACCTTCCCAGGACAACCTGCTTCAACACACTTCACGGTATAGTTTGTTGGACTCGATATGTGTGTCCGAAAAACCCTCTGCGTAGACATAGCCCACTTTATCACCGCATACTTCAATTTTTTCTTTGTATCAAACATAGCCCCTATCTGGACTTGGTTCAGATTATATTGCCATGGAGTCTCATGGCCATCGTTGACAGTAAGGCCGGTGGATATGTCCTGATCCCATGCAGAAGGAATCGGTACCTCCACTTCATCCTCGGAATTTTCAGAATCCAGATCCTCCGCAAATCCATCCTCGTCATCTTCCTACATCACCCTCTGCATTTCATCGCCTTCCTCATCCCCATCAGCAACACCAGAACCAGCTAATATTTTTGACTGAATACTCTGCCCAGTATCATGACCACAAACATTGTGTGACATGTAGTCTGACTCTTTCTCGGCTTGGCTAGCATCCACATCCGGTGGCTGTGACCCGGATAAATAATTCTCGTTAGCCACTTGACTACCCTGGCCTGGTTCATACCCCACGTGAAGTTGTATCGTATTCTCCTCCTTCGCCACTGGTTGCACTAGGGCATATGGGTGGATTCTTCGGTCTCGGCAACGACTTAACAGGGTCACCCAATGCTGGCTCCTATCTATCGGCATCAACTCCCACTTAACATTTTTACAGGATTTTGTCCACAGTGCATGAATACTGACGGAACATACTTCAGGATCTAGCCCAAAACTAGTAGTCAACCAGTGCTTCAACTGTCTAATGTCCAGTATGTCCGGGTGTGAAAGTGTCATGACGCCATTTTTAAACTCGCTAAGATCAACCCCCAACTCATTATATCGAACATTACCAGGGCCGTAGTAAACAGTCAAATTTACTGATTCAGACATTTTCACCTGTCAGACATTGCCACCTTTCATTAATCGCAACGAACAAAATTATTACCGGCTACACTAACTATCCGCTAAAATTACTATGTACACTAAATAAACTCTACAACACATACAAAATTATTACCGGCTACACTAACTATCCCCTAAAATTACTATGTACACTAAAATGACTATGTACACTAAATAAACTGTACACTAAAACTACACTAACTACACGAACAAAAATATACCTTCGACGCGTGTGTCCCCTTCTTCTTCCTCTCCACACCACCACCTCCTCACCAGCCACACCTCCTCCACCCCACCACCTCCTCACCTCCTCCACCCCACCATGGCTCCTCCTCACTTACGCACAAATAACTATCCCATTGCAAAAAAAATGACCGTAGGACGCTGGAGAATGCTATGATCTATTGATTCTGCGGCTTGGAACGGAAAATCGGTGGAAGAATGAGTAGATCGGTGAGGGGGGGAGAGTATAGAGAGGAAATGAGAGAGAGAGAGAGAGCTGCTAGCGACCAGGAATGAGAGAGAGAGAGCGAGAGGAAGAAGAAAACGGTCGGGCGGCCGACAGCCCCCTTTCGGCCTGCTGGTGGCCGACAGCCACCTTTCGGCCTGCTGGTTGCCGACAGCCCACCAGTCGGCCTACTGGTGGCCGACAGGCTGCGCTCGGCCCACTGCTGGCCGACAGGGCCCCTTTCGGCCCACCGCAGGCCGACGAGGTCATATTTTCGGTATTTTTTCATTTCGCCGTATAATTTTCAAATTTGTTATAAATTTAGTCATACTTTTGAAAAAAAATCGTATTTACTCCACTAAATTTTGGCAGGACCTAGCCGAACTCCTAAATTTAGTGAAGTAAAATTTTATTTGGCTCATACATTTTGTCGAACACTTACTATGCACATCCACGGCAAGTGGACACGAATGGGATGCTCAGCCTTGTAGTGCATGTGTTTTGTGATGTAACCCTATCATGTATTGTTCTTATATCTAGGGTTTCTCTCTCCCTTCCCTATCCCTTGGTGGCTAAGGTAAATTCTCCCCTCCAAGCTTCGTCGGCGTGCCCGTAGATTCGCCTCCCCTCTGCTGCCGCTCCAGCGGCCGGTGGCGGGGAGGGGAATCTCTGTGCCTCCGCTCCGGTTAGTAGTTTAGGTTAGGGTTTTTTAGTCCTCACAGGTGCGACGCTCGGTGGATGGCGACGCTTCTTCTTCGAGTTTGTCTTCCGGCTTTCGATCCTCCTCGAGTTCGTTTATCTGGACGTAGTCGACGGAGCTCCGGCGTAGATTATTGACGTCTCCTTGGGACGGTGAGGTTAGAGTTTCCCGTCATATGGCGAGATTTGATGTCAGGTGTTTCAGATCTATTCAGGGGTTCAACAACGGCGACTACGGCTCCAGGGCGTTGGTCCTTAGGGACACATGCATGAAGACTTCCCGGCTGTCATCGACAAGGTCAAGCCGGCTCCGGTATGGGAGTGGCGATAGCGGCGCGTCGGCGGCTCGTTCTGACGGCGGTAGTTGTTGTTCAGTGGTCTCAAAATCTCGATGTAATCTATAATACCTAAATAGTTCATCCCCACTATCGTATTTCTCTTGGCATGCAGCCTATCCACCTAAGCACACCTGCCACATCAGCATTTTGTTAGGGACTTACATATGGGACCAACCAGTAGAGCAGCCCTGCCACATAAGCCTTCAGTTACTACATAAGGCCTTGTACAATGCTAGGTGCTTAGGAAAGTGCTTAGAAAAATAAACCGGGTTTTTTGAAGCACCAGTGCCTATTTCTATAGGAGAGACGCCTAATTAAGCGTCTACCCTCACTAGTAGAAAAAGGGCCATTTGTCCCGGTTCGTAAGGGCCTTTAGTCCCGGTTCTGGAACCGGGACTAAAGGGTCGGGACTAAAGCCCAAAACCTTTAGTCCCGGTTTGCTTACGAACCGGGACCAAAGGCCCTCCACGTGGCGCTGCCTGGGGCGGGGGAGGGAGGACCTTTAGTCCCGGTTGGTGTTACCAACCGGGACTAAAGGCTCCACCTTTAGTCCCGGTTGGTAACACCAACCGGGACTAAAGGTCCTTGCCGGGGGCTGCCTTGTCGGAGCCGGCCTTGCCGGGGGCTGCCTTGCCGGGGGGGGGGGGGGGGAATTGAAATTTTTTTTTTAATTTTTTTTTGATTATTTTTTAAGTTTTATTCCGAATTTCAAATCTTTGAATTATTTGACAATTTAATCTCTAATCACCCCTCCTCACTGCTTCAGAATTTAATCTCTAGTCTCTAATCAGCACTCATTCCAAATCGTCTAACTTCCCGGCCGGTCACCCATCCTCTCACTACTCCAGCCCCAGCACGCTTAACTTTCAGGTTCTATCTCCCCTAGTTTCCAAGTCTGCACTTGTTGTTTTCCTGACAATCTTAAGCTATCAATCCTGTTAACCCTTAGGTCTTTATGTCACATGATTTAATTTTTTGAATTCTAAACAATTATTAAAATAAACAAAATAAGTACTAATAATATTGAATTTCAATGAAAATAAAATAAGTAATCATATTATTTTATTCATTTTTTTGGCATTTATTCATTTAATATGACATAATTAATATCTTTAAATCTGTAAATCGAAATTCGACAAATAATATATCCATTATTATCAGAAAAATGTGAGGAATCCAAATATGACATCTTATTTTTAAATAAAATTAATTTTTAAAATTTTAATAATTTTTTTTTTGATTTGAAATAACTTTTTTTCCTTTTGGAATTTTGAGAGTCTGAGAAAACTTCACCGGGTAAACCCGGGTGAAATCGAGTCCCAATTTTTCTCTAGTTTTTTTTGATATATTAATTTTTTTTTTCGACGTCGTATGTAAAAGTTATGGCCGTTTTACATTTTTTTTCGTTTTTTTGCAAAAAAGGTCAAAATTCATATTTCAAAATTTCTATATCAACTAGACACTAAAACCTAACTACATCTCGAAGGATTTTATTTTTTGAAGATTTTATCATTTTTGTTTATTTTCTACAAAACTAAAAAAGGCGATCCACGGGGGGGGGGAGGGGTAGAGTTTGAAAATTTCAGAACCCCTTCAGACGAAAACTCGTCTGTTACAAACACATTTCACTTTTTTTAAACTTATTTCAACTCCAGACTTTTTGTGTGTGCACCATTCGAAGCCACGCCATCAATTTTCAACCCTTTCTGACTTCATTTGCTATTTTTCATGCATTTACTGATTTTTTTGAGCTAAATGACCTTGAAATTGAAAAGCACCACAAATGAACTCTCAAAAGGTTGAAAGTTGGCATGGTATCATCATTTCACCCACATAGCATGTGCTAAAAAGTTGAGAGGGTTACGGCAAAAACTGGATGCACTTCATGTACAAAATGGACAATCTCTTTCGAAGTATCAGGGTTTCAGACGAAAACTCGTCTGTTACAAAGGCATTTCATTTTTTTTAACTTATTTCAACTCCAGACTTTTTGTGTGTTCATTATGCACCATTCAAAGACACATCCTCAAATTTCAACCCTTTTTGACTTCATTTGCTATTTTTCATGCATTTACTGATTTTTTTGAGGTAAATGACCCTGAAATTGAAAAGCACTACAAATGAACTCTGAAAAGGTTGAAAGTTGGCATGGTATCATCATTTCACCCACATAGCATGTGCTAAAAAGTTGAGAGGGTTACGGCAAAAACTGGATGCACTTCGTGTACAAACTGGACCATCTCATTCGAAGTATCAAGGTTTCGGACGAAAACTCGTCTGTTACAAATGCATTTCATTTTTTTAAACTTATTTCAACTCCAGACTTTTTGTGCATTCAATATGCACCATACTACAACATGTTAAAATCTACAGAAAGAACTAACTAAAAATAATAAAAAACAACAATTAAATGACTAAAATAACTATATAAGCAAAACAGTATTGTTTTAATTAAAATCCTAATTTAAATTATTCTAAAAATAACCAAATAAATCTTACTGTGACAACAATCTAACACGTGACTAGGAGCAAAAAGAATTAAATTAAAAACTATTTGTAAACTCAAGTTATTCACAATCTAGGGTTTGAAGCAAATTTGAACAAATTCAAATTTAAACCATTCAAATTTGAAAACTAATGGCACAAACAGAAACTAGACAAAATTTTGAATCTAATGCAAAAAGAATCACTCAAAAATATCAAATATCTTAAAAGATATAAGCAATTTAAAACAGAGACTAAAAACAGAAAACAAATGTAAAAACAGGAAGAAAAAAATCAGAACCCCTTTAGTCCCGGTTGGTGTCTCCAACCGGGACTAAAGGTCGCCTCAACCCCTTTACCAATGGCCCACGAGGCGCATTGGTCCCGGTTCGTGGTTGGAACCGGGACCAAAGGGGTCAGACGAGGCCCGGCCGGCGCCCTGGTGGGTCCCGGTTCGTGAGTGAACCGGGACTAATGGGCTTTTCAGGGTGGACCAAAGCCCTGTTTTGTACTAGTGCCTGTACAAATAAACACCGGTGCTTAAGGAAAACCTGGTTTATTTCTCCAAGCAACTCTCTTAAGCACCTTGCATTGTACAAGGCCTAATGACCCACTACAATCTGGCCTCACGAGGACCCTCTCTCCCTGATTCAGCGCTGTCAGAAGTCACACAAAACTCCCCTTCGTCCTTTAATTCCCAACCCATCCTCTACCTCCCCCGGTCCGCCTTCTCCTCTCGCACATCACATGTAGCTGCGCCCAACAACCGGGTGGCTTTCTCGATTCCTTCCACCCGTCGGTTGACTGATCCGAGAGGAAGAGATGAGAAGGATAGGGCGTGTGGCGGCGGCTATACGGAAGAGAGAAGGAAGGGGATTACGGCGGCAGTGTCGATGGGATGGGGAGAGAGAGAGAGAGAGGGGAGCATGCTCTATTGGGGGGAGGGGTACTACGTACCAACGCGCCGCCCTGCCCGGAGAAATCGCCGGTGGTGCGAACTTCTCGCCATCGCCCCAGATTTAAAGATTTTTTGTCTTCGTGGGTTCATAGTTAAGCAGGTGAGCCTGGCATCATATTTCCGTTCAGTGACTCTGCGATTGGTGTCCATGTTGATTCATTTGGCAATAATCTCCCAATAGCATTGGTCACCACACCTCAACTCGCACTGGTGCATCCACCGGCAACAGCCAACATCGGTGGCTCCCAAGAGAAATCCCTTCCTGTGGCGGCGACGACGACGGCGTCGGTCTGTCCACTGTTGCGCACCTCGACTCCTTGCCTTCCCCTATTAGTATTTCCCCTCTTCTCTCTTCAATCCCATTGATTGATTAGTTCTTAATGCACTACCCCTCATTGCTTCCGTTGGTAACTGACCCACATGTCCAGACTCCAGAAGCTTCAAATGACGATGCTTCATATCCATCCCTCACGTACCATATAGATCTCCACATTGCTGGTCACTTTGGATGGTGCCTCAAGCCCTTGCTATTGCAAATCAGGTAAGCAACAAATGCCAATACTATTGACAACTTCACAAGTGCTCTAATTTCTGTACGGGTCGGTTCAACTCATCTACAAACCTTCTGAAATTATTTCTATTAGGTCCACCTAGCCCCAGCTACAGTTCAACAAGTTGAATATCTATGCTGCAGGAAATTACTGATGCACGGGATGCTCTACGAGGCAAGGCCACTGGAGGGTTGCACACGTTGATTGCATACAGGCAGGGGATTTTCTTGGCTGCCTTGGACTCGAGTTGCCGCTGCCACCGTCAAGTCTAGATTATGACTACTGACAATGATGCCACTGTTAATTTTTTGGAAAATACTAATGGTGTTTCCCTGTACTGTTCGTCCTATTTGATGTTCTAAATGTTATGAAGCAAATTTGGCTGATTTGAGTTGCCTCTAAGGGGGTTTATTCATTTACATATATTCATTGTTCCATGTCTTAAGTTAACAAGAACTCAAGAAGTGACCCTCCAGTAGCACCACCTGTAAGTACCCTATCTATATCTTTAAATCTATTTTTGTTAAAGAACGTGCTATATACATAGGACATTACAAATTCTCTTGCTTCTTTCCTGAAAGGGTACTGACGTCACTGTTTTCTTTCATGCTTCTGGTGTACAATTACACACATAGAGAGCTAACTGGTAAAAAAATTGCAGGGAAGCTGGTAATTAAGCAAATTAACTCGAGCTATTTCAAAGTGATGCGTTACTTGCTGCAGTCTAATTTGGAATATTTTTCTAATTTTCATTTTCCTACTGAAGAGTACTTCCCACGCACGCAACTATTTGAAGGTATATCCGTATTTATGTTTCTTACGTAAGTCATATACATGTTTATACTGTTGGCTCAATTCCTTTTCTTTTGCCGATTTCCACAGTAATTTCACCTATACTTCCCTATGTGTAAGTGTTCCATATAGATTTTAGGTAAGAGCAAATAGTATGGATGTATAAATATATTATTCTAAAAGTTGATCTTTTGTGTGGTCGATGGCATATCACTGAATCTGAATAGTGCTCCATAAATTATGAATATTTTACGTGGATAGAAATTATGAACCTTATATGTTTTCTCAAGACAAGGTTATAACTTTGTTGAACATTCCCATGCTACTTCTGCTCATTTTGTTTGCTTAGCCACACTTAAGAGTTTCCTGTTGTCATGGGGTTACTCAAAATTTCACAAAGATACTAGTGAATGAGCACCTATGTGCACCCAAGATTTGAAAAAAAACTTAGACCCACAAAAATGCTATCAATTTGATCTAAATTCCCCTGATATTGTATTTATGCAAAACCTTGGATTTTACCAGCCGTGTTAGTAAACCATTGAGAGGAAATGCTATCATCCACTTGATGCAATTTCTATTATTCCATTTCCTTTTCAGGATCACATTTGCGAAGATGTTACTATTGTGTATTGCTTAATATGTACGGCGAAATTACTTTGTAAAAGTGGTGAAGTGTTTTATAGTATGCTATCTATAATTACTTTGTTATTCATCACATCTTTCAATATTAATTAATTGTAATGCAAGATAAATGTATCTTCTCTGAATAACAGAACTATCTTGATGTGTACAGGTTGCTTTATGTAGCTTCCTAACATAAAACAACTTCAACTTGATAATTGCCCACTCAAGCATGGGTGACTATGTAGATGGAAATGGTTATACATACTATGAGATTTAAAATTTCAGACAAGTACAGTATTTCAATTCTTCTTTATTTCTCACTCTGTCTCAAGTGTCAACTACAATTTCTCTTTTAGAGAATGGATGAAAACATGATAATTAGGCTGCTAATTTATTCTTCACAAGATTGGTACCACCTCAATGATGCCATTTTTGTAAAGGTAATGCACGAATCAATGGATTAGTTTATTATTTTCTTTCTGCAATGGTATGCTATCAAATGCATATAAAATTAATCACAAGAGGGAGCTCTCAGATGACTATTGGGACTAATGACATTTCTATGCCATTTGTTTACCTACTGTTTGGGACGGATTAAATGAAACGTACGTGGGGGTTCCGATGCAGATTACACACAATCAAGACTTGGAATTATAGTACCCCGCAAAAAAAAGACTTGGAATTATAGCGAGGTGGTGATGTTTTAGATACAGCTTGATAGTTCATTCCACTTGAAAAGCTTTAACTAGGTGGATCCGTGGATAATTGACCATAATATTCCGTATTTCGATTGTTCGTCTATTGTCCAAACTTTGAATGATATAAGTAGGAGGATTTATCTTGCTTACCTATGTATCATTAGTCATGTATCATTCTAAAGTATCTCCAAATAAGAAACATTTATTATCATTTTGCCGATCCTTTTAGGAGATTTATTTCATGAGTAAAACACCAACTTTAGGCAATATTTTCCGCAGCAACGCGCGGGGCATCATCTAGTTTTTATTATGTTTGAGGTGCTTTTGTACTTCCGATGAACTTTAATAATAGATCTAGATCATTTTCACACAAAAAACATGTATTGTCCTTGTACTCTTCTATCAATTGAACGATACACAAGCTTTATGTATGATCTACATAGTATACTTGTGCGAAAAACCGTGTGACTTTTGAGCGATGCTAAGGGCATCTCCAACGCCGCCCCCAAAATGAATACATTTTTTGTTTGTGGTTTGGTTCGCGACCGATCAGTCCGCGGACATAGATGCGAGAGCCAACCATCCAGACACGTCCTCTAAACCTCTGCCTAGTTCCGGCGCCAATTTTAATTTCCAATGCATAACAATAAATGTGGCGTTCACATAGCGCCCGATCACAACTAAAATGAGGCCGATGTTCATAGTTTTTACATGCCCGATCACAAAAGCATCTCAGATCGGCAGTCCGTGCAAAAAAATAAAATAAATTTTGCACTGCCGTACTGACTATCCGACCATCCACAATCACTCTACAGTCGGCTCCTCCTCGCCATCTGACTCCTTCTCGGCCGCCTCCTTCTCCGCCTTCTCATGCTCAGCTTTCAAGCGCTTCAACATTCTAAGATTGACGACTTGCACTATCATCCTTGCATCATCATCCAACTCCTATATCTTCAAGGTAAACATAGTTGAATCCTCCGAAGCTGCCGCGATCTCAACCTTCTTCTCTTCGAGGTTGCTCTTCTTCTCTTTGATCACCAGCTTCCTATAACAAGACTTCTCATAAATCATGTTCATGTTCAAGATCAGAGGAGTATTGTATATGATTGAGGATCTGAACATATGATTTTCCATCAAATAAACTAACTAGCATCAACTAATACCAGTTTCACACAATTACTTATAACAAGACTTCTCCCATGTCCTCAAGAACAAAAAGAACTACTCACAAATCATGTTCATGTTCAAGATAAGAGGAGTATTGTATATGATTGAGGATCTGAACATATAATCTTCCACCAGATAAACCAACTAGCAGCAACTACAAGATGTAATCAATACTACTAGCAACCCAAGGTACCAATCTGAGGTTTTGAGACAAAGATTGAATACAAGAGATGAACTAGGGTTTGAGATGAGATGGTGCTGGTGAAGATGTTGATGGAGATGAGTCCTCCCACTATGAGAGGAACGTTGGTGATGTCGATAGCTTCGATTTTTCCCTTCCGAAGGGAAGTATCCCCGGCGGAATCGTTCCGCCGGAGTTCAAAAGTGCTCCTGCCCAGGTTCCGAAACGGCGGCACTTCGTCCCGAAACTCTTCCTCTTAGTTTTTTTTCTAGGGCAAATGGCCTCATATAGCAGAAGATGGGCACCGAAGACCCTCTGTGGGCCCCACAAGACATCAGGCCGCGGCCTGTTGCCTTGTGGGCAACTAGTGGCCCCCCTTCGGTGCTTCTTCCTTCCGGTATTTTTTATATACTCCAAAGTAATTCTCCATAAAATTTCAGGTCATTGGAGCTCCGAAGAATAACTATCTCTACTGTGGTCTTTTCAGGTCCAGAATTTCAGCTGCCGGCAATCTCCCTCTTCATATAGATCTTGCATACTAAGAGAGAAAAGGCATTAGAATTGCATAATAAAGTAAAATATTAATCAAAAACATAATAAATAACAGTAGAAAAACATGATGTAAAATGGATGTATCAGCAGCGCCTGGGATTCCCTGATCCTACCAAGGGCATGGAAGAAATTTTGCTTAGGCCAACGCTACACAAACTTGACCATCTAGGTCGTGCAAGCCGGCCCGTTAGCATGCTAGCATGACACGACATGGGGCGGAGACGTCATGGGGTGAACGAGCCATGCCCGCACACGTCATGCAAGGATCGTGCCTGGGCTGTGAGGCTGGGCATGCGGGTCAGCACGACACGACCCCCTTATTATATATACTAGTACAAATGCCCGTGCGTTGTAACGGGCGAAAAATATCGTAAAACTTGCTCCTTGTGATAGTACACACCATTTCTTATATACAGTTCTGATAAAGATCAGTAATAAGTTTATATTGTTATCGCTTTTCGAAGTATAAAGTGTGGACGTAAAGAAGCCACCCTAACATTCTTCATCTAATGGAAGAGTAGTGGTGCATGGAATAGTCTAGTAATCCGTATTATATTTTACTTTTCGAAAAACACAAATATTTATTTATTTTAAAATGATTAAACAATTTTGAAATTCTTAACCTTTTTATTAGAATTGAAACATGTTTTGAAGATGAATTTTTTTTGAACACATGTTTTTTCTTAAAGAGAATTTTTAAAATTTTGTGATCAATTTTAAATGGTTTTTAAAAGTGGGAACATTTTTTGGGAATTTTGAGGATTTTTTAAAAAGCATGAACATATTTAAAAGGATTAATTTTTTAAAGCAAGAAGAATTTCAAAACACTCTTTATCTTAAATAAACACACGCTCGGTGTCTGCAATTAAAAAAAAGGATTGTTGGTGTCCATACCATGTAGTATAATGTTGAGAAAGTCGTAGGGATGTCCTGTGATGACGTCTCCTTTAGCTTAGTACTATCATCGAGTGGAAGAGGAATGGTGTAATTGTTTTTAGCAGGATATAGAGACGGTGGAGTTGTTGTACACTATTCGAGAGTTTAATATCTAATCCAAAAGTTTTTCTTAGAATATTCAAAAGGTTTGCAAATGAATTTATTTTGGATGAAAGGGTAGTGGTGCATTGAAGTGGGATTGTTAATATACAATATTTTTTGTTAATATTCGAAAGCAAACAGGTTTTTACTATGTTAATTATTTTTTAGAAAATGTTGGCTGTTTGCAAGATTATATTCCGTTCCTTTTTCCTTTATTTGAACTTGGCCAAAGACTTTGGAGAGACCGAACCGCACACACTCTTACCCATCATCACCATAAAAAATAAAGCAACCTTGTTCCCCATCGCAGATATATTTCGCGTGTACGCCTTGTCTAAAAAAAGAGGTAAATTTCATGTAGCGGCTGCGTATGTTATGTGGGGGCTGGCCGGGCGTGCAGGTGCAGCGGCTGCACGTGGAGCGCAAGATGTTGGCGGATGTGGCGAAGCCTGGGTTAGACGCGAGTTGTTTTCCCTTCCGCGAGAGTGTGAGTTGTTTTCCCTTCCGCGAGAGTGTCCGTCTCTCTCATGCATGACCTTCCTCTCGAGCTCGCATCAGCATCTTCAATTGCCTTTTTGATTATGCAACCGACGGGTCTACATGTACGTGTACATGACCAGGTGGCCGGCTAGTCATTACGTACCTGCTGAGAGCTAGTTTGCTAGCATTCATGCTTATTCGATCAAAGGATTAACACGCTGGTTGAGTTATATACGTGCATGCATGCATAGGTCCATTAGGCAGCTGTACAGGCACCTATCGGCTTAGCCCAGGCCGATAGGCTGCCTGTCGTCTAAGGCGCAGCCGACAGGCGCGTCCGAGGCCGGCTAACGTCTTCAAAGCCACTCGTCGGCTGATGCATGGACGAGTGGGCCTAGTCGGCCCAGGCCCAGCCGACTGGAGCCTGTCGGCTTACCTACAGCCGACTGGATTCTATTTTCCGAAAATATCGAAACCGTGTATTATTTTTCAAATTTAATAAAAAATGTATTATTTAAAAAAAATTAGCCTTTTTTGGCTTGTTGATTCTTACAACTCTGAAAAAAAAAGATTCTTACAACTCTGAAAGTATATAAGTTGCTAGGATTTGATATAAAAGGGCCGGGGTGGGACTAATCATTAGAATCTGGAAATTTTGCACTGGCATAAGAAACTCTGTTTGCTGCCTCCGTACGGGAGGGGAGGCTTTACCGGCACATAACTAAAATTCTGGCCCGTTGACTTACGATGCTGGACGAGCGACAACATACAGCGACGTGCGAAACGCAACTTGACAATCGATGTGGACAGACAAAAAATGGACGAAACTACAGTGGTAAGAAGCAATAGCCCCTTTATTGTTAGGAAAAGATAAAGCAACCCAATAAGCTAAAAAATAGCCTAGCAGGCCGAAAAGCATGCGGGGCAAACGAGAAGTGCATCGATGAACCCGGGTACATATGAACCCACTTTGAAAAACACATTTCCAAATGCTAAAAAAATCTGAAAAAGGTTGCACGGGTACGTCTCCATATTCTATGTTTGTGCATAAAGTTTCATAGAAAAATAACTTTTTTTGTGGCATGTGCAAAAAAGACAAAAAAATGTGTCGTGGAACACTATTTAGAAGCCGTGAAATTTATCTTTTTGCCAGAGACAGACCAAAAAGACATTTTTTCACAAAATTTTGTGCCGTGCAAACACATTTGCGAACATGTACGCGTGAAATTTTCTTTTGAATTTTTTACCATTTTTAAACATGCTTAAAATGGATATTTTGAAAAGTGGGTGCAGATGCCCCTGCGTTCAGGACGTCCGCATTCCGGGGCAAACGTGCTAAACATGTCATGACCTGACCCGTTTAGTTTTTTTTAAGACAAACTCGCAAAGCTTTAGTAAATGTGCCTGTGTGGGCCATGCCGTGAGCACAGGCCGGGCCGGGCCAGCCCATTTGGCCATGCGGCCTTCTACAATTCGCTGTTCCCTTCCCCTAACCAGTGAGACCACCTAAAAAAAACCAGTGAGACGGCTAGGGCTCGGTCTCTCTCTCTCTCGCCGCCGCCGCCGCCGCCAGCCACCCCAGCCTCCTCCCTTTCCGTCGGCCACCGCCAGGATCTCTCCGCGAGGAAAGGATCTCCAGGAGGAGCACGGGCCTCTGCTGCGCCCTGTCTCTTCCTCCTTATCGCTCGGGTTGCCGCCGCACAACGGGAGAGGATGAGGACTAATTAATCCCCGACGACAGGGGCAGCGACAAGAGCAACGCAGGCCGCCACCGCAACTCAGCCTCGGCTTCACCCGACCTCGCCGCATTTGGCCCTCTCGCAGGTACAGTCACTCCTCCACTATCTTTTTATTTAATCCCCGTCTCTGTTGGGGTGTGGTGGTTGATACTGAAAGTCCTGGTGGCTAATGAAGAACAGGCATCTCCGCTGCCTTCTACAATAGTCCTGCCTTTTTTAGACCTTGCCCTGCATAGCATTTGATCCCTTGGTTCAGCAATAAACCATTTTATGGGCATGTGTCTCTTGGTTCTTTCAGTGCAGCAAAGTATTTGTTAATCTTTAGTATAATAGCTTTTCTAATTTTATTACAGGGTTGTGCTGATAGTAATGCTAGAACTGAAGATGTGGTGGTTGACATTTTACATGCACGCGGTTGAGCATGTCACTGCAAATACTTCTGTCTACACTACATGTGAAGCACTTTGACCAATTGGTGCCTACTTCAAGCTTGCAACAGTTAGTGACGATCAAATCTGATCTTGCATGATGGTGCCATTCTTATTCTTCACGTTTTAGTTCCTTTCAGGTCATATTTGGCAACAGTTAGTCCCTTTCTTCACGTTATAGTGTTTTGGGTTTATGCATGATCTGCAAAGAATTTTTGGAATGTATCATTATATTGTTTTGGGTTTATGCATGAACTGCAAAGAGTTTTAGGCATGTGAAAATCAGAGCTAAGTTGCTAGCTTTTTTTTTTTTTTGCCTAATGTTACCATGATGTTCTGTACTAGAAAGGACTGGTGCACACTTGCTTTGCTCCTTACTGTTTATGATCGGTTGCCAAATAGTATTATAATGTGATATGCACATTGCTTAAAAAATGATTATGTTAGTTAGTGATGGTGATTTTATTATGAAAATTAATAGGACTGCTGACCCATGATGATATGGTATTGCTACTCGGTAGGTTACTTATAACTGCTTATTAAGTGATATACTTGCGTCAAATGTGAAGCTTTTGTCAAACAGTTCAGCTTTTATTTTCAGTTCCTCCTGTCTTGTGTGATGGTTGCTTCCCTTTAGGTTTGCACGTGTGTGACGGCTGCTTGGGGTGCTCGTGTGCACTTTATCCTGGGGATGGCATTTCCTTGGTGCCGCAGAGGAGGTTCTTTCTGGAGCTCTGGGTGCCTGGGATGCATGGGTGCATACGAACAGGCCGCCTTACAAGCGATCAAGTTTCTGCAGGGATTGTATGGATTTGTCATTAGATTAGAGATCAAGTTTCTGCAGGGATTGTATGGATTGCATAGTGGGTACTCAGTGTAGGCGATGGCACGGCACCCGAGGGAGAGTCAACTCCTTGGATAACCATCCCTGATGAGCCTTTGGCGCACACAGATGATCATAAAATCGATGCTATTGTTCAAGCTGTGTACGCAGACCTCCCTGTTAGGTACTCTGATGTTAGTTAGCTGCAGGAACGAGCGATTCTAACACCAACAAACGAGGTAGCATAGACTCATGAATAGAAGCTATTGTATCGTCTGGATAGAAAACTATACTGATAGGAACCGGGTTCCTACCAGACCTAGTCCTCAAGTTGTAGGGGTGGAAGGGAGGTTGTCGAGGCGAGGGGCGCGAGCGGCGGCGCTGTGGCGCCGTGGTCGCGCGAGGGAGAGAGAGAGAGGGCGGCGGCTAGGGTTTAGGGTTCCAGCTCCTGAAGGGAGCCGGGCAATAGTTATGACTTATTGCTTGATTCCAAAACGAGTCCTTACAAGTGTTTATATAATCCTCGAGCTAATAAAAATAAAGATAAGTTGGGCCAAGCCCCTAACTAGCCGCGCCAGTGGGCCTCCTCCGGCTATAGTGAACGCCGGTCATAACATCTCTCCCCGCCTGCGCAAACAGCTCGTCCTCGAGCTGGAAGTCTGGAAAGTGCTGGCGGAACTCCTCGAGCTGCTCCCAAGTAGCATCCTCCTCCGGAAGGCCTTGCCACTGGATCAACAAGCGCCAAACACCTCGGCTCTGCTGGGCCTTCAACACCTTCGCTGGGCCTGGAAGGAGACGTCCATCGGAGGTGGGAGGAAGAGCCGGCGCGGTCGCTGGCGGATCGCCGTGGAAGGGCTTCAACAAGCCCACATGGAAGACGTCGTGGATGCGGGCGCCAGGCGGAAGCTGAAGGCGGTAGGCGACGGTGCCGATGCGCTCCAATACCTGGAACGGTCCGGCGTAGCGAGGGTCCAGCTTGCGCTTGGCGCGCGGGTCCAGCGACTGCGTGGAGCGGTGAAGCAGCCGTAGCCACACCCAGTCACCCATCGCAAACTCCGCCTCGCGGTGGTGGGCGTCGTAGTATTTCTTGGACAGCTGCTGGGCCTGGAGAAGACGCTGGCGCACCTCAGCAAGGATCTCATCCCGGCTGCGGAGAAGGTCGCCCGCCGCCTCCGTCCGGGCCGTCCCGGGTTGAAACGGCAGGATGGGTGGTGGAGGACGGCCGTAGACCACCTCGAAGGGCGTGGCACGCAGGGCGGAGTGATAGGAGGTGTTGTAGCAGTACTCCGCCCACGCGAGCCAGTCCACCCAAGCACGTGGTCGGTCACCTGTAACACAGCGTAAGTACATAGCAATCACCTTGTTGACCACCTCGGATTGGCCGTTCGTCTGGGGGTGGAATGCCGTACTGAGGCGCAGCTTCACGCCCGCCATCCGGAAAAGATCGCGCCAGACATGGCCCGTGAACACCGGGTCGCGGTCGCTGACGATCGAGGAGGGAAACCCGTGGAGGCGGACGATGCCGTCGAAGAAGGCCCGCGCGACGGAGGTGGCGGTGTAGGGATGGCCGAGCGCGATGAAGTGTGCATACTTGGAGAAGCGGTCGACCACCGTAAGTATGACGGACTTGCCGCCCACCTTAGGAAGGCCCTCGATGAAGTCCATGGAGATGTCGGCCCAGACCTGAGAGGGCACCTCAAGGGGCTGTAACAGTCCCGCCGGCTGCAGTGTCTCCGTCTTGTTGCGCTGGCACGTCACACAAGACCGCACCCAGTCCCGTACCAGCGTACGGTCGCCGGGAATGTAGAAATCTGCCCGGAGACGGTGGAGGGTCTTCTGCACACCCTCGTGGCCGGCCGAGTGGGCCAGCAGCAGGGCCTGGTGGCGGACGTCGCCGTGATCCGGCACGAAAAGCCGCCGCCCGTGCAGGAGCAGGCCATCGTCCAGGCGCCACGGTTCCTCCAGGTCACCGTCCTGGAGGCGCTGGCGGAGGTGCTGCGCGTCCGTGGTGCTCGCGGTGGCGTGGCGGATGGCGTCGATGAAGGCGAAGGAGGGCCCCGAGCAGATGCAGAGCACCGTCCCTGCGGTGTCGACGGCGTCCGAGTCGTGGTTGGCGTCGCGGCGCGACAGCGCGTCCGCCACGGTGTTGAGGCGGCCGGGGCGGTACTCGACGGTGAAGTCGAAGCTGAAGAGCTTGCTGATCCACTGATGCTGCGGCACGGTGGAGAGGCGCTGGTCCAACAAGAACTTGAGGCTGTAGTGATCCGTGCGAATACGGAACGGCCTCCCCCATAGATACGGCCGCCAGTGGCGCACGGCTTGCACCAAGCCGATGAGCTCCCTCTCATAGGCCGCGAGCTTGTGATGGCGCGCGGCGAAGGGCCTGCTGAAGAACGCGAGCGGCTCGTCGCCCTGATGAAGGACGGCGCCAAACGCCACGCCTGAGGCGTCGCAGTCCACCATGAACAGCTTGTCGAAGTCGGGCATCTGGAGGACCGGGCCCGTAGTGAGGGCCTGCTTGAGGGTTTGGAACGCCTCGGTCGCCTCAGTATCCCAGGAGAAGGCGTCGCGGCGCAACAGGCGTGTGAGCGGAGCCGCGATGAGGCCGAACTCCCGGATGAACTTCTGGTAGTAGCCTGTGAGACCCAGGAAGCCGCGTAGGGCCCGCGGCGAGTGCGGCGTCGGCCAAGCCGCCACAGCCGCCACCTTGTCGGCATCCATAGCGACACCCTCCGCCGAGATGACGTGGCCGAGGTAGGCGACCGATGTCGTGCCGAACGAGCACTTCGAGCGCTTGAGGTGCAGCTGGTGCGCTCGAAGCTCGTTGAATACGATGGCCACGTGCTGTAGATGCTCCGCCCACGATGAGCTGTAGATAAGAATGTCATCAAAGAAAACGAGCACAAACCGGCGCAAGTAGGGGCTGAGGACATCGTTCATCAATGCCTGGAAGGTCGCCGGGGCATTGGAGAGGCCAAAGGGCATCACCAAGAACTCGAAGTGGCCGTGATGAGTGCGAAAAGCCGTCTTCGCGACATCGTCCGGGTGCATCCGCACCTGGTGATATCCCGAACGGAGGTCGAGCTTGGTGAAGAAGCGGCCCCGTGTAGCTCGTCCAGGAGTTCATCGACGACCGGAATGGGAAATTTGTCCTTGAGCGTCTTGGCGTTAAGAGCACGATAGTCGATGCAGAAGCGCCACGTGCCGTCCGTCTTGCGAACGAGGAGAACTGGCGCCGAAAACGGCGAGGTAGAGATCCGGATGATGCCCAGGGCGAGCATGACCGCGCACTGCCGCTCCAGCTCGTCCTTCTGCAGCTGGGGGTAGCGGTACGGGCGTACAGCAACGGGGGCTGTGCCCGGGAGCAGGTGAATGCGGTGGTCGTAGGCCCGGGCTGGCAGAAGGCCCTGAGGCTCGTCGAAGAGGTCGCCGTGCTGCTGCAAGAGACGATCCAATAGGGGTTGCTCGGGCTCGGCGGCGGTCGCCGTCAGCTGCGGATGGGGCGCCGCTGGTGAAGCGCCACCCACGCCCTCCCATCGGACGCGGCGACCCAGGCGCCAGAAGGTCATCGTCATGGCGTCGAAGTCCCAGAGGATGGGACCCAGGGTCCGCAAAAAGTCGACGCCGAGGATGAAGTCGAAACAGCCCAAGTCTATGCCGACGCACGTGATGCTGAAGTGCTCGTCGCCGATGATGATGGGGACATTCCGCGCAATCCCCTGACAGCGGAGGCGATCACCGTTAGCCACGGTGACCCGAAGCTGCTCCCCGCCCGTCGGCTGGAGCGCCAGGCGACGCATGGTCGACTCGGGCAGGAAGTTATGGGTGGAGCCCGTATCCAGCAGGGCCAGGAGGCGCTCGCCGTTGATCGTCACCGGCAGCAGCATAGTCTGCTCCGCTCGTATACCCGCGAGGGCATGGAGGGAGACCACGAGGGCGGTCGCCGGAGCGGGTGCCGGCGCGACCTCCGCGGCAACTGGGGCGGGCAGGTCGCCGAGCACTTCGGCGGCGGTGTCCTCCTCGATGTAGTCCGCAGCCTCCAAGTAGAAGAGCCGTGGGCAGACGTGGCCTGGCACGTACGGCTCGTCGCAGTTGTAGCACAGCCCCTGACGATGGCGCTCGAGCTGCTCGGCCGGGGTAAGCCGACGGAATGGGCGTGGCGCGGCCGGGGCAGGACGCCCCGGCGCTGGTGGTGTCGGTGCCGGCCGGGGAGGGTGTCGGACGGCCCGGGGCGGTAGTGCCTGCTGCATGGCCACCGCGCGTCGCTCGAAGGCGCGGGCGTAGTACATGGCCGTCTGGAGGTCCTGTGGCCCGCGCATCTCCACGTCCACGCGGATATGATCCGGCAGACCGCCGACAAAGAGCTCGGCCCGCTGGCGAGCCGTGACGCCGGGCGCGTGGCACGCCAGGGCCTGGAAGCGGTCGGCGAAGTCTTGCACCGTGGAGGTGAAAGGCAGGCGCCCAAGCTCCGTCAGCCGGCTCCCGCGAATCGGCGGCCCGAAGCGTAGGAGGCATAGCTCGCGGAAGCGCTCCCATGGAGGCATGCCACCCTTGTCCTGCTCGAGGGCGTAATACCACGTCTGCGCTGCGCCCCGGAGGTGATAGGAGGCGATCCAGGTGCGGTCGGACGCGAGCGTCCGCTGCCCCCTGAAAAACTGGTCGCACTGATTGAGCCAATTCAGGGAGTCCTCGGTGCCGTCGTAGGTGGCGAACTCGAGCTTGGAGAAGCGCGGTGGCGGATGGCCGTGGACGACGGGGGGGGGGGTACGCCTCGTCGGCGCGGAGCCGCAGCGAGGGTGACGGCGCCGAGTAGGTGGGCATCAGAGGCCCACCCTGGAACAGGGGGCCGTCGACGCCGTCGTAGGGACCAGCGGAGCCCGAGGACCCGCCGAACTGCAGGGCCGGAGGTGGCGCCGGCGGGGACAAGACGTGCGGCTGGCCCGAGGCCATCGTGTAGACCGGCGCGGAAGACCCGGCAAGCCAGGCTGGTAGCGGAGACGGCGACGGGGGGAACCGGACCTGGTGGATGGGCACCCCCGGCGCCGTCGTCGGGAGGCCCGGCCCCGAGGTTGCCGGTGGCGGCGGCGGCAGCTGCAGCTGCTGCGGCAGCGGCATGCTGGGGGCGGCAGAGGTCGCCGGGGGTGGCGGCTGCCACGGGAGCTGCTGCGGCCCCGTGATGGCGGCGACAGGAGCGGGCGGCTGCGGCCCGTAGGGCCCGGCGAGGAAGAGGCGGATGCCCTGGACCGCCTGAGTGAGGTCCCGGAGCGCCGCCGACATCTCCGGGGTGAGGACGTCGGGGGCGGCCGCGGGTGCCGTCCAGGCGGCGGAGGAGACCGGCCCGGTCAGGGACGGCGTGCTGGCCCCGGTGGTCATCGGCGGCGAGGAGGCGATCGGCAGAGGGAGGGAGGCGGTGGGCGGAGGGGCGGACATGATCGATCCCGAGACAGCTGATACCAGATTGATAGGAACCGGGTTCCTACCAGACCTAGCCCTCAAGTTGTAGGGGTGGAAGGGAGGTTGTCGAGGCGAGGGGCGCGAGCGGCGGCGCTGTGGCGCCGTGGTCGCGCGAGGGAGAGAGAGAGAGGGCGGCGGCTAGGGTTTAGGGTTCCGGCTCCTGAAGGGAGCCGGGCAATAGTTATGACTTATTGCTTGATTCCAAAACGAGTCCTTACAAGTGTTTATATAATCCTCGAGCTAATAAAAATAAAGATAAGTTGGGCCAAGCCCCTAACTAGCCGCGCCAGTGGGCCTCCTCCGGCTATAGTGAACGCCGGTCATAACATATACACAATGAGAAAGCATACTCAAGTGCATCAGCACACCATGGCATTGTATTTCTGCTAACCATGTTGCTAGAGGAGTGCCTACTGTAGACTGTCTGTATACATTCTGTCTGTTGCTAGAGGAGTGCCAATGCTGTTTTTCCTTGGAAACAAAACTAAGATTGTTTTCTGTTTAACTTGTGTAGGCCTTGCCTTTGAGTTAAGCAATGTTTCTCCATCCCTCTCAGGGTTGACTTATTTTATGCCCAGCCCCCATTTCTTAATTAACTGTTCCTTGTATTATTGTAATATATGGTCATTGAGCTGTTCCTCTGCCTGTTGTTGCTGGTACCAGGGTAGGTGCCTTTGGTGAAGTGAAGTTGCAGAGGAACGCCCTGAGTGTCTTGGAAGCTCCAACTGGCAACGAGGACGACAATGAGATTGATGGCGGCAACAACTCGTTCTGCGGCAGCTTCGACATGGGAGATAAAGACATGAACTACTCTAAGACCATGTCATGATTTGCATTTTGCAAAGTTTGTGGCCTAAATGCTTTAAACTGCCAATAGCACAAAGTGACTTAACTGTTTTCTTCTTGTTTGTTTGCTTACAGCGAGCATCGAGTACCAGAAGCCAACAAAGCCAAGGGTCCGGCACACGAGACCATGGTCTTCCTGCACGACGACGTCCAGCAGCCGGGCCAATCTTCACTCGACCTCGGAGCTGCAAGCGGTAATTAATCACTGTCACTATCCCGGCAAACTAATCACGACATGACAAGTAATTTGTGTCTGAAAGATGAGATTGGGCCATATATAAATAGTGCTCCCTCTGTAAGATCTAAAAGGTCTTATATTTCTTTACAGAGGGAGTATGATGAAAGGCGTGTTATCCTGCTGACTGGGATCACATGGCAATAGGCCATGGTTAGTTAGGTAGGATCTGTCAGTGTGGTCAAGTCGTTCTCATTGTCCAGTCCCAGGTACGAACATACATATTGTCTGAAACTTTGCATCCACTAAGTAATTTCGCTCGCTCGGGCAAACTTATTACCATGTCTTGTTGTGCATTCCAATTTCCATCGACAATTCGATTCTGAATCTACGCCCACTGCACCAATTGATAATTTCCATCCCAACTACTCTGCTTTAATTGAAAAAAAAAGCGAGTCAATTTTCGATCTTGAACCTATCCGGTCTGTGAAGGAATTCAACCATTGTATTGTATTGTATTCCCACTTTATTTATTTACTAGAAGGGTTGGGCGCGCTTTGCTGTGCCGTTGGTGTTGTTGGGTTTCTTAGAAACATTACTCACTCTATTTCAAATATAATGTGTATTACATTTTTAAAAAGTCAAATATTTTTAAGTTTGATCAAATTTGTAGAGAAATATATCAAAATCCATAATACCAAATCGGTATAATTAGATTCATCATAAAATGAATTTCCATATTTTTTGTTTAATATTGTGGATGTTGACATTTGTCGCGGCTCTGAACTTGGTCAAAGTTAAAGGAATTTGACTTTTCAAAAAAACTAATACCCTTATATTTTGGAACTGATGGAATATTTAATTTGGTGGGGCGGGAGATGATGGAGTGTGTTTTTTTATATTTCGATGATTTGGTGGGCAATTCTTGATGTGATTTTGTGTTATCCGCTAAGAAACCCATATTTATGTGAGGAAATTTCCGTGTCGGTAGCTGCATGTACTATATTGGTGCTACCGTATCACATGGTGGCATTTCTTTTTTCTAGGTGGTAGGAGGGTGCGCGAGATTGATATGTTTTTATAGGCGGTTGCAGCTGATTGATTTGATAAATGATTGGCCCGATCAAAATCTTAAACCAAATCCATAATTGAATATCTCAATCGAATTGAAGAGCTTCAAAATTAGGGAACAATAGTGAATTAAAATAATTGAATGGGAGAGCTGCTTGAGAAATTGTTGACCTAGTCAAAAGTAAGTGACTCAGTTTTAAATTAAAGACCTCAATTAGTTGTGACGATTTAAAAATTAGGAAGCATATTGTACGGTATAAAAGAATTGAATGAGAGGGCTTTGAGAAATCGTTGACCCGGTCAAAATTGGGTGACCCAATTTTAATTGGAGACCTCAATTGATTGTGAGCGCTTTAAAATTAGGGAGGTTAGTGTTATAGAGGATTTGTTTCATCCTGATCCGCTGCCAGATCAATCTTGAGAATTCAAGCTCCTAGATTGACAGCCTAAATAGATCCTCAATGCATCTGCACTGCGAATTGCATTAGGCCGACTGCCAAATTCATAAGCAGCAGATTTCAATTTCGGGGTGGGGGGATGCATCAGTAGTACAAGATGCAACTGTAGACTCACTATGCATGCTCTGTCTGTGTGTGTGTGTGTGTGTGTGTGTGTCATCTGTTAGAGTTATATTAGTCGTGTCTTTTGGCCTTTCATTCTAGTCTCTTGGCATCCTCTTGTAGCCTTTTGACATCCTCATGTATGTGTATATATGCTGGCTTTAGGCTCCTAATAATACAAGTTGCATAATCATAACACCATCATTCGCTTTAATTGCCATTTTACTCTGCAAAAAATAAAATCCCCTCCCAACTTGCATAAAGCTCATACTACTGCTTCCAATCCATTCTTTGTAAATTCGTGCAGGTAATCTTGGTTAGATTCAGGATCCATAATTACTGTCAATCAAAAGCTACCTAGATTACTCTGGGCAATTCAATTCGATCCGATCCGATCGGGATTTACTGCTTCCTTCACATGCTTATGCTTGCTACCAGCCCAGCAGCTAGTGTAGTGCAGTGTAGTATTATACCTTGGTAGACACGTTGCTTTCAGGATTGCTACCCCAGCAAGTAACAGGCAATTCATATGCAGCTGGCTGCCTGGCTGGTGGTGGGTCCTGCTGAGTTAGTAGTGCCTTTACCGGTTCATCGCCATCATGATCAGTGGATGGTTGCTGTCAATCCGTTTGAAATCTCCTCCCCTCCCATGACAGATTTACTTTGCCCAGATCCAGATCAAATTTGCATGGATGCGTCACATCGCCTCGATCGCTTTTTTTCGTCGAATTTCCCGGCCCAAATGATATTGTGAATTGTGTGTTATTAGCACTACATGATAGCATTTGGACTGTGAATTGGATTCCCCTTATGCATGATCAGTCTTTTTAATTACATAGAGCTGGGACTTCTGCTGTGTTATAAAGTGATTCTTGCTGCCTGTAACTTGGTATAGCTTTGGATTTATGTAACTGCATCAACTGTTCAGTGTTCACCACTCCTTCAGATATCAGATGCTTCACTTTTGCACTCTGCTATAATAAATCTTGAGATTCATGCACTCTGCTGTAAATCTTCAAATTCTTACACTCTGCTATAATTAAATCTTGATATTCATGCACTCTGCTGTAAATCCTGAGCTGATTTTGGGAGCTTCTGGCCTCATGGTGCTGCTTACTGTATTGCTGTTGAGAGTCCATATCCTTGTGTTGAGCTGGCTGTGTATTGATTGGTTGAATTTGGTGCCACGCCACGCCTTTCTTTCAGCAGGGAGACATCAGGCCGGTGAAGCAGTATGATGATGGGGACCGATGTCTGTTCTTCGCGGATGCTGTCGCTGCCCCGTTACGAGAGCGGCGACGAGGAGCTCACCGTGCTTCCCAGGCACACCAAGGTCGTTGTCACCGGTAACAACCGAACAAAGTCCGTGCTGGTCGGCCTACAGGGTGTCGTCAAGAAGGCTGTTGGCCTTGGAGGCTGGCACTGGCTGTCAGTCTTGCTTCCTTCCTCTCAATTATTATTTATTTATTTAGGCATCCCACTGAAACTCTGCTTAGCTAGTAGCTAGTGGCTGGTTCTTTATATTGATATTGATTGACAATTGCAATGGAGTGAAAGGAATAATGCCTTTTGAATTCACTTTTCTTTTCAGAAAGTAGCTAGCTAGTCAAGCAAGCAATTTCAGACTAGTATTACTAGCTTGAAAGATGAAGATATGCATATAAAGCTATAAAAGCATTAGTAGAAACCAACATCCATCCAAATATGGTATCTGGTTCTAATCCCTGACATATTATTATTGGAAAAGCAGGTCCTGAAGAATGGTGTGGAGGTGAAGTTGCAGAGGAACGCCCTGAGTGTCTTGGAAGCTCCGACTGGCAACGAAGACGACGACGAGATCGATGGCGGCAACAACTCCTTCTGCGGCAGCTTTGACATGGGAGACAAAGACATGAACTACTGTAAGACCATTTATGCCATGATTTGCAATGTTTTTAGCCAAAATGCTTTAAAGTCTCGCAGAATAGCAGAATCAGACTGAATGATTTCTTCTCCTGTTTTGCTCACAGCAAGCATCGAGTACCAGAAGCTAACAAAGCCAAGGGTCCGGCACATGACGACCATGGTCGACGACGTCCAATCTTTACTCCTCGACCTCGGAGCTGCGAGCGGTAATCAATCACTGTCACTATCCTGGCATATTAATCACGACATGACAAGTAATTTGCGTCTGAAAGAGGAAATTGGGCCATATATAATAAACAGTACGATGAAAGGCGTGTGATCATCCTGCTGCTGGCTGGGATCACATGGCAATGGGCCATGGTTAGTTAGGTAGGAGTGTGGTCAAGTCGTTGTCATTGTCATTGCTTTGCTAAACTCGTGACTAATTTGTTGACAAGGCAAATATAGTTTGATTCTTGGTGTATTCATTTCCATGTCTGTGTGTCTCCTGGGAACCTAATAATCCCAGGATCTGACAGAATATTTCCCTTGCACAATAATTCCAGGATCTGAAATACTGCTGGCCGCGGCAATTACGCTGATCCATCCAAGGATAGAGATTCATTCTGTTTTGTTTTGTGTTGTTGCAGAGAATGAAGCTGACAAAAGCTTGATCCATCCAAGAAGCACTTCAACCTTGTAAGCACCATGCTATGTTGTAATCCTTGAGCAGCAAACAATATAATCCATGCTAAGGGCCTCTTTGATTCATTTCTGATATGATATTTGCTGGATGGTGAAAAAATGTGCGCAGGTGATTCATCCATACGGCAAAGAGGCTCAAGACCCTGCTGTACAAGAACATAGAGATGGCTTCGTAGTATGACAAGTCCTGTGTAGGAAAAAGCTACTCCCTCCGTCCCATAATAATAAGAACGTTTTCGACACTAGTGTAGTGTAAAAAATCGTTCTTATTATGGGACAGAGGGAGTAGTATATAACTGATGGAGATATATACCGTGTCCTTTGTAGTATAACTGTGTATTCCAAGAACATAGAGGTGGCTTCGTAGTATATTGTAACACGTTCAAAATACCAAACTCTCTTGTGTTTGAAAACAATAATACCATCAGCAGATGAGTTGTGCAATTTTGTTGAATTGTCAAATTAGATTTGGTTGACCAATTATTATAATCTACTGTGTATGCGACCAGGGCTCATCAGTTTGCTAAAAAAAAAAAAAACCTATTCAGCTCAATGACCATATATATATTACAATAATAATACCATCAGCTTGCTAAAAAAAAACAACAACAACAAGAAGAAACCAGCATCTCTCACTGTCAAAAAAGAAAAGAAACACTAGCAAATCATGTGTAGTCCACGAGACGCTGTCGGCCGGTGGACAACACACGTGGCCACCGGCCTTATCTCTTAGGATTCCATTCAATAGAGTAATATATACCACTGGGTGCTTCCTCCTTCATGGCTGCAAGCGCATACTAGTACAGAGCCACTGCTTCCGAGCTGATGCAAGGTGCTTCGCGGCGAGGGTGCTGCTGGCTGCGAGTGGCGTTGCGGCATGGTGACAAGTGCAGCCAACGGCGGCCGGTGACTCCTGGCCTGCTGCCGAGCAAGCGGGCGGCGAGTGCTCCAACCGCGCGGGATCTCGTCGGCGCTGCGCTAGGCCGACGCCGTCACCTCACTGCTGTCAGCCGTCACCAGATTGGGCGGGCGCGAGGAAGGAGGACAGGCAGAGGAGCGCCGGCCACGAAGGCGAGCGCGTCGTGGAGGCGTGCCCGTGCTTGCTCGACGCCCAACGGCGCGAGATCCGCGCGACGGTGACCGTGGATGGCGTGTGAGGTGAGTCGCCGTACGTCGACGGAGGCGTGCCCGTGCGTGCTTGCTCGACGCACAACGGCGCGTGGATGGCGTGCGAGGTGAGTCGCCGTCGACGGAGGCCTGCTACTCCGGGGGAAGAAGCAGGCGCGAGAGCCCTCCCACACCCGCCGCTCCTGTTCCGCGAGTTCCAGGAGCTGCGGCGGCGGACGCGGACCACCTCGCCGTGAAGCAGGCGCAGCTGCGGCGGCGGACGGGGACGCGTACGGACCACTTCGCCGTGAAGCAGGCGCAGCTGCGGCGGCGGACTGGGACGCGTACGGACCACTTCGCCGTGAAGCAGGCGCAGCTGGAGTTGAAAGACCATACGTGCGCCGCGTCTTCCTCTTGGAGGTCATCCCGGAGTGGCTGGGCTGGGCTTATCCAAAAAGCTCAAGCTCCGGTACAACTCCAGCAAGTAGGGCGACGAGCTCAGCAGCCTCAAGGGCTTGCTGGAGGCGTCCTTGCGGCGCGCTTTGCTACACGCACGGGGCGGTCCACGGTGTATGGCAGCTTCGGTGCTCGGCGGGGACGACCATGATGCGTGCTCGTGCTCGTGCTCGTGCGCCAAGGAGGGGAGGGGAGGAGAGCGTGGGCGCGCGGAAAGAGGAGAAGCAGATGAGCACCGGTCGTCGCGTGCTCCTCTGCCTCTCCCCGAGGTGCTCGTCGTGGAGAGCTGCACGTCGTCCCCGACGACGCACAACTGCGCGTCCTGGTCGTCGGCGTGCACCCCGTCCGCCCACGCCAGCCGTAGTTGAGGGTTGTGCCACGCGAAGCAACTGAAGGGCATGCCCCGCCGCCCGCCAGAAGAGCAGTTCCGAGGAGCATGGGCGCGGGCGCGAGGAAAGAGGAGAAACCAAGTAATGCTTCCTCCCTCGGGTGTGCCCGCCCAGTGAGAAGGGCGTGCCCGCGCGGCTCCGACTCCAAGAGCAGCGCCTGGGACCGATGCCCGGATGCCGATTCGCGCCACCTGGAGAAACGGGAGAAAGCAGAACAGAAGCACTTGAGGGGCGGCGAGCGCGGTGGCCGTGCACAAGTGCAGGACGTGTCAAGCGAGCCGCCGACCCGACGTTGAGCATCGGCGTGGTGACCATGCTCTACGGCCTCGTCCCGGCGGTCTGGTCGCCGCGACCTGTTGACCTGTTATACGATTAAAAAAAAAAGAGATCACGGAGCCGCGACCTGTTGACCTGTTGCAATAAATAAAAAAAATTAAAATGAAAAAACAAACCCCCGCACCGCACGGGGAAAGCCTCTAAATTCCTCGAAAGTGGAGGACCGATTCGAAAACAGCCAGCCTCTTCGCACTCGCAGTCGCAGTCCCGAAACCCTCGCCGGCGAGCCGCGCGCCCTCCCCCGCCGCCCCGCATTCCGTCCACCCCGCGACCTCCACCATGCAGATGATGCGGGGGCGCTCTCAGGGGCTCGCCGCCTTGGCCCGCAGAAGCCTCAGCAGCACCGGCGCGGCGCCCCTCCTCCCACCGGGCTGCCACCGGCGGCACCTCCTCTGCCTGCCGGACCAGATGCAGAAGGTGTGGCTCCCGGAGAGCTTCCGCGGCGCTCGCACGTCCGATGGCAGCGACCTGTAAGCTAAATCCATACCCCTCCCCAAATCCCGATCGACCCGATTGCATGCCTAGTTCCGGTGTTGCTTATGCGCGGATCCCAACGGTCGGTCGGTCGGATGATGATGGTGATATTGGTGGGGTTCAGCGGATCGTTACGTTTGTCCTGTCTACTCGTTTCAGTTCATCGTATCTGGCCATACTTTGGTGGTTAGTTACTGTATTAGATTGAGTGGAATGCTAGAGCAAGGAGCAGACTTTGTTTGGGTTGGTGGTGTGCTAGATATCACTGTAGATGCTGGTGGGTGGGTTGCTTTCATAGCCTGCTGATTGGTGGTTATTAAATTGAGTGCAATTGATCAAGTGGCACACTTTGGTGGTATCAATGTACGCTAGTCTACTGATGCATGATTGGTTTCGCAGTTTGGCAGCATGGTTGCTAATTGAATAGTAATTGACCAATGAGCTGTTGATGGATAAGCTGATTATTATAGTTCTCAATTGATTGAATTGATGTGGGCATCCTTTTTCTTCTTTAACAAGACTTGTGTTGCTATGAAAGGGCATGTTGGAGGTATCTTAGCCCATTCATTTATGTGACATGCTCCAGTTGCTGTGCCATATATATAGTACTAAATTTGGAGTGGACCATGTCAGTTTGCTAAATGTTGGCATTTATTATGTCTACATGATTCTACCAGCACACTTCAAACCATGCACAGTGGTGCTACTTGGTGTCTACCACCTTAATTTAGGTGACAACCCCCCACCATACCATGTACTCACTCCACAGTGGTGCTACATTCTGTTCTGTGTGCTGTGTATCTACTTGATACAATTGTGCTCTTTTATCAATGTTACTACTACTATATCATTGTTACTTAAATTAATGTGCTCTTTTATCATATAGCGCTTGTCTACTTGATACAATTGTGCTCTTTTATCAATGGTGCTTACTACTAGTAGTTAACTAGAAATGTGCTCTGGCATGCACCCTGACAGTAGCATTGCATCAACATAAGTGAGTGTATGTACGACCTCCACTCTGTTTGATATACTAATGAGGTCCTCTATACTAATATACTCTAGTTGGATCATGATTTTTATTACTCCTACTACTTGTTTATGTATGTCTTGCAGCTGAATGCTTGAACACCTCGATATCTCTTGAACTTTCTTTTGCAATTCTCTTGTTTTTATGCAGTGCCATCAACGGAGAAAGGCTATATGTGGGTTCTGAGGTTAGAATGGTGATGGACCACTTCAAGATCAACCCGCTTATCCATCCTGTACCAACCGATCGCCTGATTGTGCCGGATCCTGTGAGGCAACATTTCCTCAAGGACGATGGGAACCAGCTCACCACGTCCGGGCTTGATCTGGTCGACGGCATGCATGGGTGCGGTCTGTCAACGAAGGGGTTATTCTGCAAGGAGAATGTCGTGGTCCTGCCACATCAAATGGCATTTGGCTTTAAGGAGGTGAACCTGGAAGATGCAAGGCCATTGGAAATGAAGGAGAGGGTGGACAACTACATCGAGTACGTCCGCTTCTTGGTTGGTGCGATTAAGGAGCTGCATGGGGATCATGTAGCTAGAACCCTCCCCCCTGTCTTCAAAGGCCTCGAAACGATGGCCCTCGATCTACTACAGAATGATCAACTTCTGGATCTCCTGTTGTACTACCCGGCACTCCTGCCCATTCACAGCAAGGGCCTTCTTTACCGGAGGATCTACAACCTGCTGGTTAAAAGGGTCCCTTTGCTACATGCAAAGAGCCTGCCTATCATTGGTTTTGTGCCCAATCCGAGGAAGAAGGTCAACACCGCTGACCAGTTATGTGCTAGGCTGCTGGCGGCTGTACCCTACGCAAAGGGTGACGGAAGATTACCCCCTTGGGCCAGTGTCATTGCGCAGAGAAACCCGGATGTCTTCAAGTGTTTCTTAACCCAAAAGAAGATGACCGGCGACCTTCCCACTCCGCTTGTGGCCTTGCTCCGGAATGCACCTTCCCACCCCGGAACGAGATCCTCTGACTTTGGCGATTCCAGGTCAGAGGGACGTCCTTCACTTGGCATCGTCCATCAGCCATCAGACGGCAGCAAATTCCATCTCCGGCGACAATTATCAAACAAACGGGCTGTTTTTTTAACACGGTACAATCGTAGATGATTGCATACACACACATACACTCACTCCTATGAACATAAGCGCGCACACCCTATATCTACCAGTGGTGGTTGGTTCCTCGGGCTCTTCGACACCAGCAACACTGGTTCCTCCTCCTCTTCCTCAAGTTCTTCGACACCAACAACACAACAACGCGCACCATGAGTGGTGGCTGGTTCCTCCTCCTCTTCCTCGAGTTCTTCGACACCAAATACAACAGCGCGCACCGTGAGTGGTGGCTGGTTCCTCCTCCTCTTCCTCGAGTTCTTCGTGTGCGCACACGGTGAGTGGTGGCTGGTTCCTCCTCCTCTTCCTCGAGTTCTTCGACACCAACAATACAACAGTGCGCACCGTGAGTGGTGGCTGGTTCCTCCTCCTCTTCCTCGAGCTCTTCGGTACCACAACAGCAGCGCACATGGTGAGTGGTGGCTGGTTCCTCCTCTTCCTCGAGTTCTTCGACACCAACAACAGCAGCGCACACGGTGAGTGGTGGCTGGTTCCTCCTCCTCTTCCTCGAGCTCTTCGACACCAACAATACAACAGTGTGCACCGTGAGTGGTGGCTGGTTCCTCCTCCTCTTCCTCGAGCTCTTCGACACCAACAATACAACAGCGCACACCGTGAGTGGTGGCTGGTTCCTCCTCCTCTTCCTCGAGCTCTTCGGTACCAACAACAGCAGCGCACATGGTGAGTGGTGGCTGGTTCCTCCTCCTCTTCCTCGAGCTCTTCGACACCAACAATACAACAGCGTGCACGGTGAGTGGTGGCTGGTTCCTCCTCCTCTTCCCCGAGCTCTTCGACACCAACAATACAACAGCGCGCACCGTGAGTGGTGGCTGGCTCCTCCTCCTCTTCCTCGAGCTCTTCGGTACCAACAACAGCAGCGCACACGGTGAGTGGTGGCTGGTTCCTCCTCCTCTTCCTCGAGTTCTTCGACACCAACAATACAACAACGCGCACCGTGAGTGGTGGTTGGTTCCTCCTCCTCTTCCTCGAGCTCTTCGGTACCAACAACAGCAGCGCACACGGTGAGTGGTGGCTGGTTCCTCCTCCTCTTCCTCGAGTTCTTCGACACCAACAATACAACAGCGCGCACCGTGAGTGGTGGTTGGTTCCTCCTCTTCCTCGAGCTCTTCGGTACCAACAACAACAGCGCATACGGTGAGTGGTGGCTGGTTCCTCCTACTCTTCCTCGAGTTCTTCAACACCAACAATACAACAACGCATACTCAGCGCACACGGTGAGTGGTGGTTAGTTCCTCCACTTCCTCGAGCTCTTCAACACCAACAACAATAGCGGTGTGCACGGTGAGTGGTGGTTGGTTATGAGTATCTTTTACTTTATTTTATTTTGTTGTTGCCATGCATCTCATTATTGCAAAATAAATGTCATATGCTTATCTCATGGATAATCGTAGCAATTTCTTTTAGCTCTAGGATCATTTAAAAACAGGTAATTCAAAGAACAATCTTTGCAAGTACGCATAAATCTTCTCTCAAGTTTGGTAATAAGAGCGGAAATAGCTTGAGCATAATTATTAGTTCTTTTAAGAATAGGGACATCATTGGTTACCAAGGCTTCCGTACAAGTGAAAAAAATTCTTGGATAACACTTTTTCCGATAATATTCCCACTTCCCGTCACAAAAACTTTAGTATCTAATTTACGGGAGATTCATTGTTATGAGGCTTACTATCCTCACTATCTCCTTTAGCGATCACAAAACATACATGATAGCAACTTCAAGCAAAGCAAGCAAACAACCGAAAAGAAATATTTTTGTGTTTTTCGATTTTTAGAGAAGTGGAGGGAGATGAAAAAGAAAGGCAAATAAAAAGGCAAATGAAAAGTAGAGCAAGTAGATGATAGTTTGAGTGAAGGTACTTGTAGGGATTTGATGAGGTCTTCCCATGTGTAGCAACGTTGTGCCCATGTGTAGCATAACCAAATGAAGTATCATGACTTCTTCTTGCTTGTATTATCACCAACATAGCATAGATTGTATGCTTGTAGTGTAATCAAGCTGAAGTATATACCAATTTATGTTTTGCATGGGCATGATGAAGTCTATGACAATTCTCAATTTAAGTCTAGATATATGACACTAAACCATGCAGAGAAAAAGTCATGTATAACATATTTTAGTTGTCATGTGTGCATGGCTTTGTTTCACATGGGTCCTCACTAGTATCAAATTTGAGCGCATGATGCTACTTTTTGAGACTAATGAATATTCTAAACACATATGGCCGCACACATTAGGTTTGCTTTTTACCATGCTTACATCCTATACTGATCTAGGTTTTGTTGGCTAGGCAGATATGACATGCCAACATTATTGGTCTTTTCTTTACAACTAGCATCTCATGATGCAACAATTACCTCACACATTTCATAAGTGAACTATATGGAGAAAATCTATCTTGATATCTGCCGGCATGAATTTCATTTGGTCTTTGCTTCATGTCTACATAACTAGCACCACGTGATGCAACAATGACTCATGCATTTAGGGGGCTAGCCAGACTATAATCTTATATGGAAGAAATATGTCTGAAACTCTAGCAACATAGGACTTATTGAAACCAAATCAATATGAGCTCTATTTCTATTTCTATCCTTGATTTGTATCAACATGGGATGCAAGATCACCATGAGACCAAAACAAGATGAACATATTTTTGATTCTTGAATTGTATCAACATGGGATGCGAGATCACCATGAGACCAAACAAGATGAGCATATTTATTTCTTGAGTTGTATTACCATGGGCTGCAAGATCACCATGAGACCAAAACAAGAAGAGCATATTTTGTTCTTGAGTTGTATCATCATGGGATGCAAGATCACCATGACACCAGAACAAGAAGGATTTGATTTGTTCTTGAGTTGTATCAACATGGGATGCAAGATCGCCATGCGACCAAAACAAGAAGAATTTTGATTGCACATGTGCACTTAGTTCGCATCAATATAGAATTGAAGATCAGTATTTGACCAGACTAGACATTTCATCTATTATCTTGATTTGTATCAACATGGGATCAAGATCATCATGAGACCGAACCAAGAGATAATTAGTGGGTAGCACTGAACATATATGAGATGTACGGTGAAACTAAAGCATCATGGATCAATAAGGGAGGGAAAAGGCAGACATGTATTCTCACCTTGTGCCTTGGATTTCCTCCCGCAAGTATGAAGTGGTGATGTGGATGAGCAGCCACCGGCGTGTAGCAGCTTATGGGCGGTGTAGATGATGAGCAGCCAGCGACGTCGACGATGAGTGGCGCGGACGACGAGCAGCCGACGACATGTGTGGCCGACGAGGAGCGGCACGGCCGGCGACTGATACGTCTCCAACGTATCTATAATTTTTAATTGTTCCATGCTGTTATTTTATCAATCTTGGATGCTTTTTTTATATTATTAATCATTTATATATCATTTTTGGGGACTAACCTACTAACTTAGTGCCCAGTGCCAGTTGCTGTTTTCTGCATGTTTTTTGCTTTACAGAAAATCAATACCAAATGAAGTCCAAATGCCACGAAACTTTTTGGAGATTTTTTCTTGCAAGGAAGGACCCTAGAACCTTCGGGAGGAGTCCAGGAGGCAAGGGAGGTGGCCACAAGCCATCTGTGCGCGCCAGGGGGGGCCTGGCGCGCCCAGGTGCCTTGTGGGCCCCCCTTTGCTCGGTTTGACCTAATTCTTCCCCTATAAATTCCGAAATATTCAGAAACCCTCAGGGGAGTCCACGATATAATTTTTCTGCTGCCGCAAGCCTCTTTTCTCGAGAGATCCCATCTGGAGGCCTTTTCCGGTACTCCGCCGGAGGGGGAATCCACCATGGAGGGGCTCTGCATCAACCTTGTTGCCCTTCCAATGATGCGTGAGTAGTTTACCATAGACCTTCGGGTCCATAGTTAGTATCTAGATGGCTTCTTCTCTCTCTTTGGTCTTCAATACAATGTTCTCCTCGGTGTTCTTGGAGTTCTATCCGATGTAATCACTTTTGTGCGGTGTGTTTGTTGGGATCTGATGAATTGTGAGTTTATGATCAGATCTATCCATGAAAGTATTTGAGTTATTTGAATCTTCTCCGAACTCTTTTATGCATGATTATTATAGCCTCGTATTTCTTCTCCGATCTATTGATTTGGTTTGGCCGACTAGATTGATTTATCTTGCCATGGGAAGAGGTGCTTTGTAATGGGTTCGATCTTGCGGTGCTCAATCCTAGTGACAGAAGGGGACATGACATGCATGTATCGTTGCTATTAAGGGTAAAAAGATGGGATTTATTCATACGTGGGTTTATCTTGTCTACATCATGTCATCTTGCTTAAAGCATTACTCCGTTTTTTATGAACTTAATACTCTAGATGCATGCTAGATAGCGGTCGATGTGTGGAGTATAGGTAGTAGATGCAGGCAGGAGTCGGTCTACTAATCTTGGACGTGATGCCTATATACATGATCATTGCCTTGGATATCATCATAATTATTTGCTTTTCTATCAATTTGCCCAACAGTAATTTGTCTACCCACCGTATGCTATTTCTATGAGAGAAGCCTATAGTGAAAACTATGGCCCCCGGGTCTACCTTTACCATATATTAAAATCCCAAAAATACTTGCTGCAATTTTACTTTATTTATTTTATTTTTTATTTTTGTTTTATCTATTTATCTATCACATACAATTTAATCTCGCACTTTACCGTCGAGGGATTGACAACCCCTCGTTCGCGTTGGGTGTGAGGAGTGTTTGCTTGTGTGCAGGTGCTGTTCATGGGTTGTTGCTTGGTTCTCCTACTGGATTGATAACCTTGGTTTCATAACTGAGGGAAATACTTACCGTTGTTGTCCTGCATCATCCCTTCCTCTTCAGGGAAAATACCGACGCGAGTACAAGCAATCAGGAAGAATTTCTGGCGCCGTTGCCGGGGAGACATCCTCAACAACTATCAAGTACCTAAGCATAATCACTCATCTCCTCGCATTTACTTTATTTGCCTTTGCCTCTCGTTTTCATCTCCCCCACATCTAAAAAGTTTTTGCAAAAAATACAAAAATATTTTCCATTTGCCTTTTTGCTTGTTTGCTATCTTTGTTTGTGTTGCCATGTGCCTTCTAATTGCTTGCATCTTCGTTTGCTAAAAATCTATTGATATGGATCCTCATCCACTTGCTAATCTTTTTAAAAGATCCAATTATGATGAACCAATTGCTAGTGAGTTGAGTGCACTTGATTATCTCTATGAAGTTTTGCTTGAAAATGATGAATCTAAAAATTGTGATGAAGTGTTGGAAAAAGAAATTTATAAAGTGATTCATGATAGCAATGATGTTATTATAAATTCTATTAATGTCAATTATGCAAACGATATGCAAAACCACAAGCTTGGAGATGATAATTTTGTCATGTCCACTACTTATTGCAATGATCATGATTGGGGTGATAATGTTTCTTATGATCTTGAAAATTTATTTAAGCCTCATGATGAATATGTTGTTGATAATAAAATTTGCAATACTATTAAAAGTGGGTTTGGAGAGGTCGTGACTTTAGTTGATGTCAATCCCACTATTTTGGAAGAGTATAAAATTTTTATGCATGTGGATCATGAAGATAATATTTTTAATGATAGTTATATTGTTGAATTTGATTATGATCCTACATGTAATTATTATGAGAGAGGAAAATATGGTTATAGAAATCTTCATGTCACTAAATTATCTCTCTTTGTGTTGGAATTATTAATGTTTCATTCTCTTTATATGCATATGCTAGGTGTTGCTTGTCTTGATAATTTGTTTACTTATAAAATGCCTATCCATAGGAAGTATGTTAGAGTTAAATATGTTTTTCACATGTTTTATGATGCTCTCTTTGTGCCCCAATTATTGTCTTTGACGTGAGCATCATTAAGATCTCGAGCCTATCTTAGTGGCTATAAAGAAAGAGCTTGTTGGGAGACAACCCAATAGTTATCTTTGCTTTTTTCCTTGTTGAGTGTTTACATAATTATAGCCTCTGTTATGATTGTGTTTTTATATTTTAATTAGTGTTTGTGCCAAGTAAGACCTTTGGGATAGTGTGGATGATATTTGATTTGATTCTGTGCAAAAACAGAAACTTTGCGCCCAGTGCTGTAATTTTTAAAAAATCATCAGAACATCAAAAGCTTCCGAATTTTTTACAAATGATTGATATACAAATTGCCCACGTTGTCCTATTTTTTCAGAATTTTTTGGAGTTACAGAAGTATAGTATCTTCTCTGATTACTACAGACTGTTCTGTTTTTGACAGATTCTGTTTTTGATGCATTCTTTTGTTGAGTTTTGTGTGATTGAAGTTTTCAAGTTTTGGGTGAGATCACAATGGATGAAGGATTGTGGAGTAGCAAAAGGCTACGCTTGGGGATGCCCAAGGCACCCCAAGGTAATATCCAAGGAAGACTCAAGCGTCTAAGCTTGGGGATGCCCCGGAAGGCATCCCCTCTTCATTCTACCAACTATCGGTAATTTTACTTGGAGCTATATTTTTATTCGTCACATGATATGAGTTTTGCTTGGAGCGTCGTGTATTATATGAGTCTTTGCTTTGTTTGCTATTTAGTTTATCACAATCATCATCTGAACACATTTATTTGAGAGAGAGCTGATATGTCTCCAACGTATCTATTATTTTTGATTGTTCCATGCTATTATAGTATCAATCTTGGATATTTTATATATGTTTTTAAGCAACTTTATATCATTTTTTGGGACTAACCTATTAACTTAGTGCCCAGTGCCAGCTGCTGTTTTTTGCCTGTTTTTGGTTTTCCAGGAAATCAGTACCAAATGAAGTCCAAATGCCACGAAACTTTTTGGAGATTTTTTTCTGGACATAAGAGACATACCAAACTTGGGGATCAAGTCAGAAGAGAAAAGGGGGGGCCACACAGCACCTGGGCACGCCCCAGGGGGGGGGGGAGGGTGTCGGTGTCAAAACCAGCAGATCTCGGGTAGAGGGTCCCGAGCTGTGAGTCTTGGATCAATGGGGAACAGGAGACAGGGGACACAAAGTTTACCCAGGTTCGGGCCCTCTTGATGGAGGTAAAACCCTACGTCCTGCTTGATTATATTCGATGTAGACGATGATTACAAGAGTTGATCTACCTCGAGATCGTATTAGCTAAACCCTAGGGGGTATGCCTATTGTTGTTCTGCTATCCTATATGGACTAAACCCTCTGACTTATATACACACCGGGGGGTCCTAGGGTTACACAAAGTCGGTTACAGAGAAAGGAACAACCACGCCTGGCCACCTAGACTTTCCTTGGAGCACACATTAAGACAATAAAGACTCCTATCCAGACACGGGGGTAACCTTCTGCTTCGTATTCAATGCGGCCCAACAGTCCGGCCCATGCCAATTAGGCCGGACATCCGAGGACCCCCTAGTCCAGGACTCCCTCAGTAGCCCCTGAACTAGCCTTCAATGATGACGTATCCGGAATCCGCACTGTCTTTGGTGTTGCAAGGCGAGTTCCTCCCTCTTCCGAATCCTGAGTAAATTTCCTGCATAAAAGGACTCATGTCCGGCTCCGAACTACTAGCACAACCCTGACCCCGAAGGCCAAACGTCCAAGTGGGAACAACATCTTTTTTACTGACAGCTTTTAGCGAAACGCCACAACCAGTCTTTAAACATTGAACCATTGTGCGCTCTTGTTTCGCGGTTCGAGGCCAAACCTCCATTGGCACGTCCCATCAATATGGCGATCGTGCCCGCCCTTTGCGGGATACTATCAATGATTTTTGGGTAACCCAACCACGCATTATGCTACAATTTTATCGGGAAGTGGCGAAGTCCGCGGCGCGGCAGGGGGACGCTTGGTATTTTAACAGCCTATAAGAAGGGGAAGGATAACTCCTTTTCACCTCACGCTCCCATCTCTTCCTCGCTTCCCAAATCCTCATAGCTCCAGCGCCCACAGCTTTACGCTTCTCCTTCGCAGCCTCCACCCTCCGACCATGGCCAGATCTGGCTCCAAGGGAAAGTGGGAGGCCTCGTCCATCACCAACAAGGACATCGAGGAACTCAAGCTCGCCGGCTACTTGTCGATGGACATCGCGCACCGAGCACCAGAGGAGGGTCAGGTCATCCCCACTCCAGAGCCCGGGGAGCGGGTGGTATTCATCCCTCACTTCATCCGATGACTCGGCTTTCCCCTCCACCCCTTTTTCGGGGCCTCATGTTCTTCTACGGGCTAGATTTCCACGATCTAACCCCGAACTCTATCCTCCACATCTCAGCCTTCATAGTCGTCTGTGAGGCTTTCCTCCGAATTCCACCACACTTCGGCCTATGGCTGAAGACTTTCAATCTCAAGCCGAAGGTGGTTGATGGCCAACAGGCGGACTGCGGCGGGGCCATGGTGAGCAAGCTCAACAAGGTCATATGGCCCGAAGGCACCTTCATCGACACCGTCAAGATCTGGCAGCGGGAGTGGTTCTACATCACCGAGCCCCGCAACGCCAACTGGGCGGCGGCTCCTGCCTTCAGATCCGGACCCCCCATGAGGCTTACCTCATGGAACGAGAAGGGCCTTGACTGGGGGTCACAGGCCGAAGTAAAGGCGCTCCAGAAGCGCATCTCCAACATGGTGGCTGCCAATACGGCCCTGACCAACATGGTCCAGGTGATGCTCCACCGTCGTCTCCTACCCTGCCAACTTCGGGCGTTCCCCATGTGGGAGTTCAAGCCCGAAGACCCCAAAACTGTGCGGCACTTCTACGGTGCCACACACGAGAATCTGTGGAAGGTGCTATTCAAGTCACAGGAGGACTGGCCGGCGAAGAATGAGGACATCGGGCTCGACGCCACCACCCCTGCGAAGGAGGTAATGAAATCTTGTCCGAACACTAATCCGGATGTTATTTATAGTTCGACAACTTATTCTGATTTACTCTTCTAACCGCAGCATTGGCTGGCCAAAGCGGAGCGGATTAACTGTCCGGCTCCACTGCCCGAAGACCCCAGGACTGCGCTGCTGTCCAAGGTGTTAATCCCGGCGCCCTACAAGGCGCCCGAAAAGAAGCAAAAGAAGAAGAAGAAGGAGGAGGCCAGAGGTGGCCTCCGCTCCAGAGGTCCTCCGGAGACCAAGTCCGGAGAGACAGAAGCCCCCTCGACCCACGAGGGGGATGAGGAGGAAGAGGGCGAGGGAAGCGACTCCCTTCGCACAAAGAAGAGGGCGACGTCTGAAGACGTCGAGGAGGCCGCCCCATCTGCCCGGAAAAGACCAAAGCTGATCCTCCCCGACAGCTCGAATTCTGAAGTGGAATCCGTAGCATCCGAGGAGGTTCCTAAACGGAATACCAGGGTTAAGCCCCTGTCCGAAACGTATGAATCCGAACACCTTCTTACAGTTTGTTGTGTTCTTATCTTTTTATTTAATCAACCAAATGTTGAATCACCGCCCTCCGCGCACGCTCCCCACCGAGAAGCTATCGGAGGGGAGCTCTCCACCAGCCGATCTGGCGGAGAGTGCGACACCGCCGCGGTCCCCTCACCTCGCCACCGTGGAGGGTGCCGAGGTGTCGTCTCAGAGGACGCCTCCGGCCCAGGAGAAGGCGGTTGGGGCCGACGAAGTTATGGCCGAGGTACATACCTCGGCCGCCGAAAACCAGGGGGAGAAATCCCCTCTGGCGCACGAGGGAGGAGAGCCCGACCAGTCCGGACCTCCTCCGAACACTATTCCATAGCCCTCTAGGACTCCGGAGTCGACCTTTCAGCCCCCTGCTAGAGAGGGGGCCAGGGTTCCGTCTCCAGCGCCGCCCTCCACCGAGCCGGTGGCGCCTGAGCAACCGGATGCCATGGAGGAAGCACTGAAGAGTGCTTCCATCGTGGAAGAACACCGTGCCCTGATGGGTACGGTGATGAAGAAGATTCAGTCTGCTAGCAGTGGACTGAGGGACGCCTTCGACGGCGTGTTAACATGCTTCGAGGTGAGCGATGTAATAATTTTTTGTTAATAAGTTGTTTATGCCTGTCTTCATATACACAGTAGCCCCTGAGACTTTGTCTGGTTTTGGAAGAACCGGACAAAGGATCAATAATCCCACTCTTCGGGTAAATACTTATCGTGTTTTAATCTAACAGGCTTCCACGCTGGCTGCGGCTTCGAACGCCGCGGAGATTTTCGAGCTAAACCGGAAACTCCAGGCCGTCGACGAGGAGATTGACCGCGTCAACAAGCGTTTTGACGAAACGCAAGGTATGCATGATTTGAACATCATAAATAGTTCGGATTTATGCTTAGAACAAGCAGGGACAATACCTGATATATTTTATTTGTTATTGTGAAAATTTTGTCCATAGTTGGCGCTGTTGAGGTAGAGAGCCTCAAGGCCACACTTGTAGAGGCCAAGAAAGAGGCTGCGGCGGGCAAGGCGGCTGCTGAGAAAGCGGCTGCCGATCTGGAGGCCGAGCAAGTTGCTTGGCGCCAGAATGAGGCTTGAGTAGCCAAGGTCGAGCAGGAGCTCAAGGATGCAATCACTAAATGTGAGGTCCTTGAGCAGAAGACCACGGACCAGTCCGCCGAACTCTCTAAAATCAACAGAGAGGCCGAAGAGGCACGGACCGAGTCCCGGAGTGCTCGTGAGGAGATCCGTCAAGCGAAGCAGATAGCGGCTGGTAAGCCTTATTTACTGCAGAGTATCTTTGGAGGTCAGCGGTACATGTTGCTCACCCGAGTATGGCGTTCTCCAGGCGCGTTTGCGAACCTTTCGAGGAGCGCGGCCGACGCCACCAAGTACTTCCGTGCTCAGGAGGGAGAGGTGCAGGAGAAGCTATTCTGGGCGCAATTTCAAGCGCCCGCACACGCTCCCCTCCTTAGCAACCAGATGAAGCAGCTGATGGAGCTGCACCGGACGGCGGAACTGGCCATGAAGGACCTCTGTGTCCGCCTGTGGCCGGCCGAGCTGATCCCAAGCAGCTACTTCGGTCTGGTGAAGCGGCTGCGTGACGCGTCTCCTCGGATCGAAGTGGTGAAGTGCTCGGTCTGCATCGAGGGTGCCCGGATAGCTTTTACCAGGACCAAGGTCCAATGGCCGAAGATGAAGGCCACTGAAGTAGCGACTGGGCCTCCGCCTGAAGGGAAAACCCACCGGAGCCCCGAGCTATACTTTGCTGAAGTCATGGACGGTGCTCGGGCAATAGAGGGCCAGTGCTCCAAAGATGTTATGTATGAATGATGTACCCTAGCATGTAGAACAATGCTTGACCTTTTGTTATATATTATGTTTGCGGTGCTTATTGTGATAATGTTATTTTGACTCCTGTGCAGCCGTTTTCATTCTGAAAGCTACCAGTCGTCGGCTTCAGCCCCCATGTAGATACTACAGGGGTGTATCGAACTTCACGTCTTAACCCTTAGCCAACGTCTTGGTCCATGAAGGAGGTTTACGTGGGCAAAACCAGGCAATCAGACTATGTGGTTTTACCACTTTCACTTAGCCATAGGAGCTTGGCTGCGGGGCTAGGTACTAGCCCCTGGTGTGTGATCGGCTAGCCGAGGTGTATACCTTTGTCACACGGCTGGGCGAAGACCAGCCCCTCGTATAACACGGAGTAATCGCCAACGATTTGTAGTATGACACTAGGTCTTCAGATCGCCGACCAGTTCTCGCATATTATGACAGTCAGTTTTCGGCTTTCTCTACTGAGGTACTTAACCAGACGAGCCGGAAATACAATCGCAGTAGTTCTCCCTTTACCTTCTTAGCCAAACGTGCGGAACATACGAGGGTAAACACAGGAACCGGGCAACCCAACTATTGACCCAAGACATAATTCGGAACCGATGCATATAGTGCAATATCCGAGACGCCGAACACACCAAAACCGATGTTCGGACTTTAAAGCATAAGGCAGTAACAACCCCCGGTCTAGTAGCCGGTGTGCCTTGGCGTTTGAGAAGCAAGGAGAAATAAAGGGAAAAACATACAGTAGGGACCGATTAGGTCGAAAAACATTTTCTTCCCTTGTACTCTTATATAACGTCGATCCGTACAATGCAAACTGCCAAAGCTTAAGAAGATATTATTTATATAAATTTTTACACAAGGGAAAGGTTTACACAGAGCCTTGATATGTGGCTTGACGTCCCTACTTTGCCCTGTTGCACGTCTGCGCCTTTGCTCCTTTGGGGGAAAACATCCTTGAGAGGTATTAGTCTGGCGATTGGGCCCTGCGAAAGAGTATCTGAAAAGGGTCGCCGTTTTCTGCGTAGCTTGACGCCGAATAGGTCCTTAACGGAACCCATCATGATCCGAAGATGTAGAAGGTCCTAGCGAGGTCGAACCAGGCTTTGGACTGTTTGATAAGATTGCCCCTGCAGCTGCCCATGGTACTTTAAGCGCGAAATTGTGCATGCGAGGCACGTACTTTGCTGGTACGGCGGGCGCGCTATAGAGGCCAAATTGCTATTCCAGCTGAACGTCAGGCGAGCCTTCGCGCTGGGGTGCAGGCCGGGCATGTTTGCCTGTGTCGCGCCCCTTGATGGTGAGCGGATTCCTTGGCTTGTCCATGCTGCACTGCACTTCGGCTGCTAAGGCCGCGGTATGTTCCTCAGTTCGGAGGGAACGCTCCGTGTTGCCATTAACTGTGATGACGCCCCTGGGGCCTGGCATTTTAATCTTCAGATAAATGTAATGCGGGACCGCGTTGAAGCGAGCGAATGCGGTTCATCCCAGTAGCGCGTGATAACCACTACGGAAAGGGACGATGTCGAAGATCAAGTCTTCGCTGCGGAAATTGTCCGGAGAGCCGAACACTACTTCCAAAGTTATTGCGCCCGAACAACGGGCTTCGACACCTGGGATCACTCCTTTAAAGGTAGTGTTGCTGGGTTTGATTCTTAACGGATCAATACCCATTTTCCTTACTGTTTCCTCGTATATTAGGTTTAGGCTACTGCCTCTGTCCATAAGGACTCTAGTGAGGTGATACCCATCGACTATGGGATCAAGGACCAGGGCCGCCGAACCTCCATGACAGATACTGGTTGGGTGGTCCCTGCGGTCGAAGGCGATCGGACATGCCGACCAGGGGTTGAATTTCGGGGCTACAGGCTCCATGGCGTAGACGTCCCGTAGTGCACGCTTGCGCTCCCTCTTTGGTATATGGGTGACATAAATCATGTTCACTGTTTTTACCTCAGGGGGAAATTGTTTTTGCCCTCCAGTATTTGGGCCACGAGGTTCGTCGTCGTCCTCTCTCTGGGGGCCCTTTCCCTTGTCTTCACTAAGGACGAACGCGAAGAGCTGGACGGGGATGAAGGTCTCCCCGGAGACGATGCCGTTGTTGATGACAAGGCGAGCCATCGATCCTTTCAGCGACCACACAGCAGAACTCTCAATGAAAGCATCAATGTCGGTGTCAAAACCGGTAGATCTCGGGTAGGGGGTCCCGAGCTGTGAGTCTTGGATCAATGGGGAACATGAGACAGGGGACACAAAGTTTACCCAGGTTCGGGCCCTCTTGATGGAGGTAAAACCCTACGTCCTGCTTGATTATATTCGATGTAGATGATGATTACAAGAGTTGATCTACCTCGAGATCGTATTAGCTAAACCCTATGGGGGTATGCCTGTTGTTGTTCTGCTATCCTATATGGACTAAACCCTCTGGCTTATATACACACCGGGGGGTCCTAGGGTTACACAAAGTCGGTTACAGAGAAAGGAACAACCACGCCTGGCCACCTAGACTTGCCTTGGAGCACACATTAAGACAATAAAAACTCCTATCCGGACATGGGGGTAACCTTCTGCTTCGTATTCAATGCGGCCCAACAGTCCGGCACATGCCAGTTAGGCCGGACATCCGAGGACCCCCTAGTCCAGGACTCCCTCAGGGTGGCGCGCCCTGGTACTGTGTGGGCCCACCCTGGTTCCGTTTGACCTAATTCCAGCACTATAAATTCTCTAATTTCGGGAAACCAACCAGGGAGTCCACGAAATACTTTTTCCACCGCCGCAAGCCTCTGTTCTCGAGAGATCCCATCTGGAGGCCTTCTCCGGTACTCCGCCAGAGGGGGCATCAATCATGGAGGGGTTCTTCATCACCCTTGCTGCCTCTCCGATGATGCGTGAGTAGTTTACCATAGACATTCGGGTCCATAGTTAGTAGCTAGATGGCTTCTTCTCTCTCTTTGGTTCTCAATACAATGTTCTCCTCGATGTTCTTGGAGATCTATCCGATGTAATGACTTTTTGCGGTGTGTTTGTTGGGATCCGTTGAATTGTGAGTTTATGATCAGATCTATCCATGAAAATATTTGAGTCTTTTCTGATCTCTTTTATGCATGATTGTTATAGCCTCGTATTTCTTCTCCGAATTTTTGGTTTGGTTTGGCCAACTAGATTGGATTTTCTTGCAATGGGAAGATGTGCTTTGTGATGGGTTCAATCTTGTGGTGCTCAATCCCAGTGACAGAAGGGGACATGACACACATGTATTGTTGCCATTAAGGATAAAAAATTGGGATGAATTCTTGTTAGCATTTGTCTTGACTACATCATGTCATCGTTCTTAAAGCATTACTTCGTTCTTCTCGAACTTAATACACTAGATGCATGCTAGATAGCGGTCGATGTGTGAAGTAATAGTAGTAGATGCAGAATTGTTTCGGTCTACTTGATTTGGACATGATGCCTATATACATGATCATTTCCTTGGATATCGTCATAATTATTTGCTCTTCTATGAATTGCCCAACAGTAATTTGTCTACCCACCGTATGCTATTTTCTATGAGAGAAGCCTCTAGTGAACACTATGGCCCCCGAGGTCTACTTTTATCCTCAGATCTATTGCTTGTTCTTATACCCAAAAATACCACAAATATTTGCTGCATATTTTTACCTTTTATTTTGTTTTATATTTTAGTTTCAATCTATCAATCTATCAAATACAATTAATCTCGCAAATCAACCGCCGAGGGCTTGACAACCCCTTGTTTGCGTTGGGCGTGAGGGTTTGTGTGTTGTGTGCAGGTGTTGTTTATGTGGTGTTGCTTGGTTCTCCTACTGGATTGATAACCTTGGTTTCATAACTTAGGGAAATACTTATTCTACTGTGCTGCATCATCCTCTCCTCTTCGGGGGCAAAAACCAATGCAGATTACAAGTAGCAGGAAGAATTTCTGGCGCCGTTGCCTGGGAGACATCATCAACATCTACCAAGTACCTACGCTCAAAACACTTATCTTTGCATTTACTTTATTTGCCATTTGCCTATCGTTTTCCTCTCCCCCACTTCTAAAAAGTTTTTACAAAAGTACAAAAATATTTTCCGTTTGCCTTTTTCTTGTTTGTTTGTTTTATCGCTATGGCTAGTACACCTATCCCTCCTTTGTCACCAGATTTTACAGTAATTTACTTCAAACAAAAACAAGGAGAAAATCTTAAGGATGCTTGGTATAGATTGATGGAATTCTATCGTGTTTGCTCTATAAAAGGGGATTTGAAAATCTTGATTCGTAATTTCTATATAGGATTAACCATGCATCATAGACAACTTTTGGAGTTTGCCGCAAAGGGGAACTTTATTGAAAGTGAAGCCAACACCGCTTATGAAATAATAGAGGATTTGTTGGGAGTTCCCCCACAACAAAAGGGCTTCACTTTTACTCCAGAGGGGGTCCAAATATTAGATAAGCTGGGTGATTTGCAGAAAAAATTGGATGAGTTACAAAAGTCCCATGAACCTCTCAAACATATTTGTGGGAACATCAACCGCACAAATACTTTGATCACCCTTTGCAATAAACGGTTGGATATCCTAGATCTTAAAATGGATTCTTCTTATTTAGAGAATAATGGGAAGCATAAAGAACCTCCGGGGTTTGAGAAAATCCTCATAAAAATAGCCAAAACTAAGGAGGACAATACTTGAAACTTTGCATTATGCCTAACTAGGGGCAAAAAACAATAGCGCTTGTTGGGAGGCAACCCAGTGAATAAAATAAATTTTTGCTTTTTTTTCCTGTTCTTTTGTTTACATATTTGTAGCCTCTGTTATTATTGTGTTTTTTATTTAATTAGTGTTTGTGCCAAGTAAGACCTTTGGGATAGTGTGGATGATAGTTGACTTGAATCTGTGCAAAAACAGAAACTTTTGTGCCCAGTGCAGAATTTTGATAAAATCATCAGAACGTCAAAAGCTTATGAATTTTTTACACATGATTGATATACAAATTTCCCATGTTGTCCTAAGTTTTCAGAATTTTTGGAGTTACATAAGTATAGTAAATTTTCAGATTACTACAGACTGTTCTGTTTTTGACAGATTCTGTTTTTGATGCATTGTTTTGCTTGTTTTGATGGAACTATGGATTGTATCGGGGGGTATAAGCCATGGAGAAGTTAGAATACAGTAGCTATAATGCAAAAATAAAATATGAATGGGTTTGCAACAGTAATTAAAGTAGTGATTTGTTTTGTTATACTAACGGATCTCACGAAGGTTTTGTTGAGTTTTGTGTGATTGAAGTTTTCAAGTTTTGGGTGTGATCACGATGGATGAAGGAATAAGGAGAAGCAAAAGCCTAAGCTTGGGGATGCCCATGGCACCCCAAGGTAATATCCAAGGATACTCAAGCGTCTAAGCTTGGGGATGCCCCGGAAGGCATCCCCTCTTTCTTCTAACGACCTCGGTATTCTACTTGAAACTATATTTTTATTCGTCACATGATATGAGTTTTGCTTGGAGCGTCATGTATTATATGAGTCTTTGCTTTTTAGTTTATCACAATCATCACCTCTGAACACATTTGTTTGAGAGATCCACATGTCATCATGATTTGTTAGAATGCTCTATGTGCTTCACTTATATTTTTTGAGCTAGGCAGTTGCTCTAGTGCTTCACTTAAATCTTTTTGAGCACGGTGGTGGTTTTGTTTTAGAGAAACACATGAACTCTCTTGCTTCACTTATATCTTTTTGAGAGTTGTTATGCTAGAAATTTTGAAGAAATTTATTCTCTTGCTTCACTTATATCTTTTTGAGAATAGAAAATTTTGAAGAAATAGATGCACTCTCATGCTTCACTTATACCTTTTTGAGAGTTGATAATAGCAATGGTAATTTGCATGAGATATGAAATTGGTCCCGATGTGATAGATATTCAAGAGGGATAAGATAAAAACTTTCATAAAGATCATTGGACATGAAAAACTTGATTCCTTGCAATAGTTTTGCGATATGGAGATGATAATATGTGAGTCATGTTAGTGAGTAATTGTGCTCTAGTAAGAATATTGATGTTAAGGTTTGTGATTCCCTATGCATGCACGTAAAGTCAATATTTATGCAACGAAATTATATCCTACTTGTGGTGCATTATTCGGTGTTAGTTGTGTTTTATGTATGCTTGTGAATCATTATGGTTTCTTAGTTGGTCGCTTCTCAATCTATTTGCTAGCCTCCACTTGTACTAAGCGGGAATACTGCTTGTGCATCCAAACCCCTTGAACCTAAGTTGTGCCATATGAGTCCACCATACTGATACGTCTCCGTCGTATCTACTTTTTGAAACACTTTTGCTCTTGTTTTGGACTCTAATTTGCATGATTTGAATGGAACTAACCCGGACTGACGCTGTTTTCAGCAGAATTGCTATGGTGTTGTTTTTGTGCAGAAATCAAAGTTCTCAGAATGAGCTGAAACTTTCTGGAGATTTTTTATGGAATTAATAAGGAATATTGGAGCAAAGAACTACCGGAGAGGGGCACCATGGTGGCCACATGGCACCTGGGCGCGCCCCCCTGGGGCGCGCCCCAGTGCCATGTGGGCCCCTGGTAGCCCATCTGGCCCAACTCCCAAGCCTATAAAATCACATTATCCCAGAAAAAAATAAAGGAGGAAGAATTATTGTGTTTCACGAGACGGAGCCGCCGCCACCTCCTGTTCTTCATCGGGAGGCCAGATCTGGAGCCCTTTTGGGGCTCCGGAGAGGGGGATCTTCGATCTTCGTTATCACCAACCTCTCTTCATCGCCAATTCCATGATGCTCCTCACCGGGAGTGAGTAATTCCTTCGTAGGCTCGCTGGTCGGTGATGGGTTGGATGAGATCGATCATGTAATCGAGTTAATTTTGTTAGGGCTTGATCCCTAGTATCCACTATGTTCTGAGATTGATGTTGCTATGACTTTGCTATGCTTAATGCTTGTCACTAGGGCCCGAGTGCCATGATTTCAGATCTGAACCGTTTATGTTTTCACCAATATATTTGTGTTTTAGATCCGATCTTGCAAGTTGTATGCACCTGCTATGTGTTATGATCCGCATCCCCCAGGGTGACAATAACTGGGATTCTTTCCAGTGATTACCGTAGTTTGAGGAGTTCATGTATTCACTATGTGTTAATGCTTTGTTCCGGTTCTCTATTAAAAGGAGGCCTTAATATCCCTTAGTTTCCTTATGGACCCCGCTGCCACGGGAGGGTAGGACAAAAGATGTCATGCAAGTTCTTTTCCATAAGCACGTATGACTATTTACGGAATGCATGCCTACATTATATTGACGAACTGGAGCTAGTTCTGTGTCGCCCTAGGTTATGACTGATACATGATCGATATCATCCAACACACGTTCATCATTACCGATCCAGTGCCTACGAGTTTCCACATACTGCTGCTTGCTAAGTTACTATTACTGCTGCTACTGTTACACTTGCTACAAATCTGCTACTGTTACCGTCACTGTTACTACTGCTACTTTGGTTACTTGCTGTCAAACTATCATATTATCTTGCTACTAATCACTTTTCTACAGATATTTAGTCTCCAGGTGTGGTTGAATTGACAACTCAACTGCTAATACTTCCAAGTACTCTTTGGCTCCCCTTGTGTCGAATCAATAAATTTGGGTTGAATACTCTACCCTCGAAAACTGTTGCGATCCCCTATACTTGTGGGTTATCAAGACCTTTTTCTGGCGCCGTTGCCGGGTAGCATAGCAATATTTGTGAAGTCACTTGGAATTTATATCTGTTTGCCACTATGAAGAATCTTAAGGATGACAGAACCAAAATCTTCCCCTCAACTACGAGGACAGGTAAGGAACTGGCATCTAGCTCTGCACTTGATTCACCATCTGTTTTGAGTAAGCTTGCAACACCACCACCTGCTATGAGTTCTGCTATGTCACATGTTATTGATGATGCTGCTTCTGCTATGAATATGAATGATGCTATGAATGATACTACTTCTGCTTTGAATGATGCTATTGATTGTGCTAGTACTATGCTTGATACTACTGTGCCACTTGGTGATTTTCTTGATGAGCAACTTGCTAAGGCTAGAGAGTTTGAGAAAGCCAAGAGTGCTGAAACTCTTGAGGATCTCGATTCTCCTTTATTGCTTCGTCCTGTTGCTAGAGCTGAAATACCTGAAGAACATTTCTTAGATAAAGAATCTGTTTTAGCTATTCTCAATTGCAATACTAGAGAAGAGGCTTTAGCTGTGATTGCTGTGATAAAAGAAAAATCTTTGAGGGAGAGGATGAAGTGTGATCCTAAGTTTGCTACCTCTCCCATATTTATTACTGATAAGGATTATGAATTCTCTGTTGATCCTGAGTTGATTACTTTGGTTGAGTCTGATCCTTTCTATGGTACTGAATCTGAAACTGTTGTGGCTCATCTTACTAAGTTGAATGATATTGCTACTCTGTTTACACATGAGGAAAAGATTCGTTACTACTATATTCTTAAGTTGTTCCCTTTTTATTAAAGGGAGATGCTAAAGCTTGGTACAATACTCTTGCTCCTGGTTGTGTGCGTAGTCCCTAGGATATGATTTACTACTTCTCTGAAAAATATTTCCCTGCTCATAAGAAACAAGCTTCCTTGCAGGAGATATTTAACTTTGTGCAGGTTGATGAAGAGAGTCTCCCACAAGCTTGGGGGAGGCTTCTCCAGCTACTTAATGCTTTGCCAGACCATCCTCTGAAGAAAAATGAAATACTTGATATCTTCTATAATGGTATTAATGATGCTTCTAGGGACTACCTAGACAGTTGTGCTGGTTGTGTTTTCAGGGAAAGAACCGTTACTCAAGCGGAGGAATTATTAATGAATATCTTGAAGAATGATAATGAATGGACACTTCCTGAACCAACACCTGAACCTATTCCGAAGAAGAGGGGTATTCTATTTCTTAGTCCCGAAGATATGCAACAAGCAAAGAAGTGTATGAGGGAAAAAGGTATTAAAGCTGAAGATGTTAAGAATTTACCACCTATTGAAGAAATACATGGGCTCAATGCACCACCACCACAGGTGGTAGAGGTAAATTCTTTGCTAAAGTTCGATGAAAAAGATGTCCCTTATGGTAAAACTTCTCGTCAGTGCTATCTTAAGTTTGATAATTATATAGGGAAGCAAAATTATTTCAATGCTCGTGTTATGAAACAGTTAGAACATAATGCTCATGCTATTGATCGTTTGAGTGATTTATTGTTTAGAATTGTCAATGATGTTAAGGGAGTTAGTAAGCATGCTTCTATGGTTCAAACTCAGTTAGAACAAGTTGCTAAATCTCAAAGTGATTTGCTTTATGACATGAATAGAAATATGAATGATCATGCTGTTA